>CM074583.1:1657500-3036000 GCA_037305975.1 Chrysolophus pictus | reverse complement strand
TCCGCGGTGGCCTCCGCGTTGATTGCGAGGCCAGCACCGCGCCACCACCTCCTCTCTCGGCGACTTCATCATCATCCCCCTCGGACAGCGTCCGGCCGGCCCGGCCCCGAGCCCCCCGCCATGAGGTGCCGCCGCTCTTCCAGAACCACCCGCCGCGGACAGCGCCCGGCCGCTGCGCCCCCGGAGCCGCCCCGGCCCTGCGGTGCCACCGCCCCCGCCCGCGGCGCCTTCAGCACCACCGAGCGCGGACAGCGCCCGGCCAGAGGGCCCCGGAGCCGGCCCGGTCAGACGTGCTACCCCCGATACCTCCATCGGAGCTCCTCTGGACCCCCGGGGAAATCCCCAGCCCCTCCCCGACCCCCTACCGCTGTCCCGGTGGGACTCACCGAACATCTGGATGTGGCCCTTGGTGATGGGATTGAAGGTGCCGCAGGACAGCAGGATAACGTGGGTCTTGGTGGTCTCCGTCATGGTCCCGGCCCGGCCCAGCCCCAGCCGCTTTTTGTGTCTCGGTGCGGCTGCGGCGGCGGGAGGGAGGGAGGGAGGGAGCGGGGCCGGGGCGGGAGAGGAGGCGGGGCCGTGGCTGCAGGAGCGGGGATGAAGCCGAGACCTCCCCCCGCCCCCGCCCGGGGCTGGCGCGGGCAGCCAGGGGTACACAGAGCCCGCCGCCGGCACGGGGGCACGCGAGGGTGCAAGCTGGCACACGCACACATAACACGGGGATACAAGTGGACATGCATTGCATCAGCTGCCCAAGGAATGGGGCCAGTGGGCAGCACCCCCTGCATGCACCCGCACAAACTCGGTGTTTGGGTGCAGCCACATGGAGTGCCTCCATGGCCCTGCTCAAAGGCCCTGGAGATCCCAGCCCTTTTCTAGGACTCCAAGGAGAAAACACCCTGGTGGGCACCAACACCTCCTTTTCACCAGCTGAAGGAAGTGAAATTTCCATAGATGGGCCAAAAAACAGTCTTTACTGCAAGGTAAACTAGTACGAAACTGACTGTGTTCGTTTCTCATTTGAATTCCTCGAGACAGAGCTGTGGGCAGTTGCCTTCAGCCACCTCCCAGAGGCTGCTTTCAGCTGCTGCCTCTCCCCATTTCCCAAACAAAGCCTTTTTCTCCCAGCAGGGAGTTATTTGGTTCCACCTAGTTTTCCTTTCCCTTCCTCTATCTGTTAAATCCATTGACCTCTTCTGTCATACCCCCGAGCAGCATGCAAGGCAGCACTCCTGGGGAAGAAGCCCGAGAAGTCCTTGAGTTGCTCAGAGAACCCCTAAATCCTTCGGGTACACATCTGGATTAGGTCAGCCATCAGGTTAAGTGTGCGTAGAGGCCCCTAAGTCACATTAAAGGCAAGAGTGCCCTGAAAATAATGGCATCACATTTGCAAGAAAGGCCAGGGAAGCAGAGCCACCTTTTTCCATTGGTTGTGTGGGGAGAACTGTGATAAAAAAAAAAATAAATGAAAAAATAACATCATCAGGAAAGACGTGGTGCACATTTAGGTTGTCTCAGTAGTGGTGCTGTGCCTTCTCACTAGCTCTGTAAGGACATCTGATGTTTCAGAGAAAGGGGTGAGATTTGGAGGTTTGTGCTGGGCTTTTCTTTGTGCTACACCTCCTTGCTTGCCTCAGAAGGGAGTCACTGCTTCAGAACATGCAGTGTCTCTGCAGTAGCTCTGCCTTTAAAACTACAGCCTTTAATTAGCATTTATCAGCCTCCGGGTGACAGCAGAAAAAGAGGGCATTCCTCAAGCCTCTCTTGGTCATACTTGTGTGCTCATGCGTGTGTGTTCTTGTGCGTCTGTCTTCATAAAACTTGTTCTCTTTTTTTGGTTAATAGTTAGCCAACAGCTTCAGAAGTTATCTGCAGAGACTGAGGGACAGACACCTCTTCTTCAGGCTGAGGAATGGCATCGTGACCTCTCTTTGCTGTGAGCTCTTCTGCACTGAAGCACTGATGAAACATCAGTGCCTTGTTTGTTTGTTTGTGTGTTTGTGTGGGTCTTTTTCCCCCCAAAGCTGATTTAGTGCTATGTTGATTTTTTCCCTTAATATTTAACAAATGAAATGCCTGGATGTGGCAACCTCACACATTCAGTTCCTTCTGGATGAGAACGTGACTTCTGGATGAAGCACTGGAGGGGCACTGGGTGACCTGAATTCATAAGTTTTTGGCACTGAACTAGGAGGTGGCTCTGCACAAGCTGTTTTCCCCATTGCTCTCATTCTGTTGTGCATCCTCTCATAGGAAATAAGCTGAAGCACAGGCAAGGCACTTGAAAAGCAATTGTTTGTTAATCCTAACTCTTCTGCCACTATGTTTATGTAGGAAATGCTTGTGTAGAGATCTTATCCCTATAACATTCCATAGGAGGCACAACCTGCACCTGCAGGAGCACCAGGTGCTGCTGTTAGGTATATAAAAGGAGAAAGTGAAAAAATGTGCTTCTCTGAGGAGAGCAGGGTGGATGAGTGCTGGGTGGATGAGTGCTGGGTGGATGACAGATGCTGTACATCGGCTGTCACTTAGCAACGCTGCCGGTGCGGGAAGCGGGTGCTGTGATGCTGGCAAGCCATTGTGGTGGTCAGAGAGCCAGTGGCACAGCCTACCTGCACCCAGGGTGTACAGGAGGAGACTCTTTCTTCCAATATAGAATATATTGGCTTGGTAGGAGGTGGAGTGGGGGATGTTACTTCATATTTTTTCCCGCTGTCTTACATCTGAGCACTTCTAGGGCATCCAACTGACTTTTGAAGATACCTCCTCAGGAAGGTCAGCCTGGGAAAAGATTTATCTCTTGCATCTATTCAGAAGCTGAGCACTGGCCACAGATGCAACCAGCTCCACTGGCATTTTAGCATCCGTAATTCTGTCTGAGGTTAAACAGCTCAGCCATGCAGAATCCGTCTGTGTGGTTATGGTCTGAGCTGAGCTATGGTGGGGGTGGGAGATGGAGACACTCGGTGTGACTCCCCACGAATGGCTTTTTTTTCCTTCCTTTCCAAGCTGGATTTGGCTTTTATTTGCTGTGAAAGGGTATATCTTTCCAGAATGCACGGAACATGTTCTCAGAGAATTACAAGTAAATCCATTAGATACTTTATGAATTATAAGGATTAAAAGGGATTTATTTAAGAAAAGCAGCATTTTGATTTTTTTTTTTTTTTTTTTTTTTTTCCTCCTGTCCAGAATAGAAACAGGATGTCCAGAGAGGCTGTGGATGTCCCATCTCTGGAAGCATCCAAGGCCAGATGGATGGGATTCAGGGCAGCCTGGTCTAGATGATCTTTAAAATCCCTTCTAGCCTAAGCCATTGTATGAAAGGGAATAATGAGGACTTTACACACCTTCATAGACTTAAAAATTCTGAAGTTTTATGTATAGACTCTATTTGGAACAGTGATATTGTAATTACGAAAAGATGAGTCACTAACAATTAAAACCCATGTCAGAATACCTGAGACAACAACAAATACATTATAACTAATTGCTGAGAGGGACAAATGCAAGGCAAAATAAGACAGCTTACACTCGTTTCTTCCTTCAGGTTCTTCAGTTGCTTCAAGTGCTAATTTCCTGCATTCATAATATTTAGATTCTTACAATCATTACATTGACAGATGATCTGAGGTTTTAACATTCAGCTGTTGTGCACTGTATTCTCTGCTTTCCTTGATCCCTGTTTCCACACAGGGCAGCAAACAAACATGACGTTTCAGACATCCACAAGTCAAGGTCTGATACTTGAGATGAACAGTCAACCAGTGGCCACATCATACATGAAAATGGGAGAGTCCGCATGCCCAAAGGGAGACTTTGTATTCCACAACGCTTCCAGGGTGGACAATTAAAGAGGTTAGAGTTAATGAAGCAGGGTGGGATCGGGCTTTGGTTTGCATCCAACTCTCTGTTCTCATATTACCTTGAAATCTCTCAGGTTTCTCTGACTGCCTGTTAAATGTGGGAATGGCTGCTCACTCTTAGAGCAGTTTATAGCAGTGCTCTGAGGATAAATGCATCAGAGGTCTTTGAAACACTGAGCCCCAGTGATAAGAGAGGCTGCTGGTGGATTCACATTTGGGATCGTGACTCTTACACTGGGGAGAAGCTTCGCTCCCGGGCATTTTGGCTGCCAAGGTACATTGCTATTTGCTGAGTCCTCGGGCTCTCCAGTCAACCATGCTCATCTGGGGATCAAATCCTTCCCAATGCCATGTGATTAATAAAATGCTAGGCCACAATTATTGACTCGTTAACGATAAAAATGTTGATATGCATTGGCTTCTGTGAGAAATCTGCTTCTTTAAAGATAAAACTCATATCACAAATCTCTTAGAGTAAAACTAAGGAGAAAGACTTTTGACTCCCTCTTAAACAAAAGGAGATTATGCCCTTTGCTTTGTGCACCCAAATAGGTTGGAGTAGAGATTAATAAGAAAAACCAGATCTGCTTGCTCGCTGATACAATGAGCTGCACAAGATTGGGGATCAGTTTTGCCCCATACAACTCCCTCAGGTCTTTTGGGGCAGCTCTTGAATGGATTCAACTTGGACAAGATTGAACAAGACAGCCGCTGAGTCAACACTGCCCATTCCTTGCTTCTCCCCAATGCACCTTGAGGGAATGCTTTGCAGCCTCCTGGTCGAGACCCACGTGCTCTGGTGAAGGAGATATTGCAGAAAGCCAGAGGTTGCCACCCAGGATGTTCTACCTAGCTGAAAAGTCTCAAATTAAGCTTCTGTCTTTGAATTCACATGCAAAAACATAGTTCAGGGTGACGCAGCTCCGAAAACTCCTTTTTGCATAGATACATACTTTCTGCTCAGAAGCATGCACACAGACACAATCAGGTGCTCCAGTAACACTGGGTAAGGCCCAGGACAGTGATAAAGCTGGCTAGAAAAAAAGAAAAAAAAAAAAAATCAAATTGACCTTGCAGCCACCTTTTATTTTAAATAATAAATATAGGTAGTAGCAAAGCATTGCTGCCATGGGGGATGCAAAGCAGAGGATGTGTCTTAGTGCCATTTGCATTTTGGTGGCTGGAGTATAGTTGTACCTTATGGTTTCATCCTGCTTGGAAGGCAGCTCCTGGCAAAGTGATCCTCCCTGGCAAAAGAGGTGGAAAAGATTGTTTGGCCAAGGGTTAAGAAGGGAGGGGGGCACAGCCCCTGGTGTGAGTGAGGTGAGTGAGTTAGTGGGAATGGATGATCGCAGCTCAGCTCCTTGGGAGCGGCGAGGCTCACAGAGAGGCTGCCAAGCTAGAACATAAAATCACAGCATCAAAACATGCAAGGTTTTGGCTTTTGCTGCTGAGGGTGATTTAAGCCGTTCCGATGGCACCTCTCCGGTGCTGTGGGTTGCTGCATACGAGAAGGATGAGATCAAACAGCGGGAGCCAGGGGCAACGTGAAGCACCGAGTGCTCCTGCTCGCAAAGCCCTGGCTGTACAAACTCCATCCTCCTGGGAGATGGGAGCAATCCCAGTTTGCCCAGTGCTGCCCGCTTCGCTCCTGCTTTGCAGCCGAGAGCCGCACAGGGCAGGGATGGAGGCAGAACTCCAGGCGCTGCAGTGGGAGCTGCCCACTTTCAAAACACGATCTCACGCTTCGTCCTTCGGCTCGCTTAGAACCACAGAACGCTTTGGGTTGGAGGGGAATTTAACAGGGGAGTTTAACAGACCATCCAGCCCCAGCTCCTGCCGCGGGATCGGGCTGCGTGCCCGGGCACTGCAGAGATGGGGCACCCAATGTATGGGTTCCATATACGCGCGGGTTCCTCTATTTGGAGGTGATGAGGTGCCCGGGGCGGCAGCGCACGGCTTCCCGCCCAAAGCCGTCCCGTCAGGAGGCGCCTCGCCCGCTCGTGGAGGGACGGGGATCCCGCAGGGCGCTCGGTCCGGCACCGAGGCCTTCGCGGGGCGTCGAGGAGCCCCGGGGCGGCGCGCGGTACCACAGGCGCGGGGCGGGAGGCGCGGGAAGCCCGGCCGGGTGGGAGGGCGGGAAGGCGCCGCGGTTGCCGTGGCGACGCCCGGCCGCCCCCCTGGGTTGCCATAGAGACGGGAGAGCCAATCGGCGGCCGCCGCTGCGGGTCGGCGGGGGGGGAAGGCGTGGGGGAAGGCTTTGCCGGTGGCGCCGCCGGAAGTGGCTGCGGGCCGGGCCCGGAAGCGCGGCCGGCGCGGCGGGAGGCTCTGGGCGGCGAGGGCCCGAGGACGGCGGAGCGGATCGGGCGCGGCCGGGCGGCGGCCTGAGGGCGAAGGCGGAGGTTCGCCGGGGCGGCCCGCGGGCGGCCGGAACGCGGAGCGGGGACGCGCGGCCCCTCCCTTCCTGCCCCTCCCCGCGGCGGCGGCGGGCCCCGCACGGGAAGATGGCGGCGGCGGCCGGAGGCGGCGGCAGCGGCGGCAGCGGTGGCGGCGCGGGGGCGGCGGGCCGGGCCGGCCTGTGAGAGCCGCGGCGGGGCGGCACGCGGGCGGCGAGCGGCGGAGGATGAGCCTGCTGTGCGCGCAGTACCTCCGGTGAGAGCCGCAGGGCCCCGGGGCCGGGGGGAGGGGGGGACCGCAGGGAGCGGGGCCGAGCGGAGGGAGCCCGGGCTCGAGGAGAGGTCACCGTGTGTCTGCTGGGCCGCGCCCCCCTGCTGCCGCTGCGGAGCCGCGGGGCCGGGGCTGAGGGACGGAGGGCTCCGGCCCTGGGGGCGGAACGCCGGCTGTGCCCGCGGGATGAGCGGGCTGTGAGCGAGCTTCCCTTGTGGGTGCGGAACGCTGCTGGTAGTTGATCGCTCCAGGAAGAAGCGCTGTGAAGCACATGGCCTGCCGGTGTCAGTGCCGGACTAAATAACGCTGTGTCCGTGCGGTCCTGAGCCCTCTGAACGCCTCGAGGGAAAGGTGTTTCTCCACCAAAAGGACGTGCTCGGGCTTTCTGAAAAGTTATGGCTTGGGCAAGTTTTCTAGAGTGAACTGTAGGAGACTTTCACATTTCCACCGTTCTGAAACGCATGAGCTGCCTCCACTTACTGACTCTACCAATGTGCTTCTGTCCTCAACCCGTTTGGTGTGACTTCCTGGTGGTCCAGGCCTGTCTCAGCCTCACCTCCCCATTCCCATCCCACCAAATGGAAGCAATTGATCTCTCTAGTAGTAAGTTCGTGGACCTTCTTTTTTTAACAGGCTTCCAGCCTGTGCTTAGCTTCTTCCTTCTTTCCAGTCACTTTATGAACAAAAGCTCTGAAGTGTCTATTATTAGCTCTCCTCTATCAGCTACTTACTTCTGTGTATATCTTAATAATACTCTTACTTTCTTGCCTCTGCCCCCGTGACTGAGTTTCTGTCTGCCCAAGTCACCTTCCTGCACCACCAGGTATTTCTCAGTGCTCTGTGTCCTCCTCGTGGAGCTGCAGAACCTCATTGCCTGGCAGCATATAGGTAGCAGTCACCTTGTTCTGCTAACTGTTCCCCCAGCAGCATAGCTCAGCCTGTACTTTTTTTCCTGAGTGCTCAATGTTGGCGGAGTGTTTAATGCAACAGGGCACGGATATATTACAAGTAGTGAATTGTCTCTTTGTCACCAAGGGCCTTATCTCCTTCATTTAAAAAAAAGGGGGAGGGAGAAGGGAAGGCACCCCACAAAACTTTCCAAGTGCTTTGTAGCCAGTACTCTGCACGTTTTATCTCTGAAAAAGGTGTGTTTCAGTTCTGGGTAAGTTTGGGAGGCGATTTCCTTCAATCTGCAAAATGTCTTTTCTATCCACAAAAGCAGTACTGTGTGTAGATTGAATTCTGATTTGCATAGAGCAGATATGGAGCTGTTGAAAGTTGGTTTACAGCAGCCCAGGCCATCAGAAGGATAGGGAATAGGGCCTCAGACTCTCATAGCTAGTTCTTCTAGTGCTTTGCCTTACAGAGGAGGGCATCCTCCTTCATACTCAGCATTGCAAACTTTATTTGTATGTAGTAGTGAAGGGATACAAAAAGATAGATTAACAAAACATTGTGCTGAATAAAGATGTGGGGCAATTAGTCTCTGCTGAGGGGTGGAAAAGTTTTTGGGAAGATCTTTGTATTTGAAGTTCAGGTGTGAGAGAGCTGAATTTCTAAGGTGACCACGTAATGGTTGAATAACTTGTGAAGTAATGACTCTGCAAGAATTGGGAGACACTGAAAGAATGAGCAGTGAAGAAAGGGATTTTCAGCCAGACTGCCTTAACTCCTCCACCACCAGTCTCTTGCTTTTTCTCTCTATATACCATGTGTATATATGGATGTATGTGTATATATATATAAAAATCACGTTTGAAAATGCTGTCCTTAAAAGATCATGCCCTTTCAGTAGGAGTACAAGAGCTGGGAAACAGCTGAGGCTGCTACAGAAGTGTTGCAGAAAGAACAAAGCAGGTCAGACTCGATATCCCCAGTGTTTGTACAGTTGTGGGGAATCCTTTTTTAAGTCATCTTTCTATACTGTGAGATAGTATTGGAGCTTTTCCTTTCCTATTCTTCATATCCTTTTCAAGGTCACCTTTCAAGAGTACATGATTGTGTTCTCCCTCATCTCAGTTAAGTTCCCTGGGTGCTTCTCTAGGGTTCTTTGTCTGAGTCACTTCACAAAGATCTGCGCTGGATCTGGTCAGAGGAGTAAAAATTTCAGGAAGTTTCATCAGGGATCTCAGAAAAGAGGCTTTGTTTGGGTTAATGTGTTCTGGGCCCAATGTGTCTGATCTGACTGAAAAATTTGATCTGCATCTTTTGTGCTACTTTGGGAATCTTTAAGTACACTCCTTTAAATCCAATTGAGCTTGTAGGACAGTCTTACACCAAACAGTTCATGTATCCTGCTAGGTACAAAGGCACTGGTAAGCAAACTATCACTACAGATAGAATTTCTGTTGTAATGCCACTGAAAATGAGCACTTCCTTTCTTCCTTTTCATAAGACAGAATTGAGCTGAGGATCACCAGTCCACTTGTGTTTACTATAAAGACATGGTCTTTGTTGCCAATTTTATAGACACTGTATGGTTTTTATGTGTTCAAAATGTAGTTAACTTGGATTCAAAAGTGTGCTAGTTTGACTGAGATAAGACTGTCTCGATTGCATTTTACAAAGATATGAATTCCAGTTAATAGTTAATTGTGGCATTACCCTGGTGAATTGTGGCTTCTAGAGCAATGTAAACGTAACATAAAAAGTGCCTGAATTACAGGGCTGGAACACTACTTAGAAATTCTGGTGCTGACAAACCAGTAGGTAGCTTCCTGATGTGTTATGATGAGGCCATAACCAACTTCATTAAAGGTTTGACTGCTTTAATAATTTAAATTGTGACTCTCTTTTCAAAGACTCATCAGTAGCTCCATTAACTTTTGCATCAGCTGTCTCTTCACGGTGGCTCCTTTGCTGTCTGCCAGTCCATGACGCACCTCTTGCAAAGTTTCTTCACTTTTAAATGAAGGAAGGCAGGAGCAGAGGTAATTTAATGCTGCAGTCTTTGCTTGTGAGCATGTTCTGGTACCCGTTCCTGATTAGGATGATGTAGAATTGATGTTTGTCAATGCCTGACAAGCACAAACCAGTGCTACTTGAAGCTCAGAATGAACCCCAACAAAACAAGCAGAGTCAGTTAGTTAACTATCTTGAGAGCACACGGAGGAAGAAGTACATGTAATGTCAGTGTTAGCAGTCTAGTAATGTGTGACTGCACTGTTCTGCCTGGAGTGCACAGAGCTCCTGGCACTGGAGGTGACCTCAGGGTGTCCCTGTCCAGCCTCCTGCTCCGGTATCACACCAGCTTGTTCAGCACTTCAGCCAGGTCTCAGCAGCCTCTAATGTCAGAAGCAGCCCTTGCTGTTCTGCTGTTTTACCGCCTTTGTGGTGGAAAAGATCTCGTTGCATTCAGTTGGGACCCTGTGTATTTTAACTTGGACTGATATTCCTGCCACGTGCTGCAGAGAGGAGCTCCCAGAGCCCTGCTGCTGGATGAGCACTGCGGCCCTGACAGCCCTCTGCTGTTGGTCTGCAGTCCTCAGTGATTTGTCTTCGTGTCCAATTGGTCTTGGAAAGTTTTCCCTGTGGCTTTTTAATGTTCTGCAATGATTAATGGTACTTTCATGCATTGTTTACTTTTGGATTTTAAACAGAGGAGAAGTAGCAGAGGGGTCAGAAAACTGCATTGGCCTTTCAGAAGGCACCTTTTAGCACAGTGTTTTCTCTGGGGGAAAATAAAGGCAAAATCTCCCCCTTCTTTTTTTTTCCAGCTTGTTCTCTAAGCAAGCTGCTTCTAGTATTTGTAAGTAGAATTACCACAAATGTTTATTATGAGCAATGCTTTTTAAGGGAGAAGGTGGTAATTTAAAAAGGCAAGTAATTTTGGTGATGATTGCTGTTTGCTACAGATCTACAAACATTGTGGTGACCTATGAAGTGAAAAGTTACAATAAAAAAGAGTGTAAAGCGATTCCCCTAGAGGGGATTTGGATTATTGAGCATCCTCCTGCCACCCAGGGGCAACTTGTGTGAAGGTCACATCATCTGGTAGCTCTTCCCACTGTGTTTAGCCCCAGATCTGTAGGAACTTTTGGGAATGTCCTGCTTGTCATTTGTCACTTCTCTTTCTCAAATGGTTTTGCCAGGATTTATCTGCAGAGGGATGGAATCCCATGAGGACTTGAAGGCACAAGCAGTTCAGGAGGTGATGGGCCCATTTCTTCTGGAGTGGCTGGCAGGAGGGTGGCTGTGCACTGCAGGTGTGGGGAGAGGGCTGAAACAATTCAGAACTTGGCCTTTCTTCCTTCATGCTTGGTAGAAGTCTGGCATCTGAAGAACTGCTGACAGCAGTCTCCTCTCCTCCTCTCACCCTCTCCCCTCAGTACTGGTTTGATGGTGTGTGCTCTTTGGTCTCCAGTGGACTGCTTTTGTTTTGTTTTTTTTTTTTTTACCTCTGGGAGCTGTATGTGAGTAGGTTCCCCATCCTGTTGGTCATTACCACACATGCTGGCAAAAGGAGTGAGGTTGTATGCAGCAGGAGCGAGGTGCTAAGAGTAAGGGCAGGGTGGGACTGAGCTTCTAATGATGCAGTGCTCATTCTCTTTAAGCAGTCACTGACCTATAGCCCTGGTAACTAATGCCCTGGTTCCTATGAAATGTGAAGCCCATGTGCCCTGCCTGGCTGGTATCACTGTCCAGCTTTCTGTCCAGGTTGAGCAGCCTTACTTTTTGCTGCAGAACACAGCTTATCACAGATGCTGTTACTGCACTGTGCTGGAGGTTACTTGCAAAGCAGTGTTCCAGTGACCTAGAAGTGCAAGTTAGTGTAAGTAAAGCTACAGCTGTATTTATTTATTCATTTTTGGTTGTAGGGGGTGATTCTTGCAGCAGTTTGATCCGTATTGAAAAGGAGAGGGTTGTGTTGTGGCAGTGAAGGCAGGTGATGCTTCCCTGAAGTGTCGGTGGGGCCACTTGCACTGCACAAAGCACTTTCAGCAGGCTTCCCCTTTCCCTGAATACAGGCTTTCAAAAGCTTTTTGATGCTTTTCTTCATTCCAGTGCATGGTAAGAAGATGCATATGGCCACTAACTTCTGTTTGATGAATGCTTAGCTATTTTATGTGAGGAAGGAGGAGGGGTTTGCTGTAGTGGAGCAGCTGGTTTTGCTGGATGAGGAGCACTGCTTTTGGGTCTTTATGGTAGCTGCAAAGATCCGTGTGTAGAAGCAGACTCATACATAAGGAGTGGTGGAACAGCTGAGGAATATAGCTGTAGGTAAGGAGTGGATGTGAGAGGATGTCAGGTACTCCTTTCCTTGCTTTGAACTTGAGGCTTGTCGTCATCTCACTTGAAAACCATAATGAGTCTTTCAGGCAAGAGGTAAACAGAAACATGGATCTATTTCCTTAAAACCATTAGTAGAACTGCGTAGTTTGGTCCTGTACTTTTAATGTATTACTAGGGAGGTCACAGGCTTTAGCAGCACTTAGGAAAATGTGTTTGTTACTGTGTGCTGGGAGGGCTGAGGGGAATGGCAGCCGAACTGTTTGTTCATCTCACTGCAGTGAGCAGGAGTGGAGGGCTGAGTGCCTGTAGGGTGCTGGGGGATGTGGGGCTGCCCCTTGGGCTGCAGTTTGTGCAGCAGGGAGGATTGGTGGTTTTTCTGTTTATGCCTCTCAAGTATTCGATCCATTTAATGTGGCGGCTTTGCCTGCCCCTGGCACTGCCTTTAGGTCCTGTTCCTAGGCTTGCCTGGGCACTGCTGCTCTTCCCTCTGTTTCCAGGAACAGTTCTGATCATAAGCTCAGGGACTTCCTAAACAACCACGTAAGGGGGAAATGGCTTAAGCAGTGTTTTGATACTGCGTATTCCAATTCCTCTAAGCTATATCTGCAGCTGCCTTTTCAGATCAATGTAATGCGGTGAGTTGAGATGGAATAAGAGCTTTTTGAGTAACGTTAGGCCTGCTTTCTTTTCTTTCTGTATTCCAGTAGGACTTTCTTGGATTATTCACCCCACCTTCTCAAAACCCAGGGGATTATTGTAAGGAACCAGAAAGCTGAGGATTTTCTTGGAATTGTTACTCTGCCGTGGGCAACCTACTGCATTTCACTGATGGGACTCAAATCACAGATACCTTTGAGGTACTTAGGAGTCCTGCTGGAGTTAATTGTCTCTTCTTCCTTTAGGGCAAAAAAAAAAAAAAAAATGTTTCTGAAAGTACTATGTCTCTAATACATCAACAGTCTAGTTCTCATATTTTAATTTCAGTGTTGTGAAAAGTATCTTCTGGTGCTCAGCCCTATTGAACATTACTTCATCAAATGTTAGTATGTGTAAGTTGGTTCAGTGTATTTCCTCCCTCCCCCCATCTCTGAAGTGTCTGTTTTGAGCAGTTTGGCCCCGCTTGTGATGTGGCTGCATTCTCTCAGAAGGCTGCTCTCTAGCTGTTAGGAAATGAGAAGCTCATTCTGAATTCCACTGAAACCTCTAAGGCTGATTCTGCCAAATGAACTTGGGAAAAATGTCTTGAATTTACAGAACTGTGTGCAGAGAGGAGATTATTCATCTGGATACAACAAAACATACATTTTGGGCATCGAGAGGCTTTCATCAAGACCCGCTTTGGTGTTTCTTGTTGCCTTGATTTAATGAGTCCTTGACATCTGTTTCTGTCCAACCAGACTACTGCTAAAAGCAGCCTCTTGCAGAGGCTCCCTGGATTCTCATGTTGTTCACAGCAGTCTGATTTCCCTACAGCTGATGGTCAGGAGCAGAAGGGAACGGATGTGTGGTAATTCAGCTGGGGAAAACCATCTTTCAGCCTTTTTTTTCCGTAATTTGAGAAATTCTGCCACTGTTTTGGGTTGCAGTGAAAGGCTTCTGGAATTTGCTTTGCTATGTCCCATCTTGGTCTCCCTGTGAGTTGAGGAAAGAGTGTGGGTATTGCTGTGTGTCAGACAGCTGTGACCATGTGATGTTACCAATCTTTTTTTAAACCAGGGTTTCCTGTCACCAGCAAGGAACCTTTGACAGACTCCAGCTTTGGTTCCTTCTGCAGCTGGTGTTTTTGGCAGTGCCCTTGAGAGTTTAAACTCCTAATTGGAGGTTCACTTGAGCCATTGAGAGGGGTCTTTAGGGTACTTTCCAGACCAGCCTTGTGATAATTAAAAATAGAAATGTCAGCCAACTGTGCCTATGAAGAGGGGGAGATGTCAGCAAACTTCTTTTGGATATTGACTAAATGCTACTGGTCTGGAGCACTGTAAGTACTTGTAAGTAGATGACAATGCAGTGACAGAACTCCTGAAGAGAAATCTCGATCCACACAGCTGTTCCCCAGGAATAACAAGCATAAAAAGCATGATCAAGTCTGATTTGTGTGAATGGCGTTAGGAATAGTCTCCAAAGAATTTTTCACACTCACATACATACACACACATGTGTATTGTTTTACATTGAACTATGCAAACTGTAATTGATCTTTGAGCTTCAACATCCAGCTACAGCTGCTAGCAAACCAGAGGAAGTGTGATCCAGTATGGGTAAAAATGAGATTCAAGGAAGTCTATTTTTCAGTATGGGTTAATGATTATAAATGAAATGATTGAAAGATACTAGGTAAGCTTGTAATAAAAATCCTGAGGGTATTTTAGTTTGCCTTAATACCATCAATAAAAATTAAGTTGAGCCTGTATGTAAGATCTTTACCTAGAAAAGAAGTGATGAGTGCCTAATACAGATCGTAACATTTATTTGAATTAAGACAGAAGACCTTAATTTGGGAACTTTTCACACAGAGTACATTGGAACTCCTGGTAGTTCTTCCACCCTGGGCTTTGGGCAAAGGCAGTTGTGAGGAATTGCAGCTTTCAGTGTGTGCTGAACCACACATCTTCCAGTTATTGATCTGAAACACTGCAGCAACCTCTAAAACTCGAAACTGTCTCCAAAGGTATCTTCAGTATTTTTCTCACCTTGCTGATGCTGTTTGGGCAGCTACTGACCATTCTGATGGTTTCCATCCTAGGCTGCCAGATAGAAGTGAGCGCTGAAAGGGCCCGCAGTGCCCACAGGTAACATGACATTGTGTAGGGTCCAGAGGAGGGCCACAAAGATGATCAGGGGACTGGAGCACCTTCCCTGCGAAGACAGGCTGAGGGAGCTGGGCTTGTTCAGCCTGGAGAAAAGAAGGCTGCGGGGTGACCTCATTGCAGCCTTCCAGTACCTAAAGGGAGCCTACAGACAGGAGGGGAATCAACTCTTGGGAAGGGGAGATAACAGCAGGATGAGGGGAAATGGTTTGAAGTTGAGGGAGGGAAGATTGAGGTTGGGTGTCAGGGGGAAGTTCTTTGCTATGAGAGTGGTGAGGTGCTGGAACAGCTGCCCAGAGAGGCTGTGGATGCCCCGTCCATCCCTGGAGGTGTTCAAGGCCAGGTTGGATGGGGCCCTGGGCAGGCTGGGCTGGATTAAATGTGGAGGTTGGTGGCCCTGCGTGTTGCGCGAGGTTGGAGCTTCATGATCCTTGAGGTCCCTTCCAACCCAGGCCTTTCTGTGATTCTGTGTATTTAGAGTTTTGAGATACTGTTTCAAAATCAGGTAAGTCTGTACACTTTGCATTAGTTTTACAAAGTATGTGTTAGATAGTATGTAACTGTTTCTGCTAACTTGTGAAATAATTGAAGGACCGCAAAACGAGAAGCTGCTATGCTGGATTCCTGCTTTTCAGCTGTGGCCCAGGGGAATCTTGTGTTTAAGGAAGAGCTCAGAGCCTTTAAGGGTTCAGCTGTGTATCTGCATGGCTGAAAAAACTGTTGCACATCTGGATTTCAAATTTTGAGGTTAAAGCAGCATGATTCATGTCGGTTTCCACTCTTTGTTGTCAGATGCTGAAACGCAGCACTAAAACTGTTCTGTTTTCAAATTTGTTTTGTATGTGCTAGAATTATATACAAAACACTTGTACAGTGACAAGGTCAAAGCTATTGTGGTTGCAGAGTGCAGTGCCAGAGCTGAGGGAGGAGTATGGACTGGATGATCTTGGAGGTCTTTTCCAGCCTTGGTGATCCTAAGTGTCAGAAACCTTTAATTACAGATGTGGTTCTGAGGGAAAGGTAGTTCACCTTCTGGCATCCTTTCTGTTTGTTCTTCAGGCTGGATGTCTTGTTCCAGGAGCCTTTTCCTCAGCAGCTGCAGATGAAGTGAATGCAATGAGCAGGGCTGCTCTGTGTGAACTGCCCGAGGACAGAATCCTTTATAGCTCTGTATCTGAGGTATTGAGATGTAAATTTGAAATACAAAGATTTTTATAGAATCATTTCGTTAAATCCCCAAAAGCAGGATTAACCTTGGAAGTTATAAATTTGCTCAGAAGCTTGCTCCTAGCCAATTCATTAATTTTTAAAGCAGGAAAGGTGAGTTACTGGTTAACTGGCAGCAGCTGTGGGAGCACAGTGTGGCTTGGAGGTGGTCTGGAGCTGTGGGCCCAGCTGGTCTTGCTGAGGGAGCTGTACCACTTGGGCTGGGGGCATGCACCTTGGTTCTCCTTGGGACCCATTTGTGACCCAAACTGCAAGCTGCATCCTTCCTGGAGAGGGGCAGTCCCTGTAGCAGCTCATCTGTTCTGCTTCGTTTCCAAGCTAGTAAAATGCAATCAGATCTGAACTGGTGGAGTTGTTTTCCCTCTCAGTTGAACACAGTGGTTATTATGTGTGCAAGGAACTTGCAGTTTTTAGTGGTGGGCTCTTGGCTTTTGCTATGGACAGCCCATCTGGTTGGGGGGAGGGATCTCGAATGTCTCTGTACAGAGCAGGGAGAGCTTAAGGTTGGACATACATCTGAATGGTGGCAGGTTTCTCTATGGAAAAGTTATTCGTCTGCTGCGTGTTACTGAAACGCACTGGGGAGCTGCTGCTGGTGCTCCTGTAAAGTGTTGGCAGTGATGCACTTTCAGTACCCGTTAATTTCATAAATGGCTGATAGAATTCTCTCCCTGACTGGTGTTCAGTCTTGATCCCATTTCTCTGTTTTAAGAGTGCTGTTTGCCTTTACTTTCAAGATAGAGGCTCAAAAATAATGTCTGAGATGCAGCTTGCAATGAGAATCATCTTCAGATATAATGTGAATATGACTTGTCATAGCTTGTGTAAACCTGCCACGTGCCTTCACACTGGAAAATGTCTTAATTCTCATTACAGGCTATTCTAAAACTTATATGGAAGTTGCATATTCGTATGGATATGTTTTATTTCTACTCTCACATAATTATGAGTTAACAAAATAAATGTGGCTGGGCAAAAATTTGCCATGTATGATTGTGGAATTGCTACAATGAGTAATTTCAATACCAATAGTTCTGCTTTAAGCCTTAAATTTTTGGAGGTCTTGAGAGTAGGAGCATCAAACTCAGTGCTTGGAGAGTGCCTTATTCAGAGCAGTGAGTGCTGCAGTACCTGTTGTGGCCTGGCCTAGTGGGATCATAGGGATGACACAGTTACTTCAGGGCAGCCCCCCTCTGTGTGAAGGGGGAAAATTTCTGGTAACCTGCTGATCTCTCTCCTCTGATTTGTGTTTTCCGTAGTTCCAGACAGGGTTTTCATGATGCCAAAGCTATTAAAAGTAGTTTGATCACTTAAGTTTATTGTCTGCATTTTTCCAGCACTCAGCACAAATGAAAATATTTGTAAGTCAGTAACTGTAATATAACAAATGAGTACCAGATATACTATGTATTTATCACAGCTGAGACTTGATATTGTGTTCACTCCACTAAGGCTGGATTTGAGAGCTCAGAGTACATTAGTGTAGCACTGTGCCAAGTGTCTCTTGCTTGCTGACTTTCACATCGTATGTGGTACAGTGGCAGTATGGGCTGCAAGCTCTGCTGTGTGCTTCCTGAGTTTGTTACAGTGGGCAGGGAGGGAGCAGAGCTTTGTGGCTTTTCTCTCTGAGATGTGCATTTTTCTACAGGAGCGGGCTGCGAATGGCTGAGTGCTTTGCAAGGAGCCTTCGTGTCTTCACAGCTTGAAGATTGCCTGTCCAGTGAATAGTATGAAGTTTATAATGTACAACTAGATGATGTGATCTCCGTTATGTTTCTATAGTGAGACAGCTGTCATAGAATCATAGAATGGTTTGGATTGGAAGGGACCCCAAAGATCACCGCGTTCCAACCTCTTGTCACAGGCAGGGCCACCAGCCTCCAGATCTGGTACCAGACTAGGTTGCCCATCCAACCTGGCCTTGAACACCTCCAGTGATGGAGCATGAAGTGTCATGGTTAACTAAGGAGCTACATGGTCAGCTCTTGGAGAAAGGAAAGGAAACATGGGTGGAAGCTTTGTGCTTTTCTTTCTTCCCCTCAACCATAAGCAATATCTGAGTAGAGATTAGTTTTCTCCTGTATGTCTCCAATAGAACAACATTCCAGGCAGCTAATAGGTCAAGAAGGACAGTATGGTCAATGTTTTAAAACTACTGTTACAAAATTCAGCTGAGCTTAACAAGCACTAGTCTTAATGCTCCTTGCTTATTCTTTGAGGAGGGATGGAGACTTTTCCCTCCCGTGAAGATTAAATAGGAGAGCAAGCCCATACAGAGTTCCCTTAGAGTAGCATTTGCCTCATGGATACATCTTTTTCAAATCTGGAGGCAAAGGAAGTTTTAAGAGATTTCCATGAAGCTGGAGAGGAAAAAATTGAGTCTGAATGATGCTGACTGAAGGTGCCTTGGCTATTATTCGGAGATGAGGACTGTCAGTTCTGATCATATTTGGGGAAAGAGCTGCTTTTGGTGGCTGCTTTTTGAAGGTAATTATTATGACTTGTTTCTAATAGAGCCTAGACTAGGAGAAAGGGGGGAGATGAAGAGGAAGAAGTAAAAAATAGTACAACTCTAATTTTGTCCACTTTCTCACCATGCTACCTGGCTGAGGTGGGAGCAGAAAGGTCATGGAGCAGGAGGGGCTTTGGATGCAGATGGTGCCTGTCTTGCTTTCTGCTTGCGGAATTGCTGGTTCTCTTTTTCTTTGCTTTCAGAGTTGCACTGCTGCTGAATTAATTGACTGTGTGGCTTTGATCTCCAGCTACGAGCTCATAAAGCTACTGGTCAGAAAATCAGCTGCACCCTGACTTCAGAGGCAACAAGCTTTAAACTCATTAGCATGTGTAAAAATGACAGTAAGATGTTGGCTGATGGGGTTTTTCAAGGAAAATCATTGCTAAGTGCACAAAGGCTTTGCTTTCAGGGCAGAAGGTGTGTGGTGTGTTTGAGTGGATGACTCAGCCTGAAGATCTCTTGCTGGTCAGTGAGAGCTGACATCACCAAGACCTGCTGGTCGCACAGCAGGCAGCTCCAGCCCTTCTTTAAACCTGTGGATGTTTAAGTGGAGTGGCAACTCTGGCAAGTTTGGAACAGTAAAGATTTCATCAGTAAAAGCAAAGGTGCTTTAAGAGAAGTCTTCTATATTGCATGCATGAACAAGTAAAATTATACACAAATAAGAAACTTAACAGTCTCCATATTGCAGTCTCAAAAGATTGCTAATAAAGCTTTCTACTCTAGCAAGTGTTGTTGGCTACTCTTAGGAATGGGAAGTACTTATTTCACATAAAACCATCAGCCATGCTGTACAGTGACTTCTGCTCAGCACTGAATAGCACATGTGAATGCTCTCCTGGGTGCAGTGTTTAGGGGCTTCAGAGAAAGCCCCCTTCTCCCCTACATCTGCAGCAGAATGTTGTTTGAACAGTGGCTGTGGTGTCTGTGTTTCCAGCTGCCTTCCCTTGGATAAGCTCAGGTATACTTCTGGAAAACACAAATCTCAGGTATATTACAGATTTTTGTTGAAGTTAACTTTTGTTTGGAGGAAAATCTAAGAGTAGTTGCTGGGTGTTGCGTTGGAGTTCCTTCTGGGTGTGAGCATTTCCACCTATTGGAAGGTTAAGCATTTAATAACAGCATGCTTTGAGGGTGTTGAACGTACTTTCTGTTTAGTTTCCTATCATAGAAAATTGACCTTTTCTACCCAAAATGAATAATTTCCTCCGCTTACTTTCCGACTCTTTTAGAAGGAGGAGAGCTTTCTGGCAGCGCCCACATCTGGACAGCTCTGAGCAGCCCTGTCCTTCAGCGAGCCTCCACGTGGGTTGTGCATCTGTGCTCAAGTTTGAAAGGCTGTGGGCACTTCTTGCTGCTGAGCAATTTCTGCACCTGCCTCTGGGGAAGGGAAGCACAGGAATATAAATTCATCCTGGGAGTGAAACTACACAGATCATTCAACACAGTTTTGAGTTGTAGAACATTCACAGAATGAGCAATTGGATTCGCATTGCTCTTAAATACCCAGCTACCCATTTTAGTGTTGAAAATCATCAGTTCCTTGTCAGTGTGTGGCTGGGATTTGATAAAGGAACTGAAATAGCTGCTGGTGTTTCGAGACTGCTGGGGGAAAAGTGAATGGAGTTCCCCTCCAGGCACGGTGGAAAGCAGCGTGTTGTGCTGTGTTTCTATGAGGTCAGGGTTTTCTGTGGGTGTTGTAGGATGTCATGCCATCACAGATCTTACCTGGCTCCTCCTCACTGTGTAAATGAAGGAGCGTGTCCTTTAGATGTTGAACTACTTTGCTGATTTGAATGGGAAGTTATTATATCTGAGCTTCAAGCTCAACTAAAAGACAGAATTGAATATGTATTTAGTTAGGAAACTTAACAGGATAGCTATCACAGTATACCAAGCTGTGTGTCCTAACAAAGGTGCTTGGAATATGATATTTGATGAGCTATGGTTTGTTAGTCCAGAGTCAATAAAGCACAAACTGGTTTGGTAGATGTGACTTGAAGGCTGAACTGCTGAGGCAAACCAGACAAGGAGCTACTTGAGAATGGTATTAAAATGATAAAATGTGAGCAAGTTGCACCAAGCTTGCTGGCAGGCAACACATTTTTGCAGCAGAGTGAGTCATTCTGATGCAATATTAGCTGATTCAAAAACATAGGGACAAAAACCTTTATTACCA
The DNA here is from genome assembly GCA_037305975.1 of Chrysolophus pictus. Lineage (NCBI taxonomy): Eukaryota > Metazoa > Chordata > Aves > Galliformes > Phasianidae > Chrysolophus > Chrysolophus pictus. The sequence continues at coordinate 3,015,504 of CM074583.1, read as the reverse complement.
AATGCCCAATGATATTTGTAAATGCCAATTTATGTACATTTATACTGCATGAAACTTCTGCAGGTAGCAGTGAGCCCTGGAGTGTAGCCGCTCCAGGCACCAGCAAAGACTTCAGTAAAGGCTCCTGTGGGAGCAGGCAACACTTTTCTCTCAAACAGTAATACTTTGCCAGTGATGCAAAGCAGATTTGGTACCACTGTGCTTTCTTAGCCTGTGCTGCAGTTGGAGCTGTTTTATTTACAGGTTTTCCTTAGGTGAAAATGAGGAGCAGCCTCCTGGTGTGAGATCTGCCTCATTCCTTTGGTCTCAAGGAACTGTTGAAGTAATCCAATGCTTTTTATTAAAAAATATAGTGATAATCTCTTTAGTGCATTGTGCTGCGAGCTTATCAAATAGGCAAGGCAGCTTGCCTTATAGCTAGTGATGAGATTAGTATGACAGGTACTTGTCCTGGGAGCTTGTGAGGATGGTTGTACAAATCAGATCTAAGCATTTTTTTGATGGGGGGAATTCAGGCAAAAATCTTTTTCAGTCGCATTTTCAAGGAGGAGTTGCACAGAAATAGGGAAGGTTGAAATGTAAGTGCCTAACTTCACAGTCAGAGCAGGGCGAGTTCCAGACATTCTGGTGATGTTCTTATGGAGTGCCTGTCAGTAATTGCACGCATTTGGTTGAGGCTCTTTTAGTCTAAATTCTCCAGGAAACAGGTCTTCAAAGCATTCTGGGGAAAGCAGAGGTTTTATAATGGTGCTGCTTGAATACAGTAGCGGGTGGTTCTGCCCCTGTGAGTTTTGGAGGAGCAGTTCTTAGGTAGAGCTGCTTTGCCTGGAGGGGGATTTGAGGGTGGCATTTGCTGGGCAATGCCATGTGTCCTGCTTGGGCTGAGCTTCTGTAGGGTTCATGGCTCAGCTCTAAGGGAAAAGCTTACAAAACTGCCACCTGTGTAAAGGGCAAGCCAAACTGTACTGACTTGGCTGTTTAAAAACAAGCCATCTTCTCTTCTGAGCAGTCACATTTCTAACACACGAGTCGTGGCACTGCAGGGTTTACTCAGCTCTGTGCTTTTTGGGACTCGTGGGTCCTTCATCAGCTGTGGGCTGATGAATGCTCCTTCCCTTTGCACTGACTCGGGGCTGGGAGAAATGCTCGTTGGCTCTCAGCTCCTCACTGTACAGTTTCCAAACTTTTCTTTACTTTTCCACCAGTATTTTTATATGCGGTCTCATCTGTCAGCACTTACTATTGTCAATAGAATACAAAAAAAAACAAACTTGGAAGAAATAAACTACAGATGTTATGAAAAACCTAGAATAGGTTGAACTTGAGAAAAATGGGTGAGGAAGGTACAGTTTTACTTCTTTTAGGATGTTCTACGTTTAACTACAGCCTTGGGAGCATCCCGTTGCTCCCTGCCGGGTGTATTGGTTCCCAGTGACCAGAGTGAGTGGTTGGACACATTTCTGCAATTAGTACAGTCAGAAAGCTTTGTGAAGGGGCTTGCCAGTGTGCACCTTGCCCGTGGAGTGCTGGCATCAGCCTGGTACCTTTAATACTGATGTGGGTCTCAGAAGCTCTGCTGTTGTATGTGGCCAGGAGGTGGAATTGATTGTGATGGGTCACCCATAGAAGCCATTCTTTCTCAATGCTCCTTAGCCAGCCTTTCCTTGAACAGTTGTTCTTGCCATGACTTTGGTGAGGCAGTGCAAGGGGAAATACCTGGGGTGGCCATAGTTCTTGTGGTGTCTCTTCATAGGGAAGGCTGGTAGGATGTGGTGAGGGGTGGGGGGCCTGCAGCAAGGTGCTGACAGGCACTGGTGGGAGTCTTCAGTGCTCTGGAAGCATTTCATGTGTGGTGACTTAAGAGTAAATTTCACATTGCCAGTTACAGGTAAGCAAGTGCCACTTATATGCCAAGACGCTGCTGCCAGGCAAACCTTACAGTGCTGTGTAATAGTCTTTAGTTCTTATGCTTTTTCTGAAATAGGCTTAATCTAAGCAGGGAAAGTTGAACAATTTACTTTTATTATGGTGTGGAAGTATAAGAAAACACTGTTAAACAGCAATAACTCAAATCTATAACTCGGGTAGTAAGCTGGATGGCAGTTTAGTTTGTAGGCAGCCTCTCAGGAGCTGGTCCTGTTTTCTATGCTCACAGTTGCATGAATGTGGTTTAGCATAATTTGATCAGTGTCTTTCTAATTTATTGTTTGATTGCTTTCTTACAGGCAGGCAGAAGTCCTGAAGGCTGACATGACAGGTAATTGCCTTTGTTATGTAGCGGATCTAGCTAATAATGTTTGCTTATTGTTTGTCTTCCCTTCGTGTGCTCCTTGTGCTTACATTCCTGAGAATTCTCTGTGCAGCATTATGTTAAAAGTTTGTTCTCTGCATGTAAGTAAATATTGATATAATTTTAATAACTGTGCTAGTCTCTTCTGTATCTACAATACATGTATTCTTAAAGCTGACTGCGTGAGTGTGTTAAAAAGCATTTGGAAACGGATCGTGTTCCTATTACTCTCTCTTTAGAGGTGAGAAAGAAAGTCCTGTCCAGGCTATCGCAGGGACTGCTGCACGTTGGGTTAGCAGGGGATAGGACCTTGCTGGTCTACAGAAATCTGGCTGATGGAAATGTTGATCCAAACGCTACCCTGTGTGTTACAACATGCTACAAGCTGACTTTTAAACTTTGGTTATTTATGGAAAATGAGAGTGGTTTATATTAATGTCTCAACGACTTGAATGATGAACCCATGCTTGCATAACAAAGCCATGCTCAGCCAAGATTAGTGTCGTGGTGTAGCACATGCAGCAGGTTGGTGGGGTCCCTGTAGGAACATCCTGACTGCTCAGATCCATCTAACCCAGCAGAAGTGGCTGCCCCATCAGCAGAATGGCTTCCCTGGGGCACTGTGTGTCTCGTGTGCTCCAGCAGCCCCAGCCCAGGTGATTTTACAAAGCTTGGGCAACTGTACTGTGTAATTTGTGATAGCATGGGGCTGTGTTTGCACTCACCCTCAAATGATGTAGAGCAGATGGCAGCAGAGTGTTTAGAAAATGGCAAGCACACAGCCATACTTCCCTGCGGTGTTCTCCCAAACAGCATTAGCTTGTGGACTCTCCTACTTGCTTGCACTTGATGGATTTCTTTTCTATTAAGTTTTTCAGTCTCCTCTGGATTTTTAAAATTCATCCAGTGAGAAGAAGTTCTGCAACGTAATGGCTTGTGGAGAGTCACCCCTTTTTGTTTCTCCAACTTTTCTGCTGCTGACTCTGCTAATCTCTAGTTACTTTATTATAGGATAAGTTAGTCCCCAGTCCCTCTGTGGTTTTTGTATTTCAAAGTTCTCATGAATCTGTGAGACAGGTGGGTGTTTGGCATCTTAAGTGTGCTGGATTTTTTCATTTGGTAGGACATGAATAATCAATACAATTTGACCATTTAAAAACTATTGTCTGTTTTTGCTTTTTGTTGCTCAGATTCAAAGCTGGGTCCAGCAGAAGTCTGGACATCCAGACAAGCTCTACAGGACTTATATCAGAAAATGCTCGTGACTGATTTGGAGTATGCTCTAGATAAAAAGGTGGAGCAGGACCTGTAAGTACACATCAATAAATGTGTGTAATGTGTGCTGATGAGCAGGAAATCCCAGTGCTTACAGAAAAGTGACTTGTTTCCTATGAAATGATTGCCTTATTTCCTTAAAGAGAGCTGCGTTGGGGTGGAATGTGAGAATTCACTGTGGATTAGATTAAGAGAGTTCCACAGATGAGTATTCTACCTCTGTCAGTTAGCAACAACCGTGTCATGCAGGATTGAGTTTTGGTAAGCAAGGTGAAAGGAAGGAGAAGAGAAGGAAGGGAATTTTAGCTATACAGTATCAGGATTGATTTCTGTGGTATTGAGAGGTGGGGAAAGATGATTCTTCCTGATTTAATTAATATTTCTACTCTGAATGATGTCAGAATGTAATGCACTTCATTTTTATGTTTAATGCTATATAATTAAACAGTTCTTTCCTGTTACTTATGGTATGTGTATAAGACACTTCCAAAATAAAAAAGAAAGCATTTCTTTTGTTTTCAGTTGGAATCATGCCTTTAAAAATCAGATCACAACGCTACAGGGTCAAGCGAAAAATAGAGCAAATCCAAATCGCAGCGAAGTTCAGGCAAACCTTTCTCTGTTCTTAGAGGCAGCTAGTGGCTTCTACACACAGGTGAGTTGCAAAAAATCTCTTGGTTGTGATACATCTACATAGTCTGGAAGCATGCATGCTTCAGTCATATGCCACGTGCATGTGGGTCCTTCGTAAAGCTTTGATTGGCCTCTGTCAGTTTTCCTGTGCTGCTCAACCAACTGCTTGTTCCCAAATGTGGATGCACTGAGGATCTGCATGATGTTTCTGTCCCTTCCTTGTAACTCTTATACCACTGGTTAGCACTGAGTTAATGTTTTCCAGGAGCTATCTACAATAAATACAGCTTAATTTTTTGTGATAATGCCTGACTTAGTGCCTACCACTCTTGTGCATATAAGTAGCATGGTTGTCCCAAAGAGTATTGTTTCACATAACAGCTTGTTGGTTTCTTTATTAGAGTTTGTAGGCTTACTTAGCACATCTTCACTCTTAATTCTATGTTTTTGTCAGAAGTTATTTGAAATTGGAAACTTCAGATATAGCTCTTCTTCCTGTTAAATAAAACTATATAGATGTGTGATCTTGTGTTAGGTATCTGCTGTGAGTTTTCAGTTCAAAAGCATGTTCATGTATTTATTCATTACTGCCATTTTTTGCTTTGTGCTCTTTGGTTAGATTTCAGCTTGTAGAATTCAAGTTAGTATATGGTAATGGCCTTTTTACAGCTAACTTGCCTTTTTTTTTGTTTTCCCCCATTTGTTGTGTGCTTGGGGAACGTGGTCAGTGCTGTCGCCTGTATATCAAGTAATGACCCTGATTGTTTTATCATGGCTAGTCTGTGCTGGCTTTGGGTTGCAATGTGCAGCATAGGTCCTTCTTTCTTCTTCAATTCTGGGTTTGATTTTTGACCACGTGCAAAGCAGTCCCTTTTTTTTTTCCCCCCAGGAACTGCAATGATTTCTTTTTGTTCCATTTATTCTTACTTGGGCATTGCTTTCTGGGTTGCTTCATGTTGGAAGCAGCCAGTTGGACAGACTGTAGCTTGGTTGCCAGGAGATGTCTACCATCTACATCATTTGTCTTGCAGAAGTCTTTCTTCCTTGCAGTACTTAGGAAACTTTGCTCTTCTGTATGACACCCACCACAGAATCGGTTGTCTTTCTCAGTTTGTCACGTTAATCATTCCATTTTTAGTCCAAAGACTGCTCAGCCGTGATACCTGCTTTCCAACAGCGAGGCCTTTATAAATGGTGTTTTGGAAAGAGCATGAATTCTCATGATTCAGCATGTTGGAAGATGTCTAGTTTCTCTTTTATCCTCCTTTCATCTGTGAGGTTCCTCTTGTTTTGGTTTTTTTTTTTTAATCTCCTTACCCATCTACTCTGTCTTTTATACAGTAGATCTAACACCAACCGTTTTCTGCAGCAAACAAACAACGCATTGAATCTTTAGCTGCTGGCTGTGCACATCTCTTATCAGTCCTTGGCTTTCTGAATGCCTTTATCTGGAAGTGGGACTCTGCCACAGGTTTATTTTCTTTAGAGATTGAGTGTGTTTCTACCTGGGAGAAAGTCTGACAATTTTTACTTGGATTTTTAACTGTGTAACTTGGTAGAACAAATAATTCACTTCAAGATGACTCAATGGAGTCCATTAGGAAAAACTTCAAAAGCACTAATTAGAATGCCAAAGTTCAGCTTTGTTTGAATCAAATTTTGAGATATTTGATTAAGTAGCTACTGCCTTGTTCGTTGAGTCTCAGTGTTGGCTTAGCACAAATATTTACTGACTTGGCAGTCCACCCAATGGGATAACTCAGCTACTTTTGCCTCGTGCTGCCTACAGACTTGGTTTTATTCAAGCTAATCCCTGAAGTTAAACTCCAGGGATGCTATTTCTTATGCCTTAAGTTTCTTCAGAGGGTGAATAGCGTACCTGTCTGTAATTGTCAGAGGTGTCTGTTCATGTAGGTACCAAAGGAGACTATCCCTGTTTTGAAAACAAATGCAAGACTTCTAGACCTCTGACAATCCATCTCTTCTGATGCTTGGTAATTTGAATAGATGGGAATTGAGGTCCTTACTGCTTTGAGATGCACAGCTCCAGTAAAAATTCTCCTCGCAGTTCTGGGAAGAGTAGAGCAATATAAAACTCTGTGACTTCCACATAAAGTAATGCAAATTCTCATTCAGTAACCTACACTTGTTGGCTTTAAGCATGTTCAGCTAATCCATGCCTCTGAGCGGTGATTTGTGCGCCAGTTTTGTCTGCTGTTTCAGTGCTGTTCTGATTGCTGCCTCTAACTGCTACTAAATTAGACTTGTTTTTCTAGTTATTACAGGAATTGTGCACAGTTTTTAATGTAGACTTGCCATGTCGTGTGAAGTCTTCCCAGCTGGGAATCATTAGCAATAAACAGACGCACACCAGCGCCATAGTGAAGCCACAGTCTAGCTCCTGCTCCTACATCTGCCAGCACTGCCTTGTCCACCTTGGAGATATTGGTGAGTTTTTAAAGCAAGAAGAGGTGGGACATTGAGTTCTGCCTCTGTGTTTAACCTTCACAGCAAGGAATCTGTGCGAGTGTGCTCCAAATTAGTAGCCAGTGGTATATTTGGCTGTTGCAGGGGAAAGCAACACTGTTAGATATTTCTTATGTGTTACACTTTAATGCATGGAGACGTTCAAGGGTTGCTTTGTAGTGATGTGGTAGGATCTTGTATCCTAGCATACTGGCTGCATAGTCCATGCTATAGTTGGTGGGAGCAGTGAACTGTTGAAACTGGTAACTATTAGAAAAACTTGTTGCAGCAGGCTGGCATGCTTCTCCATTTCAGAACATTACTTTTAAATCTCTTGTAGGCGAAGAAGATGGTTAGGAATCCAGCCTTTTGTAAATGAAGTTTTGGTTTCGACATTAAATTTGACAGACAAATTCCTTTGAATAGAACTAAATGTTGTAAGAAGCTCTGTTTTTAGAGGAATCTGCAATTGTTTATGTAAAGATCTAAAAGTAGGTGTAGTTGCTGGTTGTGCAGATAAGTATAAAAAATGTATTTGTAGCTCCTTGGATGTGTTGCTGTTGGCACAGCATCTTTCTGAACAAAAAATGATAAGCCATGACAACTGAACCTGAGGTAAAATGATCTCTCTAAAAAATTTAACTTGTTGAATCTTCTTGCTGTTTGGCATAGTTGTAAGTGCTGATACGTATTTCTAAAATGGTAATAAAACACTCTTGGGATAAACTGGATTGTATTAAAGTAAGTGCAGGAAGATTGCTTTTGCTTGGCCTCAATTTGTTGGGTTTTTTGTTTCTTTAGCTCGGTATAGGAATCAGACAAGCCAGGCAGAGTCTTACTACAGGCATGCAGCTCAGCTTGTCCCTTCTAATGGTGAGTTGGGGATACTCATAAGTTTCATAATTTGAAAGGAAGATTTGAAGTGTCTGCCTTGTGTGGTTGGAAACAACTGTATAAGAAAAGCCTAATCCATCAGTAAATCATTTAGATAATAGCTGTTTGCCTGATCTGTGTCAATTTTCTTTTTTGTGAATATTTAATAACATGGCTTCACTCAGGCTTTTACTGCTGCATTATGCTGAATTAGTCATTCAATTTTTTAGCTATATCCTAACTATTCTTCATGTTATAACAAACATTTTACACTGCTGGCAAAAAATATGAACTGTTGATATTTAATTTGTTTCTTGAGGTAAAACTGGATTAGGTCTTACCTAATTATAGGATAATAAATATGTTGGTGGTAAAGCCTAGTTTGAAAGTATCTTATTTATACGAGAAGCTCGCAGGGTGTGTGTTGTCTAATTTTGAAAGATATGGTTAAAGAGAAATCTATACCACAAATGTCAAAGCTTTTTCTTTTGAATGATACTGATAATTAGGCTGGAGGAAAAGGGTGAGCAAGGTAATCTGAACCTTGTCTCTTAAAAATTTTAGGACTTTTTACTCCCTTTTAAAGTGACCAGGCTTGAACTCAAATCTAACCCACTTCACTTAATGATGCTTGTTGGACAACTTATCTTTTTTTTCCTTCAGGTCAGCCTTATAATCAGTTGGCTATTCTAGCTTCTTCCAAAGGAGACCACTTGACCACAATTTTCTACTACTGCAGAAGCATTGCTGTGAAATTTCCTTTCCCGGCTGCATCCACTAACCTACAAAAAGCACTTTCTAAAGCACTGGAAAGGTAAGGCTAAGCATGATGCTCAGCCTATGTTCAGATAGGATGGAGGAGATTGCCTCCCTTGCCAGAACTTAGTTGTATTTGGTAGTAGAAACTGAAGTCCCTTGACATCCTTTTGCAGTCAGAGCATCGTTATGCATGCGTGGAACAAAGGATATTCTGTGTCTGGGATGCTTTTAGTGCGTGTAGGGAGTGCAGGACAAAAGCATGTTGTGCCAACATGAAAAAGCAGCCTTGCCATGGACATTGCTCCTTCCTGAACTTCACAGAGAAAGCTTGTAATGTTACATGCAGCTCTGTTTAATTCCATAGACTGAAGCCAGGTGTTTTTTTTTCTGACTATAGTCGTGATGAGGTGAAGACTCGATGGAGTGTGTCTGACTTCATCAAGGCATTTATTAAATTCCATGGCCATGTGTACCTGAGCAAGAGCTTGGAGAAGCTGAGCCCTCTTCGAGAAAAGCTGGAAGAACAGTTCAAGGTTAGTTCTAACAAGTATTAATTAGTATATGGAAGAGAATATTTTTAATGGCAGAGTTCTGAAATTACAGTCAAATAATAATGTTTTCACAAGCTAAAGCAAGTGGAGCTCAAGTAGCCAGTTATGGAAGGTTTGCATCACAGTTAATAATGGATAGTTCTGTTGACTTCTGCAAAATATTAGGATTTTTTTCCCATTTGACACGTGGTGTGTTGGTGTATAAATCAGTGAACACTTCTGATTCTCTGCTCCTTAACCTGGATGATTCTTGGATGCCTCTGAAAAGTACCTGCTTAATCTGGAAAGTCTTGGCTCAGTTTGCCTGAAGAGTTTTGAATGCTTCATTTTTGGATGGCATACCATCACTCCCACTGGTTAATAAGACTGCTTTTCATCTTCCTCAGACAACTAGCCTCTCTTGTCAGTGCCTTGCCTTTGAAAGTACAACCTTAATTTGTGTGTAGACCAGGACTATTCAGAACATGTTTCCTCTGGAAAATCCAGGAGTACCTATTAATTATGCAGACAGCTCATTAAGCTGAACAATACAGCAAAGACTGAAACAGAGGGAACTTTTAAAGGTATGGGTGCAAGTAGCATAACTTCAAAGTGGACATATAGTATTATCTGTTATGTGCCTTCTTCACTAGTAGAAAATGAACAGCATGGATAAGTTCAGTAGAGCAAATGGAGTAGATGTTTTTCCAAATGAAAAAAAGAGAGTGGGTCTTAGCAACTTAAAGAAATACAAGAGATCTTCATAGTGTCAGTTTACGTTGCATTGTGCATTAAAAATGCTAGGTCCAAACAGTCATTGAAATGAAAGCAGAGCTAGACTTGTATGAGCTTTGAATGTGAGCTGCTTAAGAGCTAAGAGTTTTTCAAAATTAAGTAATTGTACCTCCCTTTGTGTTGTTGACTGTTGAGCAAGTTCTGCTTTTTCCACAATGCTTGTAATCAATAACTACAAGCATTGCTCAGGCTTGTGACTCAGGCCTTTTTTAATTGATCCACAGTGTTAAAATAGAGCTAATTGAGCCCTATTTTATTGCTTGGATTACTTTTGTTTACATCGTGCAACACTTAATTCACTAGAGAGCAACTCTTCTGACTCAGATGAGTTGAATGTGGATGTGAAGTTGCCTGTATGGTGAATAACTACTGAACTGTGTGGCTGATGTTAATTGTAAACTTGGAAAGCAGTTGTAGGGGCAGGAGTGTTCAGCCAGGCCCATGGTTCTGCTCTTGCCAGCACCAGTAGTTTGAATTGCCAACTGGCAAATGCTTCCTGCCTTTAACAACCAAGGTTGCATATAGAACTGAAACTTTTTCTGATGCTTACACTGGTTAAGCAGTTTGCCTGCCTGACTGTTGTCTGAACAGAACAGATTGGTTGTGATTTAGGAGATAGATAGATAGATAGATAGATAATTTTTCCACTTAGTACTCCAAAAAAACCCATTTGTTTCTTCTCCTGTTCTGAGAAAGGTGTTCTACAGCATGCTTACTGAAATGCATTTGTAAATAGCTTGTGCTATTTCAGGCAACCACAGCACTCTACGACGCATGAAGTTCGATGTGGAATTAGTCTTTAATACATAACCACTCAGTGGTTAAATTTTCCTGTTTTTTTTATTCTAAAATATCACCCTATCACTGGATATTCTTGGAAAGACTGAAAAGTACAGTGGGCACATGTGCTCCTGCAATTCCTGCATTGCATTACAGTGCTGTAATTGCATATTACAGCCACACTTTTTCTGAAAGAGAGCCACTCCTAAGGGCTTTTTGATTTGTTACCTCCGTGAGCAAAAACCTTGGGTTTAACAGCAGGCATCTGCCTGTGTCCTGCTGGGAGTGCCTTGTGCTCCACTATTAGTGGTGACCTGAAAAAATGTAGAACGAGTGTTGCCTTAAGGGCAGAAACATTAGTCCAGCAGTGCAGTAGCAGCTACTAATCCTTTTAGGGGGGTGTGCTTTACCATATAAAAATGCACGTTTTATATGTATGTCTCTGTTGCAGAGGTTGCTATTTCAAAAGGCCTTCAATTCTCAGCAGTTGGTACATATTACTGTTATCAATCTGTTTCAACTGCATCACCTGCGAGATTTCAGCAGTGAAACAGAGCAGCACAGTTACAGCCAGGATGAGCAGCTCTGCTGGACACAGCTACTGGCTCTCTTCAGTGAGTATGAAAACTCTTCTTTGCATTTCTCTTTTGTTTTTAGATGGCATCCGTTAGTCATTTGCTGTCAAATGGAGGAAAGTTAAGAGAGGGTGGTTATGCAGGGTCATTCACGTCTAGCACTGCTGATAAATGCTGGACTATTTTCTATTTTGCTAGGACTGAGGGTGACCTGGTGCTGACAGACTAGGTCTCAGCTCTTCTGTGCCCTTGATAATGTTATGTAGAAGTGCAAAGAATTTTTGACTTTTGAATTTTTGAGTGCTTAACTCAAAAAGGCTTAGGCTCAGCTTACAAAACTGCTCCAGGTTCCAGCCTGAAGTTCATTGTGAAAGCACCATGGTCATTTTTATCTGGTACTGTTTCTACACCTGTATGCTCTAACAGCTGCCTACCTGCAGAGCTCGGTCCATGAATTTGTGTATATGCTGAGATGGGAAAGTGAATAAAATGTGGATGTTGATAAAATGTTGAGAGCCTGACCACTTACAATATGTGAACAAGTATTTTCTGGTCTGATTGTGATGGGATTCTCACTGAATTTCATTGACTTATCAAAAGAATTTTCATTTTACTTACAGGAGAGGAGGGGGAAAAAAAAAGGGAAAAAACATTCTTCATAAATGAAGAAAACTACATATGGGGTGGGGGAAGAATTCTGATCTGCCATTGAATTTAAGATGAAGTAATTGGACTGCTGAAAGAACTAGCTCTTAACAGTATGCTTTTATGATAGGGATTTATTTGATGAGATCATTTGACCAGTTTGAAAGTGTTATTTTTGCACTATTTTTTTTCCTCTTCTCTCTTTCCAGTGTCCTTTCTTGGAGTTCTGTGTAAGTGCCCTTTACAAAATGACTACCAGGAGGACTCTGGGGCTGCATATCCTCTTCCAGCAGTGAAGGTTTCAATGGACTGGCTGAAACTTAGGCCCAGTGTTTTCCAGGAGGCGGTAGTAGATGAAAGACGGTAGTGAGTGTTAATCTTTCTTTTGATACATTTAATTGTGTAAGGTCATAATGATTGATGATATACAGATTGGTAGGAAAACTGATCCTAGACACATTGTTCATTACATCCTCTATGATTTTTGTCATCTGAAAAATGTGCTTACAGTTTTCATAATACATCAGTGACACTTGTGATACGTGAGCGATTTTGGTGCTTTATTTGGCTTTAAATTGGCTTCAGGGTTGCTTGTAGCTTTTAAAAGTTAAGATCAGAAGATTCTGCTTTATAATATTTAACTTGAGCATAACTGAGTGTACCATTAGTCAGGTCTGTTGTAATGATTTCTCAGATTTATTGAGGTAGATGGCAGGAAAATACTTGCCTTAATTTCATGCAGTAAGTCATCGGCTTGGGCAGAGCTGGAATCCAGATTTTTTTTGGCTCATGATTGTGGAAATAAATTGGTTTAGGTAGAGAAGGTCTTGAAATGTCAACACAGACATTACTGTTCTGGACTCTTGCTGGTTTTTCACTTCTGCTTCTAATCTCATAAACATGCTTAAATAGTTGAAAACTAACCAACTTGTTTATAGCCTGTGAACTTTCCATGAATTATAGCAGCTCAGTAAAGTGTTTCTGATCTAGTAAATGTTTCTTCAGACTGGAGCAGTTACTGACACAGTTGGATGAGTATTTTTCCTAGGATTGCCACTGGAAGGAAAACAGCATGAAAGCAGCTTGCTTAGCTGACTTAACCCTACTCCAGACTGAAGGAACATGTGAAATAGGAAAGGCGCTTACCTGGAAAGGCAGATGAACCTGTAGACAAGAACTCGAGACAAAAACCAATATGTCAGCATTAACCTGTGCTCTGTGGAAATTTTCCAAACCACATTGCATCTAGATTTTTTTATGTGAATACATCGTTCTAATTTAGAGATCTCTTATTATGAAATCTCTACTTTATTTCACATCTCTAGTGAAAAGCTGGCATGTACTACAGTATAGCAGCAGACTCGTGCTCTCTCTTTTTTCCCTCCTTTTGTTTTTTTTGTCAGTCACAGGAAGGAATTATTGCTTATTTTAGCATACAGAAGCAATGTACAACATAATGCAACCATGCAGCAGAGCCAGGCTTTCAGATGCGTGCCATGTTTTTCAGTCCAGGTGCTGGCTGGTGGCTGAAAGCCTGGCTGTGGCTGAAGGAGGACAAATATTCATTTCACTCTTAGCACAATGGGCAACTTCTTAAAATAGTTTGTCTGCTGCTTTCACAGAATCACAGAATTGCCAGGGTTGGAAGGGACCTCAAGGATCATGAATCTCCAACCCCCCTGCCACATGCAGGGCCACCAACCTTCCCACCTAATGCTAGACCAGGCTCCCAGGGCCCCATCCAATCTGGCCTTGAACACCTCCAGGGACGGGGCATCCACAGCCTCTCTGGGCAGCTGTTCCAGCACCTCACCACTCTCTCTGTAAAGAGCTTCCCCCTGACATCCAACCTAAATCTCCCTTTCCTCAACTTAAAACCATTTCCCCTTGTCCTGCTGTCACTCACCCTTTCAGAGAGTTGATTGCCCTTTCATAGCCATGATGCCCATTGCTAAAGCCAAAGAAAGTGCCTACACTTTAGGTTCAAGCTTTTTTTTTTTTTTAAAAAAAAAAAGTAATTAATAAGGCAGCCTGTTGGTAGTAGTTAAATGCTAAACAGCTATGCAGTGATCGTTGTGATTCTTAAATTATTTGCTCCAATACCTTTGTAAGCAATTTCCAGTCCTAGCTTGTACCAGTATTGCTGGGGCAAGCTTGGGTTACTGCCAGCTAACCCCCACTTTTCATCTCTGTTATTTCTGACCTTCTTACCTTTCTGGTATCTGTTTCAGTGCAACAGAGCTTTGCTAATGTCAGTAGAACAGCAGGTGTATCTCTAATGTTTTGTGTCCAAACTGATTCATTTGCCATCTTTTGAGAGTAGGCAGCTTTGGACTGGAAAGCAAGATTGAAAGCAAGTTCAGATCCCTCTGAACTTTTGCTCATGCAGTGTTTTTGTCTGGTTAAATTCATAGCCAGCTTCCTGAGTTGTTAGTTCATGAACATGATACTGCAGAAGTCTGGCTTCCTGGGTAGCCTTAGGCTGGCTTTTTGAAAATAGTTCTTCAAGACAGTGATCATTTCCCTGACACGAGGAAGAACCTTTGATTGGAAATCAGAGAATTAATATGAACTGTAACAGTGTAGTAGATTTCAATATTTTTCTAATAAGGTGAGTAACTGCCTGGTTTTGTGGTTTTCACTTAATTTGTCTGCCTTCTAATTTGCAGCATATGGCCCTGGCTGATTTCTCTTCTAAACAGCTTCCATCCTCATGAAGAAGATCTATCCAATAATAATGGTAAGAATACTTCTGCTCTGTGCTTTAAAAAAAAAAAAAACTAAGAAAAAAAACCAAACAGGAAACAATACAGCCTTTTCTGATGATGTGGGAAATTGCAGTTGGAAGGTAAAAGCTGAACAAGTTGTCTTCTATATGAATGCATATAAACACTTGGCAAGTGCTACTTTCTCTTGCTCAGCTGACTGTGCTTTATTCTATCTCCTCAGGTTGCAGGGTGGACTAGTACAGTCAAGCATATTAGCAGGAGGCTTCACTGTGTATAGTGACCTTGCTGAGGTGTCTTTTTACTATTCTGCACTAAATGCATTAATGCTTTCCTTATCTTGTTCACTGTCTATTCACCAGCAACCCCCCTTCCAGAAGAATTTGAATTGCAAGGATTCTTGGCTCTGAGACCCTCATTCAGGTAGGAGACAGCTGAAGGCAACTGCTCTTTCTAGTGTTGCTACTCTGGTAGACATTGACCTGTTCCATATAGGATCTTGTTCATGAATGCATGCCACTGTTGAAATAGGATAACATAGGACTCCAGTCTCCATTCTGAAGAGGAAAATAGGTTCTGTGCCAGTCTACAGTAAAGCTCTGAGGAAAGTTATAAGCTTACAGAATTGCTTATGACTTCTGCAATCTTCAGGCTACGAAACTGAGGGGAAAAAAAATAAGAAATGAGGAAAACAATTTTTTTTTACTGGTTTTTACTGCTTTTAACTGCGTCCTGTGACTAATGTCATGCTCCAAAAAAAGCATCTTTAATATAGAGAATTGGATTTGTAACTTGGACCTCTGTAACTGTCATGTTTTGAGTGGGATCTGGTGAAATACCAGAAGTTATGATAAAGTAATACTGACTAATTGTGTTTCTGAAGGAATGTGGTTTTGCTGAGGGGAGCGGTGTAATAAATATTATATCCTCTCCTATTTCAATGCTAGGAACTTGGATTTTTCCAAAGGCCACCAGGCAATTACAGGAGATAAAGAAGGGCAGCAGCGTCGGATACGGCAACAGCGACTGATCTTCACAGGCAAATGGATTGCTGATAACCAGCCCAGGTAATCACAGATAGCTTTAAGTAGCAAATAGTGGTTTTCAGTTGCTACTGTAAGCTTAGGTAGTACAAGTGACAGAGGTGAACTTGTTTTTCCTCAATATTTTAAAGACCAGTTTGATATAAGGTGTACACATTTCACTGACGCTGCAAGACTGGCAGCACTAATAACATGTGCTGTGAGTTAGGCTGTTTCGTGAGCTAGTTCTGATAGGAATTATTTGTAGTGAAATATCATATTTGATAAGACCTTTGTAGTGGTACTGAAGCACAGCTAA
Organism: Chrysolophus pictus; assembly: GCA_037305975.1. Classification (NCBI taxonomy): domain Eukaryota; kingdom Metazoa; phylum Chordata; class Aves; order Galliformes; family Phasianidae; genus Chrysolophus; species Chrysolophus pictus. The sequence continues at coordinate 2,999,816 of CM074583.1, read as the reverse complement.
GATGAGAGGAACAGCAGTAGCAAGAGTGCTAACGTTTGAGGTTACCATATGAAAACCTATTTGGATTTGCTTTTCAATTCCTCTGTCTTTTTCAGGCTGATTCAGTGTGAAAATGAGGTAGGAAAGCTGTTGTTCTTGACGGAAATCCCAGAATTAATACTAGAAGACCCTAGTGAAGCCAAAGAGAGCCTCGCCTTGCAGGAAACGTCTATTGCAGAGCCACTATCCACAGATGGGAGCCCTGGACTCAAATCAGTTCTGTCATCTGGCAGAAGTTTAAACAACTGTGACTCGGGAGAAAAACCAATGGTCACGTTTAAAGAAAATATTAAGCCACGGGAAATGAACAGAGAGCAGGGGAGAATCTATCCTCTTAAAGATGTGGGTAGGGAGAGACGGGACTATAGCAAAGGAATAGTAGCCAGTAAGAATGATGGAAAGAAGGATAACAACAAAAGAAAGAATGAAACAAAGAAATGCGGCGTGGACAAGATACAGGAAGCAGGAAAGCAGAATGTGGCAGTTCAGGTAAGCCTTGAGATCAAAGGGATACTGTATCTTTGGCAGTATGGTGTTTGAGTGAGGGCCATCACTGTTTGCATGGAATACTATAGAGCTGAGGTCTCTCTGTGGGTCCTGCAGATACCTGTAATGCACAAAGAAATGTGTCTACCTCAGAAACCAGACATGTTAGTGATGTATGGATTTCTGCCCTTTTTCTTGATGCTGTCTCAATTCTGCAGGGAGGAAAAGGTAGGGAGCAGTGAAAGGTGACATTTCGTATGTTCATGTTTTTAAAAAGCAAGGACTTAGAGCTGTTGTTCCACAAATTGGTCAGGTTAACAGGGCAGCTTGCACGACCAGGTCCTAGTCACTCTTTCCCAACTGTATTCTGCTGTGAAGGAACTGGGTGGGTGGTACTTTGTATTTTCAGTTCAGTTGCTTGTGCACCTTTAATAAACAGTGCGTCACTGTACTGCATGTGAAGTCAGACCTCCTTGAAAGTAAGGAAGGCCACACAGCTTTTAGACTGCAATTAGACTGCTCAGATCCTTGTTCAGAATTGTTGGTTGTCACATCAGTGGCTCTTCTCTACTTGTATTTTTCAAAGCTGTGTTTTTTTTCCTGCACTTATGTGAGCATTGTGTACAAAAAATGGTCACCTCTTGAGCAGATAGTGAATCTACTGTTCTGGCTTCCATAGGGTTGTAGTAAATAGGGACAGATAATTTCAGGGTTCATCTGATCTGTACCTGGAGAGTTTTGTCTGTATCTCAGCCATTTCCAGGTGTTGTCTGGAGAAATTTGACAGTGATGGGGCCACGCTATTATTTCCCTGGAGAAACTCTGTGAGTTCTTCACCATTCTTACATGCACAAATTATTTTGTTATGTGCTTATCTCCCTTGCCACTGTGTAAGCCTACTACTTCTTAGATCATGTCTGCAGAATAACCTGTCTTCCTCCCTGCAACTGCTCTGAGGGCCTTGTTAGCAAGATCTTGTTTTTCCTAGGCTGGATAAACCAGCTTTTTGAGTCTTCTTAGCATGCATTGATAGGACCCTTGAATCATTCTTGTTATCCTCCTGATTATTTCTTGTTGGACACCATTGTTATGAGCTGGAAGGTCTGCACTGGCAGCATTTAGTAGTTTTTGGCAAGGCCTTTGCAGGTGTGAAGGGGAGTAACTTGCAGAAACCATGTGGCAGTTGCTTGTGAGTCACTGAACAAGAGACTGGTACCTGAAAAACAGCTTAGGTGAGGTAGAACAACAGGAATTTTATTTATTGAACACGTCTGGAATGTGGTTGCAGGCCTGAGCATAACTCCCAGGTTCAGTGTTTGTGCCACAGTCTTGAAAAAGAAGGACCTGAGTCTGAAAAAACGTGATGTTCTGATAAGTATGTGCAGTTTTTTGCATAAGGAAGATACTGTCATTCTGACATAGCTGATCTATCAAATATTTAATGCTTTTTAGTCTGAAGACTTAAAAAACCAGCAAAAACACATTTCAAACCCAAGTGTAGCATTCTGCATTCTGATCTGTTTGATCACTGTACATCTCTTGTTGAATAGGTATTAACCCTGACTTCTTAGCCCCATCAGCTCTATTTATATTAACTAGTACAGTAAAATTCTTTTTTTTTTTTTATAAATATGACTGGGAGGACTGATTTACCCAGATCTACTGCAGAATATGGGGAGGGTTTTCTCCTTGCCCTGCTGAAAACAAGCCAGTGTAGGTTTTGTACCAGTTAGTGGTCTACTTGCTTTCTCCTTCCTTGAAATTTCAAGCTTCATCTACTTCACAGTTCATTCAAAAGCCTAAAAGTTATAGTCATTGCAGATCCTACTTAGCAAAAAAGTTAAGATCGTTGTAGGGAAGTAATTAGTCCTGTTTCATGGATAAGTGGAAAATTGCATGCTCGGGATCGTGAGAGTGTGGCACAGGTTGATGCTCACTAGAGGTGATGGATGCTAGCTGCCAAGTAAGATATAATGCAGAGTTACTCAAGGTGATGCTTTCTTGAAAGGCCACTGGGAGGAAATGGTGCCTTACCCAGGCAGTAGGTGGGAAGCCTCGAGACCAGTAGGGATATAAAGGTTTGGTAGTATTGATGCTTCTGAGGTGAGATCAATGAGAAGCAAGGGAAGCAACTGAAATTTGTCTTTCTTGATTAAACAAATCCAGTAATTTAGCTTTCAGAAGTCACCTTTGGGGATGTTTTTTTGCAGCTTTCAGTGTATGGTAGGCTAGAACTTCGAAATCCCACTGCCAGAAAAGCAACTTTGAATTCTGACATTACTATGAAAAAATGCATGCAGTATCAGTTATAAAAATGTTTGGCTTGTTGTGGAGAAAAGGGACAATAGTTAAATATTCACAATGTGACAGAGGGCAAAGATGGGCAGTGAGCAGATGTGGCATGAGAGTGGGAGCAGAAGTTGCTACATCATTCATGGTATTTAGCATCAGCCAGACCATGGGGAGAAGGAATTTCCTCCCAACTTTTTCTAATGGGAGATGAGAAATACACCCAAAACTCCCAGTTTCATATTCTACATTTTTAATGAAATGAAAACCAGACTATGCTCCCACAATTTCTAAATGGGAGAAAGACTTGAAAGAAAATTTGAATGCATCTGTTCCCCCACCCCAATCATATTTTGGAAAGATGCACCTGTTCTCTTAATCCTTTCAAGTCAGCAGCACTAAATGTTGAAATAAATCCCACGCTGATTTTTTTTTTTTTGTTTGCGTTTTTCATTTGGCCCCTGATTTAAACAAAAAACAAAACAACAACAAACAGCCTTTTCTTTCAATCACCTCTGAGGCTTGGCGTCAGGTCTGCTCCTGGGCCCTTTCTGTATTGCCCGGGTTCCTTGCTTGCTGTCTTTTTCCTGCCTGCTCCATCTTGCATTCCAGGCAGTTCTGCCGAGCTGAACAGAAAGGGAAAGTAGTCTTCCCCTCTGTCTTCCTCTCCAGGAAGACCCAGACTGCAACTGACTCAGAATCAGGTAAACATTACATTACATTCTTCTCTCTGCCTTTAACTGGTGCAGCTCTTTTAACAGAACATACAGCAGTTACACAGTAAGCTGGAAGAAGTTAAGCACTTCAGCTATTTGTTGTATGTGCCATTGATCAAAAGAATTTCATGATACTCAGGAGCTTGTGCATATACAGCATCACGTAAGGAGGTTGAGAAAGTTATGTAGGAAGAAGATGGTAGTGTGTGTTTGTTGAGGTGCTGCAGGTAAGTAGCATGAAGTAGGCTGTAGCAGCACCCTAGAAGCGTTAATAGCACTGTTATTTTTTTTTTTTAAAGCACTGCAAATAGCTTGGTAAGTCCTTTGTATGGTCTGAGGATATTATGTCTGCTTTCCACTTCCTTACTAGGAGAGGAGCCTGTTGCAGTCTTGGGGTAGCTATCTTTCAGGTGCTTTTGTGAGGCAAGGAGTGCCTGAGGACAGACAGTCACCTGCCTGAGGTCAGAGAGCAAGGAATTGCATTCAGATGTTCCAAACCTCCTCCTAACACCTAGTGCAAAAGAAAATGATTTTGTTTCTTTGGCTTGAGCTGTGATGTGGGTAATTACAGGAAAAGCAATCTAATTTCTTCTTGCTTTATTTTGCATTAGGTGAAATCCCAGACAGAGATGAGGAAGACTCCAGTGTCCGAAGCCAGAAAAACACCTGTAACTCAGACTCCAAGTCAGGCCAGCAGTTCGCAGTTCATCCCCATTCATCACCCAGGAGCCTTCCCCCCGCTTCCTAGCCGGCCAGGTAATTTGTGGCATTTGTTCAAAGTGAGGTTTTACTGTTGGCTACGAAAAAAAACCTGTAATATTAGTTGTTACAACCTCTGAAGGTAGTAGCTGCTTTAATGAACAAGCATTCTCATGTTGAGACTCTTACGGCCTAGTAAAGAAGACATGTAGCAGAACTGAAACAAAATGAATAAGATTCCTTATGTTTCTGAATCAAGATCTGTCATGAAATCTGCTACCTTCCTTCTTGTTTAGTGCATAGAAGATCAAGGCACTTCACAGGAGGTTGTTTCTGTGGTTAGTCAAAACATGACAAAGACTTCTGCGAGCCCAGGAGAACATGTTCTCTCTGCATAGGACTATTATAAAAGATCAGTCACACTGCTTTCTTCTTTGTAGCTCAGTTTCTTTTGTAGTGATGCTCACGCTTCAAGCTGTTACTTGTGTGGTGTCATTTGCTGTTGTTGCTGCATTGCATGCTCCCATTTTGTTGTGGAGTGTTCCTGCCATGCCTTGCTGTCCATCTTTGCTCACAGAATAGCAGGGAGCGGTATCATTCCAGCAGCTGTTCTGTGTAGCTGCTAAATAAAACAGAAGCACCTCCCTTTTTCTGGGAGTCACCACAAAATCTGGCCTGTCATAGAATTAAAGCTTCCCTACGGAAGCTGGCTTTTTAGGGTGAGCTAAAGGGAAGAAATTGATCGTGGGTGTGAGGATTGGTTTGCTCACCATCTGTCTGCTTATCTAAATTAATCCTGAGACTAGTTATCCTGTGGGAGGAGCCAGGAGACTTATTGATTGCTTTTATTTCTCAAAATGTGTGTTTAAGGGAGTAGGAGCTTCAGAGGTAACGCATCAAAAACCCCATAATGGTGAGTGAGAAAGGTAGTGGAGGGAAACAAAAGCAGGGAGACGAAGGGATGGAAATCCTGCAGTTCTCCCAGATACTGCTGTGACAGACTGTTATCAGCACCTGGAATACTGGCAGTAAACTTGAGAACTGTGACTGTAACTGTGTACTTGCAAAGGCACAAAAGAACATTATAGTGCATCTATGCTGTTATATTTCTTGTACTCATAGTGTAAATATGCAAAAGAAACAAATTCACAACAATTTCTTCTTGAGGAAGCTGTCTGCTACGAGGAACTGCAATGAAAGGCATATTTTTCTTTTGCAGGCTTTCCACCTCCAACCTATGTTGTCCCTCCTCCTGTGGCTTTCTCCATGAGCACAGGGTATACCTTCCCAGGCAGTGTTTCTGTGCCAGGAACCTTCCTCCAGCCCACGACTCACTCGCCTGCAGGAAACCAGGTGCAAGGTGGGAAACAGTCCCACATTCCTTACAGCCAGCAGCGGCCCTCAGGACCGGGGCCTATGACCCAGGGACCTCAGCAGACACCACCTCCTTCCCAGCAGCCCCTCTCATCTTTACCAGCTCAGGCAACAGCACAGTCTGCAAGCCAGTTACAGGTCCAAGCTCTGGCCCAGCAACAGCAACAACAATCCCCAACAAAAACTGTGCAGGGCCTGGGGAAGAGCCCGCCACACCACTCTGGGTTCCAGCAGGTAAGCTTTTTCTTAATCCTCCAGGGACAGTGACTTTGCCACTTCCCTGGGCAACCTATTCCAGTAACTCACTGCTTTTTCTGAGATTTTTCCTAATATCCAGTCTGAATCTTCACTGGCACAACTTGAGGCCATTACCTCTAGTCCTGTTGCTGTTCCCTGGGAGTAGAGGCTGAGCCCCCACCTGACCACAGCCTCCTTCCAGGCAGTTGTTGAGAACCATAAGGTGCCCCTGAGCAATTGCTCTCCAGACTGACTCGTCCCAATTCCCTTAGCTGCTCTGTGTAAGACTTTCATTCCAGACCCTTCACCAGCTTCGTTTCCCTTCTCTGGACATGCTCCAGGGCCTTCATATCTTTCCTTTAGTGTGGGGTCTAAAACTGAACACAGCACTCGAGGTGTGTCCCCACCAGGGCTGAGTAGAGGGCGATGATCAACTCCCTGGTCCTGCTGACTATGCTATTTCTGATACAAGCCAGGATGCCTGGGCACACTGCTGGTTCATGTTCTGCCAGCTGTCAGCTAAAACCCCCGGATTCTTTTCCTCCACATAGCTTGCCAGCCACTCTGCCCCAAGCCTGTAGTAACACCTGGGATTGTTTTGACCAAAGTGCAGGTCTTGTTAAAGCTCATACAGTTGGGCTCAGCCTATTGAGCTAGACTGACTAGATGCCTCTGAAGGACCTTTCTGCTCTCAGGTAGATTGACACTTCTTCCCAGCTTAGTATCACCAGCAAACTTACTGAGGGTGCACTCAGTCCTCTCATCTGGATCATCAGTAAAGATATTACACAGGGCTGGCTCCAGTACTGACCCTTGAGGAACAGCACTAGTGACTGGATTACCTTTCAAAAGCTGTTAAGAATCTTACTTTGGAATTTTGATCTGTAGACTTCTGTGAGAATATGATAAACAGATGAAGTTTAGTGGGTGTGAATTTATGATCCTGTAATTAGGAGGGAAGTTATCTGCTGGGATGGGTAGGTGGTAATCTGCTTTATCTGTTTCTGTTTATGAACAAGGTATGAAGGTGATGTTTCTGAGATGCTTCTCTTGGGTCTTTGTAGATATGTCTCACTTAAGTGTGAGGATGGAGTCTGAATCTTACTCTTTCTGTTGGGTTAGTTCCCTTAGTTAGTGTTAGTCCCACACTTAGTTCTGTGTGTACATGTTTGACAAAATGTGCTTTCTGGCCTGTCTGACCTTACGGGCAAGACCCTCCTGTTGTTCTGGACAGCAGTTCAGTACCTTAATAAAGCTGCTGGTAAGTGCTGGATTCAAATAAGGCTTATGCTTGACTATTGGCACACAGCTTGTTGAGGCTAATATGCCTATCAAGTCTGAATATTGGTGAGTAATGTAGCAAATTAGAATGCCTGCAGTATATCTGTAATGGATTGGCTAGAACAACAGTTTGAAGGAAGTTAGGCATTCAGTTAATATTAATTGTTCCTACCTGCTGATGAAAGCATGTATCTTTGCCTTAGTATCCACAGACAGACTCATCGAAGCAGCTCTGGAACCTGCCTCAAGTCCAAGGTTCACTGGGGAAGATTATGCCTGTAAAGCAGTCCTATTACCTGCAGGCCCAGGATCCTCTAAAATTGTTTGAACAGTCATTACAGTCTCCTGTGATGCAACAGCAACCTCTGGAGAAAAAAATGAAGCCTTTCCCAATGGAGCCATATAACCAGAACCCCTCAGAAGTCAAGGTGCCAGAATACTACTGGGACTCTTCCTTTGGCATGGCTGACAATAGGGTAATGGCACAGCAGTCTAACATGGAGCGCAGGGGAAAGCGGCAAGGAGTCTTCCGTCCAGAGCAGGATGCTGTCTCCAGGCTGACTTTTGAGGTAAAGATCTGTATTACAAGTGGAAAAACAGTGAGGTTCTGATACTGCTGACAGCTCAGGCAGGAATGCTGTGTTTAGGAGTCCCCTCTAGCCCCAGGCAGGTTACTGATTGTATTTAGTGGGGAGCTGGATGTTAGTGCTGGTAAATGGGATCCCAGCAAATGGTACTGAATTTGCCACTTTTGTGGGCTGTGTTGTGGGATCAGACTCTTGAAAACTTAATTTGAGGAGGTGCAGGTTCTGATCAGTGTAGATATAGATGCTGATCTCTGTACTGTGTCTGCCAGGTCAAGAAACATGGCAGCTGACAGGGGAAATTCTTGTCTGGCACCTGATGAAAACCATCCAAATAATTGCAATTGAGTTATTACCCTTTGAATAAACTCTTGCCACCCACAGAGTACCTTGAGTTGAATAGTTTGGCTACTGCAGCCTCAGCCTGGGCTACAAATCAAGGGTGTTAGGAGCAGCCCCATTGTGGGATTTTTTTTTTTTTGTTTGCTTTTTCCCCCTCTGCAAATCCCACCATGCAGCAACTCCCTTCCTTAGCTCTTGATTGCACTGATGGAATACTTTGCTTCATTCTGTGCAGATGTGCTTCATGCTGCAGTTTATAAAAAGCCTGCCATCTTTGTTATTTATTAACGGTCTCAGATTGTCTGGAAGTGCTTCTGATGATGTTTATAAGGAAACTTAAACAGAGGCTTTTTTAAACCTCTGGTCAGATATGCCTCTGTAAATGCACTCAATTTTCAAGAGATCAGCTGGGATCACTTAGCTTATCCTTCAGGGAGAAAAGCCAGACAATATCCAGGAGACTGCCTCTACCCTGATGTCAGGCTGTGGCTTTTAGATGGAGAGTGGGTCAAAGCCTTGTTCTCATCCCTAAAAGGAAAGCATTGCCTTGGTACAAGCACACTGCAGTACGGATAAGAGACAGTGTCCACGGTGCTTGTTTTAAGCATCCCTTCCAAATTTTGGGATGCCAAGTTTTACTTGCACTTGGCAAGGTATTTTTTTGCCTGGTCTGCGGAGCTGTGCTGTGGTGTAGTAGCCATTAGCAGAGAAGTGAGTCTTATGGGATTTCAGTTCCACAAGCAGAGGAAGGAAGGTGCAGATGTAACCTTAGTTGAAACCTAAATTACTCACAGCTCTGGAAGAATAATTAAAGATCTTATCAGGAAAAATAAATCATGTTCATTGTCCTTAAATGTAAAAAACAGATTTCAGTATTTGTCAGTAATGCAATGGGAAGCACGTGCTGTGTTAATTAAAAGTAGCTGCCCATCACTTTGGCTGTGCCACTTACTTCACAGGCAGCTGCAGTGCTCCTGGCACACGTTAGGCTGGTTTTGTTTTCTGCTCAGTGTTTTCTCTGTGCACCTCCACACCCCTCTGTTGCACTCTTCTCATCTCACCCTTCTGCATGCTGCCCTCTGCACTCCTCACAAGTCTGCCTCCCCCTCTGCTCTCTCGTCCTGCTTTGCTTTAGCCTCTCTCAGCTCTTGCTCTTCCCCGTGCTGCCTTCTGTTGTCTCACTGTGCTCGTTTCTGTCACTAGGACCCCAAGAGCTCCCCTTTGCTTCCTCCGGACCTGTTAAAGAGTCTGGCTGCCTTGGAGGAGGAGGAAGAGCTGATTTTCTCTAATCCTCCTGATCTTTACCCAGCTCTGCTGGGGCCTCTCGCCTCTCTTCCTGGACGAAGCCTCTTTGTATGTATTTGACTTAATACTGCTGCTTCTCTAACTGGCATCTCTTTCTTCTGTGAAGTTATAAGAAATGGGAAGTTACTTTCTCCTCCCCATTCCTCCCCTCACCTCCTCACCATTGAGTCAGTCCCAGTGTGAGAGCTCAGACCAAGGCCCCTGGCTCTGGATAACTGCAGAGGTGACTTAGCACCCAGTACAGCTCTTTCTCCATGTCCAGAGAGAAGTCAGTATAACTGGGATTTTTTTTTGTAAGCACAGTTCACAAGAAAGACACAGATGTGTCATTTAACATGCCTGTTTTTCTGCAGTTGTTTGGGCTTGGTAGTAAGGATGAGGGTGTGTATGGTGGAAGTCATCAGAACAAGAGTATCTTTTGTTGTGAGGATTGCATAATGGCAGGGGGAAACCACACTATTAAATGCAGAAGAGGCTGTAAAAGAGCCAGATGGTTTTAGAAGAAAACTGCAAGCAACTGGCTAAATAATCAGTAACTCCTATAGCAGTACAGTGAGTTTTGACAGATTACTGTACGTGTATGTATTCCCAGTTCAGTACCTAGAGGGCCTTTGAGCTGCTGAATTTTTACATTACCTGTGAAAATGCAGTATGCCTTTCTTCTATAGCTAGGAGCAAACTCATTAAACACGTATTTTGGAAATGTGGTGGTAATAAGGAAGAGTTTTTTGTGGCTTGACTTGAAATTTCTGTTTAATAACTCCATTCTTCAGGTTTTTTTTACATGTCATTGCAAGGAGCCAGTAGCAAAGCAGGCACCCACTGCTGTCGTCTTAGATTTGCTAAGAAACTAATAAATAGCTGCTTCTTCAACAGCTTCCTTTGAAGCTCTTACGAGTGCTGTCTGCTGACAAACGGAAGGAAATACTTCTCTGTGCAAGCTGTGTGCATATGCAGAGTGTGAATTTTGTCTGCCTTTTAAAACGTGTTTTCAAAGTAATGAGTTGTCACTTTGAAAAGCTAACAAGCTAGGAGCTGCTTGCCAAGGAAACAAGGCTGTTTGTCTCAGGCTTACAGGATAAAAGCAAAGATATTCCAGATACTAAGATGATGGTTGAGAGGGGAAACTAATGCAGGTTTTTGTTATTGGGATAATAAAATCTGATATATCAAACTGGTTTGAGTGCAAGAGAACTTTTGTTTGGAATGAGGCTACAGATGTAATTTTGGATCACACGTGGTTTTAATTGATTTTACTGATTCTGTGACTTCAGTGATCCTGATCCTAAATTCAGTGGTGTTCATTGTCTGCCAAGCAAGCTTCAGAATGTTGCTGTGATTTGTGCTTTGGTGATAACCAATTTCTTCCCCAAATAGGCTTGTTTCGTGTCTGTATTTTTTATTACCTAATGATAATAAGAGCTGAAGAAGGACGCTGAAAAACATTAGGCTGCAAGTAACAGCTGTATGGGAGGGGGTGTAGATGGTGGAATGGGTCATGGAAAAGGCCATGATATCTTAACGTGGAACCAGGGGAAGCTTTGGAACCTGTGCTGTAAATACTGGGGCTTTTCAACTTCAGTCATAAAATGAGAGAGCACCAGATGAGGCTTGCACTATTTAACAGGATTAAATTCACAGCTAATCTTACTGTCTAAGAGTGTACAGGAATATTCAAAACTGAAAAATACTGTCAGTGAATAGCAACATACAAGGGTCTCAGCAGGCTTGGGTGAGTTCTCGTGTCACTGGAAAGGATCCTGTCTCATTTACACAGCCATAGGTTTGGTAGCTTTGGTAGGAATGTCCCCTGTAGATGTGTCAGACCCAAGGGCACTTAGGCACTTCAAAAGCTGTTCTGTTAGCAGAGTTTGCCAGAGGCTCTCAGCTGTCCCAGCTGATTTTAGGTACTGATTACAATTAGTAAGGAAACTTGTGATCTTCTGTTTTTGTTTGGTCACCCCATCCTCCAGGGTATCGAGGTTGAAATACAAGAGACCTTAACCATGACCAAGTATACTTTGGTAGCTCTTCATAGCTTACTTTCTTCCTGCTCACTTTGCTAAACACTAACTGCTCTTCTTCCACTTTTGGTTTTTGAAGAAGTCCCTGTTGGAGAAACCATCAGAATTGATGTCTCAGTCATCATCTTTCCTGTCCCTCAGTGGCTTTTCTCTTAACCAGGTACGTGTTGACCAAAGTTGGAAGCCTTTATGCTGTTCAAACTCGCCTTTAAGCTAATTTGTGTAGGCACATTGGTACAAACTAATGGCAAGCACAAAGAAGACCCACATGCCTAATTTTAGTCTGTATGAGCAAGATTATCTCTGCCTCCTACTGTTTTTGAAAATCAATTGTGTTCTGAAATTCATCCTAGCTATAGTTCAGCAGATGTACTGTTGAGTCTTGTTGAGTTCCTGGGATGCTTTCAGTGGAATCGCTGAGAGAAAGGGTTCATCTCCAGGCTTTGTGACACAGTGTTTCTTTATTCCTGACTATTGGAATGCCTCTTCTCTTCCAGTGAACTGCTGAGCAGGGTCTTTTGAGTGGAAGCATAAAAAATTTATGGAGGCATTGCAGTCCAGCAGAAGAAATTCAGAATGTGATGGACTTTGTTAAGTAAATGTTCAAAAAAGATTCTGAGGAATAAGAAAGGTGTTAGAAAAGTGTTTTGATCTGTAACCGCTTCATTTGTGCAGTCTGTTTCTCAAATTAATCTTGTACTCAAGCTCTTGCTTTTTTTATTTCTTTGCTTTGCAGGAAAGATATCCAAATAACAGCATGTTTAATGAGGTATATGGGAAAAATATGAATACCAGCACAAAAACAGAGGTCACCCCTTCAGTTGCCCATCAGGAGACTTCACTATATTCTCTCTTTGAAGGGACCCCATGGTCTCCATCCCTTCCAGCCAGCTCAGGTAATCCTGGCATAAATGTCTCGACTTCAAGAGGATTGGAGTTAATTCTGAACCTATTGCAAATTAACTGTAACTAAAAATTAAAAAGAAAGTCTCTTACAAGGTCTGAAGGTTTCTGTTTACATATCCTCTGAAATGTGATGAGATTCGGTCTTTATTATAGTGTAAGAACACAGATTTTAATTGAAGTAGTTGAGCAGGATGAAAGTTGCAGGAAGTGTTAAATCCTGAAATTTCTTCAACTTACTCCTCACAAGTACTTGGGACTAGGACTTAATTTTTAAAATTATTTAAGTTTGCTTTTAGTGTTGTTTCCTTGGAAAAAGCAGGAAGAACTAGATTTCATAATGCTGATATGTGAAAGAGAAACTGTATAGAGTGAGGAGTAGAATATGGCAGTTCTTTTTTTAAAGCAGCCTACAAAGCAAACCGGCTTTTTCTTTAACCATTTTCTGAAGGGCATAAAATACATTAGAATTGTCATGGCTTTATCCTCACTAAAAATCCACAGAGTGTGAGAGGAAGGAAGGAGTTAGCTGAGTCTAACAAATGAGAGGATTTTAAATAACTTGTCCCCTGCAGATGTTGCTTGTTCAGACTGAAACTTTTGCAACAAACCAGAAGTGACTGCTGTAGATGAAATGGAAGGAACTGCAAAGGGCTTTTATGCTAGTAGGGGTTATGGCAGGACATGGTTACAGCTTTTAAGCTTTCACTTCACCTCCTCATTTGAGACCATGTAGCTTCCTGCCACCCTGCTCTGCTGTGTTCTCTTTAGGCATCACTCTCCTGCCTGCAGACGCTCCCATGTCAGCCTCCTCCTTTGCTCAGTATTTGGTTCTGGTCTGAATTACTTTCAGATTCACAGAAGTGTAAAACTTTCAAATTGGAGTTGTGAACTTGAAACTCCTTGAGATCTGAAGTTATTTTGTATAGGCTTGTGAAGCTTGGAGATAGGATTTTTATTGTTTTGGTTTGAGAGAAGGTGTTCAAGGAACTTAGAGAAAGCAAAAAAAAAAACCTCAAGAGGGTTGGCTAACAGATTAAGCTAAGTGCATGTATGCATTAAACAGTCATTCTGTTTTTTATATGCACAAACATTTCCACTTAGAATTTAGGAATTTGCATTACACTCGTGTGAAGGAAGGAGTAAAAGCAGACCTTCAGTATTGGAAAAAACGGTGATGGCGGAGTTGTCAGCAGCACTAAGAAAGTCAAAATGAGGAAGCTCCTCATCTTCACCTTCTTCCTCTTGCCTTCTAACCACTAGATCACTCGACACCAGCCAGCCAGTCTCCTCACTCTTCCAACCCCAGCAGCTTGCCAAGCTCCCCTCCAACCCATAATCACAATTCTGTTCCCTTTTCCAACTTTGGACCTATTGGGACTCCAGACAACAGAGACAGAAGAATCGCAGACCGCTGGAAAACAGATAAGCCAGGCAAGTGCTGCTATTCCAGGCCTGGAAGAAGCCAGCTGTTGGCATTTGTTTTGCAATAGATTTGTTTGAATTTGTCTCTTCTCCCCATTTCAGCAATGGGAGGGTTTGGTCTGGACTACCTCCCAGCCACGTCCTCATCCTCAGAGAGCAGCTGGCACCAGACCAGTGCTCCCAGTGGCACCTGGGCAGCCCAGGGCCCCGCCATGGAGGACTCCTCAGCTGTGCTCATGGAGAGCCTAAAGGTATGTTGAACTGAAGCTGTGCTCGGGCATGGCTGCTTGCCTATGGAAAGGTTGTGGTGTTATGGGATTCAGGCAGTGTGCGCTGCGTCTGAGTTCACTGAGATCTGGAAGGCTTTTTCCTGCAGATTCGTAGGCAGTGTGGGAGGCGTGACCAGTGCTAGGAGATGTCACAGTTCTTCAGTTCCTGCCGTTCTAGAATATTTTGTGGAACAAGAACAGGCTGTCAGAACTGGAAGAAATAACATTTGCTTTGACTAGTCTAAAATTAGTAATCATTAATATGGGATGGATTTTTCCATTCACGAGGCAAGGGTAATCTTCAAGGGGAGCCTCTCTTCAGAAGGCCTTCTTTTGAAGCCTGGGTAACTTTTGTGACAGGACAGGTATGAGTTACAAAGGGAGGAGAGAATACAGAACAGTTTCAGCTTTCTCACCTGAAAGAAAAGGTCTGCCTCAAACCAGGGGGTGCTAGTGTTGACTGTTTGTTTTTAGTCCATCTGGTCCAGTTCCATGATGCACCCTGGACCCTCAGCCCTGGAGCAGCTGTTAATGCAGCAGAAGCAGAAGCAGCAACGTGGACAAGGCGCCATGAACCCGCCGCATTGAGAACAAGGTGGCAACCCTTGCAAACCAAGGCTCCATAAACCATGGCATGTTGGGTTTGCAGGACTGGCCCACACAGTCCTGTGCAGGTGGCAGCCCTCTCTTCTGTTCCTTGCTGTCAGGAGGGCGTAAGTGCTCCACCAACCCACTGAGTGTGCACAAAACGTCTGCAGTGCAAGCAAACAACATCAGGAACTCTCCCAATCCCTGGGCCCTCTGGAGGGAGAGAGGAACTGCTGTTTGTCTCACTCAGTGACCCGATATCACCGCCTCTCACCTTCTCCATCGTGCATGTCCCCAGCCACATGGGAAGCAAAAGCTGAGAACGAAGGGCAGATGGGAGAAGCTAATGAGAACTTCTCAATCCTTTTCCTCTCTTTGGGGATATAAAATAGGAATCCATTAATGATTGCTTTGCTGACTGAGAATGTAGTTGAAATTACTCCTAAACATCTTTATTACTATCTCAGTAGTAAGATCACACTGAATTCTTCCGTACACAGATGTGCTTTGTAGTCAGTGTGTAGCAGTGAAAGCCCCAGCTGCTGCTCCGGTCAGAGGTGGTTGGTGGCAAGGTGGGGCTCTATCTCCTGGGCTAGCGAAGGAGTTTCATGAAGGAGAGTCTGGCACTTGACACCACTTCACCTTTCACTCAAAGGCTTTGGCCAGCCCACGGGTGGGTTAGAGACTCCAGCATGAAATGCCCTCCTCTCAGTAGGTGTTTGAGCTATAATGGGTGACGTGGGGCATTGCAGCACTCTGCTGGACAAGCAAGTTAACTGCTATGGGGTTTTAAATTAATGTTTGATTCCTGTACATTTTACTGTAGCAAAGTGGCTAGCCCCCCAAAGGGCAGGCTACTCTGTGCATTCACAGCCTGACTCATTTTAATAGGTAGGTAGAAAGCTTTCAGTGTTTTTCATTTTTTTCTTTCTCTCCCCATCCTTCCATCTTTGCTGGATGCTAGTAGTTTTATTGCCGATAAAAGCGCAACATCTTGCAGAAAGTAATCAGGAGTCCAGCAGGACTGGGTAAAGACGACAGTCAGCCTGGACAGTGTGGAGTGTACGAACCCCACAGGCATACACCAGCTCTGCAGAAACCCGTCCCCCGCCCTCCCAGCAGCAGCCCTCAACTTTCAGTTCTAGAAGGAGATCTGAGGTGCCACGGACACACGTGTGTAACCCGCACACGGAAGAAGCATAGTGCTGTTCGCATATGAAAAGGTGCAGAAGGGAAAAGAAAATGTTTTATTTGCTATTTATTTAGGGGGAAGGAAGACTGGAAACGTCATTAAAGACAGCATTTTTTGTTAGGTTTCCCAGGGAAGCTGCGGAAGCGATCTCAATGTCCGTTTGCTGTGTTTAGCAGTAGGGGTTTGTGTGATGATTCAGGATCTCTGGGTAAGTCAGCTGCAAAGCAAAGCACATGCAGGAGCCTAAGTGACACTGGAGTCTGGGCGGCCCCAAAGAACATAAAAAGGGAAAACCGAGGCCCAGTACCCTTCTGAGGGCGTGAACAGCTCCCCCGCGTTCTCCACCTTAGCAACATCACCGTTCTTTGTTGCATTTTGAAGATGTATTTCCTTTTAAAAAGTCCAAAAAGTGAAGTTTCCACCCAATGCTAATACTAAGCTCCCCCACCCCGTACCTATCCCAGCCCCTCGGTTTGTGTATTGAGCCGTGCGCCCCGGCAGCTGCGACATTCCAGTGTTAGAAGTGCCGCTGACTCTTGCACCCTCAGCGAGCTGACCAGGTTCACCACCTCACTCCTGGCAGTGCCAGGTCCCAACGCACTGCTCCACTTGTGCATGAGAACCCGGTGTCAGGAACACGGCTGGCTCTCGGCTGGGACTCCCATCCCGCCCAGGGGAGCGAGGGAAGGGACCCCGACAGAAACTGGTTTGTGTCGTAAGCTTTTTTTGTGTTTTTTTGTCTGTCTGTGCAAGAACTGCAGCTGCTGAAATCAGCTTTGCCTTTAATTAAACCATGTTCTCTCCATCCAGGTCTGCGTGTTACGTTTATTTCCCCATGTAATTCAGCTGCAGGCTTTAAAAAACGTGTTATTTTTCTGGAGAAATTGGAAGAAGGTTCAAACTTGAATTTTTTTTTTTCCAATTTGAAAGAAAACGAAATAAATTGCAGAGATTCTGGCTTGGGCTCAGTGCAGATAATTGGATCATGGTTTTGTGCTGTGCTGTACGATGCCTTTTATAAAGGCTGGGATGGTAGCAGCCTCCAGAGCTTAAAGCTGATGAGAGCACAGGCAGCAGGAGCTGAAGGACACGCAGCCTTCTGCTGTTGCCCTGCTGTAAATCAGGATGGCACCGGCACTGCTCCAGTTTTGAGAGGTCATGAGGTTTTTTTTATCCAGAATAAGTTCCTTTTAAAATAAATATAAGATTTAGGTAATGGGGTTGTATAGGATAATTGTTGATTGGCGCAGGCTGCATGGTGCCTTTTATTTCAGCTCTTGAGGCTAGCAGTGATGTTTTAAAGAAGTGGATTCTGTTTGCAAGTTCCTGGTCCAAAACTTCCTGAGCTCCTCAGTCTGTTTTTCCCTGCTTTTCCACTGGTTTTCACAGAGCCACAGCATGGCCTGGGTTGAAAAGGCCCACAATGCTCATCCAGTTCCAACCCCCTGCTATGTGCAGGTCACCAACCAGCAGACCAGGCTGCCCAGAGCCACATCCAGCCTGGCCTTGAGTGCCTGCAGGGATGGGGCATCCACAGCCTCCTTGGGCAAGTGGCTGATTGACCCTGGGGAAGCTCTGCCCAGGGCAGGTCAGTGGGGCAGAGCTGCTGCTACCAAGCCTGGTGCTAAGCACAGTTCTTGGGACTGACTGTACTCCTAGCAGGGAGATTGCTGGCAACTTTGTTTTATACATAGCAACACAAAAAGTAACACACACACAAATAAAGATTTTAATACATGTAGCAATAGTATTTGAGGTCTGTTTTCAGATGCACGGATTAATGTGGGAACTTTTTAGTTGCAACACTTGAATTGTTAATTTTTTTCAGTGTCCATGTCTCCTTACGCTTCTGAAATCAGATTTCTGGGTCTTTAGTGTTACCATCACAAACAACAAAAGCAGAGGGGAAGATGCCTATCTTGCCATTGCATTGTCCTTCCAACCAGTCTTCATTCACTGCAAGATAAAATTGACACCATTTTTGTCACCCTAGGGATGTGCAGGAGCACGATTGCCCATTTTGAGATCATCTGCAGGTAAATAGCCTGGTGGAGAGGTGACTGGAGACGGGAAGGAGGAATGCAGAGGAGAGATAGACAGCAAAGGTTGTAAGAAAAACCTCAAAAGAAAAGCAGCAGAAAAGGTGCCAAGTGAGAGGAATTGGAATGACAGCACTCTGGAATATCGTGGTCTCTTTGCTCCTAACAGCATGGTGCAGGATCAGAAGGAAACAAGGATATGCTGGTCAGTGTGCTTGAAGACAGCTGGAGTGAAACTCTCCCATCTTGCAATTGTTAGGACAGCAGGTAGTGTGTCCTTTCCCTTGGCTCCCACCTGCGGTTTGTGCTCATGCCAGCTGTCCCTGTGACCTTCTTTTCTGACTGCTCTGAAGCCTTTGCATTCGATGCAAACCTCCTCAGCCCATTTTCCACCTGAAGGTGGCAGGCTGCGGTTTGCAGGAGCAGCATCCTATTGTGCTCCAGGTGTTTGGCACCTCAGAGGCCCCCGTTCTCCCTCCCATCTCCCGCAGTGGCAGGAGCACAGTTACCTTTGGATAAAACAAGTATCACATCTCCAGCCTGAAACTCCAGGTCTTCAGGTTGGGTGGCCTCGTAACTGAACTGCGCTACCACTTGGGTTGGTCCCGTCTCCGCTGTTGCCTTCTGCGACTCCTCTGGTTTGCTGTCAGGTAAAAATCCTTCTCCCTAGGGCAGGAAAGAAGCTGGTGAAGTCACCCCGTGGCTTCTGCTTTGCACCAGAACGTGGCGGATAAGCTGTGCTTAGGCTTCAGCCTGTGCCAGTGAGCCCCTTGCCAGCACCAGCAGAAGAGCTGGTCGCTGCTGCTGACCTCTGTGCAGTCGCACCACACCGTCAGGCACCGATCCTTGCTGTGGTTCCAAGCTGCCTCCAGGTTCTGCGTGCTCAGAGTCACCAGCTCTCTGCTCGCTGCAGACTTGTACCTGGGTACCGCAGGACACAGGTAAGGGGAGAGCCGCAAAAACTCAGCTCCTGCAGCGGGCAGTTCTCACCTCAGCATTGTGTGCTCAGGCTGCAGCTCCAGCTTGTCGCAAACCAGGCTCAGGAGCTCCTTGTAGGACAGGTCTGGCTTGACTTGCATGGCAACTGTGTATTTGTAATGCACTTTGAGAACACAGGGCTTGGGGACGGCCGGTTTGGTTTCCTGCAGGTGGGGAATTGGGGCATCAGGCTTCTCCCTGCTCTAACAGCACTGGGAGCTTGGCTATGGGCAGGGAAAGGAACTGGGACATGAGCTCAGCTGTCACTCAGCAGACTTAAGGAACCATCTCACTGAATGTTGGCAGTCCTCAATACTTCTGGAGCAGGCCACCAAAGCCACGTTGCACGTGTGGCTGGTTGCCTGCCCTGGGTTTGGCCTGGCAGTGAGTGTAGTAATGCACTGGGCATCTAGTGACTGCAATGTGGCTTCCCAGTGACTGAGCTCAAGGTGTGCCCCCACCCCTCTGCACTTGTTCTCATTTGGGATTGCTGCTTCTCCTGGAATGTAACATGGACCTGGGCTCTGCAGCGCAAGGTCTTACCTTACTGGCTTCTCTCTGCTGCGTTGATGCAACAGGAACGAAGTCTGAGGAGGCAGGAAAAGTTGGGTCAACAAGTGGAACGGCGTAAGCATTACTGCTATGGGCATAAATGTGTTTCCAGATCCTCCCAGCCCTTCTCTTCAACACCCACTGTTATCTGCAGCAGCACCTCCCAGCCCTGGAGCCAGCTGTGGTTGCTCGAACAGATCAGTATCTGCAGTGAGGTTCTTCTGTGGGATTCTTCAGTAACCACTGAGAAAAGAGGTTAGGGCTCTGCCTTGCCTGCTGTGTTTCAGGTGCTCACACTGTAGGGCCTGTTCTGTGTTTGTAGGGATTGGAACTTTAGGTGGGATGCAGTTCCTCAGTGGGCTTTGACATTTGACCAATGCATTTGCAAGCACAAACAACGACGTATCTTGCCCACTGTCATACGGCTGCTTCTGGCAGCTAATAACCTCAAATACGGGACTTTGCAGACAAAACAGGAGTCCTAAGCCACACTTACAGCTGGCAGTGCCTGCCTTGGTTCACCATGCTCAGGCAGCTGCATGGCCCTGGTGCCATCACCCTGCTCCAAGAGACACAACAGCCACATCTCCTTCCCAGAGCAGTCGTAGCTCCCTAGAACTGGCCCAACTCTAAGATAATCCCAGCTGCCCTGCTTTATGGAGAAGCCTGTTATGCACGTTCTGCTCAGGGACTTATGCAAGCTGGGTCACTTGCCCTGCTGCTTTCCCTAGGCCCTTTTTTCCATTAGCTGCTGTCCTAATTAAGAGAAAAAGGGAACCTCGAGCTTTGTTTTGTTCCATCCTCAGTGCCGCAGTTGTAGTATTGCCTTCTGTTTTCATGTCCACACCCCAAAAGAGTCAGAGATGGCCCCCAGCCCTGGCTCTCCATAGGACACAGTTTACAAGAGACTGTCCCTACAGCTCCTCCCTTCCTCCCCTCCTTACACTGACCTGGTGCTGGCCGCCGGGGCCTTGGAGCAGTGCTGCTGGGTGGCTCAGGGATGTCAAACTCAGGAGGAGCCTCGTCCTGTGCCGATAGGAAAAGGGCAGCACTGGCACTCAGCATCCCTAGGGGAGCAGGTACAGTCCCCGGGATGCTGCTGCCTTGGGGACCCCCTTCTGCCATTCGAGGCAGGAGTTCTGGGGCTGAGTTCTGCCTACTGTCCGTTGATTTGGGGTGGAACAGGGCAGTTCTGGCCTCCGTGAGAGCAAACAAGGACAGTTTTTCAGGAGGCAGTGCCATTTAGGAGGCAGTGTCTGATGAGTATGTCCGGACCTGTTTTCCCAAGGTGTGTTTGGACTTTTGAATCAGTGAATTGCAGGGTGAATTCCCCACCCCTACCGCCTCCCTCCCCAGGGATCATCAGCACGGTGTCTGCACAGATTTTGCAGGCTCTGAGCTTGTGCTGAAAAGGCCATAAACCAGGAGTCCCACAGCATTGAAAGGAAGAAAGGTTTGTAAGTTATCTATGTGATGTCTGGGGCCACCAGCTTCTTCTGGTCTCCTTACCTGGACGTGCAGCTTGTGCTGGAGCTCCATGGGCTCAAGGAAGTTGCAGGGGACAATCCCTTTCTGTAGGTAAGAGACAAGGGAGGAGCGTTGTTGGGACTCAGGGGTTAGTCTGGGTTAAAAAGGATCTTAAAGGTCATCTAGTTTCAACCCTGTGAATGGCCTTGGATCATCTTGAGATGATTACTTGACCATCCAGGAGATTGAAGATAAGGGAATGATGTGATCAGGCAAGCAAAGCAGCACATCTGGCCCCATTATTGCCCTACCAGTCCTCCATAGAACCCCCCCTTGTGTCAGGCAGACCCCCATACCTTCCCATTAAACATCACCGTAGCCCAGTTGTCCTTTTCTTTCTTCAGGACAAAGACAATGTTTCCTGGCAGGACCTGCAGCTCCTCAGCAGTTTCAGGTATGAACTCATACAGCACGCGGTGCGGCTGCCCTTCGAGAGCCCTGGGAATGGAAGCCAGCATCATGTCAGGAGGGGAGGTGATGCCACTGTTCTACCTCATAGGGGGCCTAAACTCCGCTCCCTTGTTTCTCTCCTCCTTTCCCCCACTGGTTCTGAACACTCAGCTGGATGGTGCAGGACACGGCTGCACCAGGCTGCGTGTGTTAGCAATGCTGCCAATGTTTCATCCAACCTACCTGAGGATTTCCGGTGTCTTGGACCTGGGTGGAGGCCCAGAGGCCTGTGAACAAGAAGACAGAAGGAAATTCATCATAATCTGGAGGATTTGGGTTGCTTTGCAGAGATGTCCTGCAGTCCTTTCCTATGCTTGTTGTCTTCCCTGCGTGGGTGCCTCCTTCTCACACTGGTATCAAGTCATCAGTTTCCTTCTCCGCTCAGCCCCTTATGAATCTTAATGGGGACGGTTTGTCACCTCCCTACCCAAAGCCACCACCCCATGGCAGGGGCCTGGGGTGCATTCTCAGGGTGAGACGTGAGTGGGCTTGGGCTGTGACCTCTGGTGAAGAAAGCAGCTGGGATGTGGGAGCAGCTTCCTCCTCACCCTGGCTGTGGTAGGAAGCTTGGGCTGGTGACGCTGCTCTTTGCTCATCACTTCTGTCATCCAGAAGTCCCCCTCCCCCCGTATGCCCGAAGCTCTGCTTGGTATCCCTGTGTATGCTTGAAGCTCTCTGTGCCACATGAACTGCAAGGTTCCTTACCTGTGGTTGGAGGGGAGCAAATCCTGAAAAACTGTCCTTGTCCACCACGGATGCCACCACCTACAGCCAGAGGAAGACATGCTGTGACTCGGTGCTTCTCTTAGACCTCTGGTCTCTGACATCCACTGTCCTCCTTTGCTGCCATCCAAGTCAACCTCCTTGGATGTGGGGGCTCTGGGTTTGCTTTCCCTGGCAGCACTGGCACTGGGGTGTCCGTTCTGCCTCCCAGGACCTGAGCTTGAGGGTGCATCCAGTGCTTGGACCTTGCAAAGTAATGTGCAAGAGAGAAGCCCTGCTCAATTGTCTGAGCTGCTTCAGGCTGAGCAGAGGCAGTACTGGAGGTTACTTGTGGGTGTCAGATTTTAAATAGTTCCTTTTTTTTCTTTTTTTTTTTCTTTTTTTCCCTTGTTCACCAAAGACCTTGGCTCAATTTGAAGCTCCACTGTGACCTTCCCATCTCACCACCGAGTGACCGTCCCTCACTTCTCACTAAGGAAAGTGAAAATGGGCCATGCTGAGCCACACAGATAAAGGGTATTTCTGTGAGCTTAACTCTGCTATTTCACATAGTCCTGGTGCCTGCAGCATCCCCAAGGTTTGGGCTGGCTTTGCATCCCTGTGCTCAGCAAGCACAGCTCAGTGTTTGGTGGCTGTAAGGCAGAGAGGGCAATCAGCATCTCTCTTCAGCCTGCAGACGTGGCTTGCATTAATGCTCCTTTCTTACCATGGCTTTTCCCAGGTAGTCCTTCTTCTCCAGCTGAGCAACTTGCTTTTCATTTGGTCGAAACAGCTTCCCTGTGGGAATTGCCACTGGCTCATAGAGCTTCTGCTTCTGTAGCAGGGAGAAATCATAGAACCATTAAGGTTGGAAAAGCCTTTTAAGATCATCTAGTCATGGATCTCCATAGGCAGGCACTGTGCTGAGACCTGCTGCTCCTCACCAGGATGGCTTCCATCGCCCTGTCAATCTTGTTGTGCTGGGGCTCACTCTTTGAGCTCATTGCCAGTGTCAGGTGCTCCTCGGCTTTCTTCCAGTCCTCCATGGTGGCATACACCAGTGCAATGTTGTAAAGGATCTGTAGAGGGATGGGAGCTAGGAAATGGTCTTTTAGAGGCACTACACCTTTGCTGTGGGTGTTTTTTGCTACCCTGTTGACATCTTGGGTACACTAGCTCTCTATCCCCACTCTAGCGTGCTTGATTATTTTTTTTTGCAAGGCATGAATCATAGAATCCTTCAGGTTGGAAAAGACCTCTCAGTTCACCAAGTCCATCCCCACCATGCTCACTAACCACATTCCTCAGTGCCACATCTCCACAGCTCTTGGACACCTCCAGGAATGGTAACTCCAACACCTCCCTGGGCAGCCTGTGCCAGTGCATCACCACTCTTTCAGAGGAGAAATGTTCCTAATATCCAACCTGAACACCTCCTGGCACAACTTGAGGCCATTCCCTCTCATCCAATTGCAGTTACATGGGAGCAGAGGCCGACCCCACCTCACCACAGCCTCCTTTCAGGCAGTTGCAGAGCAGTGAGGTCTTCCCCAAGCTCCTCTTCTCCACACTGCCCCATCCTTCCCTCAGCTGCTCCCCATCACGCTGTGCTCCAGACCCCGCACAGCTCCGTGCCATTCTCTGGACATGAAGATCCAGTGAAAAGCCATTGGGTGCATTTCCCCTGGATTTTGTTGACCGAGACCAAAACACCATTTGGTTTCTCTCACCTCGCAAGCGAAGAGCCTGTAGCGCAGCCCCAGGATCTTGTAGTCGATGAGCTGGTTGCCTCGCAGCTGGGCCAGAGCCTCCTTGAAATCCTTCATGGCCATTTCATAGCTGGGGAGGAGAGGACGAGGTAGGGGCTCCCAAGGCCCCTCCACCTCCCCGTGTTGGTGTTCTGGTAGCCCACGTAAGTGCTGCACCTCCAGGCTGAGTCCCTGGCCCCTCACACTGCCCACGGCTGCTCAGCCAAGGGCCACCAGCTGAACGAGGGGTAAAACTGAAGCCGTGCACTCACTTGTGTCTCCTGTAGAAAACGGTTCCCCGCTGGAAGTAGGCCACGGCCAGGTGCTTGTCACAGCTGATGCTCTGGGTGAGCGCCTGCAGGGAGCGGGGCGAGAGGAGCGAGAAGGGAACGTCTGCAAGGAGAACGGGGCGACACCTCCCTGCAGCACTGGGAGCTGTGCCTTACCTCCTCTGCCTCGGCCAGCTGCCCCAGGACCAGGTGGGTGCAGCCGATGTTGAAGCAGATTTTGGCCGGTGGGTTCTGGACGGCGGTGAAGGCCTTCAGGGCTGCCCCCCACTCCTTGCCATCCGCAGCGCACACCCCCTCCTGCCACAGCCGGATGGTCTCCACCAGCGACATGATGCGGTGCGAGATGGATGCTGTGTGCCCAGCCTTCCCTGCGGTGTCTGCCTTCCTCTCCCAGCCCCTCCCGGCTGCACGTCTGCCTTCCCACAGCCCGCCTGGTGTCACAAACCCACCAGGAAGTGGCCCTGGTGGCGTCAGAGCAGCGTGGCCCCGAGATGGGGAAGTGGAACTGCCCTGCTGCTACGGGCTTCCACTCGGGGCTGTGCCTGCATTGCAGCTTGTCCTCCTCTTATGGGGCTTCGTGGGGGGGTGCCGGCATTGGAGGGGTTTGTTGGCTCGAGGTTGGCCTTGCAAAGCTGTGAGGTGAGTGCTGCAGCCCAATCCTGCTCATCGTAGGCATTTCATAAGAATCTGAAAGCTGTCAGCAAGACTTCGCCCTTGTGTCTTTATTAACCCCCATATAATGCCAACAGCAGGAGGGAGAGCGTGGAAGAGACTTCTGCTCTACTTCTGCTCAGAAGAAACCTGACCTGCTGAGGGCTGGGGGTGAAGTGTGTGATAGAGCCCATCTGCAGACCTCAGTGTACCCTCATGGCCTCCCTGCAGGGCTCTGCTTTCCCACTCCCATCCTTGTGGATGGTTCCCCCCTGTTGGGGTGCTGTCCTGCTGGGTGGGTTATCTGCTAGCCCAGGTTGATCCCAGAACCGGTGTCAGGGGATGTGGGGGAGGATGTGAGATCCCAACTCTGAAAAGTGCTCATTTCACCTGCATTTCGCAGACAGATGAGATCTGAAGCATGGCAAGAGCACATAGCAACTGCTCCTTCTGATAATTTGAACCTAACATACAGCTTCCAGTTTTGAAGCTGTGGTAAGCACTGCCTTTCTAGTAACAGAGCAAGTCTCTTGTTCCCCTTTCTCTCAGTTTAGTAGGAGAAACCTGTTTCTTGTCTGAAGAGAGGAATGTGGATGTTACCATCTGCGTTGTGAGCCTCCTGAAGCACAAGCACAGCTCACTGAGAGCTGGTAGGAACGGCACAGGACTGCCTGAAATCCAGCAAGTGTGCAGCAGTCACCTTTCTGTTTGCACTGCAACAGTATGCGTGGTTTTATCATCATTTCTGGAGCGAAGAGACACAAAAAGAGCCCAGATCAGCACTTCCTCGTGTCCCACATCAGCATCTCCAGGGATAGGAGTGTGTCCATCACGTGACGCTGCTCTGGAAGCAGATGGGTGAGCAGGGCCATCATGATGCACCGTGCTGTGATGTGAGCACAGCGTGCTCCTGAGCTCACTGCCTCTTCCCGTTTCACTCAGCAGCAGTCAGAGCAGAAGAGAGGCCTTCTTCCCTCAGCTCTGCCCTCCTACCCCGTGCCTGCAGGCAGTCTCATTTATCGCATCCCTGGACACACAGGCACAAAATAAACACATCTTTATAAACGTTCCTATATAGCATACTCTGAGGGGAATCTGGAAAACCTGAAGATTGCTCTTCTGCTGCCTTTGTTTGTCCAATGCCACCTAGAGGGAGCTGGTCCACTGTGACTTTGGTTGGTTTTGGAAAGTTGATTACAGGTTCATCCCCTGGAGATGCCAGAGACAAACACAATCCCAACCACGAGATCAGGACTTTCACCCCCCTGCAACAACCTTGCTTTACTGTTTTTCTCCTTTAGGGAAGGCATACAGCATCAGTGGTTGGGAGTGTCGTTCCATGGTCCAAGTGTGAGCACAGGCAAGGACACCTCTAGCAATCCTGGTTTGGAACATCTCCTGTTGTTTAAATGTCTTGAAACAACCTCAGATTTTCTTGTATGCCATTTGTTGCCGTGACTTAAAGGAGAAACAGCTGCTAGAAAGCAAGCTTAGCAAGATAAATAATGGAGGGGAGAAGCTCTAGGGCTTGCTTTTTAACTTTGGTCAGCCCTTGCATTCAGCTGCCTGCAGAATTAAAAATAAGTTAGCTTCAAGATATTTCAGACTCCAAGTAAATATTCAGTGACGATTTATTTGTCTGGTCTTTATTACAAAAAAAAAAAAAAAAAAAAAAAAAAGCAGATATTAAAAAACAGCAAAGATTTTACAAGTTCCCCAACCGTTTCACACAACGGAACTGTTGTAAAATGGCAAATGTAAAACAGTGTGTCTCAGTCCTGGCCCTAACCTTCAGTGGTGAGCTGTGGACTGGGATGCCCGGAGCTTCCTTAATTCCTTTTTAAAATACTCCTCTTTATTTTGGAACTTCATTTGTCCACTTGCTAAAGCATCGTGGTACAGCAGGAATGTCAACTGAATGGTGATCCTTAAGACTACGTCCCTTTTCTTCTCCTGTGTAGGATCTTTAGCTCCCAAAATAAAAAGTTTCCTGGACTGGGCTCCAGTGTAAATGGACCTTTAAATTCTAGCATACAAAGTGCAGGAAGAACAGCTCCACCCTCGCTGTGATCTGCCTGCTGTTCACCTGGCCTCTGACTGATCACAGCACGTCGGAACAGGCCACGAGGTGTGAGGTTAAGGAAAATACCTGGCTTACTGGAATGATGATCTGTCAGAGGGAAGCTGCTCTTTTCTGTCCTACTCACTGCTGTAGGCTCAGAGGTTGACCAAAGGAAACTTGGTCCAGTTACCAACGTTTGCAGCTGCCCCACTTTTCAAATATTTATCTTACATCAAAACACTGCTTGGCTAGCAAAAAGGATTAAGACATTGCCCTGCGTCCCTCAGCACTTGTGTGGAAAGTCAGGTCCAAATCTGCCATAATTATACACAAATACAAATCATCCTAAACATGTTGTAAATGTAGCTATGCGTGTCACTGAAATGCTCGAGTACCAAATAGTCCCGTTAGAAATAAAATTGCACCTTCATAATTTTCCAGAGTTTAACAAAAACAGATCACGATATGCGTTACTTGTCAGGTACGAAAGAAGCAGCGAGAAGGCAAGCTGAGAGACAGGTGCTGCCCACAGGGCAGCAATGGCATCTGGTTGGGTTTTGCACCAGCATTTCCCACACCATGGAGAGCAAACAGCCACTTGCTGCTGGAGTTAAACTGTTTTCCTGGCGGTCAAAACACGGACGATAGACCCTAATCCACCAGCAGCCAGCGCCTGAGAAGAGAAACATGGCAGTGAGCAGCAAGTCGTGGCTACAGACCCAAACAGCTGCTGCTGGGAAAGGCTTCCCCACCGTATTCAAATAAGCACCTTCCAGCAGCTCAAACCCAGAACAACAGCCAGGGTGGCAGGGAAGCATGGCTGCATTCATTTTAGGGAATGCAAGTTAACACGCTTTTGTTTCCCTGCATAACTAAGTTGCAAATTTGGCTCCCCTCAAGGAAGGAAATTCTATTTCCATCCCCTTGAACCACTATGTTCAACTATTTTGTTTGCCCCAGTCTGACTTAAAAAAATACACATAAATCAAACTATAAATGCAGAATCGTTACTCAAGGAATCAGAAGAATGAGGAAGAACAACAGAACTCTGAATGTGCAGGACAGTGCACTCCTCACCATGGAAAATGCACCACTTGGATGTTGGCACACTGTGGCTACTGACAACTCCGAGCTGTTCAGAAAGAACAGGTGAGGAAGGAGGGGAGGTGTTCCCTCTCTATCATGAGAGCAACAGAGTGCCCATCAAGTATGGCCACAAGCAAGTTGAAAGCTTATGGGTGGGAGTTAAGAGAACAAGGAAGCAAAGGGAGCAAGAAGAAAATGCACAGGCAAAGGAAGCAGGGACAGGTACCCTGGAAGGAGTATAGGGATGCTGCTGGGCTGTGTAGGGATGGGGTCAGGATGGCTGAGGCCCAACTGGAAGGGGGCTTGGCAAGGGACACAAAGAAGAAGAAAGTGTTCTACAGGTACATCAGTCAGGGACACAGATGGTGTCCCTTAAGGGTCAGTACTGGGACTGGTGTTCACAGAATGGCCAGGGTTGGAAGGGACCTCAAGGATCATGAATCTCCAACCCCCCTGCCACATGCATGTGTTCTTTAATATCTTCATCAGTGGCATCAGTGGTAACGAGTGTGCCCTCAAACTCTGTGGGCGACACCAAGCTGTGTGGTGCAGACAACGTGCCAAGGGATAGGATGCTGTTCAGAAAGACTTAGGCCAAGCAGCAGGACCAGGAGAACCTATGGGGCTCAACAGACCCAAGTGCTAGGTCTTGCACCTGGGTTGTGGCAACCCCCACTATCAGTGCAAGCTGGTGGATAAAGGATAGAACACAGCCCTGATAAAAACATCTTGGGGGCTGTAAGGAAACCGTTAGGTCACAACATGAATTGGTGATTGAGCACCTGGTTGAAGGGGTGTGGCTGGGCCAAGGAGCACAAGCAAATTATTTACACCTGTGCTTCCCATGTGACCAGAAGGGGTGGATCCAGGGTGGATCCATCCTGGCCTCATATAAGGACCAGCCATGGAAGGGTGAGCATCTCTTGGGCCTGGGTTACTTCCTGAGGAGTGCTGTGTATTTAGAGAGACTTTTCAACAGTTGGGTGAGTTTAACTCTTCTTTCTTTATATGGTATTGGCCTACCTGCAAATACTTCATCTGCTATAACTAAGAACCTGTCAGAAGCAATTTCTCTTCTTCATAAGTCAAAAAGGGGTATTAATGGATGGCGGCTGGGCATGAGCCAGTAATGTGCCCTGCAGCCCAGGAAGTCAACTGTATCCTGGGCTGCACCAAAAGCAGCATGGCCAGCAGGCTGAGGGAGATGATGCTGCCTCTCTACTCTGCTGGTGAGACCTCACCTGAAGTACTGGATCTAGATGTGGAGTCCTTGGTACAGGAGAGACATGCTTCTGCTAGAGCATGTCCAGAAAAAGGCTACAGAAATGACCCAAGGGATGGAACACCTCTGTGAGGGCAGGCTGAGAGCTGTGGCTGTTCAGCATGGAGAGGAAAAGGCACTTGGGAGACTAAGAACAGCGTGTCAGTATCTAAAAGAGGGCTGTAAGAAAGAAGGGGCTGATTTTAGCAGGACCTGTTTTGACAGCACAAGAGAAAATGGGTTCAAACTAAGAGGGAAGGTTTAGACTGAACATAAGGAAGAAGTTTTTTATGATAAGGGAGGTGAAGCACTGACACAGCTTGCCCAGAGATACAGTGATTGCCTGATCCCTGAAGACACCCAAGGTCAGGTTGGCCAGGGCACTGATGGAGCTGCAGGTGTCCCTGTTCGGTGTGGGGGAGCTGGAGCAAATGGCCTTTAGAGATCCCTTCCAACTCAAACAATTCCATGATTCTGTGAACCTATTTTAGTTTTACCAGGCCAAAGAGTGGCTCTTATGCCCAGGACCCAAGAACCTGCTCCCACAAAAAACCCCAGGGGAAGAGCACATCCTATACACACACCTTCTCATGCCACTGCAGCAGCACAGCACTGCTGTTGTCAGAGGGGCTCTCAAAGCCTTTGTAGATGTACTTCATTAGCAGATCAACACCGTTCTTATCCAGGGACTGGACTGCCTTCTCGATATCGTTGGCTTTGAATGAGATGAGGACCTTCAGGACAATACTTTCTGCACGATCCTGTCAATAGGTAAGAAAGGCAGAGAGACTTATTCTTGTATAAGATGCATCCAAACATTAGTCACCTCCTGAACAAGTACACTTTTCTCTATAATTCCAAAATACATTTGAATAGTGCAGTTTGTACACAAGTCTTATAATACTCTCTCTATATATAACAGATTCTGTCTTTCAATGCAGGATAGTGTAATGGAGTTCAGTGAGTTTGCTCTGCTCTACATTTCCCTGCCTCTCTGCTTGTTGCAATTTTTCATCCATTAGATGAGGTTAGGGCTAACTACTAACTTGCATATAGAAAATCAAGTTCTGACAAGCTCCAAAAAAAGTAAGGATTGAGCACTTGGCTGGCCTCATTTGTTACAGAGCCTGTCCCAGATCTTTGCCCTGTTTAACGAGACACAACGATTATATTCCATGGAAGTGGCATTGGCCAACCTGGAAGGAAAAACTGCTGTAAGCCACATGCTTTCAGAAAAATCAGCTTCTGTCCTAGGCACAGAGGACACAGTCTGGCAGCATTAACAGTATTATGCATTAATGACTATTTGCAAGTCAGTCTGGATGTCATTTCAGGCCCAGGAGTTTGTGTGGCATGATTACAGCTCTAGATTAGCCATGTAATCAGCAGAAAGTGACTGTTCCTGTTCATCCATCACTAACTGAGGGAAGATGAAAGAAAAGAGGTCTGAAGCTTGTTAAGAGTTCCGAATAATTCCATTATATAAATACTTCCAGCAGCTTCCTCTTGCATTGTGGATGTTTAGTTTCCTTATTTTAAGTTCCACAGTCACTTGACTTAGTGAGACTTCTCACACAAAGAGCTCTGAGCAAAGCTTAAGTTGCATAAGGATGTTTAGTGAAACACAAAGTCAGCTGCTCTGCCCTCTCCAGTTGCACTGCCTTTGCACTGTATTGTTAAGAACCTCAGTACAAACCTAGCAGAAACAAGTCATTCACGTGAAGATAAAGCTGGACAGCAGTGTCTGCAACAAATACCAGCTGGTTCTCTGTGAAACCCCTCGGGAAAGAGAAGGGGCTCGGGGAAGATCCTCCACCAGTGGTCTGCTGAGGACAGCCTGGTGTCAGAGCAACAGAGCACAGAGCTGGGAGGAGGTGCTGAGCAGAGCCCCACATCTGCCTCTTCCTCTCACCACTGCAATCACGAATGACTCAAGGCTTATTCTGGGGAGATGCAGAAGTACGTGCAAGCAGCACTCTCCTGTGCTCTGTCAGAGGGGAAGTGCATGTGATTTCTGAGGCTCCAACGGCTCAATTTTGATTGGCTGTGATAACCACCAGTTCTTCCTTTTTTGTAGGCCCGGGTCTGGCTGTGCTAGCCGTTTCCTCAGTCGCTGCTGGCTGCGGTTCTGCGGCCGATTGCTGCTGAACTGGGGAAGCAGCCCTGAGGAGCCTGACCTGCAGCAGGGCCGGGCTGTGATGTGCTGGACCTGCCCAGGCACAGCTCCTACAGCTGAGGGGCAGCCAGCTCAAGGTGCACCAGGCTGCGAGCAGATGGAGGAGCTGTGGCTGCCCCCGTTCACTACATGGGAGTTGGACCGGGGGGGGCTTTAAAGGTCTCCCCCAACTGAAAGCATTCTATAAAGGCACACCGACACCCGAGCTGCGGTTTTTAGGGCAGAGATCGGGGATGCTGGGACTGGTGACACAGACAGGAAGGCGACGCTTAGGGAAGCGCCGAGCTCACCTTCACGGCTTGGTTCTTCGTGTTGATGGGCGGGTTCTTCAGCGCCGCCTGCAGCGCGGCCATCATGTTCCCTGTGCCGGGCGTTAAGGAGCAGCGCTCCCTCAGCACCCACCCCCGAGGATCGCCCCGCCGTGCCTCCCTCCCCGCCCCTCCTGTCGCCCCGTGACGGAAGGATATTGCCTGAGGCACGAATCCACCTCGCCCTCGTCGGGTCCCGCTTGCCCGTCGCCTCCATCCTCCTCGTCCACGAACTTGTTCTCGTCGTACTCGTCCACGTCCACCCGGCGGAAGCGGGCGGATGACACGGTGTGCTTGGCCATGGCCGCCCGCTCGCTGCCGCCTCCGCGCTCTGCCGCCCCGCCCGTCTCCGGGCGCAGGCGCCTGCCGACGGCCTCACTGCGCAGGCGCGCTGCGGGGCCCGCTCTCGCGATGCGAGAAGACGGCTCGGGCTGAGGCGAGCGGCCATTGGTCGATCAGCCCGGCGCGCCCTTCCCGCCGCCCGCGCGCCGTTTCTGTGGTGACGGGACGGGCGCCGCTCCCTCAGCCGTGAGAGGAGCGCCGCTTTGATGCCCGCGGCTCCCTGAGCGGCCCGTGCCGCTGCGTCACTTCCTCACACCCAACCCGAACCTCCCTCGGTGCGGCTTCAGGCCATCGCCTGTTACCCGGGAGCAGAGGCTGACCCCGCCTCAGCACAGCCTCCTTTCAGACAGTGGGAAAAAGCAGTGAAGTCTCCCCTGAGCTCCTTTTCTCCCCTGAGCCCCATCCTATTCCCTCAGCTCCTCCCCATCGCGCCCCGCACAGCTCCGTGCCATTCTCTGGACACGCTCCAGAACCTCAGTGTCTTCCTTGCCCAGAACTGAACACAGCACTCGTACCGTTATCCTCACAGTCAGTTATTTTTCAAGTTCCACAGTTGTTCCCCAGATTAACGTCCATCAGAAGCAATATCTGTGGGGTTTTGGGCTGCTTGTGCTCTTGGCTTTACAGCCTGGAGGTGGTTTGGGTTCTGTCACCTTTGCTGTCGGTTCCTGCTGGCCGGCAGCGCTTCAGGATTACGACTTTCATTAATTATGTCCTTTGGCATTTTTAAATGCCTTACAATATTTATAGGTCTGGGGTGGAGACGTTCCCTCTGGGAGGGCAGAAACAAGCCTGGAAAAAGCACTGAGTGTCTTTGAGACACGGGATGTGGCAGGCTGCCCTTTGTTGCTGGTAAAGGCTGCTGCAAGGCAGGGCGAGAAAAAGAAAAAGCCTTTGGGTTTTGCTGCACAGCAGGCTCTCCGTGTGTTGCTTGTGGAAATGCTTTCCTACAATAGGTTTTCACTCCTCTTAAGTTATTAATTCGATGTGGATTCTGTCCCTCTGATACAATTCCTGGCGGCGAAGCTGGATGCTGAAGCGTTGACCCCGGGATGCCATACACGAAGTTGGAGAGGAGGTGACACCAAATCCCCATGGGCAGTGGTTGCAGTGTGACCCATGGCCACAGGCTGGCCAGGCTGCGCAGGGCTTGGCGGTTCCACGTGGCCGTGGGGAAGCTGTCCTCGACGTGGTAAGGCTGGGAGAAGTAGAGGCAGAGCGTGGTTTCTGGGCGCTTCAGCAAGAAGTTGTAGATTTTACTTATGCAGCAATGGTAAGCCTCGTTACAAGGAGAGTAGTTTGAATAGAGGGTGATGCAGCCAGTGTTTCCGTAAGCATGTATCACTGCATCCAGATAACCGTCTGCCTCAAACAGCATGGATTCCGGGTGGCTGTCCTGCTCAGCACAGCTGCTGGCGTGGCCTTTTTGGACTACGGTGCCAGAGAAGCTCCTCAGTTCGTAGAAGAGAAGGTGGTGGGTTTGTGGATGTGCCGTGCTTCTGCATGGGAATCCAAAGGCCCTGAGAAACTCTGCATAAGGAACTCTTGCTTCTTCACCTGTCCGTATGTGGTAGGGACACTTAGCACAGGTCTGGCTCTGTGTCTGCCAGCGATAGGGCTTTACCACAGTCCCCTGGTTTGTCAGATATTCTTGGAAAATTTTCTCTCCTGGGTTCATGTTCTGTTAGAATTCTCCCTGCTAATGTGCTGTAGAGCTGACGATCCTGGATAAAAAAGTGAAAGTAGTATTGCAATTTCATCTTTTGATTGCTTTTCCATGTAAAGTGCAAAAATAATAGAAGATAGCCTCTTCCAAAAATGTACTGAAACTCATAGCCTGGATTGGAATGGTGCTCCATAACGCAGGGTGATCCATAACGCAGAGAACAAAGCTTTCTTGCTGCCTGAAAGCCATTCTGAGTTTACAAGCCAGCCTTTTTGCTAAAAACATGAGGCAAAAAATATTTATCTGGCTTCTGCCCTCTTACCTCAGACAGGAGAGGCAGCATGGTGAAAACAGCCCTACTTTTCCAGAGTTAGCAGGTGAGTTTTTTGCAATCTGGCAGAACGAGCAAATAAATACCAACCAAAGGAAAAAGAATAAAGCTATAATTACCATCTCAGCAGCTCCATCTCAGGGCTGTAGTAAAAATCTTATGGTAAATATCTTATTTCCTTCACTGGCTTTTTAAGATGATGGTTCAGAGTTTCCACACCAGTGAGTATTGCTTTCTTGTCCAAGCTGCTCGATGAAAAAGAAAGTCACTACTTCTTGCTGTGGTTTGGCAGCTCAGCAGAAGGATCTTTCCCAAAAGTGGTGCCTTTGCTCCACTTGTGCTGGGGACAGCAGGCAGGTTCCTCTGGCTGTGTACAGGTGCCCGGTGCTAGGAGACGGGAATACAGACAGGATTTTCTTTCCTACCTCCAGCCACCTGCGGTGGTTAAGCTGCTGTTCTTTGCCTGTCAAGATTTGTTTCCTGCTTTAGTAAGCTTCCTTTGTTTCTTTAGTGCTGCTTTGATACAAGATTTTTACAGCTGCGGGATGGATGTTGATCTCATGAATATGTTACTAAATTTGATTCTAGGTCACTTATTTCTGTGTGTTCCTGCCTGTTGTGCCAGGTGAGAGCTCCTGTTTTACTTCTGCTTTCATTTGAAGGCAGCACTGTTGCCCCTGCATTTATGCCCCTGGCTGAGGCTATAACTGAAGCAAACAGCAGGCCATTCCGTGAGCGAGCTGCAGGTGTTTGCTTTGCACGGGCAGGGCTCCAGATGAGTGCAGACATGAATGTTGTGTGGATGGGCAGCTTTTGAGGCAGATGATTGATTTTCCTCTCTGCCACTTGAACTGAATCACTCACCATCCCTGGATTCAGTTTAATTCTGTCGCTGCTTTTCTGGACTTACATTTTTTTCCATCTGCATATTTTATTTATTACAGCTTGCTTCTGCATTCCACACTGTGTTGTCCTCTGTCAGTATTTCATTTTCTTCTTAAATTACTAATGATTCATTTGCTTTGTTTTCCACTCCTGACTCTACGCCAACACCCATCTGTTTTCCTGTGTTGGGGCTCTTTCCTGATCCGGGCCATTGTTCTGTTCTCATTCAGATTACTTCTAAAGATTGGCTTCCTGACATCAAGAATGCTGCATTTGTCATTATTGATGTTTCTATACAATTTTTGATGCTGATGATGACTGTGCACTGCAGTGTAATCATGGCAAGGGTGAGCGTATCCCAGAAAATTAAAAAAGTGTGTTTGCTGTCTAACATTTGTTCAGAAGAGGGCCATGGAAATGACCCAAGAGATGGAGCACCTCCCTCCCTTCACAGTGCAGGATGAGGCATCTCATCCATCCACACAAATCTCACCAACATGGATGCCATCTCTCCTTTCACCTGTGATGGCGAAAGAGGAAGCAAGTTCAGGGTCCTTAATGAAACAAGTTCAGGGTCAGGCTGAGAGCTGGGGCTGTGCAGCATGGGGAGGAAAAGGCTCTGGAGAGGTCTGAGAGCAGCCTGTCAGTATCTAAAAGAGGGGCTGTAAGAAAGGAGGGGATAAACAGCAGGGTCCATTGTGATAGAACAAAGGGAAATGGTTTCAAACTATAAAAGGGGAGGTTTAGACTGGATATAAGGAAGAAGTTTTTATTATAAGAGTGGTGAGGCAGTGGCACAGGCTGCCCAGAGAGGTGTGGGTGCCCCATCCCTGCAGACAGCCAAGGTCAGGCTGTGATGGGCTGTGAGCACTGATGGAGCTGTGGGTGTCCCTGCTCTGTGGGGGGGGGGGGGGGGGTGGAGCAGATGGCCTTTAAAAGACCCTTCCAGCTCAAACGATTCTATGATTCCATGATACAAAGAGCAGGACTGAAGAAGGGAGTGTTTTTCGCCGTGGAGGGCCGTTACGAGACCACCTCTGCAGCTCTCCTGGAGGTCGCCTCCCTTCAGAAAGCTGCACGGCTGTGGCAAGGCTCCCATTCCCTGTCCCTGCTGGCGGAGCTGGGTGGCCGCACGGTGGCAATGTTGCACACCAGAGGTGGATCGCACTTGGGGCTTGTTAACTCCGTTTCATTGCGTTTAAAGGGACGCCACCAGAGAGACCTAAAATTTTACATCTCTCTCTATTACTTGGTGATTTGGCCAGATCCATACCTAGCAAGCTTTCCATCTTTCACCTAATAGCGCCGCATCTTTACCTGGTGGCAGTCAGACCCCACAGTACCCCATTTGCTGGGATGGTTGAGACGGTGCTCGCAGGACCGAGTGCATTCCTGTGTGAGCTGCAGCTCACAAGTCGTTTTAACTGATGGATGGATGCCCGTGTGTACATACATGTGCATGTGCATTAAGCAGCTAATGGGAGCACACATCACTCAGCTGTCATGCACAAAAAATGCTGTTTCCACTCACAATTATATTTAAAACTATTGAATAGTTCTTTAGCATTAGTCATCTTCAAAATAGTTTATAAATCTGACCAAAAGGTTAAAATATAGGCTGGTGCAAATGGCTTTCTCTGTGGTATTTCTGCTGTTTAGTGTTACTTAGATCCTGTGCAGAAGAAATTGTGTAAGTGGCTCCTGGCTTTCAGGGTGCCTGATCTGTCCCAGTGATCCTGATGTATCTGCAGAAGTAGGAGATGCTGCAGTTCATAGTTTAGATAAGTCTGAAATTTGGAATTAATGTGGTTTTGGGCTGGGAAATAAAAAATGCAGGTACTCCAAACAACTCCTGCCTTTTCGGAGCTCTTGACTTCAGTGTTTGCAGCCCTTAGTTCTGTGAAAGAAGAATTTTGCCTGCTCTACGTCTTATTTTGCTCCGTAGTTGTTTCTGAGATGGCTTTCCCAGTGCTTCCCCGCAGCACTTTGTGAGCCAATAGGCTGTTCCACGTTCTCAGAAGGAATGCTAAATTTCAAACATTTAACCATAAGTCAGGCTGATAGGAAAAATACCATCTTCATCTATCAATATCATTGCCATGACCTGATGCAGAGGATCCTGTGGAGCGGATACAACCAGGAACTCAAAACATATGTTAAGGAATGAAAGACACCCCTGTCCCCTCCAGAAACGTGACGGGGAGATAAGGATATAATTATCATTAAAAAAGTAGTTTCACTTATTACTAAAACACAGCCGTCTCTGGGGCAGAGGGCAGTAGCTGTTTAATAGTGCTTCACAACGCAGCATAAATGTTCGCAGGAGGAACCAGAGAGGAATGCTGTATCCAGTTAAAATCACAGGGGAAACTTCTGTGGTCAGAATGTAATTACTGAGGTTGGAAGTTAGCCAGGAGACAAGCCATATGTTCTGCTCCTAGGGAAGAAAGGCACAACGAGGGCCCTGCTATTTTTTTGTCCAAATATTAGCTAAAATCTGGGATTGCTTCAATATAAAGAGATGCTGATCCATCCCAGTGCGGCCAGCTTGGAATTCAGTGATCATTTACTGGTGTAACCATTGTAAACTTGGGATTCCTTGATTTATGAAGATGTCTTCGGGAAGTAAAGTCACACGCATTGATTCAAGACTACATCAGGATTAGGCCAAAGCTATTTTTCTGGGGTGAGACTATATGGAAGTATGAGCATTTTTTTCTTCAATGACTGAAACATGCTCTGCTTCCATAGTCTCACACCAGAGTAATTCTGTTTATGTGGGGGATCTGCTGCTTCCCCCCCAAGCACCGCACTCCTGTACAAGAATGGTTCCTTTTTTTTGTTGCTGAAATATGAGTGTTGAAATTCTGTAGCACTTCTTAGTACGGTTTGGTTCAAAATAATCTCTGTTGGAAGCATTTCACACATGACTTCATTCAGTAAGAAGTTTATCTGAGTTCAAAGTACAGAGGAGTCACATGGCCCTTACCCAGCCAGGGCCTTGAAGTTCTTGTGCAGTCGTAGGATTTTAAAAACAAGGGGCAAAGGCAGCGAGGTTCTGGGGCACAAAAGCAGCAGGACTGCATACGCTTTGCCTATTTAGGATTGGGACTAATAATCCTGCAGAAGCAGCAAAAAAAAAAAAAAAAAGAGGAGAAAGATGTATTTTGTACCAGAAGTGTTTAAGAAGGGAAAAAAAAAAAGAAACTTTCTGCTTCTTGTTGAGACTGTTGTTGATTTGTTGGGTACCAGAGCAGTGCACGTTATCGACTTACTGCAAAATCATTCTTTGTAGCTGTAAGTCACCTACTGTGACTGCATGAAGTTTGGAAGTTTGGAAGGGATGAATGTTGTGTTGAGGATGTGTATTGAATGTGTTGGGAAATGTAAGCTAGTGAGAGCTGAATGGTGTGTCTGCAGAGCTGT
This sequence comes from Chrysolophus pictus, assembly GCA_037305975.1. Taxonomy (NCBI): domain Eukaryota; kingdom Metazoa; phylum Chordata; class Aves; order Galliformes; family Phasianidae; genus Chrysolophus; species Chrysolophus pictus. The sequence goes on along the minus strand of CM074583.1, from coordinate 2,961,583 downwards.
GGTGGCCTGGGAATGTGACGTGCTGAGGGCTGAAGTGATGCGTTTCAGTTTTGTTGTTTCCAGTTTTGCTCCACTAGGGGAACTGAAAACACTGAGAATAAGTCCCCTTATTCTACCAAGTCTACATATGTGATCAAATTAACAAATGTGAGGGCTTCTGCTGATTGCACTGGCACCGGTTATATGCATGAAGTTAAGCAGATGTGTAAATCTTTGCAGGGTACAGGGCTAGAACAGTAATAGCTGCCAAAGATGATTTAGTTATACTGTAGGAGAGAATGTACTGGCTGCTCTGCTTGTCCTATGACAACAGCATCTGTCCCCTCCTTTCTTACAGCCCCCCTTTAGATACTGGAAGGCCACTCTCAGGTCTCGCTGGAGCCTTCTCTTCTCCGTGCTGAACAGTCCCAGCTCTCTGATGTCAGAAAAAAGATGTTGAATGACAGCTCCATATGCCATGATTCTTTGTATACATCTCAAATAAATTAGGACCCAAATTTGCACTGTTATGACATCCAACCTTCAGCAGTTCCTGAGCCTGGGGTGAAAGTTCAGCCACTTTTACTCTTTTACTGGAATAAAGTGTCATCTGCCTTCATATACCACTTCTTTCAAACCTGAAAGACTTTTCAAAACTGGCAGAGGTGAAAAGCACTGAAATTCTTTGGATTAACCTGATTGTGTGAGCTGGATTCCTGTCTCAAGGGCTAAGTATGAGTTTTGCTAGCAAAGGGTTGGCATCTGCAGTTCATATTTATTCATATGTCTCTCTTTCAGGTAGAACAACGTTCTTAAACCACATCCAGGAACAATCATAGAATATCTTACGTTGGAAAGGGCCCACAAGGGTCACTGAGTCCTGCTCCTGGCTCAGAGAACACTGAAGTGTCTAAGGTAATTCTGCCTTGTTTGGGTGGCTTATACTGACACGTTTCTTCCTGCACATCACTGATTGTCTCATCACTTATTCACTTCTGCTTTGGCTTCATCTGCAGCAGTGTGAAGGGTCTGGTGCTCTAAATCACCACTACCTCAGAAAAACTCACAGTTTTGACTGGATTTGGTAGAGTTCTAGCTCATGACAGTGTCATTACTGGTTTTCTGTTGTGAAGAGGAAACAGTTTATTTCATATCATTAAGGACCCTGAACTTGCTTCCTCTTTCGCCATCACAGGTGAGAGGAGAGATGGCATCCATGTTGGTGAGGTTTGTGTGGATGGATGAGGTGCCTCATCCTGCACTGTGAAGCTCGATATTACATGCCTGTCATGTGCCTCCTGCTTCTCTAGGTTTCCAATCCTCCTTCTCTCGGATAATTTTCTCTTCTTGGCAAGGTCACGCTCCTCTTAACCTCTCCAAGGCTTTTGGAGTTCTTTAGCTTTCAAAGAAACCTAGCTGTTTTCTAAAGAATGCTGATCCACAGTATCCTTCTGTCATCATCTCCTGATTTTATCTTTCAGTCCTCCTCTTTTCAAAGAAATCCTTTTTGTAGCTTCTTCCTGGAATCTAGCAGCAGTGCTTCAGAGTCCTTTCCTGGATCTTCAGGGTGGCAGTCTTGGGGCCTTTCTTGTCCCCTTCCTCAGGCCTTGGTCAATAGTTTTTTCTTGTGGCTTCTTCCAACCCTCTGCAGGAAGGCCTTTTTCATATGTATGTATGCTGTCTGACTCTTATTTCGTAGGCTTTCTCTGCAGGCAAGGGACAGGTTTTCTCAGCTTTCCTGAGGAGGGCATGATTGCATACTCTGACACGGATGGATGATCAGAACCAGACATTTGTGTGCTCAGGTTTCAGGGAGCCGTGTGGGTACAGTAAACAAGAGTTGTTTGCTTTATATTCCTGTCCAACAATCTCCTTAAAGGCTAGAACACCTTTGGTTTGTGAAGCTCAGAACATATATATGTCGGTCTTTTGTGCTAGAAAATACTGTCCTTGAGTCTTCATTCTCCCAGAGACCATAAAATGAAATTGTAACATTTGCTGCAAGGAGTTTTGTGAAATTGTGCACAGTTCTTGAAGTGAAGACTGCTGAAGAGGGTGTGCTGTTGAAGTGGAAGGCAGAGTGGGATCTTGATGTGTTATTTATCAGCATCCTAACATCTGACCACCCAAGAAATATTTTTGGAAAGAGTATGAAACTACAGTTTTCACTGGACAGAGATGGGTGGTTCAGGTTTTGATTATTCTTTTTCTCTTGATTTTTGCTTAAGGATGAATTGCTGAAAGTTTGGTTAGTGGTTTGCCAATTTTTGGATAAAGTTCACATGTTGCAGTAGGTTATTTCTTTGCTTGCATATGGGAACAATCTGACTCCAAGCTTAAAATGTGTAACCAACCGCATCATAAAAATGAGAAAATATGTTTCATTATTAACTGATTAAGAACTCTGTCTGTCAGTTAGTTTCTAATACATACTGAAGGGAAGGAAAAGTTGTTTAAAAAAGAGATTGCAATTTTCTGGATTAGGCAGAGGTAAAACCAGAGAAAATGAAAGGCAAATGTTTTCTGGCTTTAGAATATTGTCTAAAATAAAGCAGGAAATTCTTGAGTCAAGAATAAGCTTTAAGTACCTTACAGCAGGAAATGCCAGCAGCCCTCCTTCATATTTCATGTTCTCTGTGCCATCTTGAGATGCACACCGTCACATCCATTTGAATGGCACTCCTCCTCCTCCTGACACCTGTCTCTGCAACACTCATTTCAGTGGCCTTCCTTACACTCTTCCTACTCACCTCCTCAAGGAATGTGAGTGCTCTCCTCCTGATAGCTCTCCACTGGGTGTTGCTCCCGTTAGGCTATAAAAGTGGGCCATCTCCTTAGTCCTGTTTCAAGGAGGAGATGCTGCAACTTTTTGCATCGAGATGCAGACTTGTCTCGTAGCAGCGAGGAGTACAGAAGGGGAATGACAAATAAAGAATGTTCCAAGTTTCATAGGGTGACTAGTTTAAATGTTAGGATTGTAAGAAACATAAGAAAAAAGATAGGATTTTGTTTGCTTTTGGTCATGAAAAAAAATACTTTTCATTGAGTGTGATCACAGTACAGATCCTAGGCTGATAATTTCTTCCCTATTATTATATACTGTTTCCAGTATGCTTTGATTGTCAAACAATTGGGCAACTTTCCTCTTAACCTATGAAAAAAAAAAAGAGGTGAACTTGCTAAGAGCCTCTATTTGTAGACAGAAGGCCAAACAGAAAATTTAGAGGTGAAAAAAGAAGAGAGTTTGTCTTTTTTAAAGTTAGAATATTTCTGAGTTGGGTTCTATTTAGCTATATAGGACTGAAAAATGCAGTAAGGCTGACTCTAATGAAATACATGAAGCAAGCAGAAAAAAGAAATGACTGCAAACAATGACTGTGAGGTATCACAGAATCACAGAATGGCCCGGGTTGGAAGGGACCCCAAGGACCATGAATCTCCAACCCCCCTTCCACATGCAGGGCCACCAACCTCCACATTTCATAGCAGCCCAGGCTGCCCAGGGCCCCATCCAACCTGGCCTTGAACACCTCCAGGGATGGACGGGGCATCCACAGCCTCTCTGGGCAGCTGTTCCAGCACCTCACCACTCTCTCTGTAAAGAACTTCCCCCTGACATCCAACCTCAGTCTTCCCTCCCTCAACTTCAAACCATTTCCCCTTGTCCTGCTGCTATCTACCCTTTCCAAGAGTTGACTCCCCTTCGCCACATTCCTATTTAAAGTGAAGATAATCACTGGACTCAAAGAGCCATTCTTCATTCTTAGAAAACATCGGTTCAGAAGGTAAATTGAGGCTTAGTGTCAAATGATCACCATGACTACAGATTGCTTCAGTGAAGATCAGCAGAGCTAGGCTGGTGTCAGAAGGATAAGGCTGGGGAAAGTTTTACCAGTACTTGTCCTAACTATTGTGAGAGAGGCAAAAATATTCACTTGTACTCTTGCATGACCCATGAGCTGTGTATGTTTAGGAAATTGCCCTAATACTCTGTCCAATCTGATCTCACTTCCAGTTGTCAAACTACTTCCTTTGAAATAAATGGAGTTGTGCTGGCATAAAAGCAGAGTAAAGTTCTGACTACACCCCGGTGATGGCATGAAGCAGGCAAATCAAAATTAGTCAGTGCAATTAGAGGTGAGTACACCTATCACCTCCCCCTTCCAAACCAGCTGCCAAGGCATTCAGATCAAACAGACTGACAAACACTGATTGTATATCAACAAGGAAGAGGAGGAGGAGGCCGGAACGAGGTGTTCTTTGGGAATACCCAGGCGTGCCTGTGGGTGTTTTGTCTGTGGGGTTTGGGCCTGAGTGTCCCAGTCAGCCTCTGCTGCCCTTGTGACCTTTGGAGTTATTTACAGAATTGGTCATCAAAGAACCAATAAATAGGACTATGTGGTGCCTGTTTCCAAATGGCTTGGTGGGGCTCAGATTGTTATTTCAGGCTGCTGTATCCCTCCTCTAGTCATTAAAGCAGGAGCAGAGTGCAGAAAGAGCCACTAGTTTTTCTCTATTTAGCTGACCCATGTTCTTTCAGTATGCAGATACGAGCGTCAGCTAAATAACACGATTCAGAATCTGCTGGTCTCTTGCAGAATAAGACTTTTTATAGTGTAGGAAAATCTGCTTTCAATTTCTATTGTAAGGCGTTATTTTAGTCAATGAAAACAAAGTATGCTTGGGAGGCTGCCTAGAAGACATGTGATTTCAGGGCATTGCTATTTTCTTTTTGATGAGAAAAGAACTTGCTTTTTTCTTCTATGTCATGGTCGGATAGAGTGATGTATTCCGTGTGGATGGTGGGAATTCATTCCCGCTCCTTTGATATGTGTAGGGCAGCTCTACATGGGGACTGATTGAATGGGGGAAGCTATTTCCGTGTACAGCACTGAAGTTTTTTATTTAAGCTAACTAAAATTCATGTAAACCACCTGAATTCTGTTAGTCGGGTAAAAATTGCAGTGTGAATCTTGTTTCTGGTTATGTGCAGTGTTTAAATTAAGCTGGTTTTTATTCGAAATCATTTAGGAGAGAACTGGGCAATTCCTGGTATAACTGATGGACAGTGGGAAGCTGGACATTTGTGTTACTTGCACTGCTGATCAGCTTGGGGTGCAGTAGGGAAGCAGAAGTGGAAGTGGATGAAAACAAACAGAAATGTGGGAGTATCACTGGCTGTGCAGTGATTCCTATTTACAGCATAAAGGACTTCCTCTCTCTCCATTTTCTACCCCCTTCTCCCTTTTGCCAGCGTTATACTGCAAGAATTGCATGACCTCATTTTGTTTCCTACGTGATTTCTTGACCAAATCTGTTGAGGTTTCCTGTGTTCTCAGTGTGGTGTCTTGTTTAGTGGTAGTAGGCGAACCTCAAAAGGTTCAGATTGCAGATGTAGATCAGATAAGCAATGAAATTATTTATTCAAATTAAGCCTCAAGGGTCTGCAGTCTCATCCTTCCTGCTCCTGGTTATGTTGAAAATGTCTCAAAGCCTCTCTCTGATATTTCTGTCCAGATATCCCAGACACTGTGTGAGGTGTAATGTTTGTGCTATTTTAGAGTGATAAACTTGTGGGTGAGAAATGTCTTTTTTATTTTTTCTTTCTTTGGAATTTGACTATTTTCAAAGTATCCATGCCTCTTCTGCTACAAGACCCTTGTTGCAGAACTTCTAAAACACTTTTACAAATACCAATGGAATGGGCTGCACATTTCTCTGAGCTATATCTACAAAGTCACATTACAACTCTTTTTCTATTCACTGTTCAGAGCAAGAAACTGAGGTACAGGTGAGTTACTGACTGAGCCAGGAAAGAATCCAGATTCTTTCAGCTTTGTGTCAGCAGCAAGGCTAACTTTCCTCACAGCATCAGTTTCTTCCACTGCCCCAATGCTTGTGTGTGCCAGCTATTCCCATTCCAAGCCAGATGTGCTGTAGCACAAACCAGAAGTAAATGTTATGGGTAGCCTTCTCACATTCCCCTAGATTTGACCCTTAGAGAAATACATCAGAGGACTGTAGGTCAGCATCACATCTTCAAAGAGGGGAAAAAAAAGAAAAAGACTATTTCAGAGAATCCCAGCATCCCCTGCAATCTGCTGAGTCACACAGCACCACCAGGTGAGCAGGTCCTGAGTCAGAGCTGACAGCCCATTTGGTTGTCCTTCTAACCAGCATACTGCAAGTATGCTTTTAATTGATATCAATGACAGGTTCCGGAGTGAGGTTGTTTGTTTGTTTGTGTTGCTGCTTGTGTATGAAATAACAGCCTCATTCTTTCCAGGTTTTGCTCTGCTGGCTTCTGGGAGTGTGTTTACAATATCCTGCACTACGATACTGCGGTGCTGCTGTCAGCTGCAGGCCATAGCTGTGTGTGTGGTTGATTGCTGGATGTGAAAGATGGTGGCTGTGGTGCAAGCTCATTCCCACCTGCCTAGCACAAACAGGAGGGCAGCAGTGGGTGAGTGGAAGAGTTGGGCTGTTGATTTCCCTTCCTCACAGAACCAAAGGATGTGATCTTTTGGGAGTGCACCTCAAGGACTCCATTTCCTTGCGTGCCATTATTTTCTACAAGGCCTAGCCAAGAGGAGGAGCTGTGTGCTTTTTCCTTTTTGAGTGACACCGGAGCGCTTTCCTGATAATACCCTGCTCTGCTTCTAAGATCAGAGTTGGCAGAAGCTCTGCAGAGAAGGAGGCTCTGATCTTTGCTGTCTTCCTATCTGTGGTTGGCTGACGCATTGCTGAGGTGGATTCAAAGCCTCAGAGCGGAGGACCTCAGCCTGTTGATTAGGGAGATGTGAATTCAGTTCCCAAGTTAGCATTTGGGCTTAGACCTGCACTGCACGGTGTGATTGATGTACGTGGAGCGGTAGCCTGGAACGTAAAACCTTAACATTTCTTCAGCTGTTTGCTCCTAATGGCTGTTCAGGTAGGAGCATAAAGATTTTACAGGCAGTGAGCTGCCAACAGAACCTACTGACTAGAGCAAAGAGCGACAAGTCAGTCTTTCTAGGATCTATTCCCAGCTCTTGCACTGAGCCAATCCCTCCCAGTATTTTAACTGCTAGTGTTTCAGTTCCTGCTCTGTAATGTTCATCCTTGTAACAGTTCATTCTTGCTTCTTAGAGAGTTGTGGGATGTTTAATTCAGTAAGAATCTGTGAAACGTGAGGAGACCTGATGAGGGATCCTGAACTTTTGAGAATAAGATGAGTTGTAATGTCCTAAGTTGTTCTAAAGTTAACGGTGAGTCCTTTGTGCTCATATGGTTTGCCTAGCAAGTCAGATCATAACTGCAGGTAATTCATTGTTCTGCACAACCCTTTGATGCACTTCAGTTGAAGGACTTAGTGTAAAATCATATCCTTTATAGAGAAATTAAAACAGATTTGGTTGTGAAAAATGTGCATCTGGCATAGTTGTGCCTTTTGCAAAGGGCTGAGGCTTTTGTATACCAGAGTGGGAGAAAAATCTTAGTGTGATCTAGGAAATACCTAAAGATCTGGAATTTTCTTTTTCTTTAGACTTTCTAATGCTTTAGCAAGGCTATGTCTGGATTTCTCATCAGCTCTTGAGAATACCTTGAGTAATTCATAACAGCACTTCAAAAGACAATGCAGGGCAGCTTGTGCATGTTTGTTAGGTGTTGGTGTTTTGATACCTGGTTTTACTTGCATACATAAAACTATATAAATTCTAAGGGTGGGTTTTGTCAGATGTGAGTGCCATGTAGTTGAACTCTTCTATCTCTGTTTTAGCTGTGAGTGCTCAACACCTGAACCTTTAGAACGCCGTGGTTCCATTTTGATGCCAGTGTAGAATGCACCAGGTTAAGTGTTTTGCTGCCTCTGAGTTTCTCAGTCCACACGGTGTGTTGTACTGCTTGCTGTGCACAGGGCTTTTTGCTCTGTAGTGCCATAGCCTACTGCTTCCCTTTCCATGATCACATTTGGTAGTGAGTATTGTTGTATGTATTTGTTAAGTGTCCAACGTGACTGATTTTGCTCTATGGACTCCATGAGATTTCTTCCTCTGTGAGGACATGGCTGTATCTGGATGATTGCCTTCTTGTGGGCAGATGGATTGGGATAGCATAACATTTTGTCTGGTCTGGAAGAGAGAAAGGATGATGGATGACCAGACAGGATATATATCCACTTCTGAATTATCAGAATTCAATAGTTTGTCATCTCTGTGTAAATGGAAATCAGACATGGGCTGCGTGTTAGTTCAGGACTGTAAACCACTGTGAGTCAACCAGTATCAAATCTGTGTCTGGTTCTGCTGGGGGAGCCTGAATTTCAGTTCTGTAAATGCTTTGTGAATATCTTTAGTGTGACTTATATAGTTGTCCAAGTTGGCCAAGACACCCATTTTTAAGGTTTTAGGGTATTTTTTAGGGTTTGTTTGCTTGTTTTATGTATAATTGTGACTGATCTCTTCTAAAATGTTTCCTAATTTCACTTTGCTCCAAAGCATTGCCTCATTTTCCAAGAATATTTTTGAATTCTTTCTAATCTCCAAACAACACTACTTACTGGCATGAGCAAGTAAGGATAACTTCCTGTAGCCTGTATTTCATTTGAATCTTGAATCGCTTTGCGGATATCAACTCATCTTAGCAGAGCAGTAGATGTTCCCCAGGTAGTAATGAGAATGTCATAAAATCAGTGCTTGGATAGAAAAGAGAATTTCTTTCATGACCCCAATGTGAGAAAAGGTTCCAGCTGGAGCCCAGAAGTTTCTCCTCCACTTTCCTGTTGTAGGCCAGTTGGCACAGACAGGCTGCTTGCGTGGCCAGAGGTGGCCATGCAGTGGTGACCACACAGCCCAGCTATGGCGTGTGCTGGTTTTTGCGTGGGAAGGAGAGGAGGGTTGGGGTGTTTGCAAGGGGCTCGGGTTATGTGGAGGGAAGGTTGGAAGGACGTGAGTCACATGTCAGGAGGAAGCTGGGTCTCATTCATTTGTACAGCTGATTTGCTGCAGCTCCATGTTAGTGGATTTCTAGGCAATCCAAGTCTCTGAGTTCCTCTGTATTTCTTCCAAATATGAGGCTTGCTGAAATCTATCATTTGTGCTCTCATGTGTGTTTTCACACACTCCCAGCCCAAGAGGCCAGAACTAATGAAGCCTGGTTTTCTAAACTACTTAGTGCTTTTGGACTGATTCAGGATTCTGAGGAGGTATATGCCCCGAATGCATTGTTTCACAAGGATGGGGCATTTTTATCAACAAAATGCTAAAAGCACTCTTCCTTTCCAGCTATAGATTTCCATGACCCATACAGTGGCTTAAATTTCTGTTAAACTTGGCTTGAATCCACTGGTTTAAGGGGGAGAGTGGCAGGCAACGTGACTGTAGGAACACAGGGGAAATCAAGTTGAAGAAGAAAGAGTGAGCTGATCTAATTCCTTCAGTGCTGTTCTACAGATTAGCCAGCTGAGCATGCAGGGTAAGGCTGATTCCTGACACTTCCCACCATCTCATCAGGTTCTGGCCACTTTGGTTAAGAGTTTCACAACTTCCTACTAGCTTCTAGACCTCTGGGCTTTGAGTTTCTTCAACATGTACATAATGCCTTTCCAGCTGTAGGACTTAGGAATAATCAGGTTGCACTTGTCACATCCTCAGTTCCTTGTTCAACAGATTTTGGATATTTGGGTAGTAGAAAACAAGCAGTGAGTGCTGTACCTGGGGGATGCCCAGGCAGGTCAGCAGCTGCATGTCCTGGGGCCTCCTGGAGCTGCTGTTGTGTGGGTACTCTCACAGATTTAGTGGCAGCTTTCTTTGCAATGGAAGCATGATAAACCTGAAAAAAATCCTCTTTGATTAAATATTGTTTCAGATGACGTTTACCCAGCTCTGCTCTGTATTGTTGCTGGCCTGAATACCTAGATCAAAGGAGGCTGTAAAACAATTCCTCAAATAATTGAGGAAGAAAAGGTAAAGTGGTGACCTAGATAAGAAACATTTTTACCAGTACAATAACCATACCAAAGTCATGGAGTGGGACTCCAGAGTCCCCTGTGTCTGTCTCCCATAGAGACTAATTAAGTTTTGCTGCATATTTTTGGTGTACCTGTGAAATATCTGCATTAGACTTGGGTGTTATTCTCTAATTCTTTATAAGCATGGGAGAGCGATAAGGCTATGGAGGGTAAAAAATTTGTTGTTGTAGGACTGTGATAGCAGATGGGTACTGGAGTATTCTGATCCTAAAATGAGTCATAACTTGAATGCGATGCATGTTGTGACTTTTTACCTTAAGCCTTTTTATTAATTGTGGAGTAACGGGCAAGTTACATGCCCTGCATGTTATAGGCAGTGCATTTGGTTTTAATCTACGCTGGTTGTACATAATGTGCAGGTTGGTTGCAACATTCATTTAATGTTAATCAATATTTTGTATAGTCAGTTGGATATTACTTTGGAATATTTGTTTCCATTCTCCTCTTTTAAAGGCTTTCCTCATCCCCCAGCTGAAGCCTGAACAGGAGGAACCTGCAATGTGTCCACTGAGTAGTCCGAGGGCTGGCAACAAGGTTGCAGTGAGGAAAATGTAAGGTAATTCAAGAAAAGGAGGTGGGGAGAAAAGGAAATGGAGCTATCCTGTCATTCTGACAAGTGATGGGAGTGCTGCCATGACACAGCCTCAGGAAAAGGATGGGCTGCAAATTTCTAAGCCTTGGAGGTGTAGCACTGCTATCTCTCCCTTTTTTCTTCCCCACTCACCAAACCATTAGTTGTCTACAAAGTAGTTAAGGGTTAGTTAGTATTATCTAGGTGTGATTGGTGATGAGGAGCAATTAGAAAGATCACATTTCCTTAAAAGGAAGAAATGAACAAAGCTGAAAAAAAGGAAAATGCAAGGCTGGAGTGTTATCCAGTATCAATGTAGTAAAGAACAAATACATAACCTTGCCTGAACCCAATTATCAGCCTTTCCTGACTTCCCTGGAAATTTAGATGCTGGGTGTCTTCCAGAACCCAGCTACAATCTCAGATGCTTTGCATTTTGAGATTTAAATGCGAGGAAGTTAGCAAGTAATATTGAGATTTTCAAATTAAAGCCCAGGAAGCAGTCTGATTTAGAATAGCAGGACTTCATGCCTGTAATCCTTGGATTAAACGTTGGCTTTCTTTACACATACAGGCACTGTGTTTCTCAGGGGGAAAAAACAATCTATCAAAACAGACTCGAAGCTGGGAGAGATGTGATGATAGCTGCACAGCCAGGATGGCTTTTCTACATGGTGGAAAGGGATTTAAAGTAAATCTCTTGGTGTTCAGATGAAACTGGACAATATCCTCATGTGTCTGAGCGACAGCTGTTAGGATTACAGCCACGTAATTATCAATCCCATCTGGCAAGTTCTCCCTGCTCCCCAGTGCAAGGGTGATATAAACATAAGAGTTGAAGATAATGCAAGCATTACTTGTTTTCTAGGTCTTAGTGGAGTTACTGAGGGATTCACATTCAGGTGTTCAAGATAGAAAATTATTTGTCTTCAAACGAAAGACAGAGCTTTCTGGGGAATAATTAGGAGGTTCTTCACAAAAAATGCTGAATGGGATAAAACAGTGATGTATGGCAAGATGGTATTCTTGGGTCACTTGTCTTAGGATACACATCTGGTCTAGGAAATGTATACTCTCACCTTGAGACATCAGTCAGGTGGTGACTCAGAACAACCATCTGTTGCTCTGCATTTCCATTATTTTTGGAGGCTGTGTTAAGGTTCAGACATTATAGCTGTTCAAGCCCAGGCCATTCCTACACAGTCTTTTTTCATTAAAGTTATAGTTCTGGTTGCCACTTGGTGGAAAGCTTTTTCCATGGCTCAGTGGTTAGATGAGGTTGTTAATACGTTCTGTGTTACAGGAGAGTGAATGCCTTTATTTAAAAACAGAGCTGAAAATAACATCTTACAGAAGTCATCATGGGTTTCTTTGTCAATGATTCTTTCTTGTTTTCAGCCTCTGTTTCTTTTTGTTTCTTTCTGTAAGGACTCATTCCTAGGCCACCAGGCCTGAATGGAGAATAGGAAGTCGCTCCAGCTGTTTTCCTTGTGTTGGCACTCTGTGCTGAACAGGAATTGCTGAGCAAAGAACATCATTTCCCCAGAGAGGTTTGCTGGAGTAGCACAAAGCAGTCTGGATTTTTTTTTAAATTAAAAGTTCCTGCCAAATACTATTATCAAGGGTTGGGGGACGAGGGGAAGAAAGAAAATATATGAAGTTCAGAGTCCACTTGGAAGAGCAAGAAACCTGCCTGGGACAGCAAAATGGCAATGTTTTCTCTGCTGAACTCTTGGGTTTTAATATATAGTATACCATACCAGTAAGAAGGACTGTTTTCTTTCCTTCTTTTCTGTGAATCTTGGTTATAAATACTGCTCTTCCAATGAAGTTGGACGATTGTGCAACTTTGCACTTGGTTTTGGACTAACTAGTGGAACAAAAAACAAGCAGAATTCCTTCTCTTAAGTGGGTGCCAAATTATCGACTGACACATCACGCACATTGTGGTGATAAATGCACGTCTGGTCGTGGTTTGCAGTGAGCTTAAATTTTATGGAAAACAAAAGAAAGATATAAAAGCAATGGCTTTTTTGCTTCCTTTTCAGTTGCAGAAGGAAGGTAAAAAAAAAGCACCAAGACATAAAGAATAGTTGACAGATATTTGGGGGAAGCAAGTTGATGGAGATATCACACGCCTTGCTGGCCAGCTTTAATCCAGGATAAATCCATGAGGACTGAAGCTTGCTGCCACCTGATGCTGTCTGCTGCCGGATGGGAAGCACATCTGGTGGTTTATTCCAGTCCTCAGAGTGCTGGTAGCCACCTTACAAACTCCTTCCTTGTATTTGATGCTTTCTGATGTTCTCACTGACCGTGTTACTAAAGTGCCTTGCATTTGAGTAGCCCTCTCTAGGAAGGCAATTTTAGGTAAGGATTTTGTTGTGGATGCAAGTCTGTGTGTTTGAGCTCATACTTGGAAGATCCTGCAAAATTCTTGTAGCGTGGGAGGCAGCTGTGGCTATAGCAAGACTGACAAATTGCCTATCTAGCGTGTATTGTGCTCCTGTTGTGGACAGCTCTGCAGTAATTACTTACAGGAAAAGTTCTTTCACGGATCCTGTCAGTGTTCTTCTTATAACCTGGACTGAAAGAATATAATACCCCCTTGACATTTTTTCCCCAGTGTTTTCTAATGTAACTGCATCATCTATAATTGTCTATTTTTGTTTTCCAGTTCAGTTCATCTTCCTGAACACAGTAACATATTGCACAATTAATTTGCCATTTGCAATACTCCTTTGAAAAGAGTATCTTCCATCCTGTTTATCGGTGTGTTTGCAGCTGAACTCTGGAGATCAAAACAGTTGGACTCTACTCGAACTTTTGTGCTGCTCTTCAACCTTAGCCAAGTTTAAAGGCCTTTCTTGTTTTGTTTTTTTTATCTCCTTGTGGAGATCTAAGATTAAATATATGGCTTCATATAGCTAAAACACACGTGTGCAGTGTTCAGATGGCTCTAAAATAGAAACTTTGAAAACACTTAAGATCCTCTTAATATACCCATCACAAAGACATCAACTGCTTTTTTGTTTCTTGATTTATAGTTTTCCTTGGAAGCAGACAGTGAGATTTCTCCAAGTGGAGCATCGAGTCGTTACGTGTCTTTTTATTGTCGTGCCGCTGTTCAATTCCTGCTTTTATATAAATAATCTTTTTCTAACATAATACACCAGACTTGGATTCTCTTTAAAATTTTCCACTCTGCTGACATCTGAATGCGAGAGGATTTCCCCTTTGCAGAGTTTTGTTTATATTTTTATTTCACTTTTTGGGCTTCAGTAAAGATAATCTTGTAAGGGAATTGGGGGAGCTTTCAAAACACGGGCTGCTTCCTGTCATTGTCTGGAGTCTCGAGCATTGTGGACTTCCACCTCCTTCCTGACTTTTGTTTCTGGATCGATGGTGTTGTCTTTAAATAAGTTCAAATAAAAATAAATGTCATAGAGCTGGAAATAGAAACTAGTATCCTTAGATGCAGGTCTTTGCTGTCTGAGCACAATGCTCTAATAATAACAGGCCAACGTAGTCTTAGAGCGTACTGAAGTGTTTACAGCCTGAATTTAATCCCGTCACCTTTCCCTTGCAAGCAAACCCACTAAAGTCACTAGCAGCACTTCTTCTAGGAAGTTATATATAAACTGTGGCAACAGCCAAGCAGCAAGAGCTCAGCAGTAGAGGATTTCTCTGTAGCTGAGGATTCTACTCCCGGAATTTCATAGAATGTTTAAAAAGGTATGAATCTAAATTACAGCAGATTGGGCTTTGATAATCTACATCACAGTGTGGCATCACATGGTGTGACTGTGTTGGATATGGCCCTCTGCAGACCCATGGTATAAATGTTTGTGCATTGTAATAGTGCCTGAAGGTCACAGCTAGGGTTTGTATCATCTTTTCCCGGAACCTTTGCAAGTGAGTGGAAGTCCGTCTCAAAGAACATGATGAAAATGAAAAGGCAGCACAAGGGTAGCACAAACAGTAGGAAGGATGTAGGGCAAAGGCAAATGCCAGCAAGATTTGTAGATCACTAATGATTTGCATCAATTGCAGGCTTAAACTTTTTCTAACAAAGGAAATGTTGCTCATGTCCCACAGGTACTTTATGTCATTGTTTTGAAATGCAGATGCATTTTGACTTCAAAATAAAGGTGTGTCTTAAAGGTGGTTTTATCAGTTTGAAATGGTTACTGAGTGTATGTGGGTAACATGCAAAAGGAAATCCTAGCTGTGCTAGGCACTAGTCTGTGAGAAGGAGCATCAGCAGAGGTGAAATCAAATACTGAGGGATCTTAAAAGTGAACATTAAATAACTGTGGGAAAGCAAGTCTTAACACTACATTTCTATGACTTGAACAGTTCCTAGAGGGCAGGAATATGAGATTTGGAAAGCCCAGAGTTTGCAGTAAGTGGAAAACAAGTCATAATTACATGAAGTGAAAGGTGGAAGCTTTTGTTGTTAAAACAAGTCATTTTCAGATGCATGTTTAGTACCCAGTTTCTTAATCTAGAAGTATCCTGAGCAAGGAGAGGAGATCTTAGCACTGCAGTTCTGTGTGCAAGGCGATCAAGAAGGAGAAGCAGATGTGTTCCGTGGGTGCTGGCTTAGGCTACTACAGTAGCTGTGCTTACTCCAGAAATGTAAGAGGGATAAGAAGGGATGATGGGTATATGTCTGGGCCATTGGCTGTCAGAGGCTGGAACTGTATCTAACAAACATGACTGAGCATCTTCCTTATCTATATAATGATCTAATTCAATTGTTGTGTTTCACAACAGAGAGAAACAGAATCGACTTTGAAAGCAAATGCATTTAAAAACTGCTTTTCCACTGTTTTCAAATAGGCACGAATTTCCTCCTTCAGCTACCTGGTTCTTCACTGCTTTAGTAGAGGAGAGCAGAAGAGCAACACACCTGAGCAACACTTTGAGCTGAAGTGCCTACACAGACTGCAGAAGGCAAGTCACTGCTGTGCATCTCTGACTGTGCTGTATCTTTGGAGATGGAATGGCTAAAAAAATAGAAATGAAAAACAAAGCAAAAGCCCCAAGACCCAGCCTCCCCCAGCCTGGATTTTACTACACTGCACTATAAAGATACCCTTTCTGATTTAGAGGTTTCTCTGTTTAAGACTGTGGTAGCTAATAAATCCCTGACATCTGAACTGTTGGGAAGCAGCATGCACAATGAAACAATATTGTGGTTGCAGAGTGATCATAATATATATTTCTAAGGTTAGTTGTTCCACGTGTGTATTTAAAATTCTTTTGTTCTTTGCGTCTCCTCGCAAATCTAAACAGTGCTCAGATGAAAGCTGTGGAGTAGGAGTCTGACTTAATGGTACCTACTTGGCTCTGTAGCAGGGCTATAAGAGGGTAATAAAATCCTTGTAGGATTTGATGAAATCAGATAGAATGAATGTAGCATTAAAGAAAACAAAGGACCCATAGATAAGCTGAATTCTTGTTTCACTTCAATTATTTCCCTTTTAATCCAGTGAGAAGAAGAAAAAAAGATGACAACTCTGGCTTACTGTTGTTTGAACACTGGGATAAAGGTAGGGTCAGTGCCCAAGCCAACTGGAAAATGAGATTCTTTCTCATGTTTTCACTCCAAGCTGAATTGAAGCCTATTTTCTGTTAGCTAGTGGGAATCCTTTGTTGGCTTGAATTAACAGCACTGCAATCAGAGACCAGAGAATTGCACAGTGTCCATCTTACATGAAAGCTTGCAAGAATTTGTTGTAGATCTGGCTGAGAAATCTGTCTGTGATGTCCAACAGCCTTCAGCATCCAGAAGAGCTCTCTTACATGACAGCAAGCTTCTTAAAATGGGGTCTGGGAATTTCTAAGGATTTTGGAATACACCCCACAATACAAGGGGGCATGTTAAAGCCTAGTAGGGGTCACTTAGAATAAAATGAGATAAACTACAATGGTAATGCAAACATTTTTGACTAATTTGTTCTTGTTTTAATGACCTCTTTGTAGTTAACTGTGTTGTGTTTGCGTGTAAATTGCAGAAATGCCAGGCTTTGTTTTGGGGTTCACAATGCACAATACTTTTTCAAGCTGATTTTCCTCATGTTTTAATCCTGAGCTATGAAGTTAATTTTATTGGATTGAATTATGATGTCTAGCATTTATAACGCCTTTCAAAACATCATTACTAAGATTTGCTATAGGAACAGCACTGACATTGAAACTCCTCGCTTACTCTTTCTGGAAACTATGTATGCAAAAAGTGCATGAGTCAAAATTAAGACATGCCATCTGATTATAACTCAATGGGTGGGAGGGACAAAGTCCTTGTGCTTTGAACTAGTTAGATATAAATACAGAGCTAGCTGGCAAAGATCTGCTCAGAGGAATGGGAGGCCCCAGATAGTGGGAAGTACTCCCAGTATCCTAAATAATAGACACTTCAATATAATTATTAAGCCCAGTGTCCTCTGGGGAGAGATTAAAGGATAGCAGAGTGATGCAGACTTCTAAGGGAGGAAATATTTCTTTTCAAGGAGAAAAATGAGAGAAGACTCTAGAGTGAAAATTAAGGAGGTAGAAATCCTCATGGTCAACAGAGGTTTACACTGGTTAAGCATACTATTGCAGGGCCATAAAAGGCATACGTGCAGTGTATCTGTAGGCAAAGCAAAGTGAAACAAAGCAGAAGGTGAACAGAAAGTTACATTTTGAGATCTCGTTTAATCAAATAGGTCAGTTTCTAGTTCTGGAAGCTGAAGCTTGCTAGAAATGAGCATGGAGGATGGCAAATAATTTGAGAGTGAGGAGGAGGACCAAGTACCAAGTAGCCAGTAATGACAAATAACAAGTTTTTAAATGTATTGAAAACTAGAAGCTACTTATGGAGAGCAGTTACGGCAAACAAGAATTTGTTTTATGATGCTTTATAAGAGCTGTAGCAGAAAGCTCAGTATTTACAATACTGATGATGTTAAACAGAAAAGTATGTGTGTGTAGGTATAAAACAACCAGGAGAATCAATCCCCTGGAAAAGGAAGAAATCGGTGAGCTCCCCTCTTTCTTCCTATCTTCTCCTTTATGGACACACTTGCCTATTCCCCTTGGAAGCAATAGTAAGATAAAGGAATACTTAGGTCCCATTATTTACAAAATATAAGTAACTTTCACTTTGTTAATACCCAAAGAAGGGTATATCCCAGGGCAGCTTTGGTTCAAGCACTGTGCAGTATCTGAATTCTTCAGTCATTGTCTCTTTAGAGGTAAACACTTGACCTGTTGTAGCTGTTCTGTACCACCTTCTTTACAAAGAAATTACTGAATGACACATCTTGAAAGGGGAGCATCAGGCTGGGTGTTAGGAAAAGGTTCTGCACCAGAGGGTGGTGAGCATGGAACAGGCTTCTCAGGGCAGTGGGCACAGCCCTGAGTTGCTGGAGCTCAAGAAGCATTTAGACAACGCTCTTAGACATAGGGGTTGGGTTAGGGTGGTGCTGTCTGGAGCCAGGAGTTGGACTCAGTGATCCTTGTGTGTCCCTTTTAACTCAGGATTATCTGTGATTCTGTGATAACCACGTGATGTTTTATTTACTTTTATTTTTGTGAGATATAATCAAGTTACTGCAAAAGGGTAATTTGCCATTCCTAGCCAGTTCAGATCTGGTTTTTATGCCTAATCTACCAGCTGAGCAGGGATATGCTGATGCAGGGGCAGCTGCATAATCCACATCTCCATGTGATCAGAGTCACCGGGCAGCCCTGGAGCTCAGCTGCATGCCATGCTCAGACCTGTCTGACCATGACCCAGGAGGACTGATGGGGAACCACTGTCCTCTTCAACCTCAAATACTTCTGTGGACCGCTCCCGTTTCATCATTTTTCATACATCTTGCAACATGAAAGTTTTGTTATGAAGCTTACAGGACTGGGCATTTTGGTCTGCTCTTTTATGGTGCTGCTTTTTTTATTATTATACATACAGATCTAATGCTTTCTGGACATATACATCTTCTGTTTTCAGTCTTCATAACTTCTTGTTGGAGGAGGACTAATAGTTTTTCTTAGTTCTCTGTAGGCACTGGAGTTGATTCTGGTCTCAAGACAGTGTAAACTGGGAGAAATGGAATTGACATCCGGAGAATTATTCACGATCACACTTGTATTTGCAAAATGACTTTTCATATGATTAAAGCATTAATGCAGAATGTTTTAAAAATGTTCAAATGCAGTCCTTGGACTTGGCTCAAAGGTGGATTTTTTGGAAAGTTTGAGCAAAAACATTTCATCCATGTGTGAGGAAAGTGGAAAACTATTTTTCCCTTCTGTAAAGCCTTTTTTCTTTTGAACAGTTCTGCAGCAGAGTGGCTGAGGCCTGTATGTTAAAATTTGGCATTGAAATAGCTGTAACTGCAAAATGTCTTGGTTTTGGCTTTTATTTGACTGAGTTAAGAGCCTTAGAAAATATCATGTACTCAGCATGCATTTCAGGATTTCATTTCCTTCCGCAAAGGTTGTGAAGGATGTAGTCAAGAAGATTTGCTGTGAACAAGCACCTGAGCACGGCACAAAACCAGGGAAAGAGACAGCTTTGAAGCAACAGGGATATGTGGAGTTAGGAAAGGAGCAGAAAGCCTTGTACAGCATTTACCTAAAGAATGGTTTTGGTGAGTTTGGTGATATGTGTGACTGAGACTCAAGCTCCTAGGACCTGCTGCCCCCCCCTCCTAGAGGTTGTTCCATAGAACTGGAGGTTCCTGCAGGCCAGGTAGGGAGCAGGTTTGAGATCAGACTCAGGTCCTGCAGCACTACTTACACTCCTTGGAGTCAAAAGGTTCAGGGGACGTGAAATGAAATACGCCTGTGCTTCTTTATATGATGTTGCAAGTGGTGCATTTTGACGGTGATGTGCCCGTAGTTTTGCAAGCAGCATTGCTTTGAAGTCTTAATAAATAGAAGTTTATGCACTTGCTGTTCTTGAACGAAATAGATATGCCACTCAGATCTAAGATTATACAAAAACACGCCATACCCTATTGGGCAGCATAGTTTGTGAAATCGTGCATGCTTATCTAATTGCAATCACATGTGAAATGAGAGGCCAAGGGAAGGCTGCACGTGCTTCCTCAGCTACATAATTTTTTGACTTAGCGTTGTTAATTATGCAGCCTTATGAATCATTAATTTAGTTTTGTGTATGGGAGCTCTGCTGAATTTCCTTTGACGTTTTACAATGAAGCTGGTTAGTATTTCCAATTACTTGAAGGCCTCTATTTGGTTTAGTGTCAATGAAGACAGAGAACAATGAACTTGTATATCTGATTCTTTATTGAGCTGCTACTGTGTTGTTGCTTACATCTTTTAACACTGGCCAGGAGTAAGGAATGCAAAGGCTGCAGGCAGTGAAAGATCAGGCATTCAGTATATAATCTAACATTTCTTTGATTAGTAAGTGGTTTGAAACTCAAATTTAATTTTTGATCCCAACAATTTTTCTTCTTGGCTGACGCGTAGTGACAGTGCATGTCATTTATTTAAAGAATGTAAAAATCCAAATGAATTTATTTTCAGTTAAGGAAGACAGAGGACCTGACTCACCTCTGTAACCTTTACATCAGCACGTGGTATGTGCAAAGCTCTGCCAATGTACTGATGGAAATGACTGCATTAGGTGCATGGCTGAGAGCTGCTCTGAGAGGTCAAGGACCTCTAGCACAGGTAAGACTGTAGCATGCTGATGTTGAGCTGATCCAAAGGACTCCCTGGCAAGCTGTGTAATTGACCAGACAGCAGGAGCAGAGGTGAACTAGATGTAAAGAAAAAGCAAGTGATTTTTATATGGTAGCTGTAACCAGCCAAACTACAGTTGAGAGACCACAATCATTAAAGCAATATGAAACTGGTTTGTGTTTGCATTTCTGCAGTCTCTGCACTGTGTGGCCTTTGTAGCTCACCTGCATGTGAATTTTCTTAGCTTTTAAAATAGCTTCAGCCTCAAGAACTGCAGCACCTGTTAGTTATCAACAGAAGGCATGTGGCTATAAACATAAAACAAGAACTAAATGTGGTTATAAAGAAGTCAGACCAATAATAATTAATGAGATAGTCTTAATAGACACAGTATTTGTTTCTTTTTGTAGACATGCACGTCTAATGCACCAGCCATTGTTGGGGTGTCTCCTTGAACATGCTTTATTCTGCATCATTTACTACAGAATGAACACAAAGATTGTCTTGTGAAATCCTTTCCTCTGATTTACAGTTGCACATCATTCAGGCAGTGCTCTTCAGGTGGTAACCTTAAGGTGTGCAGGTCTCTGGTACCTGCCTCCTTTTCTTTTAGCTACGTGATTCCTTTCTCACGCAGACGCTGCTGTAATTCTTACATCCCCTGGTTACTTTGCCCTTTTCTTTCACTCTTCCGAACGCCTTCTTTTCTTGGATATCTCTGACTTCTGTTTCCTCTGCACCTTCCGTTAGGCCCCTAGCAGAAGCAATAAGACTAACCGTTCTTATTTCCCAGCTGGTTTGTAGGTCTTCTGCTTTGTCTTCTCATGAAAATGCCTGCATGCCAGCTGTAGCAACAGCTGAAAACAAGGAAAAATCATCACTCTCTGACTGGTTTATTTCTCTGTGGACGATGGACAAGTTCTGGTTGGGCTGTAAGTAATCAATGCTCTGCAGTTTGAGAATTTTCCAGGCCCTCACATTTCACTGTGAGAAGTGTGAGGTTGCATTCACAATTTCTATTTCTTTCCTGCTGTAAGGGAAAGGGAGGATGCACTCAGATGTGCGAGAGGAACAATTCTGATTCTGCAGGAAGGGCAGACGCAGGGCTTGATTATGGCAGCAATGTCATTGTTTCATGTGAACATGATTGGCCAATGTAACACGATGTGACCATGAGTGTGGTTCATTGGTACAGATCAGTTTCATGATGCAGGTCTGCTGGCAGCAATACGGCAGTTCTTGCAGTCTGTTCTTTACTTTTTAATGCTTCCTGCTGTCCTTGAATCCTTTACAGAACATCTTTTAGATTAATCAGAGGCTGCTTTGTCTTCGTGTTTTCCTGTGCTTTTTGGTGATCTCCTGATCTCAAATAAGCTGTTGAACACTACATAATTGTCTTAGAATGTGACCAAATGGAAGTAAAGTACAATGTGTGCTTTCCTCCCCTTTCCAGCATTAGTCTGTGTTTGCATCTAAGTAGAGTTTTAGTGTATTCCTTACATTCTACAAGACCAGAACAAATACGTATGTGCATAAACAGGCATGTATGTTTTGGTAAAACCTGATGACTGAAAATGTGGTTGCTGGTCTCTCTGCAATGCAATGTTGGATGAAATGCATATGGTGAGAAGACTCAGTCCTATGGTGGTTGGAGGCTGCAATTCGCCTTAAATTCAGAGTCTAGGCTTCAGTTCATAGAAAAAAAATTAAGACTTTAATTCCTTTGATGTGAATGTTCTAGGCTTGTGCTAAAGTAAGGCTAGTGCTTGAATGCTTTTCTAACTGGTGGGGACTGAAGTAAGATTAAATGAGTTTCTCAGACTGAGTTGCATTGTGTGCTATCCTGGCCATCTTGCTTGCAGTTTTCACCTCCCAGCTAAACCTTTTAATGGAAACAGTTTCCAGAAGCTTAATCATGTAAACTGATTTATGGGAATAAATAATAATAATAAAAAAAAACTAGGTTCAGATTTAAATCAAGTAAATACTGAAGACTTCCACAAGGGCTATGCTACTTTAATACTGAGAGGTTTTTGTTTTTTTTTTTTAATTTGCCTCCTCCTTAAAGAGCAACAACTCTCTGTGCAGACAATGAATTTTTCCATCAAGCCAATTCTGATATTTCCTTCCCAGGTCAGTTGTCTGAGGACACAACAGACCCGAGCGTCACACTGGATATGTACCATCTTAAAGGCTCACTGTGAAATTTATTGAGCTGGGGAACTCCTTCCTAACAGCCTCTGTCTGTTGCTTGCTGGTGACCAAGCTTGGAAATGCCATCTGTGAGAGGGCCTATGCCCCACCTTGGGTGGAAAGTGCTGAGCTTGTCCCTCCATGAGAAGGTGTTCCTTAAGGACCTACTCTGAAATCTGTAATTCCATGGAAGCTAAACTGGGTCAAATGTTTGTGCTTCTTCCCAATGTTTGAACTCACTGCCGTTGTCTTGCTTTTAGAGAAGCAGAAAAAAACCTACCCTTTCTTTTTTGTGTATGTGTATGTGTATGATTGGTCTCCAAAGTAATGGTGGTGGCACTGGTGCACTTACATGGCACCAGAACATCATGATAATCCTTTCAGTACAGGATAATTATTTGGCTTTACTGCTGTATCCCTTGTAGCTGGATATCCATTTTCCTTTGCTAACATATGCTTGTCCTATTCAGTAGCAATTTGTTCTGAAAATGCTTGCATGCCTGCTGGGCAAGCTACATGAACTCATTGCAGATTCCTTTTTTGCACCTAAAAATTATTATGTGGAAAGTCATTTGCAAAATCTAAGGCATTCAGAAGGCTGTGTGCAGTTTTTCCAGGAGAAGCTGAGGGACATTGGAAAATTTAGGCTTTAATTTAATCAATTTCAGTCAGATGAATAAGTCTGTATCTGCCTCAGCACATTCTGGATTACTTCAGTATTACACAAACAAACTAATTGCACAGCCTGCAAAATAATCACATCTGTTCACCCGTAACAACGCAGCTCGGTCTTGGTTTCGTGGCTTAAAATAATGTTCCTTGCTTTCATATGCTTCCTCATATTACCAGCTGCAAGTCTCTGAACCAGCATGGCTCCTGAGGTAATTGGTAGTAACACTTGTGTATAAAGATGTCAGAATGCTGCTTGTTGGAGCTCAGCTTCAGCAAAGTGGAACTTTCTGCTTCGATTCTTAGCTCTTTCACTAACTTGGCTAAGTCCAAAAAGGAAGGAAAACCAAACAAGGGCAGGTGGCACTACAGCAGCACGAGAGCCAACCTAAAGTAGTTTTTTTAAGGTATTTTGGGATCCTTGTGTTAGCAGCTTGTGCTTGTAGATCAGGGCAGATCAGTGCTTGTAAACGTGGGCAGGCTTGTCTGCAAGCAAGGGACTCCCACACTGGAAAAAGAAGGATGTTTTGCTTTCGGTCTTCATTGAGATGGGAGGTGGGAAATAGATAAAGAGATAATCTAGTCATTACAGCATCAGTATGAGAAGTTTTTCTTGCTGGGTAGCTGACAGGTGCCCCAGAGGCTGAGCTGGAAGCACTGTTCCCAGGCAGAAGTCTCATCCACTCGTTAGCAGGTGACAGAAGCACTGAGCCCATGTCTTGCAGGGCAGTGTACCAGGCAGGGCCTCCTGCTCTGTATGTTCAAACTTAACGCTGCGCTGTCATCCAGAGCGCTCGGTGGAGGCACAGCCAGCAGCCTCCTGGAGGCTGTTGTTACGATGGTCAGTGTTGGGCTGACCAAAGAGGAGAGCATCAGTGCGCGTTGTCGCTTTGCACGGGCAGGAGCAGGACGAGTCATTTTTTGAGGCGGGACAGGTGAGAGTGGCCAGGATTTGTTTCCTAACGTCAGTCGTGCGGGTCAGATGGGTAGGACCTTATTTCCCCCAACCGAGACCTCAGTCCCGCTCCCCTCCGTGTCCGGCGGTGAGGAGCTTCTCCTGCTGCCGCCGTTGCCACCCGCTCGGACCCGGCCCGGCTGCGGACGGGATGCTGGCACCTCAGCGGGCCGGGCACCGCCGGCAGCCGCGCTTTGCTAACAGCTACGTTCCATTTCCCCGCTTCGCAACTTGTAGCAATAAGTTTCCGAAGCCAACCCCGTCTCCAAATCCAGCCACGCGCACGCGTTCGCTTCACACCCGCACGGCTCGGCGATGCCCTGCCCCGCCCGCCCGCGGGGTCCCGCCGAGCCCTTTGTCCCCGCGCCGCTCGGATGGACGCCGTCACGCTCGCGCGGCTGCCGCGATCCCGCCGCTCCGCGCAGGCGAGCGGCGCTCGGCTCGGCCTCGCCGCCAACAGGAAGCCCCCGGCGGGGCCGGGCGGCTCGGGGCCGGGCCGAGGCGGGGCCTGGCGCCGCCGCCCGCCCTCCCGCCTCCCGCGCGGAGCGGAGCGGAGCCCAGGGGCCGCGCGGCTCGGGCCGGCCCGCGGCGGCGGCCGCTGACGGGGCGGAGCGGCGGCGGCGCCCGGCGGCTGCGGCATGTCCCGTCGAGGCGCCCGAGAAGGAACTGAGAATGAGATTGCCGTGGAAAGCTAAAATGGTAACCGGGTCTTCCCGCGGGGCGCGGGGTCGGCTTTGCGACGCGGTGCCCGTCTGCGCTGCGGGACGGAGCCCGGCCGGTCCGTGCGGGGCTGCGGCGGCTCTTTGTGCGGCTCCTTGCCGCGATCGTCCCGGCACGTGTCCGGTTAAAGTCGGGGAGACGCCGCGCTCCTTTCTTTCTCTTCGTTAGCCGGGGATTTTAAAGCTTCGGCTGCGCGAAGTTTTTGCAGCTGGAAATAATAGGTTTTGAAGAAGCGAACCGCAGCGCTTCGGATCCCGCCTGTCAGAGGAGCGGAGGGTCGCTGCGCTTTACACGCTCGCGGCTTCGAAGTTGAAAGGCTGTCCGTCCGAGCGTGCAACGGTTTCTAAAAGTGCCATTCCTTCCCGAAATGAAAGGCCGGAGAGATTAATTGCTTTAGAGGAGGGGGGCGGGAGGGAGAGGGAAGAGAGGCTGCTAATCAAAACCAAACTATTTCCCTAGAAAAGACTTTGTACAACTATTTGAAATATGTGCTAGGCTAGGAAAAATAGCTAAATGGAAAGTCAGGGTATCTCGATACCACAGGAAGGGCCAGCTTGCCAAGAATATCTCCAGTGTTCCCTCCGTCTAAAAGTATCCATCTCGCTTTGATTGTTGTGTTTATTTTGTGCAGCCCATCTCTGCCCTCAGCAGCACGGCACCTGGTATGGATTGCGGTCTGCAGGAGAGGGGAAAAGTTCCTTTCTCTGTTTTTCTCTCCCTTTCCCGGCAGAGCTCAATTCAAGACTGGGGCGAAGAGGTGGAAGAGGGAGCTGTTTACCATGTCACCCTGAAAAGAGTGCAGATTCAGCAAGCTGCCAACAAAGGAGCGAGGTGGCTCGGGGTAAGTGAAGCTGGCGCGGTGGCATTTTGGAAGGCTGCTCATGGACTTTGGAGCCTGCTGCAGAGAGCTGGATTTCACACCAATCTCTGTGATATTAACTTCTAGCACTGACTGCTCTTGCAGTTTAAAAACAACAACGCTGGAGTTGTCTGTCAGGACAGTCTGAAAGAACTGTTGGCTCTTCCTCTTTTACTGATGTGTATAAAAGCAGATCTGACCGGTCGTGGCCGTGGATCAGGCGATGCTTAATGCAGAAATAAGGGTTGTCTTTTGGTCTGATCTTAAAAGTTGGGCATTTAACAGTTATTTCAGATGGGCTATGGTTCGTTTCAGTTGCTAGGAGTCTGCTTCACGTACCTCAAGCAAACAGTCACAGTATTTTAACTAATGAGGGTCTCTCAAAAGTTAGCAGAAACTTCTTCCAAGTTTGAGTGAATGTAGATTTGGGTCTTGTTTCACTCTTTCTTTCTGGGCCAGATGAGATGTTGGTATTCCCTTTTACTTGTCAGCATTCCTGCAAGAACTGCAGCTATGTGCTCGGTATATTTCAAAGCAGGGAGGCTTTAGCGGTGAGTGAAATAAGCTTAAATGCACACACACTTAATTTGGCATGCTGCTGAGTACCTTTACCTTTGTGAGGCCAAGTCCCCAGCTGATAAAAATGTCCTCACTTCCCTGGAGTCGCTGCAGCTGTGGCAATCTGAGCCAGGTCTTCAGGAGGTAGCTGTAACTTTGGTATTATTTTATGTTAATAGATTTTCTTCAAGATCAAAGGCAGTCACATAAGAACTTGGTTTGTGATAGTGTCCGGGTTAGTATTTTAAAGCCATTTAAATCTGCTCGAAGATTTATATCAAATAGTTTTCTTGTGAAGTTCCACGTCATGAAGCAATATAGCGATGCTGAAACCACAGTCAAGAAAGATAAGCAAATTTTGTCCTGCATACAGATAGTGCTTAGAATTTCCCCTTTCCATGCTTGCAAGAAGTACACAGAGTTCTACTCGGAAGAGATAATTTCAAATCTGCTTTCTCTGAGATTTTCCATCTCTGTCTGCCGTTGTTATACCAGGGTTGATAGAAAAATAGTAGAAAGTATTTTTGCACTCCTGTAAGATTCCCAGATGGTGGCTTTGTAAGACGTGGAGGTCACTGTGAGTGAGCCCATGTACCAGAAGCATCCTTCAGAAAACCATTCATTTCTCCTGTTTCAGACGTGTTGTTTTGTCTGTGTAGAAGGAATCTGCTAAGCCTTGATCATATTCTCAAAGGAAGAACATGTCTATGTTGCTCAGACCACTGGCACAGCTTATGGTGCTGGTCTCAGTAAGAGGACAAGGGACTGCAAGGTCACAGAGGTGGCTTTTAGCTTTCTTTGTCTAGTGCAAGCTTCTTCAGGTCAGATGGAGCCCTGTTAGTGGGGCAGTGTGTCACCTGTGCTGGGCATAAACGAGTGACTGCAGCTTCCAGGCTGGCATCTTTAATCAGCAATAATCTCATGCGCTTTGTTTAAAGATATTTTTAAACATATGGGTTTTTTGTTCCCTTAAGCTGTTCAGAACAGAAAATATTTTAAGTTCTTTGCAATCTTGTTTTATTAATGGCTCTACTGTGGTCCTAAGGCCAGCAAATAGCCTCTAACCCAGGACGTTATTTATGAATAGGCATCCCTACCTCCTGTGGTTTTGCCCTGAAAAGCGTAATTGTCTCTTTTGTAATTGCCATCAGGTGATTGCCTATTTATTTATTTATTTATTTATTTATAATCTGGAGCTTACAGGGTTTTATAATGTATTTTTTATTTCATTTTTTTTTTTCCTCAAAACTTTGAAATTCATAGAGCTTAATTAAAAAGCTGTTGGATTCATCAGTGCCGGCCCTTCTTGCTGCTGACATTCACCCTTAGGTTGAAGACCGGAGGACATCTGAAGAGCATGGGAATAATGTATTTGTGCATCAGCAAGTATTGAGCTGTAATTCTAACAAATATGGTAACTCTGTCACTGATTATGTGTGGGCTAAGGTTAGAAAACAGTGACTTATTCAGTGTCGGTTTGTATCCTGCAAAGGTCTACTCAGTTTGACCTTCTGTGAGGCACTGAGTTTCTGGTGGTTTATTGCAGAGGGTCAGGTGCCTTGTGACATGAAAAGCCAAAGTTCTTCAAGAACCTCCATGTTGCATGTGGATATTGAATGTTGTGTGGCATCAGAGTAGGGGTTTGGTTCAGTGATTCTGGAGCGGATGGTTCTTAGTGGTTTGTAAACTGCTTTGGAGACGTTTCAGCTGGAAAGCATTAGGTGGTGAATTACTTGATGTGTCCAGGGATGAAAGCCTGCAGGGATGGGGCATCCACAGCCTCCTTGGGCAACCTGTTCCAGTGCCTCACCACCCTCTGTGTGAAAAACTTCCTCCTAGTATCCAACCTAAACCTCCCCTGTCTCAGTTTAAGACCATTCCCCTTGTCCTATCACCATCCACCTCGTAAACAGCTGTTTCCCCTCCTATTTGAAGTCATGCATAAATACGTTCTTGAAGAGGTACCAGTAAGTGAATGACCTTAGATTTTTTATATTTCAAGAGGACTAATACACTTTTCTTAGAATTCCATATCCTAACATAACCATCCAGGTTTCTGAATGGTCATCCCTGCTGTGAGGGAATGTTTAAAAGCCCACTGTAGGATTACAGCTTAAGCACCGTGACCACTTGTTTATTTTCAAACTTCTATAATTAATAAAAGGAGAAGATAAACAGGCTGTGACTTACACAGTCATCAGTAGTTCTGTATCTTTCAGAAGTGTGAAGCTTTTGTATAAACACCACATTTTCAGCTTTAAATTTAATACAGACATCAAAGGATGCCAATAATAACTACTGGTTTTGTCATTAAATGCTTAGTCACTAAATATTTAGTGAAGATTAAGACTTTAGGCACTACAGTATTAGGGAGGATTAGTAACCCCAGTAGTAGCTCAGTGTTGTGGTAGATGTGCACAAAAGGACTACCCTGACCAAAAGGAATGTACAGACTAAGTATCAGATAAGGCACATATGTCTGTGCACATGTTATCTCTTCTGCTGGCCAGTATCTGAGGCAGTGCTACGAATCTCACAGCAGTCTTGGCGTTTTTCAAGTTACTTGCAAACATCAAGGCAACAGAGAGTCTTAGGAAAAGTTCCCAAAGCCGAGTGTTTCTTCTGGAGGTGTTTAAAAAGGATCCCTAGTGAGCATGAAAAGTTCAACAAGAGAAAGCATGAAGACTTTCTTTCTTTTTTTTTTTTTTAAACCTAAGTGGGTGGAAGTGTCTCCAGAATAGATGTGTGGCAGAAGGCATCGTCGTGAGAGCGAGAGAGGTGGTGTGGAGACTGGGAACAATCCAGGAACCGTGAAGGCCATGGAAACAGACTGATGACCTAACTTGTGTGAGAGAAGGATGGGGAGGCAGAGAACTGTATAGATGGATGGGATGATAAAGGCCAGGGGCCTTCTGAGTGGATGTTCAGCATCATTTTGAATGAGACTACATCAGGCTAGAGAAAAAGACCTATCAGTAACAGCATTAGAAGGTGAGAGGGAGCAGCAAAGAGTTTTAATAATATGCCTAGAAAGAGAAGGTTGAATAAAAACTATGACACAAAAAGAACCTAAAAAATGAGATTGAGCTTACTTTTGAGGATGCGAAGGCAGCCCATAGAGAAGCTGGCACCCTGCACGTCACACAGGACAGTGCTATTGTCTGTGAAGAAAAGGCAGCAAAGCAGAAAAGGCAGGTGAAATGTTTCGCATTCTGTGGTCTTTTTTTGGTCTTGAACTGTCAGCCATGTACTTGTGAAACAAGGCTGAGAGACTGGCTGAATCATACTGTAGCCAGAAGCAGATAAGAGTAGAGCTGTATAAGTAGATCAGCTTCTGAACACCTTAATTTCTGTTGCCAAAAGCAGTATGCTGACTGAGTATGAGTGCTGGAAAAGGTGAACTCCAGCCGATGACTTACTGTAAATCACAAACTGCAAAGTAAACAGGGAGTTGAAAGAAAAGGGAAGAAGCAGCAAGTAGGTGGAGAAAGAGAAGGAGTTTTTTAAGAGGTGATGTACTGAAATAAACTTTGAATGGGAGAAGTGAGTGATGAGAATGTGAGAGGCAAAAGGTCCAAGAGAGGGAGTTATGAGGGAATGGGATGGGATCTGTCAGATGAGTGACAGGATCAGAGGAGGAGCGCAGGCAAGAAAATTCCACAGTTGTCACACAGTAGAAATGAAGTTGCTCAAGGTATCCTTTGCAAAGAGGGATGAGGAATGGAGAGCTTCAGGAGCGAGGACTGCAGATGTAGAATGAGATTAAATTGAAGTACTGAATTTTTTTTGACTGTGGAGAGGACAAAAATGAAGCAAAAGGGAGGGGAAAAAAGGTTTTACTGGTGAAGATAATTGGCCTGGTGGCTGTGTGTGTGCCAGGTGCCAGTGGGTGCATCCAGTGAAGATGCACCAAGGCTGGGGGTGAGTAGGATGGACCCTAGAGAGGTGGAAAGAGAAAGGGATGAATGATGTAGGACAGTAAGGCAGGAAGAAATGAATGACTGTGTAAAGAGCAAAGACAGTTTAAGGCTACCTCAGTGGAGGAAGATCCTTGGTAACTGACAAGAATTGAGCCAAAGCAGTAGATACTGCTAGGAAGCAAAGAGAAACTGCTGGTCTGGAGATAGCTGCCTGTGGGAGTTCTGCAGGTCAGCCTTGCAACTGAACTGCTGTCATGTGTTCATTAAGGTCAGTGACAAAAGCAGAAGCACGCTGATAAAATCTAATGGTCTGGCAGAGGACAAAGCAACGAGAGGCTGACATTTGGGATTGGTGCAGGTTGAGGTTACGTAGCACAGAACACGAAGACGTGTTTGTGAAAGAATTACAATTTCTGCTACAGGCTGATATCTTTGTCCTTTTTTGTCCCTTCCAACTTCGGGCATCTTAGTCAATCAAAGTGCACATGACCCACGAGGATGATGTAAACCAGAAAGGCAGATGTGATGCTCAGGTGTTTCAGGTTATTGCCAGCAGAGATGGGAAGCGTGGATCTCCTTGGATGGTGTCCTTGGTGTGATTCTGC
This sequence comes from Chrysolophus pictus, assembly GCA_037305975.1. NCBI lineage: Eukaryota > Metazoa > Chordata > Aves > Galliformes > Phasianidae > Chrysolophus > Chrysolophus pictus. Next base: position 2,930,837 of record CM074583.1, on the reverse strand, counting down.
AATTCTGGTTGTTTTCAAGAAAGTTGGTTCAAACTAAGAGATAGGATAATCAAGAAAATGACAGCTGTGTCTGACTATTATCTGAAGATTATAGTTTAGTTATCTTAACAAAATGAATAAAGTTTCAAATCATCAGATCAACCAGATAGTGGGGTGACACTGCAGGGAGAGCAAAGAAAGCAAATAACTGTACAGCATTAGCACTGAAGCTGCTTTGTGGTAGAAGTCCCCACTGTCTTAACCAGGCTGATGAGGAAAAGATGAGGCTGTAAAGCCTTGCTTAATTCAAGGTAGGCAGTGGTGCTAGTCTGTCCTGGTGCTGGAGAGACTGCTCTGTGAAGAGGAGGTCACCGATGTCATTTCATGTTTGAAGTTGTTTGAGAAGCAGCGGAGAAGGGCAGGTGGGAGAGGAGTACCTGCAGGGGAGGGAGGCAGGAGGTGATGGCAGTGAGGTTGAGTGCCTTGTTTGTGTGGATGTGTGAACGTGCACTGGTAAGCAGAACGTGGAGAAGCAAATGCAAAAAAGTAGCAGAGAGGCATTAGAAAACATTGGAAAATCCTGGTGTGGAAATGGAGGAGGGGGGGGCAGTGGGATGAGAATAATAGAAAGGATGCAGTGCTACAGAAAATGAGCAGCGAGAGGCATGGGTGTGGTGTGGGCAGATGACAAGAAGATTACAGAATGAAAAACAGAGTTTTCAAAGTCCAGTGAAGTTATTTTTTGCAGAGCTCCCCTGTCAGCCAGCTGGAGTGCTTTATCTCACCCTTCCAGGGGCTACAGGGAGGGGTGGGAGACTTGTGTCCAGAGCTCCAGGAATCCGAGGGAAGCAGAGAGCAATGAGAGCCAGGAGGGGCTCCTTAATGCTTGCAAATGTTCTTCCTGTCAGAGTACTTTACCTTACCCTGAAAGGAGTGGGGAAAAGACCTGTGCTTTGCCTCTGGAGTTTTTACTGGGGCAGGTCTCAGGAAATCCAGCCAGGAATGGGAGTTCCCCTGAGCCCAGTGCTCTGGAGGAGCCATGCAAGGCCTGTATCTCCTCATCTTAAATGGCTGCTAAGCTTTGCGAGCCAGTCCTCATGTATTAAGTTTCTCACTGTACTAATGGATGACACAGACTGCTCTTCCTTTCTGTCTTAAATATCCAGATAACGGTGAAATAATAAGCTCCCTCATGGCCAGTGCTGCCTGATGTAGTTCAGCCATTGGTTACATTTCTAAAGCAGATTTTAGAGACACTTTTTTTTGTTGTTTTTTTCCTTCTGCTTTCCTTTTTGGCCACAGCTGGACCTGGCTCTGGAGTCTGTTAAGCGAGAGATTGACTCAAAAGATTACTTATCTCAAGCCATCTTTAATGCTATAACATTGGGTGTACAGCTGAACGTATTCTTCCAAAACTATAAAGACCTTGTTGTGAAAGGGTGCTTTAAATGCCTCCAAAATTCTGAAAGGGAACAAGGTGAGAAGCATCAACCTTGTCGTTAAATATTTATGTATTTTCCTAGTGTTTGATAAGTACCTTTCCTGAGAACTTAATGGTGCATTAAAACTGATTTTTGAATAATTGTCTTGTGCTGCATGTAACCACATGTTTGGCTTCTGAATGCTTCTGTAGTCATGTACATTGGCAGGAAGCTTGTGTTGGAGAGATCAGTGAGAAACGGCACAGAACTGTCTAATTGCAATTAGGACCTAGGATATATATAACCTTCTCACTGACTTGAAAAACAAGTCTGCAAAGAAGCTTTAGTTGGGATTTATTTTCTTTCCAACGCTGACCTTCTAAGTACAGGTTGAGATTTAAATGGTGCCTGGAACCATCAACATTTTAGGAACATGCAAAGCCTCACATTTTCTCTGAGCCTGATCCTGCCCTCCTTTATGCACTTTTGAGCCAACTCTGTGATTTATTTTTGTCTTACTCTTAGGTCCCAGATGTTCTTCTCAAGTGTAGTTTCCTGTGCAATCAGTAGGCCAGCACTTAGCTGATCTTTGTCCTTGCTGCAGCTTTCTGTTTTTCACTCTTGATTTGTAGCATTTGTTGGTCTCTTCTGGCTAAATCAGACTCCTTGAAATCAGGTTCCTGCTGCCTGTGGTGACCACCGAGCCCAAGGCTGGGCTATAATTCTGACTGTGTATTTGGCAGAAGTAGAAAGGCAGTTGACAAGGAGCTGACAGGCACCCTGCTGCTGCACTCAGCATGCTGTGTTCTCTGAGGACCTGTCTTGCAGATGGAGGATGGAAGATGGGGAGCACTCACGTTGATTTGGTGTGGCAGGAGGTAGTTGCCAACTGCTGGAGACCCACAAAGGAACGCAGTTAGGACATTTCAGAGACAATCAAATGATTTTACCTATGGACAGGTCTACAGTTATCAAAAGAAAGCCCTGGAATTCATTTGGCTTACCTTCTGGTTTTGAGTAGGCTCTTTCCTCCTGCCCTTTCCTTCAGCCATAGTCATAGCTGTACACTAGCATCATAGCCCTTATTAACATCTGCTTTTTCCTTACTTCCTCATTCAGGTATGCTTTTCTGCTCTAGGGGTATTCCAGGTAGCACACTCCGATGCAGTCATTAGCTGGGTGTCTGTGCAACAAACACTTGAACATGAGACCTGAGCTTACTATGAATTTTAAAATGGAAACCTGAAAAATTACCTTCTTTTTATTTTTGCAGTCCCAAATGCAACGTGCATGATGAGAAGGATAACTGGCTTTATAGCACCGTATCGTGCTTTTGGTTGTGTTTAAAACCTCACATTCCAAACTGTCAGAGAGTGACAGGAATGCAGTGCTTCAGCCGTGCATGTTATTAACAGTGAGTGAGGCTATAGGATGCTCTTGCTTGGCCACTTGGAACAAGGAAGAGACACAGAGGAAGCTTCTCTTCGTATAGGGCTGTGCAGAGGCATCTCCTCCTGATGACTGTTCCATTAAGTGGAATAATGAGAGGTAAGGGAGTCTCAGAAGAGCAGATGTTGCTGTTGACTGCACTGTTCTGTTTTTGCACTGATTGTTTCTGACTGCGTCTTGGAAATCTCTCAGCCAATCTGAAAGCTTGCTTTTGACATACTTTAAGGTTACCTGTGACATGTGGGGACATAACAACACCCTGTACTGTAAGTGATATCCCCTGGGAATTCCTCTGATAGCCAGGATGCCTGTCTGTTCTAACTACGCTTCTTGGATGGCAAAAATCCTGCCTTAATTATAGTATCTTAACTGCCCTGCTGCTAACATCAGTGAGTTTTATTTTGCTTGCTTCTCCAAGAAGAAAGGAGTGAAAAGGGTAACAAAAAATCAGCTTGCTCTGCAGAGAAGCTGGCATTTTCCTTCTGAACGTTGGAAGATGTAGGTCACTTGTTGGGTTAAAGAAGTGTTGGCAAGGAATGTGGCTATGTGTCATCGGAAAGCCTGGGAGAAGCAGCATATGAACTCAACTGAGATGCTGTGGAGAGAACAGCCCTGGAGAAACCATTAGTTTTACAGTTCAGGGTTTGATGTTTTCATTTAAGAAACAGACTGAAGCATTGCGAGCGTGTTAGTCACACTTGGATTTAAATTTAGCCTTGCTAAAGCTAATTAAAAATATGTTTAGTGACAGTGTGTGTATGCATGCTTTGAACGTGCATCTTTTACTACTGGTGTAGGAATCTATTCTCTAAATACACAGCTTCCTATAGCAGCGCTGTAAGGGGCCACGGCTGCGTGCAGAAATAATCACAAACAATCAGATCTTGGCCTGGCTCCTAAAAGGCAATAGTGTTACCTTGTGTGACAGGGATAAATGGATGCTGACACAGTGTGATTCATACTCTTTCTTGTCCTTGCGTAGCTGCTGTGTGGTTTCTTGCTTGTCGTTGAGCAGCTGGTGTGTAGCCTCTTGCAGACCAGAGGCAGAGTAAGTGTGATGTCTCAGTGTTTATTACCCCAGGAAGATAGTTTCAGAGCTCATAAAACATTATATTTGGTGCTGTGGTTTGTTTACAGCAGAAAAGCAGAATGCCCCTCGTGTTTGAAATGGTTTATCACTTGTGCATCGCTCAGCCAGCAGCAGAGATCTCTCGTCCAGCGGATATGGGCCAGGCTGACAAACCATTCTTTGAACACTGCAGTGGTATTTTGATGTGTGTTATGTACAAACTTTTCAGTCTCCTTTCATCTTCAGTGGCCACTCCTGAGATTTGGCCCATAGTTTTCCATGAGTGCTACACCAGCAGGTAACGCTACCTTTAGGGCTGAATTATAAAGTCTGTATTATATTTTTATGATTCCTGGGGTAAGAATTTTTTTTGACATGTGTGAAAGTGGATTTTTTATGGAAATCGCTCTAATTTGGACGAAAACAGATTCATACTAGTGCTTGAATACAGCAGCTTTGTAGTTCAGTTCAGCATGATGCCACCAATAATTCACCGGAAGGAAAGTAAAAGCATATCCTAGTGAAATGGTAACGATCCTGCATTCCTACAGCATCTTCTATACAGATGGCTTTCAAAGCATGGCCACAATTTTTCAGCAGACAGTCTATGCTGTATGTGGTAGTGTAAAGTGGTATAAGACTGCCTTTGGGTGGGGCTTACAGCTCAGCAGCAGTGCTGATGCTTTGGATTTGATGTACCATAGAACCACGTAGGTTGCAGAAGACCTCTTAAGATCATGCAGTCCAACTGCATCCCTGCTGTGCCCATAAACCATGTCAGTGAAGTTCCCCTTGCTCCTGGGAGGTGAGAAAAAGTATTTCTGGAACAATCTGACTTTTTAAAAGCCACTTTTTTTCTTCTGAGGTTGTTGAAGAGTTTGAAGCATTAGATAAAGTTCTTGGGAAATTGATTAGTTGTCAGAGTTGGAGGATGATATTTCGTGGCTTTGTTGTTTTATCACACGGATATCTTCCCCACATGTGGCAAAGCAAGAAGCAGCTGGTTAACAATGCATAGCAGCACAGTGAAACAATTTAGGACCAGAAGTGAATTAATTGGAACTGTTTGAGAAGACCTGGACATCTGAGAGTCCAGGGTTCTGTGCAAGACTTCACTCACCTCGCAGCAGCAGTTGTGACAGCAGCCTCAAATATCAGGCTGCAGTAGGCAGGGGGGAATGGAGCAGTGCCACGAGAGGATACTGTAGTATCTCTGTTGTTCCCTCATCTCAAAGCAAAGAGAACTAGAAACAGGATATGCAGATGGGATATGACTGTTGGCATTTGGAGAGGCACTGGAAAGGTGAGGACTATCCTATCTGGGGTTTGGTGCAAGCAGGACTGATATAAGGATTTAATGATAAGTGCATTTTTAAAAATGTTCCCAGGATTGGGGCTTGACACTGTCAGTGAATGGGAATGAATAGTGAAAATGTTTGAAATGGTGAGTGGAGCAGGGATGCTTTGGTGCCAGAGAGTGTTTCACAGAATCATAGAATGGCCTGGGTTGAAAAGGAGCACAGTGCTCATCCAGTTCCAACCCCCTGCTATGTGCAGGTCGCCAACCAGCAGACCAGGCTGCCCAGAGCCACATCCAGCCTGGCCTTAAATGCCTGCAGGGATGGGGCATCCACAGCCTCCTTGGGCAACCTGTTCCAGTGCCTCACCACCCTCTGGCTGAAAAACTTCCTCCTAATATCCAACCTAAGCCTCCCCTGTCTCAGTTTGAGACCATTCCCCTTGTCCACCCTCGTAAACAGCCGCTCCCCCTCCTGTGTTTGGTGGAAAGCAGTACATTAAAAGCAAGAGGAAAAAGATACCTGTACTTCTTCACTGCATGTAATTAACCTGAAGGACTCGCTGCTAGAAGTAATCGAGTCCAATGGCCTAGAAGGTTTGAGGGAGGGTTGGGCATTTATATAAATAATGAGAACAAACACACGAATACTGCCCGAGATTGAAAGCAGCCACGTAACTCTTTACTTTTTAGGTGTAAAACAAACACTTCCCGTGACTGAACAGTCTTTCCTTTTAGATCAGTTATTCTTTATGTTATGAATGTTATTTCTGCACCTTGGTCTGTAACATCTGGCCATTGTCAGAAGGAAAATCTCTAGTTTAGTTTAAGATGACAATTATTATGTGTTGCCATTTGTAAAGTTCTGTTTTCTATTTGTTTGTAGCAAATATTTAACGAGGCAGAATAAAATTGAACACAGGCACTCATAAAAAGAATCCTGAGAACTCAAATGTCCCGAAGATGTCAGAGCCGTATTGCAACGTGACCTGGGAGTTTGCTGTGGGCCTGCTTTCCTACAGCCTCATGCTGCTCGACGAGAACTTTGGGTGCTCAGATCCTGCTTTTTTCATGCATAAAATGAATGTTTGCATCTTTGCTGCTTGAGGCTCTGTAAAAATGTAGGAATTGCGTGGGTTGCTGTGCCCCATTCAACTTCATAATAGCTGCCTTAAAAATAAGACAGCTAGAACAGAGCATGCTACTCTACATGTGGTCTCATCAGACCTTTTATGCAGGGGAAGAATAATGTCCCTTGACTCGATTCAGTACTCTCTATTTATACATTGCAAATTGTTTGCTTTTTGCTGCTGCTTCCAAGTGTTGTGCTGAAAGATTGAGTGCTCTGCTACTCCAAGCCTTCAGATCTTTCCTCTGATCCGTGTGCCACAGTGTGACCTTTGAAGGTAGTACTTTCAACAGACCTTTTTTGCTGGGCTCTGAAGTTTCTCTGCGTTTGGTTGCCTAAGCCATGTGTTGCCCATAGGATGTCAGTACCCTTTGACTGCTTTGTCAACCAAAGATGTGAAGGTTTTTAGCAGTTGAGTTGGTAGCAGTCACCAACTTTGTGCTCTGTCAAGCGGCTGGGTTGGAGTTTTCACTTGCTCCTGTTTGCCACGGTTTTATTTACCCCTTGACATAAGGGATGGTAGTTTACCATCCTGGCGCTGTGTGTTGAATCATATTGAGTTGCTGATTTGATTCAAGCCAGTGCACAATGTCCTTCAGGTGTTTTTTTTACAGTACTCGTGGATTGGGTTTATTAGATGAGGATGGTAACATTTCAAAGCTTCATCAGTGTTGGGTGCAAATGGCAAGTCAGTACAGCCTTCAGGATTAACTACTGACTTCAGTGCAGAAGAGATTAGGTAACTAAATGCTCCTGAGGTTTGTTTGGGAGCCAGTACAAACAGTGCAAGCAAATGCAACAAGACAGTGTTTATGAAGATATGCCCACACGTCCTTCTGTCTTAGTCCTTAGCTTGTAGTATTCTCTGGCCCTACCTGCAATGCACTTGGCATCTTTAGAGCAGAAACCCTTGAAGGCAGGGATGGTGCCTTATGTTTTGACATAGCAGCCATTGTGCTGCTGTTGTAAATGTCTCTTAAGTAACAATAACCTATTTCATTTGGAAGTCAGATCTTACACTTTGCATTCTTCCCAATGAGTGCCACAGATTGATTCTGGCTGTGCAGTCGGTCTGCTGGCTCCCTGCAGCATGTGAAATGGGAACGAACTCTTGCACGCTTACTTGAACCATGAGGCTTGCATTCTTCTTTGTACAAAAGCAGTCTTCTTGTTCAGAAAGCTTCAGATGATGTGGAGTTGGAAGAGGACGGAGAAGAAAAGAAATACGCTATTAACTCCTGATGCATAATTAAACAACAACAACAACAAAAGGACAGACAATAACGTGGAGGACTTCTGTTTCATCTTACAGTCTGACATTTTTCGCTTGCTCTTTCCCCTCTACTTGTAAGCTATGCTTCTTGTGCATTCTGACTCAGTACTTCCACATAATTATGTGTGTTTTGATTTGTATTCATTGCCTAAGGATTTAAGTTCAACTGCAACAGAACTCCAGAACTGAAACACAGACGTCTGCAGTGGGTTCAGCGCCAGCTCACGCAGCTGGTGCTGCTTTCTGCAATGTCAGAAGAGATGGGTTAAAGGCCGGGTGCTGTACTTGGTTATAAGAATGCAGTCATTTTTCTAGATATATAATGTGCTTCTTTATCACACACTTGGGCAGATTATTGTGCAAAAGCACCAGTTTCTCATAGAGACCCATGTAATTAGCACAAGAACGTTGCCATCACAGACAAGGTACTGCACATGTGAGCGTTCATACACGTAGGCTCACGCTGTGATGAAGAGAAGAATCTTAATAGACTCCATAATCAATCCCCTGTGATGTCTAGATAATCTAGTAAAAATGCAGTTTGGCCTGAACAACTGATGGATCTAATATTTTTGGACTCTCTCAGTGCTTGAATAAATGTTCAAGCCAGTAACTTTTAATATTAAGTGACATTATCTTGCTGCTTTTTCTGGTCAGGCCCCACCCTGGAGACATTTCTTAGTTTCAAAACAAAGAGTAGTAAAAAGCACAGCCATTGAAATGAACTTTATAATTCAATTTAGATTATGTACTCACGCTGTGGTCATAAAAATGCTTTACTGCTAACCTATTTCTGCTTTAAAATATGAAAAAAGCTTGGCAGTAGAGATTACTCACAGAAATCATTATGAAACATGTAAAAACATTTCCTTGTTTTTCTTCTTTCTTCCACAAAACTCAATTTATTTCAAAATCTGAATCAGTCTTCTGCTAAATATTTTCTCCTCTGCCAGAATGTGCACCTACAGTGTTATTTTCCAGCTACTCATGCTGTTAAAATCCATCACTCTTGCCTTGTTGTTTGCACTGAGTGCAGTAGCAGTCTGCATTGATTTCCTGAGTCAGTATGATTTTAATTTCTGGGTACTGCTGGGGCAAGCTTTATAGTGTGAAAGGAAAGCCAGCGATCCAATCAGGATAAATAAAACCATTTTGAGTTATGTAATGTGTATTCATGTTATAATTATGCAACACAATTCTTACTTCTGCCATCCTTAAAACCATTTTGAGCTCAGCAGTTTTGCCTGCTGTCTCACACAGGACGTTCTTTGTTTCTACTGACTGAGCAGAAAGTGATGATGAGCTCCACAATTAAATTAAATTACATTCCTGGAAGGGAAAAAAGTGGTGCAGCTTTTCACAGGGTAAGCATCACAGTTTATGACTACCAACAATATGAGCACTGGGGAGAAATGATCTCTGTGCATCTGAATGGTCAAAATACATTTTTTTTTCATGCTGATCTATAATTGCCATCAAACGGTGTAACTCTTGCCACTGTAAATGTCTGACCATGTTAGTGGCAATATTAAGCATTCCTTTTCCCTGCTATACTTGGCATTTATTAAAAGATTACAGCATGAAAGAGTTGTGGCAAATTACTTCACCAAGCAGTGTTTCACAAACTGAATTTCTGCCATGGTTTTTCTTGGGGTAGATGGAGAGTTTTCGTCATCTCTAAGAACCAGACAGCTTATAAACATGAGGGTAATTAAGAATTTTCAGCTTCTGTGTGGTGGTGATGGAGCTGGGCTGATTCCATAGCAGCACTGAGTGGCATCAATGTACAGTTGTACTGGAAATAACACCGTGCTGTCTGGCCTTGTGTTAAAGTATTCACGGGTCGTATAACAACCAAATGGGGAATTAAGGAGCTGGGCAGTACGCAGCAAAGCAATGCTGTTGAGGTGGATGAGACTGGGAGATGAGGCTGTAGGGGACAGGGGTAACCTGGGTACAAACAAGCTCTCAATCCCAAGGCAGGCTGTAATGACTTGGAGAAGACTTCAGCAGCTGTATTTTTTACTGTATTTTAATCTATCCTGAAGAACAGATTAAAGAATACACCACATCTGTAGGTGACTTGGGGAGAAGGGTCTGATGCTCTAGGCCTTTCACATGTGCATTGCTTTATAACAGCAGCAGGTATTTTGTGTAGAGGCCATACTGTTGTCATACGTCACCACGTTACGTAGTCTGACTTCCAGCTAATGAAGCCTGATGTGTATAAAGTTCTTAATATTTGCATGCAAAAGGAGTTCTGGAAGGGATTCATATGTGCTTTTAAGTCAGTAGTTTAACCTCAGCTGCCTAATGAAATTAAAGAAAGTAGGTTGTTACATGTGCACTTTTGTTTATATGCATGGAAAGTGTGGAAGTTGACGTGGTCTTAGCCATTCATGCAACGCTTTTGCAGTTGGACTAAGTGATCTTTGAAGGTCTCTTCCTACTGAGCTGTTCTACCCTACTTAAATACATTTCAGAGTTCATTTAGCTCCTCTGTAGGAAATGAATATCACTATCACGTGCTACGACCATTATTTGACCTGCATACCAGTGTGTCATGTAGCTTAGCAGAAGTATGGCAAGTCTGTTTGGTTTTTTTTGTTTGTTTTTGTTTTTCTCCTTGTTTGCTGTGCCCTTTAAGTTGCTTGGGACAGTACTCTGTAATCACTTTATCCCATTGCAAAAGCTCTGTAAATGTCTGTTCTGCTGAACACTTGAGTGTCTCAACCCAGTGCTCAGCCCCAGACTGACTGTGGTTGCATGGCTCTGGCAGATCCCTCCACAGACAATAAAATGGGTGAAGAAAAATGGAGGAGTTTTCATTTTGGTGAGAGACAGTTTGTTCTCGAGTAAGTCTTACAAGAAGTGAGCTGGAGTCTGGCCCTTGAGCTGAATATATGGATCTGTCATGTTTACAGCTGCTATTTCTAGCTTCCACCATCTGCTCACTGCAATAAAATGATGTTAGGTTGGTGGTCTTCTACATCTGTTGTATGGACTCAGTGTAGAAATAGCACTGCTTAGCTCTGCAGAGCTAAGAAGAAGTACTTCACAGAGGGGTCAGTTCTCAGCTGCCCTTTCAGAGCTGGCAAAACAGAGGCACGCAGACGTCTTGCACATGGCCACCCAACTGGCTGGTGCTACCACAGCCCACATTGCTCAAGTGCTCCCTTGAGATCCCTTGGAGCATAGAATCATTAAGCATAGAGAAGACCTCCAAAACCATCCAGTCCAACTGTCAGTCCATCCCCACCATGACCACTAAACCACGTCCCTCAGTGCCACATCTCTGCAGTTCTTCAGCACCTCCAGGGATGGTGACCCCACCACCTCCCTGGGCAGCCACTGCCTCACCGCTCTTTTGGAGAAGAAATTTTTGCTGATATCCAACCTGAACGTCCCCCTGTGCAACTTGAGACCATCAGCTCTCATGCTAAAACATCTCCCAGAAGGGGCTCTTCTTGCAAGACTGCGGTCTGGAAATTTGCACAGCTACTCTGAAAAGAGTTGCATTTCTCCTAAGAGGTGGCCAGTGGTTCTGGCTCAGCTCTGTGGTGCCCAGCCAAACACTTAGTCAGCCTGATTTGTCTGAAGTTTTATAGATAGGGGTTACATTAACGTCTGGGGTGGTTTATGGCAGAAACTTCCTGTCTGAATGCAGTGTTTTCCAGCACTCACAACTAAGGCCTGCATTCTGTGTGTAAATACAGCACCTTTACCCCTTGCAAAGTGCAGTGTATTGTCATTATGAGCAGAAGTCAGGATTACCGGAGTCAGTTCTCAAGTCAAAGTCCAGTGCAATATTTGATCTGCCTGCCATCTTTAGTACCACTTCCCTCTGCTCCACAGCTCTTCCTTTCTCCTTTGGACATACTTACAGTGTGTAGCTCAGCCTTGGCACCCACCAGCCTCCCAGACAGGCTGCAAGCAGCACATGTGGGGAGGGCATGGGAGGAATGAGGCTAAGATGAGGTGCCAGCAGAACAGTAATTGCTGCTCACTGCTGCTGTGCACAGAGGGACTGCTCCAGCTGCCTGGGTCTCTCTCTTGTGACTCTTAAAAGCCATTCCTGTTTTTATACCTGCTTTTATTAGTTCTGACAGTTTTATGCAAGGCTGAAGACTGCGAAGAGCTCTTTGCTCATGGAGACACCGTGTAACGCATCTGAGTCTACACAGGTCAAAATATTTTGCAGAACGGGCTGAGCTTACTGCCAAAAAGGGCAGTAAAACCTATTTCCATGCCCTCATTCTGGTGCACTGTTCACTTAGACTAATGCTGTTTCTAGTATTTATTTACTGCTCAGTTTGGAGACTGGACATTTTGGTGTTCCTATGCACTGAAGCAAGGAGAATGCCAGGTTTCATGGAAGTTCTTTTCCTCTAATACGGAAGGGGTATAGAAAGGTGTTTAATATGAGTTGTATTTGTTATTGGGCTAGGAAAATATTTATACTAAGTGTCATTTGATGACAGATGCTTCTCAAACAGTAGGAAATGCACATGACTGGGAGTTCTACCTGACTTACCAGTTCCTATTTCTCGGTTTTCTATTTTAAATTAAGCACTTGCTAAACTTCAGCGTCCGATCAAAGCCACCACAAGGAATATTTATACATCCCAACGTATTATGAAAATAACATATCCATGGCATGCTAGTGAGGCACCGCACTGTGGCAAACTGCTGAACTGTGAAATGTGTCAGAAGGAAAAGGAAGAAAGGAAGAAAGAAAGAGAGGAAGGAAGGGAGGAAGGGAGAAAGGAAGTTGGATGAATCTGATGGTTCAGGTTCAGTTAATTCAGTCAAGATATTAAGTTAGATAAGAGGGTGTGAGGGCTTGTCTTGATACTGCTGAAAGGCCCAGCAAGGTGGGAGAGTCAGCATGAGAAGGGCCTTTTTGTAGGTGAGAAGGAATGAAAAGGTAAGCGTGTAAATTACACAGGATAGCTGGAGATGAAGATTAGGATGAAGCTGTTGGGGCAGTTTTGGGCCCTTTAAAAAGCGTGTGTACTGCATAGCAAAGCTCTTGGAGGACTTGGTTCTCATTGAATGCTACAGCTACATTCCTTTGCACGGATGTTTCTAAGAAGTTTGCCAAATTAGAGAGGGAGAATTCATATGTTCCCTCGGCTGAGATTTTTTGCACTACTCTAAGGGTTGGACAACACCATTTTAATGTAGATCTCTTTGAAGATTCAACTGCTTTATGCACTTGCTTAAACTCCTCTAGATACACGCAGCAAGAGGTGGTGTAGAAATTAGTCTGCTCTACTTTTGCTTTGATTCATTTAGAGGTGGTTCCACATCATTCACGATACCCAAATGAGTCCAAATTTGCATAAGTTCAGAAGAAATGCTGCTCAGCACCTCGATATGCTTGTTGTTCTTATTTTCCCCCAGGTAGCTGCAAGGTGCCTGAGTGAAAGGGTTCTAACTGAGCAACAGCGTTTGTGGAAGGCTCTTCTTTCTTTTACCTACAGCTTTTGTTGCTGTTTGCTGGTTCTTCAGACAGATACGTGCCAAGTGAACTCTAAGATACGAGAAAATGAGCATGCCTTTTGAACAGTGATCATGGAATTAATTAGTCCTGGAAACTCTGGGTTGCTGCCAAGAAGAGTTATTTATGTGGTAAGAAAGGAAAGGAAAAGGGTGGAGCTTTGGAAATCCAGGAATACCCCTAGCTGTCAGATCACAGGAAAGAGCTCATAAAGTTACACTGGCTTCTGAGTTTGGTGCAGTCAACACACAGTATTCTGATTTTCAGCAGCATCTGAAATGAGGAAATGGGAGTTAGCAAAGTGGAGAAAGCTCTGCAGAGAGCTCTGTGTTCATTTTATTTCCATCTGCACTGTACGATAAAAACAGCTGCTCCTGCAAAGGCAAGCATCCGTGCTGCCTGGAGCCTGCAGGCTGCAAGGAAATCTAGCGCTGGCCACCCAAATCCTGCATTCCAGCCACGGTTTCCTAGATTGGAAATTCAGCTTCAAATTCAGCCTTATCTCACGCGAGCTATTTTCCAGGCTGACAGCTCTGCAGCATGGAGGACAAGGACAGAGAGGAGAGAGTGGTGGATGCGGGGCTCTTACGTCCTGTCAGAGCTGCAGAGCTGATTGCAAGAGGAAGCACGGATGCGTGAACCCTAACAGCACTTGAAATGCTGTGTCTTCACCTGATGGGTTTAGTCTGGTCGCTGGTCTCAGTGATGCACGCTGCTACGTAGTGGTGTTAGAGCAAAACAAATCATTTTTCACTTATTTTTTTTTAATGATGATGTGGCCTGGATGGGGGCAGTCAGCAGAACGTGTGCACGTTTGAGTCAGTTCAGCATGATGGTCAGCTGCTGTGGGTTTTATCTGTCAGCACGCACACGAGGCTTCCTTTTAAGGGGAGCAGGCTCAGCTATAAGGGTCATTAACACTTTAGTTGGAAACGCCACGTCAAATACGTCCTTAATATCTCTGAAGTTGTCATTCACAGTAATACCTAACTAAGGTGATGAGGAGTTTTGTAGAGCATCGTCAAGTCTTCCTGCTGCTTATGTTCTGTGTTTTTTTTTTATTAGCAGTATTATTTTCTGCTCTGGAATCCAGTTCTTAAAACAATTTCTGTTTTACCTGTTTTGATGCTCAAGGGTGAAATTGCAAAAAGCGTTTTAATCCTCTTTTCAGAAGGTTCCCAAGGAGGCTGTGGATGCCCCATCCCTGCAGGCATTCAAGGCCAGGCTGGATGTGGCTCTGGGCAGCCTGGGCTGCTGGTTGGTGACCCTGCACATAGCAGGGAGTTGGAACTGGATGAGCATTGTGCTCCTTTTCAGGCCATTCTATGATTCTATGATATGATCCCATGATACGAAGGCAAACAGAAAAAAGGGCCTTTTTTTTTTTTTTAATCTAATATATAAGTTACTGCAATTTGGGCAGCTTTAGTCCAATGTAGAGCATGTGTCCAGTAAGTTGATGAGAATAACTATAATGGAAAAGTCCACATCTGGAAAAGCTGTGAACTTCATACACAGTCAAAAGCTTTGAAAAATCTGTCACAATCAATAAAAATGGGATTTATAGACAGTGGTTGATTATGCGCTCTTGAAAATCATTTTGCAGGATTTCTAAATGAATAAATCCTTACTAGAGTGGTGATGTTTTACATGACTGAGTCCAAGGAATATTTGATTTACTTATTTTTCATCCCATTTGTATTTTTTAAGTATCTGTTTCAGCCTGCTTAATGAATAGTGATTGCGTTGACTTCATTCCATCATTGTGACTTGCAGAATCTCAACAGATAATATTTGCATTGGAAGAACCTTCAGATTAGTGGTTTTGGGGTAAAGGAGATAGTTTCCAATAGCAGTTTTTGAAATCATGACTACCAGTGCCTCCTAGCAATGATAACCATGTGTCACTGTCAAAACTCGCAAAGAGTTTTAGGTGCCTGCAAAAAGCAGGCAGTCAACACAAAAGCAAATATGAAAACTCTTTCGCTTTGGGCAGCCCGGTTATGTCAGTGAGGAGATGTCCTCTTGATTAAATCCAGACCGAGCAGCTTCCTGTTAGCATGTGAGCACAGCCCGCAGTGTCTTACTCTGAGAGCCTGGCCCTGAACTCCTCTGCCAAGTCCTTTCCTCTTCAGCTTACAGGCAGGATTGCTAAAATAATACAAATACAAACAGTCCCTAAAAGACTCTTAAAATGATTTCTAGCAGTTTAATGTCTTGCAGACAAACTTAGCCTTAGATTTTCAAAGTTTTGATTTTTATTTTTATTTTTAAACATTCTCCTAGGGTTATGTATTGGGGAAGTTGCAGTTTTGCAATTACAGGAAAATTTTATGCGTGCATCAGTCTTGGGAACGTATTCTGCCCTTGTTTGGCACACACATCAGTGAGGCTTTTTTATGTGCTGAGGAGAAGACAGCCTTCAACTATCGTGCAGTGGGGCAATCTGCTGGATAGAAGATGAATGGTTAAATGCAGTGATGCACAGACATTCTGTGTTTGAAAGTGGTTGTGTTCTGTAACTAGTAATTTTCAAAAGTACAGTTTAATCAGAAGATGAAAGGTCAACAGTATTTTTTTTTCCCAAACAGGTTTTACTTAGGGTAAATTTGGATGGGGTTATAAGGCATGAACAATCCGTTCATGACACGAGACCAGGTTAACAGTCTGCAATTGCATGCTCTGTTTGAACAGATGTAAACCTGCAGTGCTTCTGGGAATAGTGTCTCTCCTTGAGCTGGAGCTGTTTTCCCTGTGTGGGTCTGTGTTATTCTGCAGCCCTGGGTTAGCAAGGTTGGGCAGCTTGTCTGGGTTACATCTTACTCCACCGAGTGCAGGCTGTGTTCTGCCTGCACCCCTTTTGTGCTCCAGTTCATCTCACATCTGCATGAAAAGCAGCTTAGGAGCAGGGAGAAAAGGGTCTCTGGAATGGCTTCTTGCAGTGGCTTCAATTCAATGTGAAATGGTGCCATTTTCCTGCTGAGTTGTGGCTGCAAGTTTCTTTGGCTCTCTGCCTGTGGTCTGAGCATTGGTCTTTGTAGTCTGTTGAGAGGTCCCTGTGCCCTGATCCTGCACGATGCTCCTGGTTCTTCCAGTGCTTCCTACAGACACAGAGGTAACCAAAAGCACTGCTGGGACCGTTTCTTGCTATGAAATCCAAACGTTGGAAGTACTGCTAGAAACGAACAGTTGGCCATGCTAGTGAGGATGCTGGAGTTACTAGTCCCATTTTTAAATTCTCCTCTCAACTCTGTTTTAGCAGGCTGGATTTTCATGTTCTACCAAGCATCTGCTGGGCCCTGTACCCTGGGAAATGGGATGTCCTCATCCGAAAGCAGCTGAGCTGTGCACTCAGTAAGGACATCTATATTGCCCAAGAGAGGAAGAGATATCTATTATGAATAATTGAAAAGCAATGGAAGGTGGTGCTATAAATATGAACTGGATGGGCTGTCTGTTCCTGATTACTTCATAAATAGCTTACTTTTTTCTTCTTTGTATTTTGCCAGTGTGCAAAGCCAAAGTCTGTAATGCCTGTGAAGTCAGTGCTGTGTCATCTTCAAGTCCTTGAGTCTAGGTGCTGGGCTAGTATTTGGAATAGAACTGGCCTCGTTGTTTTGAACTTACACCTTACTGGACAATTTCTGGAGCAAAACCTCTGCTCAAAATGTCCGTGTGTCTGAACTTCACGGGCAGTCGAAAATGTAGTTCTTCAGGGGGTACTTGAGATGTGTTGTCAAGCAGCCTTGGAGAAACACAAAAAATGCCTTCATTTGTTACTTAGAGGAGTCTCTCAGTCTGGTGTTGCTCGTCCTACGTGCTGGTGAATTCAACATTCAAAGCCCAGAAGCGCTGCTAAACTGCAAAATAGTACCGTAAGGCTTCTCTGGGAAATGAGACCTAATGAAACACCATTATTGTCTGTGATACAGCAGGGCTGTTACCCAGGAAGGGAAAGCTGCTTGGTTCAGAAGAGCATCATCACAGCAGTCCCAGCTGAAAGCTTGCTGTGAGTGCATATGTGAGGAGGAAATCAGCAGTGCTCTGCAAATGGCTTTCTTCTGAGACTGCAGGAGAATTGGTGATGCAAAGTCTAAGCTAGGCTGTTGTGTGCTTTGGTTCAGTTTATTTCCTGTAGTATTTTGCTGCTGATGCGTTCAATCCAACCTAAACAGATTAAAGAATTGGTTTTCAGGCTTGAACTATTTCCCGGTGGCCTGATTTTTTTCCTTTGTG
Organism: Chrysolophus pictus; assembly: GCA_037305975.1. Lineage (NCBI taxonomy): Eukaryota > Metazoa > Chordata > Aves > Galliformes > Phasianidae > Chrysolophus > Chrysolophus pictus. The sequence goes on along the minus strand of CM074583.1, from coordinate 2,913,481 downwards.
TAAACCCATTAATCCCAGATACTCACAAAACTCGCTTTAAACAGAATATATTCTGATCTCATTGAATGTGAGTGAAAGTAACTCCGTACTGTGAAAAGATATTTCAGCCATTCAGATGGCTTTCCAGGAGTTTATTTACCCGTAGATAAATCCTGATGTCCAGGGATTTTTGACAGGGTCTGTATTTTCACTCATGGTTGCAAACAGTTGGATGAGATGAGGCCATCTCTTTTTCCCTCAAGAGAAATGGCTTTATTTCTGCCATTCTGTTCGTGGTGGTGCAGTGTGATTCCAGAATTAGTGATTGTTTAAAAAATAACCCTTCCCCCTCATAAAAACAAAGCGTCAAACCTGAGATGTGTTGCCTGTAGGAGTGAACTGAGGGGTTATAATGGCATGTGTGCTAGGTGAATTGACACCTTCCTTCCTTGCTAAAGTATCATGAGATGTTTCTTGTCCAAATGGGCTTATGATACTAGGTTGTGTGTCACCCAGATATGGTATTTCCAGCACAGGAGCTGTAAGTTCTGACACTAAAGCTGTGACCTCATTGCAGCCTTCCAGCACCTAAAGGGAGCCTACAAACAGAAGGGGAGTTGGCTTTTTACAGGGGGAGATAATGGCTGGACGAGGGAAAGTGGTTTTGAGTTGAAGAAGGGAAGATTTAGGTTGGATGTCAGGGGGAAGTTCTTTGCTATGAGAGTGGTGAGGTGCTGGAACAGCTGCCCAGAGAGGCTGTGGATGCCCCGTCCATCCCTGGAGGTGTTCAAGGCCAGGTTGGATGGGGCCCTGGGCAGCCTGGGCTGGTATTAAATGAGGAGGTTGGTGGCCCTGCATGTGGCAGGGGGGTTGGAGATTCATGATCCTTAAGGTCCCTTCCAACCCAAGCCATTCTGTGATCAGTTTTAGTGTTTATTCAGAAGTTTAGTGGGACTGAATCACCGCTATTTTTTCCTTTAGCAATGTTATTATTCTCTTTGTGGGATAATGAACTTTCTTCTAGATTATAATACGGAGTAGTGCCACAAGATACACTGATAGCAGTCAGAGTGTAAAATATTCCATGGAACATGCCAGGGAAATAAAGATAAACTTACTGAATGACGTCCATTCTTGACAGAGCTCTTGGTGTTCGGAGAGCCAAAATGGACAGTGTTGCTTAGTAACTAAGGATGGACTCTCAAATAACTGCTCCTGTGAAGAGGTGAGATGAGTGTGACAGCTGTGTGAAGGATCTGGTTTTTGCCTGATTTTTGTGTTCTGTTTTTGTTTTCGCTTTGTAGGTTGAAGGGGACCAGTTACCTCCAGGACATACTGTCAGCCAGTATGAAACATGTAAGATCAGGACAATAAAAGCTGGAACTTTGGAGAAACTTGTGGAGAACCTTCTGACAGCTTTTGGGGATAATGATTTTACCTACATCAGTATCTTTCTCTCAACATACAGGGGCTTTGCTTCTACTAAGGAAGTACTAGAGCTTCTCCTTGACAGGTAAGAGCCAGTGGATGGTGGGAGCTGAGCTGTCATTTACATGGCAGGGAGATGTCAGCAATTGTTTCCATTGCTGTCAGTGGACATGGACTTAATAACCCAATGGACAGGTGTCAAGAATATGTCAAAATTCGGAATGTATAAATACATGCTGCTCGCATTTCCATTCTCATTAAAGCATGGTCACCATGTAAGGAAAATACATTGTGTCTGGCAACGAAGGAATCAAAATGGGGCTAGCACATGGAAATTAATCTAGCTTGTCCCTCTCCAAAAAAACTGACTGATAGGGCTGCAGAGTCACACCTAGCCTAGATTTCTGTATTTACTGAATATTGAATTTTCAGACCTAAGTCTCCTGTTGGGGGAAATTGATTTGAAACAGGGATAATGCAAACACACTCAAAACCATGTCTACATCTGTTCACATCAACATACTAATAATTTTTTTTTTGTGGACAGCACAAAAACCCCTAGATATACAGATAACCCCTAGATACACAAATAGGCACGGTCGGAGGTGGAAGTATCATATTTATTTCATTTTCAAAAGGAAGTGATGTACAAAAGCAGCTATTCAGGCATATAGTAATTAGAGGGCTAGTGTAAGAACTCCTAGGTTTTGATTTTGGCTGTCCCACTAAGTAGATAAGGAACAAGGTGCAGATAAGTTATCTGTGCTATTCTTTTATATCTGAAAAGAAGTATGATACCACTTGCTTTGCAGGAATGTTATGTGCTTAATTAACAGTGGTGTTGAAATGCCTAGCTGCCAAGCCTGCTGTTATTATAATAACAACTCCGGTAGCTCAAGAGTAGTAACTTCACAGCCAATAAAAAGTCACATCTGGAAAGAGAAGCCATCATGGGGAGAGGCTGTGCAGTTAGATTTTCTACATTGACCTTCAATCTCAGTCCATACACATTCTGACATAAGTAAAAAAAGAGCAGTGCTGCATATATGTAGGAATATAAAAACATGGAGGAATTCCTTCTCAAGAATAAGGAATTCTGCCTTTACATTCAGGTTTTTTTTATTCTGCATTTTGGATGTAAATATCTTTTGAAGAATGCCTCGTGAAAGACACCAAATTCGTCTGGATTGCATTAAATTTAAAACAGAGCTGGCTGGCAAAATGGCCACGTGTTGTGAGAATCTCTTGCTCTCTAAGCACGTGAGTTGCCCAGGAGCCACACATCTATAGGATAAACCACTGGTTGTATGCATATACAAATCATTTCCAGCCAATAATGCTTCCTATGTAATTTAATTGAATTATAAAATAGACTTTAGCAGAAGAAACTGTTTTTATTAAGAAGGAGTTGGGTTAGATAAAATAATCCCTTTTGCAATGATGCGTTACCCAAAATGGCTATTTAAGTTCTGTTCTAACAATGCAGTTCTTGTTGCTCTGTAATGGAGCCAGACTGCTCTTTTGGGGTTTTCTATTCATTGACATGCAGCTACTTGTCTTTCTGTAATCAATGAGGACTTGAAGATGGCTTATATGATGTGAATTAGTCATTCCAGAGTGGCTCCAAACCCGCTGATACACACTTAGCTTTTAAATTAAAGGTGCTTGTATAAAACCCAGCTAACTTATTTTGTCTTAAAAGTGTGTTCACGTACCCAGTTTAAATGCCCAAAAAGCATCCTTATGTGTTTGCCATTCAGTTTAACAGAGTTTAGACTTTTAGTAGTTTCCATTCTTATTTCTTTGTTAGTGAGGTGTTTTAGTAATAGAAACAAATGTCCCACCTGAGACCATGACCTCATTCTAGGACTCACTGTGCAAACATGCCTAGAAGTGTTTGCAGCAGCTCCCACCCTAAAGCCCTTCTTCTGTGAAGAGATCCTGGAGACACAAGGAGAGGAGCAGGCTGCTAGCAGATATTTAGGAGTGCCCTGAGGCACAGAGAGAATAAGGGTTCTGCTTCACCTTACGGTTTTGGAGTTGGATCTCTGTTTTTGTGTCCACATCTGGGTGTTATTTTGCTGTGCTGATAGAAGACTGTGATGCAAAGAGCAATTCATATGTTGCATAAATTACACAAGATGCCGTGTATCTGACAAGCAAGTCTAGAATCTACTACCAAAACCTTTTAAGGTGGATGACCAGCAAAGTGACGGTGCTGGAGAAACATTCTTGTTCCTGGGAGACTGTCTGCATCTTTAATGGAGGGCTGGTTTGTTGGGCACCCTGCACAGAGCCCCTGGGCAGGACTAGGAGAGGGTCCTGAAGTGCACAGCTCTGCAGAGAACTGGTTGTGCACAGCACTGCAATACCAAAATAATTAAATAACGTCCCCGGAATTGAGGATTGAAGAATGATAAACCTGGGGTTTGTGCCAGAGGGGTAATCCACTGAAACAACAGGTCATCTTACAGTCAATTAGCCTGCTTGTGCTTTTGATTGTTTTGTGGTGTTTCATCACTAGCCATTAAAATGTTCAAACTCTACAAGGCTGCGCTGCTGTAAGGATGATGAAAAAGTCTTTTGGGAATCTTGCTTTTGCACTGACGTTAGCAGACTCCTCTAGATGAATGGTTCTGCTTTCTTCCTGTATTCTCCCCAAACAAAAATAATCATAGCAAGCTAAAAATAGGAGTGTACAAAATTAATAAAACACTGAAGTCGTAAATTCAGATCCTCAAAAATCAGGACTTTGAGCACGGAAAGAAGTCAGGATTATTATCAAGTCCATGCATCACGTGCTTTAGTTTCTACTTCTATATGGGCTTTTAACATAGGCATTAATGATAGGATTTTAAAAACAGCCTGAAGAAAGTAATTACTCATTCTCTGAGAATCACTGGTCATAAGAGAGCTGTACTCTTCAGGCTCCTATGAAAATGCAGCAACGGTAGCTGTAAATTGTATTGTTGGTGCAATTTAACTCAGTTAACTCTGCAATTAAGTTCTTAATATTTTCATATCTGGGAATTACATCTGTACCGTTACAATTAGATTGCAGCACAAAAGTAGTGGCAAGTCTAACTTAAGAGTCTTTCTTAGATTTTCTCAGGCATTTATCAGGGGAGCAAGTGAAAATCAACACTGATTAGAAAAGAAATTGAGCAGACAGGACTAACTTCTTAGCTTTGAATTCTGTGCATGGCCACTTTGTAATGAGTTTCATTTGAGTCTTCGAGCAGATAAGCAGGAAAGTAGGAGTCTTCTAAAGATGGGAGCTTTGTTGTTCACAGCTTTGTTGGCTGCTGATTGAAAGGAAAGATCTTGGCCCAATCTTGTCTGGGCTGTGTGTCCTCTGGGCTGTGTCTGAAGAGTTTGTGTCCCATTGGAGCTTTTGGTAACATACTAGTGTGGCAGCTGCTCTGGCTCTAGGAAGGGAGAACAGGGGAAGTTCGGATGCTGCAGGTCTGCTTCAAACAAGTAGGCTGTGTGATATTTCTAGCAGTGTCTGAGTTTGGGCACTCAGGTTTATGTCCTTGTCGTCCAGTGAGAGGAAGAGGTGAAAATGTCAGAAGATGGCAAGAAAACATCGGAAGATGGCAAGAAAATACAGGGATCAGTGCAGAACTTACTTTCCTGAGCCAAGTTCTGGTCTCCAGCTTACATACCTCTTGGAGCAAGCAGTAATGTAGGCTACGAGGAAGGGCACGTAGGCTGCTTGACCTTGTCAACGTTATCCCCAGCTTTTTATAACAAATGGTAGAATCCTCAGGAAATCCTAGGAGGTCACCACTTCCTTCCCCTCTGCCGAATCTCAGGAGTGTAGTGTTTAAGAGTCAATGGATGTTTCTCTTGGCTTTTCAAATATCGTGGTTAATCTAGAAGTGTATGGATTGGGACAAAACATAGATTAAATTTAAGCTATAAAGGTTAGAATGATTTACATCATGTGTGGAATATGAGCTTGTGAAGAAAAGCAGATGTTGTAAAGAAAAATACATAGAAATGGATAGTAGTTGAATTTAACTAACTCAGTTTTCATCTTTACTGCAGAATAGGTAGCTAAGAGTCTATGTTTTTCAAATTTATTGTTAATAATACTTCTAAATAACAGCACAGGGATGAAGGTGGGTGTTAGTACATGATCTGTGTTCTACAGCTATTATTTTTATTTCCCAGTTGAGTAAAAAGAATGTGAAAAAGGCTCTCAGAATAAGCATTAGTTGTCAATTCCAGCTTCACGTGGAGAGCTTGCGCACAGTTTCTTCTTCTTGGTGATAGAGTGAGACTGTAGAGGAAGGGGGCAATCATGGATGGCAACGCTGAATCTATATTTGTAGTGTAAGGGAGAACAGTGATGTGGCCTGATCCAAAAAGGCCCTTCCATCTTTCTGCAGGGGAGCAGCTCCACGACACAGGGTTGAAGGAACTGCACCTGTATTTCCTGCTCGTAGGACACACTATATGTGGGAACGTGCACACTGGCAAACCTGCCCAGAAACATAGGTCAGCCCTGTGAGTGTGTGAAGCTCTGCAGCCATCGGGGTCTGGAGGGGGCCTTCATTTCCTGCCTGGCCATGGAGGAGTTGGTAGTTTTGTCCCTGTGGAGTGGTGAGATGAGCTAAAGGGACATCCGCATTGCTTACACTGCCTTTGCTCCTCTTCACATGATGTAGGAGTGCAGGAGGAAGTCCTCCCTAAGCCACACACACATGGCTTCAGTTATTTCACAGCAGGAATCTCACGGTTGCACAGCACTTGTACTTGCGGTGTCTCGAGCTCCCACATCCTGTGCTGGTGTTGTCATCACAGAAATGCACAGACTGGGCAAAGAGAAACATTCCTAAAGGCGATGCATCCAGTGCAGTGAGTATCAAACAAGATGCGTGAGAAGGTTTAAATCTGCTGATGTAAAATTCAGAATATTTTGAAGACGGATGCAGTTCCCTCTGTATCATCCAGGAGGTACTTGCTGGATTTCTACAACTGTGCTGCTTGTAATGGACTACCAGTTGTGCTCTTTGATAATTCCTGCCTTTAATATAGTCAGTGATGTGCTATTTGCCCTCTGAGTAAACTAACATTTCTTGCAGACTTTTTTATTTCTTTGCACCATGACTTCAGATTAAATTTTTGCTTTTTATTAAATCTAAAACTGGAGCCTTATTCATTATTTTGGCTGTATTTGGTCTATAAAGATTTTCTTTTAACGTAGAGTGGAAGTCAAACTAAACAAAACACTGAGTGTAGGCCAGTATGTTGAGAAGTGAGAGGGATGCCTTGTACTTGCAAAGCTGGTTAAGAGCAATTGGACGTCCGCATCCCTTTAGTATGCATGGAAGTTTGGCATCTAAATGCACTAGGCAGCTTTGAAAACCTGCCAAGTCTTTAGCACTATGCATCCTGATATTGCCTCTTTGTTTGGTAGAAGTGGTTTAAAAATAATTATTAAAAAAAAAAGTCTCATGTCTGCATTTGGATGTGGAAATGCTGGATGGAAGACTGTGGAAAGAAGGAAAGGGGCAGAGCTGAGAGCAGACAAGCTCCTCCTGCCCCCAGACACAGCACTATGGCGGGGTGCCCTCACTGAGCCTTCAGCCTCCCCTGCTGCTGTGTGTGCTGTGGCATTAAGTGCTCCCAAGCGTGATGGAAGCCAAAGATATTTAGCTGTCCAGAGGAGAGCAGGCATAAGCCAAGTTCCTCTCTGATGTATTTTACTTTGTCATGGTAATCGTGTTCCTTGCAGCGGTGCTTAAAAGCGGGGCTGTGCTGTGATTGTGCAGTAGCATATAAAGTAGCAACCAGTCCCTATCTGAAGAAGTGTGCAGAAAAGGAGAGCTCGGGCTGGGTAAGCCCAGCTGTGTGATGATGGCAGATAACAAGTTAGTTTTACGTTTCCAGTTCATTTCTTTTTCTGGAGGCTGGCTTCATAAGAGGGCACATAGAGATAGAGAGGAGAGAGGGGGTGAGCTTGAGAAAGGCCTGGCTGGGTAGAACAGAATAAGGAAGCAAGCATAAACAGAGGGCTTTGCACAAGCTGGGGAGAGTCCTGAGGCCATTCTGAACAAACAGGGCGAAAAGCTATCAGTCAGGACCGTGCGAAGAAGAGAAATCTCCCAAACAATCTGCTTTTGCCATTTTTCTTCTCTGGAATTTGAGTGGTTTCCTTCCAGGTTTTGCATCCTGGTTACAGTTTGGGTGAGCCTACCATTGTGTGCTGCTTTCTGTGGGGGGTTTGTGCCATTTCTGCATGCTTCTTCCAAGGAGGGATGGCCTGAGCAGCAAGCCTTTCCATCCCTTCCCCCAGTACCACAGTCTGTCTGCTTCTGGAGCTTCCTCCCTCACCAGGCACGTTCAGCTCACATCCGTGGTGTTTTAGGAGGCACAGAGGAGTGGATCCTCCTGTAGCAGAGCAGATCCTTCTGTGCATTTTAGGACAGTAGCTTTATATGGCATCAAGTTCCCCGTTACTGCTGTAGCATTTATCTTTCTGTGTTGTTTCCCTGTATACCACTCGGCTAAAGAGTTGACTTTGTTCCCATTATTCTGTATAATGTGTAATTCCAAACACCTCACAATTCTTGCCGAATATCTGTGCTTCCAGTTATTTTCTGCTTGCTTTGATGCTTCCAAGCATTATTTAGGGCTTTGGCACTTCTGCAGAGAACCACCTTTCCTTATTATTTCCTAATCATTCAAAGAGGATTTTCCTTCCTCTTCCTCCCTTCCCTTCTGAACGGAGATGCAGGGTTGCATTTTCTACTCGATTTTTCAGTATTTAAATATTCAGCACTACGGGTTACATTCCGGTCTCATTTGCTTAGTCAGTTCTTTTGAACTAAGTCTATAACTTTCCAAACACCAAGCAAGGCTGAAAAGTTCTTCGGGCTACAGGATCCTTTTGTTTCTCATGTCTCTTTTTGTATGCAAAGCATTCATACAAGGCTGGGTAGTGAATGGCTCTTTGTGCAGGAGCTGGTGAGAACAGAGTGGTGGAAGCCTGCAGAAACACAGTTCTTTACATCAGATGTATCATTAACTCCTCCTAACCCGTATTTAATGGCCTGTTGCTCATGCAGAGCTCTTTTTTGTTGAGAGATAGGCAGAGATTTACATTTGGCAATATGACAAAATGTTACATACGTGCCGGGTTTTGTACTGCAAATTGCCTGCTTTCTGTGACTGGGTTTTAGATTTATATGATAAAAATCAGCATGGGTACCTCTAGTGGGATTTACGTGCAAGTGCCTAATGCTTCAGATACATATTTTATATTTCACACATTGCTAGGACAGTGATTCCAGGAGTCATCTCGATCCATTTTGCTTGGAGAACTAATGGGAAGTTTTGAAAAATGAGTATAAAAATGTTATTATTATTCAAGAGTTGCAGCTTTCTTTGCTCAGTAGGGGAAAATTGTCTTTTGTACTAAGATGTATTTTAGTCACTTTACCTAACAGATGGTGATGGAGAGTGAAATCCTCTCCATTTATCAACAGGCCAACAGCATATGATAAACACTGCATCAGGTGTTGAAACTAGATGATCATTGTGGTCCCTTTCAACCCAGGCCATTCTATGATTGTTCTTTCAATGTCTGCTTCCTCTGAGGAACCTTCTCCTGTAGCTGTTCCTGTACTGGAACCCAGTGTTCCGATATTTGGAAGTGCAAATATTGAAGCCAATAGAGTTCAACCTATTTTGATTGGATTTAACCTCAGCTTAGCAAAGTGATGGGCTTCGTGGAGGTGTTGGGGCAGGGTTGTTTGGAAGGCATTCTGATTTATTTCATCCTTGCAGGAAGGCAATGGGAAGTACTTCAAGTGGTTAACTGCACTCACTTTGAATTGGAAAGGGTATGACTGATCCCTTAGAGAGGCCAGGTGGGATTAAGTGCTGAATTGCATGGTTGGAAATAAAGAATCTGTTCCATTTTACAGCTTCAGTAGTGCTGATGTCAATGAAAAGATCACAGGTAGAGTGTGAAATTGCTTGGGAGCACATAGGAGAAAGCAGAGAGGCCGCTGATGGACTGAAAAATTTCCAAACAAGATTGACAGCAAAGTAGTGATTCCTCTGTGAAAGCTCCTGTTGTGATTCACTGCAACCCTGGGGAGACCAAGGTGTCATGCAGCGTCATCAGAAGTAGATTCTTACCCCACTGTCAGCACAAGCATAAGCTGAGCATATTTTTCTTTACATGTTTGCAGTAGCTCTATGAAATCACAATGGAGAAATGGCTTATCCTGTATGAACCTCCAGGCCAAGAACCCTTTCAATTTTTAGAAGTCCTTATAGCGTATGCTCTCATGTCTGCAGTCCTGCAGGACCAGCAGTACTGTTTGGGTATAACTGAGAAGAATTGGAGCCCTTCAAAATGTAATTTTACAAGTGCTTATGTATGTGTTATACCTTTGTTTCGTGGGCAGACATAATGCTGAGATTTCTGAAGTCTTCACTACTGGTCTTGTGTTGAACAAGGGACAGCGTGTTGGTCAGAGTAAGATACTGGGATCAAGCAGTCATATTTTGCTCTCAGCTTTGCAACAGATAAGTGGAAACAACTTTTTTGTTGTGTCTACATGCAGCTGGAGATGCAGGACCCAGTTTTAAACGAGCCATTGTTGCAGATAACACAAGTGGTCCTACTGCAGTACTCTCAAGGTTAAGGAAGCCCAAACTGACCTCCTTACAGCTGCAGCCACACTGCTGCTATCTGAGGAGCTTGCCTTCATTAGTTTGGGTTTACTTTGTAATGCACTGGAATGAGCAGTGCATAAAACCACTCATCTTTCTGTGCTTCAGTTTCCATCTATATTGAACAGTCCAACATTAAACCCTTGTCATCCTATTGCTGAAACTTATTTTAATGTATTGTGAAGTTTTGAGACTGAGAGCCATGATGGGTGGTGCAAAAACCCATTATTTACAACCTGCTGGTGAGAAGGAGCTTGAATTAAACTGTGTCACTTTCTGTACAGATCTGCAGTTCTTGCATATGAAACCTTAGACTGATACTTTAGAAGAACATAAAGCTACCACCTCATATTTCTAATCTTTGAAAGTTATGGATGAATTTATTGCAGCTCTGCCATGACCCTTCCCTACACAAACTGACAGCCCATGCTATTCTCTTTGTCTTATGTTATTAGAATATTACAGTTAAAGATGCACTTGTTCTCCTAGCTACTCAGATTAATTGCAGGTGCTTGACTAACATAATTTAAACACAGAATGTTTAAAATCAGCTTGCCTAAGTGTGTACTGGGAGTAATTGTCTGCCTTCACTAAAGCTGGCCATGAAGGAGCCATGAAGTTCTTTGTAGAGCTGTGTATCTGAAGCAGTGGGTTCCTCCTATTGAATATGAAGTGCATCATCCTGCCTGCAAGGCACATGCATTACGTATGTAGGTGTGAGATTTTGCTTTGTGCTGATGGAGTTGTGCCTCTGCTTTCCTTTTTCCCAGTGGCATTTTCACAGTGCTGCACACCATTCTTGCTCATGACAACAGTATGAATAGTTTTGACACGAATGGGCATTTGCCACCTAGAAAAATCAGTGTGGAGATCACACTTGGTAGGAATGATGATAATTGTGTGAGAACCGCTTTATTTGGGTTTGTGTTTTCATTCAGTAGGTGTTCCTCTAAACAGCCATCTCCTTTTTCAGGTATGGAAACCTGGAGACCTCAAGCTGTGAAGAAGTCGGGAGCCAGAATTCCTCTGAATCCAAAACAGTACTCAGGAAGTAAGTGTGGTTTGTGCAGCAATCAGGATTCATACTGGAGGAGGATGTGGGCAGCATAGCTGTTGTCTCCTTTGAAAATGCACAGCACTGTTTTCTTGCTTAAACAAGCTTGTGTAAAAGCCAAATATCAACTGTCTCAAGACATATCCAATGATGTAACCCAGAGATCTCTCAGTCAGCGAAATTGTCTTGGAATTGAACAGGAGGTGAACACATCTAGGCCAGTATTTTATTGATTAAACAAACAAGGAATGTTTATTTCCCCTGCCTTATCTATAGCAATAAACGGTTATTGCTTATGACTGATTTTATTGTGCATTACAACAGCGTCTGCAGACCGTAGCTGAGGGTGTTTGAGGCAACGTGTGCATGCATGCATCTTCTCCATTAGAGCCCCTCTGATTTACAGTGTTGCTTTTTGAGTGAAATTTAAATTCTGATGTCATCCCGTGTTGCAAGAAGAATAGCTAAGCTGATTTGAAATGGAAACAGCTAAGCAGTTTAAATGGAAAAAAGTGGTTATCTTCCTAGCGTCCTATGAAACTGCATTTTATCTTTAGACAGGGGATGTAAAATGTTCCTTAGGTCATCAGAGTTTGTACTTTGCCATCTGTATGGTGTGGTTTGCACTATGGCAATGAAAAGTAGCTGAGTAGTTATATTTGATTACAGTTGGGAATCTCCATTGTTGTCAGCATCACTCTATGATTCTATTTCATCTATCAATTAAAAAACAAATTTAAATCTTTCTTCAGTGCACTTGGCAAGGAGGAGTTGAAGAAGAGAGCCTACAGCATCAGTTTGTTTGTTTTGAGATAGAAGAGAATGTTGAATTTTTCTAGAACACGAAATACACTGCAGTAATTTCATTCCTAAGACTGATGCAGGTTGTCGATTCAAATCACATCTTATTTTAAAATACTGGGCCTGCCCTTCACGCTGCTTCTCTTGCTGTGTTTCTGATGTGTTGGGACAGAAGGTTTTGAGTCTATTTTAAAATGGTTCAAATGTCCCCAGTGCAGATATTTTCCATTAACATGCCCAGCACCTCCCTGTCCCTCATTGTCTGAATGGAATTGTTGGACAATGGGGTCGCTTTGCCTTCTGTCATCCATGCAGAAACTGTTTTGTTTAACCACCATAGATAAATTGGTGAAAGCCCCTTGTATAGGAGTGTTTCTCTGAAAACACAAGTAATTATGCTTGCTTGAAGGTGGAAGAAATGTAGAGCTTAATTAACGTCTATAAATGATACAGGACTCTCAAAAAAAGCTGTAGTTAGAAACAAAATGTTACTGCTTGTTAATTGTTTTAATGCTTAGAGAGAACAGAAAGCTACAAGTTCTGGTGGATTGGACTCCTCCTCTTGACCCAGGAGACTTGGTAGGAGAGCTCAAATCTCTGACTCTTTTCTGGTTGCCAGAAGCAACCTTCATACAACAGGTGACAGTTAAAACTTGGTCACAAGCATCAACGAGACAGAATGATGTTGAAGGTAAAGGAAAGAAAACAGGCAGCCAGCCATGCCCTTCTTGTCAAATAGATTAAGAACTTTTTGTTTAGATTTAAAGCAGGATTGTTTTTCTACTGACACACAGTTTATCATCATGCTGCTCCCTGCTGCATCCGTGTTGTCTTCTCTCTTGGCAGTAATTGTCACACAGCATCTTTGCACAGTTGGTGGATGACCAGTGGATGGGGTCTGTCTTCCCATTCTTCTGGTAGCACAACTTCTAATGAGTTGATCTGACTCAGTTTTCATTCATCAGCATGGCTGATTTTGATTCTTCAGCCCTCATCTCTTACATCTGAACTTGATACCTGTTACCCAACCACTTATTTATAGAAAGTTCAACAATGAAGTTACCAAGCAAGTAATTTATATGTCATGGGCACACGTTTCAACAGATCCTGCATAAACGTGAGTTCACCTCCCTGCCTTAAAAATTTCCATTGCCTTCCAGTTGCTGTGGCTACTTGTCTGTTAGCTATGATTAATGCTATCTGGAAAAGAGACTGCCTTTGTAGTCCTGTTGTGCAACGCATCATTCTGGTAGTTCAGGTTTTCTCTTGTCTGGGGATAATTCCATTATAATTGCATTTACCCTCTTGTCTCATAGAACAGAAACATGATATAGGTGTGCTCTCAGTGTTAGATGTGCTGGAGCAATGTTATTTCTTGCCATTAACTCTGTATTTTTGGAGGTGAAACATCTCTTGGGAAATCCTGGAGTTTGTGCACGAGGCTCTTCTACGTTCATCAGACTCCTGGTGTGAAGTTCTGATGTTTTATAGTTCTGTTTGATGCATTAGAAATGCAAAGCATTTCCTCTTGTTTGCCACAAGAAATGCTGCAGAAGTGAAAAAAACGACTTCAGGAGGAGAATTCATTGCTCCTGAGATATAACTCATGGAGCTTTTAAAAAGTAGGGGGTTTCTGCAAAAGCTTAGGTATGTATAGGAGGAATATTCTGTCATATGTTGTGTACTGTTAGCCCTCCAGTTAGTACTTTGTGTTGAAACTCCCCGTTCTTTTTGTACTTGTGGTACAGAGCTGCGATGTGTTTTGAGAAGGAAAAGGCCTGATATATGTAAATTTCCTGTACTATTTGAGTGTTCCACCTGGTGTTAATGTAGTTAAGAACCTGCATGACCTACACGAGGGCTTGAGTGCACTTGTGGCACAGCAAGGTTTGGGAGCCCTGTGGGAGCTGTAAACCTCGGCTGGTGTTCCAGGTCTGAGCCAGCAGCTGCTTCTCACACTCACTGCAGTGACACAGAGTTGTTACTGACCCAACATCACTTCAGCTCTGCTCCCAAAATGCCTTCCTAGGGATCCTTTCTGCCGAGGGGATTTTCTCCTGTTCACTTAAGCGTCATTCCTAGCATTTTTGAGATGCAGGAATGGTCAAATTCTTTTCTTTTTATTCAACATCAATTTGACAGTGATGTTTAATACAAAATGTCTGATTTTTTTTTAATTAGTATTGCCATTTTCTTTAGATCTCCATTCAGTAACAGAAAGTTTAAACAAAGCACTGTGATGTTGTAACTTAAAATACAAACAAACAAACAAGACAGCATAGCTTGAGCCTTAAAATAATGATCAAACTCTGAACAATCAAACTTTTTGTGACCTTAATAACATTGCTTTATACCTCTTTATGTTCAATAGCTTGCTTTCCACAGTTCTCACTGCTTTCAGACAGTCAGAATGTTTATGAGAGCAATGTGAAAGCCAGAAGCAGAAGAATAAAGTTTGGAAAAGGTCAGAGGCAATGGCCAAATGTCTGAGTGAATGTGCACTTTGGCCCCTGTTTCCAGAAACACGAGGCCATGCCTCGCTTAATTGTCTGATAAGGGAGTGGTAAGGAGTAACTCATTTGACCCTCTGTCTCCTGTTATAAGCAATTCTTTTTGCTCTTCTTTCTTGCATCATGTAAACAAAACTCCCAGGATATTGCTTTATTCTGCATCCTCTTGTGTCCAGGTTTTGCCTTCTCATCTCTGGAGCTCTCTGTGCTCTGTGTGCTTTTTAGCTCAGGACTTCTGGTGACTTTCAAAAAGAAAATAATGAATACAGTGCACCAAGACAATTCAGAATAAAACCATATACGTGCTAAATATAAATGAAAATTATAGTATGATGAAGTGATGGGAAGTTTTAATGAGATAGGCATGTGTAAGATATTTCAAGCTCCTTGACCTGTTGTGGGAAGGGGATTTTCTGGCCAAGCAACTAATGCCACTTGAGGACTTCAGGTGACCGAACTGTTGTGTGTTGCAGATGAGATAGACACAAGCAGTGCTTTTGGTGATATGAGCTGATAGCTGTAATCTCGTTTTCCAGACTCGGATTCCTCCTTGGTTAACTTTTAACTGATAGTTAAATGTTGAGTTTCAGTGCAGGAGAGATGTGGACCTGTTGGAGTGCGCCCGGAGGAGGGCCACAGAAATGATCCAAAGGAGGAATACCTGCCTATGAGAAAAGGCTGAGAGCTGGGGCTGTTCAGCATGGGAAGGAGAAGGCTTTGGGGAGGCCTGAGAGTGGCTTTTGCAGTGATTCAGATACCTGCTGAATCACTCATGTCTGTGTGATAGGAGGGCTCATTCTCCACCTTGTCTGTGCTCTGTTAGCTCAGTTTAACTGTGATGTTAGGCTCAGAGCCTTGCCGTGTTTCATGGCAGCTAGTGAGTGGATGAGTAGTTCTGTGTTTCCATTTGTAAGGCAACAAAACCACACGTGCATCTTCCGATAAATAGGTTTTAAAGTCTGAAATGTTTTAAGCAAGGCTGGTGCAGAAATC
Organism: Chrysolophus pictus; assembly: GCA_037305975.1. Classification (NCBI taxonomy): domain Eukaryota; kingdom Metazoa; phylum Chordata; class Aves; order Galliformes; family Phasianidae; genus Chrysolophus; species Chrysolophus pictus. The sequence goes on along the minus strand of CM074583.1, from coordinate 2,898,019 downwards.
GGAAGATTTTCTGAAGGGTGCAAAACCTGAAAGCATTGTTGAGCAGAGCCCGGAGTCCGTGGTTGGAAGGACAGGATTTAAATATTAAAAAGTGTTTCTTACAAGCTGCAAATATAGGAAAGTAAAAATTTATAGCTCATAATCAGCCCATGAAAAATGCAGTCTGTGATGTTTCTTTCCTGTCTGAGATCTTGGAAGGCTCCCATTGCTATCTGTCTCTGGGTCTATCGAGTGTAGGGAGTTTCTTCTCAAGGGCAGCAAATGTAAAGCTCCTGCAAGCTGCGGGCAGTTCTCCAGCTTGCTTTCAGAAAGCTTTCCTCCCTGACGCACCAATTAGGAAGTCAAGTGATAGGAGGTCAGTAGGCTAGAGTGTACCTTTTTTCTCTTTCCTATTTCCCCTCTTGACTGAAATTATTTTGCTGGCAAAGAAATCAGTGTCTAACGGCTGTGAACTCTTCACCCTGTTCTGGGAGACTGGGTCCGTGTTCAACTCTGTTTATTCTTCAGCTTATGAAAGTGGCCATCAACCATGCCTCTGGAAACTGAGCTCAGTATGTGAACAATATTAGTACAAGAAAGTGTCCTGGAGAGAGGCTCCTGCTTTGAAATCATTGCAGAACTGGTAAACGCTCATAAAAAAAGAAATACCTATTCAACCTGTTCTGTGACAGTGGAATCAGTGAGTTTGTGGTGTGGGGAAAGGAGGCAGAGAGCAGGAGAGAACACACAGGGCATGGAATGAGGTCCAGTGTTTCCTTGCCCATGGTGGAAAAGAGAGAAAAATCCTGCAGCCATAGGGCAGTAGTGTTTGTGAACTTGGGGTAAGTGCTGGACTAAAGGGGACAATTAGAAGTGTGGGGATGCAGGAGTGAGGGCTTGGGAGCATCACTGGGGATGGCTGACTGTTGTGGCAGTGATCATCCTTCTTGGGAAGTGGAGCTGGGCGGTGATGCTGGCTTCTCTGTGTGATGGCGTGGCATTTATCCCAGCTGAGAAAAGCAGTCCTGGAGCTCCCAGTGAAAAGTTTGGCACCCACAACCTTAACCTGGGAAGAGCTTGCTCCCTTGCTGCATGCACACAAAGCTTGTCTGGGCAGAGGTGTGAAAATCCATTCCCAAATGGTTTTCAAATGTGACGAGTCTTTGGAGCTGTGTGATCTGTATTTCATATTTGCAGTAAAACCTGAAGCACACTGTGTGTTTGTTTGTTAATTTCTGGTTCCAAATACTCTTTGTAGCTCTAAAATGTTAATTGCAGAGTTTTTCCTGTCAGCATGTCTAACCCAGCAGTATTACTGACAGCTTTCCAAATACTGTCACTAATTAGAAGTTTGAAGCTGTCACAATATCAGAGAGGGAAATAAAAGAAACAACAGACTGAAGTGAACAGAGCTTGCAAAATGGCATCTGTATGGGACTGAAAGTTGGGGAATAGAATGGGAGAGGCAGTCTTTACCTTTCTTTAACTGTTAGTTTATTCTGAGCGCCACCAAGCAGCTGAATTAACCAGGTGTTGCTGGTTAACACCAGATGCTGGTAGCATCTGTGTGCAGCTCTGCAAGGAGAGCTGTCTTGGCTGGCTTCCATCTTCATTGTACAGCGGTCTAAAACGTGGAATCTCTGTTCGTATTGAACAAATTGAGAGACAGGTCCTCCTGGCTTGTAGCTCTGTGTTTTCCAGCTGTTAATGTGACAAACCTGGAGCCACTACTTCTGCATACCATGCTTTCAAGGACTCTCAGAAACTTTGAAGGCCAGGTGCCTGGTTGCCATGAGGGGAGCACAGATGCTCGCTGGGCTGCCACGTTGGTGTCTCAGACTGCATGCCTGCGGTTGGAGGTTGCTCCTGAAAGCCTAGCCCTTCTCTTCGTGTATTGCTCATGAGTATGGGATACTGTTATTGTATGAGGGCATTGTGAAATGAGGTTAGTGGAAGAGGCACTACTTGATCAGAAGGTTTCTGTAGATGTGAATAATGTTTTCACTGTGGGGCTAAGTTCTCACCTCTAACTACACAGCAGGATCCTAAGGAGCTGTGGAGCCGAGTGAGACCCGCTGCCATCCGGGACTGCTTCACTTAGCTCATCTCAGCTGCTTTCTGAAGACAGTGTGAAGAGCTGCTTCCCTAAAATATTGCATTTCTTCTCTCCTAGACATCTCCCCCGACTTTCCATGACAGCAGGAAGCACAGCTCACCCCTCTTTCCTGCTGCAGCCTTTATTGACTGCTGGCTGGAAGAGGCTTGAAATAGAGGAATAGTCTTAGTGTCTCAGAGAAAATATGTGAGACTTCCTTTTCTCAGGAATTTTGATGTCAGTGGTGCATTTCCTTATGGAACAGAGCGTTTTGATTTCGTGTCATGTCCTGTTCTCAGTACCACCCTAGGTGTCTGTGAGACAGGTCCTTGTTGGTGTGTCATGCTCATGGAATCGTGGATAGGAAGCTCCCAGAGTCTCTCATTTCTTAAGAAGTTCCTATAATTTTCAAGCATCCTTTCCTTCCATGAGAGAGGCATACCTTCTTGCATGGTATAATTTGATGCTGCCTCCTTCTCTTTGAACTAAGGGTAAAATCCAGATTCTGCTGATGTTTCTGTTACACATTTTATCCAGAGATGAGCAGACCCAATCTGTTTTCTGGGCTCAGCCATCTCAGCTCTTCCAGCCTGCTGTGGAGCTCTGGCAGCGCCGTGCTGCCCATGCTGCACAAGTCATGGTCAGCCTTTTGTCTGCACACATATGCAGATAAATGTCACTAACAATCTGCACTCGTGGAGGTTCAGGCTTACGCTGCTTTTTCCAGCACACACAGCCTTGGTGAATGGGCAGCCTCTCTTCTAAGAAAGGAGGCACCTCTCATTAACACGATGTGCAGGACTCTGCTTGGGACTGCGTTCCCAGGCTGGGCAGTGTGATTGATGAGAGGAAAGACACCAGAGGAAGTGTTTGATTTAGCACTTCCACCAGGAAGCTCCTGTCCTGAGGGAGCCACAAATACCCTTCTTCCTCCCTTGTATTTTTCCACAACGTCCCGGGGAGCAGCGACTGAGCAAACACTGCAGCCGTACTGCGCCACAGCAATTCCCACTGGTGCAGGAGTGAATTAAGAAATTATATTCTGCTTCTGATTGTGTGCATTGTGTCTGGTAGTCATTCAAACGTGGTCACGGTACAGCTAAGCGAAGATACTTCAACTGCTTAAACAAAGGCTGACTCCAAGGTAGTTGGCAAGTCTTGCCTTTCTAGCTTAACAAAGTACAATGCAGGGAAGCAGGATCATAATGAATCCCAGAGATAGGAAATGATTTGGCTTTATTTGAGGTCGCTGATCTTATATGCTTGGGAGATGGTTATTTTTTTAAAATTATTTTCTTAATTGCCTTATGTATTACTATTTGATATCCTGAATTTAGTAGAAAGGTCTCGGTATTAATTAAATGGATTTTGATTCTTCATTACTATGCTTTTTGGGGCTGCACTTGGATCTATTTGTAGCAGAGCAAATCAGAAGCAACTTCACTCAAGTCCCTGCAAAATCTGAGCGATATCTTAGTAATATTCCATGCATAGAAAAGAACAAATGAAATTCTGTGCTCAAAAACATCCTTGTACTGCCTTCATGAGGGATATGAATGTCGTGGTGTTTACATTTTCATACAGATACATGCATTTGGCAGAAGCTGTACAACCAATGTACTCTCTTTGTATTTGCTTTCAGTGCAATAGCATCAATCTTACGAGCGTGGCTCGATCAGTGCTCTGAGGACTTCAGAGAGCCTCCCAGCTACCCATGTTTGCTGAAGTTGCTGGAATACCTGCAGAGGAGCATGCCTGGCTCTGACCCAGAGAGAAGGGCACAGAACCTTTTGGAGCAGTTCCAGAAGCAAGAAATAGAAAACGATCGTAAGCTACCTTCCCTTCTTTCTTTCTTTGTTTTCACATGCTGAATGGTATCCTGGGATTTACGTAGACTACATCTTATTAACGCTCACGCTAACTGCTAATATTGTGAGGCTCACCAATGACTTCATTCTTCTTTAATTTCTGAATGAGACATCAGGTTCTGTGTGAATAGTACAGTACAGCGTGGGAGCCTTCTGTTCATTCTGGGGAGGACTGGGAGTCCCAGCACTTCTGATGTTCAGCCAAAGTCTCAAGACTGCTGCAGCAGCTGAGTGGTTAACTGTCAGCAGATTCCCCATTGTCACAGAGTTAAAACAAACAGGCTGCTATTCAGCTGGTCCTCTTACTTCAACCCTCACAGCAAAAAAAACCCCAAACACCAAAAACCAAAATCAAGCCCAAATCAATAAAAAAACAAAACCAAAAAGCTCATCTTCCTGGGCTGCGACAAAATACAGCCTGAGTCACAGCCTTGTTGCTATGAAGCTTTTCTTCCTAGTTACCACCATGTCAAAGGAAGTGTCTGTGGCTGTTTTTTCCTATTTGAGTGGCTGGCTGCTTGGTATCCAAGGACAGAGGAAAAGGTTACGTTACTGGGGGTCACAATCTACTGAAACAATAGGGAACTGTGGTAATGCAGATATGCTGTGTGCAGTGCCGAGCTTGACACATACCCTTATCCTGCTTCATAAGTTTCCTGTGCCATAAGCTGAAATGTCATAGGAGCTCCCATAGTGTGTGAATGGGAGCTAAAACCAACTTCCAGGTTTGGCAGAGAGGCAAGTGGGAGTAATTCATGGAATAAGGGATAAAGGAAACGAGGGAAAAGAAACATTTCATCCCTAGACTAGAGTCTTGCTTGCTGGATGTCCCAGAAATGCCATGTCAGTGCATAACGAGGTGCAATGCCAAGTTTGCTTGCTCATTGACACGTGTGTAAGAAGCACACAGAGCCCAAGCAGTCTCCTTACTGAACACAGGTAAGTGAGCAGGGTTTGCTGATGTGTGCCCATTGATGTTCCTCCCTGAGTTCAGTTCCCACAGGTCAAACAAAGACAGCTCAGAAGAGCTATATTCGGATTCATCTGTTGTTCAAAGTGAGCAGCTGTTCCCAGCAGCCCTGCTTTCTGCATTTGTTTCCTAAAGCAACAATTGGAAAGGCTCTTTTCTGAGTTATAGACAAGTCAATTTGAGTAACGTTTTCCAAGTTGGGGCAAAATGGAAACAGTGAATTAGGATAAAAGGAGAGGAGGAGAATGCAATTAACCTGAAAGGTCTACAGAGAAGAGCTTGAGCTGTGGCTTATTTTATCATCACTCCATCTTTGCTCATTTCTCTGACTTCTTTCAAATCTTGTAATGTATTCCTGCAATCATATTTGAAGACTAGCTGATAATTATTGTTCTAAAGCACTAACGTTGTGCTATAAATTTACAAATTTAGGTCCTAATCACAGAATCATAGAATGGCCTGGGTTGAAAAGGACCACAGTGCTCATCCAGTTCCAACCCTCTGCTACGTGCAGGGTTGCCAACCACCAGACCAGGCTGCTCAGAGCCACATCCAGCCTGGCTTGAATGCCTCCAGGGATGGGGCATCCACTTGGGCAAGCTGTTCCAATGCATCACCACCCTCTGGGTGAAAAACTTCCTAAAATCCAACAGTTTGGTTTGTGTAATCAAACTTCTATTCAGTGCTGCCATCACCCATTCCAGCAGAGTAGGTGGCAGTGCCAGCTGCACAGCTGAAAGCTGCTCCCAGCCTCAGCACCAGCAGGTTGAGCAATACCAAGCAAGGTGAGTCAGCCTGGGTCAGTCAGAATCACGGGATTGCAGGGGTTGGAAGGGACCTCAAGAGATCATCGAGTCATCGAATGGTGCAGTTGGAATGTACAGATGGAAATCATGGACATATAATTTGTTACAGCAGAACTTTAGGAGGTTGCACTGATGATTATGTTTTGCAAATTTATGAGAGCCTAGTATTTTAAAAAGCAGCAAAGTACTGCTATCTATCTTATTGCTTTAATGTTTGCTCTGCTTTAATTGAATACAAAGGATTGCATAACGTACTCTGAAATGCACTGCTTGTTTTTGTTAATGAAATCTCACTGGTAGTAAACACAATGCTTTTGCTGTTAGACTTCAACAAAAGGGAAAGTCCAATTTTCTTTTTTTTTTTTTCCCCATTCTTTTGTACTTATTGTCACCTTCCAGTAAAGGGGATTTGAAGAGGATTTATTTTGGGGATTTTCTGTTTGACTTCCTCCTTCACTTGCAGGCGCATTTCTTTGTAGCTTTTTGGTTTTTTTTTTAGTGTGTCTTTGTTCCCAACTGTGGAAGCCAAAAGGTGACACAGGAACATCTGGGAAATGGTGTGCAATGCTGGAATAGCTTCTCTTCAGTATTGTCCATGTAGTCCTGTGAAAGTGCATATTGTGCCACTATACCTCATACATCCTTTTCTTTCCACATCCAGGAGGTGAATTCTGGATGTAAGAGCATTTCTCATGCAATGGTTTTTGAATGTAATCACAGTAACAGCTGCTTTGGTTCACTGTTTGCTGTATAAATTTACTAAATCATGTTTTCCATCCTGCACAGATGAGTTCCATAGCACTTCCCCCTGTAATCTGTATGATGAAGAGGAAATGGAAATTAGTGGTCCAGAAGAATTCTCTTTTTTCCGGGAAGACCTCGTGGCAGAGCAGCTGACGTACATGGATGCAGTATGTACAGTATATGTACTACTTGAAATGCTAGGGGAAATACTGCTGGGCTTCTGAGTTTTTTCTTGTGTTATTTCCTTTTTAATGGTTTCAATATAGTGCTCCCGAGTAAGTCTAGTTCTGGGCTACAGAACTCTGCTTGGTCATCCAAACCTCCTTCAGTCATTCTGAAGATTAAAAAAAAAAAAAACCAAATAAAAGAAGGGGACAGTGTTTATTTATGCTATATATATTATGTAGCCTTTTTTTGTGTGGTTTTTTTTTTTTGTTTTGTTTTTTAATTATGTTGCTATCTGATCTAAAAACATACTCCAATTCTGATTTGGTTTGTCTGTGCCATCCTACTTCAAAACAGCATTATTTATTTAACAAATTTCCCCTCGGTTGCACTACTAATATAAACGTGTCTCTTATATTCCAATGGCTTAGCTGGCAGTTCTTCTAGGGCATCAAGCTTACAAGCAGTATGCTGAAGTTTATATTTTAAGCTAAGAGAAAGCAAATATTTATGTTTTAATATGGCACTGGACTTCTAACATGCATTTCTTGCTGACGGTAGAGACCTAGGAGGATCCTGCTGACTTAGACACCTCTGTTTCACTCTAGAAGCTCTTCAAGAAAGTTGTGCCCCACCACTGTTTGGGATGCATCTGGTCTCGAAGGGATAAGAAAGAAAACAAGCACCTGGCACCCACCATCAGAGCCACCATCTCTCAGTTCAACGCGGTTACCAAATGCGTTGTCAGCACTATCCTGAAGAGCAAAGAACTCAAAACACAGCAGAGGGCCAAGATCATTGAGAAGTGGATTCATATTGCACATGTAAAGCATTTATCCTAGATTGTTTGATGTTCCTCATGCAGGTGCTTTGGAATGAGGGAGAGGAAGAAGGGATTGTGTGCATTGATCTCAGGCCAATCTTAGCTCTAATTCTTTCTAGATTTGGCCAGCTTTCTTGCTAATAACAGATTGATACTGCCACCTTTTCCCTAGTTCCTTCTCCCGTATGGAAATTGGGTTGATGTTTGTCTCTTTACATGGTGGGGAATGCTAATTAATAAATGAGGCAGATAACGTGCCTTGCAGATGGGGAGTGCTGCATACTTGATAATGTAGCATTGATGATAAGATGGATATAAATTCAGTCAGTTGAGTTCTCTGGTAAGAAAATACTGCTTATATCCGTGATAGAAATGATGTGGTGGTTGATCCCCACTGCACTCCCTTTATCAGGCAGTGCAGTGACAGGACAAGGGCTAACAGTTTTAAACTAAAAAAAAAAAATGGTAGGAGGAAATTATTTCTGGTAGGGGTGGTGGAGCACTGGCACAGGCTGCCAAGAGAAGCTGTGGTTGCTCCATCCCTGGAAGCGTTCAAGACCAGGTTGGACTGGGCTTTGGGAACCTGGAGGTGTCTCTGTACATGGCAGGGCATTGGAACTGGGTGAGCTTGAAGCGCTTTTCCAACCCAAACCAGTCTGTGATTCTATTGTATCACCACATGTTAGAAGAAAATTGAATAGAAATGGAAAACTGGCAGTGGTGTAGGCAGTAGGCAGTCAGAGTGAGCTTTGCACTTCACTTGCCTTGGCTGTTAATATTCAGTCAGTGAGCATCAGCCTCCCTCTCCTGCATCTGCAAATGATGTAAGAAGTGAAGGCAGGTATGGTGGAAGACAGCATAACTGCTGTGTTTTCCTACACATACATTTAAATATGAGTGTATGTATATATGAAAGTTAAGTGCTAGATTTTAAGCGCAGAAAAAAATAACTTCTAAGTAGTAGTAGCCTTTTTAACATGAGAAAAAAAATGAATTCATTGTTTATGCTCTTTTGTTCTGAAAATTTCTTGAGGCTAAAGAGTCATTTGCTTACTAAATTATTCCTTGTTTGCATTGGGTCTACAAACAAGCTGGGTTTGGGATGGGACAGGTGGACAGAGCAAGTGGTGGTACGATATGGTACTGGTCTCATCATCTTACTTTGCTGCTTTTTCACTGTCTTATATTTATTTCTCTCTAATACATTCTTCCTCTTTGCCTCAATTCCTTTGTCTTTTAAGAGACTGTGTGTTTCTTAATCTTTGCACAATAGAGTTTTGCATACCTTCTTTGCATAACTCTACTTACCTTATTTCTTAGATTTTATCAGTTATATTTTACTGTCAACTTTTTAATAAGTCCCTTTCAGAGCACTGGCACCTAAACTAGGTCTCCTTTTTGAAAAGAACTTTAAAGCACTTTAATATGGATATCTGTTGACTTTGTTTGAAGAATCACATGGATTCTTTCAAAGCTCTACAAAACAAGCAGTCATAAAAGGCTCAAGCCAAACAGAGACCTTCCAACCTTGACAGTGCACGTCTGTGCTTCCAGAGGCAGCACTGTTAGTACTGGCACTTAAGCTCCAGCAACTGCATGGTTCAGGAAACTGGTATGGGGAAGTTCTTTCACCTCTACTTTGGCACTTACGTCGACTCGTTATCTGCTGCCCACTTTATGGACCACGTGAATGGATTAGGAAGTTTGATTCTTATTTCCTGTGTGCAGATCTCCAGTTAATGGGGCCTTCACGGAGCAAGCTGGGCTGCAGTCTGGGCAAGCAAGCATGGAGCTGCTTCTTGCTCATCACAGGGCAGCAGGAAGGGCCAGGGAAGCCAGGCCAGGCACCGTAATACTTGTTCTGTGGATGGAGAACTTGGTTCTTCACTCTGTTTATCCAATCTCCCTTTACTTAGTTCATGCACTTAATTAAATACTCCAGTCTTTGCTAGGCACATGAAAATGCATGTGCACACTCTGCAGAATAATTGCACATGTAGAACAGCCACTTGCATATAGTGTCAGCTGCCCACTTCTGAAGAAAGTTGCTTGCTTTGTGCATGCAAATGAGTGTTTGGAATAGTTAGATGCCTGAATTAGAAAATAATCCACTCATTAAAGTGCAGTTATTCACTGACAGCTAACTCTGTAACTTAGCAGCATGGAGTTCTGCATTTCTTATCTCCTCATCACTTCTGGATCCAGTTTCTTAGATTACAAGGAAAGCTGAATAAACTGCAGCCCTCTCCACTCCACCTTCATCTAAGCAGGAGCAGCCAATTTTATTCAGACAGTATTTTCTTTAAAAATAAAAAGTAAAAATGAAATAGTTAGTATCCTGTTATGCTTAATTTAAAAAAAAAAATAAATAAATCCAAGTTCTTTCAGAGCACTCTGCAGGATTCTTTCTGGTTTTCCCCTTGAGAAGGACACAGCGTGAAATGAAGTCGTTCAAAGCAGTCTAAAAAATTCTTATATGCAAATGGGAGTTTGCTAAAGTTTAGGCAGCAGTCAGTTAGAACACTGAGAACATGAAATCCAATATTGAATTCCTAATGAGCTTTTAATCATATGACGTGCATTTTAAGTCAAGATGGTTCCAAACTGGAGCTTCCAGTCGTAACTCCTGTCATACTTGAGAAAAAGAAATGTTAAGAATTTGCCTCTAAATCCATATTCTCCACACTGAACTTGAAGAAAGAAGGGTTTCGTTCTCAGAGGTGTCAGAGCTGTGCCTTCTTTGGCTGCAAACCATGCAAAATTAGCTTTTGGGTCTTGTGTGTCCTACCACGTGATCTTGAACTTGGTCTTCACAAGTTCTTCTTAGCCATATCTTAGTCTGGGGTGGTGAGGCACTGCAACAGGTTGCCCAGGGAGGCTGTGGATGCCCCATCCCTGGAGGCATTCAAGGCCAGGCTGGATGTGGCTCTGGGCAGCCTGGTCTCCATAGGAGACTTTGCCATAGCAAAGCTCCATAGGAAATGCCTATGAACCAAATCTGTCTGTCAGGATTTGATCCCAACTCTGGAAAAACTTAGAAGGTTTATTCTTTAACAGGGTGCACGTACTTGAATAACTGGTTATTCCAATCATGTCTTTAGTTTTAATTGACACTAAGACGACTGAGGGTTTACATTTTAAATACCACACACACAAAGAGGTGAAGCCTGATTTTTTTTTCCCCTAAAGGGAAGCATAAGGGGTTGGTACCTATAAAGGGCTTTTTAGGAAGCATAACAATTGCGCTCTTCAGCCTGGCTTTGTGAGCTCAGTTCAACTTATTTTTTTCTAGGGCTGGACTCCATAATGCTGCAACATCTTCACAAGTACATGAAAGTGAGGAAAACAAGATATAAGTGCCAAAGCCCATAAAGCATTTGGTGTTTGGAGGGGGGATGATATTTTTGATGCTCGGTATTTGTACAGCTGCCTCCTTAGCAGTGAGAATATGTAGCAAGCATGACAGCGGTCAAACAGAAGAGCACTAACCTAGCCATAATGCTGACCTTTAATGCTCCTGTACTTCTAACCACTCCTTTTGCAGGAATGTAGGATCCTGAAGAATTTTTCCTCCTTGAGAGCCATCGTTTCAGCACTGCAGTCCAACTCCATCTATCGGCTAAAGAAGACCTGGGCAGCTGTTCCAAAGTAAGCCTTCCCCCTCCCCTTGTTTTGACTGTTCCTGTGGCTGGCCCCAAAGGCAAGAAGTGCTCTTTCTCTTCATCATCTTTTTCTTAGCCTTCCCTCTCTGCTTCTTCATGGACATCTGTTCTCTTTCAGGAGAACCTGTCATTCCTGTGAGGCTTAGACCCCTTTTTTGGGTCTGACTGCTCCTCTTTGCTGTTGAGGGAGCTTGTTCTCAGGGGCACTGGGACTCTTCCATCCTTCCCAGCATGTTGGATCTCCCGCAGCCCATTCCACTTTCCTTCCACTGCCCTGTTTTCCTGTTCAAAATATTGCTATCTCGGGTTTGCAGTCCTGGACAACAGAAAGGATCTTATGCACCAAATGCTTTTAGCTTTCCAGAGAGCATGAAATAAGGCAAAAATTAAGTACTTGGGATATGCCTCACAAGAAGACATCCTGCTATCCATTTATCTACTTTCCTACAGGAATTTTGTACCAGTACGACTGAAAATCCTGTTTAGAGTCTGAATCTCAGTACCTGTAGCTTGTATGGTGCTGTCAAATAAAGCTCTGCCTTTTCTTGGAGCACCACAAGGTCTCTGGAGGGTTCCTAGGAGATGTGCTGAATCTCCTTGAGTGCACCTTGATGTGATTTTTTTATATGCTTTGCTGTTATTGATTCATGAGGGAGAAAAAAGGCTGAAGAGTAATCTGATCTGATTTAAAGTGCTTACTAATGACCTAAATTATTCAATTCTTTTCCTGTGCAGGGACAGAATGCTGATGTTTGAAGAGCTGTCTGATATCTTCTCAGATCATGACAATTATTTGACAAGTAGGGAGCTGCTAATGAAGGTGAGAATTAGCTTGAATTGCAAGGCTCATAATCCCAATGAAAGCTGAAGTTAGCCCAACCAACTGCCAAAACTCATCTCTTCCTAAGCTACTGCAGTGCTTCAGGGGAGAAAAAGTCTATAGCTCGTAACACTTTTTTGCTAGGATGAGGTGATTTCATTGTTCATCTCCGAGCAGATCTGGAAAGGTTCAGATCTGTACTGATGAGTGGAAAGCAGCTCCAGCAAGATTCTTGACTGGGTTGCACCACTGCGACTTCACTGGAACAATGCCACTGAGCTTCAGCTGAGGAATTAAACCAAGATGTTTATCCAACTGTCCTGTACCTTTCTTGGAACCAGAAAACAGGGCTGGGAATCTCGACAGAACAAGCTTCCTGCTCTGTGTGTGGCCAAATGGACAACAAAGCAGGCTCTGTCTGGAATAGTTTGACTGGTGTGCTCTCCTGGGCAAACCCCAGCAAGCTCAGGAGCTTGAATGGAGTGAGGAAGACTAACAGAGATGCTTATATTATGTAGCATCTGAGAAATGTGTCAGTGGCAATTTTTTATTTTTATTTTTACATAAGAAGTTTCTCTAAACCAGCTAACTAGTTTACTTTTTGGCAGTTCTATCCAGTCTATCTGGCATTTGTACCTAACCCTTGATATCTGAAACACTGTTATGCTCCAGAGTGACTGGTGAGTGCATTCAGAGCTGGCAATCTGTTGTTTATCACCCATTTACAGTCAGCCTGTAGCTCAGTTTTAAAGCAGGTGAGACAGTAATAAGCGTAGAGGAAAAATGTGTGTTTGGAATGGTTTGTTTGAACTAAATATTAAAAAGACGAAACAACCCAATCCAAGCCCAGACCTTTTGGCTCCCAGCACATCACTCTCTCCAGCTGCTGTAAGCAGATCTGCAAAACATTTTGAAAGCAGTGAGAGGAGAAAAATTCCATAGAATTAGCTAAAACCCCTCTCCTAGTTCTTGTGGACTGATTTGGAATGATTGGAGGATTCACACAGGTCGTGTTTGACTTTGTCTATCCATCCTGCAAATTTAAGTGCAGAGCAGACAAAGCACTGCACAAAACAGGTTGTCTGGCACACAGAAGGGAGCGCTCTGTTCTCTCCTCCCCAGGCAGTGGCTCTGCTGTGAGCTGTAGCTTTAGCTTCTGGGCCTGCCTGTTGGCTGCTGCTATTTGTAGGGAGCATATAAACAGGAGGGGAACGGCTGTTTATGAGCGTGGACAGTGATAGGACAAGGGAGGATGGTCTCAAACTGAGACAGGGGAGGTTTAGGTTGGATATTAGGAGGAAGTTTTTCACACAGAGGGTGGTGAGGCACTGGAACAGGTTGCCCAAGGAGGCTGTGGATGCCCCATCCCTGCAGGCATTCAAGGCCAGGCTGGATGTGGCTCTGGGCAGCCTGGGCTGCTGGTTGGCGACCTGCACATAGCAGGGGGTTGGAACTGGATGAGCATTGTGGTCCTTTTCAACCCAGGCCATTCTGTGATTCTAGAGAATCTCGTTCACCTTCCAGTATCTTGAGGACATGGATGATTCTTTTCCATTGCTCATTTTTCAAGTCAAGGAAGGAAATGCAGAGTTTAATCCATCTGTTCACTAAGTGTGACTGGGAGAAGTAAAGATTGTAGCGAGAGGCTCTTTACAAGTACAGGCTGTTGTTTTGTGCAAGGTTAAAAAGACACTGATGATTCATGCCACATCTATCTGGCCGCTGGAAAAAATAACAGTAACTCCCAGCATCCCATATGGATCTGGGGAAATAAAGGCTGCAGATGTATTGTGAAATAGCTCCTCCATTCATAGGAATTGTGGAGATCAAAACCTATTACTTCCATTTCCTGCGTGTTTTTGGATTAGTCAATAAGCCACAGAGGTTAGTTGGATTTCTGTGTTACAGCCTAAGAAAAACAGCAAAGCATTACGTAAGAACAGAGATGTTTACTCATAGCAGTCCTCATCGGGAAATTAAACAGAAATCAGAGAAGCATACAGACACCTAAATAAGCCTAAGCATCTCAGGTTTAAACTCTTAGGAGATTTACAGTAGAACTTAGCTTTGGCCAGAGCTGAGCTGTTTTACACAGAAATTCCCCCCTGGTGGGACTTTGCCAAAATCCCCAGGTAGTGCACAAGACCCAGAAAAGCAGCACATGCATGTATGCCCAAGTAACTGTGCTAACCTAGCTTGCCTTGTTAAATACATATGCAATGATTTTACAACACGTAGTTGCCAACTTACCACTTACCTCCTCCATTAACTGCCTCTTACATCTCTTACAGGAAGGAACATCCAAATTTGCAAATCTGGACAGCAGTGTGAAAGAAAATCAGAAGAGAACACAGAGACGTCTTCAGCTTCAAAAAGATATGGTGCGTCTGGTGCCCTCCTCTCCTTTTTGAGCTGGGAACGTGGTTAAGTTTATCACGGTGAATTATGAGAGAAAGCAGAAGCTAGGAAGGTATCTAAAAAAAGGAGCATGCAGGAGGTAATGCTCTTGTGGATGCCTTCTGTCACGCAAAAAAAATCACTGATAATCAATGCTGTTGATTAGCTGATACCAAGCAAGTGAAGCGCAAAGCTTACACCGGCTGTGTCACACTGGATGTGTTACACTGTGCTGCCAGGCTGTGTGAGCTGTGTGTCGTGGTGCAAACCAGTTCTCCTTGTGCTCCAGTAACACCTGTCTGTGTACTGAGGTGCCAAAGGAAACAGACCGGGCATCAACTTAGATGATGTGCTCAGGGAACTGGCGCTGAGAACGCTCCAGGATCACAGGATTTGGTGGATGTATGCAATGCATGCAGGGACCACGCTGTGTTCCCTGGTGCCGACCTTCCCTTCCTCCCTGACAAGAGATAAATGGGTGCATCAGGCTGCTACTCCTGTCCCCACTTGTGTACGTTTCACATCCAAACCAGCTGTTCAGGATGGACGCCGAGCCAAGTGCTTGGCCTGAGTTTCAAGTCTTGCAGAGATTTACAGAGCATGCCATGTAAAAGAGGGACAAATGAGTGATGTGTATAAACATGTGCTCGTCGCTTTCAGCTGTCTTGTTTCTGCCTCACAGGCGAGAACCCCATCAATTACTCTTGTTATCCTTTAGAGAGCAATGGAGAAAGCTATACAATTGTTTCTTAGTAAAATATGTAATGTAAACACTGGGATTCTTGTGATAAAGAAAATTAGCTCTGGCCAGAGCGGAAATCTCATTTACTTTTAAACAAGCTCATGAAGCTTCTGACAAACCAGCTTGAAAATTGCACAGAGCTTCACAGAGATTGCTTTGTAAAATGTCTGGTTTCCAGTCTGCTGGTGAAAATGGCTTTTGTCTCAAAGTTGGCAAAGATTTAAAAGAACAGGGGAAGAGAGATCTGGGATAGGAAGGCAAAACTGCTGAATATGATTTTTTGTTTCTCTTCTAGTTTGACTGGAAAAAAATACCGATCCTTTTGGATGGTAGGAACAAGCATTTCCTTCATGAGTGTAGGAACGGCCTGAACTCTATGACTGGTTGCAGTCTAGAAAGTTAAAATTTGAACGCTAAGTAATTAAAATGCAGTGGATGGCTGGGGGAGAAGTTAATTTTTCTTGGAAGAAAAATCTGTGACTTGATGTACTTGATTGTCACATAATGTAGCAATGTAATTGAGTAAAATCCCACTGGAGTGAAGCAGAAAGAGAAACTTTCCACCAGCTAGCCAGGATGGCTCCCAGCAGGTAATGGAGGAACTCTCAGTGCTCGTCCCACAAGTAGGGTTTCCCAGTGACTGTTAGAAATATTGCAGTATAAAGCCACTCCTCAACGTCTGCAAAAGCATCCTGCTTCTCAATAGGATTTAATTTGAATTCTAGCCTAGATACCAAAGGTGATGCGATGAAAGAAAGCTTCAGTGAAAAGACTGATGTTTGGTTAAGCTGCTTTTATTTCTTCTTTTAGTACTGTTTGAACGTTCTAATGATTTCCCAATCCATCCAACGCTGCTCTGATCATTTGCAGGGAGTAATGCAAGGCACCGTCCCTTACCTTGGTACCTTTCTCACTGATCTCACCATGCTGGACACAGCCCTTCAGGATTACATCGAGGTAATTTGGGGCAATGTTTTCAATCCTGCATGCTCTCCCTGCCTGCCTGGCACTGAGCGTTTGTGTTCCTCTGTCTCCTACTGCGTTCATGTGCAGTTCTCAAATCTGGAGGAACAAGTGAGCAGAGGAAGGGTAACAGGATTGCAGGAGTCTGGTCACATAACAGAGCCTGAGGAGGAGGTCGATTTTCAGAGGTGTTTGTTTCAGAGCTTTTTAGACGCCTTTGAAAATTGGCTCCCAATTAATGCAGACACATGAGGAGCCCTGCTGCAGGCACCCAGACTTAACTGTGCCGGTGCTGATGGTTATGATAGGAGTGGGCAAATAAATTTCTGTCTGGGCTAGTAACTGCTGCTGGCTTGTTTGGTTGTTGTTAGTTTTTCCAAGTGCGCTATAGCAGGCTTGAATGAGATTGCTATATATCCATTTTCTTTTTGGCAGTTTCCCATTCCTCTGTGCGTTGTGTTCAGCTGGTGTTCCTGAAGCTTGCTGGAAACGCTGCTGAACTCACAGTATAGGCAGAAACCAAGTTTGTTTCCTGCATGCAAGGACTTCTTCGGACCTGATCTCAACGCAGCTTTCTTATACTGGACTTTTCTTCTTGAGCAGATTGCCCAAGGAGACAGATAACGTTTGGAGATCCATGGACATGAGTGCTATGGTTTTCATCCAATTGGGAAACAGTGTTTTTAGAAGGTCCTTGCTGAGGGCAGGTCTCTGGTCTACGTCAGTGTGCTACTCCATCTTATTTGTGATTAAATTCAACTGAGCATGTGCTCTTCTACTCTGATCCTTTCTCTTTGCTTCCAACAGGGTGGCCTGATAAATTTTGAGAAGAGGCGAAGGGTAAGTTGCACGTTGTGTGATTTTCAGTTCACTGATGCCCCCTTCTAGAGAATTCTCATGTTTGACGCCTGTTCTCTTTGCTCAGGCATGTGCAGCAGCTTGGGTCACATTTGTCTGAATAAAGTTGTGCCCAAATCTCTGTTCTGGGGCCTGAAAGTGACTTGAATTTGGCTATGATGGAACCATTTCCTCCCCTAGCCACTTCCCAGCTCCATAAACTGTTTCTTGGACTTACCTTTTACATATAACTGCATGGTTCAGGTTATTGATAAGAGTAATTAGTCAACTTGTGACTCTTTGCTGTTTGTGGAAGAGGAACTGCTGTGCTGCTGCTCAGCTGGCTTGCACTGATGCTGCAATTGGAAAAAAGCTCTGTGGTGGAGCGTGGTTCCTTGTGCTTGTCTTTGAGTTGGTGCATCTTTAATAAAATGCTCACGTTTCAATGCACACTAAGGATACTGGGGAAAAAACAAACAAACAGAAACTACAGCAGATTTCATTGCTTGTAAACTGGTTGTTGAAATACTTCCTTAGCTGCAAGTCACAGTAAGTTTGTCCTGGGTCTGTTGTTGCATGTATTTAGTATATGAATGAGTCTGTTTGGCTTTCTCTCGTTTTCTATTTATATGAATGAATCTGTTTGGCTTCATCTTGTTTTCTAAATAGAATTTCTGTTTGATTATTTCTTAGGAATTTGAAGTAATCGCCCAAATTAAGCTCTTGCAATCTGCATGTAACAGCTATTGCATGACACCAGACCAAAAATTCATCCAGTGGTTCAGGAGGCAGCAGCTTCTGAGCGAGGAGGAGAGGTATGGTTCTGCATCCAGCTGGCAAAGCAGGCTTTGCTTTTCTTACCCCAAGCCCACCTGGATGAGTTATGTCAGCCTTTAGGGATCCTCTTACAGATGTAGCATACACTGCTGCTCCAGCATGGTGGAAATACATCTGTCTGCTGCTCAACAGCTGTAGAAAAACTGCCTAACACTGAGCAGGGCTTAGTTCTGAGATTGGAAATGAGGGTTCTGGCTTTGAAATGTGAGAGCCTGTTGTGTCTGGGCTGTCTGCATACCCAGACACACTCAGACCATGATCCTGAGGGACGTCAGGATGCAGAGCACTCGGCTGGTGGACGCAGGCAGCAATAGCCAAGGCAGCTCAGAGCTCGTGGTGAAATGTGGGCTGTGTTCCTCTTTGTGGGGTTGCAGTTCTTCTGTGAAGTGGGAGTAGTTGAAGATTTCTGAAATGTCTTCTTTGTTGCTACTGTGACATACGTAAGTAATACTACTGTATGTAAAAATTGAGCCAGTGCTCTCTGTCCTGCAGCTACAGCCTCTCGTGTGAGATTGAAACAGCTGTTGACACGAGCACCACATCACCAAAACCTCGGAAAAGCATGGTGAAGAGGCTCAGCCTGTGAGTATGACTGGGATATAGCAGCGCTGTGTGTGTTGGTCTGAACCAGGATGAACGCAGCAAGCAGAACTCATTTCACCAGCTGAAAACTTGGCTGGGAACCCAGACCACCACATTACTTTAAGGAGACACCATCGGCCAGAAACTCTTAATTCTGTCTGAAGCTGTCTTCTTCTATTGTTATAACTGATTGTGAGGATTATTAATGATGAAAGAGATTAGAGACAAACAAACCTTTTTAAGAGTCAGGAAAAGGAACAATTTTTGGATTGGATTATAAATTCAGTACCTATTGTGCAATAACTTCCCTGAACGCAGTAGCAAAACAGAGTAAATGAGGATAAAGTCTGGCCTGTTATTAGTCTAATTTACTATCCACATGCAAAAATTCCTTGCAGGATTTTACTATGATAATTAAGGTTGGCAAAAAGGCATTGAAAATAGAAACAATCTGCCTAACTGCCTTCAGGTTGGAAAAGGAAAATAATCATGGAGACACGGTCCAATTTAGTCTAATAGCTTAAAGATTTGGGTAGGTAAAGAGCGGGGGTGTGTGCAGCCTAGCAGATGTGGAAATAACAGACGAGCAGGAGCTCAGGGAAAGCTGCAGGGAATGAAAACACAGGTCAAGGGTCAACGTCAGAATATCTTAAAGCTGAGAAATGTGAACCTGATGTGAGAGGAGATAGGTATGTGTTAGTGGCATCATCAAGATGAGGGGAAAAACAATGAATTTAACAGCTCTGTCAGCAAACTGTTGTTTCCTGGCAGATTTTGTACCTAGCTTCCTCAGAAGAGCAAACAGCCATTCATTTTACATCCCCACTACTACATCCTAGGGTCTGAAAGAAGAACAGATTTTTCAGTCCAGAGTTCTGAGTCCTGATGTGCAAAACAATACAGTGAACAAACCTGTGGGTAGCTGTTTGGGATAGGTGTGTTCAGTCCATCCAAGTTGGTTGTGAAAAGCTGTGGCACCACGAGCTCTGCAAATGGCACTGCCTCAACTCTGAGAGCTTTGCACGAGTCTCTACTTTGGTGTGTGCCTAAACTGAGTGTAAGAATTGTCACTGCTGAATTGGTCTCTTATTTCTGACTGTGTTTCAGTGCTCCAGGATTGTAATTTGCCATAGCATCAGCTTTGTTTGCGCTGTGCAGGCTTTGTGTAAGGAGCTGTTTCATCTACAGGCTGAAAGTATTCTGCAAATTAATACTGTAGAAAAGACTGGCTTAATTTTCCTGGAACCACTGAGTGACACCACTCTAAATTGTTTTAAATCATTAACTACGTGCTGACGTGGCATCTAATTCACTTGGTTTCTCTGCTTTATGTATTATACAAGCTTGTTTCCTTTGGCACTCCTTTAAATTTACCTGACCTGCATTTGGAAATGAGTCTCGGTGAGGGAGAGCCTGTCATTTGTGTCATTTACACTTCCTTGTCATCTCATTGTGCCTGTGCCCGTTTGAGCTCAGAGAGAAACTGGTATCTGTGGCAGCTTTACTGCGTGCAGGAATGTGCAGCAGAGGTGAATCTGCATTCTGAAGACCTTTGCCCAGTGTATGGCCACACATTACCCATCACTCACTGTCCTACTTACAGCGTCTCTGTCTTGAGTTCCTTTGTGTCAGCGAGACACTGGTGTGCAGCAGTCCATAAGGAGTGAGCTGCCAGGCCTCTAGCTTGGTTTGTAAACATGTCATATTTACCATCAATCACTTTCTGGCAAGAGAGTCTGAAAATGTATAAGACTGAAGAGAAGCCTCGTTTATGATAGTGAGCGTTAGCTCTGATTTTGGTCTTGCAGCTGGAGCTTACGTGAGGTCAAGACAGGATCATGTTAGTGTGTAGCAAACTGTCTTGACAAATGATATAAACAGTAGGGAGGAAATGAAAACAATAGGCCACTCGAGATAGAAAAGCAAAACAGTACAAAAGATTTTGCACCGAATGACAGCTTTGCTCAACCCAGCTCCGTTCTGCTTTTGCTTACTGGCTGTTACGCTTTGTTTTCTATATTAGACTGTTTCTGGGCTCCGAGGTGATCACCAACAGCACGCCCACCAAAGAGCAACCCAAATCGACTCCAAGTGGGAGCTCTGGTGAGAGCATGGACTCGGTCAGTGTGTCGTCCTGTGAGTCTAACCACTCTGAATCTGAAGAAGTCTGCGTCACTCCCATAGACACTCCTGATGAGCCACAGAAAAAGGTACAGCCTGGGGTTTGTTGCCAGCACAATTGGACAAAGGCAGGCTTTCCATACTGATGTTTGCCCGAGCCTTGAGTCTTGACTGCTTTTAGGGGAGTGGAGAGACTCTAAAAATAACTGTGTAAAAATGAAAGCAATCCAGTCGGGCTTTTTGCACAATCCCTTTCGTGTTGCCAGGATACCAGGCAGACTGCAGTTTGCCTTCTGTGAAACCAGATTTTAATGTGGTGCCTGACAGTGGTTTTGGTTTTAGAGGAGGCTTTGGAGCAGTATGAGGTTAATTTGTCTCTCAGCCCCCCATCATGCTTTTTGGGAGGGATGGGACAGACTGGCAGCATTTCTACTTTGGAACCATAGGAACTGGGGTGAGGAGCCAGAGCATCCTGCTCGCAGATGGTGGCACATCTCTCCAGCATGCAGCAGTGTGACGTTAGCAGTGATGAGGACGGGAGGATCTGTAGGCTCCCTCAAACAAAACCAAAGGAGATGGATCATCTGAACACGAGTGAATCAGCAGCAAGTCATTTCACCCCAGGCTGTCTCGGGTTCAGTGAGCTCTTCTGTGGTTAGCAGCCTGCTGCCATGCTTGTCGTGCTGAAGCAATTGATGTGACACAGCTGTGTTTTAGCTCATGTGTATGTTGGTGACAGCACTGTGTCATCCCAGAGCAGGCAGGGCTGCTGCAGCTGCCCCTAGGAGAAAGGCATTGCACCCGCAAGCCAGGAAATCCCCCTTTTTTCCTTCTTCTTGCTTGGCAGAGCCCCATGCCCTGCACATGGGCAGTTGGAATGTCCCCCAGTAATGTGAGTGTAAAGGTGTAGGGGTGAAACTGTGTGTCTGTGCTGGCAGCAGATGGGCTGGCCATTCTCTAGTACATTCTGGACAGCCAAAGTGTAAAGACAGGAAGGCAGTAGGTGGGATCTATTTGGGGGATCCACTGGGACGCCTTCTCTACTGGCAGATTCTTCCGTTTTGTTCTAAATCACAAAGACATTTTAGGGATGTTTAGGCTTGAGCTTATGGCTATTTGAAATGAAATTGCATTTCGTGTTCTTAAACCAAATGGAGCACAAGGTCCCAGACGTCGGCATCCATCTCACTAAGTCATTCAAACAGTTCAGCTGGAGTGGTTGTTAAAGTGGATTTGAAGCACGAGTTGGAGAGGGAACCTCCTGGCGGCAGCTTCTGAGCCAGGCATGTGGATGAAAATGGTGAAACCCTGCACTTCAGGGGGAGGGAAGGAGACATAAGGAATAGACAAGGAGCAGGGGCAGACAAGGAAGGGTGTGTTTGTGTATATGTATGTGTATTTTCACAGCAGTCACAAGTCCAGTTCCATGTGCAAATTTGGGTCTTGCTGCAGAGTGCCCTTCCCACACCCATCTGTCCCCGGCCAGAAGCCCACTCTGTTCCTTGTTTCTGCTGCCACCTCCTGGCCTTCGCACAATCTGAGCAACTCACCAAATTGGAAGCAAGGAAGCACTAAAATGCTGAAATGAATCAAGTCAAGTTTGGTTTTTTTTTTTTTTGGATGTAATTCTACAGCTAGTGTGCTGGACAGAGTGCAGAGCAGTGAGGATTTGGACGTGCCTCCTACTTTCCTGTGTTCTCCAGTTTGTAACTGTGTTTTTCTTCCTGTTGTGCAGCTCTCGGAATCCTCCTCCTCCTGTTCCTCCATCCATTCCATGGACACATCCTCCTCGGGACTGTCATCTTTAACCAACATAATCTCGTCCCCTCCCTTCTTGTCCTCCAACCCCAAGATCCACAAGCGTTCCATCTCTGTGACATCCATTACCTCAACAGTGCTGCCCCCTGTTTACAACCAGCAGAACGAGGACACCTGCATCATCCGAATCAGCGTGGAAGACAACAATGGCAATATGTACAAGAGCATCATGGTGAGTGGTGTGCAACAGCAAGCTGCTCTTAGCCTTCATCCTGCTTTCTTTCTGGGCAATTGCTAAAGCACAAAAGGTGGTTTTAATGGTGCAGAGACCAATTGGCTGAGCTGACTACTCAAAAAGAGCTTGAGAGTGAAAATGACAAATGTTTAAATTCAACATTTGTGGAATGTGATGTGAATAGGAGGTTTGAATGTAGCAGAGTATCTTTGTGGCACTTTCTAGTCTTGAAATTTATGTTTGTGTTGGATCAAGAAATTTTAAGTGAAAGAGTGTGATGGGTGCAGGATGTGCTGCTCCTGCCCTTCAGCTAAAGCCAGCTGCTGCCTCTCCTGCTTGGTACGTGAGTGACACAGCTCTGCTCAAAGCCTTCCCTCGGAGCAAACAAGGGTATTTTTCTAGCCAGTTCAGCTTTTTCATGGTTTTAATGGTCTGCCCTCACCAAATTGCAAAGAGCAGTTTCCCCTGAGGGCCTGCCAAATTCTGCCTCCAAGAGAGTTAATCTTCCCTTTGACTTGATAAGGCCCTGCAGAACCTCATGTCTGTCCCTGGCACACCACTGCAGACAGTACCCTAAGTTACCAGGCCAAAAACCTTTGCCAGATGTTGGAGAAGGTATTTAGCACAGTAAGGCTCCAGATTAATTGATGTCTGCAAACAGCAGATGGGGCAGTTAGTTGTGTGGAAGTTTATGGCTAGCAATAATAACATCTCATCTCTCAGAGTGGCTGCTCAGGGAAGCAGACAATGTGATTTACTGCTGGCTCTGCCCATACAGCATCTGTCTTCTTGAATTAAAATAACAATAAGTAAGTGTCATAAATACCACAACTTAGTAGCTAGGAGTATCTGTCTACTCCTATGTTACTGACCCATCAGAATTTCTCAGTTCTCTAAAACCTTTTGCGAGGCCAAGTTGGGCTGCAAAGAGACAGGCCTTTACTGATCATTAAATCATTATATAAAGTGATCAAGCAGAACGTCTCACTACTCGTTTGTCTCTCTTTGCAGCTAACCAGCCAAGATAAAACTCCTGCTGTCATCCAGCGAGCTATGTCAAAGCACAACCTGGAATCTGATGCAGCCGAAGAGTACGAGCTCGTCCAGGTCATCTCTGAGGACAAAGGTAGGGGGGCAGAACTGCTGCTGCTTGAGAAGTAATGCTCCATTTTCAAGGAAGGCGTAAAATGCTGCGTTATTACAATTGCCAGTGGGAATAATCACTGCGTGGGGGTGGTGTAGCACCTTGCCTTCTATAGGGAGAGCAGGCTCGTTGGCTTACAGGCAGCCCTTCTGTACGTGTGCTGTGTGGGCACAGCCACCTCCAGGGCTGCTTTCCTTCCCTGAGCAGAGCAGCCTGCCCAGAGGGGCAGGGCACAGCCTGGACCCCTGCTGCTGCCACCTCATGTCCTCCATAGCCCTTCTCTCCTGTTTCTGAGAGAGTTTATTGTTTTGTGTACAGCAGAAAGGGGCAGCGCTGCTCAGCTGTGTGCGGGCATCTGTTCATCAGCTCCCCGTTCTGTCCTGCATTGTGCAGTACCACCAAAATGAACACTGGCTCTGGTCCCTCTGTTGCAGAGCTGGTGATCCCAGACAGCGCCAACGTGTTCTACGCCATGAACAGCCAGGTGAACTTCGACTTCATACTGAGGAAAAAAGCTCCCGCTGACGGGCAGGTGAAAA
This sequence comes from Chrysolophus pictus, assembly GCA_037305975.1. Taxonomy (NCBI): domain Eukaryota; kingdom Metazoa; phylum Chordata; class Aves; order Galliformes; family Phasianidae; genus Chrysolophus; species Chrysolophus pictus. Next base: position 2,873,932 of record CM074583.1, on the reverse strand, counting down.
TGAGGAGCAGATCCAGCCTGACGCTCCCCAGAACTGCCAAACGGGGGTGCTGGAGTAACAGGAACAGCAAAATCACGCTCTGAGGTGGATGCGGCGGCTCTGAGGTGAACTGCTTGAGAACCGAACCTTCGCTACCATCCAGTATTACAGAATCACAGCAGGTGAACGTGTCAGTATTCAGCGCTGAAAATATTGGAGACAAATGCAAAGTGAGCATTCGGTCAACGTCCAGCCAGAGATGTGTCTCTTCACCTGCAGCTGGACAGACACGGATTTACAGGACAGGCTGGACTAGGATTATTTTGTTTTGCACATTAGGAAGGTGAGAAACCCCTCCTACAGGGGAAAAAAGGACTGCAATGTTTGTACTCAGAACACCACGTAAGCCTACTTACTTCTTGTGTGAGAAAACCTTTTCTTTGTGCCAGTATTACACACAATGAGAATACCTAAATTTATTTTTATAAAACTGGAGAAGGAAAGCCACAGGCCTGTTCTGCCAGAAGGGAGCAGGAGCCTCCCAGCCTGCAGCAGCCCAAGGAAAGTGCTGGGTCACAGAAGGGGTGAGCTCACCGAGTGCATCCATGGCAAGGCACTGTGGGTGCAGCCCCAAAATCCTCATCTCTGGAAAAGGAAGAAGCAGCTGCAAGCACGTGCATTGCCTTCACACTGCTGGCAGCCTTCTTTTTGCACTTGTTCAAAGCCAGAAAATTACTTATTTTGGGATTATCATTATTTTTTCCAAAAAACATTAAAAGAGAGGACTGTGCTTGCTTTCACATGCATGTCATGATTTGTTCATGAGCAAGGCACTCAACACTACATGTCTGGACTTCAACGCCACTGCCTTCTGCTTTTTTTTTTTTTTTCTCCTTTTGCTTTGCTAACCCACTCAGCAGAAGTCAATGCCTCTGCGTGCACTCTGACGTGACTGATGTACCTCTTTGTAATGTGCAATCAATATTCAGGAGCTGAACTTTCCCCACATTATTACTCCACCTTTTTCATTCCATGGGAGGCAACTGCATTACCTTCTATCTTAAAAGTGGGTATCGACAGGAAATAGCCCCATTTCTAGCATTACCCCCAAACAAACAGATTTTATATCCTTGTAGCATTATTATGCATAATCTCCAGCCACTGCCCTTGCTCTTTGTATACACCTATAAATGAATTTCCTGACATGGTACATCCTTTCAGCTGGAATAAAGAATTTAACCATCTGTTCTCCACAAACAAATGCCTGGAGTGTCTTCCCAGATCCAGGCTTCCTTGGAAGGAGGGAGGTTTGATTTTATAAAGCCATAGATGAGACTGGGGACTGTAAACAGCCCTTACTGAACAGGCCGCCTTTGGCTTACCTTAGTGTTAGTTACAGTAAACTCAGAGAGTGAATTTTACACATGCCTGGGGCCGTTCTTCCACCCATTCTGCAGCTGCTACGTCCAAACTGGGCTCAGAGTACATCAGCAGTCTGTGATAAATGCATGACACAGGCAGCAGTGCACGTGCCATTTGGCACGCTGCCTTCACAGGAGGCACCACCCAGGGCACAGCCTGTGTAAAAACTAAAACTGGACTTCGGTGAGCGAGGGAGGACTGAGTTTGTAACCAACCCCTCACACGTGCCAAGGGTCAGCACAAGTTTACAGCAGAAGTGGTTTTCTTTGCGTTTCAGTGTAAGAAAGAGTGCACTGATGTCTGCACAGCATCATTTGTAAACTGCAGTGTTGCTAACTTCACCATTGCATGCCTGTGTTAAGCTGAAAGGAAAACTGTCTTGACCTCAAAATGACTCCTCCCCAGAACATTATATATAAAGATTTTTTTTTAACTGCTTACCTGTAATCTTTATACAATAAGCATATAAATATTTTTTTTTTCACTGATATTTGCCTTAAGTTAATCTATGCCCTTCTCTTAGGCTTTATTACAACTGTGTGTCAGTTCCTTTGCATCTCATCCCCCCTTCCATTCATGCCCCTCTCTTCAGCATCACCACATTAACTGGCTCAAGTTCCCAGCTCCTTCTGCCTCCCCTGGGAAAGCTCTCGACTGCACCAATTTGGGCTTGAATGGAAGATGCCACCTCAGCCAAACCAAGCATGAGCAGTGCCTGCTCCCACCCAATGAAGAGCACACACAGCTGCATTTCTTGCACCAGGTTCTATGTATTATCAGACCCGCTGACAGGTAATAACATGTCGTCTTTAGCAGAAAGCACAACATGGATCAGGAATTATTAAAAACAAACAAGAAAATTAAAAAACACAACAAACCAACCACACACAGATCAACTGCACAGATCAGCTGGCAGCCAGGCTCTGCGCTGCCGTGCAGGAGAGCAGCCCAGAGCTGCAGCCCATGGCCACCTCCTGCTCCCAAACCTCTTCAAAACATCACCATCACACTCTGCTGTCACAGAAACCAACAGCAAGGACATCAGCACGCACCCAAAAAAAAAAAAGACAAGTTTGCTCCTCACGTGAAAAAATATCAAGACAAGTTGCCTTTCCGTCCTGAAGGAACACATGGAGGGGGAAGGAAGCTGAATGTGTTCCTTTCGGAGTGCAGAGGAAATACAAGTGGCAGCACTGCTCTGCAGGTTCTCTGATGGACCAACACATCCATTCTGGGCCGGCAGCCCATCCGAATGGGATCCGGGCAGCCTTGACATTCAGAGGGGAAGCTAGGAATGCTTTTCTGCAGAAGTGTGAAGACACTACACTTAGAGCACTGCTCCAGTGCATGGAGTATTTTTGGAAACCATTCTGAAACCGACAAAACAAAACCTCCTAACCCAAACACTCCCTGCAGTTTCTCTCATGAACAGGGTTATAAAAGCCTGCAGACCTACAAGGAGAAAAAGCTACACAGCAGCCCAGTTACAGCTATCCGGAAAGGTCTGAACACTTGTACACCTCTATATATTAATTTTTATAAATACAGCATTCTACACAAGGTACTGTAGAAAGACGTCATTCAAGGAATTTTTTCTTTTTTTTTTTTTGAACAAAAGCTTGCAAAGGCTTTTGTTCAGATCTCTGCCTGTCTGGAACACCTTTTTCCTCCTTCGTTTCCCCACAGTCTCGGAAAAGCAGCCCGGTGAGCCGTAACCCAACTGGGTCCAACCCAATTGGATCCAACCCCACGGGGCCCAACCCAGCAGCCCCGCCGTCCCGTCCCACGCAGCAGGATGGAGGCCCTGCAAACAGCTGCTCTACAACTTCCAAAGGTGAAAAGCCGAAGTGTGAGGCAGGTTTGGCTGTCAACAGAGCCCAGGGGAGGCGGGGAGTCATAGCTCATCCCTGGAGGACGGCGTGTTGAGGGAGGACTGGGGTGGCAGGGCATCCTTGTTCTGTGCCTCGCTGTGGATCTGGCCCTGCTGCCGTGACTTCCAGGAGTGTGTCCTGTCCCAGTCTGTTGACACGGTCTCGTTGTCCCAGATGGTGGAGGTCTCTGTGTCACTGAGGTAGCCTGGCTGCCCTGTGTAGTGGGTGGGGTAAACGAGCAAGGGCTCTGCTGAAAAGGCCTTCAAGTCTCTGGACTCGTAGTACTCCATGTACTTTGCTCTAAAAGGGGGAGAAAAAATCATCAAGAGCTGAGTGCATGTCCATGTATAACTCAGAGCCACAAGCCAACCCACTGAGCTGACAGGTCCCAGTGCAGCAAGGTGGTGCTGGGGTGAGCCTAGAGCAGGTTTGACCCTCAGGACTGGGGACACAGTCTTACAGTGATGCACACAAAGCCTCTGTTAGAGAACGACCCACAGGCCCTGCACCAGGCAGGCACAAAGCCCCACTGCCACAGGGCTGTCACTGCCTTGGCCCTGCGACAGCAGTTCCACAAGCACAAGGAGCAGCCCTGCTCCCCCAGCCTGGCTGCAGAAGCAAGATGTATTGATGCCATCCACTTTAAGACCATTCAGCAAGTCCCAGCATACGTCAACCCAAGCCACAGAGACATCCTACTTACACAGGGTGCTTGTTGTACATGACTGGCAGAAACTCATCCACAGGCAGCATCTTGCTGAAAGGCTCTGCCCCAATTAGCTTCTGAGCCCCTTGGAAAGAGATTGCATACCCCAGGGTCCAATACGAGTAATCAGCTTCCACCAGGTTCATGACATTGGGAACTGCTTTCTCAGGCTGCTGCACCTGCATCCTTTTCCGGCCAATGTAGCTGAAAGGGTGAAGAGACCACAGAAACTTGCACTGAAGCAAATCTGCAGCAATGAAGACCACTCAGCTGTATTTCCACCAGGACAGGGCAGAGAGTCAATCCAAAAAGCAATCCCTGCTCCCAGACAGCCATACCATAACCCAGCAGTGGCACAGCTGTGAAAGGCTCTGTAAGGGCACTGAATGCCTCAGTCCAACCCCAGGACCAGGCAGTGCCAGCTCCTCTGCCACAGCAGCATCTCTGAAACCACTGGGACCAACCAGCACTGCCCACAGAGGGTACTGACAGCCCCCACTACAGCTGGGGCACTCCACTCTGCCCCAGGGAGTGGGAAGAGCCCACTGAAGTCTCTCTGGCATAAAGCTACACCTCTACCATGGCACAGCATGCTGCTCTCCTCTGTGTGCCCAGCAGCTCCCAGGTGCCTGTGGCCAACCACTTACATAAGCTCCCAGTCTAGCTGAGCTTGTTCTATGTCATCCATCAGCTTCATCAGCTTCCTCTTAAACTGGTGTTCAAAGCGCACGTCGTCCTCAATAACAAGAGTCTTCTCCAGTCCTCTGTTCACCACCTGCAACACGAGGGCACAGATCAGTGACAGCCCCACTCGCACCCTGGGATCACTGGAGGTCAGCCTGACCTGACAGTGGCTCCCAGATCCTGCAGGCAGGAAGACAGGATCACTCCCAGACCCTGAGTTCGGCTACAGATCGCGAGAGTCATCAAGAACAGCACCCACCAACCTCTCACCTCCTTCCAGATGTAGTAATGGCTGAGGAAGCAGCCGATCTCTCCCCTGGTCAGCGGTCGGGAGGAGTAGGGGTCCCGGTACCCTGGCAGCATGTCGATGCTGAGAGCTTTGAGCTGACTCGTGTTCAGTGCTCTGAGAAACAGATTGTGTGTCACCGTTGCAGAACAGTCACGTCTTAAGCCGGACACAGAGGCAAAATGGGAAATGCTGCTGACGTTCTGAGAAAACTGATGGATACCCAGGACTCAAAGACCACGAGATCCATACGGGTTCCTCACTCCTCCAGGAATCTGTGCAACTTCCAGACCTAAAACGTGTGCTTTTATTTCTCATTATAAAAATGCCCTAACACACCTTACGGTAGGGTGCTCAGGGAAAGGGCAATATCAGGTTAACACCGTAGCATGGAATTTCCATAGCACCTGGATGGAAGATCTTGCCAGGAGGTGAATTCTCTCAAATACTTTTGCTGATGACTTAGAGAATCATAGAACTACAGAATGCTCTGGGTTGGAAGGGATCCCCCAATCCCTTCCTCAGCTCAGGCTGCCCAGGGCCCCATCCACAGCCAATGGCACCCCCAGGGATGGGCACCCCAGCACTTTACCACCTCTGAGCAAAAAAAATTTCCCCTTAATATTGACCTAAATCTCCCCTCTTTTAGGCTAAAGCCATTCCCCATTCTCCAATTTCAATCAGACCACGTACAAAGTTGGTCCTCCTGCTTACAACCTCCCCTTAAGTACCAGAGGGCCATGATGAACTCACTTTCCATCCACAGCCTCCACGATCTTGACTGCAATCTCCTGCTCGTAGAGCGTCCGCAGCATCCGGTCCCGCCTGTCCTTCCGCCGCTTCAGATTGATCATGAAAATCTGGGATGAAGAGAAAGACATCAGCCTCACGCTATGGGAGGAAGCACAGCGAGTCCTGGTCCACCCTTTTTCCAGCAGCCCCATAGGAAGAACAGAGCTCGTTAAAATACCACGTCTGTTTCTGTTCCAGACTTTGGAATTTGTCCCCAAATTGGGGCTGATTTTGAGGAGAAAGGTGAGAAGCTTGTTCTCTGTCTAAAAGCAGTTTGTACAGAACATGGGAACGTTGCTTTTCCAGGATGAAAAGCTGCAAAGAGACCAAGGCTGTGTTGTATAAAGACACAGGATGCTTTGATTTTTATTTAACACAGGGTACAATGGTCAGCTCCAGCTCAACACTGACCCACATGTCTCTCCACTAAGATGCAACTGCTCATATTTAGGATGACCAGCAGGGCCACCAGCCAAGCACAAGGACACCGTAAAGAGAGGATTTTTGTAATTACTTCAGGCACTGAAATTCCACTGCTCCCCTTGCCAGAGCAGATAGCCAAGACCTGGAGCAGAGATGCCTGGGCAGGGCTCAGCCCAAACCTGGAGGACACAGACTCCTTGGTGGAGGCCTGAAGCCCTCGCTTGTAGGTAAACAGCAGAGGGGGGGGATATTTTTCAGCCCCAGGCAGACACATACAAGTGCAGCTTTGTATGTCGTGGAGCAAAACCTCATCCCAGTAAGAAGCAGATGGAATTCCAGCTCAGTACAAACGCAAAAATAATAAACTGGATAAATACAGCACAGCCACAAAGGGCAATGTGGAAAAAACCTACACCAGCTGTGCTGCAAACACAGACACACAGCCAAGCTTTTCTATGTGAGCCGTGTAAACAGATGTAGAAGTTTCCCAAAAGACAGGTTTTTTTTTTGTCACAAAACACAGGGATCAGCACTTGTGAACAGAGCATCGAGTGCTCACAGACCTGACTGGCTGCGTGGCCACCCAGCACAGCTTCTCCCCAATAGGGGCTGCTGCTTTCTCCATGCATAAAGTTTGAGTCCCAAAGGGAGTGACTGGGAAAGAACTAATGATGTAAAAACATGTTATACTCCAAGGAAAACATCTGGAAGCTCAGCTATGAGGAGTATATAATGGATGGGAAAGCAATGACAGCAAAATAGGTTCCTTACTTCATCAAATCCCATCTTGTCAGGGTGCTTTGGAGGAACAGAGACGTACTGAGACGGCTCAACGGGAGGACGATCGACTGAAAGAGAGGAGAGATCCCAGCCATCACCTGGATGTACACGCTTGATTGATATAACTGAAGAGGTCTGCAAATGTTCACTGGGGGCTCCAGCACAGCAGGGCACAGCCACTTACTCATAGCCTCAATCAGTGTGTGCACAAAGTTCTCTGTCTCTTCTTGCAGCGTCTGGTGCGACTTCAGGGGCATGGGAAGGAAACCGTAGTGCTCACGGTTGCAGATGAACATCTGAATTCCTGAGGATTGCAGAAGAGGAGAAATGAGAGCCGGGTGTTTTATGGGCAGATTTCACTGCTCTGTTGATACGCAGCCACAACCCCAGGAAGGTGGGCACAGCTCTGTGGACACTGCTCTCATCCACAGGAGCTGGGGTTGGCTGGTGCTGTGTGCAGCTCAGCGATCCCTGCAGCCTCCCATTTCAATCAATACATGCTATGATCCTATGAACATCACCGTGTCATTTTCTGTTTTGTTGGCTGGCAGAATCTGGCCTCTCCTATGAAACCAATATCTACTCACGCCCTAGCAGCAGGTGTTTTTAACCACAGTCAAGATTTCTCTAGGAGAGACTGAGACGAGAGAAAGGGGGCTTTTTTAAGCCTTTGCATTCAAAGTGATCCAACAGAAGAGGGCAGGATGGACCTTTAGCAAGAGCAGTGCCTGATGCAAGCTGCAAGGGGTGAAGGTCAGGTGGAAAGAAGTCGTCCTGCTGGATGCCTTGTTGTTCCTCTGGGTGACATGAGATCCTGCTTGCGGTCACACAGGATGGAGCTGCAAAGCCCAGGTTATCAGTGCAGCTACAGGCCCTGCCACTGCCTCTGCAAAGGATTCAGCAGAGGCTTTACAACCAGACATCTTCCTACTTCTGTTTGCTTTGGCTGGGAAATAAAGATAAGACATTTTCACCTGTGCCAGCAAAAAAAAAAATGTCTGATAACCATCTTGGAAATGCAAAGTCCAGGCACTGGCACAGCTGCTCAGGGAGCCGTGGGGTCAACTGTCCCTGGGGGGGTTCCAGACCCATGGAGATGTGGCACTGAGGGATGTGGTCACTGGGCACAGTGGGGGTGTGCTGGGGTTGGTCTTAGGGATCAGAGAGGTCCTTTCCAACCTGTGATCAGGCAAACCTGCTCAAAAACATCCAAGGAAGGGAGAATACTTGTTGTTTTCATTGAGCTCTGGTAAGGCCCTTTTATTAACTAAACACTGCTGGAATCACCACCAAGCAGATTTAAAAGAAAATGCAAAACTGGAGTCATCTGCATTTTCTGCCTTATCTCCCTTTCTTCTCCTACTTAATAAAACAAGTACAACCACTTCTCTCCCTCTAAAGAAAGAGAAAGCAGACAGACCTACCTGGAGTGCAGATGCTTTCAGGTGCAAGTCCCCCTAATCCCTGGTGTTCTAGAACTGCCAGCACTAACGACCCCATGTTCCCACCTCTTGAAGTTCTGTAAGCACACTGCTGGCTGCAATGCTTGCCAAAGCACATCCAGTTGTCGACTGCAGTTAAGGTGAATGGCAGAATAAAAAATTCCTGCCTGCTGACATTAATTGGTTTAGCACTGATCTAATCAGCTAAGCTTATCTGGCTCTCCAATCTCTGCTCTCATCTTCCACTGGCTTAAACTTGGTTAATCTGTGTATATTCACGCCAATATTTCTGTTCCTTCTGGATAAAGGCTACTTTAAAAAAGCAAAGCTACCTCAAAATGGGGAGGGGGACTTCGCTCACTAGATCTGTTTTTACAGTAAAAACCCATTGGTGTGACAAGTCATGGAAAAGCTGTAGATGCTGGGGTTACTGGCAGCCTTTGCAGGGCAGTGACAGAACACACAGCCGTGTTCAGGAACATCCCCCACATCCCTGCATTTCAGGTCGAGCTGAAATCCTCCTCTTTCAGAGATAAACACTGTACCAGCAGCCTCCTGCCCTATCCTTTGCTCAGGGAGCCTCCTGAAGTGATGACTGTAGACCCCAGCTACAGAATGTAGGGCGCCTTCCACTCTCACAACATTCACCCTTGGTCACTGCTGCCGTGCTGTGACACAAATGAAGGGTGGGTGCCACAAAGCCCCCATTCTCCCTGTTGGACCCCTCAGTGGAGGAAGGGAGTGGGGTACAAACTGACCACTGGAGTCAACATATGGCTTTTTGGCCTCTGAACTCCAAGCAGAGCTCTGCACGTCTGCTAGTGAATCCTCCCCAAAGGCTCCAGGTGTACCTGCTTGGCGGCTGGAGAAGGCAAAGACCATGATATCATCGAAGCTCCAGGTGTAGTCCTGGTGGGGCGGGTAGAACATCAGCTTGGTGGAGGCCTCCTTCCTCAGGTCAATGAGGAATGTGGAATGGATCATGGGGACAGCAAAACAGCCCGTCCTCTTCCATTCCCGGATCAAGGGGTAATCCAGGGTCCTTTTGTAATAGCCCTGCAAACACAACAAGCAGGCAGCTCGTTATAAGAGATCTGTTGCAAAGATGCTCCCCAGCAAAAGCTCTCACCTTTTGCCCCCCCCAGCAGAAAAGGATCAGTGCCCAGTTCACAGAATTTGAAGCATTCCCTAATTGGCAAGCGTTTAGAAACAATTCCCATCCCACAAGTTAAAGCTCAACCTTCTCTCTGTTTTAGCAGCTATTGGAAACTCAAACCTTCCCACTGCAAAATCAAGAACACTTCAAACTCGGGACGGTGTTTCCTTGGCTCTCTCCAAAGCTCTTCAGACATTCAGGACTGATCCTGGGAGCACTGCTCACACTCAGCAGCCATGAAGACTCCATGTCTGCCACAACAGCACCTACACCTTATTTCTGAAGGTGACTTAAACAAGCCATGTCCCTGGCTGGAGGGCAAGTCGCCTCTCCTTGGCTGTCCAACAACTCCTGCTTCTCCATCCCAGGGCAAATAGGTTTCACACCCATCTCCTGAGCTCAGCCCCCATCATCAGCCCCAGGGAGAGAAAGGCTGAGAGCAGAATGAAGACTGCGAGCACAGCCACGTGCAGCAGCAGCAGCTCCAAGAGCAGATTTTTCCTCCCCACATTCTGCTGCTGGGTTTTTTCCCCCCTTCTTCCTTCTGCTGCTAACGCTGGTGTCAGTGGAAACTTCCTACTGGAGAGGGACTCCCAGGGCCAGGGCTGAGGCTGGTGCACGCAGGCAGCGATCCACTTCAGTCCGTGCAGAAATGCTGATTTATATCAGTGGAAAACCTGGCTGTCTCAGCAGTCAACCTTAAAAACCTACAGGAAAATGCCTTCACCGTGAAGTTACTATTTCCAACTTAAAACAACACCAAAAAACCCACGGAATAACTAACACCACTCACAAACATCTTATCTCTACATGAAACTCCCAAGAATTTGGGAAGTTTAGGATCCCTTCCCGCTGCTTTTATACCCAAATAGCTCAAGCTATGATTTTTAGAAGATGGAAAAACATTGTGGGGAGCTATCATTCATGTTTGCCATTCTCTTATGTCACTCCTCACTACCACCCCTGCTATCAGACAGAGCCGTGGCACCTCCACAACTCTGGAATACCTTCAGGGATGGTGACCCCATCATTCCCTGGACAGTCTGTGCCAATGGCCAACCACTTTTCCTGAAAAGAAACTTCTCCTAATATCCAACCCACCTCCAGAGAACCGAGTTTTCAGATGGGGTAGAGATGCCCAAACTGTGGCAATGTTTGCCCCTCTGTATTAATGATTCTCACACCAAAATCCTATTCTTCCTGTTGTATATGAGAAGGTAACACCAAACTCTAATTCCTGGCCTTAGCACTTCTGTCTTTTACACATACGCCTGAGCACACATACGGGGACTCCTCTGTGACCCCACTGCATAAATCTTGCTCACACATGAGAAAAATAATCTGCATGCAATGGGGAGCTGTAGAAAGAAAAGCAGGTTCCTCCTGGAGCAGTGTCAGTACACAGAACAGCTGATCCAAAACAAGGTACTGTCAGTTTTAAGGCCATTAAGCAAACAGGTGGAACAACCTCAAATAAACACTGGTGTGACTGTATGTTGGTATATGTATTTTTAAAAAATGCATAGGAACATAGGAACAGCATCCCTCAGATCCAGCACAGCTCCCTTCAGACGTGGTGTTTTCAAGTAAGAAAGCCCCAGCTTGCAGTCACCGTGCCCCATTCACCCAACCACCTGCCTGGGGGGTGATGCCACACCAGAAGTTGGAATATAGAAAGCGAGACTCCAGCATTGGTGCCACCAAGGTCTTGTTTTCTGCTATCAGCAGGTTCAGAGTTTCTGGGTTGGTCAGCAAATTATCCGCGTCGAGAAACTAGAGAAGGAAGAAGAAAATCAGTTTGTTATTAGATGAGATGAGACCGTACGCTTCCTCTGATGCTTGCCAAGGAACATGGCAACCAGAAGTGTGAGGCAAAAAGCACCGAGCTGGTGGGTCTGACACTGCAGGACACGACTGCTGTAGGGAAGCCCAGGGGTGGCTGCCCCTGTGACAGAGACAGGAGAAGGGGAAGGACATGAAGCTGTCTCTGACTGCAAAGAATTACTCCAGCACAGGGCATGGGGAGCCAACAATGCTGAAAATTCAGGGCAGAGCACTCTGTGAAGAGGAGCAGGAAGAGTTCTTAAACAGGCCCCACACCTTCACCTTGTTCAGAGCCTTCAAGACCACCACCACCAGCACCCATCTCTGCACAGCTGCTCCGCTCCTCTGCTCCCTTAGCCCAGAGGGATGGCCTGAATGGCTTTAGCCTAAGGACAGAGAGAAATGCAAGGTTTTCCTTACCAGAACGTAGTCTGACCACTTCTCTCGTGCAGCACGCAGGGCAGCCTGCCTCAGCTTCATCACATGGGTGAAACGGGAGCTCGGCCAATGCTTCGGTCCCATTTCTTCTGGGTAGGACCTAGCAAAGAAAGCAGTCAAAAAAAGCACAGACCTCTTGCTGCCTTCTTTGCAAAGAAAACAGCATCAGAGTCACCTCGGGCAGCTCAGGAGAGGAAAAAAGAGTGGAAGGATGCTTCTGAGAGAAAATGGCTCCAAATTTCATGCTGGCACACAGCACTTCTTGACAACCAAGGAGCCACAAGCACAACAGAAGGGTCCCATCAGGCCCAGAGCATCAGGTCCAAAAGCAAAAATCTTCGTAACAGGGATTGAAGGAAATTGTGGGACAGATCTCTGTGCAAGTCGATGCCATTTTCTGGCTGGGAACTTGCTGACAGCAGGGACAGAGCTTTGGTGGAAGCAATGGGAAAAGGCTGCAATTTCTCTGTTCTCTCACACATGAAGAAGGGCGATCTTACATGCTCCACCAAAACAGTTCCAATGGGGCAGACCCCACAAAGAAAAACCACATGCACATTGACTGAATGCATCTCCTGGTTGGAGATCAGGAAAGCACCTAGGGAACGCAGGCTATGCTTCCAAGAGCCAGCCCCTGCTGCACTACTCACTGCGGGTCTTCCATCGGCCTCCACTCCACGTCATGGTAGAGGTTCTGCACATTCTTCAGCCACTCCCTAAGGATTGCAGTGGTGTTATCAATGTTGTGATCAGTGGCCACCCTGGAAAATAAGAGCACAGAGAGCCCAGTTCATACAAGATTTAGGCACCAGGAGCAGCATCTGCCTGTCTGGCCCAGGATGGTGCCAGGAAGGTTGGGCTCCAGTTCCTTCGCGTATCCCAGCTGGTACGTGGGTTGTTCTAGGCAGAATTATTTCTTAGAGGCAATTTGACTGAGCTGTGGGCATCCCTGTTCAGTGCAGGGGAGCTGGACTAGATGTCTTTTAAAGGTCTCCTCCAACTTGTATGCTCAGAGCCTTGTGACAGCCTTTGGGTTGCATGTGACCAAGCTAATGCTCTCTCTTCCCAGCTGCTTCTCTCCAGCACAGAGCCCTGGGAGTGGGACTTCAGTCCAGCTGCTCGCACAGCTGTGATTGATCCCACAGCACATTCCCTTAAGCTGAAGGGCTGCTCACTGCTCCTGGCCAGAGGGCAAAGCACTGCCCCACAGAAGGGCACATCCTGCTCCGCCACAGCTCTGGAAGCTCCACTGAGAACTGGCAGCCCCTTCCTGCTCCTTTGGGAATTAACTAGGAATTAACTAGGTCAGTTTATGCCCGTGACGGAGTACAAACATTGGGTTAAATTTAACAAAAAGAATCAAAAGAACACAATCACTCAGGGACAGGAAGCTCATTTGTTGAATGCCAATTCCTGTTTATTAAAACATAAAATAAGGAAAGCAGCAAGCAAATGGATGATGGTTTCCTGCTCTTGTTATCTGCTCTTGCTCTGCATGGTAGAGCAAGGTTGGTGTCAGCCACGATGTTGGGATTCACTTTTGACCAAGCTCCTCATCAGACCCCATGGCAAACCTACATGGCGTGGATGTTGAGCAAGACAAAAACTGCTGCTTGCTGCTGAGTGGAACAGATGAAATCAGACTGCTCTGTGAACTGCAAACACTTTTCAGGTCACCCACCCAAACCCCATTCAGCAGACTCGCTCAGACCTCCCTCAACCATGCGCATTTCATTGGTCTTGTTCCACTTCCCTCCTACGCCCCAGCTGCGCAGGCACTGAGCAACAGCTCCAACATTCCTCAAATACCACAGAGAACCGTGAAAATGGCTTTTTGTGAAAATGGCTTTTTGTTCGTGGCCATCCCTGAAGCCACAGCAAGAGGCTCCTGCCACACAGCAGGACCACACCACTATCAGGCAACATGCAAACCCAGCAGAGACAACGGGCCATCCTGAAGAAGGTTGGAGCCCGGCTTACACCACACTCTTTGCCATGGCTAAGCTGGTCCCACTGAGCAGGCTCTCCCAACAAATCCACAGGACAATCCCTGAAGTATACAAGAAACGTGTAGATGTGGTACTTATGGACATGGTCGGTGGGCAATATTGGTGGTAGGCGAATGGTTGGACTAGATGATCTCAGAGGTCTTTTCCAACCTTCCATGATTCTAAGAGCTGACAGCCTCCAGCCAGAAGTGGGACGTCGGGATGAGAACCTGGAGGCATCTCTCCATCTGTCCACAAGGAAACTGCTAGAAGGAAAATGCCATTTTACTGCTGTAACAGTGGTGTTATGTGGAAGGCAAATTCACAGCCCAGTAGAGCCTTGGGAAGACACCAGTGAGCCAAAGCTCTGGCACAAACAAAAGACTGCTGCTTCCAGGGCTATCCACCCAGCAGCATTTCTGAGCCCAAAGTGCTCAAAGGCAACACAGTCTGTCACACCCTGGATGAAACATGCCCTATGACTAGTAGTTTGGCAAATCATTGCTTTTCCAACTTTAAGCCTAAAAAAAAAACAAACAAAAAACTCACGTACAAAGAAACCAACACTACAACAATTGTCACTATTAGTTTTGGGACAATTCACATTTCACATCAAGAGAAATTAGCACTTCTACTGTAATACCTGCACCACTGCAGCCCACTTACTTCCCCAGAAGAAATAGCAACTGTGGTGCCTGCAACACCAGTGGATGGAAAAAACACAGGCAAGTACTTTTTTTTTAATTATTATTTTAAATGACTATGAGGAAAAGAGGCAAATAAGAAGTATGAGCAGAACTTCCCAATTTTCCATTGGCAACAACAGCTTCTCAAGACACAAGAGGCTCAAGAGGATATTCTGCTATAAGCACTTCTGGTGTAACACACGATCCACAGGACCTGAAGTGGCTGAGAATTGCTGTTAAAGCTTCAGTGCTCTCATTGGATGGACAGACCCATTGGACCCTGAACGTTCTGAATCCATTTGGAAGACACTAAGCCATCTCTGCTGCAGCAACCACCACTACCAATGGTCTGTTGTCCACTTTGCACACCTCCCCAGTTCTGGAAAACTGGCTTTCCTTTCAGTGGGTGAAAACAGGACGAGTTGAGACACTCCTCACCATCCTCGTGGCTGTCTGCCATGACTCGACCACATCTTCCCTGTGTGAAAACGGGCTAAAAGCCAGACATGGGATTGCAGACGTGGCCTAACAACTGCCTAGCAAAAGAAGAAACCCTTCCCCATCCTCCTGCTTGAGCTTCTGCTCAGCACGCCCAGGGTGCAGCTGGCCTTTGCTACCAACGTAGCTCACAGACCCCAAAGTCTCTTCAGCCAAGACCTTGCTCCCCGCAGCCTGCATCACTGCAAAGGGGTTCTTCCATGATGAATTTCAAGAGATTTCTTGCAGACAACTAAATTCAAGGCCAACATACCTGCCTGCAACTATTGTAGATTTAAAAACTAAATTTCTCTAAAGAGGTATAGGATACGTCGATGACTTCTGCACTACAACACGCAAAATCATAGCAACGTTAAGGTTGGAAAAGACATCTATGATCACCAAGTCCAACCCTAACCCATCCCACCATGCTGCTGCCCACATCACCATGGCTCTCCAGCACCTCAGGGATGGTGACCCCAGCACCTCCCTGGGCATCCTGTGCCAGTGCCTCACTGCTCTTTTGGAGAAGGAACTTTTCCTAATATTCAATATTCAGACTTGTGCTCCAGTGCCTTTCTCTGGACACGCTCCAGGCCTCAATGTCTTTCTTGCAGTGAGGGGCCCACAGCTGAATCCAGCACTTGATGTGCAGCCCCACCAGTGCTGAGCACAGAGGGACGAGCACCTCCGGCTCCTGCTGGCTGCACTGTTTGATATTTGGATCCGTCTCCTGCCGACTTTACAACCTAAAGCCTGTGTGACTTAACCAGGAAAGACTGGTGGAATGTAAAAAGAAGAATTCATCTCCTGCCACGCTTTGCAGAACAAGAAGAGGGTAATAAAAGTAGAACAGACCTCCAGATGAACACTCCAACCCCAGTAGTTTTTTTTACTCAGATCTAAATCCATTTCCAATAAATAGAAGTTAAATTAAAAAAAAAAAAGTTTGAGTAAGAACGTTCACATAGGGGATTACGTTCACATAGGGGGTTACATGGGCCTGACTACAACCATTCCAGTATTTACTTTGGCTTTTAGCAGCGCTCTTAGCACAGACACAAGTCCTCATTGTCCATACAGAGCAAAGTAACCCCCTCCCAAAAAACTCAAGCACCATGAATAGTGGAAAATTAAGCAAAAATGTTGAGCTCCCACTGCTTTAATTAAGTAACATGTGAGCAGCAGCACGAGGCAAACCGCATTTCATGGAGCATTTGTATTTTTAACCTGACATCTCCACGCTCTGTGTTTGCAAAAGGCAGTTAATGTGCGCCCTGATGGCTCTCCTCTTTTCATCCCCAAAAGAAAGATGAAAAAAAAAAAATCCCCTTTTTCATTTCTTCACAGCCCAGCCTGCCCTCCCCAGCTATTTACAGGTTATTTATACCTCAGGCACCAGGTTAGAAGAGGTTTAATTTAATTATTACTATTTTTTACCCTTCATCATTGCTATAGGAAAAGTACTACAGGATAAACCCCAACATTGTGTGCCTCTGGCTGCTCAGCAGTCCAGGTCACACTGCAGCACCACTTGTGGGAAACCCCAAGGCCAGAGACCTGCAGTAATTTTCCTACTGAATTTAACATTTCCAACCGCCTCCGTTAGCAAACAGCAGCAAGTACTTCATGATCAAGGTCTGCAGAGTGCAGAGCTGCTGGGCTGCAAATGCTGGAGCTGTAAAGAGGGATCCTTTTCCTTCTTGACCACGCTCTGAGGGCTGCAGGATGTGAGGGTGTGGGGTTCTTTCCCCACTGCAGTGTACTGTAATACAGCAGAATGACCTGGGCTGCTGAAGGCAGCTGGTGCCAAGCCATCTGCTCCAGTGGGAGCCAACCTGAGGCACCTGGCTGGGAAGCACGATGGGTGACAGTGGTCAGGATGCTGACAGTCAGGGATGCAATGAGAATGACACACAGCAAAAAGGATGTCTGTTGCTGTAGTTGGCAACGTGCCCTCCATCCCAGGGACTCACCCAGAGAATAGCCCAAAGCCAATGGAAAGCCTATTAGATCCCTCCTAACAGCTGGAATAGAAACAAAAATCGAGCACTGGCCATCTTCCAAAGGAGAGAACAGCCATAAAGCACTCAGAGAGAGGTTATGCAGCAAAGCAAATGGCAGCAGAGGTCTGCCCTGTTAGGTGCAGAGCATTGCACGCCTTGTGCATGCTGCATTCCATCAGCTGTGCTAGCAGAGGTGCCCAAACCCTCCAGCTGGGCCCAGAACCTCTCCCTTTGAGAGGGCCATCTGCCCTCAAAGCTGGACTCTGCGTGTTCCTGACAACTTCTGCCCCTGACACCATAGGGAAACAACTAGGAGTTCAAACCCCAGAGCATGAGATGGCCATGTCACCTTGCCCAGCCCCTTACACTGCTAACAACTTGCTGCACTGTTCCAACCGGAGCACTGTGCATGCATGAAGAGTGGAACACCATACACAGATTTAACACCTTAAGCTCAGCTAAAGAATGCATAGCTAAGGAAGACAGCAAGGGACTTCCAGTTTTGTACGATTTCAGTCCCCTTGAGTTGTTAGGGCTTGCAACCAGAGCCCATCACTGCCCTCAACCAACCCTGCAGCTCAAGGCAGGCTGAGCACACAGCCCCCAGTGCCCAGCAGCCCACTGACTGGTGGCTGTGTTTATTCTGGCCACAAGTTCAGCCCTGTCAAAAATAACTGAAAAAAAAAGATCCGCAGCAGAGCCCTAATATGAGTCAAATACAAACTTGAACTTGGATTTCCCAAAACAAGCGGTAAATAAAGTAACAGGAGAGTCATCTCTCCCTGCCTTCTTGTTTGAACGCTGCCAGACTTAAGAGAACCAATTCCAAAACACCAAAACCACCAAACTGGCAATTTCCACTGTGAGCCAGAGATGAATTACCCCGCATAGGGAACAGTGCAGCTGAGAGAGATGGGAAGAGAAGGATGGGAAGAGAAGGCACGGATCCTAGAGGGCAGAGAAATGCTCTGTTGCCTTTCAGGCTTCATTTCTGCACTCTGGACCATCAGCTGTGCCCTGCAGCCACTGACCTGCGAAGAACCCCTCCAGTCCCTATGGGATCAGGCAGCAATACACGGTGAGACCCACCAAGCCAGCTCACACAGTGCAGCTCAGACGTTGAACAGATGTCAGCTCTTCTTGCCACCACTCTGCACAACTACACTCACAACACCTCATTAGTGAGGTCCCAGCGTTCAGGCTCACATTCAGAGAACTGTTGAAGTATTTAATCACGCTGCTCGGAGTCGAACTGAGTCAGACCTTTTTGGCTTTGCAGCAACCCACCATAGATCCCGGGGTTTTCCTTAATTCAGGACGGGCTTTCGGGAGCGCCTTGTTTTTTTCGGTGTGGGATTTTGTTGCTTTGTTAGCAGGTCTGGTGGTTTTTCCCACGTTAGCTGGGTCCCTGGGCTGCCAGCTCCCAGTGGGGGTGGTGGGAGCCCCAGCAGCAGCATGGAGGCACAGGAGCAGCACAGCTCCTGGCCTGGGCAGCTGTACAAGAGGAGGACCTCACAGTACAGGAATGCAACAAATGTCTCCTCTCTAACTCATTCCCCTTGCCTTTCAGCCGCTCACGGATAGCAGATTTTGCTGGCAGCAGCAGCAATCTAACAACATCCAGCGACCTTCCAAACCTAAGTAAGGGGAATGACTCACAGATGTATATAAATGTACACATAAAAACACACCAGGGCTTCTGCTCTTTGTGTGCTAAAACCAAGAAATCTCCCAGACGTTCCTGGCTTCCAACCCAGAGTAATGCAACACCAGGGAGGGGGGACACTGGAATATGCAGAAAGAAGAGATGAAGTTCCTGGAGACTCAGAAGCACAGCTTCCCAGCACACTAATGATGGCTGTAGGATGCAGCAGCAATGCCTCAAGCCATCAAGCTGCTGCTATAAGCATAGGGCCGTGCCAGATTCGTGCTTCAGCCCAGCAGGCACACACAGAAGCCTCCAGAAGGCACAGAGGAATCAACATCTGCCCAGAAAAGCCATCAGAGCGGGGCAGATCATAGCTTCACCACACAGCCAAAAATTCACGCCTCCCCAGCCTCTGCAGTAGGGAAATTCTCACTCCAGTGCAAAGCAGGTTCTGCCCCTTTCATCCCAAGGCCCCTCTTTGTCTTGCTCGAGTTCTTTCCATCATCATCCCAGTGCAGACAGAGCTTTCAAACATACAACAACACACCACACCTGGCCTCGCAAGTATTTCCAAGCAGACTTGGCTTGAAAGAAACAACTTCCATAAAGAAAGCCCAAGGAGTTTCCTAAGCATGGGATTAGGGCTGTGGCTGGCCTATGGGAGGGCTTAAACAAGGAATCAGTTGCAACAGTACCCCAATTTCTGAAGGGGTAGCTTGTTCCCACCCATACTAATTGAAACAGCAGCTAATGCAGTTCAAAGTTAATTACAGCGTGCAAGCCACTGGGAAGGAATGCTGATGTTTAGAAATATTCTTGGTACTGGTAACAAAACTCTGATAGATTTTGAAAGCCAGGATCTACAGATGCATAGGCCCATAGCACACTGCCAAGGGTCCCCAAAACAGGGATACACAGTAAGCTCTCCACTTCTGTGCCAGCCTCCTGCAGGCTGCCCTGACCTCAGCTCAGGGACCCCCGATGCCCAGAGCAGGAGGGACAGGCAGACCCAAGTCAGCCCACGCAGTGCTTTATTTTATGTAGCTGCAAATAAAAACCCATTTGAGTTATTTGTTCTTGTTAGCCCGCATCGAACACTGTAAGAAAACAGGAAACAAACTGAATATTCTATTTCAGGCTTCTAATTAGGAGGAATTAGAGCAGCAATAAGAAATGCACAAAGTTAATCCTGGAGCAGAGGCAAATTCAGTCTTCACCAGCCGAGAGTCTGCTCTGTGAACTGGAAATGGCAGGATGTTATGGGACATAATGACTGACCCCTCCATGTGAAAACTTTGCCCAAATGCAGCAATAGAGACTTTGTTCTCAAAGGTTTTCAGCCGATTTTTTTGAGGCCATGGTAAATAAGAGCACAGCGATTTGCGTCTCAAACCAGAACGAGATCACAGAAGGATGTGAGTGTAGTAAGAGTGTTCTCCGAGATGAAACTCAAATTTAAAATTTACTTTGGTTAAGAGATCTTAAGAAAAGGCACAGAGCAGCAATGGGTTGCATTGTGGAATGGAACGGAACAGCAATGGAAACTTAACTATTCTGAACGATTTTACCTCTAGAAAGAGGGGGGAAAATGTTTAGAAGGGTGAGAGATGCTCGGAGTTGAGCAATCAAAGGCATATTTTTGTAACAGTGGGAGACTCACTGGAACATCTAACCTCTATGTACATGCGATGCAAACACTGCTGAAATGCACAGGAGATTTCTTTCACTTTCAGTGATCTTCAGCTTACAGCTCACTGGCCTTCTGCCACTTCAAGGAAGTCATTCCATAGTTTACATTTCACATTTATGTTTTCAAAGTTGTACAACTTTCCTCCCAGTGTGGAGCACAAGTAATGAAAGTAAGTTACTTCCACACATCCAAATGAAGCAGGCCTGCTTTCATTTTCAACTCCCGTTGAATGCACAGATATAAATACAATGCAATCCAGCTGCTGGAGGCAAAGGGGAGCTGTGCAGTGCACCCTTAGCACTCTCAGCACCCTGCAGGCTTCCCACCACACAGTCAGTTGCATATCCCAGCAAGAATAAAGGGAAGTGTCATCAGGCAAATGTCACAATGAGAGCATCTGATGCTCCTGGAGTGATGCACTGTCTCTTGCCATCCGGACATCTTCTAGCTCGGTTTCAACAAACCAAGCCTGCTCTGCAGCTGAGCAGCTATTGGTCTTTCAACAAAATCCCTATGGAGATGAGGCAACACCAACTGCCTCCCCAACACAGCATGTGAAACCAGCTCAGCAGCTGGAGCACCAGCCAGACCCTGCCTCTCCAGGGGACCCAGGAAATCCCTGGCTGTCGCTGCAGGCTGAGTAGCACTGTCAATAGGAATACTGCACCGAGCCCTGCAGAGTTCACCTCCAACAAGTTGTTGCCTGCCTACATACTCAGGTGCAGAGAGACGTGACAAAGAAACCTCAACAGGAAAGCTTCCTTCCTGGGAAACATAGCACAAATGCTGAGACACCTTCCAGTTCAGCAAATCTGGAGGACTTTAGGGACTCACGTACACACTCGCTGCACAGCAGCCTGCAAAATATCACCTCTTTAGACTGCTGGAGTGGCACTGTGTACTAAACCTGCACAGCTGAATGGAAAAGCTGCCCTGCAGCCTGTCTCATCTCCTAGGAGAGTTTCTGCAAGCAACAGCTGCGCAGAGCTGGACAAAGCCATGACACGTGTGCCCCATGGATGGCACAGCCTGCCCTGCAAGGTGAGAGCAGCCTTGCTCCCTCTGCCGTATGGCTCACACTAACTGCCAAGTTTAAAGGTTTGGATGTCACCACAGAGCTTGCCTTGCACAAGCATTCCCAGCACTTACATTAAGATCAGTTTTCTCCCATTGCTTCTGCACATGGATTGCTTTCCACCCCAGTGATCTGCGATGCTCCCACTAGGAGTGGATAATACAGAATAAAAAGACAAACTTAAGCCCAGGCAGGAAGGGAAAACCTTCCCTGATGCTCAGAGCAGATCAGGCTGACAAACATGAGTGCATTTTACCAGGTATTAGACTTAAAAAACAGGAACAGCCAATGTCAGCAGGATGTTTTCAAAGGAACTCAACTTCAGAACGGCTGCAGAGCAGCAGTTTTCATACCGTGATTAGTAGACACCTGGAAATTATTTCCTATGTGTTTGTGAAAGGTAAGTCAAAGGAAAAGCACATCTAGTGTAAGTCCAGGTTTGCTATGCAGGGGCCCACGTTCTCACAGGAAAAGTGTGTTGGGTTTGCATTCAGCCCACAGAACACCATTTCCCTTTTGCTTGCCCCTGCAAGTGCCAATATCAATACATCCATCAGACTCGCTGCCCACATCTGCATCTTTGTAATGCAATCCCTGGTACCTAAGCAGGCAGCAATAGCAATCTGTGCCTCTAGAAACTCCGAACTTCTGACACCACACCACCACAAGCCTATTCTTAGTGCCAGGCACCCAGATTAATGCTGGCACGGGCACACGGTAAACACTTTCCTGCTGGCTGCCTACAGGCAAATAAGGCAAGTTCAGGGAATACAAAACCCCAGATACAGTGCAGAGAAATAAAGTCAGAAACCAATTTCTCAGCTGCTTCTTCCAAAGGTATCCAAGGTGCATGCATCAGCTCTGCTGCTGGAGGAGGCTGAAAGCATAGCTTAGAGGATGGCCATGGAGCACACGCTGCTCCTGGCAGCTGCCTGCCAGATGGGGAGGAAATGAGAGCAGCTGAGGGGTGCAGGCCAGGGCAATCTGCCTTCACTGTGAGGCACGTGTGCTGCCTCTACAGCCTCTGGTACATTGCAAAGGAGCATACAGGAAAGGTAGTGCAAGGAAACTAAAATTAAATCAAACATCCAACACAGCTCCGACTCATTGGTTCCCATTGCTACATGGTAAGATAGAGAATGGCTGCACAGCTTTCCTCTCTGCTGCAGGGGCTTTATCCAGTCCCTGCTTCCAGGCACTCCACTGACTCCAGAGGGCTCAGACCTCTGCCACGTCTTCACTGCCCTGCTGAGCTACGTCTGATGCTCAGGATCTGATTCTCCCTCTGTGCCCATTTCTCATATGGAGAGCAGAGCCTCCTGTTCACAACCTGGTCCCCACCACCACCCAGAGCCCCTGCAGTCAGTCAGCCAGGGCACTTTGTTCCTATAACACCACAAACAGACAGAGCCAAGCAACCATCTCTCCCTGTGAACACACAAGATAATGCTGACCATTCACAGCATCTGGTGACATCACACTGCAGATCTGAGCAAACAAAATCACGGTGGGTTTCATTATCTTCTCACTTGGCACAGGCCTTGCCAACTTTTGGTCTCATCAACATTAAGCTTGCAGTCATGACTAAGTTATTTTGGGCTGACAGTTTGCTGAAGCCAGCATGGAACTTGAAACTTGGTAATTTTGGCCTAACCTTTCTTAAGTAGCCAGTTACACTGGGAAACTGAGCTGCACTGAACTGCGTGGAACAGTGCAGGGCTTCAAAATAAATGGATTATGTCATATTTGCTGGCAAATGGCTAACAACTTTGTATATGTAATTAAGGAAGAGATTGAAAAACAACTACTACAGCCAAGCTGGAAAAAAAATATTCAGCCTTGGCATGTGAAAGAGTTTTGCTGGATGCCACCTGTAACTTCATCTGCCACATTTCAGATGAAGAAACAGCTGGGAAGGTGACACCTCCTGTACTGAGAGGCTTCGAATATGGAAACCAGCCAAGCAACCTACCTACCTGTTGTAAACATGGAGTATCTATCAGTTCAAATTTCTCTGAGAGACAGATTTTAGAGCTTTCCCATTGAGATGGTTGGGTGTCCCCATCCTGGAGGTGCACCAGGAAACCCAACACCACAGAGGCCTTTGCTGTGGTTTTTGGGGCCTCCGTGATGTCGGGTTTCCTGGTGCACCTCCAGGATGGGGACACCCAACCATCTCAGTGGGAAAGCTCTAAAATCTGTCTCTCAGAGAAACTTGAACACCAGGAAACCCAACATCACGGAGGCCCCAAAAAACACAGCAAAGGCCTCCGTGCACCGCACTCAGAGGCTCTACGGCTCTGTTTTGCAGAGAGGGAAACAAAAGCAAAGAGATTAATGGATTTTCACAGGTCACAGAAGAGGAGTGGGTGTCAGGCTGGGAATGATAAACCATGCCTACCCTCCCTTCCGAGATACACGCCGAAATAAACTACAAACGTTCCGCTGCTGCGGGGCTGTTTACTTAACACGTTCACAGAGTATTTGTCACACTTTGGTAGATCTGCAGCCATGGCAATCTCTAGAGCAACTTTTCTTCCATGTAGCTTTCAGGAAGCTCTCAGAGGCTCAAAGGCAAAGCTTCCCTTTCTGCTCGGGTGCCTTCGTCACAGAAGAGAGCTGCAGTTCTGGGTTTACTTTTCAAAGCAGTGAAGTACTCGTACTTCAGAAAAAAACACATCTCCAGGATCAAACATACCTGCACACACTTAAGAAACAAGTGGATGAAGTCTCAGAGCAGTTCCTCTGAATTAATGCAATATAACCAACAACTTCATCACATAACAGCTACGTGTAAGCAAAGCACTTTAAAATTCCAAGTACTCCGGGGCAGCTAAAACCTCTGAGCCCAAATCTCTTTCATTTGTCAGCTCTTATTTTGCTCACACGTGCAGGAATCCACGGGGCCTCCCCTATGAAGGAGGCCCAGGCACACATGCATGACACGTGGCTACTGCTTTGCAAACACACATACCATGCTATGGGTTTCTGAGTCAGAACATATTTTATCCGGGGAAAGAATGACCGCTCTCAAACTGATGGAAAAGCAGTGGTACGCTGATGGCTGGCTTAATAAAGAATGGAAAAAGACACAAACCAAGTTCTCAGCATTTCCCTAATCTCGCATATTAAAAGAGATGCAGAGCAATGCCAAAAAAGCTGTGCCTTTCCCATTGCCAGCTAAAGAAATGGGATTGTTAAGTGGCGTTTCAACAAACTGTGGGATCACTACCACAGAAACAAACATTAAGGCTGGAAAAGATCACTAAGGTCACCTAGTCCAACCATCAACCCATCACCACCGTGCCCCTCAGTGCCATGACACCATATGGAGCTCCACCACTCTCACTGTGGATCTGCCCCCTGCATGCTTTCAGGGAACTTCATGGAGAGCCAAGCAAACATGGTAAATGCACATGGAGAAAAGCATGCATGCCTCATTTCTTTCAACTCGTTAATCCTTAATCCTGGCCACAGAAGCAGTTTGAGAATAACTTTTCCCCTTCATCACAGAGATGTAAATAAAGAAAGAAATGAGCACTTAATAGCAAGCAAGAGATTGCTGAGATTAAATCTACTGGACAACTGGAAGTTCCATAGTGCACACATTTATTTTGCAGAGCACGGTTTCCATCTGTGCCACCTCCAGGGGGACAGACTCACAGCACTACCACAGTTGCTGCCAGTGAACAAATTGCAAAGACAATGGCTGAGCCAGAGCTTCATGCTGTCAGCATGGGACTCCCCCAGGCATCAGACCCAGCTGTTCCAACATGGACAGTGCTGACCCAAAAGCCCTTGCTCGTGGCACGATCCTCATCCAGCAGCATCCTTCCACCTGGGTGGGAGGATGGTTCCAGGGTATCCAATAGCTGTTCGACCTACGATATGCCATGGGCAAAAAAATCACTTACTGTCACTATTTCAACATTGCCACTCAAGACAGTTTTACGCTTGGTTGTTTTTCTTTTTTCCCCACTCCTGACTTTCATCTGAAACTGGCTTAGGATCTTTAGCTGAAGCCTTTCACATAAGCCTGGTGGCTTATGTGCTGCATTTGAAATCGATAGGATGTGATGTGCCATATCCTCTGCACGCCAGTTGGTGATGGGTCGTACAAGCAAGTGGCCACCAGGGGGATTTCTGAAATCGGTGATATGAAACCAATCGCTGATTTTCTTCATGGAAAAACTGAGCAACAAAGTCTGTCTCAGAGGAAACATCGTTCTGGTCTCTCCTAAACATCTGCCAGCTCCTCGCTCCACCGCTGCCTGGCAGGACCAAAGAGCAGATAACAGGGTGAGCTCTCACGCCTGCTGAGGATGTTCTCAGTCGCAGCCCTTGTTTCTCAGGCTCCAGTTGTTACCCAAGGCAGAGAGCAGAGACCTCGCAGACCACTGCATCAGGAACATTTGTGCTAAAGCATTCCACTGACTTATTCAGACCATGTAACCTGATATAAGATCTAACAAGCTGAAATCTCAGTGTTTTGGCTCCCTATTTGGTTTCTCCCAAATACGTTCCTAACTTCCATGCCAGAGCTCACAGTGCTCTGCAGCTCCATCTGTGCTGTCAGTTCAGGAGGCCTAGAGGAAATAAATCTTTCTTGGTTCAGTAGATCTGGAAGAAATACGTCTCCCAGAGCAGAAAAAGCTGCAGTTTAGGTCTACACACCGTGGTCTCACAGCTACGTGCCCAAAAGCTGTCACGAGCAGATGTTTTTCTTTATCAGCAGGCTGCCCCATAAGCACAGTAAGCAGCTTGGCCACGCACCCTGCAGCAGCACCAGGAGCTGGGCAGTCAGGCAGGAGTTCAGCTGCAACACTGAACTCCTTTTCCCTTTGAGTTCCACTCCACAGGAGAAGGAAAAAGTAACCGAGAGAGACTCGAACCACATTTTCCCCCAGCAAGCCTCCTCTGTGGTACACCTGTATCCATATACACAGGATATTGGGCAAATTTCTTCTCTGAACAAGAGGCAATACATTGCAACGGGCTGCCCAGGAGGCGGTGGGGTCACCATCCCTGGAGGTGCACCCATACCATGGAGATGAAGCATGAAGGACGTGGTGTCAGTGGGCATGGTGGGGTGGGCTTGGGGATCTAGAGATCTTTTCCAACTTCACCGATTTTATGATTGTATATGAAGATAAGCTGGTCCAAAAAGACAGGTTGTGATGCTTGTACTACAACCCCTCTGATAGCAGTCTGATTCTCACTCTGTGAGAGCTTCCTTCAAGGCTCAGGTATGAGGCAAAAAATCCTGGCAGCAGCCTTAGTTTGTGGGAAGAAGTCAGAGCAGAGTTCTGCCAGCAGACAGCTATGAGCTCACCAGTCTGAAATAACAACTCATTGACAAGACTTTGTGGAAGCAACAACTGACTTGTTTGTGTGAGAAATAAGGATGGGGGGAGGGAAAGAAGAGAGCGCGTATGCTAAGAGTCATTAAATGTGTAACGTGAGCCCAGTCTGTGGCTTAAAATGGTAATTTATACTTAAATCCTGATTTGCGCCCGTAATAAATTAAGAGAAAACATTTAAAAGCAGTGACATTTTCATATTCCAGTCACATACACAGTACTCATTTCAGATTGTTTTGAAAAATAAGCGTAACCAATGTCTCCATCAGCAAGTGCTGGAGAAAAAAACTACTTGAAGAGGCAGAAGACCCAAAAGCAGTTTCTACTCTCCACTAACCTATTTAGAAGAGTCTGAGGAGGCTCCTCCAGAATCCTGAAGTCATTCATCTATGACAACTAAACAGCAGCCTCCTACTGAAGAAGCCATGTATCACACATTGCATCCAGAAGCTGCTTT
Source organism: Chrysolophus pictus (assembly GCA_037305975.1). NCBI lineage: Eukaryota > Metazoa > Chordata > Aves > Galliformes > Phasianidae > Chrysolophus > Chrysolophus pictus. The sequence continues at coordinate 2,846,742 of CM074583.1, read as the reverse complement.
GGGCCATGAGATTTACTTGACAGTCACTAAGACTGATTTCAAAACCCGAAGGCTAGCCTCCAAGCCAATCCAGCCATGGTACAAAGGTCCCTCGTCTATACCTAAACAGAATGCACCTCCACCCACCCATGCAAGAAACCTCTTAACTCTGCAGAAGCAGCAGAATCCAGCAGAGACCTGAGTGCCAGAAATTTCGCATCCCCTAGCCATTACTAGAAGTAATGGATAAACTGTACCGTAACAGAGAACACAAGGATTGTGACTCCTGCTGACCACACACTCCTTTCCAAACCTAAATTCAATAAGGCTTGCTACAACCTTAAAACCCTCCATTCTTCCATCATAAACTTCATCCCCAGAGCTACTCACAATCGTACAAGAGACCAAACTCTAACATGAGACAGAGCAAAAGGCATCAACCCCAAATGGCACCTGCCTCCTCCCCAGCCTGACCTTCCCTGCTATACCCAGCGAGCCAATACCACTTTGACACCAAACACACTGCTATCAGCAAGGGCCTCTCATCACCTACATCACCTGCAGAAAAGAGACCCAGCAAGGCTTCTGTTTGTGTCTGGGGAGACAACACAAGCCTTGGCCCCAGCAGTGCCATTCCCACCCTGGCCCTCCATCCCCCAGCACAGAGGGGCTGTGGGGCACCAGCTATTTGAGTGCACTGACCTGTGCACAGAACTGCTGTGCCTTTCACTTCTCTTCACAGCATTTCTGTCATTGTCTTTACACGTTACAGTGTCAGGCTACAGGAACAGAACAAATCATTTAAGAAGCATTTTTGAGAGCAAATGCACATTCTGCACTAATCCTCAAGGGGAGTTCATAGCATTAATACACATCTCAGTGCTCAATCTCCCACGTAGGGTACGTGCAGCAAAACCTTGGGGCCCTGGGATCTCACACCAGGCTCCTGGGACACTGCTAGCTCACCACACCAGCCCAAGCCCTGAGCGTGCCCCTCCAGGAGCTGTTTCTGCTCCAGTATTTATTTATTCTCCTGCACAGCACCATGGCTGGGAGACAGATCTCCCCCCAAAAGTCACTTCCCTGCTGGCAGGCAGGGGGAGGAGGCAGCCAAGGACCACACTCCAGCGTTCATCAGGGAAACAGCTCACAGCTACAGCCAGAGTCAGTGCAGCTGAGGTCAGCACCCCACACCTGTGCTCCTCAGCTCTGCACCAAACAGTTAAAAAAATAAAATAAAATAATCCAGTGGCTCCCCTCCAAAGAGTTTTTAATCTCAACCGGATGCATTTGTTTATTTTTGATGCAGAAGTGGCATAACATCCCAGCATCCCTCCATAAACTAAGTGCTGATAATTAAGGGAGGGAGAAGAGCCCTGCTGCTGCACCAGTAACATCAGTAGAACTTTGCATTTCATGTTCCTCTTTGACTCTCAAGGCAACAAGAGGAACTTCTTGCTGCTCCTTCTGGTTCCCTAAAACCCAAGCTCCCAAGCTGATGTTGTCCCAGGGCCCTGCCATGAGGCTCCTTTTGGCCATCAGTCCAACTATGGGAGCTCTGATTTGTTTGGTTGAAGTCTCCTGGGGAATAATACATGGCTTTGAACCAACGAACAAGCAAAAAAAAAAAAATTAAAAAAAAAATAATCAGTGTTTGCATTTGGCAGAGTTACACGTTCGACTTCCATGTCATAATTAGCAGATCAAAGCACGAGCGCAGGAAAACAGCCTTCTCCTCCAGTTTTCCTAAGTACCTTCTGAGGACACAAATGCCTGAAAACACTCAGGAAATAACACAAGCTGCAGCTTTAAATTCCTGGGCTGCTCCCAGAGGCACAGCGCTGTTATCTCATTTGGGAACAGCTGCTGAGCAAGCAGCCACATTGAGATTCTGCTGTGCCACCAACAGACAACCACCTGCTGTCAGCTCCCACCACCTCAGCTGCCAGTGGGCAAAATTCAGACCGGAGCAGGGCCACGCGTTGCCTTGCCCTGCAGTGGGATCAAAGAGGAAAAACAAGCAAGCAGTCCTTTCCAAACAAATGGGGAAGCCTGCAGCCTGGCTGAAAATATGCATAAATGAAAATCTTATTTTTCCGCCTCAGAGAAAAACCAATCCCTGCTGGAGCCGAAGCCTTTCAACGCTGATGTGGAAGAGCTTATGTGAGCCCAGCTGCAGCATTCGGGCTCCCTACCTAAGCCCTGGGGAGCAGGTGGGACGGTTTCAAGTTTAATGCATTTTTTGGCCCGGATCAGGATCTGCTTTTGCTTAGGAAGAGATGTGCTATTCCTACCAGCACACACAGGCAACAAGAGGTTCACAGTGAGCAACCAGTTCATTTCCCTGTCACAACACAGGGACAAGAGGGGTAACACCGAAGCTGACACCTTCAGCAGTGCCAGCACTTGAAGAGACCCTGGAAAAGAACATGGCTTTGGCAGAACACGCTACAACCCCCCAGATAACATGCTGATTTTTTGTCCTGTTTTCCCTGTTACACATTAGTAAGTGGGGAAGATATATTAAGCATGTAAAAAACAGAACGTCCCTCATGAACAAGGGCTTATTTCCCAGCTTTGTGTTTGTCTCAAATAAATGATCACCCCTCTCAAAGGAACTGCACCAGCACAGCAAGCCCTCCTTACTCAGTCTCTGATACGACGTCAAGCCATTTGTTTATGTCTGTTATTATTTCTTCCTCTAGCCTGAAATCTTGATGCATGTGGGCCCCATTAGCTCTAATCCACCTTTGAAGATGAAGCTAAAAACGTCATCAGCCTAAGCTATGCTTCATTAAAATAAAGGAAATTAAATGCACTCCAATGGGTTGGAATAACACAAAGCCTCAGCTGTCACCCCAAGGAAGGACATTCCAGGTGCCAACACAAGCAGCCCCCTGTGCTCATCACAGCCCTTTCCCTACCCCACAGCTCACACATCCCTCTTGGGATGCCCCACAGCACTGCCAGCAATGTGCAGCTCCCCATGTTCTGCACAACATGTGTACTTCTGCTCTATTTTTACAGCATCCTGACCCCGAACATGAAGACTTTCAGTCTCAGAGGACTCAGATAAACGGCTGCAGGTGTTGCAGTGCTTTATGTAAAAGATGAGGAATGCCCTTCAACCCACAGCTCATTGTGGACACTGCAGGCAGCCAGCAGGATACTGTGCCCCATAATTTGCTCCCTCTGTCCCCTGGGATCCTGGGCAGGAACAGACTAGAGGATTCTTTGAGGTCTTCTCACCCCTACTTTGTACTTAATAAATATCAAATCAATCCTGAAATTACTTCTCACCTGAAAGCATCCAAAAGATTTGAGAAGAAACAACATTTGACAACACGCTCTCCCACGCTGTTTCTTTGTAATAGCACAGTATCATACTCTTATCTCCCCTCTACATAAAAAAAACTGCATCACAAGGCACCTAGCAGACCATTCCCTAAGAAGGAGATAAAGGGACAACAAGGTAAAGCCATCTCAGATGGCAGCAGTCCAAATAAATGGTTGCATTTTGAAAGATATGGAACACACAGAATTACACAAAACAATTTAAAACATGCCCCATAACATACAACATTAATTAGTTCCAGAGAGTGCTTACTTATTTTCATGGTATGATCACTCCCCAAGCGCTCATTATGAAAGACCCCAATATTCACACTCCTGTCTAGTGAACCCTCATACAAGACATGATGCTCTCCAACACAACAAAAGAGGCATCATCAGATCTGGCAATTTAAGAGCACAGCAGGCAAAGAGGAAAAGAGAAACTGCTGCTACCCAGCAAATGTTTGCCATCTCGCATCCATTTCTCTGCAGTGCTGTGAGGAGTTCAACTGCAGCAGAGCAGTTTAAGCCTTGCTGTGCAGACCTCAGTTAGGCACAGCCGTAATTTCGGCTTCCCATCAAATGCTTCTGCTGGAGGATTTCATGATGTCATTCCGTAAGTTTGCCAAGGCCTGGATGAGCGAGGCAGACCCAAAGGACAAAGTTACTGTGGATATTGGGATGGAATCATCCCTTTAGCCTTCCACAATTTTCCATTTCTTACACATATTTACAGCACTGAAGTGTAAAAATGGCCTCAGTAAGGAAGAAGAATCAAAACATGTCAATTAGGAATACTGTTCTGGTCCTAACCAAGTCAAAACTCTCGTGTAGGTTACCCAGCCTTCCTTCCCAGTTTCCCCAGCTAGGAAGTAAAGTATTTTACTCCTAGACTTCCTCCTGATGTTGTTACTTCAGTACAAGGCCTTTGAAGGAGAGATCAGCACAGGATGTTGCACAACACGTTAGTCACTGGACTCACAGCTCCAAGGCTGTGCAGGTCCCATCCCACTCCACGTTAGTCTGTGATGAGAGCCAGCAGGATGCAGCCTTAGCACTCCCAACTAAGTGATGCTGGTTGTGAAGGTAGATGTGACCTTGTTGCACCAACAGAAGCAAACACAGCACACCTGAAAGCCAGTGCTTCCCAGGGAGACCTAACGCCCACCAAGGTTTCCAATGGTCTCTGCATCTTACCAGCAAGTATCTTCATGTGGAATTCCTCACATTTAAAAGTAAACTGCTGTAGACACTTAGCTATGGTATCATGAGCTAGCTGTAGGCTAATGATGTGTAATTATGAAAGTTGTCATTACTGCACTGATCTCATCAGCTTCTAATTTTGGCTGCCACTCGCTCTTTGGAGTCCAAGCCACTCTCTCCCTGGAGCAGCATTACAGCATCTCCAGTGACCCAACACCCAGCCTTCCCCCCCACTCTCCAGCTCACATTGCCATTTCTGAAGCACAAGGAGACTCCATTCTGCAGGACAGGCTCAGGCTTTCTACAGTAACCCAGTTCCTGCTTCTCAGTGCCAACTCATTTACACAGGTACTTAATCCCCAGGGTGCTAAAAGATGAGACAGCAAACAGCCTCTTGCTTACAGGCATTTAAAGGTGAAATTACAGACAGCTTTCCCTGCTGCACAGACACCTCATCTGAGCATAAGGGAAGTGTAAGCCACAGCAATAACTGCTGAATACATAAACTTTTACTCTGCTCACTCCAGCCAAGATTGTCCTTATCTATAGAATGGCTTGGGCTGGAAGAGACCCCAAGGATTGTCAAGATCCAACCCCCTGCCACAGGCAGGACCACCAACCTCCAGACCTGGTACTAGCCCAGGTTGCCCAGAGCCCAATCCAACCTGGCCTTGAACACCTCCAGGGATGGAGCATCCACAGCCTACAATTGAGTGGATTTCTTTCAAAGAAATAAACCCATCTCTACACTCGTTCAGAACAAGAAAAACAGCCCCAAAGGTGGCCAGGGTTATTGCAGGCGAGGGTCTGTTCCCAACAGGCCTCCCAATTCCTGGAGGGGGAAGGAAGGAAGCGTTTAACTGCAAGGACCCGGGTCGCAGCATGCCAGCTGGCCTCCAACCAAGCAGCCTGCTCAATTCATTAGGGCGTATGCAGCCAGCAAGTCCTTCCCAGGCTGCTCACCACCACCACAAATCAGCATTAGGACCAAGGGGAAGAACAGAGTACAAGGCTGTCTGGGGTACAGCTTGTTAGGGAGCAGGCTAACGAGGACTGGCATGTACTGACACAGAAAATTCCATGTCTGCTTCAAACTCATTCCTCATCTCCTGACCCATCTTTGCTGTCACTCAAAACTTCCACCCCAGAAATCTGAGGAATCCACTGCTGAATTTAAGCCCTCGAGCAACACAGAGCCCATATGGAAGTTAAAGAGATGATATGTGTTTCTAATTTGCATTCTGAAGATCTACATTTGGGTACTTCTGAACGCTGACTTACTCAAGAAGCTTTTAAATATAAGACAAGTGGCAGCAAAGGAATGCAAAAGCCACCACTCCACTGCCACTCAGCCCAAAGGCACAGCACAGGGACATGGGACATCTTGGAATTCAGCCACGGGATTCAGCTCAGCTATGGAGCCCGGTGATCACAGAGGTCTTTTCCAACCTATGTTATACTTTATTTATCATTTCTTCTCAGTGGGTCTCCTCTCAGGGGGCTCTTCATGTCCCAGTGTCCCCAAAGCCATTGAGGAACTGCCACCTCTGCAGGTGCTGCTTCTCTGGTGCAGCTCCCCAGGGCTGCAGTGCCTTTTCAACTGCCGTGACATTTAGGCATTCTTGTTTTGAAAAGCTTGTCATTTTCAGCACAAGTTTTTCCAGGCTATCCATGCCTTGTGTCTGCACACAGTCCTTTTAAGAGTACCACCCCACTTGTTATGGAAACTTTGGCACATTTTTAAGTTATCTTGGGTCATAATCTCATAAACAATCCTCACAAACACTTTTACACTGCAGGAACAGTAAATAAATTAAGCATAATGCAAAAAATACATTTAAACAAAAGTCGTAGAGGCAATCAGTGCTCTGCAGGACTTTGAAGAAACAAAAAACAAACCTTTATTCTGCACTTTTACAGCAAGAAGCATGCCAAGCTCTGCTCTGACCAACAGGTCCACACCTACAGCTCCTGTTGCATCCCACAAACACTGAATGAGCACACCTTGCTCCAAAACAGGTGTGCAGAGGCCTGATGGCATCTACTCACACAGAATCATTATGGTTGGAGAAGACCTCTAAGACCCCCAAGGCCAAGCCCAGCCCACCCCACCATGCCCACTGACCACGTCCCTCATTGCCATGTCTCCACGGTTCTTCAACAGGCACGGTGACTCCACCAGCTCCTTGGGCAGCTTGTGCCAGTGCCTCTTTGCTCTTTCTGAAAGCCTATCTGATGGGATGAGATCCAGAACAGCAGAACTCCTGTGAATGTGCACACTGGTAGGCACGGCACGCACCCACTGCACCCACATCCATGGCTGGGGGCTGTGGGGAGGGAGCATAGCCCCAAATACCCCACGCATTGGGATACTCTGAGCAACCAGGAGCGGGAACTCAGCAAGCTGCGGGTCAGGCCTTACATCCCCATTTCCACGCGTACCAACGTACCTATTCGGGGCAGGTCCCGTTGCTCTCACCATTGACATCTAGATAAGAGATTTTTTTCCCCCTCCGCAGACAGAGGCAGACCGCGCAGCCCCCATCGGCTCCGACCCTCCGCACACCCGCGCTCCCAGGCGGCGCTCCCCGATCCAGACGGGCAGGCATCCCCCAGCCGACAGCCCGTATCAGCGCCTCTTCTCAGCGAGCAGCCGGGAGGCACAGCGCCCGACCGCTCCTCCTCACCGCGTCCTGCGGCTTCGGAGCGGCGCTCAGCGAGCGTGTGCCGCCCGGCTTCGCTCCATCCCCATCGCCGCAGCACCGCGCGGCCCCGGCTCCTTACCAGAGCGCGATCCTGCTCTTGGGGTAGCGCAGCCGCTCCACGCAGCCAAGGAAGTGCGGCAAAGCGCTGGCCGCGTTGCGGGCGATGATGGCCAGCAGCACGGTGGGCTTCCGCAGAGCCGACTCCGGCAGGGGCTGCGGCTGCAGCTCGGGGCTCGGCGGCGGAGGCTCGGGGGGCAGGCTGGCCCCGCAGCCGCCCAGCAGGAGCAAGAGGAGGAGGAGGAGAGCGGGACGGGGGACGCGGGGCGCTGCGCACGCAGCCATGATGGGCGCGGGGCGGCAATGCGGGGCCGCGGGGAGGGGCGGCGGCGGCCCGGAGCCCCGCAGCCGGCCCTGTGGGCAGCGCGGCTCCCCCGACTCGGCTCGGCGCGGTTCGGCCCGCCCCCACGGGCTGCAAGGCGGAGCCGGCGGCGGGCGGGCAGGCAGGTGGAGGCGGGGAGGGGTCCGCGCTGCGCCTCGCGTGGCTTCCGCGCACCTGCGGGGCTGCTGAGGAAGAGCCCAGTCGCTAAGCTGAGCCTCCCCCGGCACGGCTGGATGCCATCGCCTCTCACCCTACCGCTGTTAGCTGCGGGCTGAAGCCGGCCCCCGCATCACCGCAGCTTCCTTTCAGGCAGCGGGAGAGCGATGAGCTGTTCCCTGAGCTCCTATCACAACTCCTGTAAAGGGTCTCCAGAGACGCTGCAATGGGAGAACCTCCTGCAGTCCATGAGCATCCACCGGAACAATTAAGAAGGACGCGTTCCTCCTGTTTGCCCTTCATGACATCTTTCTAATTGTCCCTCTAGGGCGATACATTAATGAGGCTTTCCTTTCACGCTCAGTTTGCCACACATCACTGTGCTGCTCAGCTTCATTAACCACACAGAAGGAACAGCGCTGGCATCCACACAAAGGGACTGAGGTCCCACAGGAGCCAGGCACACACCGTGCTGCTGCAGCTCTGGGACCCCTCAGTGTGGAGAAACTGGGGACACACAGGGCTGGCACCCAGCTCTTCCCAGCACGCTGAGCCACGGCCGCTCCAGCTGGGCCACAGCACCCTGTGTTATTTCATAAGCCAGGACCCACTCTTGGAGATTCATGATCCTTGAGGTCCCTTCCAACCCTGGCCATTCTGTGTGATTCTGTGATTCTGTGGATGTTAGGAAATACTGCTTTTCTGAAAGACTGGTCAGGCGCTGGCCACTTCCCCTGCCAGGGGAGGTGGTGAAGTCACTGACCCTGGAGGCATTCAATGAACATTTAGATGCTGTGTTGAGGGACATGTTTTAGTGAGAGCTATTGGTGGTAGGTGGATGCTTGGACTGGATGATCTTGGAGGCCTTTTCCCACCTTGGTGATTCTATGGTTCTATGGTTCGCTCCCACATACACAGGGACCAAACCCACCCCATTCAACTGAGCGTTTCTTGCGAGGCCCTGTGCTGATCTGAGCATCCCCAGCTCAGTCCTGGTGTTTCCCCTAAGCAGTGATGCCGTCCGGCTGCTCCCAGGTCTGCCTTGAGTGCAGACCTTGCTGATGGTACCAAGCTGAGCGGTGCAGTCTGTGGAACAGGACGAAGGGATGCCATCCAGAGGGACAGGCTTGAGAAATGTGAACCTAATGAGGGTCAACACAGCCAAGTGCAAGCTGTTGGGGCAATCCCAGATACGCGGACGGGCTGGGAAAAGAACTCCCTGTGCAGAAGGACTTGGGGTATAACAGCACACTGTTTGCTTTTGCTTTCGTTTCACAGAATCACAGAATGGCCAGGGTTGGAAGGGACCTCAAGGATGATGAAGCTCCAAGCCCCCACCACAGGCAGAGCCACCAACCTCCACATTTCATAGCTGCCCAGGGCCCCATCCAACCTGGCCTTGAACACTTCCAGGGATGGACGGGGCATCCACCCGTGAAGGAACGGCGCGGAGGCGGAACTACAGCGGCGGGCAGAGCCGTGCCGTGCCGCCCGGAGCGCGGCCGCGTTGCACCGGGGAAGCATGGAGGAGCCGGCGGCCGGGCGGGCGGAGGAGCCGCGCGGAGCCGCGGAGGGCGGCTCGGGAGCCGAGAAGGGCCGGGCGGGGGGGAGCGGCGACTGGATGGCCGCTCATCCCACGGTACGGCCGGGCGTGCGCTGGGGGCGGGTCGGGCTGCCCGCCGTGCGGGGAATCCGGAGGCGGAGGGCCGGAGCTCGCAGCTCGCAGCTCGCAGCTCCCCGTGCCGCCGACACGAGGTGTTTGGTTTGGCCGTCCTCTGGTGTTGATGTACTGCGGCAGAAATTCAGAGCCCTTCTTTCTGCACAGCGCCAGCTCTGTTCCAGAAATAGTCTCGTCTTCCTCTGTCGCTTATTTATTTCATTCGCTTTTCTAAAGCGGGGTGGGGGGGAAGCTTTTGAGATGCTCTTAGCAGCCTGCTCCTGTTTTTCGTGCCCTGTTAGCCCCTCCAGCTGCTTTCAGGCTCAGTGGATGGCTGTGCAGATTCTGGGTTTGGCCACTGTACGGCTGTAACTGCAGCTTCCCCTGAGGAAGGCTGCCTTCTGGCTTTCAGTACCTAAAAGGAGCCTACAAACAGGAGGGGAATCAGCTCTTGGAAAGGGTAGATAACGGCAGGACAAGGGGGAATGGTTTGAAGTTGAAGGAGGGGAGATTTAGGTTGGATGTCAGGGGGAAGTTCTTTACAGAGAGAGTGGTGAGGTACTGGAACAGCTGCTCAGAGAGGTTGTGGATGCCCCGTCCATCCCTGGAGGTGTTCAAGGCCAGGTTGGATGGGGCCCTGGGCAGCCTGGTCTGCTATGAAAGGTTGGTGGCCCTGCATGTGGCAGAGGGGTTGGAGATTCATCATTCTTAAGGTCCCTTCCAATCCAGGCCATTCTGTGATTCTGTGACTCTGTGATTCAGTTCACAGCAATGATGTCCCTCGATATATCCGACAGCTCTCAGATCTATGCTGCGTTCCTGGTGTACCTGGACCTCCTGGAAGGTAATTGAATGAACCGACCGGACAGGCGTAGCAAAAATGCATTCACATGTACTCAGGTGTTATGAAAGCTTGTGCACTGGCAGAGCCTTTCCTAGAAAAGTCCTTGGCAGTGGTTTTGAAACTTCACGCAGTGATAGTTCCCTAAGAAACACAGTGTTTTGGCACCTCAGATCCCTGTCACGCGCCTGCACAGAGCCTTTGCAAAGATTAGGGCCTGCCTCGGCCAGCTGCCACAGCTGCAGTGCCAGGAGAGAAGCAGGGGAAGAAAGAGGGAGGTAGAAAGGAGAGGTTACAAGTTCAGTGGTTGTTGTGGCAATAGAACACTCTTCTGTATGTTAACATCAAAGCTACTAAATCATAGCATCTCCCTAAGAGTCCAGTTTAGCAATGGGCAGTAGTGCCCTGTCCTGATCAGGATGCTGGTGGCTGGAAAGGGCAAAGATTCCTGTAGGGAAGAAGGATGCCTAGTGGCAATAATTATAACAAGCTTTTGGAGCCTTACAAGAGTGGAATAGAGTTATGTGATAATGAAGATTGTCTTTTATAGTGAGGGAGGTGAGGCACTGGCACAGGTTGCCCTGAGATGTGGTGGGTGCCCCATCCCTGGAGACTTTGAAGGCCTGGCTGGACCAGGCTCTGAGCACTCGATGGAGCTGTGCATGTCCCTGTTCACTGCAGGGGAGTTGGACCAGGGAACCTCTAAAGGTCCCTTCCAACTCTAAGGATTCTATGATTTTAAAGCTCTGCAAACTCTCCCGAAGTGGCTTAATTGAAAAGGAAGGCGGGGAGCCAGTGTAATAAATGCTTCATAGGAGCACTCAGAAAGGAAACGTGGCATGTGAATGGGCTATTTGTCTCTCCAGGGAATTGCCCTGTGAGGAAAGGGAGGGAAACGACCAAAGATGTTAAATAAAGTTTGAAACCTAATATTTGAATGAATGAAACTTGTGTTTTGTGTCCTGATCCTTCTCATCAACTATCGACCTTTTTAGGGAGAAGCTGGCATGAAGTGAAGCATGTTGGATTAGCAGAACTGCAGCTCGTATGTTTACATGCCCGTGAAATGGAAGAGGGCGATGTCCAAGTGATGGTACCAATACCTGCGGATGTATTAGTGAGCCATGAGAGGTGAGGCTGTGCTCAGCGTTTGGATCCCATTGCCCGTAGGATAAAAAGAAGACTAGACAAGAGGCTGTTTAATTTGGCCATGGGGAAGTGGGAGGAAACAAGGAAAGCAGTATCTCGATCTGTGAGCAGAGTTATTTTGAGTGCTGCGATTGTTTACTTAAAGTTGAGATTGCTTTCTCTTCCTAAGTTGCATCAGTCTCTGCTTCTCCCTCCCTGGAAGTGGCAAGCCTTGGATGTCAGCTTCCTGCAGCACCCAGCTCCTTCTGTTGAGCTTCGGATTGTTTAGAAGTTGCCTATGTTGTAGGAGGTAATAGTGGATATCAAAGCGTGTGTTGGAGAGACAAGGTCAGAATACGAGACCTTCACAGCTTATGTTTTGAACATTCTTGTACTGCATGTTTGTAGTCTGGGAAATCTGACAATACCTTAAGTCACTGGGCTTTCAAGTACCAAACAGGAACATAAATCCCTCTGGACCTCTCTGAATAAACTTTTTAATTGCTGAATCTCAAGGATAAGCATAGTGTGCTACATTTGTTTAGCTTTTTGGTTGGATAGCATAATTTGGCTGCTTTCAACTGGAAATGCCTCGTACTGACTGAGAATCTAATGCTCAGCTATCCTTTGAGCTGTGATTTTGACACAGTATGTTTTAGATACACTATGTTTTTTGCCTTTTCTTAGGCTTCAGGAGTGACAAATCAATCTTTAGCAAACAAACTTCCATCCTAATTCTGCTGTGTGCTTTCCTAAGAGCATATCTTCAGAAACAATTCGTTTTGATGGGGAAGAAAAAGACTCAGCAGATATTGATGGATTCGAGTGCTATCTAATTGCTGAAGAGTCTTCCATTGGCAAACACTGGTCATTTCTTGTGGGCTTAGTTTTATAGATATGGTGTGATAGAGCAAATCTGCTTACAGGACTTGCAGGATGATATACAGAGCAGTAAGTTGCTATATGGGGCCTTTGAGAAATTACTCCTATGTGCTGAGTTGCTGTGTTTGTTTAACGTAGTAGGTTTCCACTTAGGTTGGAAACTTTGATTCCTAGGAATTGAGTCAATGCCAGCAAGTATGTTCTAATTAGTTTTTAATGACAGGGAGATGATGTGCTGTGTGTATGTCCTATCTGGTACTGTTTCACTGGGGCTTTTCACTTGGAGCCTCTGGACTTGTTTGTTCTGTGGTGATGCTGTTTGCTCTGCTGCTGGCACCAGTGTGCATGGAATCTGTTACTGGAAGGATGTGTGTTAGAGAAGCAGAGAGTGAATGCGTCACATTGATTAAAAGTACAGTTTGTGACTGGGTTTTGCTATAGAGCAAATGCAGAGAGCACATTGTCACTAAAGTGAGCCAAATGTTGGGCTTCAATGCCAGGTGAGTTCATTAAAGCCTGTATGTGCTTGATACAAGCGTGCACTGTCTTCTGCCTGACAACAGCTTTGGGAATTTCTGCTACTGAAAACGTGTGTGTGCATGCTTGGAATTTCATTAGAAGGTCAGCACTGATCAGAGAGGCCTGGTGTGTCTTTGTAGAGAAAGGACAGCACCAACTCAGCTCATTTGCTGGAGCAGGAGACAAAACAGAGGGTATGGACAAAAACTGTGCCTCAGTGAAGAGGGAGTTCATTAAAAAGAAATTGGAAACAGTTATAGTGTCACTGCCTCTTTGTTCTGGCAGCTGTGTTGTGACTGTTGATAGCAGGAGGATGCTATATGTATGCTGTCTGACATAATATTTTCTCATTTGATGTCCAAAGCTGTAGACAGGAAAGCATGCATGCTTAGTTACCTCGCTGTTCTGTCCAGGAGTGACAGAGTTTTTGTGTTACTTGCTGTAAGGAAGTAAATGCAGTTCAGTTAACATTGAAGCAGAAGCCATTGGAGGTGGTTGGGAATGTGAAAATAGTCTGTCCTCATTCCTGGGCCTTAAAGTTTGCACTAGCTGCACAAGCCGCTAGCAGTTGGCACTGTTCAGGTCAGCATTTCCTTGCTTAAACAGTAAGTCTGGGTAGGAACTGCAGGGGTGATTTTCTTCTCAAAGCCACTTCAGCAAAACCCTGCCAAGCTCTGCCTTCCCAGGTGGCTTGGGAAGATTCCTGTTTGGCTGACACTCCAAGGACAGTGTCCTTAAAAGGCCATAGTGAAGCTGACATGGAAATTACCAACAGGACACCCAAATGATAAATAGGATTGGTCTGAAAACACCCAACAAAACGTTCAATGTTTTTTAACTTACTCTGAGATTTCCTTTGTCCAAAAGCATGGTGGGCTGTTGTGTGTGCTGTGCTCTACGCCCAGAATTGTGACTCCTCAGAGGGGTTGAAGCAGTTAAGTACAGGTAGCCCTGCTTTGGAGCTGGCAGAAATGAGATGCTGGATCTAGTACAGGCACAGCCTGTCCTGGACAAATGACATTGGCAAAGCAATGAACCACCAGACTATATGATTTGTCCCTGTCCCATTTGTTAGTTATATGGAAGTGTTGGAACTGAAGAATGAAGTCAGTTACATCTGGTTATGAAGACTGTGGAGTTTGTTTTAGGCTGTAACACTATCAAGGGTTGATAATAGCAGGGTGGCAAAGCCTTTGGCTGCAGCAAACAAGAACAAGCCCAAGTACAGCAGCCACAGATACAGAAATGAAGAAAAAGAGCTGCTTACCTTTGGAAGGCCTTAGGTAGGTAAGGATCTCCACCAAGAGATGGCCTCACCTTCACTGCCAGTCCTTAAATGAGGTCTGGGAAGGGGTGGATCCTGGCTCCAGCCCTTTGGTCACTCTGGTTCATTGCATACACCTGAGCTCCTCTGGGTTGGCCCTGCCTTCCACCAGGTGCTCAATCTCTGCTTCAAGCCATGACTGAGCATTTCCACTACATGGGCTAAAAGGAAAAGGACTATTTTATTACAATGGTAACTTGATTTCAGGAAAGGAACATGTTAATGTTTCATTTTAAAGCCGATAATCATCCTTAGGGACAAATTTGGTGGTTGGAAGTGAAATCTATAGTTTGCAAAATAGATCTTCCTCTAATCTAAGGGGGTTTTGCTTATAAGCAGCGCTTGTGTTTTAAATGCACTAGAAGTGTGATGTGCTCCCTGTTTGGCATCTGCTTCAGTTTTGTCAGTAGTTCTGCTGCTAGCATTGAGTTTACTCATACATCAAGCATTAAAACTGTCATCAGTGGCTTCTAGCTAAAAACTCTTTATCAGTAGTTGCAAAGGGACCGATGTGGCTCATGCAGCTGAGTTAGACATGCTGTACTGATTGAACTAACTACAGCCAGTGTACCTCGCAGAACTCTGCCAAACTGATTTCTCCCTTTTTGCACAGCTTGTTTTCTTTTTCAGCTTCCCTGGAAAATAAAAAGGGCTTCATATTCCTTGGGGTTTCAGTTCGTTCCTCTGATGAGTGAGGCATGCGGTGTTTTCTTTGGTTCTATTTTCTTTTCCATTACAAAAACAGGAGTTTCTTCTCGCATCCCACATTCCTGTAAGAAAGAAATCCCAAGAAACAGTGGCGTCCATTTACGCACCGTCCCCCTGCCCCACACCACACGTTTCTTCCCCTGTATTTCAATGCTTGTATCAACTTGTATGGACTCTCAGCACTGCCTTGCGTGGAGGGGAGGGAGCTGTTCGGGTTGGCCGAGCCTGCAATGAATTATTCATCCCAGTACAAAGGGCAGATTGAAAGCCTTTGGCTTTTATGGTAAGGAAGGCAGTAGTTCCATTTCAGCTCAATGGAGCACTATGCAACCTCCATAAAACAGCTCTGAGCTCTCAGTGTTTTCTCTGCTTCCCAGCGGCAGCGCATGGGATAGACCACTGAAATACCTGTGTTGGCCACAAAACTTTCTGCCAGCGTTCTTTGCTTTATGATTCTATTCTCTTTTGCTGGTTGGACAATCAGTTGAAATCTCAAGCCTCAAGTTCACCCACCATACTTTTAAGCTGTTATTTACAACGCTAATAGAAGGCAGCTAAATTCCCTTTGTGATGTAGTTTGAAGGCAGCACTGAGGGCAGATGCAATGTGACCTTAGCAGTGATGTTACCTTACTGCAGTGGTCGTTGCTTGACGTTCAGTAAGTTGATTCTGCTTTTTCAATTAATTCTTTTGTAGAAAACTAGCAATCATTGCTGAATGTGGTTTGTAGGTATCTAGAAATCCCCTCAAGGTTTTCTGAAGCAAAGGGCCTTAGAAATGCCAGATGTTTACTTCTGTATAATAGCATCTCCTTCATGTGTTTGAGATTAGATTCCTTTCATCTTCTGCAATGTGAGGTGAACAGGAGGTTGCTTCCTAGGTGGGAACTGAGGGCTTCATCTGCTTGGATTTGCCTTGGTGGGAGCAGATGCACTGCACTGAACATGCAGACACCATCAGCATTAGGGATGGGTTTTCAAGCTGTTCTGAAAAACAGGTACTGTGTGATGTACAACTGACAATAATTATTTGGGAAAAATGTTTAATCTTACTCTGTTCATAGGACTTGAAGCTTCCCAGTGCTTCCTGTGGTGTCCAGCTTTACATATTTTTCCTTTCACGAGGCCTTTGTTCAAAACACACCTTTTTGTGTGGGAAATGTGATGTCTGAGTATTGCTGTTTTAACATTCAAGGCTTTTCTCCCTTGAGAGGGGGAGAGAAGGGAAAGGAGTGGTTGCAGGGTATTTTAACTCCCCCCTGTATGCAGCAGCACACATACTTGACTGTTCTGTGAGCTCTCCCAGGACTCTGGATGCCTTTTATTTTATACCAGGCACTCACTGGCATAAATCTGAAGCAGACAGCATGTACAGGGTGGCTGTCCCCATCCTTCATAGCCAGGCTGAGGTTGTGGACGAGCCAAGCTGAGGCGATGAACCAATGCATGCATTGCTTTGCATTTCAGATGGCCTAGAATCATAGAATCAATCACTTCTTGCTTTTTTTAATTCCCCTCTACCCCCGTATTCTTGGGCACATCAAAAGGATTTAAAAATATATAGATTTCCTTCAATGTTTCATCTTTCTATTTGTGGCAGGTAGCAAGTACAGTGAAATGGGGCAAAGCCAGATGTTCTTCCTTGACTCCTTGTAAATGTCTGATGCTGCAAAGAAACTTGGTGAGCGTGCTGGCTGCCATCCTTGTTGGATGCCTTCAGGGAGGAGCGGAAATGCAGGCCTCTGATACAGGCTTCCTGAATTCCAAAGCTTATTCTCTTCAAAGATAGCATCCCACTAATCTGCAGATGTGCTGGTTGTGGTCTGCATGAATACAAGCTCTTGTTTTGGTGCTGCCTGTATGGAGAAAAGAAATCTGCTGTTAGGGCCTGGCCACTTCTGTGATCGAGGCACATTTTTAAGTCTAGGTGCTAAATGGTGGGGGGGATAAAGGTCTGTGTGTCTGTGCCTGAAGGTGTAAGAAGAAATGATGAGTGATGGTGGGTCGGTGTCCCTGGAGGTGTTCAAGAGCTGTGGAGATGTGGCACTGAGGGATGTGGTCAGTGGGCATGGTGGGGTAGGTTCAACTAGATGATCTCAGTGGTCATTTAGAACCTTTGTGATTCTCTGAGAAGCGTAGATCTAATGGCTGGCTGTCCATCCAATCTCCTAAAAGAGTAGGAAGATAAATGTAACAGTTACTAAAGAAAATATAAAGGAGTCTTAGCTGACAGCACGGGGCACGCTCAATACGGCTTTGTTGTTTTGGGGGCTCCCAAAATATTTCTCCAAGCAAGCTGTGCCAGTTCCTGACTTTTTATTTTTCTTTCTGTTTCTCATTCTCAGGCCAGGGAGAGGTTAACCTCCGCTGCCAGAGAACAATGGATAGTTCTTTCCTGATGGGAGTGCTGCCAGCAGCCTGGCCCCACCACCGGCTTCTGTTCAGAGCTCCCTTCAGACAGAAGCTGTTGAGGTGTGACACCGGCTGCTTGCTCTGTGCACATACAGCATTCTGAAAGGACAGCTGCAGTCCTTTCCCAGGCCCTTGTCACCCACAGGTGCATGAAGCTCATCACTAGGTGCATGGCCAGAAGGCCTTGCAGCGTTTGGGGCATGGCTCGTATGGGAATGCATCTCTTTCTGGTTCCTGAGAAGGAAGCTTGCTGCAGCAGTGCTTGCTGGGGCAGTGCTGTTCTCAGCTCTGAGCTGAAAAATAAGTAGCTTATTATTCTTAAACTGAACAGGAAAAATTGCATAACTTTGTCTTGAATTTTTAAGGAAGATGTTATTTATGCTGACTCTCCTGAAGAACATCATTAGTCTTGTGGCTTCTAGTCTAGACAGGGAGGTAGAAAAGCCTGGCTTCAGTTCCTGGGTCTTCCATAGTCTCATAGAGAACTGTAGCACAGAGATTGGAGGGCTTATCTCTACAAATGGAAGATGTCACTTGGTTCTGTGTGGGTTTTGTTGTTGTTTTGTTTTGGGGGGGATTTTTTTTCCTCTAAATGATTACAGGAATTTGGATTTTTATTAGAGCAGATGTTACACTTTCTATGCAGACAAACTTGCAGAACAAAACAGGATTTTACTGGATAATCTCCTTCCAGCTTTTTAAATAGCAGTTGTGCTGGAGCCCTGTTGAAAGGCTCAAATGCAATTTCTATTATTCCCAAGCTTTGCAGGAGTTTTTGGGGGGCTAGCATGTGTTTTTGCAGGAATGATATTAAAGATAAGAAAATAAAATAGCGTGTAAAAACCTCTCAAGTTAGAGAATCTGCAGTAGGAAAAACTGTTTTCTGCTTCATGTCATCAGTATAGAGACCTACAAAACCCAGCTTCTTCCTGTGCCAGGTTGTTATGGGGTCCTTTCTAACTGACTGTTTTCTCTTCTAGGTTAAGAGAAATCATGAAGAAAGCTGCTCTCCCCCATGACGACCCTGACACCCCGCTGTCAATTACCTTGGCCATAGTTGAGACAGATTCCACAATAGTCTACTATAAAATGACTGATGGCTTTGTGTTACCGGAGCCTCCTGATGATACTGAAGATGCAGACAATAAACAGTGGAAGAGGAAAAGACGGAAGCTTTCCAAATAACGAAGACAAACAGACTTTTCTTGAACTACTCAAACAAAAGTCCAGGAACTTAAGTGTGTAAATAAGCAGTGTGCAGAAGTCTGCCTTCTGCGTATCAAGTGCATGTTCATGGAGCATGGAGTTTTCTTGCAGCTCCACTGTAATAAAATACCACTCAAAGCATGAAATGGGTCATGCTTTTGAGACAGATTGCTCCTAATTAATTAATAAAAATATACTTCTCAAAGGTCTGCACTGCAGGATCTCTGATTGATACCTCTTTCGGTAGGTAACAGAATGTACACATCCTTACCCATATTATAAATACTTAATAAAGGTCAATCTTAACAGCATTCCTGCCAGAAATCATTACTAAGGGCTTTGTAGTTCACAGTATCTTCATCTTAACGCTGTCAGAAGTGCTTGTGCTACCTCCCAGCTTACATTTCTGAAGGCTTCCTGCAGAAGCAACTACATCTTTCACATAACGGCCTTCTTCAGATTAAACTTGATGCCATCCTAGTAAAAGCTTCCTGAGTAAAAAAAATGTCCTTGCCCCCATCATCTGGGGGGGGGGGAGCATGCTGATCTGAGGACCTTGTTACCTGCAGGGAGCCCTTTGCTGGCTCACTCATCCAGAAAGCTACTTCAGAGCACTGGGGCAATTCTCTGACACCATCACTTTGTTCTGCTGTATGCTGTGACCACGCTGCTGCTCTTGGATGTATTTTATGGACTCTGCTGCATATTCCATAAAGCAAATCTTAACTTTGCTAGGCTGCATACCATCAGGTAACTCGGGTCCTTGTTAGAAGCTGTTAAATCCTTCAACCCCAGTGTGAGTATGTGCTGGAAAAGAGCTGGTTTTGTGTGAAGAAAGCTCTGGCAAATGCTACACCTTGCAGAATTTAAGCAACAGATGCTCAACCTCAAAAGCCCTTTAGCATGTGCTTTCTTTTCTAGAAAACACTGACATGTATTTGCTGCGTGGCTGATGCTAGCTTGGCTTTTCTTCCTTCATTTTATCACTTTTAAGTACCAAAAAGGAGCAGATGTTTTCTATACGCTGCAAACTCCTTACTCTGTCTTCAGGAGCTGAGGTGGACGACCATGTCTGGAGGCTTTGATCTCTCTATGCATCCCAGTGAGCAGTGGTTACGTGGGCCTTTTTCCTGGCTCTGTGTTTCTCAGGGGAAAAGAAGAAGAAATACTATCAGTGCACCCTTTGTCCCATAGGCATTACTATGTAAACAAGGAAGTGTTAGGAAAGTTCAGAGCCAGCAGTGCTGCTCCTTTACATCCCATTGAAGTGGTATTGCTTCTCTGTGCCCAGCAGTGAGCACACATTGCTGAGCCTCTGGCATCCTGAGCACTGAATAAAGATGGGGAGAGACTTCCTTTGGAAGCCTATCGCATCTGAGCAGCAGCACATTAAGATTCCTAAACCCACGGGATCTTGGTGCTATGCCTGAAGTACTCAAGCTCTGCATACTCCAGAATCATAGAATGGCCTGGGTTGAAAAGGAGCTCGAAGATCATCTAGTTTCAACCCCCTGCTATGTGCAGGGTCACCAACCAGCAGACCAGGCTGCCCAGAGCCACATCCAGCCTGGCCTTGAATGCCTGCAGGGATGGGGTATCCACAACCTCCTTGGGCAACCTGTTCCAGTGCCTCACCACCCTCTGGGTGAAAAACTTCCTCCTAATATCCAACCTAAACCTCCCCTGTCTCAGTTTGAGACCATCCTCCCTTGTCCTATCACTATCCAGCTGCAGAGGTGTGACCTGTGACATCTGACTGTGACACCTTTGTAAATTCAGCCCACCAGGTTGCACGGGCTCCACTTTGCCATCTTCTATATGAATCCTTGCAGGGCTGAAGCGACTGCACTGAAGTCTTCAGTCCTTCCCCTCCCTTCTGCTAAGAGCAGTATTCTGTACGTGTACAGCTAAGAGCTGTATATATATTGTATCTGTATATACAAATACTCCATCTGGGAGCTTTCTCTCTGCCATTCACGTTGCTGTGCTGCAGCTCAGCAGCCCTGAACTGCAGGACAGTGAGGAATTTGATGCACCCCGGGTTTGTACCCATCCTTGCAGCCCCAGCTGCCCCCCAGCAAAGCACTACCAAGGCTCTCTCCCTCTTCCAGCCCCTTTATGCAGAAACAAAAGTAATTGTGAGCAACTGGGCTTTCCTGACTCCTCCAAAGCAGCTGCACCTCGTTTTTCAGGCTGTCCCATGGAGCAATCTCTTTTCCATTTTCTTTACATAGTTTCTGGATGCTCTCTGTCCCTTCGGTTGCTCTGTGAGCACCAGGACCTGGCCGCTGCCTTCCGCCTTACCCACAGCCCGTTTGCTCGGGCAGTTAACGAGCCCATGATGAGTTCTGCACCTCACTGACGCCACGTGCTGCCCTGATGCCCTTTCATCTCATCGATCTTCCTCTTCACATCCAGCTCCAACAATCCCCCAGGCTCCCTTTGCCAAAACCGAGCGGCACTTTTTTGGGGGCTTTTCCCCCTTTTTGGAGGGAACACTCTCAGGCACCTTCCCAAACGGAGCCCGGAGGACTCCCAGCCCCGGCTGACGGCGGGCACACGGGGCCGAAGCCGCGGGCTGCGTTGCAGCAGAGGGCGCTGCGGACTGCGGAGCGGCTGCCCTCCTCCGCTGGCTGCTCTGCCAGAGCCCTTCGATCTGCGTCAATCCTGAGCGCTACATCACAGCGCTGACTAAAATGATGCCCGAACTACTGTAAGACCAGAGAAAAGGACAGCCTTTCTCTTGCAGCGCTGTAAGGTCAGGCCCCATCCAATGCCGGCTGGGTTGTCCTACCGCAGCCCACTGTACATTCCAGATTTGGCTACAAGAGTGGCACACAGGCTCTTGTCCATCACAGGCAAAAACGCATGGATAACGTGGTGGCTGCATAAAAAAACAGTGTTTTGTAGCTGCACTCTTTGTATCTGTTGTAGTTTGCATGGAAATAAATGGAAGGCATTACTTTCGGAGCAACCCACGTATATCACCACGAAGAGTGTTTCCCCACAATCAAATATTGCCAGGAATGACACGACACAAAACCCTACCGGTTGTGACAGCGAAGTGATGGGTCCTCCCAGGTGCCATCCTCATGCACAGAGCTCTGGGAACACTTCTACCTTTGTATGCCACCACCTGAAAGCTTGGAATAGACATCCAGAGCGAGAATCCAGCTTGAATCCTGCCATAGAACATCATATTTAATGGAGAAGAATGTGACTGTCATCTAAGAGAAGAGGCTGAGAGAGGCTTAGAACATTTGCTGTTCTTACAAACGTGGTGCCTTCTGCAGGAGTTGAGAAAATAAACTACATAAAGTAGAAAGAAAGTAATACATCAAAATCCAGGATCTCCAGCAGCCCAAACATGCTGCTTATCTGCCCGAGAGCCAAACTGCCACCTGTTACAGCCATCCTTGTCCCAGAAAGGATGGGCTCCATTGATCCTCTGCCCAATCTATTGCTTAAGCAAAATTATCACAAGAGAGCAATCATAATTAACTGGCAAAGTGGGTTTGGAGGTGTGACAGCTAGATAGATGAGAATTTGATTAGGGAAGAACAAGGAGTTGCACACATCAAGGAAATACTGGGCTGGAAGGAGGTTGCTCAAGTGTTTGCCCCTGATCTTGGACTCAGTATGTTCACTTTTTGTAGCTGGCCATAGACTAAACCTGGGGACAGAGCTAAAGAAGTGACAAGGCAGCAAAAAATACAGAAAGGAACTGATTGCCATGTGAGGAGGAACAAATGGCACCAAGTGCCAGGAGAAATACCTCCTGCCCTGCCTGCAGCTCTGCACATCCATGCACAAATCCATGCTGGGGACTCTGGCTTACCAAGCAGGGCTGTTGGAAAGCAGGATCTGAAGATATTAGCCATTAGGCTCAGTAAAATGCCACCAAACCACACAGCCATGAAGAGAAAGACGCTTTCTAGGCAAATATTTCCAGCAGAGAGATGTGCTGCAGGAGTTACCAGTGCTCATCCCACGCAGTGAGTACCTGTCCCCATTCTGTGACGCTGTTGGCAATGGTGGGCATCAGGTCCTATGAGCCAGGCTGCACAGCAGGCTTCTCTCCATCAGAACAATTCCTGTCCAGCTCGTTCCTCACCATTCTTAATTGCTGGAGCCTCGTGGAGCAGGCTGCCTAATGAAGGAAGATAGTAATTAGCCCAGTGTTTTCCCTGCTTGTGCTGTCTGTCCATGGGTACTGCCCTTTTAAACATGTATTTGGTGAAATCAAGCTGTTCTGGTGGGTTGCTGGAGAAGAGACAGGGAGGAGACAGCACAGTGCTTGTGGGTGGCTGGCTTTCCCTCCAATTAGCAGCATCGATAACAATCAAATTAGAATTAAAGCAGGAGCAGCACAATCAGAAGGTCAGCTTGCCAACTGAAAATTATGCAAGAGCAAAGGAGGCTGGTGCTGTGCCAGCAGGATGCACTGCTCGCTGGGCTGCGTCTGCAGGAGCAACTTTCAAGAATATTTGAGAGATGAGAGGCTGCAAAGGTATTTAGTGTTGATATTGCTTTGTGCCAAAGGAGGTGATGCAAGTAAAGCTTGGCAAAAGATTTTACAGGACGTGCAAAAAAATTAAATAAATAAATAAAGAGAATGTAACTTGACAGAAAAACAAAGAATCAAAGTGCTGAAGAATGAGGGACTGTGATTTCTCGTCTATTTTTAACAATTTGGTAAGAAAAGGGAAGATCCATCACTAACCTGAAAGGCAGCGGATCCAAAGGATATCTGAAACCCATTCACAGTGCAGAGGTGGGTTCAAAAATTGCTGGCTGTTTTGGGAAGAGAAAGAACAACAGAGAACTTCAGCACCAGCGCTAATAATAAGACATGATGACTCAGTGCCTGGGAAGGAGAATGAAAAATGAGCAAAACTTGGGATTTTTGGAAAATGGAAAGACTGAGGCATCCTGATGAGGACCCAACTGTGGAAAGTTATCTAAAAATACTCAAATAAACCTCCATCTCTCTACAGAGATGTAGAGATGTGTGTCAGAGCTGTTCACATTGGCAGCAGAGTCGAGGCCAAGGCTTGGGGCTGGAACCCAGCAGAGATGTCTGGAGTCCCTGTTGATGCAGATCAGCTCGCTGCTGGACCTGCCTTGTGTCTCCCTGCCCTTGGAGCTGAGGCAAGCTTGGTGGAGGGAAAGGGGAAAGCAAAGAGCACGTACCTGGCTGGGACAGTATTTGGTGACTTAGGGCAGATGGGGGATTTTTGGAGAAGAAGCAACATCACACTTAACCAAAACATGCAAATCCCGGAGCAGCCACCACCTGAGCTGGGCACAGACAGCCCAACGTGAGGCCAGCAGAGTTGGAAAGGTCTTGAGAAGCTCATCAGGATTTGAAGGTGTTAGCAGAAAAGCAGCCCTATGAAAAGACAGGTGGTGGTTGCCTGTTTGTAGCCAAACATTGAGAGAGGCAACGCTCTGCTGAACCCAGGGCCCCATCCCATACGCAGTGATTGCAGAGCCCAAGGCCCAGGCAGCAGAATTCAACCCAACTTTGCTTTGCTTAATGCACACAGTGAGTCACTGAGGAGACCAAATAATAGTAGTAAGGAGGTGGTCTTTACCAGCATGATGCCTTCGTTTTGAGTTGACCTCAGTGAGTCTGGAGCCTTCAAGAGAAGAACCACGTTACATCCCGAAGCATTGGGAGTGCCTATGGGTCAGGAAGAGCCACTTTGCCTCTTGAGCTTGGGTTAAGCCCCTCAAAAAGAAGTTTACTTCAAGGTATGCAGAGTTTTGGCTTAGCTACTGCTTCCAGTGCAGGTTGAACCAGTGTCATAAGGCACTTTGCCTTTAGCAAGGCAATTTCTTCCCTGTTAGTAATTACGACAACAGAACTTTCCTGGGTTTTCTTTCATGCAAAGGCCATTTGGTGCCTATGTGATGCGTTCCTAACACAGCCCTGACACACCAAGCACGCTTAGCTGATCCTTCACCTTGTGGAAAGGATTTAAATCTCCCACTTCTGGGCTCAACGTAGTCCTTGTCAGCAGAAGGACAGCATAGCATGTCAGACTGTGGACAGACTTTAATGGGTTTTCTTTTGTCACAAGGAAGGAAAAGGCTTCATTCAACCTATGCTTGTAATAGAAAATTGAGCACATACGCTCAGTGAATTATTGCCCCATTTCCTGGCCCCACCACAAAGCCTGCTAGCCATCTCTCCTGCACTCAAAAACATCCAAGCAGAAGGAGTTTGCTCTTTATTCCAGCTTGCTTAGCAAAGCAGGGAAAAGCCAGAAAGCACCTCAAAATTTAACACCAGAGAGTCCATCCTTCTGTCCAGATAAATCTTTCACCCTCTCTTACTTCTTTTCCTCAGAAAACCTTTCTTCTGATGTTAGTCTAGGTCTGCTATCAGGCTCTTCTGATGCACTGAAATTCCCCAAAGAACAGTACTCAACTTTTCCACATAGCCCTTATCTATGTGTATATATTCCTCCTTTCTGCCTCCAAGGAACAGGTTCCTAGGATTTTCCCACGTTCATTGAGGTCATTTTTGTTCTTCATCCCATTTCCTCTTTGGAGAAGAGAGCCTGCATCCGTTTCTTCAGATGTCCCTCCTGCACCATCTCAGTAAATAGGCAGCTATGAAGTCTTTTCTCTGCATGAACACAGAGCTCTGGAGCAAACACCACAGTTACGTTCAGGACTTACCTTGGGGTAGATGCTCCTGGTGAAGTCTATCTTAGTTAAAGCATTGATGGCAATTAGCAGCATCAGGTCAACTTCTGAAGGCTCTACCCAACCTTCTGCTATCAGGATTTCTCCTCCCAAAACTTCTGCGGATATATAAAAATGTATCCTGCACAAGAATTGCAACTGCAACGATCCACCGTACCCATATAGGAGCTAAGAGGACACTTTTTACAGATCTGATTTCCCCTTGGCTGAATCCAGCCCTCTGGATATGAAACTGCTGGAGGGTGAGAGCTCCTTGTGCCAGGCAATGCGCCCTTGCTTTGATGCACCAGCCACTATGAGGTTGCAAAGGAGGAAAACAAGGCTGTGTTTTGCCTAATTACCAGACAGTGAAAGCAATTCTGATGCTGCTGAACCAGTAGTGGAGAGCCTGATGAATTTGCTATGGTTTCTGCAATCCGTCACGGTATGGGTATCACTCCCTCACACACACACACCAGCAATACAGCCTGCAGCAGGGCAGAGCCTTGCTCACCACCTTCCCAGATCTGAGAGCCTGAGGAAGATGGGCTCAGGCCAACTTTTGCCACGCAGGATGAAGGACAAATGAAAGTCCTTAGGATTCAGCTCACACGCCTGAGAGATGGGATGCTGAATTTCTGCCTGGTGTTTGCTGCTCTTTTGTAGGCACTAATCTGCTGACATGGCAACTGGGTCCACTTGGATCCTGGAATGTGCACAAATTTCCCAGGGAGGTGGTGGAGTCACCATCCCTGGAAGCATGCAAGAACCACTTAGATGCTGTACTGAGGAACGTGGTTTAGTGGGGAATATTGGTGATAGGTGGATGGTTGGAATGGATGATCTTGGAGGTCTTCTCCAGCCCTGATGATTCTGTGACTCTATGATCATGTGTTTTAAGGACTGGTTTAAGTTTTAGGAATAACTAAACCTAGACTCATGCACATATCTGTGCGTGGGTGTGCATAAACCACACAGGTACTGATGTAGGAGGGGTTATTTATATAAAAGCAGACTTTTAATAAGCAAACTTGAATAGCTGGGGATGTTTTGTGAAGGCTGAAGGATTTTACTGTAAAAGGTAATTTTTTCACCTGAAGAAAAGTATTTATTTAGCCAAGCCCCTGGAAAGTATAAAGGATGGTCTGTTTAACCCAATTTCCTTACTTTTTTTTTTTTTGCCCAGAAGCTTTCCCAAGCACAGCTCACCACAATGCCTGCACAAGGACTGGTCACCATCCTACAGGTTGGGGTGGATGGGCTTTTTCCTTGCAGCACTTAACAGCAAAGCAGACCTTCAATACATGGGTGCTGTTTGGCTCAGGGTGGGCTTAGCCTTGAGACCTTTCCTGGCTGAAGGATGTTTGGATTTGTCCAGGGCTGCTCACTCCATGGAGGGGTTGTACTTTGGAGGATGATCTGATTTCAAGATATTAAAACCCACTGACCTGAAGACCAGCGTCTTCCTGGCTGGTGGACAGAAAGGTGAAGCCTCTGTCTTGAGAGCAAACCTGGGAAAAGACTGCTGGGTGTCCTCTTTCATCTCACCAGGAGAGCACAACTGGAAGGAGAAGAAAGGAAAGCAGGTTATCCCAGAGCTCTGTGCTGATCTTTCAGCCTTGCTCTGCTGCCCCAACGCTTCTTTCTTGTGATTCCTCCACACCTCTGTATGCATCCAAAGAAAAACCCCAAAACTACAAACTGCCACAAGTCCAGGATGGAGGAGCAAGCAGCTGAGAAGGATGAGCAGCCACTGAGCTGTGCCAAATGATCAGTGTCTTCAGACAGACATATTTACTTGTTAGAGGTCTGGGCACTTTTTGGAGCATGTCCTCAGACCTGCCATAGGCTCAGTGTGAGCATCTCAGCGAGCTGAGCTGGCACTGCCTATGGAAAATGCAGCACCTGCCTTTGTGAGTGCTCACACTTCTGCCTCAGATGTTGAGACACAACACTTGTAAGCTTGTTCAGGCAGACCAACTATTTCTGCATGAGCAACCCTGGAGCTCCTGGTAGGTAGGCTTGAAAGCCTGGCAATAAGGAAGCTGTGCTCTGCATCCAAATTGGGATATAATTTTACTACTGGGTGGTTTATATTCACACGCATCTGCTTAAGGAAGGATGTAGCTACAGATCAGTGATGTTAAGAAAGCAGCAAATTAACCAGCAATTTGTTTATAACATCAATTCTGTCTAGAAAAGCCTTCTTCCAGCATAGCACCAGCATATCTGCACCAGCAGTGGGTCAGGGAGTGAGACCTCGATGCAAGAACCAAACTCAGTCCTTTTAACAAAGGCAACATTCCCACCTCGATGGCTGCTGGACATGCCAGGGTACATAGCAGGTTGCAAGGAATGGCTTGTGCCATAGCTCACATATCTGCAAACAGAAACACAGGATTCAGCAATGGGCAGGAGGAACATCATGGTAACAAATGCAAACGTGTTTGCCACCTCGTGCTCCTGCTCTCTATTTGTAGAAAGGGCATGAATGCAATAAGGCCTTAGCAGGGAACTCAGGATGGCACTGCAAGCCAGTAGATCGCCTTCATTCTGGCCCCAATAGCCTTTACATCCCTTGCTGCTTAATGCAATGTGGTGCATTATTATTCACATCTCCATGGTTGGGAATACAGGAACTTAAGAGCCTTATCTCCAGTTGTACAGCTTGTGATTTGCAGGGTCACGAGCAGACACCCAGCAGAGATGCCAGTCCCAAGACATGGGCTCAGACTGCCAAGTACATTCTCAGCTCTGGGATGCCATTCCTGGATGTCATCCTTTACACAGGAGGAAGCAGCAGAAAGGCCCTTGCAGCCATCAGCATGGGAATGGCTCCAAAAGGGGATGCTTAGCTGATAAAAGATGTTTGTTTTCGTTGTCATCTAACTTGGATGTACTAATCCACTCTGTCATCCCTCAGATGTAGAAGTGACTACATAACAAGGTCTGACAGGGAAACTGTCAGAAAAGCAGGCTAGCAGACCTCTGCTGTCAAACCGTTGGCTTCCAAGTCCCCTTAGGTCTCTATTATTTCATTAGTATGCACTTTGGCAATCAGATTTTTGATCCAAAGAATGGATGACGTGAGCTTAAACCATGTGAACAGGTTTCAGTTCAGCCTAGCCCAGCCATCTTCTGTCAGCTCCAAAATCACAAACTCAGTATGTGCATATCTGCCTGAAGAAGTCTGGTTAAAAGGGTGGAGGCAGCAGACACAAAGTAAGGTGCACTGCAGCAAAGGCTCCCTGGAGTCAGTAGGACAAACGGTGGTTTTGCTCCAAGAAAATGACAGGAACCCTAGGATGTTTTCAGGTCAGATATCCTCCTTTTGCTTGTGCTGAGTTACAGAGCAGTCCCCAATGACAAAGGTTTTGTCCTTCTACAGCCAAGCAGATTCTGCCCACAACCCAAAGCAAACTACAGTGAAAAATTAAATGGTAAAATTAAATCCCCTGGCAGGGAAGGTATTTGTTTTACGTTGGAGCTGATGTGCAAATATGCATTAGAGAAAGCAGTCACCGTAGGTTTATTCTTACTTCAAGGTACCTTGGCCATTCCAGCAAAGCTGAAGCTTGGAGCAGAACAAAACTGTGTTTCAGAAGTGGGAACACATCCCTACCACGCTGCTGTTAGCAGGAGTTGGAAGATGCCTCTATCCAGAAGTTGAAAACACAGCAGAGAAGTAGGTCAGCTCTAATGAGCCCTGTAAAAGCTTTGCAGCATCACTCCAGGCTTCTGCATACGCTACACCAGCATATGGTGGAGAAACACCTCCATAAGAAAGGTGCATTGTTCCTTTGATTTTGTTTGGTTTGGTTTCACATAACGTTTGATTGCTTGGTTTGCCTTCTGTAAAGTCAGAGCCAAGTACTCCTGAGGGCTCAGTAGCACCACCTGCAAAGAAAGAAACGTCCCAAACTCTCTCTGAATAGGACTTCAGGGATATTCAATTCATTAAAAAACAAGGAGAAGTAAAACAAGCTTACTAAAGCTCACTGCTGGTATCGAAGTGCAATGTTTCTGTCATTTAATCTCTCTGTTTCTGGTAAGAAAGTTCCCTGATGGCACAGAACAATTAGCTCTGATGACTGGGGATGCGCATGGCACCTTATAGGTGACTTTGTTTCAGCCCTTCCCAATGCAGACACTGACAACACAAGGATTTGGGGCTAGCCTGGCTTTGGAAGATCCTATATTCTTCAGCACAGTTCTGTATGATTACTGAAGATACATTTTGAGAGCCTAGAAAATTTGGAAAGCCAGCCTTTGCCCTACAGAACACATGCAAGAAATGAAAACCAGTGCTGCAAAAATCAGAAGGTAGAGATATGTGCATTATTCATTGCAGGGACTGATACGTCCCAGTGCACACAGCACACAGATGCAAGCAATCATCTTCATGTCATTGTTCATGCAACCTCCATCCAGCTCAAAAAGCACATTGCAGCCCACGAGATCACAGCTGGAACCCAAACACTGAAAAGCTTTCAGAAATGATAACACTTAGAGAATCAGCTTTCAAACAGCAAGTTGGGGAATGGAAATGAGACAAGGTTTCCTCTTCGCTGTGCCCTTGATGGACAGTATTAGCTTGGGACGTGCCTCATTCCTGCATTTTTCAAAGCAGAGCTGATGGAAAGAGCTGGGCTTGCAACCATGGATTTGAATTCTCAGCAGCTGTTTGGTTCAGCCATGCTCAAATCTCTTGCTTATTCTTTGCAAGTCATCTGTAAAGAGTCAGGAAAAGGGCTTTTTGTTCTCACAGGATGCTTGGGAAGTGCCTCTGCGTGCTAAACATCCAGGTACAGAAACTGTATTATCCTTCTGCTTGCAGAACCTCCCAGTCATCAGGTGGGAAAAAGCAAGCAGAGTGACTGCGTGCTCTGAAAAGTGTCACTTCTGGAAACGGTTTGTAGCTGCAGTTCTGTAAAATAAGTTATGGGTTTGGGTGCTTTGCATGAATGCTCGATACTTGTTTGTCACTGTAACCCAAGTTCATCTGCATGTGGGAGCAGTTCAAGCAGTCCCTCCATTAAAGTTGGCTAGAGAACTCCTGAGGTCCACTCTGTCCTGGATTGTTGTTCAAACAAGCTGATGTCAAATGGATGTCAGTATCAGGAGGTGGTGCCCATGAATGGGCAGAGGAGATTGAGTTTTCCTCCTGCTTGAAAGATTTCAGCCCATCAGCAAGCAGAAATGATGTTACTGCCGTGATCACGCAGGGCAGGAGGAAGGAACAGCAACAGAGATGTGTGTGAAAGTTGCAGGAATACGTCCAAACTGTTCTAGGAGCACCTAAAATACTAATTAGCCAGTCGAGATGTAACAAGGACAGCAGTTGAAGTGAAACAAAACCTTTGGCAGATAATGCTGCAGGGCGCGCTGCAGTACAAGCAGTCTTTGTGTTGCACCAGACAAGAAATCTGCATTCACATCCACGCTCCTTCTCCCCATCCCGGCTCTTATGTTCTTCTGCAACGTGATCCTGTTGGTTAATCATTAGAACAAGGGAAAGATGTGTCTCTCAGAAAAAGCACAGCTAGGTTTAAATAATACAGAGCCCTTCCTTTCCCTGATCAGGGCACAGCAAAGAGCTTGGAGCTGCAAAATCTTGGTTGAGGAACTCTGAGCTGCCCAACCTGTGCCTCATCAATGCCTTACTGGTGGCACATCTCTCCTGGAATTTCAGCAGAAAAGCAAAACTAAAGCAGGAATAAATTCTCTTTTCTCACCCACAGCGTGACGAATCTCATCGTCCAGCCATGGCAGCCCAAACATCAGCTTTGTCATCAGCTCACCAAAAAGCGTTTGATGCTGTCTGTCCTCTCCCCCATGGGTTGGTCACAATGCATCACAAAATCATCATCCCTAAATGGCCATTTTCTGCAGCTGACTGCACCAGTGAATGGTGTATGATGGGTGAAGCCATACCAGGAGGTAAATAAATAAACAAACAAATAATAAATAAAGCCCACAGCTTGCATCAAGCACTGCCAAGGAAAAAGTGACATTCTCCATGTCAATATGAGATGTTGCCAAACAATAGATACTCTATATGCAAAAATCCTCCTTCCTAAGCCAGAGCCCACCTCAAAGCGCCTCGCTATTCTCACCCAGCACCCGCCACTGCTGTATGTGGTCTCATACAACAAACCTGGACTTCCAGTTTCTTCTAAGCTATGTGGGCAACAGGTCCCTTCCAGGAGAAGGGAGGGAGCCTGGGCTTGGGCTGCAGTCCAACTCGGCTGTGCTCCAAGAGCTTCTGTGCACTGAGGTGTTGTCCCACAGACACAGGAGTCAGTAATGAAGTAGTTACAAGACAGTGCTGTTCAACCTTGCTGCTGCTGTCTCTTATGAGAGGCCTTGAAGTACTCGATCTTCACTCTCCTGCATTTGCCTTTTTCTCCAGCTCTATCTGGTCTTACATATAAGGTGAACAAAGACAGTAGCTTGCTTTATGTCTGAGCAGAGAACCACTTTCAGCAGCTTCTTGCTCAGCTCTCAAGGATGCCCACGGTCCCAGCAGCTTCCCTTCACAGGAGACCAGCTCCTTGGTAATTAAATTCAGACATTTGGCAGTTCTTTTGCTTGCTTGTGAGGTGGATTCCTCCTACCTCCTTCAGTATAGAGACACCTTTTGGTATGGTGTCAGTCCTGTTCTCCATCTGTCTCTCCCTGGTTTCCCTCTAAGCAATGAGCACTGATATAACACAATGACCTGCATTGCTAGATACAACTTTTGAGCAATGCCTGAGCAACAGAAGGGCAGTTTCTGATAGCTGCTTCCTTCCTCAACCTCATTAAGGTGAAGAATCATAGAACTATTAAGGCTGGAGAAGACATCTAAAATCACCAGGTCCAACCCCAACCCATCATGCCCACTGACCATGTCCTTCAGTGCCACATCTCTACCTCCAGGGATGGTGACCCTACCACCTTCCTATGCAGCCTGTGCCAGTGCCTCACCTCTTGCAGGAAAACTTTTTCTAATATTCAGCCTGAACTTCCCCTAAAAGGGGAGGCGATGGGCTGGACAGACACCACCCCATGCCACCGTCAGTACCTGGTACAATGGGAGCCAGTATGGAGTTTCTGGGACTGAGTGAATATCTCCACTTGGGATTTAAGGACGACACTTTGACAGCTGAGCTTGCAATAGCCATCCAGTTCCAGGAGATGTTGCTGTGCTTTCAGCTAAAGGCCTGGAAGAGATGCACACAGAGCAGGGGAATTGTGAAAAATTAAGGAAAAAAAACTGCAAATGCATTTGAAGCAAATTGTGCCAGTGTGTGTGTGAGAGAAAGAACCTGAGCAACGCCCTCCTCAGCTCTCAGCAGCGTGGCAAGCAATAGCATGGGCTTCCAGAGCAGATCCAGGCACCTGGATAAAAGGTGATGTCACACCTTTTTTCAAGAAGGGTAGAAAGGATGACCCAAGGAACAACTGACCTGTCAGCCTCACCTCTGAGCTGGCAAAGATAGTAAAGCAGATCCTCCAGGAAGCTATGCTAAGGCACATGGAAGAGAGGGAGGTGACATGATATGGGAGAACTGGCATGACTGCACCAATGGCAAATCCTGCTTGACCAACCTGCAGCCTTCTATGATGGTGTCACTGCATCAATGGACAAGGCAAGAGCTGATGATATCATCTATCCAGACTCCAGTAAGGCCTTTCACATGGTACCCAACAACGTCCTTCTCTCCAAATTGGAAAGATATGGCTTTGATAGGTGGAGTATTCAGTGGACAAGGAACTGGTTGTGAGATTGGATTGAGAGAGTGATGGTCAATGGCTCCACGTCCAGATGGAGATCAGTGGTCTCCCTCAGAGGTCAGCAATGGGATCAGGACTCTTTAACATCTCGATCAATGACATTGATAGTGAGATTGAGCGTGCCCTCAGCAAGTCTGTGGATGACACCAAGCTGTGTGGTGCAGTCAACATGCCAAGAGATAGGATGCTGTTCAGAGAGACCTAGACAGGCTGAGCAGTGAGCCTAGGAGAACCTCATGGGGTTCAACAACACTAAGTGCAAGGTCTTGCCCCTGGGTGGTGGCAACCCCCACTATCAGTACATGCTGGGGAATGTAAGGATAGAGCACAGCCCTGATGAAAAGGACTTGGGAGTACTGGTGGATGGCAGCTGGACAAAAGCCAACAATGTGCCCTCACAGCCCAGAAAGCCAGCATTCAAGGTCAGGCTGGATGGAGCTCTGAGCACCTGATGGAGCTGTGGGTGTCCCTGTTCGGTGCAGGGGAGTCAGACTAGATGGCCTTTCAGGGCCTATTCCAACTCAAAATATTCTGTGATTCTATGAAACAGAGACTCAGGAGGTTCTATCAAAATGCAGAGGAGCAGCAGTGCCAAGAATTGGGCCCTCATTTCCAGACAGCTGTCATGTCTCAGATGATGCTGCCTCCTCATGCTTGCTGATCTGATGACACACAGAAGGAAAGACGCTGCTCTGAATAAGAATTCAGTTCTTCCCAAGTATCCCAAGCTATCATGTGCATCTCAACACCTATTACAGCACAACCCCCTACAGAACGTGACAACAGGAGACACATACAGTTCTTCTAAGCTTTTAAACAAGAACTCACAACACTTCCTTCAAGGCATGGAGTGCAGTCCCTAGGAGCTTCTAGCAAGGGACAGGGCTCCAGTGCTGTGTGAGCAGAGGAGTCAGACTTGCCCAGATGTCCTGGTTTAACTGGGTCCATCCCGACGTGCCGGCAAGATGAGTCAGAGTGCTGCCGTGGGGTTTGCTCAGGCTCCAGGCTATGCTGCTGCCATCACCCCCAGGCTGCAGCCCTGGGAACGAGTCAGTTCCCAGCTCCTCAGCAAGTCCATGGGGCTGTTACCCATGCACAGGGTCACACGGCACGGCCCAGCCTGGGGGGCCTGCCTCCTACGTTTGTTTTTAAAGACTGGCCACCCTATGAGGAGAAATAAGGATGGGAGCATGTAGGGTTACTGCCTTCCCATGTCTACACTGCACGGGCAGAAGCAGCTTCAAGCTGCTTCCCTGCACCCTCCAAACCCTAAAAGACGTGCAGCTACAGAGCAGAGAGCACTAGCAGCCTGCCTTGCCCCTGCCCTACACAAAATCTGCTGCTAGAGCTGTGCCTGAGCCATAAACTCATCCAGCACAAGCCACGGAAGCTAAAATACCTGTGAGAGCAATGAAGTGGGTGTTTGGAGTAATTAAACTCTTCTGGGTGAATTGCTTATTTCATCCATTTGTGTTACAGCCAGGCCAACAAACGAACAGGACTGCAGCCCCAGAGAAAACAAGCTTTACACCCCAAGGATCCCTGTTTCACCAAGGGACAAAAAGGCCCTACAGGAGAAGTTAAGATGTGATGGTAACAGACATGGACACATGGGCTGCTCAGAAGGTTGAGTCAGCACGCATTTACCCGCAGCACAAGGGCTGGGTACACTGAAATAGCTGAGGCACCAACTGCACTCTGGTGCCTAATCTCTTTTAAACCTCCTCTTAATTTGTTGCTTGTTTTTTTCTCCTCTCTCAGAGAGCAGAATTGCATGGCTTGGGGCTAAATGAGATTCATGCAGGATTTGGCCAGCTGAAGAAGGATGCGGGCTGCCCAGTTCCTATTCATGCAACCACCAGGGTGTTACACACATGTCCAGGGCTGCCCCTGTACTGCCAAGTACCTGCAGCATTATTGAATACTGCTGTTAGAAAGCAGCGGAATGCACAACTACTGATGCAAAAGAAAACAAACAGGAAGCGTCTAGACACAAGTCTGACAGGATGAATTCTTTAGTCCTTTTCAAGACAGACACGGAGGGGGAGCGACTTGACACGACTGCAAGCTCCTGGCCTGTGCCCAGTATAATTGCTTACTGCAATTACCAAGTCTGGGCACCTTCATGCTCTGCGCTGAGCTTTGATCCCTGAAAGGTAAGCACTCCCCAGGACAAAGCCTTCCTGCTGCTGCTGCTGCTTTTCTGCCTCAAGCCTCTGGTTTGTACTAACAACATGTCAGAAATACCACAGTATCAGAATATGTCAAAAATAATGGAGGAAAGGCACTTAGTTTCCAAAGCACTTCAGTTTTTTGCTGTGGACACAATGAATGAGATACCTGCCCATCTAATTGATGACCACAAGGGCTTGATTTGTTCCTTTGCTGTTATTTCTGCCCATCCTAAGCGGCTGCATCTCAGCACACAGCCTGGTGCAGAAGTAGCAGCTGTCTCCCAGAGCACAGCATTGGAAGCGCTGATGGAAATGCACACTTCATGGTGACCTCTGCATTTGCTTCTTTGAAACATCAGCTAG
The DNA here is from genome assembly GCA_037305975.1 of Chrysolophus pictus. Taxonomy (NCBI): domain Eukaryota; kingdom Metazoa; phylum Chordata; class Aves; order Galliformes; family Phasianidae; genus Chrysolophus; species Chrysolophus pictus. The sequence continues at coordinate 2,811,299 of CM074583.1, read as the reverse complement.
AGGAGCACAGCACAAAGGCAGAGGTGAGCAAATGGTAGGGCAGCCAACACTGAAAACTGGAGTACAGCTGAAGGCACTGGGGAGGTCACTTTAAAAGTGTCTGCATGCAGTGAAGTGCCTTAAAGTTCAAAATAACTTTGGGGACACTGCAACTCCAGAAGCCTCCCAGTCCATAGCAGACCAAATAGCCCTGATGAAATATGGCCACTGCAGGGGCTGTGTGGTCTTACTGAGCTCCTCAGTGAGGTTTCAGCAGGCACCAGCTGACACTGTCAAGCAGTATCTGCTTATTGGGAATGCACAAGCCCTGGGCTAACTCCAAAAGGCACTAGGAACAAAGTCTCACTGTTTTGGGCAAGAAAGGCAGGAATGAGTGCAAGGACAGGGCCTGCACAAGACCACTTGTCTTCAGGACTGCCCAACAAGCCTTGTCCTGTCTCACTGAGCAGCTCACGTGTAGCCAGAGAAATTGCAGAGCTCCCCCATGTCTGAGGAGTGAGTTTTTGCAGACACACAGCTGGATCCATCAGGCTTGGCCAAGACAGCGCCTGATTCCTGGTTTTCAACAGAGCAGCTCCAGTCAATACAAATATTTCAGATAAAGTGAGAAAAATCACTTGGCTTCACCTTCAAAAAGAACCTTCACAGCTGTATAAAACAGTTCTGATTTCTACACTTTTGCATAAGCTTTTCCAAGTCCTCCAGCTGCAGCTCATGGCACTGGGAAAAGCCATGCAAAGCTTACAATACTTCCACATCTCTTTGTGACAGTGTTGAAGCAACTGCCTGCTCACTTTTAAGTCTTTTAGACAGGAAAAAAACCGGCTTGATAAATTCCAAGGAACTGAAGAGCCAACATCTCTTCCCAGCTGAGAGATCTCAGTGCAGGTGTGGGAAACAACCCAGCCTGCAAGGAAGGAACAGAGCTCAAGGTCATCACCCGTGTGAGCGTGGGGTCACACTTGTTTTCAATCCTCCATAAATTTGTCTTCATGCTCTGCTTTGGCCCAAGTTCTGGGGACTCTTCCAAGTCATACTGGCCTCGTATTTGGATTTATTATGTTTATATATGCAAGAACATGTATTTATAACATGTTGCAATGTACTGGGTTTCATGCAAAGCCTTCTCAACATCCGCATACAGCATGGAAAGAAAAAACAGGTTCAACACAACAGGGCCTCAGCTTCTGCTCTCCAGCATCACCCCCAACATTTTCTTTTTAGAAGCAGAGGGAACCTGCTAGTACTGAATTTCACAGGCAACTGTCAGTGCTGTGGTGCTGCTGAGCAGCTTCTTTGGCTGCCAAAGACCACATCCATCACAGCCAGTTGTGGGCAAGCAAAGCCTCCCTGGAAAAAAGGCTGGCCACCAAAAAATGGCTTTCCTTGCCTCACATTGCAGAGCTAAACTGCTTGTTGCAATCCTTCTTGCAGATGAGGGGCACCAAGGTCCATCCCATAGTGTTCCTCAAAGCAGACCTGGCTCTGCTTGCAGGTGGTGAAGCTCAGGAGTCCCAGAAAGGTGCCCTTCTGACCCACGATGGTACCGACCCACCTCTCAGTATTTGAGACAGTGGTGCATCAGTCCTGTTTTTGGCTTGGTGTCAGTCACTCAAGGAAGAGCTAGGTCAGTAATCCCCTCGTACCACCCTGTATCACAGATGCCAATAAAAATGCTATGCAGTGAAAATGCAGTTCATCCCCTGGTCAGTAAGAACTGCTACATACAATGACAGAAGACTCAATCCAGAAGGGTGTGAATGAAAGAGCAATCCTTCAGTTTTCCTATTTAAAAACAAAAAGAGTTTTCAATTGTGAAAATAAAGATGAACACTGAGCACAGATACTTTGCACAGCATACTTCAGTGGCTGGCTTCAGTAGGTTCTCATTAAATAAAGCTTCACTGTCTCTCAGAGGGCTGGAAGTGAGGAAGGCTTCATTAAGACAAAAAAAACTGAGTCAGGTGTTAAGGTTTAAATTATCTCCCCTGACAGCATAGAGAATCCAAATGGAGGCATCAACCACCACTACGCCAGCCTTCAAGTGTCTTAACTGAAGCAGGCAGAAGGAAAACCATCAACCACAAGTCTAAATGAGTTTAAAGTTAGAAAGAATCAAAGCAAAACCTTGAGTTTCTAAGCCCTGAAGACAACACTGCATCACATTTATCCATTTTATGGCAGGTAAAAATGGATTAGAGTGCTTTTATCAACTAAAATATCACTGCTTAAGAAAAAAGATTTCCTTCAATGCCCAGAAGAGTCCTGTGATTGGTCACAATATTGACTTTTCTAACCCACATTTACAGAACCACTGGGAAACCCAATATCCATCCAGCAGGAGAACTTGTAGAATCATCACAGAAGCACCAAGGTTGGAAAAGACCTCCAAGCTCATCCAGTCCAACTGTCCACCTACCACCAGTATTCCCCCACTAAACCACGTCCCTCAGCACAACATCTAAATGTTCTTGTTTGTTTTTGTTTTTAAACACCTGCAGGGACAGTGACTCCACAACAACCTATTACTTTATCTCCTAAATTTCAGTTTTGTTCAACTAAAATTCCAGGAAAATAACTTAAGTTATCACCATTGTTTTCCAACTAGTCATAAACTTCATCTTAAAATGGATTATTGCACTAGAGACCTCCATTATGAATTGGAAAAAAAAATGAAAAGGAAGGAAGAAACCAATTTGAAGGAATGCTTTAGAGCAGCAATAAAACTTGTAGGTATGGCTGGAAAACTCTGCTCTTACAGCTTAGTGAAAAGGGGCTAAGAAATTTGTACATGATTTGTGTGCACCAAATTTATTTTAGGAATGGTCAAGGATGCTGCTACAGAAACATGCAGGCACTGCATCTTCCATCACCACAATCCTCCTCTCAAAGAAAGAGGTGGCTACAGAATCTGTCTATTCTTCATCATTTCAACAGAAAAATGACTAGACCTCTAGGCAAAAATAGCTGTCTATAATAGGATGTGGGCACTGTCTCCTCCTGACACTGACATCCAGTTGACATCAGCTTGTTTGAACAACATAATTATTCAGGTCAGAACAGACCTCAGGAGTTCTCTAGCCAACCGCACTCCCAAAGCAGGAGGGGTCCCAGGGGGGTTCCCTGAGTCATTCCACAAATACCCAGCCTTTGGGTAGAGCACAAGCCATTAACCACCATGCTTTGTGCCACATGACCCAGCCAGTTCTTCCACATATCTCGGAGGCCACCCATCCAGCACTCAGCATCCCAGCTTGGAGACAAGAAAGCTACGGGAAGCCTGCACTGAGGGCCTGGCTAAAGCCAAGGTAAGTGACATCCACTGCTTTCCCTCATCCACACATTTATTCATTTTACCTCATGTTGGTCAAGCATAATCTACCCTTCACATATCCATGCTGTCGCTTCCCAGCCACTGCTTTCTCTTTCCAGTGCCCAGAAACATGCTCCAAGAGGTCTTGCTCCATGATTCTCTCAAGCAGTAAAGTGAGCCTGACCAACTGAAAAGCTTCCTGAACTGTTCTTCCTAATCTTCTTGGAGGTAGGTGCAACATTTACCTTCTTCCAGATGTCAGGATCTGGATCTTATTTCCAAGAGCTTTTAAAGACAAAAGATTGCAGCCCTGCAGTGACAAGCAGTCAGCTCTCCCAGCACTCACAGATGCATCTCACTGGGTATTGGGGTAGTTCAAGTCAAGGTTTCTCAAGAAATCCCTGTTTCCCAATCCTGAACTCTACTATTTCTTGGTCATTTCAGGGAAGGCTGCTGTAGCCCACCACAGAGTCAGCTTGTTATTGTTAAGGGAAAGCAGATCCAGCTGCACATCTTCCCTGCATGACCTGTGTCAAGCTTGGGCTAAGTTGTTGCCTGACATCCTTCTGAAACCTCCCGGACTGCTTGTGTTCTGCTGTGAGGAGTCAGAGTGTTAAGATCTCTGGGAAGAACCAACCTCTGACTTGAAGACTTTCTCCAGTTGCTTATAATGAAGACTGTCCTCAGCCAGACAGGGCTGGCGGGGTCTTGTGAAGTCCACCAAGCTTCCAAACAGCCCCTTCTGCAAAACGATTCCTTCACTTGAGCCATTGTCAGCTTGGTGAGACTTTTGGCAAACATGCTCTTCCTCACTATGGGCAAATGGATGCCTTTTAGGCCAGCAGCTGTTGTCCTGCCACAGCACATCAAAGCCATAGCATTGCACACAACCTCAGCCACGTGGCCAGCTATGAACTCAGAGGATATATCTAGCTCTAACAGAGCCCTACTCCTTCGCTTATAGGATCAAGTAAGCGTGCAGCCATTGTCCCTGGAGATGTTCAAGAAACATTTAGATGTTTTAGTAAGGGAAAATATTAGTGATAGGTAGATGGTTTGATGGATGATGTTCCAACTTTGATGATTCCATGATTGTATGAGATATACCTCACCTTTTTTCTTTATAGATCCTTTTAAAATAAGCATTGGTGGAGGATCCACAAGGGTTAATGAATCCAAAAGTGGATGAGACAGCCTCTTGCATGTGTCCTGTGGCACCAGCAGGGGACAGACACACGTGGCTTTGCCATCACAGTTGCTGTTTGGTCCCATGTGGTCTAGAGCAGTTTCTCCACCCCCTGGCTCTGCTAGGAGGACAAATCAGTCACATTCCCTGGGTGAGCCCAGCACACACCTGCACAGAATCCCCATATACCCTGACCAGTGGGCAGCCCAGGACAAAAGGTAAAAGCCTTTAGGTTGCTCATCAGCCTGTCCATAAAGCGCTATACAGAAGCAGGTGGCCACAGAAGCCACTTGGAAGATACCATGAGCAGGCTGAATTCAGGAATAGCAGAAGCTGAACAAAACCAAAAACGCTTCGAGATACAGTAAACTTTATAAACAAATACAAAAACCCAGAGAAAAATCTCACCCCCACAAAAGCCTGCCTGTATAAATAATTTAAAACAAAAACCAGAACCACCCACTTCCCTAGACTGCCAACAATGGAGGGCAAAGTCAACAACAACAAAACCAACAGCCATCTAAACAAACAGCCCAAACCCAGAAACAATAACCCCACCAGACCTGCTGAAAAGACCAACAGCAGTCATGTTTCCTGATGAAGAAACTCTCTCTCTTAAAAGAAAAAAAAAAGACAAAAGCCAAACAATAGTTTGTTGATTTCTTGGAAATATTTATGTACAATATTCATAGGAAATGTTCTCAAGGGGAAGTCACGTAACTGGGTACAGAAATGAGACATAGATGGGAAAATGGATGGATCTGGTTCTCCAGAGGGGACTCCTGGTGCCTAACAAGTCCAAAGTCAGTTTGTTCCCACCAAGCACATACATCAAACCTCTGACAAAGAATAACCTCATAGAACAACTTCGTACATTATCTACTGACATTTCTGATGAGATACTTCAGCTGGCAAGGGTTTGATTTATTAACTGAAAGAGCTGACTGATGGCAGTAAAGATACATTGATCAACTCACCCAACCCAACCCTCAGAGGGTTTTCTAGCCTGTTCTGTGTTTTAGCTGAATATTGCAAAGGTTCTTTAACTGAAAGCCCACAGGACGGGTTGCTGTTAAAGGCCTTTTCATTTATTTGCTTTCAAATTTTGCACCAGAGGATGATTTTTGCAATGAAAGATCCGGACCATTAAGGTCTTGCCCTTAATGTGCACCAGCCATAGAACGTGATGAAGAGTAAAACATTCACCTCAGAGTGCTCTTGAGTCTTTGTTGACACCCATACAGTTTTCCACAATGGTTCAGCATTAATAATCGGTGGCACTGCTCACCATCTGCATTAAAATATTTGTTTTTTTAGAGGCCTAATCAGCATTTGTGGTGCTTACCACTGGCAATTCAGCCTGGATGTCAGAGGCTGAACCACTGTTCCTCTCCAGGATGGCATAGGGGCTGGGGTGGTGCAGCTGGGACGTGCACTAAATGAGGGCAGCAAGGTGTTCCATTGCACAGACGTGCTCTTTCTGAAATAATTTGTGCCCAGGAGGTAGAAACAAAGCTGAGTTTATCTTCAGGCATCAGCAAAATGAAGCTCTAATAATACTCAGCATGCAATGGCATCCTAGCTCCTCTCAGAGCAAACACAGCTAGCATCTATTTTTGCAACTGGATCTGAAAGCTCTTGGTGATTTCTCTTAAAAACTAATTGCCAGCATGTTCAAACAGGTTGCACCAGGACAAGCTGCCCTGGCCCCCTGGGCTGCTTGGAGTCCTGCAGGCAGAGGTAAGCTCCTACAGCTCACAGGATGCTACCATATAGTATACATAGCATTTCTCAATCTGAAAAATCTGCTTAAGGGATACAAAAAACTTGTGTCACATGAAGTTGTGGACTTGTTTACAACTCATAAACAGACATGTTATGGACATTCATAGTGTGTGGCACTGTGCTGTGCAAGCCCAGTCCGAGTGCAGGGACACAGCAAGCTGTGCCCAGCAGAACATGCCATCCTCTGCCCCTCTCAGTGCATTACCAAAGCCTTTAATTGGACTGTGATATCATTGCCTTGCCCTACTCTGCATTTATCTTTAGCAGGAGAATAGCATGGTCACACAGAGGGTGAATGCATCTGGACAAACATGCTGTGTATCACTGGAAATGTTGGATTTGGGACTTCGTGCCTCACATACAACACGCTCCAAGGAAATTTAAAGAAATTCCAGGCACATCTCCACCTCCCCTCCATCCACAGCCAGCTGGTCTTTATTAGTCTTAGGAGCCATTTAAAGGTTCTGCAAGAATGAGAACTGGCTCTATGTACATTTTAAATACACTGTACATTTGATAACCTGCATTAAGTTTGCAGGGCACATTCCCACTATGCTAATAATCCATCATCACTCAGTAATTCGCGTTTTTCATTCACAGTTTACAGTACTACTGAGTTTCTTACAGCATTATTTTTAAAGTTCACCAACTGTTCAATCCAAGAAAGAAAGGAAGGTCAAAAAAACTCAGCAACTCGCTGAGGATCCCTAAGCAAAGCAGCAAAACCCAGGTGTCTCTGCGTCAGCCCAGCACTCTTATAAATACAGATTCATTTTACAGTCCTTCAAAGGTCAAAGCCACAAAGATTTTGCAAAGAGAAAATAAAAACATATGTGCACAGAACACTTTGTACATCAAACCTAGAAGCACAGCTACGTTTTAGAGGCCTGAATAAAAGCAGCATAACTTTTGATTATCTGAAACTGAGAGATGAACTGTTACTCCATTGGGAACAGAAGCACCAAACCCATCCTCTGTTTCTGGACCCCATGCTAAATACTACATGGCAGCAGCAAACTTCTAAACCCCAAGCAGAACAGACCTTTGGCTGTCATTTCCTCACCCGAGTTTCTTACTCATGTATACATACAGAAAACAACTTTCTTCTCACCAAACATTTCTCATTTAGAGAAGAAGCGATCACTGCAGTGTGAATTTGGATTCCAGCTCGCTGTTAACTCCACGCTCATTACGTGCACTACCACTGCAGGATGTGTTTAAGGTTTCTGAACACTTGTCTACACTGATATGCCCTAGCGTGTTTATAAGTCCAACCTCAAATGCAGACAGTTTGGTCTCCCAGCCACCTGAGCACCCAACAGCAGCAAGGGGAGCTCAGCACACAAAACCTTACAGAAGAATGAACTGCAAATGGAAACACATCTAGCATCACTAATGTGGCTAAAACATACCCAGAAGTTTCCCGTGACTTGTATGCTTGCTTTCCTTTATATATATATTTTTTTGAACAAAGCCTGGCAGCAGTTCAGACCTAGGATTGAAATAAGTACTTTGCATCACCCCAAGAGAAAAGCAGAGAACACCTCCATGCTTTTTTGCCAGCCACTCAAAGCCTGCAGAAGGCATAGATCTGTGCAAAGCCTGGCATGAAACATCCCTCATCGTGGCCAACACTCAGAGATAGCCATGCAGCCTTCCCATTGGACATGGTTACTTGGTTTGGGAAGCTCAGTTTGAGAAGATTTGAAAACCAGCTCTCAGTTCCTGATGTCATTGCTTATAACCTGTACTGCATACGAGTCCAAATGGAGAAGGAACACGTTAGGTAGCATTGGACAATAGGAGCATTCAGTTCACACACACACAGAAGTTACAAAACCCAGAGTTAGGCTTCTATATGGCTACTACTACAAGAGAAGATTTCTTTCCACAACTATGAGGGCCTGAATGCTTGAGAATAAGAACTCAATATTCAGAAGCCAGTAAGAAAATAAAGACCCTGAGATTTCTTTGTATTAAAAAAAAAAGCTGCGACCAAGGCCTCACAGCTTTTGGATTCTTGGAGGTAGTAAATTTAGTAGCTCTGCGGCCTGTTGTGGATTGGGACCTGCCCACATTTCTTTACATGTAGCTAACATAAGCGTCACACAAGCCTTCCAACCCCTACACAGCCACACTGCACTGAAATGCTTCGCTCCAAGCAGGAGAAAAAGGGAGAAGCTGGGCTGCGACTTCTGCAGGAGGCATTACTGAATAACCCATCAAGCTGTCTGCAGCAAGATCAGTTCCCTAACCAAAAGGGGAGGCTGAGTATCAGTCATACCCCATACACCAACCCACTGTCAGCAGCAGAATGGAGACTTTCAGTCTGGCTTAGAGTGAAAGCCAAAAGCATGGCTTTTTAAGAGGGGTAAATGTAGTGGCTTGCACTACTGGATGCCATCCTTCAGTAAAACCACAGATCCCACATGTTCTTTGTGATCAAAGGAAGCAAGAAGTGGGGCTGAGACATTTGCTCTGCACTAAGTTCCAGGGCTCCTCACCTGCACTCAGTTATTACAGCTCCATTTCCCACAGCCCAGCGCTCTCTGGAGCATGGCATGCTGTGCCTGCAAGTTGATAAGACTGCTTTATGATCTGTGGCAGTTGGTTTTTAATTAAAGCTGCCTCCTCTGCATTGCTTTGAGTCTTGTGCAGACAGGAACACAAATGATTTCATCTTTGCCCATCTACCAGCTGCCAGGCTCACACTTATGGGCTGCCATTAATAAGGAAGCTTTTTCTACTGCTCCTGCTTCTTCAAGTGGAGTCAGAGGAAGAAAACTAAGGAGAACACATACAGCGACAGCAAACTAACCCTCCACTTCACCACACAGGCTAAGCAGAATACTGATTAAGCACGTTACCTTCAAACCTCCCTGCTTAGGGAGCTGCTGGAAGCCTACAGCAGAGGGATAATGAGATGCCAGCCCAACCAAGCTGCATGCAATCACCTTCAGGGCAGCAGACAGCAGTCAGTCTTTGAAGCAGCAAGACAGCTCTTAGGCACAAAGACACCCTACTTCCTACTAATGGAACTCCATTCCTCCTGACAGCTTTCCAGGGGGATATATATTGATTGGAAGTCTAGTTATACTTGAAGGTTACACCTCCACTCCTCCACAGGTGGGACCAAGCAGTTTGCAGGGCCCTGGAGGCATTAATGGAGCTTGCTCACCCTGATAAGTCTCACCTGGTCTACTCACTAACTGCTAAGAGCCCTGCTTTGGTTCAGCCTGAGTTCTCAAGCCACAGCTGAATGCTATGCCATGGTTTGTGCCCTGTCCCTGATGCTCCTGACATACTGTCTGTCCCTCCTGCATCAATCTTGGCTATAACCACCACAGGGCTGTTAGGAACCTGCTGCTGTGGCCACCCAGCCCTGTCACCTCACTCAACCACCCTCAGCTCCTGCCTTGTGCCTGCCCCTGCTGCTCCCTAATGGCCATCTCAAACCCTGAACTAAGCACTGTGAAGCTTGGGCCCACCACGAGCAGCCTGAGATTCAGAGGAGCCCTGGGGCTGCAGGCAGGGGGAGTGTGGGTCCAGCTGGAATAAGCCCTGCAGCACCTTGAGTCTGGCTTGCCTTGGCACCCCAGCCAGATTTCTTGGTCTGGGAAGCTCATCTCCATATCTTCCATCTCAGCTCCACCTGCTACAAGGGACTCGAGGTGGGGAAACCCCAAGAAGGCTGGTGGATGCTGGGGGTCAGTGGCCATGTGTTTGAGGCAAAAGTAACATTTTGTGTCCCTGGTAGGTAGTTTTTGCATAAAGACAAGCTCAAACCGTAGTTTCGGTTGGCACAGAAGTCCTATCTATCTTCTGTTCTTCTCACCCTTACACTGTCCAAGCAAGCCATATTTTCTTCAAAGCAACCTGAAAAAGGAAAAAGCATGAAATGCCTGACCCTGCATTCCAGGAAAGGAAATCAAGCAGTTGGACTTTTGTTCTGTGGTCATACTTGGTAGAGACAATATTTAAACTTTGTAGAACCAGCTCACTGATAAATCATATTCTCATCAGAATGGGAGGCTATGCTCTCCATATAACTAACGCAGCACCCGGCAGGGCTGCTCGCAGCCCTCCTCAGCTGTCAGGTCATTTCTCCCAGCCTCTCTGTTCTGAGGGCTCTTCACATGTAGACTGGAGGCACCACAGCTACTGTCAACTCAAGATTCCCTATTGAGGATCATAGTGGTGGACATTGCTCTGCTGCAGCAGAAGGGCTCAGTTTGCCAGTTCCCCAACATTCTCAAGACACCCAAGTCATGCAGACACGTGAAACAAGGCATGTTAAGCTATTAAGTCCCAGGGAAATTTCTATGGCCACTTCAGGATAGCAGGCAGTTTCATCTCTTTAATGTGTGGGATGTGCCACTGCACATCTTAGTTATTGTATGTCTCTAATGTTGTCACAGAAACAAGAAACATTTGTTTTTTTTTTCCTACAGATCCACTTTGGTACATCCCAAGTTGGTACATTTGGTATTTAGTTTCTTTCCCTGGAAGACAAAAACAGCAATCTCAATCCTGTTTGAACTTTTAGGATATCAGAGCACGCTGTGTTTTTCAAAAGAACCTGCAGTATCCATCTACAGTCAACAGACTTAAATTGCAGGGGGTAAGTGGTTGCACCAGGCAAGGACACTGCTCAGTGGTTTGTGACTGTCGATGAAATTAGATGATCTATTTGGAAATACCAAGTATTTTTAGAAATAATTTGTACATTCAGTTTTTAATGCAGAGGAAGAAAGAAAAAGGATTTTCAAGAATACCATTGACTCAGAATTTGGCTTGAACAAAAAGGCTGAACAGTTCCACAGTTGAATTTTCTTTTTCCATGAAAGGATCAAAAATCTCTTAAAACTGGGTTCAGCACCTAAACTTTTCCCCATCAGAGGAAACAAATACATTTACCTAAAGATGGGATTTTGGTCTGTGGCTATTTGGCTCAGTCCTTAATTTCACATCTCCCAAGAAGGTCATGGCTTTGAGCTTACCTTACCAAAGAGCCCTTCTGAAAGGGCTGAGTTATCAACTGTCTTCAATCTTTTTCCCAATGATTGTTCATCCATTCGTGTTTTCCTTCTTTGTCTGTTTAATCATCGTGGTTATCTGTGGAACCTGGTTGAAAGATAAGGCTCTTCATGAGCTGGATCTGCAGGACACAGGAATGCTAATCCACTCTGTGAAGTGTACCTTTGTGACACCCAGCTGGAAGTCAGGGTCCTTCTGGGAATGAAACCCTCCAGCCTTTGCTCAGAGCTTGATTTCGTGATGACTCAAATGAGCATTTCTGCTAGCAGTCTAGCAGGAACTGCGTATCACGCTCGCTGTGTATCATAGCTGAAGGCTCAGAGCAGGGCGAGTTTTCCATAACATATGGAACTTCAATCTATGTTTATAGCAAGGCTTGTCATTTATGAGAGCTCTCTTCTATGTAAAAGAAAAACAACCACGCAGGAGATAAAGCACTATTCAAAGCTATCTCAGAAACGAATGTTTTTCTTCCCAGAGAAATTAAAGGTTAGAATAAATAGAAATGCTAGCCCAAACACAGGAATCCATGCAAAATTCATGTGAGTTGAGCTTCCTGGCTCCTTTCTTTCTCATGCAGGCTCCTTGTATGAAAACCTGAAATCAAAGCAAGCAGCACTCAGCTGGTCCAACCTCTTCACCTGGAACATCCTTCACCCTGCAGTCATGTCTCATAAGGGGATGGATGGAGACACTGACCCTCCCTGCAGGTAACAGAACACTGCATGCAAGCGGGCATTTGCTTCAGGTTTTGCACAACCAGGTATCTGCAGTCTAGCAGCAGCCCTCCTTCCAAGAGCCTCAGAAAGATTCTTGTGTTCCTCCCACATCGCTGCCCATCCTTGATGGCATCTCAGCAGTCAGGTACTAAGCTGTGCAGCCCCTCCATGGGCTCAGCCTGGGAGAAGCCAGCAGCCCCCACTGCCTTTCCAGACAAGGGTCCCTGAGTAGTTCTGGTTTCTGCCATCTCCTCCCATGCATCTCTGAACTTTCCCACCATGTGCTGGGGCTGCGCTGGCAGCTCCATGCAACACCAAAAAATCCAGCTCGCCCACAGCTCCTCATTCTCACTACAAACAAAGCATCAGCCCTTGGGGGGAGGAACAGGGGCCTCCCATGACCAGCTATGGGATCACGTACATCTGGACTGAGTCCTTTGCATCAGCTTTGGGTGAATCCAAAGTCAGGTAAAGCACTCTTGCTTTTGCCAGGGAAAAACAGACACAGATTTTGGCTTGCAAGTACAATTATTTCAGATGATCTAGCCAATACGCGTTGCACTTCCCTCTGATATAAAAGATTATGATCAGGGCTCTTGTGGAGTCACAAATTAAATCTGAAGCTTCAGGATATCGCTGTGCTCTCTGACAGCAGTGGCTCTGAGGTGCTGCTGCAGGCACTGCAGCCTGACAAGCCTCCCACCACATGATCAGCAGCAGCTGCCCGGAGGGAAAGCAAGCTGCCATTTGGTAGCAAAGCTGCCTTCTTGCTTACACGGACTAGCATCAACTACGTGCTGAAAGCAAAAGCCATGCACTTCAGCGCATTCAAATGATAGTTACAGCTCCTGTTTTTGAAAACAAATGCTAAAAGTATTGTAAAAGACAAGTCAGATGGAGAGCAGAGAAAATCAGGCATGTTGTAAAGTGAATATTGTTACTGTTTGCCCTTTTTTGGCAAGACAGGCCAGCAGGAATGCAGTTCATTTGGACTTGGCCCCGGGAGAAAGGCTGTCAAAGGTCACAACTGTTCTTCAGGTGTCAAACCAAGAATGTCACCATGGTTAAAACTCAACCATATCAATCTTGTCCTACCAGAAAATGCCAGATGGAAAGCAGAGGTTGTAGAGTCTACATCTGTGGAGGTATTCGTGCACAGTCTGGACATGGTCCTGCACAGCACACTCCTGATCCTGCTTCAAACAGGAGGGCTGCATCTCCACTGCTTCCTGCAGAGTTCTTCAGCCTCAACTGTTCTCCTGTCTGGTCAGCTTTACTGGTCTCATTTCATCCTTCTACTCTTGAAAACACCATTGTAACTTTCCTGGAAGGAGTTGCTAACACTTTCAAGTAGCATATGGGCATGCTTTCGCATCATTTTGACTATGAAGAAGGAAAAATCTTGACTCTCCAAGAATCCATAAGTGTGCTCCACTTCTCTGGGCCTTAATCATAGAATCATAGAATGGCCTGGGTTGAAAAGGACCACAATGATCATCTAGTTTCAAGCCCCCTGCTATGTGCAGGGTCACCAACCCCCAGACCAGGCTGCCCAGAGCCACATCCAGCCTGGAAATTAAAGACCTTGCTGAAGAGCTGTCTAGTTTGCCGTTCAATTTTCTGCATTATTTTCACAAACTAATGTCCCAGTTTTTTGATCATCCATGTGTCTGGCTGATAGTATGGGTGGCAGAAGGCAGAAATCGAAGAGGGCTAAAGCCAAGTATGGGAGAATCAGGAACAGAGTCACGGAGTTACCTCGGGTTGTTGTCACATCCATTATTATACACTACAATAACCTCCTGCAGACTAATGAGCACACGTCCTATTAATTCTGCAGTCACCACAGGGAGAATAAAAAGCTTTGGAAGGGTCTCAGTTTCGAGCCAGTTTTATATCATGGAGTATTTTTGGCCAGTACTTCTCATTCAGGTCCTCCTCAGAGCTATTGTTAAGGGATGGGTCATTTTCATAGATGATGGTCTCTCCATGCTGCCAGTGGCCCACATTCTGGCTGATTAAAACACAGTTCATGCCTCTGTTTTCATTCATTTGATTTGCTCTGCAACAACACCTGCATGGCCTGATCAGAGCCGTGCTGGGCTGGGTGCCATACACATCGATGAGAGTGTGCATTTATTTTTCTTCTGCAAAAGAAAGGGACCATGAGAATCTGAACCCACATCAGTTGTGCAGTTATTTAAAAACGCAACCTAAACTCATCATGAAGGGATAAAAAATAAACACTGCACCATGGACCTGCACAGTGGAGCTTTGTTTCCACCCTTTACCTCTGTCCAACCTCCTGAAGGATCTGGTTCTTTGAAACCTTCCTAGTAGCCCACCTGGCTGTGGGTCCCTCCGTGTAATATATTTTATAGGTTTCATGAAAGCACATAAAAATGCTCCTTCCAGGCTGCTGGAAGTCAAAAGTTGAGGTCACCTGCTTCACTGCAAAGCTGCTCCCTGCCCTCTCTCTGTAACTCCTTTCTGCATCTGCAGCCCTGGAGATCAGCTCTGTCCCTCTCCGCACTGCTCAGGTTGATTCCCATGGGTCTGGCTTTGCTCACGCTCCCTTTGCTGGGCAGCCTGTCAAACCCTGAGCAACGTTTTGTTTCACAAAACACATTTTTGCAAGCATTTCTGTACCTTTCAGGCATCGTTCTGACCTGGTGGGAGTTAGATCAGGGTCAGGGTAAAGTGAGTTCAGCAGGGCCAGAATTAGCTAGATAGCTGTTTAAGCAAAAATGTATATTTGGGCAACCTAATTAAAGACTATATTCAGTCATGTTTAAACATCAGATTTTTATTTTTTGTTTTCAGAAAACTGTTTTTGTTTTTGTTTTTTTAAATGATATTAAGGCTTCTGTCATTGTTCTGCAAAGACAGCTGACCTAGTGCTAATCAGCTGCACTTGGAGTCACACAGCATCACCTCAAGCATAGCAAAACAATGACCAGCGTATAAATAAAGCAAGAGCTACTGTTAAAATTCACATTCTCAGCTTCAAACTTAAAGATTTCCACAGGACTAAGAGGTCACTCCACTGGCTATATTTATCTCCTTAAAATTAACAGAAAGGAAAAAATAGGCCCTTTCACCCTCCAACTGGAACATAAGGTCAGGATCACAAGTGGTGCTGGCAGGGCTGGGGGGGTCTGGCTGTGTCTGCAGCTTCTTGGAGCTCACGCAATCACCAGCAAAACACGGGCACTGAGCTTGGCTCCAGCACACTGCATGGAGGGGGCTGGAAAACAGTATTCCCCCACGTGCTGAGTCATCTCCCTCTTACAGGCAAAGTCTTGATGAGATTAAAAAAAAAAAAAAAGTTGCAGAAATGTGCTCAGTCTTTCCTGTCACTTCCCAGCATGTGAAAGTCCAAAACATCGGGAGAAAAACACTCCACATTTGTTTCCAGAAACCCTGAGCATCCCCTTCAGGGATGTGAAATCTAGGAGTGACTCGCAGGATCTCCTTTAAAACAGCACTTGTTGTGCTTTCAGATATTTCACTGATCTGAGAAGCTGCTAGCAGGAAATGGGCAAACTATCATTTTAAGCCATGCCCCTACCAAGGGATCTGTCCTGACCTCTCTCTGCAGGTGTAACTGCTATGACTAGCCATGGTGGGATCTGCGTAAGTGCAGAAAGGAGAATAAATGCTTGTGCTGTTTCAGTATTCCTGCTCTCGTCCTGCAGGGCTGATGCTAGCCCACCTCTGGAGGGAAACCAGAACGACATCCACTGGAGCAGAATGTGCTCCCAGCCTCTGGTGTTCCTGCCCTCTGGGTATCCTTGCCTCCAGGCATCCTTGCCCTCCGAGTGTCTCTGTCACTGGCAGTCCCTGCCTCCAGGTCTCCCTGTCTCCAGGTTTCCCTGTGTCAGGGTGTTTCTGCCCTCTGGGTGTTCCTGCCCTCCTGGTGTCCCTAGTCTCTTGGTGTTCCAGTCTCCATGTGCCCCTGCCCTCTGGGTGTCTCTACCTCTATGTGTCTGCATATATGCATGCCAGCAGCATCATGCTGTAACAACACTCGGCATGGTGCTTGTGAAGGAGGCAACAGTGAGCTTATTCATTATTTCTACACATAGCCAAGGACTCCAAAAGGTCTGGTGAGCTAACCAGGAATCAGTATGGCATCCCACATCCACATAGCGTCCTTCTGTCTTTTGTGAAACCTCTCCAAGGGCCAGGATTGGGCCTGGGGTTGGGGCCTTAAGAGCCCTCCTGGATTCAGCTTTTTACTGCTGGGCTGTTCTCCTGCACTGGGACCATCCACCAGGAAAAGCATCAAAGCAGACTTAGCTGGAGAGCGAATAGCAGCTTAGAGCAAACTCAAGCCAGCACTTTACAAAAGGTTATTTCTCTCTCTCTAATCAGAGCCTTTGTTTGGGCAATTCAAGCACCCTCACTGCTAGAACAACTGACAGTGAAGCTATTAGAAAGTCAATCCTTTCTAATTTATTTTCTAGAAAGTCAATCTTTCTAGTTTATCCTGCAATCTGAATGCCCAGTTAAATTATTTCAATAACTCAAAAATATGTGAAATACCTTTATATTCCCATATGGGCACCTGAAAGAGTTAATAAATATGAAGATTTATATCCCACGGGCATAACATATTCTCAAAGGTGCAAAGAATCCCAAAGAGTTCAACAAGTCAGAAGTCCTGCAGTACCATTTCATAAGAGAATCATAGAATCCTAAAATTGGGTGAGCTGGAAGGGACCCTTAAAAGCCATCTGACCCAACCCCACTGCAGTGCACAGGGACACCCACAGCTCCATCGGGTGCTCAAAGCCCATCCAGCTGTGGGCTGCAGAGGGGCAGCAGCTCCCCTGGGGCTGCAGGGCAGGCTGCTGAGTTTGAGCGGAATGTTTTTCTGCCGATGGAAAATTTTGTGGCAAAAGCAGACAGAGAGGGAAAAACCACTTTGACTTCAGTTCTTCTCTGTGCATGCTAAACTTAGAAATAGGACTTAGACACATAATTTAGAAAACCAAGATAAAAATGAAGCCAGCTGCCTCCCCCGACACGCAGCTCTTCCCCGCCAGCTCCGTGTAACTGTCCTGTTTACATTTCATGTGTTCTCCCAGTGTTTATTCTTATGATGATGGCTTCCCAGGAAGCTGCATGGATAGAGTGTTGTGTCCTGAGCGCAGCCTATTACAGCTGAGCCATGAAACTTGCTGAGTGTAATTTCTGACTGTGCAATGTATCTTCCCCAAATCAGATTCAAAGGCTGCAGAATGAGAAAAGTCAGGAAGAACAGGATGTGAACTGTCAAGTACCGTCATGCAGACAGACTTTAGTGACTGGTAGTATCCATAATGCAGTGTGGAGAGGACTTGAATGGTCATTTTGCCAAGGTTTTTGGACGAGACAACACCAGGAGATACTGAAGTTGAAGGTCCCGAGACTCTAGAGAAGCTGTGATTGTCTGTGCCACAGTGAGAATTATACCCCTAATTTGATCACAGTCTAAAGGACGGCGAAATGGATGCTGCCCTCTCATCACACCCTGTGCTGGTTCTAGCTGACGGCTCTGGATAATTCAGTAGAAGGGCCCTCTCCTGCAGTCAGCACTCAGACACAGGCCCATTGGATGGATTATAAAAAACAGAAGAATGTAGAATCAATATATTGATGTATGTGTTTAAGAAATCCCTTTCTTGCTAACGTTAAAAAGTTTGGATTCTGTTTGATTCTGAAGGGGAGAGAAAGGGTACAAAGAGGGAAAGGAATGAAAAAAAAAACAACCAAAGAGCAGCAACAACTGGGGTAGGAAATTTAATTTATTAAAAAAAAGAAGAAATAGAAGTTAATGGGGATTGAAGCTAAGAAACCAAATAAATGAGAGAGAGAGTGCCCAAAAGGGCGGGCATGGCAAAGGGAAGGGATGTGCCCGAGGAGCAGCAGAGCTGAGAAGCGGGCAGGAGGAGATGCCGGGAGCTTTGCAGGGCGCTCAGCTGTCCGCCTGGTCGGAGTGCCACCTCCTCCATGTGCTGCGGAGCCTGGAGACGAGCTGCCCAAAGTGTCCATGTGCTGGACGTGGCCTTATTTCCTTCAGGATCTTCAGAGTCTGAAGGGCCAGCGAGGAGACAAATGGACTGGGGTCTTGCTGTGCTCCCTGAAGGCCTGAGAGAACAGAGGAACACATGATGACATCCGTGTACCTGCAGGGCGCCCGGCCCACTCCAGCCGTTGCCCCCTGCTCTCCCTGCTGGCACGAGGAGCAGGGGACGGGCACAGAGCCTGTTGGCTGCCACCACATCCCACTCAGTGGCTCACCATCATAGATGTCCTGTCTCTCAGCCTGCTGCTGATCTGTCAGGTGCTGCCCTAAGAGCCCTGGGGACACACGACTCCGTCAGCGACCCCAGCTGCTCCCTGGGGCGCAGCACCGAGGGCCGGGGACAGGGGAAGCTCAATCTCATGGCTCACCGATGAATCTCACGGCCTCCCGCCGCAGGGCTTCCTGGGGGCTCCGTAGGTAGAGCAGACTCTGGCTCAAGTAGTCCTGAGCTGCACGCTTCTTCCTCTTGGCCAGCTGCAGAGGGAAGAGCGTGGGGTCAGCGCAGGGCGGCCCCAACCCTGTCCTGGGGTGTGGGAATGTGCGTACCAGGCACTCGCCGATCTGCCAGAACTGCGCCTTCTGTACCAGGTGCTCCAGCCGCCTCCAGCGCAGGAACCGTGCGGCACCGAGGAAGGCATTCCGGGAGGCCTGCCAAACAGCTGAGATGGCACCGCAGCCCAAGCAGCAGCAGAGCCCGCGTCCCCCAGAGCCTCTCCACAGGGAGGATGCAGCAGCAGGGGCTGACGCTGCCACCAACACTCTTGGTGTTTGGGGAGCACCATGGGGACAGCATCGCCCTCCCCCAAAGAAATGCAATTCCCACCTCGATCACACTCTCCTCCTCATCGTACAGGTGCAAATACAGCAGGACCAGGCTCCTGTACACCTCCTGCTGCATTGTCCTCTTTTCTTGGCCCTCCACAAAGCTCAGCATTTTGAAGAAGAGGTCTATGGAGAGCTGCCGCACCGTGCTGGACTCCTGCGGAGGAGGAAGGGAGGACGTCGGTGTCAGCAGCTCCAAGCCCAAGGCGAGCAGGGCCAGCACCACCAAGGAAGCAGGGGCAGAATCTCTGAGCTGACAGGCTGCAGGCAGATCTTGAGGATGACCCCAAAAGTGCTCCAAAGCATACAAAGCACTCTGCCCTGCAGAAAGTCTGCCCAGGGCCACGCAGCACCTGGACCCGGTGAGCAGCCAGGAAGTCCCCCAGTGCGCTGTCACAGGGCAGCAGGCATAGGCACACTGGGCTTGTTGCCACATCCCCAGTGTGCGGGGCTCCCCACCATCCTTACATCACATAAGAGCGTTGGCAGCTTGCCGGCCAGCTCCAGAGTCATGAGGCTGGGCTTAACTCCATCCGTGAGCTGCAGAAGGTTGCTAAGGATCTGCAGGGACATGGCGCGGGCGTCGCTGTCTGCATCCTGCAGCTGCTCCGTGATGCACGGCAGGAGGAATGGCATTATCCTTGCCTGCAGGAAAAACACCCCTTCCTTTAGGTACAGCATCAAGCACAGTGTGGGCAGAACCACTCCAAGTACCAGCCTCCCTGCTGCCTTGTCAGGGTGGGACTGTGTGCTGCAGGCAGGCCCCGCACAGCCCTGAGGACAGCAGGCAGTGATGGGATGGGCAGAGAGCATGAGCTCCTCCATGCTGAGCTGCAGGTGGCCCCGCTACAGCCCCATGGCAGGCCCAGCCCAATCCGCGGCACCTGAGGCATTCCTGGATGCCCCTGCTCACCGTGTCCTGCCTCTTGCTGAGATGCAGGATGCCCCTGAGCACCAGCTGCTGCATGCCCACGCTCTGGCTCTGCAGATAGGTGGTAAAGATTCCCAAGATGCGGTGCAGCTCTGTGCTGACATCCATTCTCTCCAGCATCTGCAACAAATGCGGCTCTTAGTGCTGGATCCAACAGTCAGCTTGGGGAAAGACAGCGGGGCACGGCCAAGCCTGGCCCTGAGGGAGGCAGTAGGGCTCGTGCCACCGGTGGCCTTGCAGCCCCAAGTTTGCTGCTTCTGCAGCTGTTGCTCACCTCAACGAGGAAGACCATGGCCACCATCTCCCACGAGTAGAAGCTGGTGCTGAGCAGCACAACCAGCTGGTGGAAGATGGGTTCTTGCAGAGCACCAGGCAGTTCCCTCATCACCCTGGCAGGGATAAGAAGGCACCATCAGCCCTGAGCCAGATGGATGCAGCTGTGGCTGTGCAGCCCTCCTGCCAATTCCGCAGGGGCCACAGGCTCTGCTGCTGCAGCAGCACTTTCCCCGAGAACTGGGGACCCCCTGACGCCCTGAGGAAGGGGTTTTCACCTGGCCACAACCTGCACACCCTGCAGGTGGGTCACGGCGCTGAGAAGCGCATCCCAGCCACCCTGCTCCTGAATGGCCTCCATCTGCCTCTGGAGGCCCATGCTGCAAAGCAGCACCTTCAAGGCCTGCACTGCGGACCTGCAGGTGGAGAAGGGTGCGAGTCACATCGGGAGCCCCAGCACCAGGGCCCTGGGTGCAGCGGAGGGACGGGGATGTGGCACCTGATGGGAGTGAGCTGGTGCTCCTGGTGCTCCTCCCAGAGGATTTCCACCTCCTGCCGCGTCAGCTTGGTGGTGAAGGACACTTGCAGGAGTAGGGCCACGAAGAGCTGGGGGAAGATGGCCTGGGCCTCCTTCAGGACGAGAGGCAGCTGGAGTATCTCTGGTAGGACTCTTGCTGCCTGCAGAAAGCACCCAGATACCATCCTTGCCCTGTCCCCCCAGTTTCCATCCCTTCTCTAGAAGTGTAGGGATGGAGGGAGGGACGGGGAGAGCCCCAGGCGATCTATGGGTGCATCCCAGGACAGGAAGAAGGCTGGGGGTGGTCAGGGAAGGGGAGCGGAGACTCAGGCTCAGCTGGGTGAGTGAGGAACTCACGGCCAGGGCGAGGAGGCGTGGCCAGTCCTTGATGAATGGAGACAGGAGCTGCTGAGAATGGTTTATCAGCACTCGGAGCAGCTCCTGCAGCACTTTCTCCACGACTGGGGGCTCTGAGAGCACTGCCTTCCACATGGTGACGGCGACCCTGCAGGTACCCAGGGCTGTCAGCGTGGCTACCTCCGCCTGGCTGACAGCCGTGGGGTGAGGGAGGGAGGGGAAAGGTGTCCTGAGGGCTGCAGGCCCTGTACCTGGTGCAGGTGGGGGAGCAGACCAGCAGGCTGCTAACCATCGCCGTTGGGTATTTGCTGGCTAGCACAAGCAGGGCCCTGCTCAGGCTTTCAAGGGCTGGCTGGGCTGTGATGGAAGGCAGGCTGCTGTAGATCCTCTTCACGATCTTGCGCACCTGCAGGGGACACGGGTGAAAATGGGATGGCACCGGAGCAGGGCCCTGCTGCTATCTTCACTGCTGCCTGCCGGCCAGGCGCACTGCCAGTGCCTGGGAAGGAGCGTTGCCCCAAGGGCTGGAGCGGTGGCAGCACTAGGTTCTCACCTGCCGTGGAGGGAATTGAGCCTCTGCTGCAAGCACCTCCACCATGTGGGCAGCCAGCTCCATGCTGTGGAGGCTCGGCACTGTCATGCTCTCGATGACAGTGAGGAAGATGTTCACCCTTTCGGGGTACAGGAGGTGCTTCAGAAGCAACTGAGGGAGGAAGGAGAGGAGGGATGACTCATCCACCGAATGGCTGCTCAGCCGTGCCGGTGCCTCAGGAGAGCCGGGAGCAGGGAGCAGGGCTGGGTGACGCCTGGGGTACGGAGCGTGAGAGCCCTACAGGCACCAGGGCTGCTCAGGGACAGCGCCTCTGCTCTTCTGACGCTGCAGACCTGGGCTCTCTCGTGGGCTCGGGGTTTGCACTTCGTACCTCAAAGATATATCTGGCCTTGTTCTCTTGGGAAGCCTCCTGGTGGATCAAGGTTTGCTGGCACTCCCAGACCTGTGGCTTGTTAAGATATTTCTGCTCCAGCGACAGTCCTGCAGAGGAGCGCACACAATATTGGTCAGTGAGGAGCCTGGGCACCTGGGGTCTGCAGGGACCTAGCCCATCACAACTCCTCTCACTTGGGCTGGTGATGAAGATGAAAAGCTGATGGAGAGCCTTCATCGCCTCATCTCTGGTCGCCTCATCCGTGGAGGTGCAGCACAGGATGAGGTGTGCGGCCAGCTTCCCCAGCACGGGGAAGCGTTGGTTCTCCTTGCACTTGTGCTGGAACACTGTGACTCCTATGAGGCAGCAGCACATCTGGGGAGAGAGGCAGCAGCGGTGCATGGCTGAGCGGTGCAGCAAGGCCCTGCCCAGGCTCTGTGCAACTCTGGAGACAGGTGGGTTGCGGCTGGGGAGCCAGGACTGGGGCACTGGAGCTGTGCGCACCAGGGCTCCTTACCTCAGGCAAGCAGCAGGTGTTGGTGAAGGTGAGCAGCCTAGCAATGCACGCCACGGCCCTCTCCTCCACAGCTGCCAGCTGGCACATGGTGAAGGGCAGCAGGAGCTGTGAAGATAAAAGCTGCTGGTGACACACAGCATGGGGCACTCATCCTTCCGCTCGCTGCCCAACTGCAGTGGGGGTGGGTGGTTGCATCCCTGTCCTGCTGCAGCCCCCGCCGCCTTCCCACTGCTCCCCACCCTTCCTTCTAACCCAGCAAGGGCCGGCCTTGGGCCAGCACCCCCTCTCTGCAGCAGGCCCTGGGGGGCCTCGTGTGGCTTCCCCCCTTCACGGCCTCAAACCACCTGCGCAAATCCCAGCCTTGCCCCAGACAGACCTCCAAGATGTTCTGCAGCTCCATGAGGACAGAGGCGCCGGCGCTGCCCACCAGCCCCTGCAGCAGGCGGTGCAGGGCTTCCATGGTCTGCAAGGAGGACAGGGGTCAGGGCGGCCTTCCCTGCTGCATCCTGCTGGCAGCAGAGAGGCATCCCGGGTGGCGGTGCCCAGGAAGCGTCTCCAGGGCCCAGCCTTTGCGCACCTCCACGTAGAGTGCAGTGTCCGGGTCCTTCGTGTCCTCGTGGCGAGGGAGGTGGAGGACGCTGCTGATGCAGGCGTACAGGAGGCTGCTCTTCTGCTTCTCTGGAAGCAGCTGCGCAGTGCTGTGAGGGGAGAGAGGGCAGAGCGTGATGCTCGGCTTGGCATGCTGTGCCCCGCTGCCTGTCCTGCTCTGGGCCCTTGGCCGGGACCAGTGCCACCACGTTGGCCAAAGCTGGGTTGGGGCAGTACCTCATGGCGGCGATGGCACTCATGGCCTGCTGCCGCAGCTCCGTGTCCAGGCGCTCGGTGGGCTCCTCCTGCAGCAGTGCCTGAGGGCACAACAGGATGAAATAGGATGGGATGGGATGGAATGGGATGGCGGATGGCACCGGGCAGCATCCTCTGCTCAGCAGAGCCCAGCTACTCCAAACCAGCACCCCCCGGCTCCCAGGTCTCCCCAGCAACCCCGCATTGGGAAGGGTCGTGCCCACCACCCGGCCCCGGGCTGCTCCCCTTACCTCAATGCACTGCGCCACCTTGGATGCGCAGGCGCACAGCTGGTCGTGAGCCTCGCTGCCCTCGAGGGCGGCTTCGCAGGCGGCACGGACGCAGGCCAGAAAGTTCAGCTTCTGAGCCTCTTCCTGAGACCGGGAGAGGAGGGACAAACGCTGGTATCAAAGGACCCCGGCAGCCTCTGGGCACGGCCAGGCAGGGGCAGCCAGGGAAGCACAGAGTGCCCGCTACCTGCGGTGTGCGCGTGCAGTAGGCGCGGATGCAGCTCAGGTAATCCTCCTCCTTCGGTGACATGACAAAGGGAGAAGGACCCTCAGCTGAGTTCAACGGCCCCTGCTGGGGCTTGGGGGCACGGGATGCTCTAGGCCTCTCTGGCCAGGCCTCTCGGGGTTGGATCGGGGGTCTCTGTTCCATCCTGCAGCGAGGGAACAGCGGCAAATGTGCCTCCTGCTCCAGCTCTGCCTTCAGGGGGACGAGGCCCATTGTGACATGGCAGTGACGTCACTCCATGCTGCCCGGCTCCACCCAGGACCCTTCCTCTTGCCCCGGCTTGGCCCTAGAGCCTCGCAGCCATCCCTGTCCCTGGGCAGTTTTGGTCTGGAAGGCGCCCTCCATTTCACCGTGTGCGTTTGCCACAGCTGCAGCGTTGGGGTCCGGGAGTCCTTCTCAGGGCCCTTCAGCCCATCCCCGCTTTCCTCCCCAGTAAAATAAAACTGCGTTATGTTTTCCGCTGAGACGGAGTTGAGGCGTACTCATTTTCTCGATTCTCCCCCCCATCGCACTGGGAGGGGGCAGGGAGACGGCACTGCAATTAGTTCGACATCTCCAGTTGTCACCTTCTTTTCCTTTGTAGCGTGCAGCATTCAAAGAAGAGGTTGAGCTAGAATTGCCTGGGAAGGGCTGGGTGTGTGCTTTTCCAATTTACAGCCAGACTTCGCCGTCTCAATTCATCCGTGACATGACCGACCTCTGCTGCTGTCCCTGAGCAGCGAGGTTGGGTTCTTTGAGCTGGTTTTCTACACAACAAGATGAAAGTCCAGGAAGTATCCCAGCAGCTCTCCGAGACAGCCGAGATCACGCCTGCTTCAGGCAGCGGTGAGCAGAGGCAGGGAGAAATAGCGAGTGGGTGCGGTAGGGTACCGTGGAATCCTCTGCACCCTTCAGACCACAGCTTTTCTGTGTGAAGTACATGGTTACGTGATTACAACATTACGGTGTCACCACCAAAACTGCGGTAACATTCCCCCAATGAGGCTCTTCAAAGTACTGTGGGAGAAAGCGTCAAATGTTTTACTAAAATCAAGGTCAACCACAGCCGCTGCTTTACTCTCATCTTTCCACCTGGTTATGTCTTCATAAACAGCTATCAGTTTGGTTAAGCATGACTTCCCCGCGGTGAAGCCATGTTGACTGCCTCTGATGATTCTCTTATCCTTGATATGCCTAGAGACAGCACCAAGGATAAGTTGTTCCCTCACCTTTCCAGGGATGGAGGTGAGGTTGTCCGGTCTATCATTACCCGGGCCCTCCTTCTTGCCTTTCTTGAAGACTGGAGTGACATTTGCTCCCCTCCAGTCCGCAGGCACTCCTCCTGTTCCCCATGACTTACCAAACAAAATGGAGAGTGTCCTAGCAATTACTTCTGCCAGCTCCCTCAACACCCACAGGTGGATCCCATCAGGACCCATGGATTTATGGATGTCCAGATTGCTTAACTGGTCCTTAACCCAGTCCTCATCAACTGAGGCAAACTCCTCCTTGATCCTGACTTCTTCTGGGGCCTTGCTGGTATGGGGCTGCTCAGGACAGTCTGCAGCAGTACAGACAGAGACAAAGATGGCATTTAGTAACTCCGCCTTTTCTGTACCTTCTGTCACCAGGGCTCCCACCTCATTCATCAGTGGGCCTACATTGCCTCTAGTGTTAGTTTTATCTGCAGTGTATTTGAAGAAGCCCTTTCTGTTGTCCATGAATCCTCTTACAAAGTTTAATTCTGAGGAGGCTTTAGCTCTCCTAGTTGCTTCCCTACGTCTGCTGACAACAGTCTTGCATTCCTCCCAAGTGGCCAGCCCCTCCTTCCAAGATCTGTAGACTCTCCTCTTCCACCTGAGTTTGCCAGCTGTTCCCTGTTTAACCGTGCAGGTCTCCCGACTCCCTTTCTTGACTTCGTACCTGCTGGGGTGCTCTGATCCTGAGCCAGGAAGAGCGAGGTTTAGGTCATCAGAGCAATTACCAGCGTGTAGGATTTTTGCTCTGTGAAAATAGGACTTCTGGGCAGACAGTCGTAATTTCTGTCATCTGTCATACCCTGAAATGTGAAGTAAGTACTTTTCATTTTCCATTTAAAATGGTATACAAATGCCGGACACTAAAAGAGAGATTTCCAAATCAGAACGTGTGAGTAGCTTCAAACATTCCTTTGGCAGAGAGCCATCTGCAAGGCTCAGCAGAAGTTCATCATAAGGATGGAGCCAGGCTCCTCTTGGTGACATCCAGTGATAGGACAAGGGACAACGGGTGCAAGCTGGAACACAGGAGGTTCCACATCAATATGAGAAAAAACTTCACGGTGAGGGTGACAGAGCACTGGAACAGGCTGCCCAGAGAGGTGTTGGGTCTCCTTCTCTGGAGACATTCAAAATCTGCCTGGACGCGTTCTCGTGTGACCTGATCTAGATGTTCCCAGAGGACTGGAGGCTCGCTGATGTGATTCCCATCTTCAAGAAGGGCCGTAAGGAGGATCCGGGGAACTATCGGCCTGTCAGCCTGACCTCGGTACCGGGGAAAGTAATGGAGCAAATCATCTTGGGTGAGATCGCACGGCATGTGCGTGGTCCAGGGGATCAGGCCCAGCCAGCACGGGTTCATGAAAGGCAGGTCGTGCTTGACCAACCTCATCTCCTTCTACGACTGGGTGACCAGACTGGTAGATGAGGGAAAGGCTGTTGATGTAGTCTACCTGGACTTCAGCAAAGCCTTTGACATGGTCTCTCACAGGCTTCTTCTGGGGAAACTGGCTGCCCGTGGCCTGGACAGGTACACACTCCTTTGGGTAAGAAACTGGCTAGAGGGCCGTGCCCAACGGATGGTGGTTAATGGAGTGAAGTCCAGCTGGCGACCTGTTTCAAGTGGTGTCCCCCAGGGGTCGGTACTGGGGCCCATCTTGTTTAATATCTTTATTGATGACCTAGACGAGGGGATTGAGCGTACCCTCAGTAAGTGTGCAGATGACACCAAACTGGGAGGTGGTGTGGATCTGCCTGAGGGTAGGGAGGCCCTTCAGAGGGACTTAGATAAGCTGGATCGCTGGGCTGGGGTGAATGGGATGAGGTTCAACAAGGCCAAGTGCCGGGTCCTGCACTTTGGCCACAACAACCCCATGCAGCGCTACAGGCTTGGGGACGAGTGGCTGGATGATTGCGAAGAGGAAAGGGACCTGGGGGTGTTGGCTGATGCTCGGCTGAACACGAGCCGACAGTGTGCCCAGGTGGCCAAGGGGGCCAATGGCATCCTGGCCTGCATTACAAATGGTGTGGCCAGCAGGAGCAGGGAGGTGATCATCCCCCTGTAAACAGCACTGGTGAGGCCGCACCTCGAGTGCTGTGTTCAGTTTTGGGCCCCTCACTACAGGAAAGACGTTGAGGCCCTGGAGCGTGTCCAGAGAAGGGCAACGAAACTGGTGAGGGGTCTGCAGCACAAGTCCTGTGAGGAGCGGCTGAGGGAACCGGGATTGTTTAGTCTGGAGAAGAGGAGGCTCAGGGGAGACCTCATCGCACTCTACAACTTCCTGAAGGGAGGCTGTGGTGAGGAGGGGTTTGGCCTCTTCTCCCAGGCAATGAACAGGACCCGGGGAAATGGCCGCAAGTTGTACCAGAAGAGGTTTAGGTTAGACTTAAGGAAGAACTTTTTCTCTCAGAGAGTGGTCAGGCACTGGAATGGCTGCCCAGGGAGGTGGTGGAGTTGCCATTCCTGGCAGTGTTCAAGAGGCGTCTGGACGAGGAGCTGCGAGATCTGGTTTAGTAGCCTGTGGTAGCAGTGGCAGTGTGAAGACGGTTGGACTAGATGATCTTGTAGGTCGCTTCCAACCTTGTGATTCTATGATTCTATGATTCTATGAGATGTTCCTGCGCGGGCAGGGGGACTGAACTAGAAAATAGTTCAAGGTCCCTTTGAATCCCTGACATTCTGTGAGACAGTAATGAGGTCACCCCGCAGTCTCCTCTTCTCCAAGCTAAAGAGCCCCAGCTGCCTCAGTCTTTCCTCGTCAGGGAGATGCTGCTCCACTCCCTTCATCGTCTTTGTGGCTCTGCGCTGGACTCTCTCAAGCAGTTCCCTGTCCTTGAACTGAGGGGCCCAGAACTAAACACAGTATTCCAGATGCGCTCTCACCAGCGCAGAGTAGAGGGAGAGGAGAACCTCTCTCACCTTGCTAAGCACAGCCCTTCTAATACACCTCAGGCCTTCCTGCAACAATTGGCACCTGAACAGGGACTCGAAACTTAACCTGAATTGAAGACTGACTGGTCTGAAGTGCGTGGAGAGAAACGTAAGAAACCTGTACAGGAGCACATTGAGAGAAACGTGGGTGCGCTGAGAGAAGCATGGAGCAAGTTGAGAGAAATGTGGGCGAGCTGAAAGAAACTCTAAAACGGGCTGGAAGGAGCCTGGGCTGATGAGGGGGCTGCAAAAAGCCTCAGCCGAAGAGGGGGCTGCCAGAAGTCCTGGCCGAGGAGATGGCTGAAAGAAGCCCTGGCCAAAGAGACGAGCTGGAAGAAGCTCTACAATGGGCTGCAAGAAGGCTCGGCTGAAGAGAAGGGCTGAAAGAAGCCAAGGCCAGAGAACGGGCTGGAAGAAGCCCGAGGGAGAGATGAACAGGAGACGCTATCTTGGTGAAAGAAGCACAAGGCTGAGAGAAGTCTTATTGTTCCCAGCTCTTCGATTGCTTCTCACTGGATGAAGGGAAGCAATTGCGATTATGGGGAACAAAAATACTTTTGCTTCTGTTACTCGAATTGGTATTTTTGTTTTGCTTGCTATTATTGATTCCGACTATATTGGTGAAATTAAGATAATGCTGTGGACACCAACCCCCCTTGTACTATCCCTGCGGGAAGTCGTGTAGCGCAATTGATTTGTTTTCAGCCTAAGCCACCTCTGAGAACCAGTGTCTCACGGGGCAATAGTGATTTTGGGTCAACCAGCGTGCCGGAAGTTTTTTGGTCTCAGAAGGTCTCGCAGAGTAGACCAAATCTGCTTTGTGTACTGCAACAAGGGGAACAAGAGCTTAAAGTGACAGGCATCCTTGATAGCGGTGCTGATGTTACTGTTATTCCTGTGACTCTCTGGCCACCACAGTGGCCTCTTATAAATCCCCATGCGGCACTAACAGGAATAGGGGGACACACACTACCGAAGCAATAGTTACAATTACTGGACCAGAGAGCAGGACTGCTTCAGTTCCTGATGTTTGTATGTATCATTACATGGATAATATTTCGATAGCCGCACCGAAAGAGAGACTGTGACTGAAGTTGTGTCGGTTGGTTATAGCAGCAACAACTCAGGCAGGACTGCAAATTGCACAGGAAAAAGTTCAAAAAACACCACCTTGGCAGTATCTGGGCTGGAGGATTTCTCAAACTCGAATTCGGTCACAGGCTTTAACCTTAGGAGCCAGAATCAACTCTTTAAACAATCTGCAAAAACTGCAGGGGACCATAAATTGGGTGTGACCCATTATAGGGATCTCTACAAAAGATCTTCATCTTCTCTTCAAATTACTCGAGAGGGATCCGGACTTACTGTCAACACGACATCTAACAGCTACAGCCACTGCTGCATTACACACCGTCATCACAAAAATGACTTGTCAGACAGCACATAGAAGAAGACTCGATCATCCTATCAGCTTCTTTTTCAACTCTACGGACTGTCACCACAGTGGGTTAAGGAGGATCCTGACCCCTTGGTAATCTGGGAATGGGTATTTCTACTGCATAAATTTGTTACCACCAGGGTTGATATGGCAGCTTTGGTCGTTTGCAGGGGAAGGGAGCGTTTGTTAGCATTGGATGGCACGAATGCAGAGACAATTTATGTCCCATCTGATCTTCAGCAGCAGCAGGGAATTTGTGTTTCCGCACTTGCAGTGTGCGTTGATGGGATTTACAGGGCAGATTAGTATTCATCTGCCAGCCCACAGGCTTTTACAATCCCTCATTTCTCTTTATGGAGAGACAGTACTAGGACTTGGGATAGTGACATCAGTGTCACCACCGGCTCTCCACAAACTGTGGAACTTACAGCAGTGGTTCGTGTGTTCAAGCGATGGTCTGAACCCATCAATATAATAACAGATTCTGCTTACGTTGCAGTTATAGTGATGTGACTGGAACACTCTTATGAGGATTAAATTCCTTAGAAATTTGGCAAACAGATGTTACACATATACCAGTATTTGGGAAGCTCCGTTATGTTCATGTTTCTATCAATACTTTCCCTACTTGATTTTTGCATCAGTACATACGGGAGAAAAAGCTAAAGATGTCTGTAAACACTTTTTACTGGCCTTTGCAACCCTTGGGGTCCCTAAACCAATAAAAACAGACAATGGCCCAGGATATGTGGCCCACGCTACCCACTCCTTCTTCCAGCAGTGGGGTATTCAACACCTGACAGGCATACCCCACTCTCCCACAGGCCAAGCTATTATTGAACGAGCACGTGGTACTTTAAAGATCATGCTTCAAAAACAGGGGGAATGCAGGTATGACCCCTCAGGAGAGAATAGCTAAAGCATCCTTTGTTCTTAATTTTTTAAATTGTTGGATAATGTTAACGTGGGGCCGAGGCTATGCTTGTGTCTTAACAGGAACAGGTCCGAGATGGGTACCAGCATGATGGGTGCGACCAGCCGTCTCACCACAGCTGTAATGTGATCACTGCACTTCCAGCAGCAGTTTGGACACCCGCCATCAAGTCACAGTGTTTGTAAAGCTGCCTCACCAAGAAATCATAAGAACTGGATTTGTCAGGAATTAACATAGACTACTGTTCATATTCTAAAGAGCCCATAGTTTGTTCAGTCTGTTAATCTGAGTTTTCTACTTTTAGAATTGTTTCCGAACCGCACTTCTTTTTCTATTAATAGAAAAGGGGGAGATGTGGGTCGCTGCATTGCTAGTGAGTGGTAAAGCTCAACAACAACTTGAGCCGGACGTAAACACCCACAAGGCGCCTAGCCCTTACACGTAACCAGTCTTGGCTGCGCGGGAAACTGTTGTGTAGAGCGGGTATAAAAGGTGGTAAGCACCTCAAATAAATGTCTTTTGTTCTGCACCAGCGAAGGAGTCAGCACCTCTTTCGCCACATCCACAAGAGAGCTTGAGGCCTTCTTGTAGAGGGAGAGGAGAACCTGCCTTGCCCTGCTAACCACAGTCCTTCCAATACACCCCAGGATGCCGCTAGCCTTCTCGACCACAAGGGCACAGTGCTGGCTCACGGTTCCCCTACTGTCCTCCAGGACCCCAGGTCCCCTTCCCTTACGCTGCTCTCCAATAGGTCAGTCCCCAGCCTGCACTGGTACCTGGGGTTGCTCTTGCCCAGATGCAAGACTTGACACTAGCGCTTATTCTGTTTCATTCAATCTCTCCCTGCCTAACATAACACCGTGTTGTATGTAAAGTTAGGTACTCCCCCTGCGATGTAGCTGTCAATAGTCAAATCATACAACATTGCATGCAGGTAGCAGGTAGGTGACTCCATTAGTGCCCTTAATCGTTTTTTTTTTTATATAAAAAACTCCAAAACAGAGAATGACAAACTTAATAAGAAAGCAGTACGTTCCAAGAATTAAAAACTCTGCCCGTAAGGGCCTTTAATCCTTTATACAGCCTTCAGAGTTCGCACAGTGCCAAAAGGAAAAAAAGCTCAGAACAGTGTTCAGAATCCGACACACTGGCTGGCCTAGAATCTCATCTATGAAGGTCAAAGCTAGCTGCAGTACTCTGCAACTCTATGTATGGCACTTTAGGAAGTCCCTTTTTTGCTAATGTTAAAAAGTTTGGATTCTGTTTGATTCTGAAGGGGAGAGAAAGGGTACAAAGAGGGAAAGGAATGAAAAAAAAAAACAACAACCAAAGAGCAGCAACAAATGGGGTAGGAAATTTAATTTATTAAAAAATAGAAGAAATAGAAGTTAATGGGGATTGAAGCTAAGAAACCAAATAAATGAGAGAGAGAGTGCCCAAAAGGGCGGGCATGGCAAAGGGAAGGGATGTGCCCGAGGAGCAGCAGAGCTGAGCAGCGGGCAGGAGGAGATGCCGGGAGCTTTGCAGGGCGCTCAGCTGTCCGCCTGGTCGGAGTGCCACCTCCTCCACGTGCTGCGGAGCCTGGAGACGAGCTGCCCAAAGTGTCCATGTGCTGGACGTGGCCTTATTTCCTTCAGGATCTTCAGAGTCTGAAGGGCCAGCGAGGAGACAAACGGACTGGGGTCTTGCTGTGCTCCCTGAAGGCCTGAGAGAACAGAGGAACACATGATGACATCCGTGTACCTGCAGGGCGCCCGGCCCACTCCAGCCGTTGCCCCCTGCTCTCCCTGCTGGCATGAGGAGCAGGGGACGGGCACAGAGCCTGTTGGCTGCCACCACATCCCACTCAGTGGCTCACCATCATAGATGTCCTGTCTCTCAGCCTGCTGCTGATCTGTCAGGTGCTGCCCTAAGAGCCCTGGGGACACACGGCTCTGTCAGCGACCCCAGCTGCTCCCTGGGGCGCAGCATCGAGGGCCGGGGACAGGGGAAGCTCAGTCTCGTGGCTCACCGATGAACCTCACGGTCTCCCGCCGCAGGGCTTCCTGGGGGCTCCGTAGGTAGAGCAGACTCTGGCTCAGGTAGTCCTGAGCTGCACGCTTCTTCCTCTTGGCCAGCTGGAGAGGGAAGAGCGTGGGGTCAGTGCAGGGTGGCCCCAACCCTGTCCTGGGCTGTGGGAATGTGCGTACCAGGCACTCGCCGATCTGCCAGAACTGCGCCGTCTGTACCAGGTGCTCCAGCCGCCTCCAGCGCAGGAACCGTGCGGCACCGAGGAAGGCATTCCGGGAGGCCTGCCAAACAGCTGAGATGGCACCGCAGCCCAAGCAGCAGCAGAGCCCGCGTCCCCCAGAGCCTCTCCACAGGGAGGATGCAGCAGCAGGGGCTGACGCTGCCACCAACACTCTTGGTGTTTGGGGAGCACCATGGGGACAGCATCGCCCTCCCCCAAAGAAATGCAATTCCCACCTCGATCACACTCTCCTCCTCATCGTACAGGTGCAAATACAGCAGGACCAGGCTCCTGTGCACCTCCTGCTGCATTGTCCTCTTTTCTTGGCCCTCCACAAAGCTCAGCATTTTGAAGAAGAGGTCTATGGAGAGCTGCCGCACCGTGCTGGATTCCTGCGGAGGAGGAAGGGAGGATGTTGGTGTCAGCAGCTCCAAGCCCAAGGCGAGCAGGGCCAGCACCACCAAGGAAGCAAGGGCAGAATCTCTGAGCTGACAGGCTGCAGGCAGATCTTGAGGACGACCCCAAAAGTGCTCCAAAGCATGCAAAGCACTCTGCCCTGCAGAAAGTCTGCCCAGGGCCACGCAGCACCTGGACCCGGTGAGCAGCCAGGAAGTCCCCCAGTGCGCGCTGTCACAGGGCAGCAGGCATAGGCACACTGGGCTTGTTGCCACATCCCCAGTGTGCGGGGCTCCCCACCATCCTTACGTCACATAAGAGCGTTGGCAGCTTGCCGGCCAGCTCCAGAGTCATGAGGCTGGGCTTAACTCCATCCGTGAGCTGCAGAAGGTTGCTAAGGATCTGCAGGGACACGGCGCGGGCGTCGCTGTCTGCATCCTGCAGCTGCTCCATGATGCACGGCAGGAGGAATGGCATTATCCTTGCCTGCAGGAAAAACACCCCTTCCTTTAGGTACAGCATCAAGCACAGTGTGGGCAGAACCACTCCAAGTACCAGCCTCCCTGCTGCCTTGTCAGGGTGGGACTGTGTGCTGCAGGCAGGCCCCGCACAGCCCTGAGGACAGCAGGCAGTGATGGGATGGGCAGAGAGCATGAGCTCCTCCATGCTGAGCTGCAGGTGGCCCCGCTACAGCCCCCTGGCAGGCCCAGCCCAATCCGCGGCACCTGAGGCATTCCTGGATGCCCCTGCTCACCGTGTCCTGCCTCTTGCTGAGATGCAGGATGCCCCTGAGCACCAGCTGCTGCATGCCCACGCTCTGGCTCTGCAGATAGGTGGTAAAGATTCCCAAGATGCGGTGCAGCTCTGTGCTGACATCCATTCTCTCCAGCATCTGCAACAAATGCGGCTCTTAGTGCTGGATCCAACAGTCAGCTTGGGGAAAGACAGCGGGGCACGGCCAAGCCTGGCCCTGAGGGAGGCAGCAGGGCTCGTGCCACCGGTGGCCTTGCAGCCCCAAGTTTGCTGCTTCTGCAGCTGTTGCTCACCTCAACGAGGAAGACCATGGCCACCATCTCCCACGAGTAGAAGCTGGTGCTGAGCAGCACAACCAGCTGGTGGAAGATGGGTTCTCGCAGAGCACCAGGCAGTTCCCTCATCACCCTGGCAGGGATAAGAAGGCACCATCAGCCCTGAGCCAGATGGATGCAGCTGTGGCTGTGCAGCCCTCCTGCCAATTCCGCAGGGGCCACAGGCTCTGCTGCTGCAGCAGCACTTTCCCCGAGAACTGGGGACCCCCTGACGCCCTGAGGAAGGGGTTTTCACCTGGCCACAACCTGCACACCCTGCAGGTGGGTCACGGCGCTGAGAAGCGCATCCCAGCCACCCTGCTCCTGAATGGCCTCCATCTGCCTCTGGAGGCCCATGCTGCAAAGCAGCACCTTCATGGCCTGCACCGCGGACCTGCAGGTGGAGAAGGGTGCGAGTCACATCGGGAGCCCCAGCACCAGGGCCCTGGGTGCAGCGGAGGGACGGGGATGTGGCACCTGATGGGAGTGAGCTGGTGCTCCTGGTGCTCCTCCCAGAGGATTTCCACCTCCTGCCGCGTCAGCTTGGTGGTGAAGGACACTTGCAGGAGTAGGACCACGAAGAGCTGGGGGAAGATGGCCTGGGCCTCCTTCAGGACAAGAGGCAGCTGGAGTATCTCTGGTAGGACTCTTGCTGCCTGCAGAAAGCACCCAGATACCATCCTTGCCCTGTCCCCCCAGTTTCCATCCCTTCTCTAGAAGTGTAGGGATGGAGGGAGGGACGGGGAGGCCCCAGGCAGACCTATGGGTGCATCCCAGGACAGGAAGAAGGCTTGGGGATGGTCAGGGAAGGGGAGCGGGGACTCAGGCTCAGCTGGGTGAGTGAGGAACTCACGGCCAGGGCGAGGAGGCGTGGCCAGTCCTTGATGAATGGAGACAGGAGCTGCTGAGAATGGTTTATCAGCACTCGGAGCAGCTCCTGCAGCACTTGCTCCACGGCTGGGGGCTCTGAGAGCACTGCCCTCCACATGGTGACGGCGACTCTGCAGGTACCCAGGGCTGTCAGCGTGGCTGCCTCCGCCTGGCTGATGGCCGTGGGGTGAGGGAGGGAGGGGAAAGGTGTCCTGAGGGCTGCAGGCCCTGTACCTGGTGCAGGTCGGGGAGCAGACCAGCAGGCTGCTAACCATCGCCGTTGGGTATTTGCTGGCTAGCACAAGCAGGGCCCTGCTCAGGCTTTCAAGGGCTGGCTGGGCTGTGATGGAAGGCAGGCTGCTGTAGATCCTCTTCACGATCTTGCGCACCTGCAGGGGACACGGGTGAAAATGGGATGGCACCGGAGCAGGGCCCTGCTGCTATCTTCACTGCTGCCTGCCGGCCAGGCGCACTGCCAGTGCCTGGGAAGGAGCGTTGCCCCAAGGGCTGGAGCGGTGGCAGCACTAGGTTCTCACCTGCCGTGGAGGGAATTGAGCCTCTGCTGCAAGCACCTCCACCATGTGGGCAGCCAGCTCCATGCTGTGGAGGCTCGGCACTGTCATGCTCTCGATGACAGTGAGGAAGATGTTCACCCTTTCGGGGTACAGGAGGTGCTTCAGAAGCAACTGAGGGAGGAAGGAGAGGAGGGATGACTCATCCACCGAATGGCTGCTCAGCCGTGCCGGTGCCTCAGGAGAGCCGGGAGCAGGGAGCAGGGCTGGGTGACGCCTGGGGTACGGAGCGTGAGAGCCCTACAGGCACCAGGGCTGCTCAGGGACAGCGCCTCTGCTCTTCTGACGCTGCAGACCTGGGCTCTCTCGTGGGCTCGGGGTTTGCACTTCGTACCTCAAAGATATATCTGGCCTTGTTCTCTTGGGAAGCCTCCTGGTGGATCAAGGTTTGCTGGCACTCCCAGACCTGTGGCTTGTTAAGATATTTCTGCTCCAGCGACAGTCCTGCAGAGGAGCGCACACAATATTGGTCAGTGAGGAGCCTGGGCACCTGGGGTCTGCAGGGACCTAGCCCATCACAACTCCTCTCACTTGGGCTGGTGATGAAGATGAAAAGCTGATGGAGAGCCTTCATCGCCTCATCTCTGGTCGCCTCATCCGTGGAGGTGCAGCACAGGATGAGGTGTGCGGCCAGCTTCCCCAGCACGGGGAAGCGTTGGTTCTCCTTGCACTTGTGCTGGAACACTGTGACTCCTATGAGGCAGCAGCACATCTGGGGAGAGAGGCAGCAGCGGTGCATGGCTGAGCGGTGCAGCAAGGCCCTGCCCAGGCTCTGTGC
Source organism: Chrysolophus pictus (assembly GCA_037305975.1). Taxonomy (NCBI): domain Eukaryota; kingdom Metazoa; phylum Chordata; class Aves; order Galliformes; family Phasianidae; genus Chrysolophus; species Chrysolophus pictus. The sequence goes on along the minus strand of CM074583.1, from coordinate 2,775,032 downwards.
AACTCTGGAGACAGGTGGGTTGCGGCTGGGGAGCCAGGACTGGGGCACTGGAGCTGTGCGCACCAGGGCTCCTTACCTCAGGCAAGCAGCAGGTGTTGGTGAAGGTGAGCAGCCTAGCAATGCACGCCACGGCCCTCTCCTCCACAGCTGCCAGCTGGCACATGGTGAAGGGCAGCAGGAGCTGTGAAGATAAAAGCTGCTGGTGACACACAGCATGGGGCACTCATCCTTCCGCTCGCTGCCCAGCTGCAGTGGGGGTGGGTGGTTGCATCCCTGTCCTGCTGCAGCCCCCGCCGCCTTCCCACTGCTCCCCACCCTTCCTTCTAACCCAGCAAGGGCCGGCCTCGGGCCAGCAACCCCTCCCCTGGGGGGCCTCGTGTGGCTTCCCCCCTTCATGGCCTCAAACCACCTGCGCAAATCCCAGCCTTGCCCCAGACAGACCTCCAAGATGTTCTGCAGCTCCATGAGGACAGAGGCGCCGGCGCTGCCCACCAGCCCCTGCAGCAGGCGGTGCAGGGCTTCCATGGTCTGCAAGGAGGACAGGGGTCAGGGCCGCCTTCCCTGCTGCATCCTGCTGGCAGCAGAGAGGCATCCCGGGTGGCGGTGCCCAGGAAGCGTCTCCAGGGCCCAGCCTTTGCGCACCTCCACGTAGAGTGCGGTGTCCGGGTCCTTCGTGTCCTCGTGGCGAGGGAGGTGGAGGACGCTGCTGATGCAGGCATACAGGAGGCTGCTCTTCTGCTTCTCTGGAAGCAGCTGCGCAGTGCTGTGAGGGGAGAGAGGGCAGAGCGTGATGCTCGGCTTGGCATGCTGTGCCCCGCTGCCTGTCCTGCTCTGGGCCCTTGGCCGGGACCAGTGCCACCACGTTGGCCAAAGCTGGGTTGGGGCAGTACCTCATGGCAGCGATGGCACTCATGGCCTGCTGCCGCAGCTCCGTGTCCAGGCGCTCGGCGGGCTCCTCCTGCAGCAGCGCCTGAGGGCACAACAGGATGAAATAGGATGGGATGGGATGGAATGGGATGGCGGATGGCACCGGGCAGCATCCTCTGCTCAGCAGAGCCCAGCTACTCCAAACCAGCACCCCCCGGCTCCCAGGTCTCCCCAGCAACCCCGCATTGGGAAGGGTCGTGCCCACCACCCGGCCCCGGGCTGCTCCCCTTACCTACCTCAATGCACTGCGCCACCTTGGATGCGCAGGCGCACAGCTGGTCGTGAGCCTCGCTGCCCTCGAGGGCGGCTTCGCAGGCGGCACGGACGCAGGCCAGAAAGTTCAGCTTCTGAGCCTCTTCCTGAGACCGGGAGAGGAGGGACAAACGCTGGTATCAAAGGACCCCGGCAGCCTCTGGGCACGGCCGGGCAGGGGCAGCCAGGGAAGCACAGAGTGCCCGCTACCTGCGGTGTGCGCGTGCAGTAGGCGCGGATGCAGCTCAGGTAATCCTCCTCCTTCGGTGACATGACGAAGGGAGAAGGACCCTCAGCTGAGTTCAACGGCCCCTGCTGGGGCTTGGGGGCACGGGATGCCCTAGGCCTCTCTGGCCAGGCCTCTCGGGGTTGGATCGGGGGTCTCTGTTCCATCCTGCAGCGAGGGAACAGCGGCAAATGTGCCTCCTGCTCCAGCTCTGCCTTCAGGGGGACGAGGCCCATTGTGACATGGCAGTGACGTCACTCCATGCTGCCCGGCTCCACCCAGGACCCTTCCTCTTGCCCCGGCTTGGCCCTAGAGCCTCGCAGCCATCCCTGTCCCTGGGCAGTTTTGGTCTGGAAGGCGCCCTCCATTTCACCGTGTGCGTTTGCCACAGCTGCAGCGTTGGGGTCCGGGAGTCCTTCTCAGGGCCCTTCAGCCCATCCCCGCTTTCCCCCCCAGTAAAATAAAACTGCGTTATGTTTTCCGCTGGGACGGAGTTGATTTTTCTTTCTTGGTGTCCGGCGCTCTATTTTGGCTTTAGGAGAAACACGCGCAGTGTTGGTAGCACAGCGGTGTTTCTAGTTGTTGCCGAGCAGTTGCTGCACAGAGCCGCGGGCGTTTCAGCTGCTCAGCCTGTCGTGGTGTCCTGCCGCTGAGGGGGCACCCAGAGCTGGGAGGGCACCGTACCAGGACAGCCCACCTGAACTGTCCCAAGGACTGTTCTGGACACCGTGGCCTCATCTGCGGAAACCTGAAAACTGCGGGGGAAGTTGGCCAGGTGGGCAGCCGCTGCTTTGGGACTGGGCGGTGGGCAACCGGCTTGCGCACTGCTCGTCTTGTAAGCATCTCTGGAGAGCTATCGTGACTGTTCTTTCTTTCTTCCTTTCCTGCCTTCTTGAAGGGCTTTCATCTCTTCCTGGAAGGCGTACTCATTTTCTCGATTCTCCCCCCCATCGCACTGGGAGGGGGCAGGGAGACGGCACTGCAATTAGTTCGACATCTCCAGTTGTCACCTTCTTTTCCTTTGTAGCGTGCAGCATTCAAAGAAGAGGTTGAGCTAGAATTGCCTGGGAAGGGCTGGGTGTGTGCTTTTCCAATTTACAGCCAGACTTCGCCGTCTCAATTCATCCGTGACATGACCGACCTCTGCTGCTGTCCCTGAGCAGCGAGGTTGGGTTCTTTGAGCTGGTTTTCTACACAACAAGATGAAAGTCCAGGAAGTATCCCAGCAGCTCTCCGAGACAGCCGAGATCACGCCTGCTTCAGGCAGCGGTGAGCAGAGGCAGGGAGAAATAGCGAGTGGGTGCGGTAGGGTACCGTGGAATCCTCTGCACCCTTCAGACCACAGCTTTTCTGTGTGAAGTACGTGGTTACATGATTACAACATTACGGTGTTACCACCAAAACTGCAGTAACATTCCCCCAATGAGGCTCTTCAAAGTACTGTGGGAGAAAGCGTCAAATGTTTTACTAAAATCAAGGTCAACCACAGCCGCTGCTTTACTCTCATCTTTCCACCTGGTTATGTCTTCATAAAAGGCTATCAGTTTGGTTAAGCATGACTTCCCCGCGGTGAAGCCATGTTGACTGCCTCTGATGATTCTCTTATCCTTGATATGCCTAGAGACAGCACCAAGGATAAGTTGTTCCCTCACCTTTCCAGGGATGGAGGTGAGGTTGTCCGGTCTATCATTACCCGGGTCCTCCTTCTTGCCTTTCTTGAAGACTGGAGTAACATTTGCTCCCCTCCAGTCCGCAGGCACTCCTCCTGTTCCCCATGACTTACCAAACAAAATGGAGAGTGTCCTAGCAATTACTTCTGCCAGCTCCCTCAACACCCACAGGTGGATCCCATCAGGACCCATGGATTTATGGATGTCCAGATTGCTTAACTGGTCCTTAACCCAGTCCTCATCAACTGAGGCAAACTCCTCCTTGATCCTGACTTCTTCTGGGGCCTTGCTGGTATGGGGCTGCTCAGGACAGTCTGCAGCAGTACAGACAGAGACAAAGATGGCGTTTAGTAACTCCACCTTTTCTGTACCTTCTGTCACCAGGGCTCCCACCTCATTCATCAGTGGGCCTACATTGCCTCTAGTGTTAGTTTTATCTGCAGTGTATTTGAAGAAGCCCTTTCTGTTGTCCATGAATCCTCTTACAAAGTTTAATTCTGAGGAGGCTTTAGCTCTCCTAGTTGCTTCCCTACGTCTGCTGACAACAGTCTTGCATTCCTCCCAAGTGGCCAGCCCCTCCTTCCAAGATCTGTAGACTCTCCTCTTCCACCTGAGTTTGCCAGCTGTTCCCTGTTTAACCGTGCAGGTCTCCCGACTCCCTTTCTTGACTTCGTACCTGCTGGGGTGCTCTGATCCTGAGCCAGGAAGAGCGAGGTTTAGGTCATCAGAGCAATTACCAGCGTGTAGGATTTTTGCTCTGTGAAAATAGGAGTTCTGGGCAGACAGTCGTAATTTCTGTCATCTGTCATTCCCTGAAATGTGAAGTAAGTACTTTTCATTTTCCATTTAAAATGGTATACAAATGCCGGACACTAAAAGAGAGATTTCCAAATCAGAACGTGTGAGTAGCTTCAAACATTCCTTTGGCAGAGAGCCATCTGCAAGGCTCAGCAGAAGTTCATCATAAGGATGGAGCCAGGCTCCTCTTGGTGACATCCAGTGATAGGACAAGGGACAACGGGTGCAAGCTGGAACACAGGAGGTTCCACATCAATATGAGAAAAAACTTCACGGTGAGGGTGACAGAGCACTGGAACAGGCTGCCCAGAGAGGTGTTGGGTCTCCTTCTCTGGAGACATTCAAAATCTGCCTGGACGCGTTCTCGTGTGACCTGATCTAGATGTTCCCAGAGGACTGGAGGCTCGCTGATGTGACTCCCATCTTCAAGAAGGGCCGTAAGGAGGATCCGGGGAACTATAGGCCTGTCAGCCTGACCTCGGTACCGGGGAAAGTAATGGAGCAAATCATCTTGGGTGAGATCGCACGGCATGTGCGTGGTCCAGGGGATCAGGCCCAGCCAGCACGGGTTCATGAAAGGCAGGTCGTGCTTGACCAACCTCATCTCCTTCTACGACTGGGTGACCAGACTGGTAGATGAGGGAAAGGCTGTTGATGTAGTCTACCTGGACTTCAGCAAAGCCTTTGACATGGTCTCTCACAGGCTTCTTCTGGGGAAACTGGCTGCCCGTGGCCTGGACAGGTACACACTCCTTTGGGTAAGAAACTGGCTAGAGGGCCGTGCCCAACGGATGGTGGTTAATGGAGTGAAGTCCAGCTGGCGACCTGTTTCAAGTGGTGTCCCCCAGGGGTCGGTACTGGGGCCCATCTTGTTTAATATCTTTATTGATGACCTAGACGAGGGGATTGAGCGTACCCTCAGTAAGTGTGCAGATGACACCAAACTGGGAGGTGGTGTGGATCTGCCTGAGGGTAGGGAGGCCCTTCAGAGGGACTTAGATAAGCTGGATCGCTGGGCTGGGGTGAATGGGATAAGGTTCAACAAGGCCAAGTGCCGGGTCCTGCACTTTGGCCACAACAACCCCATGCAGTGCTACAGGCTTGGGGACGAGTGGCTGGATGATTGCGAAGAGGAAAGGGACCTGGGGGTGTTGGCTTATGCTCGGCTGAACACGAGCCGACAGTGTGCCCAGGTGGCCAAGGGGGCCAATGGCATCCTGGCCTGCATTAGAAATGGTGTGGCCAGCAGGAGCAGGGAGGTGATCATCCCCCTGTACTCAGCACTGGTGAGGCCGCACCTCGAGTGCTGTGTTCAGTTTTGGGCCCCTCACTACAGGAAAGACGTTGAGGCCCTGGAGCGTGTCCAGAGAAGGGCAACGAAACTGGTGAGGGGTCTGCAGCACAAGTCCTATGAGGAGCAGCTGAGGGAACCGGGATTGTTTAGTCTGGAGAAGAGGAGGCTCAGGGGAGACCTCATCGCACTCTACAACTTCCTGAAGGGAGGCTGTGGTGAGGAGGGGTTTGGCCTCTTCTCCCAGGCAATGAACAGGACCCGGGGAAATGGCCGCAAGTTGTACCAGAAGAGGTTTAGGTTAGACTTAAGGAAGAACTTTTTCTCTCAGAGAGTGGTCAGGCACTGCAATGGCTGCCCAGGGAGGTGGTGGAGTCGCCATCTCTGGCAGTGTTCAAGAGGCGCCTGGACGAGGAGCTGCGAGATCTGGTTTAGTAGCCTGTGGTAGCAGTGGCAGTGTGAAGACGGTTGGACTAGATGATCTTGTAGGTCGCTTCCAACCTTGTGATTCTATGATTCTATGATTCTATGAGATGTTCCTGCGCGGGCAGGGGGACTGAACTAGAAAATAGTTCAAGGTCCCTTTGAATCCCTGACATTCTGTGAGACAGTAATGAGGTCACCCCGCAGTCTCCTCTTCTCCAAGCTAAAGAGCCCCAGCTGCCTCAGTCTTTCCTCGTCAGGGAGATGCTGCTCCACTCCCTTCATCGTCTTTGTGGCTCTGCGCTGGACTCTCTCAAGCAGTTCCCTGTCCTTGAACTGAGGGGCCCAGAACTAAACACAGTATTCCAGATGCGCTCTCACCAGCGCAGAGTAGAGGGAGAGGAGAACCTCTCTCACCTTGCTAAGCACAGCCCTTCTAATACACCTCAGGCCTTCCTGCAACAATTGGCACCTGAACAGGGACTCGAAACTTAACCTGAATTGAAGACTGACTGGTCTGAAGTGCGTGGAGAGAAACGTAAGAAACCTGTACAGGAGCACATTGAGAGAAACGTGGGTGCGCTGAGAGAAGCATGGAGCAAGTTGAGAGAAATGTGGGTGAGCTGAAAGAAACTCTAAAACGGGCTGGAAGGAGCCTGGGCTGATGAGGGGGCTGCAAAAAGCCTCAGCCGAAGAGGGGGCTGCCAGAAGTCCTGGCCGAGGAGATGGCTGAAAGAAGCCCTGGCCAAAGAGACGAGCTGGAAGAAGCTCTACAATGGGCTGCAAGAAGGCTCGGCTGAAGAGAAGGGCTGAAAGAAGCCAAGGCCAGAGAACGGGCTGGAAGAAGCCCGAGGGAGAGATGAACAGGAGACGCTATCTTGGTGAAAGAAGCACAAGGCTGAGAGAAGTCTTATTGTTCCCAGCTCTTCGATTGCTTCTCACTGGATGAAGGGAAGCAATTGCGATTATGGGGAACAAAAATACTTTTGCTTCTGTTACTCGAATTGGTATTTTTGTTTTGCTTGCTATTATTGATTCCGACTATATTGGTGAAATTAAGATAATGCTGTGGACACCAACCCCCCTTGTACTATCCCTGCGGGAAGTCGTGTAGCGCAATTGATTTGTTTTCAGCCTAAGCCACCTCTGAGAACCAGTGTCTCACGGGGCAATAGTGATTTTGGGTCAACCAGCGTGCCGGAAGTTTTTTGGTCTCAGAAGGTCTCGCAGAGTAGACCAAATCTGCTTTGTGTACTGCAACAAGGGGAACAAGAGCTTAAAGTGACAGGCATCCTTGATAGCGGTGCTGATGTTACTGTTATTCCTGTGACTCTCTGGCCACCACAGCGGCCTCTTATAAATCCCCATGCGGCACTAACAGGAATAGGGGGACACACACTACCGAAGCAATAGTTACAATTACTGGACCAGAGAGCAGGACTGCTTCAGTTCCTGATGTTTGTATGTATCATTACATGGATAATATTTCGATAGCCGCACCGAAAGAGAGACTGTGACTGAAGTTGTGTCGGTTGGTTATAGCAGCAACAACTCAGGCAGGACTGCAAATTGCACAGGAAAAAGTTCAAAAAACACCACCTTGGCAGTATCTGGGCTGGAGGATTTCTCAAACTCGAATTCGGTCACAGGCTTTAACCTTAGGAGCCAGAATCAACTCTTTAAACAATCTGCAAAAACTGCAGGGGACCATAAATTGGGTGTGACCCATTATAGGGATCTCTACAAAAGATCTTCATCTTCTCTTCAAATTACTCGAGAGGGATCCGGACTTACTGTCAACACGACATCTAACAGCTACAGCCACTGCTGCATTACACACCGTCATCACAAAAATGACTTGTCAGACAGCACATAGAAGAAGACTCGATCATCCTATCAGTTTCTTTTTCAACTCTACGGACTGTCACCACAGTGGGTTAAGGAGGATCCTGACCTCTTGGTAATCTGGGAATGGGTATTTCTACTGCATAAATCTGTTACCACCAGGGTTGATATGGCAGCTTTGGTCGTTTGCAGGGGAAGGGAGCGTTGGTTAGCATTGGATGGCACAGATGCAGAGACAATTTATGTCCCATCTGATCTTCAGCAGCAGCAGGGAATTTGTGTTTCCGCACTTGCAGTGTGCGTTGATGGGATTTACAGGGCAGATTAGTATTCATCTGCCAGCCCACAGGCTTTTACAATCCCTCATTTCTCTTTATGGAGAGACAGTACTAGGACTTGGGATAGTGACATCAGTGTCACCACCGGCTCTCCACAAACTGTGGAACTTACAGCAGTGGTTCGTGTGTTCAAGCGATGGTCTGAACCCATCAATATAATAACAGATTCTGCTTACGTTGCAGTTATAGTGATGTGACTGGAACACTCTTATGAGGATTAAATTCCTTAGAAATTTGGCAAACAGATGTTACACATATACCAGTATTTGGGAAGCTCCGTTATGTTCATGTTTCTATCAATACTTTCCCTACTTGATTTTTGCATCAGTACATACGGGAGAAAAAGCTAAAGATGTCTGTAAACACTTTTTACTGGCCTTTGCAACCCTTGGGGTCCCTAAACCAATAAAAACAGACAATGGCCCAGGATATGTGGCCCACGCTACCCACTCCTTCTTCCAGCAGTGGGGTATTCAACACCTGACAGGCATACCCCACTCTCCCACAGGCCAAGCTATTATTGAACGAGCACGTGGTACTTTAAAGATCATGCTTCAAAAACAGGGGGAATGCAGGTATGACCCCTCAGGAGAGAATAGCTAAAGCATCCTTTGTTCTTAATTTTTTAAATTGTTGGATAAGGTTAACGTGGGGCCGAGGCTATGCTTGTGTCTTAACAGGAACAGGTCCGAGATGGGTACCAGCATGATGGGTGCGACCAGCCGTCTCACCACAGCTGTAATGTGATCACTGCACTTCCAGCAGCAGTTTGGACACCCGCCATCAAGTCACAGTGTTTGTAAAGCTGCCTCACCAAGAAATCATAAGAACTGGATTTGTCAGGAATTAACATAGACTACTGTTCATATTCTAAAGAGCCCATAGTTTGTTCAGTCTGTTAATCTGAGTTTTCTACTTTTAGAATTGTTTCCGAACCGCACTTCTTTTTCTATTAATAGAAAAGGGGGAGATGTGGGTCGCTGCATTGCTAGTGAGTGGTAAAGCTCAACAACAACTTGAGCCGGACGTAAACACCCACAAGGCGCCTAGCCCTTACACGTAACCAGTCTTGGCTGCGCGGGAAACTGTTGTGTAGAGCGGGTATAAAAGGTGGTAAGCACCTCAAATAAATGTCTTTTGTTCTGCACCAGCGAAGGAGTCAGCACCTCTTTCGCCACATCCACAAGAGAGCTTGAGGCCTTCTTGTAGAGGGAGAGGAGAACCTGCCTTGCCCTGCTAACCACAGTCCTTCCAATACACCCCAGGATGCCGCTAGCCTTCTCGACCACAAGGGCACAGTGCTGGCTCACGGTTCCCCTACTGTCCTCCAGGACCCCAGGTCCCCTTCCCTTACGCTGCTCTCCAATAGGTCAGTCCCCAGCCTGCACTGGTACCTGGGGTTGCTCTTGCCCAGATGCAAGACTTGACACTAGCGCTTATTCTGTTTCATTCAATCTCTCCCTGCCTAACATAACACCGTGTTGTATGTAAAGTTAGGTACTCCCCCTGCGATGTAGCTGTCAATAGTCAAATCATACAACATTGCATGCAGGTAGCAGGTAGGTGACTCCATTAGTGCCCTTAATCGTTTTTTTTTTTTATATAAAAAACTCCAAAACAGAGAATGACAAACTTAATAAGAAAGCAGTACGTTCCAAGAATTAAAAACTCTGCCCGTAAGGGCCTTTAATCCTTTATACAGCCTTCAGAGTTCGCACAGTGCCAAAAGGAAAAAAAGCTCAGAACAGTGTTCAGAATCCGACACACTGGCTGGCCTAGAATCTCATCTATGAAGGTCAAAGCTAGCTGCAGTACTCTGCAACTCTATGTATGGCACTTTAGGAAGTCCCTTTTTTGCTAATGTTAAAAAGTTTGGATTCTGTTTGATTCTGAAGGGGAGAGAAAGGGTACAAAGAGGGAAAGGAATGAAAAAAAAAAACAACAACCAAAGAGCAGCAACAAATGGGGTAGGAAATTTAATTTATTAAAAAATAGAAGAAATAGAAGTTAATGGGGATTGAAGCTAAGAAACCAAATAAATGAGAGAGAGAGTGCCCAAAAGGGCGGGCATGGCAAAGGGAAGGGATGTGCCCGAGGAGCAGCAGAGCTGAGCAGCGGGCAGGAGGAGATGCCGGGAGCTTTGCAGGGCGCTCAGCTGTCCGCCTGGTCGGAGTGCCACCTCCTCCACGTGCTGCGGAGCCTGGAGACGAGCTGCCCAAAGTGTCCATGTGCTGGACGTGGCCTTATTTCCTTCAGGATCTTCAGAGTCTGAAGGGCCAGCGAGGAGACAAACGGACTGGGGTCTTGCTGTGCTCCCTGAAGGCCTGAGAGAACAGAGGAACACATGATGACATCCGTGTACCTGCAGGGCGCCCGGCCCACTCCAGCCGTTGCCCCCTGCTCTCCCTGCTGGCATGAGGAGCAGGGGACGGGCACAGAGCCTGTTGGCTGCCACCACATCCCACTCAGTGGCTCACCATCATAGATGTCCTGTCTCTCAGCCTGCTGCTGATCTGTCAGGTGCTGCCCTAAGAGCCCTGGGGACACACGGCTCTGTCAGCGACCCCAGCTGCTCCCTGGGGCGCAGCATCGAGGGCCGGGGACAGGGGAAGCTCAGTCTCGTGGCTCACCGATGAACCTCACGGTCTCCCGCCGCAGGGCTTCCTGGGGGCTCCGTAGGTAGAGCAGACTCTGGCTCAGGTAGTCCTGAGCTGCACGCTTCTTCCTCTTGGCCAGCTGGAGAGGGAAGAGCGTGGGGTCAGTGCAGGGTGGCCCCAACCCTGTCCTGGGCTGTGGGAATGTGCGTACCAGGCACTCGCCGATCTGCCAGAACTGCGCCGTCTGTACCAGGTGCTCCAGCCGCCTCCAGCGCAGGAACCGTGCGGCACCGAGGAAGGCATTCCGGGAGGCCTGCCAAACAGCTGAGATGGCACCGCAGCCCAAGCAGCAGCAGAGCCCGCGTCCCCCAGAGCCTCTCCACAGGGAGGATGCAGCAGCAGGGGCTGACGCTGCCACCAACACTCTTGGTGTTTGGGGAGCACCATGGGGACAGCATCGCCCTCCCCCAAAGAAATGCAATTCCCACCTCGATCACACTCTCCTCCTCATCGTACAGGTGCAAATACAGCAGGACCAGGCTCCTGTGCACCTCCTGCTGCATTGTCCTCTTTTCTTGGCCCTCCACAAAGCTCAGCATTTTGAAGAAGAGGTCTATGGAGAGCTGCCGCACCGTGCTGGACTCCTGCGGAGGAGGAAGGGAGGATGTTGGTGTCAGCAGCTCCAAGCCCAAGGCGAGCAGGGCCAGCACCACCAAGGAAGCAAGGGCAGAATCTCTGAGCTGACAGGCTGCAGGCAGATCTTGAGGACGACCCCAAAAGTGCTCCAAAGCATGCAAAGCACTCTGCCCTGCAGAAAGTCTGCCCAGGGCCACGCAGCACCTGGACCCGGTGAGCAGCCAGGAAGTCCCCCAGTGCGCGCTGTCACAGGGCAGCAGGCATAGGCACACTGGGCTTGTTGCCACATCCCCAGTGTGCGGGGCTCCCCACCATCCTTACGTCACATAAGAGCGTTGGCAGCTTGCCGGCCAGCTCCAGAGTCATGAGGCTGGGCTTAACTCCATCCGTGAGCTGCAGAAGGTTGCTAAGGATCTGCAGGGACACGGCGCGGGCGTCGCTGTCTGCATCCTGCAGCTGCTCCATGATGCACGGCAGGAGGAATGGCATTATCCTTGCCTGCAGGAAAAACACCCCTTCCTTTAGGTACAGCATCAAGCACAGTGTGGGCAGAACCACTCCAAGTACCAGCCTCCCTGCTGCCTTGTCAGGGTGGGACTGTGTGCTGCAGGCAGGCCCCGCACAGCCCTGAGGACAGCAGGCAGTGATGGGATGGGCAGAGAGCATGAGCTCCTCCATGCTGAGCTGCAGGTGGCCCCGCTACAGCCCCCTGGCAGGCCCAGCCCAATCCGCGGCACCTGAGGCATTCCTGGATGCCCCTGCTCACCGTGTCCTGCCTCTTGCTGAGATGCAGGATGCCCCTGAGCACCAGCTGCTGCATGCCCACGCTCTGGCTCTGCAGATAGGTGGTAAAGATTCCCAAGATGCGGTGCAGCTCTGTGCTGACATCCATTCTCTCCAGCATCTGCAACAAATGCGGCTCTTAGTGCTGGATCCAACAGTCAGCTTGGGGAAAGACAGCGGGGCACGGCCAAGCCTGGCCCTGAGGGAGGCAGCAGGGCTCGTGCCACCGGTGGCCTTGCAGCCCCAAGTTTGCTGCTTCTGCAGCTGTTGCTCACCTCAACGAGGAAGACCATGGCCACCATCTCCCACGAGTAGAAGCTGGTGCTGAGCAGCACAACCAGCTGGTGGAAGATGGGTTCTCGCAGAGCACCAGGCAGTTCCCTCATCACCCTGGCAGGGATAAGAAGGCACCATCAGCCCTGAGCCAGATGGATGCAGCTGTGGCTGTGCAGCCCTCCTGCCAATTCCGCAGGGGCCACAGGCTCTGCTGCTGCAGCAGCACTTTCCCCGAGAACTGGGGACCCCCTGACGCCCTGAGGAAGGGGTTTTCACCTGGCCACAACCTGCACACCCTGCAGGTGGGTCACGGCGCTGAGAAGCGCATCCCAGCCACCCTGCTCCTGAATGGCCTCCATCTGCCTCTGGAGGCCCATGCTGCAAAGCAGCACCTTCATGGCCTGCACCGCGGACCTGCAGGTGGAGAAGGGTGCGAGTCACATCGGGAGCCCCAGCACCAGGGCCCTGGGTGCAGCGGAGGGACGGGGATGTGGCACCTGATGGGAGTGAGCTGGTGCTCCTGGTGCTCCTCCCAGAGGATTTCCACCTCCTGCCGCGTCAGCTTGGTGGTGAAGGACACTTGCAGGAGTAGGACCACGAAGAGCTGGGGGAAGATGGCCTGGGCCTCCTTCAGGACAAGAGGCAGCTGGAGTATCTCTGGTAGGACTCTTGCTGCCTGCAGAAAGCACCCAGATACCATCCTTGCCCTGTCCCCCCAGTTTCCATCCCTTCTCTAGAAGTGTAGGGATGGAGGGAGGGACGGGGAGGCCCCAGGCAGACCTATGGGTGCATCCCAGGACAGGAAGAAGGCTTGGGGATGGTCAGGGAAGGGGAGCGGGGACTCAGGCTCAGCTGGGTGAGTGAGGAACTCACGGCCAGGGCGAGGAGGCGTGGCCAGTCCTTGATGAATGGAGACAGGAGCTGCTGAGAATGGTTTATCAGCACTCGGAGCAGCTCCTGCAGCACTTGCTCCACGGCTGGGGGCTCTGAGAGCACTGCCCTCCACATGGTGACGGCGACTCTGCAGGTACCCAGGGCTGTCAGCGTGGCTGCCTCCGCCTGGCTGATGGCCGTGGGGTGAGGGAGGGAGGGGAAAGGTGTCCTGAGGGCTGCAGGCCCTGTACCTGGTGCAGGTCGGGGAGCAGACCAGCAGGCTGCTAACCATCGCCGTTGGGTATTTGCTGGCTAGCACAAGCAGGGCCCTGCTCAGGCTTTCAAGGGCTGGCTGGGCTGTGATGGAAGGCAGGCTGCTGTAGATCCTCTTCACGATCTTGCGCACCTGCAGGGGACACGGGTGAAAATGGGATGGCACCGGAGCAGGGCCCTGCTGCTATCTTCACTGCTGCCTGCCGGCCAGGCGCACTGCCAGTGCCTGGGAAGGAGCGTTGCCCCAAGGGCTGGAGCGGTGGCAGCACTAGGTTCTCACCTGCCGTGGAGGGAATTGAGCCTCTGCTGCAAGCACCTCCACCATGTGGGCAGCCAGCTCCATGCTGTGGAGGCTCGGCACTGTCATGCTCTCGATGACAGTGAGGAAGATGTTCACCCTTTCGGGGTACAGGAGGTGCTTCAGAAGCAACTGAGGGAGGAAGGAGAGGAGGGATGACTCATCCACCGAATGGCTGCTCAGCCGTGCCGGTGCCTCAGGAGAGCCGGGAGCAGGGAGCAGGGCTGGGTGACGCCTGGGGTACGGAGCGTGAGAGCCCTACAGGCACCAGGGCTGCTCAGGGACAGCGCCTCTGCTCTTCTGACGCTGCAGACCTGGGCTCTCTCGTGGGCTCGGGGTTTGCACTTCGTACCTCAAAGATATATCTGGCCTTGTTCTCTTGGGAAGCCTCCTGGTGGATCAAGGTTTGCTGGCACTCCCAGACCTGTGGCTTGTTAAGATATTTCTGCTCCAGCGACAGTCCTGCAGAGGAGCGCACACAATATTGGTCAGTGAGGAGCCTGGGCACCTGGGGTCTGCAGGGACCTAGCCCATCACAACTCCTCTCACTTGGGCTGGTGATGAAGATGAAAAGCTGATGGAGAGCCTTCATCGCCTCATCTCTGGTCGCCTCATCCGTGGAGGTGCAGCACAGGATGAGGTGTGCGGCCAGCTTCCCCAGCACGGGGAAGCGTTGGTTCTCCTTGCACTTGTGCTGGAACACTGTGACTCCTATGAGGCAGCAGCACATCTGGGGAGAGAGGCAGCAGCGGTGCATGGCTGAGCGGTGCAGCAAGGCCCTGCCCAGGCTCTGTGCAACTCTGGAGACAGGTGGGTTGCGGCTGGGGAGCCAGGACTGGGGCACTGGAGCTGTGCGCACCAGGGCTCCTTACCTCAGGCAAGCAGCAGGTGTTGGTGAAGGTGAGCAGCCTAGCAATGCACGCCACGGCCCTCTCCTCCACAGCTGCCAGCTGGCACATGGTGAAGGGCAGCAGGAGCTGTGAAGATAAAAGCTGCTGGTGACACACAGCATGGGGCACTCATCCTTCCGCTCGCTGCCCAGCTGCAGTGGGGGTGGGTGGTTGCATCCCTGTCCTGCTGCAGCCCCCGCCGCCTTCCCACTGCTCCCCACCCTTCCTTCTAACCCAGCAAGGGCCGGCCTCGGGCCAGCAACCCCTCCCCTGGGGGGCCTCGTGTGGCTTCCCCCCTTCATGGCCTCAAACTACCTGCGCAAATCCCAGCCTTGCCCCAGACAGACCTCCAAGATGTTCTGCAGCTCCATGAGGACAGAGGCGCCGGCGCTGCCCACCAGCCCCTGCAGCAGGCGGTGCAGGGCTTCCATGGTCTGCAAGGAGGACAGGGGTCAGGGCGGCCTTCCCTGCTGCATCCTGCTGGCAGCAGAGAGGCATCCCGGGTGGCGGTGCCCAGGAAGCGTCTCCAGGGCCCAGCCTTTGCGCACCTCCACGTAGAGTGCGGTGTCCGGGTCCTTCGTGTCCTCGTGGCGAGGGAGGTGGAGGACGCTGCTGATGCAGGCGTACAGGAGGCTGCTCTTCTGCTTCTCTGGAAGCAGCTGCGCAGTGCTGTGAGGGGAGAGAGGGCAGAGCGTGATGCTCGGCTTGGCATGCTGTGCCCCGCTGCCTGTCCTGCTCTGGGCCCTTGGCCGGGACCAGTGCCACCACGTTGGCCAAAGCTGGGTTGGGGCAGTACCTCATGGCAGCGATGGCACTCATGGCCTGCTGCCGCAGCTCCGTGTCCAGGCGCTCGGCGGGCTCCTCCTGCAGCAGCGCCTGAGGGCACAACAGGATGAAATAGGATGGGATGGGATGGAATGGGATGGCGGATGGCACCGGGCAGCATCCTCTGCTCAGCAGAGCCCAGCTACTCCAAACCAGCACCCCCCGGCTCCCAGGTCTCCCCAGCAACCCCGCATTGGGAAGGGTCGTGCCCACCACCCGGCCCCGGGCTGCTCCCCTTACCTACCTCAATGCACTGCGCCACCTTGGATGCGCAGGCGCACAGCTGGTCGTGAGCCTCGCTGCCCTCGAGGGCGGCTTCGCAGGCGGCACGGACGCAGGCCAGAAAGTTCAGCTTCTGAGCCTCTTCCTGAGACCGGGAGAGGAGGGACAAACGCTGGTATCAAAGGACCCCGGCAGCCTCTGGGCACGGCCGGGCAGGGGCAGCCAGGGAAGCACAGAGTGCCCGCTACCTGCGGTGTGCGCGTGCAGTAGGCGCGGATGCAGCTCAGGTAATCCTCCTCCTTCGGTGACATGACGAAGGGAGAAGGACCCTCAGCTGAGTTCAACGGCCCCTGCTGGGGCTTGGGGGCACGGGATGCCCTAGGCCTCTCTGGCCAGGCCTCTCGGGGTTGGATCGGGGGTCTCTGTTCCATCCTGCAGCGAGGGAACAGCGGCAAATGTGCCTCCTGCTCCAGCTCTGCCTTCAGGGGGACGAGGCCCATTGTGACATGGCAGTGACGTCACTCCATGCTGCCCGGCTCCACCCAGGACCCTTCCTCTTGCCCCGGCTTGGCCCTAGAGCCTCGCAGCCATCCCTGTCCCTGGGCAGTTTTGGTCTGGAAGGCGCCCTCCATTTCACCGTGTGCGTTTGCCACAGCTGCAGCGTTGGGGTCCGGGAGTCCTTCTCAGGGCCCTTCAGCCCATCCCCGCTTTCCCCCCCAGTAAAATAAAACTGCGTTATGTTTTCCGCTGGGACGGAGTTGATTTTTCTTTCTTGGTGTCCGGCGCTCTATTTTGGCTTTAGGAGAAACACGCGCAGTGTTGGTAGCACAGCGGTGTTTCTAGTTGTTGCCGAGCAGTTGCTGCACAGAGCCGCGGGCGTTTCAGCTGCTCAGCCTGTCGTGGTGTCCTGCCGCTGAGGGGGCACCCAGAGCTGGGAGGGCACCGTACCAGGACAGCCCACCTGAACTGTCCCAAGGACTGTTCTGGACACCGTGGCCTCATCTGCGGAAACCTGAAAACTGCGGGGGAAGTTGGCCAGGTGGGCAGCCGCTGCTTTGGGACTGGGCGGTGGGCAACCGGCTTGCGCACTGCTCGTCTTGTAAGCATCTCTGGAGAGCTATCGTGACTGTTCTTTCTTTCTTCCTTTCCTGCCTTCTTGAAGGGCTTTCATCTCTTCCTGGAAGGCGTACTCATTTTCTCGATTCTCCCCCCCATCGCACTGGGAGGGGGCAGGGAGACGGCACTGCAATTAGTTCGACATCTCCAGTTGTCACCTTCTTTTCCTTTGTAGCGTGCAGCATTCAAAGAAGAGGTTGAGCTAGAATTGCCTGGGAAGGGCTGGGTGTGTGCTTTTCCAATTTACAGCCAGACTTCGCCGTCTCAATTCATCCGTGACATGACCGACCTCTGCTGCTGTCCCTGAGCAGCGAGGTTGGGTTCTTTGAGCTGGTTTTCTACACAACAAGATGAAAGTCCAGGAAGTATCCCAGCAGCTCTCCGAGACAGCCGAGATCACGCCTGCTTCAGGCAGCGGTGAGCAGAGGCAGGGAGAAATAGCGAGTGGGTGCGGTAGGGTACCGTGGAATCCTCTGCACCCTTCAGACCACAGCTTTTCTGTGTGAAGTACATGGTTACGTGATTACAACATTACGGTGTCACCACCAAAACTGCGGTAACATTCCTATGCTTGGGGTCCACTTTGCATACTGGGCCCTTTGTTCCCTGCAGGAGCAAGTCACCAACAACTAGAACCCTTCTCTTCCTCCTTGTGGAAGAGGCTGTCGTTCTGCTGGGAGGCCTATTCAATTGAGGCAAAACTTCTGGAGCAGGTTGCCTATCCTCCTTTTGGACACCCAGTCCTTCCTGCAGGGCTCCATCCCTGTTCTGCAAGCGTAACTGGGGAGGTAGGGGAGGTTGGGAGTGGATTCGTTTGCTTCCTTGAGCAGGGACCTGTCTCAATCCCCCCGTCTCAGAGGTCCCCACCTACTGCCTGGTGACAGGGGAGGGGATCCTCCGATTTACCTTGGCCGTCAGCCTGTTTCCTCTCTTTTGGGGAGTGAGCAGATCATTCACCTGTTCACATCTGATACATGTGTTGTCTCTGCTCCCCTCCTTTGTAAGCGCCAGGCTCCAGCATTCCCTGCCCAAACTGTGACACGACAATGATTTTTCAGCCAGGCTGTCAACCAAGCAACAACCAAGCAGAACTGATTTTAAAATGAACATCTTTGCCCCTAAATGCAGTCTTTGGTCTGGTGCACTGGATAGATGAGCTTAGTGTTAATCTGTGCGTAAAAAGGGCTATGCAGGGATGGAAGCTGTACTGTGGGTCCCCTTCTTTCTTTGCTGTTGTATGGGAACTGCTGAATCATGGTCTGAACCTCTGATTGATCACCTGAGGCCAGCAGTGAGTCTGCCACGGAGCAAGGTGAAGGCAATTCACCTGTGCTGCTGGAAGGGGTGGAGCCTGGCTGCTCTCCTAGACCCATTTAAGAGCTGACTACCAGTAGGGAAGGGTTTCTTCTGGAGATCCACTCCACTGGAGTTTTCTACATGAGCCCAGGACACAGGTGAGTGTACCAATCATTTCTGTTTCCTGCTTTGTTGTAACAAGTACGTAACCAAGTTCTCTGCTATACCATAACATCTGTATATTCATTGACTGTACAGTGACATTAAGCCCATGGGGAAGATAAGAGGAAACCTTACAGTCTAGGAATGGAAAGCAGCTCTAGGAGAAGAGCATTTTGGCCCTATGTCTGCCAGCGCTGCCACTATTACTTAGGTTTCTTGTAACACCTTGATCAGAGACAGCTGCTAGCTAATCTTTGCCCATGCTTCTGCTGACTGGAGATCCTGCTTCTTGATTAAAAGGAATATAACTATGGCCTATGAGAGCTCTGCCACTGCCTCTGAAAGTCACATAGGCTTTCTCCAAGAGTCAGAACCTGGGCAGACAGATATTCAAAACCAACACAGAGCTGTGACTTCAATGTGAGGAGCCTTAGTTCCTTAACCATGGGACAGCTACAGTGCCAGTCCTCAGTTTCACGGGGGAGGTGAGGATTAACACTGGTGCAATGCGAGGCAGCAGGCTGAGCAGTGCCATTCACCAGCACATGAAGGAATGAATTGTACTGTCTCAAATCAGCCTTTCAGTCCTGGGCTGAAACCAGAGAATGGACTCAGCTACTGAATGACGAGGAAGAAGCAGGCTATCATGTTGACTTGGCATTAAGTGCTCATTTAAAGATTAAAGCTGGGGTTCTGTTTACATACTAGATGCACTTGCAAGAGGGCTCGAATGAAGCTGTAACGTGCCATCCTAACATCCTGTTCTAATGCCTGAGTAGCTGACTTTTTCAGAGTGACTGATGAAACTAAGGCCAGCAGCCTGGGGCTATGTTTCAGTGACTCTTACAGACCAGTTAGTAGCAGATGAGCTCAGTGAGCACTGCTAATACACTGTTTGCAGGGAGATCAGTGGCCTTACTGTTCACCTTTGGGCTCCGCGAGAAAGCAATTGCAGGAGGAAGCACAGAGAGGTCTTCTTTTGTCAGACAGACTGGCAGCTTTTCAAACTGACAGCTTCCAAGCATGGGCAAGGAGAAATCTTCTAACCCTTTTTTTTCCAGTGGAATCAAGGCTGATGTGATGCACTGCATGCCAGTCCTCCTGCAAGCTTTGGCACACTGGTCAGCTTTCACCAAAGCTAGCTAGAAAGCTGTAGTAAAGGCCTTCAAGAAATTGAATTCCCTCAAATTTAATAACTTCCTCCTAATATCTAACAAATTTCCCCTGTCTCAGTTTAAAACCATTCCCCCTTGTCCTATCACTGTCCACCCTCGTAAAAAGTCATTCCCCCTCTCGTGTTCATACACTTCCTTCAAGTACTGGAAGGCCACAATGAGGTCTACCCGGAGTCTTCTCTTCTCCAAACTAAACAAACCCAGTTCCCTCGACCTTTCTTCATAGGAGAGGTGCTCCAGCCCTCTGATCATCTTAGAGGTCCCCATCTGAGTGGCCCTTAGTGGTCCAGATGTGGACCACTCCAAGAGCTCCACGTCCTTCCTGTACTGTGGGCCCCAGGCCTGGATGCAGGACTGCAGATGGGGCCTCATAAGAGCTGAGATGATGGGAAGAGAGATATATCCATTATGCAGGGAGCGTCACACTTAGCGCTCTTTGATTCTTAACCAGAAGGAAAAAAAAAAAAGCAAGATTTCTTGCCCACCACACACAGACTATTACAGCTCCTTTCTCAGACCATCCTGAAGGTTGAGAATAAGCCTACTGGTACTGAGAACCAAACTGGATCCCACACTGCTTTAGTTCCATACTAAGGCCCCAGACTGTACTCTACAGAGCCATCAAAACACAGGTACAGAAACCCACGCAGAAAATCAAATTCAGATGTAATAGCAGATTTTTCTACTTATCCAACATATACCAAAATAAGCAAAAATGTCCTAGTTTGGTATATGCTTTGAGAAACATTTTTCTCAGGATGAATGTGTTAAGACTTCGCTTTACAGCAAACATTTTTACACAGTACATACAGGTGCTCTGTTTATTCAGAGGAGGACTTGAAATCATTGCATTATGATAACAAATACAGTTTTACCAAAACTGTAGAAAAAGTGCCATTCTTCCCATGCCTGTCACAGCCTGAGGTGCAACTGATGTTCTCAGTGTCAGCAATGAATCGTTCCTTTTATGACACTGCCATAGGTGAAGAAGGGCAATATTCTGTTTCTTTCCCTGGTTTCACTGCTGAAGGACACTTCTTTGGTTAGCTGATGTGATTCCTCTGAAATTGTGGTTGTTTTCTGAAGAGGACAAAGATGACTTGTTGTTCCAGCATCTTCGGCAGCAGTGGTTGGCACTGAAGAGACCTCAAAGTGGATTTTTTCCCACCCTGAACCTTCTCAGTGATGCTGAAGCTAATGGGCTGGCAGATATGATCTTCATAACGAAGAGGGTGTCCAAGAAGCCATAAGTTAATTTGACTTTTCAGGCTAGCAGCTAGACAAGAGCATCAAAGCTTTCACTTTTAGCTGAGCATGTTTAGCACCATAAATAACAGACAGGCTGGGGAATGGAGGAGCCCGTGCTCGTTAACTAAAGTAGGACAGCAGTTCTTGCACAGAGAAATAGTGTTTAGTTTCACTTGTGCAGTAGTTTTCATGCCATTAATGTTTTGTGGGTTAGTGCTTTTGTGGGGAAAAAGGATGGAGAGCTGGGCAAGCTGCTCATTGCTCTCTTGTTTCAGCATAAATACGTTCTCACATTCAGCTCCTTTTGGCAAACCAAGTGAAGAGACTGCACTTGGCAAATCAAGTTGTATTTAGCCCCTAGCTAGAAATGTTTATCATTTGTTACTGAAAACAGCCCTGAGTATGTCATAGCACTGGAAGGAGTTCAGCTGGTGTCAGCTGAATGTGGGAGGTGGGCAATTCTCCTGTATGGAGTCTGCGGATTCAGGTACGTTTTGTGTTAAAACATTCATAGTAGTGCAGCCTGGTCCATGCAAAAGGCTGAGCTTCTTTGCTATTAATTTTTATGACTGCTTGAGCTCAAATCATCTCTGCGAAGGATGATTTGATGACAAGTACTGACAGAGACACAGCCTGCTCCTCCAGTTATTTGACAATGTAATCCTAACCAGCATCTCCTCAGCAGACGAACTCACTGGTCAAGCCAATTAAACATAATCAATACTTCTATTAGATTTACATTACAATCCCTTGGGATTTCAAAAGCTTTGAAGGATTTAGACTGATGAACTAGAATTGCCCCATAATGGCATCCCCACTGATGCAACCAAGTCAGCAGCTAGAGTTCTCTTCAGCCACTGTGACAGGTGAGGAGTGCAAAGATGGATAAAACATAAGCAGTCTGTTCACCTGTACATGGATTTCTGGCAGAAAAGCAACCAGAAAACCTGCTCCAAAGATCTGAACAGGCTGCATGGTCAGTCTGTCTGCTCTAAGACATGGTTTGAGGGCTCCTGAGCTTGAGTTATGGCTGAGCATTTTGCAGGCATCACAGAAGAGTGAGGAGGAGAAAAAAAATGTTAATCTAGCAAATCTGTGAACTTCTCCAGCCAGTGATGAAGAAGCAGCTTTGACTCTAGGCTCTGAGCCTCCAATGTCCCCGTCCCTCTTCTGCTGGGAGGTAAATGCTCTATCAGGTTCTTACAAAAAAGAGGGCTGGGGTGGGATGCAAACTTCCAGGGATAATGGCCAGCACACACCTTGCTGTGGCTCGGCATGGGCTCTGTCTTGTGTCTGAAGCAGTGAGTTGCAGTTTCTGCAACTTTAATAGATGCCAGCAGATGATCATGGCAGCTTTCCACTTCCAATAATTAATTTCAATTGATGAGATCAATCTCTATAGCATTTTCTTCTTTGCTGTTACTGCAGATAAATGATTAGTATATTGAAAATGCTAGACTGCAGCATTTTTGCAATGGCAAAAAACCCCTCCAGAATATCAATCCGAAGAGGCTGAGTGGTTGGGTGTCAGAGGCTTCCTCTGGCATGCAGCATTCACATTCCTAGCCAAAATTTTGGTTTTATTAGTTAGAGAAATTGCAGTTCTGTTTTAAAATCTAGAGGATTTGTAGGCCTGGAAGCTTATTCTGTCTCTACCAACCTTTATGAAAGACACTGCCTCTACCCAGAGCCTTTGCTTTGTGTTGTCTAGCCAAGCAGATAATTCTGAAAAGCTATCCAGACCATGGCTGCTTTTGCTGCTCATGCCAGCACATTATAGCCTGAATGAAACACACAGGGTGACAGACCTGAATGTTTCCCTTTTCTTTGGTACTATCGTTATATTGTAAAATCATTTCTTCTCACCTGTTTGTTCACGTGCAATATGGCCTAAGTTTAGGTCATCGGAGCAACTACCGTGTGGGATTTTTGCTCTGTGAAAATAGGAGTTCTGGGCAGACAATCATAATTTCTGTCATCTGTCATAGCCTGGAAAGTTAATTAAGCACTTCTCATTTTCCATTTAAAATGGTATACAAATGCCGGACATTAAAAGAAAGATTTCCAAATCAGAACATATGAGTAGCTTCAAACTTTCCTTTGGCAGAGAGCCATCTGCAAGGTTCAGCAGAAGTTCACCATTTCCCATTGTGTAAGGCTATTTGTTTAACATTTCTTTTGTCTGAAGCGGCCTTGTCAAATGAAATCTCCACATCATTCTCATTTGGCCCCGCGCTCACATCTGAGCTGTCACTGCCATAGAAGCAGTTTAATTTTAGGCTTAACAAGAATGTAAGCATAAGTAGATGAAGTTTTTTAAAAATCCACAGGACCTTTCAGCTAAATCATAAAGTCAGCTTTCAAAAAACCCCACCAAAAACTGGGTAGCCTCAAGATCTCATGGTAAACACCCAAAGACACATCCAAGGAGCGAGGTTCAGCATCTTGGCTCACTTAGTGTTTTTAGACAGGCTAGCCCAGGTGTCACAGCCAAACTCCACTCTCAGTAATTGCATTTTAGCCAGATTAAATTAAAAAAAAAAAAAAAAAAAAAAAAGCCTTATGTTGTTTTGAGTGAAGAACATACCCTTCTTACCATCCTGTCCTGTGCTGAGTGGTGATGCTGAGCTTGGTTCAGTGTCTGTCACCTTCCCCACCTTCAGCATGAAGCCATGCACATCTTGTAGGTACACATTATTTGAGGTGCCCTTCGGGGTCCCTCTGGTACAGGATCTTGCTGAAGCCTTTTGAAGTTTCATATCAACAGGTAACATCACTAAATGTTGCATAGGATTACCTCTGCTAGTAATGATATACAAAAGAAAAACAAAACCAAAATATTACTGCTGGCATACAATGATGCAGTTTAAAAGGGAACTCTGGAGGTCCTCTGCTCAACTTCCAACCTGTCAAGGCTGCTCCAGTAACAGCACATTGCTTGGGATCACATCCAGTCAAATTTGAGGTATCTCCAAAGAAAGAGATATTACAGCTTCTTTAGGCAACCTATAACAGTATTTCTCAATTTCTTCAGTGGATGAGAACTCTTTTCTTCTATTGGATTGGAATTTTTATCTTATATAACCAAAAGGAGAAAAGTTTGGTCCTAGCTGGATCAAGAAGGTACACACACTGCTGATGCTGTTTTCTCACCTCTAAATTTCTCCTTCCTCCTTAGCATTTTTGGTCTGCAAACAAAGATGCATCTTTTTCTAATGTACTCAATTACCTATATAACCCATTTGTGTCCAAGGCTGTGTCGTGTTTTCATTCCCTGATGTCCTTTGCTCGAAGGTCTGCTGTCACTGTATGATAGCCTAGTATATTTTGAAAAAATAACAGTTACAGGATTCTTCCAGACAGCTTCTTTGGATTTAATACTAAAGAGTGAAATGTCTGTAGCAGTAGCAGAGCTATCCTTCTGAGGGTCTGTAAGAAGAGTGCTACAGAGCAGTGCCCTCCCAGGGATGTGCCTCCTAGCCCCAGCAACCCACAGCTATTTCCCTCTTGCTGATCTCCTGTGGAAAGGAGGAGGAAATGAGTTCAGCTAATGCCCGCGCTACCTAGGAACAACAGTGCGTGCTCCTTGTGTCATGGTATATTTTGCAACCTGCCTATCTTTAATGTGGAGACTTGGACTCTTGCTGGTGCAACAGGCCAACAGCTAGTGCTGTACTGCAGAGCTGCATGCAATGGGAGCTATGGCTCAGGCTGATGCTCCTGGCGTGCAGCCCTCTTTCTCTCCCAAGTCTTCGATTTTTTTTCCAGCTGCAGTCACCAGACAGCTCTCTGGCCCTTGCTGCTAACAAGTGGCACTGCAGCAACAGCTTTCTGATGCTCCATCTACTCCACTGCACCCTCCTTCCGCTGCCTGAGATACAGCGATGCTCATACGCTGCACACGAAATGTCAGCTGAGAGATGGGCTGTCCCCAGAAGGAGAACCATCTGAATTGATAGAAGATGAAAAGCTTGATGCGATCACAAGAATTAACAACGCTAAATATGAGAGGCTTTTGACAAGCTCCTGACTGTCACACACATTTGACTAGCTGCTCCTTGCCACAATCGTGTCTTATTTGATATCCTTGGATGACACTGCATAAATGCAATGCAAGTTAGCTGTACGTTTCCCTTCCAGAGGGGATGCTTCAGCTTTCCCCTCCTCTCACTGTTGAGTGATACATATCCAGCCATAGCAAAGAATCAGAAAATTGCTATCTGTCTTAGATTGGGAAAGTTCCCCCACTAACAAAATCATACACGTCTGAAATGTTGTTCCATGGTGCTAACGAGATGCTGCTTATTGTCACACTGGCAGTTCTGCAGCAGGAGGCATCTGGCCGTTTGTAAATTAATAGTTACTTCAACTGTTAGAGCTAAAATAGAAATACCTATTGTTTTTACGAGATTAAAAATATACACTTTTGAAATTACTTGTGAAATTGAGAGAACTTCAACTAATCCCTTCCCCACACCAAACCCCAGTAACCACTTTCCAAAACGCCGTGGTGGGATGGGAATGGGGAGGACTTCAGAGATGCTTTGAAAATGTTAAGGAAAACAATGGAGTTTTGTCTCCAGTTTTTCAACTAAAAAAAAAAAAAAAAAGAGACAAAATTTGGGAAAGATGCAAATACATCCCTTTAACAAAGCACATATTTCATTTAACAACAAAAATCAATAATTTTCAGCCCACAGAGTGGGAGTGCAGCTACTTGCACAGGGCTCTCGCTTGGGCTCCTCTATGTTAACATGTGCAACTGCTGTAATGCTTTTTAGCTACTGCCTTCTTACATGGCACTGAAAGCATCCAGCTTGCAATGAAATTGATCTGTATTGTAACGAGGTACTTGCCTAGAATATTTATTCCTTTATGCGCTATCAGATAGGAAGTCTGAAAAGGAAACAGTGGAATCCAGAGAAGCCAAACCAAAATTTGATGAAGGTCCTTGTGCCCCATGCAACCGTCTGCTTATGTCCAAACTGCTAAATTGTTCCTTTTCTCCAGTGTTGTTGTTATTTGCTTTTTGGAAGGGCTGAGCATCAGATCTGGACTTTTGCTGGTGTTGCTTCTCTGTGGCTGTGCCTGTTAAAGAGTTGTTAATGAATAGGATTGCACTGGCATATTCCTAACATGAGTACCATTAAGACATTTCAAATGTATCCTTCCTAAGACAATACATGTTGGTATGAGGAGACGATTTATACATGTCACCTCATTTGTCTCAGAGCAGTTTATTTTTTTACATGCTTAGAAGAACTGTGGATGTGTATCCTGAATTTACCTAACATCCTTCTGCTTTGACTTTCTTCCCAGATCTGATTCTCTTGTTTACGGCTGGGTCTATTTTCACTTGACTTCCTAACAGGTCACAATTCTGGTGTATTTCTGCTCTCAGGAAGCTAAGATCCCACCTGCACTTACAAGGCAGGTGCAGGTTGTACTTCTCAACTAGCCAGCCTTACCTGGAGGCATCCTCCCCATGGAGGCATGCTCATGGGTAGAGCTCAAAGCACAGCTGTCTCCTGATTGCCTGTGAAAGGGTGGGAAGGTGGACACTGTACT
Organism: Chrysolophus pictus; assembly: GCA_037305975.1. NCBI lineage: Eukaryota > Metazoa > Chordata > Aves > Galliformes > Phasianidae > Chrysolophus > Chrysolophus pictus. The sequence continues at coordinate 2,749,024 of CM074583.1, read as the reverse complement.
GCTTTCTCCACGATCAAAGCTTTCAGTTCTCTATGAAGCTTCACACAAACTGTCCTTGTGTATTTGCTGCATGTCTCCAAAGCAGGCTGTAACCCCTTCTGCCCTATTTGTGCATCACCCAAACTCACACTCTCAGAGGTGCATTAGAGGTGCTTTCAATGCTATCTAGTTTGATGCCTAATGTTGGTTTGCTCTTCTAAATTTCTGCTTCCCATGCCACCTATCCATTATGTACAATTAAAGGTCAAACTGCCAGTTGGATTTTCTCTTCTGCTCCCAGATGATTCTTCTATTTATAATATGCCTCAGCAAGTAAAATTACACAAAAAGGGCATTTTTTGTTCAACCACTTCTTCCTGCAAAGTGCCTCAGGATTTGATTAAAAAGCTAAAGCTGACAGGTATGTTTGCAAGTCACCTTGCCACATTCATCAGGACTCTTCCAGGTTGTTGTGGCCCTGAGGCTGAACAGTAGGCAGGAGCATCTCTCCTATGGAGGAGACTAAGAGTTGGGCTTGTTCAGCATGGAGAGGAGAAGGATCTGGGGAGACCTTATTATGGTCTTCCACTACCTAAGGGGGGCCCATAGGAAAGCTGGAGTGGGACTCTTGCCTAGGAGTGTAGTGATGGGATAAGGAATAACAGCTTTAAACCCAAAGAGGGGAGATTTAGATAAGCTAGTAGGAAGGAATTCTTAACTCAGAGGATGGTGAGTCCCTGACACAGGCTGCTCAGAGAAGTGTGAGTGCCCTATCCAAGGCCAGGCTGGAGGAGCTTTGGGCAAACCGGTCTGCTTGGAGGTGTCCCTGTCCTTGGAAAGGTTGGAACAGGATGGGCTTTAAGGTTTTTTGCAACCCAAACCGTTCTGTGGTTCTGTCATCCTATGTCTCTCCTGTGGGACTGTCCCAAGTCTGTACTCATCTGAAGAGCGGAGATCCAGTTCTGTATCCCTGCAGGTGAGGCTGGTGTCTTAGTTTTGCTCTCAGTGCAAGGCACCTATCTCCCTATGAGATTTTATTCACGCTGCCTGGTTTCTTACATTCAACTTTGGTGCTTAAGGAGTCATTAAAATAGGAGAGGGCAAAAGTCTTCACCAGAGAGCACAACTTAGGCTGAACCAAGCATGGACTGGTCTCTACCGTTTGTAAGTACAGCAAAGGCAACTTCCTAGTGTAGACATTTAAATCAGGCAGTGAGATAATTGGCTGTACCAGCACTTCAGTCAGCTTCCATCACCTGTCCAGTTTGCCATTTGCCACCGTTCCAAGTTTGCCATTTGGCTTTGATACAACTGTCAGTGCAACAAGGTGATGCTCATACACTGCACATGAAATGCCAGCTGAGAGATGGGCTGTCCCTAGGAGAACCGTCTGAATTGATAGAAGATGAAAAGCTTGATGAGGATTACAGCTCATACACACATAGGAAAGCACGTTGTGAAATTCTGAACTGCTTGATTGTTGCAAACCAACATCTGGTACTGCTAAAAGCTCCGCAGGACAGAAGGAACATCATGGAGTTTTCCTTCATATTGTCTGAAGAACTATAGGGTCTAAACTATATGAAAACATTAATGTTGGTGACAGACTTGCAATTAACCCAACAGGTAGATCACAGTGAATACTGTGAGTACGCAGTGACATTTATAACTTTTGTGCAAGCTGAAGCAATAAAACTAGTTCAACATGTAATTTTCTGAAGAGCTTCTTTCTCCAGCTCTCAAAATATTTATGACTGCCAATCCTTCTTTTCTCTGCAATTTTTAAAAATCTTTGCAGAGCATCAGTTTCTTCCGCAGACAAGTTTCAAAGAGGGGTGTTCAGCTATCTGAATGCTGAGCTAGCTTGGGCATTTGCCAGTTTTAAAGGTATCATATTCACTGTACGTCAGGCTGCTTGGAAGGATGCCTTTCATTTAAAAAATTCCATCTTTAACACTACATTTTAGTTACATTTTATTGGACGAGCTACACGAAGAGTCTTTATTTCTAGAAGTTTATTTCACCTCCCACTGGCATCCAGAGGAAATTTGGTGGCAGAGCTGAGGTAAATTAAAACTGACTCCGAAAGGGGAGGGTTATTTTTGTTAATAAAATTAGTAAATGCCTCTGTCAGAAAGCTGCGAATACCAGAAAGGGCTGCTGCTTCGCATCAAGTAGAAGGAGTGTGTTACATGAAGTTAAGAAAGCACATCTCAGCCCTCGTTCCAACACTGGTTGTGAGAGGTGCCAGGGCACAAACTGGGCAGTAACTGGGAGCATTCTGGAAGCAGGCTGGCTGGTCAATCAGGCAACCTTCCCTGCAAAACGCTGCCTGAAAATGAGTCAGAGATGTTTTCCAAACCCAAAATTGCTGAGTTCCCTTTTCCTGATGATTAAAAATGCTGTGTAACTGCCTCTTCTCTCAATCTGTAGGTAGAAATAGGAACTATCTGAAATGTCTCAAGGAAAAACACACCAGCCCAAATTTCACTTGGTTTTACTCATTCCTATAGAGTCAGTGTACCTTTGGGTACTCGTTTGCACCAATGTGCTTTAGCCCAACTGCCAGCTAACAGATGTGGGTAACTTGCTTGGATATGGGAAGATAAACACCTGGAGCTTTACCAAGTGTTTCTTTGCAAAGCGTACCACGAAAAACTGATCCCAGGGAGATGACAATTGCTCAGGTAAGTCACTGCTAATGGGGAATTTTCTTCTTTTCACACTTTGTTCTTGGTTTTACAAACGGATTTTCTATGGGTGACACCAAGGTGCACATCACCTAAAGAACCAACTGCGAACACCAGGTGGTGCAGAGACAGATGCGTGTTTGGGTGGCTGAATACAAGGTAAAAGAGATTAAATCATCGCCTTGAGACTTAGTTGATACTCTTGATGAGTGAAAAGCTATCTTCGGTGAATTACAGACTTGATCCCATGTAGATTAACTTTACTAAATTCATGTCTAGCTCCTTCTGTAGCTTTGCACCACTAAATGTCTGCCATCGTATCACTTATGCAAAAGGCTGAACAGTGGGAATATTCTGGCAGGACTAACTATTTTTCCATCACTTTTGAAGTCAAAGAAGATTAAATCACCAACAGTAACACATGCAATAGTGGTAGTTTAAGCAGAGTAGTGTACACTAGGTGTAAAACAGCAGTGGTTACTAGACAGGAATGGAGAGCTTTTGGTAGCAAAGTAACCACCTGTCTCCAGTGTCCCTGCCCTGCAACCTCTGCTTTGAACAGAACTATTGATCCAAGAGAGGATGTTTTGCTCCAAGGTTTGAATTCAGATTCTCTGTAAGCAGGCAGCTCTCCTCTGAGCGTGCTGCCCAGCAGAGCACTCGAGCCAAGAAGAAATGACCTTGGAACTCGCAGTGTCCTTATTTTCTCACAGATATGTCCTAGTCCAGCTCAGACACTGGTTTTCCTTTTGGCTGCGTATGTGCAGATGATGTCTTGTGAGTCATTTCAGAAAACAGTTCCACTCTCTCTCACATCCATCCAGTGTTCCGGGCAGCTATCCCTTGCCTTCCAATCTTTTATCCTCTGCAACTGAGTCATCTTCCATGCTTTCTGCAGTCTGGATTAATTCCTTCTTTGGCATGTGGGATTTTCTCTCCCACTCTTCCTCCACAGACTTCTAGAGCAAGTCATCTTGCTCCCCTGCCTTAGCTTTTCCATCTCTAACAGGGCAACCAGTGCACTTCCCTTCCTTCGAGCTCTTTTAAGAAAAAAATCTACTTCTGTCGGCAAAATACTGTGATGACTGCCACAGAAAACTATGTAAGCAGCATAATTCATAGCATGCTTTTGCAGGAGTATCAGCAAATGAATAAATGCTCTTTCCAGCTAACCACATCTCTGGAATGGAAAGTTATAGTCACAGCAAGCAGATGCTGCCAAACAAATATGAGTTGTTCTACAGACAGTGTAAGGGGCAAAAACTGGGGTTTCCCACAGGGAGATGAGGATTTGAAGGTGGAGCAGAAGGAGGAAGAGAAGATGTTGAACAGGCCAAGGACAGACAAGCTGTTTTGGGGACAGTGGCAACCATGATGAAGAGTAAAGGCCGGAGGCACTTCCAGAACCTAATTCAGGGATCAGCCAGAGATTATAGCAGGCAGCCCTACTGACTGCTCCTCCTCTGCAGCCCTGCTCGCAGTACAGCAGCAGAAAGCACGGCCTCCCAAGAAAAGCTGCAGCACTATATGCAGTGCTGAGGTTAATAAAAACACCATCCAACTTTCCACTCAGCGCTGGGACTGTGCCAATACTGACCAAACTACTGATGTTATTAAATAGACTCCTTTTCATTTGAAATGCAAACAAGTCAATATTAGTGCTACCTCTAATGAGACTGTGAGAATGCACATACCTAAAAAAAATACTCATGACCCTTACATTAGAGCATACAAAGTGTTGGGGCATGATGATGGGCTATATCTCAGCCTGATTAGACTCAATTATAAGAAAGCTAAAAGCAGAACACAGAAACAGTCTGGACACTGGTTTGCAGATTGGAAATGGTATCTGCATATTCTGTATGCATGCTTCATCTGTATCTTTTGAGCTCAGAGATAAGGTCTAACCATCTCTATACATCACGCTGCCGGCTCTCAGGACAGCTTTGTCTGTGAAATCCCACAGGACTAAAAGATACCCAAACTCTCAGCTTCCAGGGATGCTTTAATTTATATTCAAAGTCAAGCAAAACCAACGAGGATCTGACCCTGCACCCTTTATACTCACTGCCTGCAACAAGTATGGACTCATTCCCTGGATTGTAAATAAAATACTTGCAGTCCATAAATCTTGAAAAATGGCTGTCTCATGCAGCAGCAGATCTACTTTCCTGACCTGCTGCAGGGCAGATTGGGTAACAGTCTACAACTCATCTCAGCCCACAAGGTTTATGTATTTATAGAGCATCTTGGAAAAGATTTTGTAATTTACATACGATTTGCTGCTGGAGAGGATACTGAGCGCCTCTCCTACAAAGGAAATAATATTCTGCATATATTGTTACAAGCCCGCTTTGTAATACTGCTTTGTAGTACACAAACTTCTTTTTATTGGCTTCACTTACATCTGGTATCTTTTATGGGCTCCGAACCACTCACATTTCTGAATCATTTACACTATTCTTAATACCGTTGTGACTGAAATGAGAGCTTGGCTTTTATACTGCAGTTTACTAGCAGGACATGCATGTTGAAACAAATCGTAATGCTATGGCTTTGTGTCTTTAAAGTGCTGCTCAAATATAGCAAAATAAAACGTTGCAGTGCTCAGGAGAGGAACCGAGGAGTATTTATCCCTGAGTCATTGGGGACTGAGCAGCTGAGGCACCAAAGTTGATGCCATGCACAAAGATGACCAGCCCAGGCTGTGCCCCAGCTCAGCCCACAGCCAATTCTCATCTAACAAGAGAAGAGAAGGCTTCTTGTACTTGCAAAGAGCCACAATCAAAGAAGCCCTAATCTTCTTCTGAAACACAACCTTCAGTGTGTAGCAGGGAGAAGGTGTTCTACTCAGTTTTGGAAGTCAATGGGCTGGATTGCCTCTCACCCAGCTCCACTGAGTTTGGCTGAGGGGGAACCTCCTCCAGCACTTCTTCAGTTGTATATAAACATATGGCAATATGTATGGTACCTGGTTTCCCTTCTGGTCAAGGTACAGAAAAAATACACCTAGGCAATGCTTGATACAGATAATGGGATAACATTAATGGAAGTAGCTGGAAAGGTATGCAAGTGGAGCCTATGACATTGATTCAAGCGTTCTCACTCCCCAGTTATCGTGATGCATGTTGGGACATTCTGGGGCCTGAATTGGTCCTCACTGAAACACAAAAAACATTCATTTGATATAAAGATCCATGCCCAGGTGGTGGGTGCTCCACTCCTGGAGATACTCAAGGTCAGGCTGGGTGGCTCTGAGCACCTGATGGAGCTGTGGGTGTCCCTGTTCAGTGCAGGGCAGTTGGATCAGATGGCCTTTAAAAAGCCCTTTCAACTCAAACCATCCTATGATTCTATGATTCTGTGATTCTCTCCTTGATAACTGGGATCTGCTCAGCTTAGTTACTGTTTTTTTGTTCACTTAACCATTCCACCACCAGACAGGGGAGGTGCTAAAGAGAGTACAGACAGCTCAGTCTTTTCCCTCCACCTCCATCACTAGGAATGAGACAATAAAACACCCAGCCTTTTCTCATCCAGATGTCTCAAAGCCTGCTGTGGAGCGGGACAACATATTATGTACATTTGGAGACAGAACAACAGGAAGAAGGAACTAAGGTGACACCCATCCATGTCACACAACAACACAGATGGGAGAAGAACAAGGCCTGCTCCTGAAGTACGCCTTCAGACACGCTGCTTTCAGTCAACGAGGAGACCTCAGATTGATTCAGGTTTTTCAGACCTCTCAAACATATCTAAGGAAGGAGATAGATATGCAGAGAGACAGTGAAGAGTACTGAATAAAACCGATGACACAATTTCCGCTCGTTTTTGGAAGGTTTTGCTGAGCTTACAAGGAGCCACTGCTCTTAAAGCCAGAAGTTGCTTTAAAACCTCAGACCTCTCACTTTCAAGTTTTAAGCAGCAGCCAGTTAAGAGGAAACCCCATCTACAGCTAATCCACTTCTGTTCAGCAGGGTAAAACCTTCTGTCTGATCTCATGCTAAGAACTAGAGTCCACTTTTTGGACAATGATAAAAGTCGCAGACAATACAAGCAAAGGTTTGGGTTTGCTCCATACCTTTTAGCTGCTGGTAGCAACTCAAGGGAGGGAGAGCACAGCCCCACTAAGCTTAGAGAGGAAATAACACTTTATTTCTTTATGGTAGCTGCGCAAAGCTGAAGAAATCACACACAACCAGTGATTGCAAAGGTAATGAAAAGCAAGGTTTCTAGACTCTGGATTAAGACCTCCGCTCCTGAATGCTAAAAGAAGCTTAAGCATCTTTACAGAGTTATCCTTAAATCTGTCTTAAATCTAACTTTCCTTCAGGACTGCAGCTGGACCTCTGAGTCACAGCAAACTTCACAGACTGCCAGGTCTTTCTTTCTGCCTCTCCTCACCCTCCTTAGAAGAGCACATATACACACACAGACACGTACCCGAAACAAAAAGCAAATCGACTAACAGATGTTTGCAGCATGCTATAAAAAAATGGCACCGCCGCAATGCTTGGAGGTAGGTTACTATTTAGTTTGGCTTATAGTATCTTCAGACTCACAGGGCAGTACCCACCCTAGGGCAGACTCCTTCTCCTTTTTGGAAGCCTGGAGCACCCCGTCCTACAAGCAGCAGGCTCCAGATGATGTTGGAGCTGATGCAGACAGGCAGCTTTCTTTTCACCTGTAAGACTTTCATCCCTCAGCTCCTGCTTAATAACCTCCACTCAGTCACAGCTCAGGGCTGGAAGAAATGTCTGTCTTTTTTCCCATAAGGTCATGTAGGACAGATTACCTTCCAGCCCCAGAGCCATGGCCATTGGTGACGGACATCCTTGTGGCCTCTCACTGGCAAGCTGAACACTGAATCTGGTTTTCTAGATCCAGAGCAGTCCCTATTGTTTGGACATTAGCTCAAAATGATGGAGCCTAGCTTTTCGTTCTGGTTAAACATGAGTAAATAACAGCCAAACTGTGTGTCATATCACAACGCAGCTTATTGGAAACACTAATTCTGATTTGGCCTCAAACCAAAGTAAACTTATTTAGTGTGAATGCCTAAGCAACATTCAATTTTTAATCACTCATCATGGTTTTCTGTTAAAACTTTGTCTTTTAAAGTGCAGTCTCAGAGACCTGTCTTTTAATTCCTCCTTTTACTCTCCCAGCTAATTAGAGAAGAAGTAGGTACAGAACATGCTGATTAACGAGAGTCCAAGAATAAGGCAAATCTTTTACATAACTTCTTACAACACTGCAAAACTGAAACACAACACATTTGAGACATTACTTCTACTAAGCTACATCATGAATTGGCTCTGCAACTAATACTTCCAATACATCTCTGCCCCACAGAGATATTGGGCCACTGCCTCAATTCTTCTCCTTGCCTCAAAGCTATAGAGATCATTAAGAAAAGGCTGCTGGCAGCATCCTCCCTGGCTTTTATTGAAAAAGACATCCTTCTTTCTATGAACCGTTTTCCTTCTTCCTCAAAGAGAGGAACTTTTGAGTAGCCTAGGGAGCAAACAAGTTTGTTTTGATAAAGAACTGAAAGCGGTTTTTTGAGTAATTACTGAAGTGGCAGTATTTCCACGCATCTCCGAGTTGAGTGATGACACTTCTGGAGGAGGAAGAACAAATAAACTCTAACAAAGCAGACAGGCAAGAAAAGCAAAACACTTTAGTGATTATGGAGGGAAAGCTGCCTAAAATGACAACGGAGTGATTGCCTTAATAAAGATTACAGAATTGCCCCCTGAGGATGGGATTCACCTCACGTAGTAGACACATCAGAAGTTAGATGCTGTGTTTGTGCTTGCTATCTGAACGGAAGCCTCCAGGAGGTCATCGGTTTTGTCTTAAGACACTCATCTAAGAAATCAGCCTCTGGAGGTCCTTATTTCCATCCCTGACTATTTCTCTCCGCCGACTACAACAGGAGCGTGGATGACTAGCTGTCTCTTATTTTCTGTAAAGGTGCATAGTAACAATCATTGCAAAAGAGCTCACTGTTTTGGATCAAGTTACAATTTCTAAGGGATCATAACTTTGCCTTGATTCGAATGCAATTAAATTCTCTGCCGTAATAGCGCCATAATGACACTGAATATTTTTTCATTATTTGCTCAACTTGGAAATTAAAAAGGATTAACAGGCAATGTTGCACAATAAAATAGATCTTCTCACCCATATGGACAGCACTAGCCCAAAGTCAGTGCATTTTCCTTTCGGTCTGAAAAGCAAACAGACAAATCCATTCCTTTGTAATACCTCCTTTCCAGTGCATGAAAAGAAGGAAGCTGTGCCAGCAATTAAAATACAGCTTATGAGCCATGGCTGGTAGCTTTGCTTCTCAGACTCTGTGCCATTTACTGAATCACTGTTTGCCCCTGCCCTCCTGTCTGTAGAAGAGATGTCAGTGCCTGAGATCTCGATCTAGCAGAAGCTGTGCTCATGTTTAACTCTGCGCACAGTGCGGAGTTATTTGCTGAAATGCTGATACATGCCTTGGGTAAAACACAAATGGTGATGACTTCCCCACACTGGCTTTTACTGTTTGGAGCAATCCTTCAATTAGTTAAGAGCTTGGAATGTTTTTTTTCTGGTGCATTAAATATATGAAAAATCCCCTAATTCTTCATTATTATTTATTTTAACCACCGCTTTTTGCTTTGTGTTCTGGCAAAAAGTATTTTCAAGGGCCCAAAGGACTGATTTACTTAAAACTTAACAATGCATATCTCCTAATGTAGTGGTCTCCATATTCAACATCAACAGTTAAGATCTTATCATGACAAGTAAACAGCTATTATTGTATTACAGCCATCCTGCCAAGGAATCATTACATAGCAACTCTTATCTCCCATCACATCCACCCACCCATTTCCCAAATACGCAGACAGCAAAATTCAAACTAAAGTTCCCTGTATGAAGGATGGCTTCCAAAGAACCCTTCTAATTTAAGCCTACATCCTGGCAGTCCCCTTTGTGGTGTATGACATAGCAGCAGTCTGTAGGTGATCCATAGTCTGTGTGAGGTGGTAGGGAGATGAGGACCCTGACACACCTATGGATGGGGATCTCTGTGTGGGACAATCTTTTTTTTTTCTAACTAGTGGGGACAGATTTCTAATGCAGCCAATCCCAGAGAGAAATGTATTTTGGGCTAACAGTCCAATCCATGGAGTGCACTGACTTCAGCTGGATTTGTGCTGCACCAATGAAGCTGAACAACCAAACACTACAGCTCTTGCTCACTCTTTCCTCTCTCTGTCTTCACCTGCAATTACCAGACAGCTTTGCTACGCCGTTAAACCTGGAATTAGGACCTGAGAATTGGATGGTCTGACACAGTTCTTATTTTTGTTTATACAGCATCAAAAATGTGCATGTCCTAGCTGAGGACTTTTCTGCCTGCTTTATCTTAACTTGCCTAATTGCCAGATATAAACAGAATAACTGAATCTGAAGAGTAAATAAGCAAATGCTGCATGTAGAGCTGGGATCAGTAAAGCTTTTCTAACCATATTCCCAGGAGCATCTATAGGTTCCTGCTGCAGCTGGGCTTGCTTTCAGTCCCAGGTTTTCAATGTACGCCCTATTCTGTGATAATAAAAATGTGAAAAAGAAAATTCAGTAAAATCACTCGACTTTATGTAATGCAGATCAATCTTTGACTCTTTTTAAATACTGCAGTCTCCTTCCTGCCCTGTGAACAGGTGTGCCGCTCAGACAGCTGAAGGAGAGCAATCCAAGTTTCCAAGGGCATTACTTTCTCTAAGATGAATTGGTTGAAATGCATTCTCCAACACGCTGAGAATTCACAAATCTTTTTTTTTTCTCTTTTCTTTATTGCAGACTAAAACCATTTCCATTTTAATAACGACAGTGAAAGCAATGCAAGGGGACAGATTGTGCAAAACAAACATCCACTAATTTGTAATCATTTAAATATGTAAAGCTAGACTTTGATGTTAATGCACCATTAAAGAGAAGCTTGGAAGTTCACACTGGTTCCTATACAGCTTGTCAAGCACAGAACAGCTCAAAGAGCAGCTCACTGATTTCCAGCATCAAACCCACCTCAGCAAGCTAGCCAGGCAGGGAAAATCCATGGAAGGATCCATGTAGGAAGGATCTATATAGCTTGCACATTTCTGTACTCCCTCCTCATTATCAAGCAGTACCAGCTATCTTGTCCAAGCCTGGCTCTGACTCTCCTCCAGTCCTTAGGGAGGAAGGAATGTCTTAATCATCCCAGCTGTCAGAATCCTTTCACAGCGACTGTATTTTCCAGCCTGAGAAATTATGTTTACAAAGACCTCTGAATATTGGCATGTTTAGGAAATAGTTCCACATTCTGGAATTCACACTCTTAAAGGGAAGAGGAATTTGTTGTTGTTGAGGTTTACGTTAGCATCTCCCAGGCAGGGTCTCAATGACACCAGTTGCTTAGAACCTTCAAGCTGTTCCCAACAACAACTTGTGCAACATTTTAGTTTTCTTCTAAACGTCTGCTAATTAGGACAAACGTGTAGCAATTTCACCTATTTATCTGTAAGCTGGGCCACGACTTTGCTAATTTAGCCTATTTCTGAAGTGTAGAGTTTCATTAAAAATACTGGGAAATACTGATACCTGAATGCAAAATAGTTGTTTGTTTGTTTGTTTGTTTTTGCATAAATGGGCCACAGTGATGTTTCTGTACCGCTGCTATAACTGCCTTCTTGCCTTTTGCAGCTCTCCCTTCTATATTCTCTATCTTCAAGGCTTGTTCTGCACAAATACAGCTGTAACACTCTTAAATCTCCTTACATAGTGATGATGGACTGAAAATGCTCTTTTGTGAATGTAACCATGCTATAACACATGAGTGGTAGAATCCTGTCATGACTGCATCCACACTGGAGATAAAAATATCAGCCTAGGTAAAACTACACCATAACCATGCAGATTAATCAGGATAGAAATAACACATCAGCTAAGCCAACAAATAGCCTACCAGTGTGAACTTCCAGCTTCTGAGACATCGAGTCACCAACTGGTGCACGACTGGAAAGCCTGCTGACTTTGTCAGAGATGGAATTGCACACATCCCTCTCTCTGCTCCAGCCAATGCACTGCTGTGTCAGAGTCCACGTGCACAAAGCTCCCACTGATGTCACACTTACCTCACTCGGGGAGGGCTTCCAGTTGGTAAATCCAGTGATTTCGGTAGCATGCAAGCTAATACCTTGGAGAAGATAAGGTCCTTAGAGAACGTAGCCCAGAGATGGAACACCTTGCAGAAGAAGTCAATCAGCTGCAGATGGAGTCTGCTGATATTCAATTCAAATCCCATTCTTTTCTTTTCCAAGATTTTTGAGGGGCAGTTTTTTTCTTTCAGAAACAATCCCAGCCCTTGGTTTTGATATTAAATTCATAATTTGTTCTCAGGGTAACGAACTAATACCTGCATTCAGGCACGCCAAGGAAGGACACTATGCTCAGCTGAGACTTGGTACCAAACATGTTCTGGACATCAGACACCATTTACACTTCTTTTATCCAGCTTCTAAAGGTAACTGTGCAGTATGCAGTGTCAGAAATGAGTAAAACAAGCAGGGGAAAAGAGGGAAATAAATATTTTCTGCCTGAAGATGTAACTTTGCTGCAGTAGTAGACAAAGAGTTGATCAACAAATCTTTGCACAAGAAAGTGGATTTTAAGTAAATATTGATATTATAAATGTTAACTAATTATCACAAGGAAAACAGAGAAGCTTGTTCATGGAGGCGAAACAAAATATGTTTGCTTTATGCTGCTCTTATATGGTCATTTTTATTGGAAGCAGTCACAGCAGCATAGCAATCATATTTTTCACTGTGAAAGCTCCATGTGTCATTGGAAACAGCATCAGGCACTCGATAGGGCGAAAAACAAAGTAGGCCGACTTCAAAATCGTCAGCTTAGAGTTGAAAATATGATCTCCTGTGGAATCTCTTGATGTTGTTTACATCCAATGTTCTGGTAGTTATTCCCAATGCAGAGAAAGATAATTAGATTGCTGGGAAGAGGAAGGTAGCAATGACTGCAGATGGGATCCTGCCAATAATTTGGCAAACAAACTGTTATCTATCGTAGCGTTTTCATAATGGTGGAGGAAAAATGTTGTCAGATGTAAACATCTCTGCCTGGATTAGTGAAAATACTGATGCTGCAAGTGATAAAATAAATGTATGCTTGCTAGAGCCTTTCTAGTTTGTGTGGCAGCACTGCTTGGCAGAAACAATCCAAAAAAGCTATATAAGCCTCACCTCAGCCTCCGTCTCTTTCAGACGACAGTCATTTTCATGAAAAACTACACTTGTGTGCCTGCAGACAGCTTCTGTGAATACAGAAGGAGTTTCACCTGTGACAATTCAGGCACAACAAAGCTGAAACAGCATCCTGGAAAAAGTCTCCACGTCAAGGCAGAGAACTTCTCTGCTGTCCCACAGCTGAGCAGAAGGACACGACATCCAGAGGGTCAGCATCTCTGGCCCTGCCCAGATGTTTGGTGTGTTCCATCCCAGCAAAGTCAGACTCCTCCCCACAGGTGCTGGGGATGCTTGGCTGCTCTCTGGGGTTGCTAAGCGGTCGGTGCACAGAGATTTCTTCTATCTCAAGGCTTTCAGGGGTGGGAATGAAGCACATCCCCGTCCTCGTGCTCACAATCGCCCTTTCAAGCTATTGAACTGCTCACACAAACACTGCACATAAAATCAGAGAGCATGTAACGACCGTTTGACCTGATAAAGTCCTATCGCCGCACGGCTGCCACTCCCGGTGTGCAAGCAGGATTCCAGAGAAGTGATCAATAAGCAGAGCACCGATAATCCCTTCGGTTGTATCAATCAATGGAACGGGACAGATGGGCTGGTGGGAGATTTTTAGGGGTTTCCAACACGCCTACAGAAATGCCACGTGTACTGTCGGACTGGGTGCGTGTGACACAAAGCACCTAGTTAGACGGGGAGCACTTTCAGTAATAATTTTGCTGCTGATAAATGGGTGGCTATGAGGCTGCTCGCTCTAATTAAGGCTACGTCCCAGGATCCTTACAGCGCTGCATTCCCACCTCAGAACCGCAGCACAGCGCGTGCAGCACGCCTCCGGGATGGGGCACGTCTGTAAGCAGCCCTGCGCTATTAAACAGCGTAAGCAACCCCATCCCCGGGTGATTTATGTGTGAGGAGGCAGGAAGCCACGCAGAAACATCCCAGACCCACGAGGCAAAGAGCACGTCACGATGCACGAGGCACAGAGCGCGTCTAATGATGGAGGGAAGCGGGGAGGCTCGCAGTCGCAGCAGGAAAAGGTGAAAAAACGTAAAGTCCGGACGCCACCAAGGCGACCGCGGCTCGCAGCCCGCCGGGCCTTCGCCCACCCCGCGCGGCGGAAGGAGAGGGCGGGAGCGCAGCGCGGCTCCTCCCCGCCTTCCTCCGCCCCCCGCTCCGCCCCGGCCCCGCCTCGGCCCGCCCCGGCTCGCGGAGAGGCCGCGGAGCGCCCGGCTGCTCGCGCGCTGGCTCGGAGCCGCCCGCTTCCCCGCGCCTCCTCCCCGTCCTCCGCAGCCCGCTCTCGGCGGTGGGGGAGCGCTGCGGGGCGGCGGCGCTGAGGTGAGCGGCCGGGGGGTTGGGGCAGGGCGGGGGGCAGCGCGTCCTCGCGGAGGCCGGGCCGGGGGGGGCCGCGCCGCCGTTATTCCGTGCCGTCTCCGATCCCGCTCCGCGGGCGACGTTTGATTCACGGCCCGGCTTTGTGCGGGCGGGGCCGGGGCTCGGCTGCGGGCCGGGCGGCGGCGGCGGTGCTTTGCTCGCGGCTCTCCGCCGGGAACCCGAAGGACGGCGGGCTGCGGGTAGAGAAAATAAACGCGTCTCCCGATCCGTGGGGCTGGCACCCAGCGCATCGCCGCGGCGGGAACCGGCGGCACTCGGCGCCTTGCGGTCACCTGTAGGTGTCAGCCCGGGGCCGGGGAACCTCAGCCCCGTGCCCCCACCCCCAGTGCTGGACGCGGCCGTGGCCCCGCGGGCCGGCCGGAGCGGATGGTGAGCCTGGGTCTCGGTTGCTGAGCGCTCCGACCCTCGCGGCTGAAGCCCGAAGGTGCTGAGATGCTTCTGGGCCGGAGCTGCGTGCTGCTGCCCGGCTGCTCTGGAGAACGGAGGGGCTGCCGCCGTGGGCGGCGGTGAGATGGAGCCGGCCGTGTGCTGCCGGAGGCCGGCTGCGATCAATGGGCGGTTTTGTGTTTGCCCCGATGCTGTCTTTTGATTTCTCAGGAGCCGATTGCAGACTGGTGTGAAGTGAGAGATGCCGAAGCGCATTCCTTGCCCTGTGCTTTCCTGCTCGCCTGGCCTTCGCCTTCCCAGTGCCCTATTTGCTAAGATCTCAGTGGAAACGCTCTGCTCGAAGCTCTGCGTTTATCCAGGTTTGGGTTTCCCAACCCGCTGCCTTACAGCCACCACCAGGCTCTGTGCTCCTGAGCCTCCCATGTTGGGGCTGGAGCTGTTTGCCCTTCCGTACACGCCGAGCGCGTTGATGCTGTTTAACCGTATATTATCCCAAGCGTTGTATAATGAGGCGGGTTGATTTGTGTAAGGCTCTGCGGTGGTGTAATACAGCACAATTATACATCATCACGTCTAAAGAGCCTTCCAACTACTGCTCTGTCTCGGGAGGTGCTTTGTGCGCGTCGATTTCCAAAGTGGTGTGGGCAGGAGGAGCGGTGCCTGACCCCGGAGCATTCGTGGGAGGGCTGGTGCTTTAAGCTGTAATGTATGGGTGTGACATCACGCGACCGATAAGCTGTGATGGGATCTGCCATGTCAGTGATGCCCTTTGTTTATGTGCGTGTGGTTACTTGTTTTGAAAATCCATGCTTATCGTTTCCTTCCCCGCCTGCGCGATAGCCGTCAGTAAGGCAGAACAGGACGAATGCTAATTGCATGGAGTTGTTTTCTGGCTGAAAACGTTTTGCTTTAGCACACTCTAGCAGCTTGGGCCAGGTGTGAAGTTATGATGTGGCATCTGCACGCTGCCACGCATCTCATGCTGCAGCCAGGTGCTCGTGTTTTCTCCTTCCACTCCAGTTCCTGAAGAAGCAGAGTGCTGAAGTGAGCGATTTCTGCTAATCCATCCTGGAGACGGCAGCTTGGTTATTTAAAGCTGCTGTAGTTTGTTATGCAATCAGATTAACAAAGGTTGAAATGATCATTCAACTTTGGGTAAACAAACAGTATTTATAACGTCGTGGATTAGAGTGGCTGCTTACATCAGAGAGATGTGCTGCGGTGAGCACGCGGCGGGTATTTGACAGAACGCAGGGGATGGACGTGGTGATGAAGTAAATAGATTTTGGTGAACTTCTCAGTATTATAACACACTTCCAGTGATTGTCTGTATTCCAGGAGTGTGGTAGATGAAGCCCATGTGCATGGGCAAAGTCCTTGCAGCGTCGCTTAGCTGGTAAGCAGATGTGATCAGTGCCTGTGTGCTCAGCCCATGGTGCCTGGGGTGCTCATGTGGCACAGCCTGAAGATGACCAATGCTTGGCTGGAAGCTTTCTGAGTAAGAAAAACAGCATTGCAAATGCATTTGCAGAAGCTGGCAGCCCCTCAAGCTGCCCATTTTCAGTTGGCTGTCCTCTCCTGTTGTTCCTGTGGAAGAGGCGTTGCTGCAGGAGGGATCTGTGGGCTTTTCTCCCCAGATCCGCTGAGAGAGGAGGCAGAACCACCGGTGCGGCAGAGCTGAGATGGGAGCTGGTAGAAAAAGGGGAAGGTGGGAGGCTGTGTGGTGAGGAAGTGACTCTGACACAAGGAGCAGAGGGAGGTGTGCAGTATGTATGGAGCCTTGCTGGGGATCTGCTCCGTGGTGGAGCTCGTAGTGCAGCCATCTCATGCGGGCTCTGGGACTGTGGAAGCGGACCTTGCTCTAAAAATACCCTGGTGTGCCATATGCCTGCTGTTGTTACAGTATGTGATGGTGTCAAGCCACGGGGGGAGCAGGGAATGACTGACTTCTGTCAGCCAGTATTCTGGAGGCCTTCGTGTAGGTGTGGAGCCTGAGCGCTTCCAACCTGCCTCTGGCTCAGGGAGCGGTAAGGCACCCTCCTGGATGCTGCCTCTCCATCCTTCGGCAGATGGTAGAGCAGCACTGTGTTTGGATACACATCCAAAAATATTCTGGAAAGGGTTTTTTTGTTTGTTTGTTTTAATTATTGATACTTATTTCCTCGCTGCCTGTGTTTAAGCAGGCATCTAATTGCAGTGGGATTTCACGGGCGCTTGCAAATGTGTATTGCTATGCTGCTGGCTTATCTTTGTGCTGTGTAACATATTTGCAGCTAAATGTACACAAGCACACTTTGGGTGTGCTGCTGTCTGGAAAGGTACTTTGGGGAGGAGGTAATGCTGTTCAGGCTGTGTAACTTAGGATGCTCAGAGAGGAGGTGGTGTGTAATGTGAGATGGCCTTAAAGTGACTGATTGCATTTCTTCTACTTGTGCTAGTGTGCTCCCACTCCAGTTTATTAACAGCTTGGTGTCTTCTTCAGTTCTGTGCTTTGAAGGAGAGCAGTTGCTCTTGGTGAGCCCGGAGCTCTGTCCAGCTCAGTATCTCTTCTCTGATGGGACACCTACAGGGGCAGGGGCAAACCACTACTGCACAGCATCCCCTGTCCTGGCAAGACCTCAGCAGTCCTGCCTCTGGAGGTCCTTAGGTCCTTCTAGGGAGGCTGTTGGTGGGCCATCTTCTCTGCCATTGCCAAATTTGTTTAGAAAACCCTTATGGCATAGTATTAACAGCATCCCGTGTTGGTGAACTTCCAGTATAACTGTACTCTGAAAAGAATTTTATTCTATGTTTTCATTTGCTTGCCATTTGAAGTGGAGGTCTTGCGATTTTTATCTGAGTTCTGGAAGATTGTTTTCCTTTCCAGATTTTTCAATGGGCAAGTACTGTTTGGGGATGCTGACAAGCCTTAGAATGCATACAGAGACAACTACAGTATGTGAATTCACAGGCTGTGATTGAATCTGCAGTAACTGTGCTGTGGCTCAGGTGTCTGTGTGGGTCATAGTGGTAATAGCTGTTACGTTAAAAGAAGCCCTCCTAAGGTTTATTCATTCATTCTTTATTGTTCTGGCAGTTTCTGACATCCTATTGATTAGAATGGGTGGAACTTTCATTTTTTAAAGAAAATGGAAAGCGTGTGTTTCATCCCTTTCTACAGCCATTGCACCTTTGTGATTGAAGTGGGGGGAATTTCAGCTTGCTGGTTTGTGAGTGGGATAATAGTAGAATGACCAGACAAACACTCTGATTAAAAATAGAGACACTTACATAATGATGCTATAGAAAACAGCCAGGCATGCGTATGGATAAGATCTTTGCTACAGAGTATTAATCCAACAGCATCTCCTGCATGCGTGTCTGCTATACCTCGCTTCAAAGGGAGAATCAGGGAAACCATCCTATCTGCCTGGCCCTGTTGTGGAGCACTGCTTGTGCTTGGAGCTGCTTTGTAGGGATGTTCCACTCAGTGTGTGGTTTGTGCTCTGGGTGCTTCCAAGAGTGCAATTTTGGGACTATTGCTAATGAAAACTCAGGCCTGGTGAGCATGTCTGGAAGAGCATTGGGACCACATCAGGGTCTTTCCTTTAGTTGTAAAGAGGCCTCTCTTTTTTTCTGTCTTTCTAACAGAAAGCAACAGATGTTCTCTTTTCCCAGCATTGATGGGTAAAAAGCAAGTTCACTCGAAATGCATATTTAATAGGAAGAATACTGCAGGATCTATATATACGCAGGTGGGCATTTTCCCAGAAGGGCGTGTTGGGCATTGAGGGCTGTAACTATGTTGTTTCTAACCAAAATTCTAGCCCTGAACTATAAATACCATCGCCTCACCCTCTGACTCCACGAAATGAGACGTAGCTGGAACCCAGTCGTACGTCAGGACATGAAAGGACCTTGGTGAACTTGTGCTTTCATAATAAACAAGGAGAAGTTTATCCAAGTTGCCCAATGTATGAGTTTGCCCGCATAAAGACAGCTTTTCATTCAGCAAGAGGAGGGACTTACCTGTTAGATCTTTCTCCTTCCTATTTTTATCTCATCTCTTTCCAAGTTGTTCTTACTAAAAGCAGGACAACCTTAATGTAATTGTGGATTTGACAAACAGACCTCTGTGTTCTAGACTCGTAGATTAGATTAGCGAAGCCTGTGCAGTTTGGGATACTGGGATTCTCTCTTCTGTCCATACCCAGCTTGCACCCTGCTGCTTAATTTTGCCTGCGGGTCTGCTCGTCTCAGCTGTGCCTTCACGTGAAGGCAGCCGATGCGCACTGAGCATGCTGATGAAATGTGCAGGAGCTGGGGCTCTGCTGCAGATGGCTTTGCTCAGCCCTGCCTCTGGAAGCCACCCCCAGCAGCAGCAGGATGCTCCGAGGCAGGAGTGGATGGCGTTTGAAGCCGTGGCTGGGCTTCTGCTCGTGGGCAGGGCACGTGCTGCTGAAGGACAGGGTCTGCTCTCTTCTTCCAGTGCTGTTACGCTTGTTAGGTATGCACACAGGAGCTGTGGTCTGGTGGATGCCCGGAGGCTCAGCTTTCTCTTCTGAGCCTTTATTTTTGCAGGGATCTGAAAGAGCAGAACTGCGGCTTTTGAATAAGCCAGACCCAAAACAGGGGAGCAGATCTGGCTGCTTTCCCCTTCACCTACCTCCAAAGTGTGCAGAGAAGGAACTCGTTTGAGTATTTTGGGGATTTGCTATGTTTGTGGGCAAAAGAAAAGGCAGCCAGGGCTTTCTAATATTGTCTCTGTTGTTTTTTCCACTCGGAGTTCTTAAGCAGTTAGTTTTTCCTTATGTATGCTTTTTCAGTTGCTCCCTGGTTGTCATATGTGGGACCCTCTATCACATAAAGGTGGCTGGACTGTGTTACTGCAATGAAAATCCAAACCTCCCGATGATCATTTCTGTTGGTTTTCCTCTCTCAAAAATAAAAAGAAACCATATTCTTTCTACTTCAGTCGTGTTAGATAAGGTACGTCTTTGAGATTAAAAAGCCCTGATGCTGGTGGGAGGAGGGAGGGCATTTCTTTTGTCTGAAACGTTGCAGCGGAGGATACTAATTAAAAACAAACAAATTGGGTTTGGGGAGAGCCTTCCTTTGCCCTCACAGTGAAAACGGTTTGTTTGGAAGAGCTGCAAGAACGACACTCGCAGGCGTTTGAACAGAGATAAATCAGCTCCTGGCTGCCCAAAATCTTCCTGCTCCAGACTGCAGAAATCTGCCAGGAAAGCTTTTGAAATGGCAAGAGCCAGTCTGCATCTTCTGGAGCAGATTGTGTACCGGAGACCACGGCACAGCCCTGAGCAAAAACGTCAGCAGAGCGGAGCGACTGTCATCCCCAGCACCAACAGACAGACTCCATCGGCCTGCCAGGGCGGCAGCGGATGACGCAACACTAATGGGCAGCTCGTGGTGATTGTCAGCTGAGGATATAGGGTTTGTTTATTGTTCTCCCCCAGTGACAAGAGCTGACTGTGAGGCGGATTTTCCTATAGCATTCTGCGTCTTCGGCGTTTTGGCAAGAGTGAGAGTATTTCCTAAAAAAAAAAAAAAAAAAAAAATGGAATAAGAGGCCTCAGGCTTAGTAACAGCGTTTATGAGAATAATAAATGATCAGCCTTGTCAAACTACGTTTAGTTGTGCATTTATTCTGGGGATTTTTACAAGCATAATGGAAAATAATGCTCTTGATGCTTCACTGGGGTTGCAATGGGATTTGGAGGACCTAATTTCCCTAAGACTTGGAAAATCCTGGGCTTCCTGTTGTAGTTTTTGTTTGCCTTTACGTTTATGTGCTAGTCTCGGAGCCTTTTCTCTTCCACGAGAGATGCTCTGGTGTTAGCAGGGAAATAGTGGAAAGGCCAGTGCACAGAGTGAATGTGAGCTGGAGCTTCTGAGGTGTGCTGGGATGCGTGTGGTGGGATGCGTGTGGGAACTGCATGGAGTGAGATTTGTGTGGCATTAGGGCAGAAATCTGTGCCTGAACCCTGGAGAGAGAGCTGCGCAGCTTGTCCTGCCCTGCAGTGCTCCATGAAGTCCAAGTCTCTTCTTCAGCCCGAGTCCAGGGATCAGGCTGATGTCCTCGTGACTGCCTTTTTTCCTTTGCTTCTTCTGCAGTTGCTTGTTGTTTGGGCAGCCTTGGCCTTAAAAATACCTCTGGAGGTGAGCAGCTTCCCAGAAGGTCGTTAGAAACTTAATACTACTATTCAGTAAGCTTTGTGAGTTACCTGGAACACAAATAACAGTGCTGACGACTGCTTTTCAATTATTAATTTTTGTACAGCATGTTTTTGGCTATTTAAGGTTGGTTGTCTATGCAAAGTGGCTCCATAAAATGCAAATTGTTAGCTTCTGTGTGGGTCAGAAAGCATTACGTGCTTCGTGCAGCTCTCGTAGTTAAGTAGCCTTCTTTGTTAGCCAAATAATTTAAGCACCGGTTGACTCTTAGCAGTGTCAAAAACACAGTAATTCTTACCCAGTGTAAATAAAGCATCTGGGCTTTGAACGATGACTGCAGGTTTTGGCTGGGAAGCTATTTTTGGGCCTCAGGCACGGCCCGAGGCAGGGGGACGGATGCTGTGCTCCTGGAATGGCGGCAGGCCGGAGGATGACTCAGTCAGCCAGCACTTCCTCATCACGAAGGTAGGGATTCACCACAGGTCTGTGTCAGCAGCGAGCAGCCGCCCTCCTGCTGCTGATTCAGCCACCCAACCGTACACAACCAGCCGCCCTCCCAGCTCCCTGTGCTGCCCGGGGTGTGGGTGCAATGGTGAGCCATCCTTCCTCGCCTTTCTGCCAGGCTGCCAGCGCGGATCTTGTCCTCGCAGATGGATGTGCTGAGTTTGGGGCTTGGATGCAGTTCCTGTTGAGTCAAGCCTGTGCATTGCCTGTGGGGTTTGGTGCATGGCTCTGAGGTTGGAGCAATAGCAAAGGTGGCCGAATCAGCACACTGTGCTATTGCCAGTGGGGAAAATGGGTCCCAACCCATGCGGCCCTGCCCTGTTCTCCTTTTGTAGGCAGAACAGGTTGGGCAGCAGCGAGGAGGTAGAAGGTGGGGTTTGCCAAGGATGCTCATTAACCGTGCAGGCAGAAGACTCCTGTTTTTGTGGGGTTTCATGGTAGAGGAGGAGGACTTTCTTTGCTCCTGGTGTTATCGAGTGATTAAAAAGAGGAAGGCAAATAGCTGCATGGCTGGCTCCTGCTTGCCCTTCAGAGACACACTTGGGTGCAGCACTTCCTATTTTAACACCTGGTTGGGCATAAAGCACTGATTCTGGCTATGTAATTGATCCTACCACTGTCACAGATAAGACTGTGATGGAGAACAGCATCCTCATGACAGTATCTTGTGCTCTCTCTTGTACGCTTCTTTTCCAACAGCTCCCACAACCCTGGGAAGGCACACACAGAGCCACTTGCTTTTTCTTGCCATCACAGCTCTTTCCTTTTTCCGAGGAGGGCAATACCAAGTTAACTGCTATGTTCCCATGCCTGAAACCAAATACATGAGAATTGAAGCACTAGTGAGGCTTTCTTGCATCTGGCAGATGCTTTGAGAAGGCCCATAGGAGTGGTGTTACCAGCTTCCCAGGATGTGGCCTTTTCCAAGCAGACAGCATGTTTTTGTGGTGCTCGTGAGAGGCAGGGATGTAGCACTGGAATTCATGGGTGGTTTCATCACATCAAGGAAACCATCCAAGGCCAAATCTATGCAGATTTTCTCAGCCTGTGAGGTGATTCTCCTTTTGATCTCAGTTGCGACTCTGAACATCCTGAGGAGCAAAAGCCACAAATGAGAAAGGAGGTGGCCCTGCAGACTCTCTGCCTCTGCTCTGAGGGCTCCTACCTGGTGAATCACATGCCTTGTTTGCTGCTGGGCTTTCTGAACAAGCACAGTGGTGTCCTCTATGCTTTTCCAGACATTCAATGTCCTTTTCTTCTCTTTCCGAGCTATAATCTATTTGTTCTTTCTCCTTTCCTTCTTACAGTGCCAGTGATAGCTCATGAACTTGCTTGGGACACGTTCTATACAAAATTGGATCTTATTGCTTTGAAAATGCTGAGGGTACCTGGCTGTGGAAAAGTGACCCGTGTGCTTCACAGTCTGCTTCTTTGATGCCAGCTCATCAAACTGCAGCTCTTATGTTCTGTGCTGAGCAGGCTTCCTAGGAGTGCAAAGTGAGCTGAGGTATGCTGTGTGGGAGTGCTGATCTGGCCTCAGATTCATGGGGAAAAACAGTGTTGGAGGAGACACAGGCACCTTGCTATAGCCTCAGACTGCCCAGCTGGTTTTGTACCTCCATTTGAATGTCAAGAGAGAAATAGAAGTCAGGAGCTGTGTTTGTATGGTAGCGTGTGCCTTTCGGTGCTTGGGCTCGTGGGCTGGATAGCCTTTCAGTACCTAAAGGGAGCCTATAAACAGGAGGGGAGCTGACTTTCTGTAAGGGTAGATAACAGCAAGACAAGGGGAAATGGTTTGAAGTTGATGGAGGGAAGATTGAGGTTGGATGTCAGGGGAAGTTCTTTGCTATGAGAGTGGTGAGGTGCTGGAACAGCTGCCCAGAGAGGCTGTGGATGCCCCGTCCATCCCTGGAGGTGTTCAAGGCCAGGTTGGATGGGGCCCTGGGCAGCCTGGGCTGGATTAAATGTGGAGGTTGGTGGCCCTGCATGTAGCAGGGGGGTTGGAGATTCATCATCTTTGAAGTCCCTTCCAACCCGGGCCATTCTGTGATACCAGTGTGTTCATCAGGGCCTCCTGAAGGTAAACCAACGCATCCAGTAGGCTTAGTTGGGCACGAGGGTATACTAGGACAACGTTTAATATTGCTTTAAATTACAGTTCTGCATTTGCTATACATACATGGCAATTGGAGGGCCTGTCCCACTTAGTGCTGCATGCATCTGCAGCAGTTTAACAGTTCGTGCTTCCAGATGGAGCTGGAACGTGGCACAGTGCTGATGTGCACCGGGTGGGAGCTGCGGTACTGCTGGGACTGCAGCTTCCCAAGCAGGCTCAGTGCAGCCAGAGGTGTCCTTATGGCACACAGTGTGGCAGGACTCTGTTTTGTGCCTTGAGGTGGTGAGAAAAGTAGAAAATAGACCCTTTGCTTAGCTTTGAGGCATCATCTTTTTGTAAACAGAGTGAAATCTGGATTATTTTTCTGAATCCTTTGATGGACTTGAATCTCAGTAGCTTAGTTCTGTTCTCCCAACAGATGTGCTTCCCAAGGACTATTTTTAAGTTGGTAGTTTTGAAGAAGAGCATTTCCTGTTCCTGCCAGTGTTACTGCTCTCCATGCAGTCCTGGGTGCTTTTCCCAGTGCCTGCTGCAGCCGCTCCCTCCATGCTGCTGCTGATTGATGGAGGCTTTCTGCTGCTAATAACTATAAACAAGCAAATCTGACTCATTGGTCATGGAAGGCAGAAGCACAATCAAATATTGTGGGTATGTTAATTTGTTTACATATAGCAAAATTATGTAAATATCAATGCAGATTAGGTTTAGGCCCTTTGTGTGCTTTGCATTCAGTGCCTTGGAGCCAAAATTTGGTATTGCTGAAGTCACAGAGCTTAGTAACTGTGGGATTTAGCTTCTAAATGTTTAGAGATACAGTGGGTTTTAATACTGTTAAGTGCTTTAGAAGGAGGATTTCTGGTGGCTTTTGGTGGCTATTACCATGAAAGCCATAATCACAGACATGTGAAAGGACACAGCAAGCTGAAAGCATGCCCTTCCAACCCTCTGACTGCTGTGTAAAGGTGCATGGCTCCCATGCCCACCCTGCTCCTGGGTGCTTTGCTTCTCTGTCTGCAGCTTCACCCAGGCCAGCACCCAGGGCTTCTCTGTCAGCATGAACAGAGTCACTGAAGAAGTTCCATGTAGTGTTTGGCAGCACGATGTCCAGCACTGAAGGTGGGTGCACCACTGGGAGCTCTCCCCTAGTTCTGCTTTGTACAGAGATTGCTTTCCTATCGCTGTGGGGATAGGGACAGATCCTGGGCAAGTGGTTTCTGTGTCATCATCATCAGGGGTCGGTATCAAAGAGAAGAGAAATGGTACGGAGAGTGAGCGCACTGCAGCCGCTCATAGATGCATAGAAGGAGATGACAAGGCAGAGAGTTGCAGGTCAGTAAAGGACAGAACAGCTGGTGGCAGGAGGCTGGAGATATGGGCAGGAGGCAGCAGGATGCTAACAAAACTTCCAGGAGGCACTGAGTGTTGGGAAGGATTGTGTAAGGGAACCCACGTGGTTTGCATTACTCTCTCAAGGTGTGTGGCCAAGCGGGCAGAAATGATAAAATACTTCCTTCTGTTCTTTACGTGGTGTGCAGTGTGAATAAAAGCCTTCTGAGTGAGAGGCTCTGGACTGAGGAGTTTAGGGTAAGTTGAGATGGCAGAAAGCTGGCTCTGTTGGGAGTGCTTGTCCTTCTGCAGGTGGAAGTACAAGCACTGAGCCTGCCAAACAGCGAGGGCAGAGGCTGCAGCCAGGGGTGGTGGTTGCACATCCCAAAGCTTTCTGTAGGGCTGGTCTCTTCTTGGTGCCAGTGGTTGCGTGAGACACTGAGACGTGGGTCTGGTTGTTTGAGCACTGCTCTTTTTAAAGGCAGAGATGTAATTGGGCTGTGTTCAACTGAGAGATTTGTCTGTTGAGTCATTCAGAGCAGCATCATAAGCTATGGGCTGGGAAGAGGAAGGAAAGAATTTGGTGTGCGTTTCAGCCTTCTTTGCAGTGCTGGAGATCAGTCAGAAAGGTGAGAACTTCGGTGAGTTTGTATAATGCATCTTACTGACTTTTCCTGTCTTTTTTTTCAGGTGGAAACACTAATGCCCCACTTAGCCAGGCAGGAACTGTATTTCCTCTGATCTCTGCTGGTGCTCAACGCTTGTTCCCTAAGCTCTCTCTGCCAGTAATGACCTAAAAGCTGGTGTTGTTTCCAAATAATCATCACCTGTGGTAGATATCACCCCGATGCTCAGGAATGCTGCTTGGCACTCCAGCATTTGAAACTGCAAGGCAGACAAGTAGGTGTGCAAAGGCAAAGCAGTGACAGCAAGATTAAAGGAATTATATTTGATTGTGGTATAGCTGTAGCTGGTCCAGCAGTGTGTCTCTGTGGAGGAACTAAAGATGAAGCATTGTGGATGAGCCTTTGCTTGTTAAACATGGGCTGGGGGTTGGGTACAGGAGGCCGCAGGCTCATGGTGGCACTGCCAGGTGTTGGGAAGCAGGGAGCAGTGCCTGGCACTGCAAGCAAAGGCAGCACGAATGAGTTCCTCCCATGGTTTTGGAAGTTTTGCTGGTTAATAGTCCCACTGATGTGATTGCTTTATAGAGCTGAGCTTGCTTGCTTGTATTTCTATTTCCTGTCTACCACCCAGACTCCCTGTGTTGTGCAGCAGACCTGCAAACCCTAAGCAGCGTGAGTTTCCATGGAGCTTCGTGTTGCCACTTGTGCAGGCACGGAGTGTGTTTGACAGGCTGCTTGCTGGCAGGATGCCACAGGGCAGGAGCTACCTTGTAGGCCAGCAGATGTAGTGCTGGTGAGGTGCTGTGCCTGCTGCAGAAGAGCCGTATAGCCGAGGTCGGGGAGTGCTTTCATGCTGGCTTTGGGTGGGCAGTTGGTATTTGTGCTATATGCAGAGTCCTAGGCAACATGAAGTTACAGATTGGATTTCTTTATTGATTTAACATCTTAAGGAGTTTACCCTTCAGAAAAAAAAACATCCATTAAAGAAGTTCCTTGGTTAACTTTAAGTCATAATCCCTTTGTTATTGTGGAGCTTGCTTGCCAGCAGCATTTCCTCAGCAGAGGCTGGGATTCCCTAGCTCTGCAGTGGGAAGGCAGTGCTCTGCTGGGAGGGCACGGTGGTAGCCCTGAGCTATATACACCTTCTCTCAGGTACTTGCTTTCAGCTGCTGTTGGGTACTGAGTACTGCGTGGGACAGACCTTGAGACAGACAGGTTGTGGTGTGTTTGATACTCATTCTGCATGGTCTGTTATCTCCAAAGCCAGGCAAAGTGAGACCTGCAGGGCTGAGATGAGCTTCTCTGTTTGCTTCCATACATCCCCAGCTGAGCTGATGGGCTAACAACAGTTCTGGAAAGCAGAGGGATGTAATGAAAGATTGCTGTGAAAAAAAAAAATAAAAATCTTATTTCTATAGCACAGATGAGAACAGAAGGCTGGAAGGGTCAAGCCTCCTTTTGCCTGTGCTGTTCTACTGGTTATTTGCTTTTATATTATGTCACATGTGGGGAAAATGCTGTTGTCTGTCTTTTGCTTCTTTTAAAGTATTTGCCAGTCTTCCTCTCACGTGAGTGCTAAAAGAAGTGCTTGTATGTTTGCTGTCTGCAGAGAAATGATGGATTCTCATCCCATAAGGAGCTGACCGTCCGATGTGAACAGTGAATTTTGGGCACTGTGAGTGCACTTAGTCCTTGCGTGCTGTTGCTCAGTGACTGCAGCATGTGAACGCATGCTAGTGCAGAAACTTGTTTTCATGTGTATACACTTAATGATTTATTTTGCTAACAAACTTCTTTTTAGACTCTCAAGCTAGGAGAGAAATGAACTTGTAGAGCGGGTCACTTAAGATTGCACTTTTTTGCCCCTGAGGTTTGTAAATAGCACTCTTCCCCACGTTTTCTGCCCCCCCTCCTTATGCGCTGTAAATCAGAACACTATTTTTTTTTCCAGATTTACCTTTTACAGTAATTTTGCAATGTATTCATCAGGACTCCATCTCTCCCAGCGTGCCATGGTAGCAGTGATCAGCCAGCAGTGCTTTAAGAGCATCAAGGGTCAGTAGCATCCAGCCAGCTGGAATGTCTCTGTTCCTAAAGGTGAGGGGGAGCAGTGCAGGCTGTGACTGTGTATCACCCCTCAGTGTGCAAGTTCACCCCAACTGTTCCCTTATAGGCAAATGCTTTATAAGCTGAGGAAGAATGTCTTTTTGTTGATTGAATGCAGATAGAATGAAAAATTCAAAACAGAAAGTAAACGCAGACGTCTAAGGAGAGCCTTTGTGATAGGTATTTTCTTACACAAAGTGTGTTCTAAGCCAATTGATAGCACTGGTTTTCCATATGGATGTGTCTGCACACACATTTTTTCATCTCGGAAACTATCACATGTCATTTGGAAGTGACACAAAATGGTATTTGCCTGGCTATCAGAGTCAACGGTGATGGGCCATCTGTTGTGCACTGTTTAAATGCAGCCTGGTGGCTGCAGGCTCCCATCTGCAGCTCCCACCCAGCTCTGCTGCTCAACCGGTACCATGAGACTGAGCAAAATCCTGTGGGTAAGATGACTTGCACAAAGCATCGATTGCTGCGAGACCTGCTTAGCTCTCAGGCTACTTAGTCATGGTATCCGCTGACGCAAAAGGAATTGTATATTCTGTGCAGATGTGAGAGCAGCGATAGCAGAAATGTGTGCACTTGTGAAAAGTAAGCTAAAGAAAGGCATGTGTCCCTGCACAAGTGTGCTGCTAACTAACAGTGTATCTGCAATTCTGATGTTGGTTATTGTAGCTTTTAAATAACTAGCAGGAGGGATGAAGGCACAGAAAGGCAGTTGCCCAAATAGATAGCCAGTGTCCCTTGATGTCCGGAGATTGGCCGTGCTGGCGGGTGGAGCTGATGCCTGTGATCTCAGGTTTGTTGCCTTTTGCATCTTCTGAGATAACTGGTGATTTATATGCAGGTTGGATCGGATGGCAGTGGCTGTGGTTTCTGCTTTCGGAAGTGCACATGAGCAAGCAAAGATTTTTTTTGGAGAAACGGGTTGGTAAAGTGCAGATAAACCATGGCAGCAGTACAGGTTTGTTTCTGCTGGCTCCTTTTGCTTTGCCTTGTGCGCCAAATACTTGCTTGCCCTTAACTTTCACTCTTCCCCTCTTTTAAAATGTGTTAATTGGCCTTTAGCGAAAAGATGTTGATGCTGGGTGCTTCAGAAATGAAAGCCAGTCTAAACATTCAGGGCTTGTGGATGGCTATGCAGCACTTTGGGTGATCTTCAGAAGCCTGAAGGAGCTGCAGCAGCAGATCTGCCCAAGCAGCTCGCGTGGGCTGGTGTTCTGGAAGCCTGTTTAGGGTTGTGTTTTCAGTGTCAGCAATTTCCCGACTCTTGGTGGCTGCTTTCCTTTCTCCTGCTGCCTGCTTCGGGATGGAGCAAACTGGAGGCAGAATGAACAGATAAGTGGAGGCTGAAATGAATATTTAAACACTTTTAGGTTTATTTCACTGACAAATAAACTCACCGCTTGCCAGAGCCTTGCCAAATGCTCCAAAAAAGGAGCTGAAGAATGTGAAACACAAACCCCACAGCATTTGATGAGAGTTTATTCGGTTGTTTCACTAGTGACTCATCTCCAGAATGATCCATCCGTTCCCCTCTTTGCATGTATATGTGGGAATAGAAATCTGGCAAAGGTCTCGAAGCCACCTACAAAATCCAACGTCCTCTTTGATTATTACTTAAAGCAGTGGAGCATCCTAAGCCTGCAGGGAATTTCAAGAGTTATGCTGGCGAAAGATGTTTACACATGAATCTTGTTGGCCTTTGTTCCACATCCTCTATTTTTAGGGTTAGAACACAGGAAGAAATAGTAAGTATGGCTTTCTTTTTCTGCTGTTGTTCAGCCGCTAGCGATTCTGCCTATGGATAGGAGTGTTGTTTTTGAAACTGTGGTTGTTAGGACATCGCTTTGTCCTTTCTGTGCATTGCAACTTTGGCTGTCTGGCCTGAAAATTAAAGCTCAGCAGTGCAGTGTACTCCTGCTTCCTGACACGGCTGCTCAGAAAGCCAAGTGCTCCGTCTGGATTTCACTCCCGCCTCTCCTCCCCGTCCTCTGAAGGCAGCAGCCAGCACAAAAGCAGGAAATGGGGACGATAAAGTGTGGGGAGTGGAAGCGCTGAGCTAGGGGCGCCAGAAGGAAATGGCTTTCTGGTGGCAGGGGTGTTTATTGTACAAAATGAACTGGGGATGAACAGGCCACAAACACTTAGTTAGGGAAAGGAGGTTCTCTCTTTAAATGTTTGTGACTCTTTACTGTCATTTTTTAATGCCGTAGGGTTGTATGGTGCCATAGGTATGAATGGATGCTGCTGTGTTAGTGAATGCTCAGGCAGTATACACAGACTGCATTATCTGAAGGATTTGTCAGCACGTGATCTGCATGCCAAAGAAAGGGATGGCTGGGATGGCTGGCTTCTTGGAAACTCCTGTATGCTGTATTTCTGCATGTGAAAGCTGCTGCTGATAACCAGTAGTGCATTGTGTGGCAGAAGAGCTGTGGGCTCAGAAGTGGGGAAGGTGTTTCAGCAGAAGGCTGAACCAAAACCTCTCCATTTACACCCATTCAGCCTTTCCATGTCGGTTTGGTCCCTTGCAGATTTCCTGAAAGTCTGCACGGTGTGGATACAGGCAGGGTTTATTTTAGAAGCAGCGTGGAACAAATGGGGGTGAAGTGTTGTATTTGAGTGCTGTTTGACGTGTTTCAAAGGATATAATACGTCTTAAGTAAGAATAATTTTCTAACAAAAAGCAGTGAGCCATCAGGAAATAATTAAATGTATGGGAAGCTATGGAATTATTTATTAGGAACAGTGTCTGCTCTGGGTTTGCAAAAAAGAAGCTCTGCTTTTAGCAAGAGAAAGTTATATTTACCATTTCATGGTAACCAACTGATTACAAGGGAGCTTTCTGTAATAAAATAGCTGCCAGTGAAAGTGCAGGAGAAGGTTAGGATTGCTTCGTGGAAGGTTTACGTTTGCTTGGATTTAAACAAGTATATCCTACTTCTTGCATACAGTGCAGGTGGTGCTTTGTGCCATGTTCTTGTCATTGGCCGTGAGGCTGGGGGCAAAATCAGTGCTTTCCTTCCCAACCCTGGGTGTCCCCAAGGGGACAGGGCACTTCTGCTTGGGAGCTGTGGGCAGGATGGGAGCTTCAGAGCCCAATGGAAGCTGTGCTTGGAAAACAATCAGGTCACTGCTACCCTTTTTTTTCCTCTGTGGTCCTTTTTCTACTCCATAGAAAATGCTCACTGTCTGTGGGCAGGTCTTTTTCTTGTGGATGCTTGGTGTTTGCTATGCTTTCTGTTTTCCCTATGTTATCTATAAGGGATTTATGAAAATGTAGTGAGATCCTGCCCGATGTTTTTGGGAAGTTGGCTGTAGGAGGCAAGTAGGGATGGAGTGAAACAGCCACCGGTGAGCAGACTTTGTCTGCAGAACAAGTTGTTTCTGAGAAAAGTTGAGTAATGCTTGGTTTGATTTTTGTTTTGCTTTTCTTTGCTTCTTTGGCTTCCAAATCAGAGTTGAAAAATACCTGCCAACTATAATTATCTTACTGGAAGCTTAATTCAAAGCCTAATTTTACTGGGAGCCTGAAGGAAGGGAGGAGGCTGGAGCTGGAAAATGGCATCGTATGTTGAATGATGGCTGCGTCAGATCTACTTAAGGAAACTTAATAAAATAAACACACAGTGCTGCTTTTGTCATTCTGGTCATTCCCCCAAAGTTCTTCTCCCTATACTCAGTGAGGTCCATGCATGCTTTGTGTCCCTTCAGTGAAAAGATGTAGAGCCCTAAATCTTTCATCAGCCGTTCGCATGGCATGCGAGCCTCTCTGGCTTTGCTCTCCATTGCAAAAGCACGCAAGGAGTTGTAATGCAATCCTGATCTCCGCAAAATATTCCTAAAAGTAAACAGCTTGTAATAGATCGTTTCAGATTTGCTTTGTGTGAAGTGATTACAGAGCAGAAGGAAGGGCTGATGCAGGAGCAGTTAACCGTGAATTCTAATAGTTCAGGCAAAAATGTTTCGAAGCAACACAATGGGAGACTGTGCTGGTGATTTCAGGAAGAACCAGCTGTCCCAGCACAGCTTCAGTTTGGAAGGTTGCTTTGAGTATGAAGAAGGGTGAACAGGTCACATGGGGATTCTCTCCTCCCTCACCTGCTTTTCATTCAGGATATAAACTGAGTGCTGCAGGCTTGTTGTGCAGCCCCCAGCCAAGTGGATCAGCATTTGCACAGCCATCTTCCAAGCAGGGAAAAGAAGGCTGCGGGGTGAGCTCATTGCAGCCTTTCAGTATCTAAAGGGAGCCTATAAACAGGAGGGGAGCTGACTCTCTGTAAGGGTAGATAACAGCAAGACAAAGGGAAATGGTTTGAAGTTGAGGGAGGGAAGATTGAGGTTGGATGTCAGGGGGAAGTTCTTTGCTATGAGAGCGGTGAGGTGCTGGAACAGCTGCCCAGAGAGGCAGTGGATGCCCCGTCCATCCCTGGAGGTGTTCAAGGCCAGGTTGGATGGGGCCCTGGGCAGCCTGGGCTGCTATGAAATGTGGAGGTTGGTGGCCCTGCGTGTGGCAGGGGGGTTGGAGGTTCATCGTCCTTGAGGTCCCTTCCAACCCTGGCCATTCTGTGATTCTGTGATTTGCTGTGTCGAGGGCTGAAGCCTGATCTGTTAGCCTGGAACCTGCTGCGTTCCCAGGCCTGATGTAATTATGCTCTGTTAGTGTGTCCATATGTGAAATAGGACCCGTGGTACTCTCCATCTTCTGAAAAACAGCCCTGACATCTATTATGAGCAGTGTTTTGTAAGGGCAGCACAAGAGTAATGCTTACTGTTAATCTTTTATTATTTTTCTGGTGGGTTCAGCCAAAGTAAAATTAACTTTAATAGGAATTTTAACCTGTCTTCTGTTTGTTCTTGTGCTTGTTTATCTTCTATGCTGTGCTTAAACCATAGGCCTTTTGGAGGAGGCTGCTCTTGCTCTGCCTGCAGTGTCCAGCTCAGCTGGATTTTTTTCCATGCAACTCCCACGTACTCCAGATGTTTAAGTAGTAATGAAATTGCTGCAGCTCTCCGTATCCTGCCCACACTGCTTTGAACCATTCGGCTTGTTCTTTCACCTGTCTCATTTGAAACCCTGTGAGTGATGCCTGGGATTGCTTTGAGCTGTTCAGAGCTCCAAACAGGCAGCACCATTTACTTACGGGCTGGCACATCCCATGTATTAAACAGGAGCTGAAGCTGAAGACTTCAGGAAATCTTGAACAACAACCAGTTTCCCCCTTTTCCAAACACTGAAATGTTTACTTCTCGTCTTAATCTTGCAGAGAAGTTCCTTGCAGAATGTGTTTCAAAAAGAGGTGAATGCAGAATTTGGGGACAAGGGATTACAAAGTCAAATCCCGGTTTGGAAAGTAGAGATATTTATTCTCTGTGTTCACACTTGTTTACAAAAGAAGCAGCATTTGTTTTTTGCCTCTCGGTTGCTGCTTCTGTGAGCATTTTGCATATTTAATTAATGATTTCACGTTTGAATTGTTCTGCAACAAATTCTTGCTTCCCATTGGCAGTCGCTTTTCTTCTGCTGTCATCTGAAACTATTCCTTTCAAGTGCAAGGACGGAGCAAGCACCAGAGATCCTATTTCTGCAGGCATTTGTGAATGCAGCCTTCGCAGTGTTAGAGGGCTGAAGTCTGCAGCTGGTTTGGGAGTCACTTTCTTAATGACCACGTGAGTGTCTGTCTTTTTGGTCACGCGGTGTGTTAACCTGCACGTCCCCATCGAGGTTGTGGCAGTGTTTCCTTCATGTCAGGTATCACTGGCTGGCTGGAAGAGCTTTTCGGATGGCAGCATGCAGTGTGTAAGGAAGCCTTGCACTGCCTGTGAGTTTGGGTTACACGAGGTGCTGGGTTTCAGGCTGGCTACATGTAAAAGCTGGCAGTAAGGGGAGTGGTGGTGCTGGTGTGTGTATAAGGAAGAGCCTTCCCTTGTAAATAAAGCACAGAGCACATGCGCATGGAATTATTTGCTTCTTGGGTCTGGAAGCCTACCAAAGCAGTCGTAAGTGGCTTTATTGACTTTTTTTTCCCTATGATTGAAAACAACACATTTTTTTCCCCTTTACTCACTCTTTTAACATTGCAGTGCCCTTCTCTTCCTGCCCCATTTCCCTGTTGGTGGATGCATTGCCTCCTCTTCTCGTCCCATGCTGCTATTCTCTACTAGCCTCAGAGGTGCTTTTCCCAGTCCGTGGCTCCTGGGCACACAGTGTGCCATGCCCTGGTGCAGCTCCATGGCACAGCCGGTCTGTGCTCACCACCTCTTGTTTATAGGAGGGATGGGGCAAGAGGGGGTGAAGTGGTTGATTCCTACTAAGCTGATGCAGGGATATCGTGGTGTAGGCTGGCAGATGTGTCCTTGTTCCTGTCGTGCCCCTTTCCCAGTGCTTCTTCATCTGGAGTCACTTATGGTTCGTGAGGCTTAGCTAAACTCACGGTTTAAAATAGTTGTTCTTAATATTTACATCTTTTCTTCCCTCCCTTGGATTTTTACCTTGCTGAGTTCCACCACCATCCTTTTAAAACATGCTTTTGTAACCTGTGATTATTCTTCATTGAATTCCAGGCTGCTAGAAAACATCTAAATTCAATATTGTCATAAATGATGTGAGCAATCTCCTAAGTACATTTGTACACTGTTCTTGCATGTCAGATATAGTTAACCTTCATTTCAGAGGGCTGATATTTCTTTAGCAACAGCATAATTGGAGTGCATGGGAACATGCTCCCTGCAAACACGGAGCGATGCTCTGTTGTAAAAGAAACTCGAGTGCTTGTTAAACAACTGCAGGCAGATGTAGTTTTTTAATTTAATAGAAGAGCTCATTTGAATGTTTTCCCCAGGGAGTGCCGCTTCGGTGAGCAAGTTGGTTGACTTGTGCAAATTAAAACACGTCCATCAAAAGGCAGCCCTATAGGGTGTTTCCTTATAGGATGATTATCTCTGTTCAGCGCGGGGCAGCTGGACTAGATGACCTTTAAAGGTCCCTTCCAACTCTGAGGATTCTGTGATGTAATGTTGGGAGAGGATGCTGGAAAGCATGTACAGGCATTAGGAGTTTTTGGATAAGCGTTTGGTTGTGCAGGAAAGTTTGGTTATGAGGCAGAAAACTGAGGTAATCCACGATCAGGCCAATACAAGTGCAGGAAGTTTATGTCATCTGGAACATAGGGGTTTTGTTTGTTGTTTTTCTCAGATGTGTGAAAAACAGAAAGCGGTTCTGTTTTGCTTTGAATTTCCTACATGATGTCATACTTTTGGGCTCCTGTCTGGTTATTTATAAAGCATGGTGAATAAACTACTCCCAGAGTGCCTGCTGGGTATCATTTGTTAGGATGCTTGTTAAAGCACCTCTTCTTTAGTCTGGAAACTGCAATTGATGCTCCCCACCTCTCTGCTTGGGGTTCTGTGGGCTGAGTGGGACACAGTGCTTTCCCCAAAGTGTTCCTGTTAAAGCTGCTGCTCAGCAGAGCCAGCATTTCTTTACTATTTGTACCTGCTCCTGCTCCATGGCAAAAATGGCAAGGTTTTCTTTGCTGCACTTTCTGTGCAGGTACTAATTAGTTGATTTGTATGAATGCATCAGACTTCAAGTGCAGCGCAGTGCCAGTTGAAAGGATGAACCAAGTGAACTAAGTTTTAAAATGCCATTGGAAAAAAAAAAAAGTGATAAGCAAGGAGGTCTAACACACGCAGTTCTGTAAGAAAATCACTCCTAGGAGAGCCAAATCCCTAAAGCTTTAAGCCTCTTTTTGATCCAAGGGATTAGTGCAGATTTCCATTTTTGCAAGGCAAACTGTTGGGGCTGTTAAGGCTGTGTATTGGAACCAGGTTTTCACAGAGGTGATGTTATAGAGGGGAATGTTGCTTCCTAGAGGGGAACGTTGGTTTGCTCTTGGTCTAACATTGCTCTGCCACCTAGCAAGGGCATCTTCCTGTGAAAGGGGAAAAAGAGCATGGAACAAGAAGCGATGTGTGGTTAGATGTGAAACCATTTGGATGCCCCATCCCTGCAGGCATTCAAGGCCAGGCTGGATGTGGCTCTGGGCAGCCTGGTCTGCTGGTTGGTGACCTGCACATAGCAGGGTCTAACACACGCACTAGGTGATCACTGTGGTCCTTTCCAACACAGACCATTCTGTGATTCTATGGTCAGTGGTTTTTAGAAGAACAAGAGAGAGACACAAATAAAATAATGATAAAAGAAGATACAGACACCATCTGTATGTACAAGGAGGACCGAATTGTTTCAGCTGTTTTCAGTTGTTTGCACAGCTCGGACTGCTGTTTGGAGTGTTGATACTGCAGTGTGCTACCATCTCTCAGGGCACCTGGTGAAAGGAGACAAGTGATTGTGACATTTGTGGTTGTGAAGACCCAGTGTTGTGAATGATCTGCATCCTACAGGCTGCTGGTGCGAGCGGCTGCAGCGCCGGCAGGTAGGAGCCAAGGAGGCCCTTGATGATGCTGCCTCGTTAATGAGTGTTGTGCAGGACTGCTGCTGCTGGTGCTTGGCAAAGGAAATCCAGGTGCTCTGAGACATGGATTGAGGTGCAGAGAGGAGTCGTATATGGATGCCTCCCACTGGATGTCACTTGTGCTTGTGTTATCTAAGGCAAGAGAACAAGATTCTGCTCAGCGGATAAATGCAGGACTTAAAGTGGTGGTAAAAATAAACAGGCAAAAACCTGTAATACCTTTTCTATGACTTCAAGTGGAACGGCTCTCCTGCTGTTTTGCTGAAGGTAATTGCTTGGTGGTTTATTTTCTGCAGGGAGTAGGATAGATAACATTTATGAATGGCATGGGCATTTTCCATCCATTACGATGTGAAGTCTAACAGCAGAAGCCTACAATTAGGTAGAGATATTTATAGTAACTGAAAAATTCTGTAGAGTAGTTCTGTGCGGTGGGTTTCTCAAAGTGTGTACTTGGTGTTAGTCTCCTCCTTTAGTCCTTGATAACGTACAGCATGAAAAGTTTTGCTTTTGCATAATGAGCATATTGTCAGTGGGTAACAAATGCTTCGCTTTTAATGAGAAACTTCCAGGCTAAAGATAGCATTCTTTGTAGCCAAGAGCAAACTGATGCTCATGGACAACTGCGTTTTAATTAAAAGCCCAATTATTATTAGCTGCCACCAAAAATACTTGCTCTGTTGCAAGATGTGTCTTGTCCCTTGAATCTGATCCTCACCCACCCTGTTAAACATACTAACAGTGCTTCACTTGTTTAATCTGTTTGAAAACAGAGTAGCAAGCACAACCCTAACAGGGTGCAGCTCCTTCTTCGCTCCTCATCGTGCATCTGGACTCCTGCTGCCATTTGCTGGCTTCCTCCTAGCCCCAAACATCAGAACAGAACTTGGCAGAGGCTGCTGGCTGCTGCTTGGCATTGGGGAGGAATTACGTAAATCCAAAGGCTTGGGTTGTTCCTATCAGAACTGAAGTGTTCCAGATTGACTGAAAATTCATCCCGAGTCACTTTGGATTGGGCAGTTTGTGTTTTCTTTTTATTATTTTGTTTTAGAAAAAAACAGTGCTAGGGTGAGTAAGAGAAAAATGGTTTTAAGACTTGCCTTACCCTCTGAAAATAAGCTCTGATGTTGGAGGACCAGAGATGCTTTGTGCACTCCTGGCCAGCCAGCAGAAGCCACTCTGGTCTAGAGTTTTTTCCCGAGCCTTTTCAGGTTAAAAACCCAACCCAAAATGTTGCTTAAAAATGGGAAGTTTGGTTAACTCTTGCCGTGAGCCAAGGGAAATGGGACCAACAGAAGGTGATCTGTGCGGGGAGAACATTTTGTTCTCTTGAGTCTGAGAACCCAGGAGCAGAAGCATAGCAGTGTGATTGTTTTTCTGTCTGCCTTGGCGTGCTGCTTTCACTGAGCCTCCTCATCCAAAATGTCATGCCTGCTTGCAGGGACTGCGTGGATTGACAGGGCAGTGTATGGAATGGGAACCTTCACATCGAACTGGAGCCTTAATGAAAGGATGTTAACGAGAGGCTATCTGGTGGCATATGCTGGCTGCAGTGCTGTTGAGGAAAGCAAATTCTGCCATCTTTTAAGGGAAAAATCCAAACGTGCATGTGGAGTCTCTCAAGCTAAACATGAAAGATTGATCTTGGGACGTGAGATAGCTGGGTTGCTCTGGTGCATAGAAGTTCGGGACAGGAGCTGCAGCCCACGGGCACACACTGCACAGCAGCGAGCTGCTCTTGGTTTTTAATCAGAGTTATATAACAGGAGTAATAGGCGAGAACGCTCCTGCACGCTGTGCTGCATGGTGACAGCTCTTCCAGGTGTTATACATCAGCTGGAACTTGCTGTGCCTTGCAGAGAAGCAATGAGAGATCTTCTGAGATGCAGTGCAGAAGGTGAGTGAGGGCTCTGGGAGGTAAGGCTGGAGGACTGTTCGTGTGTGTGAGCAGAGTTAGTGAGGATGGTTACAAGATACAATCCTGGTCACTAAGAAATAAGTTTGTTATATCCCTTCTTACTCCCTTCTTGCAAATCAATACAAATTCATCTTTCTGCTGCTTTGATTTGTTGCTCTATTTTTTTTTTCTTTCATTATCTAGAACTTCCTATGGTAACCGATGAGGTGAAGGTGGAAAATAAGACATTATGGTGTTGCCATTCCTTTAATTATTATGTTCTGTCCCATTTTTTGGAGAGTTTTGCTTGCTTAATCCCAACTGCAGTTGTCACTGAGCTGTCTGCAGTGGAACCCAGGCTGCAGTTGTATGTTATTCCTCCTAATCTGGTTACCTTGCACATGTCAAGATAAGTTTATTCTACCATCGGGTAGCTTAATTGTCTGGCTTTTCTCTGCCCCTTTGGGATTTGGCACTTTTCTCCAGATTTGATTAATTTGCATCACTTGGTGCCACCCATCGTGTATGGCTCTTCCCTGGCTGCTCTTTTCTGAAGGCGTGGTTTAGCTTCTCTCTGTTTAATTAAGAATGCTGGTGAGGGTTTTGGGTAGGGTTTTTCAGTACTGAAGTGTGGTCCCCCCCAGCCACGTGCTAGCAGTGAGGGTAAATGAGGGAAGATGTGCTCCAGGACCACTCAGCTCTCCTAAATCAGGATCCTCAGTATCCCTGAAAGAATCATTCCCTTCTTCTGTCGTTACAGAAAACCTATGGAGAATAAACTTGCCCTCTTTTTATCATCACACCAGGCTAGGTGACTTTTTAGGGTGCTTCCAGTTGGCTTTCAGATTCCTGTAGTAAAGTCCCTCCAGGATGCTGGCTTGTGAACATTCAAACAGCAGTGGTGTTTGCTTTGCCCAGACAAAGAAAGCAAATGCATCGCCTTCCATGACTGAAGCCTGTGAAGTTTTTTTTCAATTAAACATGTTTCTCCAGTTGTTTTCAAACACTCATTAATTCTGATTTCAAACAGTTGGTAAGGCTGATTGATTTGTAATTTTCAAGATCGTGCCTGAGTGTTTTCCACTCCTCCCTTCCCTTGGCTCAGATGGAAAACGGAGTATTTCTGCCTGGTAAATTCTGAATAACTCAAACACCCGATATTCTTGCAAACTGAAGAGTGAGAAAATGGCACAGACAGGCTCTGCATCTCGTGCACTGAGCCCGAATCCCACTGCCTGTAACACACCCACTGGCTGCATGGCGGATGGTTATTGGGGCGATGTTTTTGTTTGTGCGTATATTCAGTTGGATCACTAAAATAAATAGGATTCGTTCCTTTTGAAAGAGAATTTCCTGCCTTCAAGCTGCTGGTGTGTTTCAGAGCCCCGTGCCTGGGTTCCCAGATGTGCCATCCCGTTTCATTTGTATGCTGTGAGGGTACGTGGCTGCTCGCAGGGACTGACGCTCCCAGGGCTCTGCTGCTTCTCCTGCCCCTGAGGAGAGCCGTGTGCCATGGAGGAGCACAGAAGTGCTGGATTTTATCATGAGCTGAACATAAAAATCAGATTACCTGAGCCATTCCTTCTGGAAAAAGTCTACTGTGCTCTTAAAGAAGTGTTTCTTTTATTTTCTTTTCAATGTCCTTCTGGGAACCTGTACTTAGGCATACATAAAATCAGATCCTTTTTCTCTAATAGGGCACTTAAGCAGCCTTAAATGCATGTTAATGCTCCATTACACTCTTATCAGCTGTGTTAGAGGTGGAAGTGTATTGGCCATGTGCAGATTGATCTTTCGAGTCAAATAATAGCAGAAAAGAATTATTCTTTTTTACCTGCAAGAAAGAGCTTATTTACATTGAGAACTCCTTGTCTTATTGAATCTCTCTTGGGGATCTGTGCATGCAATTGAATTGCCCCAAACAAATACATTAAGTCATTGGTAAGCCCGGCTTTGTGGTGTGTGAGAATCCAGCATTGTTCCTTGTGCCCATTTCGGCATAATGCTACCACCTACCAGAGTTCAGAGATCTGTGCAAGATTTTTTTATTGCCTAAAAAGAGATGAGAAGAGTTGGTAGGAATACGGTTTCCATCCTAGCACGAGCTGCCCGAGGAGCTGCCATTCCTATGGGGCATCTTGGCAATATTTACAGATTGATATATGTATATGTATATATGTTGAATTTCATTGTCCCTATACTTCCAGTTTCTTTCACCCAACTCAGTAGTAGTCAGAATAAGAGAGTTGCTAGGCAACTTCTGCACTTCTCTCCTTACTGCCACAGCATTTCTCTTCTTCCCCTCTGGTTTCAGGTCTCTCCCATCCTGGGAAGCAGCCTGTCACTTCCATGCTCTCCCAGTGCCTGCTCAGTGCTGTGGGGACCGTGGTGGCATTGGTGCCATGAAGCTGATAGCCTCTAACTCCTTGCTGGATTTGCTTCTCCCATCCCTTGGTTCCCTGCTGAGTAGGTACAGTGGGTTTCAAGCAGAGCATTCCACCTCTAGCTACAGTGGCATCCTTAGAGCTCAGAAATCTGCACAGACCTACACTGGGGGCTTCCCTGGGCCATTCAGGTACTTTGTTTCCAAAAAAGCCTGCTGCCATTGCCTTGCTGCTCACTGATCTCCTCGATGAGAGATGTCCGTGATGACAGAGGTCAGTATTGCCAAGGAGCTTGTGCGGAGCTCACGCTATCCCTTCTATACTGAAACAATATATAGTTTTATAGAATGGCTTGGGTTGAAAAGGATCACAATGATCATCTAATTTCAACCCCTATTGGAACTAAAGTTCTTCAGCTGGGATGAGGGGAAAGCCTTTGTACAGGACAGCTACTTCTCTCCAGGTCATTCAAGCCTCAACGGACCAAGCACCATATCTGTCCTTGCTCCTTTTTAATGTTGATGTTCTGGATTCATTTAGTCTTTAGAGTTTCAAAGGTCTGAATTTCATTTCGATGAAGTAGAGTTTATTTATGAGCACTGACATGCACTGCGTGATTCACTGCACGTGACAAAGCAGTGGCTATTCTCTGTGTGATTTCCTAATTATAAAAGACGGGATTGAAGATGAACAAGGTGAAGAGAGGAGAATCCTGTGACTCACCTCTGGGACTGATGCTTTTCTGCTGTCTCTGTGCTACTGACACTTGCACTGAGATACAGGCTCTGTTCCATAGTCTGTTTAAAATAACAACCCACAGTGGGTTCAGTTGCACAGCATATGCACATCACGTGGTGATGGAAAGCTGCAGTGACGCTGACTGAAAGCTTTATGGTGTTTTGGTGCTTATCTCTCCTGAAATGGGTTTTCATGAGACTGTGATTATCAGTTGTCTGGCGTTGTGTAATTTACGGGTACCGCAAATGATGCCAGCATTTATGATTACCTTGCTTTGAGGGTAGGAGCTGCCAGAAATTAAAGGCTGTTCTAGGAGACAGGGCTGGGTTACATGGCTGTCCTGCTGATAGCAGCCAGTTGGCTTCCTGTTCTGAGCTCCCTGCTCAGCTATGGCCAGGAAGGAGCACGGTGGGCTGCAGTCCTGCAGGCTGAGCGTTGGCTTTTGGAGAAGTGCTACAATTAGCAATAGTTCAGTTTCTCCCCATCTTATTCCCTCTTTAAAAAAAAAAGAAAATAAAAATCCAGTGCATTTTGAATTTAGACTCAATATTGCTTCCCTAGCGTGATGAAAGCATACCTAAGATAGCCAGCCTGCCCTGAGAACTCAAAAAAGTTGTTTCTTTTTCTAATTTTAAAAATAAATCCTTCTCACCCTTGAAGCCAAAAGGGAGAGAGACAGGCTGTAAAGATATTGCAGGATTTATTCCCAGCAAAGCAGCTGCTATTTTCATGTGCAAAGAGCTGAGTGGGGGAGTCAGGGGCCCAAGGAGCTTAGTGCTGTACAGCTGTTGGCTGGCTGTGTTGCAGGGTTGGCACAGCTGCTCGCAGGGCCATGGAGCCCATGGCTGCTTTTCCTGTGCCAGGAGAGCCTGGCAAGTGGGATGGGAAGGTGTAGTGAGTTCCTGCAGGGAATCCTGGCTGGGGAAATAGCAAAAGAGAGAATGTCCTCTGAGGAGCAGGGCTTGCTAGCAGGTGACAGAGCCTGGCTGTCCCTGTAGTGTAGTCAATGTGAGGCAAGGGCTGAGGTCTGTGCGTCTGCAGACGTTACCCTTCCACCTGGAGGGTAAGAGCATCAGCAGTGCTCCCAGGTGCCTGCCTGGCACTATTTGGGCATGGCTCACACACTGATGGCACAGCCCTGTGGTGGTGTTTGTTCTCCTGGCAGCAGGGTTCTTACAGAAAAACCCAACTTCCTACTGCACTTCCATCCCTGTTGACTGAATACACGGTATTGGGAACCTGTTCAGTTATTTATTACACGTTTCTCCTCTGTTCCTGCTGTTCAGCAGAATGCATTTCTTTCCTTGCTCCGTATGACTTTTTCTCCTTGCTTCGGCTCCGGCTCTAATGTTTTCAGCTGTTTTTTCCCTCCTATTCCCATACACGTTTGGCAGAAAAATGACTGCTAGAGCTCAACTGTGTGTCTGGGTGAGTGTGTGGGGGCGTGGGAGAGCACTTCATTTGCCGTTTGCTTTCAGGATTATTTCCTCTAATTTGTTCATGCTCTGTTATACACCTTTCACAGCTTGGGAATCAAGCCAGCAGTTCAGCTGCCTGACTTTGGAAACTTTATGGTCCTTCAGCCAGGCTGCTGCCTCTGCTCCTTAGCTGCACTGTGCTTCGTCTGCCATTAGGTAGGGAGTCAGGAATATTTTCAGTATTGAGTAATTCTGATTAATTCATTAAAAAAAAATCATCATCATCATCATCATGGAGTTGGTGCTGTGTGCATGCTGTGCAGTCAGTGGTGCCCCAATGCATTGCAAATGCGACTTCCCTGAAGATCCG
This sequence comes from Chrysolophus pictus, assembly GCA_037305975.1. Lineage (NCBI taxonomy): Eukaryota > Metazoa > Chordata > Aves > Galliformes > Phasianidae > Chrysolophus > Chrysolophus pictus. The sequence continues at coordinate 2,706,121 of CM074583.1, read as the reverse complement.
CTGGCCTGCAAGGTTGCAGCACTGTTTGCAGAAGTGCTTTCAAAGCAGCTCTGGATAAACTGGTGGTAAATCCTGCCTGCATGCGTTTCAGAGCAGCAACTGGAGCACTTGGCTTTTAATAACTTCAGATCGAGTCACAGAATCACGGAATCACAGAATCGTAGGGGTTGGAAGGGACCTCGAGATCATCGAGTCCAACCCCCCTGCCAAAGCAGGCTCCCCACACCAGGTCGCACAGGTAGGCGTCCAGGCGGGTCTTGAATATCTCCAGAGAAGGAGACTCCACAACCTCCCTGGGCAGCCTGTTCCAGTGCTCCGACACCCTCACCGTAAAGAAGTTCTTGTGCATATTGGTGCGGAACTTCCTATGCTCCAGCTTCTGGCCATTTCCCCTTGTCCTGTCTCCGCACACTGCTGAAAAGAGTCTGGCCTCGCCACTTTGCCCCCCACACCTTAGATATTTATAGACCTGGATCAGGTCCCCTCTCAGTCTTCTCTTCTCAAGGCTGAACAGACCCAGCTCACTCAGCCTTTCTTCATAGGGGAGATGTTCCAGGCCCTTCACCATCTTTGTGGCCCTACGCTGGACTCTTTCCAAGAGATCCCTGTCTTTTTTGTACTGGGGAGCCCAGAACTGGACACAGTACTCCAGATGAGGCCTTACCAGGGCAGAGTAGAGGGGGAGGATCACCTCCCTCGACCTGCTGGCCACGCTCTTTTTAATGCACCCCAGAATGCCATTGGCCTTTTTGGCCACAAGGGCTCATGGCCAACCTGTCGTCCACCAGGACACCCAGGTCCCTCTCTGCAGAGCTCCTCTCCAGCAGCTCATCCCCCAGCCTGTACTGGTGCATGCAATTATTCCTCCCTAGGTGCAAGACTCTACACTTGCTTTTGTTAAACCTCATCTGGTTTCTTACTGCCCAGCTCTCCAGCCTGTCCAGGTCTTGCTGAATGGCAGCACAGCCATCGGGTGTGTCAGCCAATCCTCCCAACTTCGTATCATCAGCAAACTTGCTGAGGGTGGCCACTATCCCCTCATCAAGGTCATTGATGAAGATGTTGAACAAGACCGGACCCAGCACCGACCCCTGGGGAACACCGCTGGTTACAGGCCTCCAACCAGACTCTGCACCGCCAACAACAACCCTCTGCGCTCTGCCAGTCAGTCAGTTCTCAACCCACCTCACTGTCCACTCATCTATCCCGCACTTCCTCAGCTTTGTTATAAGGATGTCGTGGGAGACAGTGTCAAATGCCTTGCTGAAATCAAGGTAGACTACATCCACTGCTCTCCCCCCATCCACCCAGCCAGAGACAACTTCATAGAAGGCTATCAGGTTGGTCAAGCACGACCTCCCCCTGGTGAACCCATGCTGACCACTCCTGATAACCTCCTTTTCTTCCAGTTGTCTGGTGATGGCATCCAGCACAATCTGTTCCATTACCTTTCCAGGGACAGAGGTGAGGCTGACTGGCCTGTAATTACCTGGATCTTCCTTCTTGCCCTTTTTGAAGACCGGAGTGACATTGGCTATCCTCCAGTCTTCAGGCACCTCCCCCGTCCTCCAAGACCTCTCAAAGATGACAGAGAGCGGTTCAGCAATCACCTCTGCCAGCTCTCTCAGCACCCGTGGATGCACCCCATCGGGTCCCATGGATTTATGAACATTGGTGTTGCCTAGGCGCTCTCGAACTGCCTCTTCCCTGACTAAAGGGAAGTCTTCCGTTCCCCAGACCTTCTCACTAACTGCCAGGGTCTGGGATTCCTGAGGGAGAGCTTTTTCACTGAAGACAGAAGCAAAGAAGGCGTTCAGTATCTCCGCCTTCTCAGCATCCCCCGTTACCAGAACACCCCCCTCACTTAGTAGGGGACCTACATTCTCCCTAGTCTTCCTTTTACTGTTAACATACTTAAAAAAGCCTTTTTTATTATCCTTTACCACCTTTGCTAGATTCAATTCCAGGCGGGCCTTAGCCTTCCTCGTTGCATCCCTGCAGGCCCTGACAACATTTCTATATTCTTCCAAGTGATCAGACCCTTTTTCCACATTTCATGGACCTTCTTTTTCCCTTTGAGTTTGCGCATGAGCTCCTTGCTCATCCACACAGGTCTCCTGCCACCTTTTCCCGATTTCTTGCTCACAGGGGCGCACCGATCCTGAGCTTGGAAGAAGAGCTGTTTAAATGCCTTCCAGCTCTCACAGGCCCCCTTACCTTCTAACACCCCAGCCCACGGGATAGCTCCAAGTAGGTCCCGGAAGAGATCAAAGTCGGCTCTCCTAAAGTCCAGGGTAGCAATCCTACTTTTTGCTTTGCTTCTTCCATTCAAGATCTTGAACTCCACCATCTCGTGGTCGCTACAACCCAAGCTACCCCCAACTTCTACTTCTTTAACAAACCCGTCCTTATTTGTGAGAATAAGGTCCAGTAACACCCCTCCCCTCGTCGGTTCCTCCACCACCTGCATCAGAAAGTTGTCCTCAACACATCGCAGGAACCGTCTGGACCGCGCGTGCCTGGCCACGTTGCTTTTCCAGCAAATATCTGGATAATTGAAGTTCCCCATAAGCACCAGCGCCTGGGATTGCGACGCTACTTCCAGTTGCTTATGGAAGGCCTCGTCAACCTCCTCCTCCTGATCAGGGGGCCTGTAGTACACACCCACAACGGTGTCACCCATACCAGCCCGCCCCTTGATTCTCACCCACAAGCTCTCCACTGCTGCATCACCCTCCCCCAGGTGGAGTTCAATACATTCTAGCTGCTCTCTCACATAAAGAGCAACTCCACCACCCCGCCTCACCAGCCGATCTTTCCTAAAAAGCACATAGCCCTCCATGACAACATTCCAGTCATGCAAGCTGTCCCACCACGTCTCCGTGATCGCAATGAGATCATAGCCTTGCGACCGCACGCAGATCTCCAACTCTTCCTGTTTATTTCCTGGTCAGCTGTGGAGTGCTCTGAATTCAGCCAAAATGTGGCATTGCCATCATTGGGGTTGAAGCACGGGAGTGCTGAGAGATGTCTGAGATCATAGAATCATTGATTCATAGAATGGCCTGGGTTGAAAAGGAGCACAATGCTCATCCAGTTCCAACCCCCTGCTATGTGCAGGTCACCAACCAGCAGACCAGGCTGCCCAGAGCCACATCCAGCCTGGCCTTGAATGCCTGCAGGGATGGGGCATCCACAGCCTCCTTGGGCAACCTGTTCCAGTGCCTCACCACCCTCTGGGTGAAAAACTTCCTCTTAATACCTAACCTAAACCTCCCCTGTCTCAGTTTAAAACCATTCCCCCTTTTCCTATCACAGTTCACCCTCACAAACAGCCATTTTCCCTCCTGTTTATAAGCTCCCTTCAAGTACTGGAAGGCCACAATTTGGTCTCCCCGCAGCCTTCTCTTCTCCAAGCTAAACAAGCCCAGTTCCCTCAACCTTTCCTCACAGGAGAGCTGCTCCGGCCCTCTGATCATCGAGATGCCACGTAGGAGGCGGCTGCCTGTATGCAGAAATTTAACACACTCCCTTTTGGGGAAGGATCAGAGCCAAGCTCAGGGCAGAGCCAAGCAAGGTGCAAGCCATTTAAAGACAGTAGATGGTAATTCCTGCGTTTCAGATCCCTCTGCTGGGTATGCTGCTTGTAATCCAGGAGCACCATCACTAGGAGGAAGGACCTGCAGAACTCTGTTCCTGCAGTGCTGCTCCAGCTGCAAGTGTGCTGTTGTGATCCTTTGAGTTATAGCAGTGGTAATGCGAACTGAAAAGATTCAGTTGTTCTGGCTGGTCTGCTGCTCACTCGTGTCATGGGCTGGAACACTGGTATGTGTTGTACTTCTTCACCTGCCACTGAGTGAAGGGAAGGTGTCTCTGGGGGAATCCTGGTGAGGCTCAGCACCCCTGCAGCATGTGCTGGGGGCTGTAATGGGGCAGGCACTGCACATGGAGGGGGAGATGGATTAATTGCTGCCGTATTTGTGACCCTGGACTCATTAATGCAGCTGAACTAGTGGGTTCCTCCATTTGATTTTGTACATTCGCAGGAATTTCCCAGGGAAACACCCAGTAATCAGCTGATTTGAGGGGATATTTTCCCTCTGTAAGGCTGTTTGGATATGAACAGATCAATGGGTGCAGTTACAGACAATTGCATTAGAAATCCTGGTGCTTAAAAATTACACGCCAATTCATGGGAACTTCTTTTTTTTCGTCTTGTCTAAAACAAAAGTATATATGTATCAAAGTTGCCTTTATTGGTTAATCACAAGTTTGCTCTGATGCTATGCTTGAGGGTGCTGCAACATTACCAGATGTTTGCCATCCAGTGCTGGCCATGCAGCACCAGTCACTGTTCCCGTACTTCAGGGCTTTGTGCTTTATCTTGCTCAATAAGCCATGTCTTGGTTTTAAGCTGGGAAGAGAGAAATAGCATTAAATTGGACAGCTGAGCTTAGTGAATGGCGTTCTTCATATTTCAGCAGTGCTTGGCTGCCTTACCCATTAGAGCAAGTGGTGGAAGTGCTTAGATGTCAGGAAGCTCATACATTGAGAAGAACTGAACCTGGGCTTTGTGTAGTCCTGCATGTATCTCCCATCACTCCAACAGGCTTAGCTTGAATATGATCACCAGCGATGCCTTTCTGGAACCTCTTTATTTCACTTTATTAGTGAAATAAATCACTAAGCAATCTTCTTTCTATGAAACATGTGTCTTGGAAAGTGACCTCAGGCCATCAGAAGTCAATGGAAGGGGTCTTGCTGCCTTGAGTCAAGGCCCTCAAGTTGTTTTCTGTTGGGTGTTCAATCATCTAGCTCTGACTGTAACCTGAAGGAAAAGGACTGTGTGATGGGCTGAGATACTGCAGTAACAGCCATCACTGAAATAGGCTCTGAAATGCATTTGATAGCAAGCCACTCTATATGAACATTTATTATTTTGTGGAAATATATCCATTGCCATTCTGTAATGCCCTCGTGACACCTGTAGCAATTGTTCCCAGAGAAGTGGGAAATGCTGAAGCTATTTGCGACTTATTTTCATGTAATCTCACTTTTAATTGAAAAGGCTTGTTTTTTGCAAAGGAAAACGTAGGATAAATGTCCTGATTCTATGGAAATTCTGAGAAAGTGACACCACCTACAGTGGTAAAGAGAAGCTGCAGCAGTGTGCTGATGTGAAGGAGAAAGCAGCCGTGCAGGTGAAATACATTGTATGGAAGTCCTGTTGTCTCCCTAGAAGCACCCTCTTCTCCTGGGTATTCATCCTGTGTGTTGGAGGAAAAGAAAAACCTGCAGTATTACCTATAGTTTTATAAAGTCTTGTCTTCTTTGGTATTTGGTGCATATCTCTTAGGGGGAGAAAAAAATTACGTTTGAACTGCATAATGGCAGTGGCAATCTTCCTGTTGCTGTTCTTAAGGCGTTTGAGGTTTTTAAAAGAAACAAAATGTAATGAACACAATGTGGAAGTGCCGTGATGTGCATCCCTTGCTGGTGGCTGGGCTTCTCATGCTGCCATGACTTTAATTCCACCCCATGTGAATTAATTAGGAGAGGATTGCGATGCGATTCCCCCCTTTGCTTTCTCATTTGTATTTTGCTGTGCATGAAATCTCATCCCTGGGACTCGTAGTACTGTTTGTCCTTAGGGACTGAGCAGGGAGGTATCACATTGCTGTCAGGAGCTGTTTTGTTTGGAAATCACTTGTTGCTTTGGGATCATGCATTGGATGAGGAGAAGTGCTGACTGCAAAAAAAAAAAAAAAAGGGCTCACTTTGCAGATAAAAGTGGTGAGATAAGCCTCAGTGGGACAAAGCCTGTCCTGCAATAACCTGCTGATGCTAATTATTAGCATTAATTCAAACCAGGCCCTCCCTGCTAGGAGAAATCAGGTAGATGAGCTGGAGCTGCTTTGGTTTCTCTCTCCAGTCTCTCTAGCTGTCAAACCACAGCATGTGAGTGCCCTTTGAAATGTGGATGGTGAAGCTGTTCTTTCTGCTGAGCACGGCCTCACGAGAGAGGATACGTGCAAAGTGTAATTTCAGATGGCAATTCCACCTCCGTCCGGTTGGGTAACTGGGTCTGGGTGGCTTGTGGGTGGTATTTTTAGTGCAGCTCAAGTAGAACGCTACGAAAACGTGTGCTCTCTCTCTCTGCATCTCCTCGTGTGTTACTGATTTTGCAGCATGCTCTCCCTCCTTTCAGCATCCTTTCCCCCTTTCAGCACGATGAATGCTGCATCCACGCTGCTGCCAGAACAGCAGCTTCCAGTGGCATACTGAACTGCAGGAATAAACATGGGAATTCTGCATCGTGGGACAAACACTTCACAGGAGGGAGAAAATGTTTGATTTCATGGCTGTTAATATCAGCAGAGGGAGAGGAGCACATTCTGCCTGTGTGCTCCGTGGAACAGCACATCACTGCCTGCTGACCTTTCCTCTCCTCCACTGCAGGACATTGCTCTGAGCATCCCCAACCCTCGTCCTGCTCTAAGCTTTCCATGCTCCTTTAGCTTCATTCTCACCACTACTTTGTTACCCACCAGCAGTGCTGCTTTGAATAATGTGAAGAAAGAGGAAGAGAGCTTCTATGTTGGTTTTTTGTTTTTTTTCTTTCTCCTCCCTTAGGCCACCGGTGCACTTCAAAGGCAGAAGTTCTCACTTTTTCGGCTCAAAAATGCAAAATAATAAAAGCATCTTTTGTGGCACAGGTGGGCGATGGTTGCTGGAGAAGAGGGATGTCACAGCAGGGACTGCCCACTGCTCACCCCAACGACCCTCATGGAATGCAAATTCAGAAGACAGCCCTGCTTTCTTTTATTAGAACAAAACGACATGAAAGCCAAACAGACCTATTGCTTAAAGGAAATCAGTAATTAGCAGCAGTAAGTCAGGTCCCTGGGTTCTGCCTGGACAAAGCTGCGTTGTAGGTGAAGTCAGTGTGGTTGTTCCATGTAGCTGTGGGTTTTTTCACAGCTGGATTTGTGAAATTTAGGCCAGTGTGGTCAGAGCAGAAGGAAACTTAGAGATGGATCTGCAACCTGTAGAAGGTGAAAGGTTATCTCAGCGCACTAAAGATCAAAGCAAACACAGCTGTAGAATAGAACAGAATAATTAACTTCCATTTATTGTAGAACGCTGGAGATTCTCTGCCTGATATCCACTGCTTGGTTTCCAGCTATGGAAGCAACGTGTGTTTCCTTGAGGATGCAGCCTTTATGTGACTGCAGGAAATAAGGGCTGAGTGGATGAAGAGTGGATTCATCAAGTGTTGAAAGAACTGGAAAAAGAAAAAAGCACAGCAAGTAATTCAAAAGAAAAAAATGTAAAAATTAAAAAAGAAAAAAAAAAAAAGGAATTGTTTAAGGTTTCCAATGGCAATATCTACTCTAATAATTGAGCTCCCTTTCTGAATACACTCAGAAGAGCCTTGGGGTACCAAGTATGGCATCTGAAGCTGAGTACAGCCATCTTCTCTTGACCCGCACCAAAGATGTTAATAGCAAAGCTGCACATTTTATTTGGAAGTAGTGTAGACACTTTTGATCTGCCTGAGAGGTTTTTCTCACCAGCATTTTGCAGATAGGAGCTTGTAAATTGCTTCTCAAATCCTGATAATTAATGGTGGTGGGTGGTGAACATGAGCTGGAGGTTTTCTTGTGCTTTTTATTTTTGGCTTCTGAAACCGACATGTCCCCAAAACACTTGTGAAGACAAAAGGGAAAATCATGTTTGAGGAGAAGGGAGGGAGAAGGCTGCATTATTCCTTGCCATTGGAAGTGCTGCTTCTCCAAAGGGATGCTGCTGTGCTGGGGCTCTCTTAGCCTTGTTGGTTGGCATCAGGAAAGATTGCCTATCCAAGCACTAGCTGTGTGTAGTTTTTTACCAGATACTGTTGTGATTACCATTCATTAATGCAAAAAATAAAAACTTCCAGGTGTTGCATTTGTGTTGGCTCCTTGCCTCCCAAGGTGCTGTGTTTCAGGAAGGTGTGTGCTGCTGAGATCCTGCGGGCGATGCAGCTGGGGATGGGTTTTCTTCCTTCCTCAAAGAGCTTTATCCTGATGTATTCACTATCACTTCTTTCCCTTTTGCTTCAGCAGCAACTGGTTGTGTTTGATGGGACCGTCGCCCTCCTGGGCACTAACCAGTGATTAAGGCAAAACCTTTTCTGCTCTGCTTTTTCATTATTTTCCCTTATCTGCCCTTTTGCAGAGGCAAAGCCTGGGAGCTGAATAATCCCCGAGACGTCTGCACAGCCCTCTTTGTGCTCTGTATTTTGCTGTGTGCTGGCTGCCTGTGAGGTTTCACCAAAAAATGCCCTCCCCAGAACAGCCCACTCCTGCATTACGAAGTGTGTTAGGGTTGCATGGCCAAGCAGCTGCTTCCCTGCTGTGGATGTTAGTGCCTGGGGTGGGGTGCTTCTGGGTCCAGAACAAGCTGATGTGCTCCATGCTGTGAGATGAAGGCAAAAAACTAGGTGAATGTGGGGCTTGGGTGGCTCAGCATGCTCTGGTGGTCTCTGGTGGGTTTATAAGAGGTGGATTCCTCCGTACTGTGTTAGCATGGATTGTCTGTCTTGGTGTTTTGGGGTTCTTGGGGCTAACAGGTTGCTGGTCAGCCTGTGCTCTGTCCCTGTAGTTGGCCACATGCTTTTCCCCTGGGTGAAGTAACTGGTGGTGTTTTAAATCAGAAAGCAGAGCTCCTATTTTCAGTCTCTGCTCACCAAGTTTGCTGTTTTCATCTGAAATCTGAAATGAGGGCCGTGGCAGAAAACTTGGCTGTTTTAACTTATCCACTAGAAGCTATCTCCTTCGGGCAAATTTGCATCCTGTAAGAAAACGAGCATTCCACATCTCTTTTACAGACCAAGCAGTGGTTACCTGTCCCACTCTGCTGTTCCTCCTTCCTTTCCTACAGCTCCACTTACCTCTCCCTACCCCAGGGCAGGCACAGAGGGCCGTGCTGCAAATCTCTGTGGGTCCTTGTGCCCATCTTGATGCTGAGGTTAAGACCTGTTCCTGCAGAGTTAGGCATGCGTGGAGGCAGCTGCTCGGCAGCACTCCTGCTGCATTGCAAGAATGTGGGAGCAAGAACTAGGAGAGACTGAACATAACGAGTGTATCATAGTAATTAGGATGTGTGGTGGTGTAATTTGATGTCTGCTCCATATGTTGTATTCCTGCTCGGTGCTGTTAGATGCTGTGCTGTTGGGGTGAACGATGGAAGAAGAGAGGGATGGGAAATGAGAAATTAGTGCTGAAATGTGTGTGGGTAGGAGGAGATGAAAAAGGAGGAGGAATGACCATAAAGGAAGAAATCCATGCATGGAGATGCAGTCAAACTTCGGAGGGGTCTTTGTTCAAGAGGAGCCATTGAGTCATTGCACGTTTGATGTTTTGGACATAAGATACTGCAGCTGTAACCTAGCTTTTCCTTCCCCTTTTGTTTGGTGTGACATCTGGATTCTTTGGGGAGTGTTATTCTGTCTACAAATGGGGATCATTGCCACTTCGGGCAGCGGAGGTTTTACAGATTCTGTGGAGTAATGAACACGTAAGAAAAAGATTATACAGCTGGCTCTCTTCTCTCACGACTATTAGCATAAGATCTTTAATTGATTTAGGGGGTTATTTTCTCGGAACACTTGCAATTAGCAGCTCTTAATCACCAAAACACTTTTTAAGAAATCTGGCTTGATGGGTAGATTGTTAAAAGGAATGGGAGAAGCATATATTGCTGGTTTCTCATCTTTTTTTTTTTTTTCCAAAATAAAAGCAGCACTCCATGTTAATAGCTGGGTGAGTGGGAAACGTATCTGTGTGCCTTGCTTGCTTCAAGCCACAGATTAAAGCTTAGGGCCAGGAGGGACTTTGTGGTCAACCACTGCGCTCCTGTCGCAAGGTGGGACTGACTGCCTTTATTGCACTGATAGACGTTTACTGAATAGACTTAGCAGTGTAAGATGATGGAGACAATCTGTGCTCTTGTACTCTTGAAACCCCGTTATTTTGCTTTCTTCAAGCACTACCTTTACAGATTGCCTTTTGTTAAATATTTTTCTCTCTTATGCTGTTCTTTTAGGTGAAAGGCTCTCGACAACCGTGCAAGAAGGTGGATTATTTTTAAAACAATGAGCGTGCGTCCCTAGTCATGATTTGTGGTTCAGTCCAGCTGGAGCTGTCTGAATGAAGCTATGGGCTGTGCGTCAGCCAAGCATGTTTCTACTGTTCAAAACGAAGAGGAAACTCAGAAGGGGAAAAACTATCAGAACGGCGATGTGTTTGGTGGTAAGTGGTGTGGGACTGCAGCTTTCTGCAACGTCACAAATGGTCTGGAAGGTATTTTTAGGAGTTTTAACCTTTTGCAAAATGTAAAGGATGTTGTTAGAATAAATCACGATGGTAATGCAGTTGGCCTCTCCAAGGGGTAGTGCCAAGATAGCTGAAACAGAGGTTAGGTGAAATCCTTAGTGGCAGATTGACCTTCTGACTGGTGTTCAGTACTGCACTGCCTTTAACTCCTCACATCCTAGGGTAGTTCAAAGACTGCCCTTATTTTCATACTTATTTTCACAGTATCTGTGCATATTCTTGCCATTAGATGCCAAAAAACTCATTTATTAAAATAACTTAAAAAAAAAAAAAGCATTTAGGAAGAAAGACAATTCCTTAGTACTCTTGTTCTGTAAAGCAGTAGCACACTTATCCTGAAATCCTGAAGCAATAAGGGTTTGAGGGTACAGTGAGACTAGAAATATCCTTTTGGGAAGGAGTCAGTGGTCCTGGGAATGGCAGGAGGGGTGGGGAGAGGTCTGTAATAAGGGCCTTACCACGGACACTTCTGCATTGGGAAAGGCAAAGTGCTATATAGGTGACATGCATGGTCAGCTGCAGGGTGTTTTCTTCATGTCAGTGTAAGCTTAGTAGGTTTTTTAGATAGCTATCTAAATAACAATTTAGTTCTTCAAATGTTATGAACTATCTGGAAGTTTATTCAGAATGAGAGTTCTCAGCCTGCCCAAATACTTATCTGAAAAGTCCTTACTGTGAATACAGTAGCTGGGTACTGCTCTTAAAATAGGTGTATTGCTACTGAGTATGCCAAACTTCTCTGATGGTTTTTATGGCAATTGTTTGTGTAGAAGTGGAAGCGACACATCCAGCAGCAAAAAATATCTCTTTGTAATTTTGGAAGCAGTGATAATTTATTTTTTCAACATTTCTGAGGGCTGGCTTGCTCCCAGCAGTGGATCCCAGAGTGAGTACAGCTGGGGTCATCATCTGAAGAGACACAAGTTGTTCAGGAAACTTCAAGCCTAAGCTTCAAGTTATTTTCCCACACATACTCCTTCATTCTAGCCTGAGAGATGCCAGTTTGGGGATTGTGGGTTCAGTCTGCTGTTTTTATTTAAAGCAGGTGTAGGTGCTGGCATGAACAAAATCCTCTGTTAGTTTCTGAAAGGAATCTGAGTTGATATTTTACCTGATGCTTAGCAAGGGAGGAGTTTGGGTAATTTGTGTGTCTCAGCTTTATTATTCTTTTTTTAAAATGCATGCTGCAAGCCTAAGATCATAACAGTAATGACAGGAAACCTGAAGTAACATCTGGAGGCAGAAGATGAAGAGAACTGAAGGGATTCTAAAGGATTACCGCTTTACAGAGCTGGACTCGTTTCAGCATCATCCTTGAGCTGTTCTGGGATCCATTTGAGGATTTTTAATCTTTCTCTGTTCTACAGAAACCTATCAGTACCAGCAATACAACCTGCACTTACCTGTTTTCTTAGTTTAGATATGCAATTTGTCATGGTTAAAAATCCAGTTCAGTGACTGATCCTTTTTTAGCAAGGAGTTTGTGTACCCATCGTATCTGTGACTTAAATTATTTGTTGAGTGGCAACCAGAATAGGCACAGAAGCTGTGTTCCTGCCTTGTTTCTGAGGGACAGCCTCCAGGTCAGGAACTGGGTGCATGAGAAAGGTGAGCTGGAGGTGCCTGACTTTCCTGCTGCCCGTTTTGGACCTGTAAATGATGTATGGCATGCTGTGATGCTCAGAAGCAGGAAGCCATGTACTTCATGTGCATGGTTTCCTGCATAGTTTCTCCTAAAAAGGATGTTTAATATAAAGAGTGATGCAAGAAAGTTGCACTTAAGGTTATGTTTATCATCCTTCTTAACGCTCTTCTGGACTTGCCAATGCCTGGAGCTCTTTCACAGGAGACAACATTTCTAACCTCTTTCTTCTGTGCTGGAAATGGAAATCTTAGCACAATAAGTTCCCAGAGATACAGAAGGATCCAGGAAGTCTACCAAAGTTAGAGTGCCCTGCAACACTTCCATCATGCATTTCCCCATGCAGTGCCAGGTGCCAAGTACTGCTGAACATTTCCTTTCTTGTTGCTGACAAGGGACAGAAGTGTCTCATCCATTCGGTGGTCCAGAGCAGAGCATCCCTGCAGCCTGGGCAGATTGAAGCTCAGCTGCAGAATGACCAGGCAAGACCCAGGGGAGCAGAAGTTGGATGGTTCACGTGGAGAAAGAAGGTAATAGAGAGGGAATTAAGATGCATTTGGTAAGAAGAGTAGTTTTGTGGTAGGAGGCAGCAAAGTGAAAGAAATAGCAAGTGGGCTTGATAGAGCCATGGTGTTTATAAGGTCCTAAAAAATTAGTGTGTGTTATTTGCAGTTTTCACATCTGGGGACTAATCTGTCCTAGAGCACCTGAACAGAAGTCCCAAGTGTGAGCTTTGTGCTTATAGTGGTGAAGGCTGTGTCAGATGGAAGCAATGTAACTCCAGCTGGAGCTGGAGCACTTGGATCAGCAGTGACAGGATTTAAAGCAAATACCTCGATGCGGATGTTGCCTGCCCTGATCTGAAAGACATGGCTTATGGTATTTTGCCACTCACTGCTTGACTAGCATCTGAATGAAACTCATCTTTCTTCTTTGAGCATCATCTGCAGAAGGAGTCAGTAGTAAGGACTGTACTTCCCATCCTGCTTTTGCATTAAATAGGTCATTTTGAATGAGGAGAGAGATGAAAATACTTGATTTGGTTCTAGGCAGTTTTGCTCTTAGCTTTGACTTAGCCTGCTGGGTTGGTTTTTTTTTTTTTTTTTCCACCTAAGGATTTTTGTAATGCACTGTTGACAGCATGAACTACAAAGCTGAAAAGCCTTTACCTTTCATACATAGTGTCCTTTTCCACAAATAAATGCACTGACAAGGCAGATGTTCACAGAAGATCGCAGAACTCTTTTTCCTGTGGTGCTCAGGAGCTTTCTCACTTTGCTCCACCACTGTAGCTCCCCAGTTTGCTGGTGGACCTGCTGAGGAGTGAGCAAGATGCTCATCATTGCCACTGCCATTGCAGTGGTTTTCCATTAGTGCACTAAGAACTGTTGGTGCCAAGCTGCAGTGATGCAGAGCACATGGCTGCTCTGTGCCATCTTTGCTGTCAAGGTTGAATAATGGTGAAAGTTTCAGAGGGCAGAGAAGGAAGAGTTTAGTCATAGCCTGAGGCCTGAGCTTATTAGATTCCAGCTTGTAACTGATGGAAGAGAGCTGTAGCTAGAATGAGGGTGGCTGCTGGGGGAAGGAGAGGACACCTGTCTGGTTGTAGTTACAGATGCATTCTTGCTGTGAAGGAGGATTGCTGTGCGTGCAGTGGAAACAAGAAACATCCTTCGTTGCCTGAAGTGAAGAAGGTGTTGAGGTGGTTTCAGAACTGTGTAAGTGGTGATGTCTCCAAGCTTCTCTTTTTGGGTAAACTCTTAACTCATGGTACAGGACTTTATGGGAAAGGAGGGGTGGGAAGGACATAAGTAACTCCTGTGCAGCTCTTTGCCCTCTATGCCTTGGATAACAGTTCTTTCTTTGCACTGTTGATGTTGCCAGAAGAGCATCATTATCTCATAGTCAGATTTGCCTTCCTTTGCTCTGAACACATTCCCAATCCTTCAGTACTTTTCTATCTTCCTTTTGGGGCAGAAGCAGACAGAGAAGTCACGTAGGACTTACTGGTGCCATTGAGTGCAGCTTTCCTCTCTCTCTTTGTTGCTGCTCAGTTGCTGTGAGCCTGTATTTGTTTTGCAGACTTCCCTCCAAGCCCCCAACAGATATCCTGTCTAGAAAACCATTTAACATTTCCAAAGCTTTCTTGATTTCTTCTGTGGAACATAATTTGCAGGTATTGAGTGTCTGGATATTTTTTCCCTCGCTGGTGAGTTCCACTTGGATGTAGATGACACCAAAGTGTTCAGTGTGCAGTGCAGTTTGCAGTTCATGCTCTTCATCAGAGCCTCTGAATGCTTGCTCTTTTTTTCACTGCTGGTGGTCAGTTGTAGCCAAGTCTAATGATTATTGGCGAGATCATCACTTCTCTGAGGATTGTTTTTGGACTTTTAAATGTCACTGCAGGTTATGATCGTGTCTTATTGCCTCCCTGGCTTTTAATGCTCTTTCTCCAGTTGAGCAGATGAGCAGGAGCACTGAGCCAGGTGCTCACCGTAAGTTTGAATCCCTCATTTGAAAGCTAAAAAACCCACCTGGGTACCCGTGAATTCTCTAAGAACAAGTTCTGCTTAACTGCAAACAAAGCATTAAACTTTTTGTCTTATCCCAAACTGAAGAAGGCACCCTGCAATTTGCTGTAATGTATATTTAAATAATTGAGTTAGCAGGCCTATCAAAGGAGATGTTCTAGAGAAGATTGAATATAATATGATTATTATGCCTTGTTGGTCTCTAATGACTTTAAAATCCCTCTAATACGGATAGTAATAATAAATCTTCGTTTATTCATCATTTTACTTCAAAGCTGATTTCCAGGGTGATACATAAGATCTGTAATAACGTAAATACCAATGAAGAACAAAATGCCATGATAGAGCCTTGAGCATTGTTGATTGCAGGATATGTTTTAATAATGTAACATCTCTTGTAGATTAATTGTATTTACTCCTTTTTAAAAAATCATGGGATGTTCATTTGGGGATAAGGTTATTGATGTAATTTTTGTGTAAGAAAATCACTGGTAATATGATTTGTTTTGGAAATAAAAAAAAGCTATTTAGAATGTGCTCAGTAATCTGAGAGTCTAATCCAGATGTTTATGTGGAGCTCTCGAGTGCTTTGCAAATGTGGGAGTAGTAAGAATCTCTTGGCAGGTCGGTAATATCAGTGCTGCAATTGCCAGATAGGATTTCTGTTATTAACAGCAGGTCCATTTGCTAAACCAGTCTAAGCAAAGTTGAATGCAAAACATGGCAGCGTTTAAACAAATTTGTCTCATAACAATGAGGACATTGCAGGAAAAGGAGATCTTTAGCCTCGAGGTATGATAATGAGATTGAAAAACAATCAGCATAATATTCAGTTGCTTCATGAGTTCTTGTGTAGTTGCCTTCCCAATTTTCCTGATTTGTACTGCTATCCCACCCTTGTTTTAGAGATGGATGGCACGGAGATTTGTCATGAACCACAGGAACTGATGCCATGTTGCTCGCAGACCGGCGTGCTGTGTGTCTGCTCTGCTCTTCCTCACTTCCTTTTTCTTCAACAGTTTTCTTCTGTGTGGATGCTCATTCCCAACCCCTTCAAAAATGCCATCATGTGGAATTGAAGCAGGAAGGTCACGGTTTTAACTGTGGCAGGTGTCAACCTGTCTTGTCTGGTGGCAGTGGATGCGCAGTGTCAGGAGAGCAGCAAGCAGCCCAGCAGGAAGGACTCCCTTCTCTCAGCAAATGGAAGAGTTCGGCTTAACCCCAAGGCAGACATGCTGCTTAGTAGCTGCCCTAGCTCAACTGAACCCAAAGACTTCGGGTTTTGAAACTCATCACAAATTTGTCTTTCCACCTGTGTATTTATGGCTTTGTCTGACTGCTGCTAACTGCTGCTTTGTCTGTCTCCATCTTCTGCCTGCCCTGTCTCATCCACGTCGGTATCTCTCTTGTTTTGAAGGCTTTTTCCTTGATTGACAAGCCAAGAAGCATCATCCTACTCAAAACTTCGGGCTCAGAGTGTTGCTCAGGGTACTTCAAAACATCTGCGAGCCCAGCAGACTGCTCAGATGTCCTTAATTAACGAGAGGTCAGCTTCCCAAGCCTGCCTTCCTCCATCTAGCTCTTGTGCACGCAGTTCTGCACTCAGTCTTCTGCACGTTTGAAGCTCTGAAGTTGGGAAGCTTTTAGAATAAGATCTGAAGTTATATATATCAGAAGTGTGTTCATCACTGTTGGCTCTTCTCTTTCCTCAGCTGTCAGAAAAAAGTGCTGAAGTTGAGAACGAGAATTTCTTTTTTGTGGCCAAGCTGTCTTTCCTTGTGGTCATCCTCACTGAACTGAAACTGTCTAGAAAGAAGCAGCCGAAGGAACAAAACTTCTTCAATTTGAGCCATGAATGCGTGCTGTGAGCAGGAGGTCTTGCTGCACAAAGCTGGAGCTCTCCCTGCCTGGCAGCTTTTATTTTATCGACCTTCTTCATCAGCTGATTAGCGCTCAGCTATTAGTCGCTCCAGTTTGTTTGTCTGTCCTGACACGCTTCTGCGACGTCAGGCCTTCCTTGTTTTAGGAACGCCTAGTGATTACACAGCAGGGAGCCAGCATCGTGCTGTGTCCTAATACCATGGTAGATATTTTGGGACAGAAACTTTCACAGCCATTTTCAAACAGGAACAAATATATCCAGTCCCACCACAGGCACCTACTGCATGTGGGACGTAATTCTGAACTGCCTGGGGTTAGGCACACACTCTGGTCTCATGGGGCAGAGGTACAGAACTTTAGATACCACCCTGACTTTCAAAGGAGGAGATTTTCATTGCTTGCATTCAGCTGAGCTCCAGCAGGGGTTGTTTCCATGTTGCTCCTGATTTGAGCAGCTCGTGTTGTAAAGCAGGGCTTGCTTGAAGGCTTGAAAAACTGAGATGGGCGGATGAGTGTGTTGTTGTGTGGAGCTGAACCACGTTCAGGTACATGAGCATCTTCCATAATTATACTGGATGCTGGTTTTCTTCACTTTTTAATTACTTTTTAAGGAATGGTGGTGGGAGAAGAGATCCCAAGTACCTGATGAGATACAGTGTCTTTTAAAATGGAATTACGTTTATTGTTTTAACAACAGCTTCATTCCATGCTGTTCTAAGCTGGTTCGGTGACAGTCTGCTTTCTTATCTAGGTAAACATGGGCCAGTGTTAAACAGAACTGTTTCAGGAAGTGAGAGAGAAAAATAAAACAAAACAATCTTTCAGTGAGAAACGTAATAACATCATCCTGGTTATCTGGTTTCGTGGTGTATTTGTGTAACTAGGACAACACCCTTAGCAAGTCAATAATTCACTATTTTATTCCCATAAGGAAGTGACAACATGGTTTTTCTTTATAAAAAAAAAATCAAAATAAAATCATAGTGTGCTCTCAGACTTTTAATAGAGGTGTATTAGTGGTAAATGCGTGTGTGTGTGAAGAAAGCATTTTCCCTGTGAATTCAGATGCTTTCATCTTCTGTGCATGGAGGAGGCTCATCTTCTTCATAGCTCTTCTGTAATCATAGGCACTGCTGTTGCAATGTGAGGAAGAAGCTCTGGGCTTTGAGTGCTTCATGGTTAGGAGCAAAACAAGCTTTTCATCCCACTCCAGCAAATACACACAGAGAGAAGCAATGAGAGCTGTCTGGGAAGTGACAGCAGAGTGGCTGTTGGAAGATTACTCAGTTGTGCTGTGTTGGAATGTTGCAGATCACTTTCTTGAAGTCTCCAGCAGGGATTGAAGGCATTCCTCCTGTGCAATCCAAGGTTAGTGATGGTGGAACAGTTCCCCTTTGGGATGAGTTCAGGAGTCTGTCCCACCTGCAGGGCTACACACACGGTGGTTAACAGCTTCTGCATGGGTGGAACCCTGGAGTCGATCAGGTCTGGCAATTGCCTGTCTGGATGAAGCCGTGCCACACCTCGTATCTATCTTTATATTGCACAAAGCAGGTGTGCCTCTTTCATAGCATGGCAGCTTTCAAGGCTAAGTAGGAGGCAAGGAGAAGAAAACACGGAACTGCTGTCATCCACCTGTGAGTGTGTGCTCAGGACAGGTCAGCCAGGAGATGTGCAGAAGCAGAGCACGTCTCTTTCTTAGGGAGCAGCTCAGTATGAGCAGGTTGTGGTTTGGCACTGCTGTGCCCTCCGCTGCTCTGTGGCCTTTTTGGGAGGGAATGCATTTATATCAATCAAGTGGCTTAGCTGCCAGATAAAGCCCTTCCCCTTCTTCATCATGGCTTCTCCTGGCAGGAAGCAAAGATGGAGCAATAAAGGAAAATGGGGCATATGTGGCGTTCTGTCTTCTGTTGTTTCAGTTCTGTCCTTCTGAAAAAAAAAAAAATCAGACCCTAAATGAGTTTACTTTCTCAAATGAACAGCAGAGCTTTGCCATTTAAATGTGCTGATGATTTCATACCTGTGAGTAAAGAACAATGTACTGAATTCAACAGAACAAGTTCTGAATTTTTGCCTCTGCTTTTTGGGATTATAGTATCAGGTGAGTTAAATGATGCAGTGTGTGCTCCTTAGCTTAAAAAAAATAATCCCTGTTGCTTAAGTCGTGTTTGTTAGCCAGAAGGTCTGAAGTACCCTCCTTGTGTGCAGCCCTTTAGCCTCAGCATCAAATGCTTAAGGAAAAGCACTGACCATAGCTTTGTGATGGCTTGCAAATGTAGGTGGATAATCTGGAAGTGGGAAAACTCCTCGATGAGGGAATTGTTTTGCAGTGTCCTTGTAGTAAACACTGTGTTTATGCAGACCTTCTCTGGTCCTGTTACTATTTCTTTTCTGCTTTGCAGCCATGTCTGTGTTTCCGAGCAGATATCTGGGTACCAGTGCCATTGGCATGGCCCACACCTAACCACGCTCAGCACCTTTGGCAGGGATTTACTGTGTCAAGGAAGAAGCAGAACAAAAGCTGGAGGAGCAGTTGTTATCACCATTTTGAGGGGAGGGATGAATCACAGACAGGTTGTAACTTCCCCACTTTGTAATTTAATGCAAGTTTCACCTCTTGCAATCTGCACACTGGTGTCACAGCTTACAGAAGAGATACAGTGGTGGATGAGAAGCCCCAGGAGCACCCTGAGTCTGTGCAAGCAGCTGATACGTGGATGGAGTTAATGCAGCTTTATTCTTGGAAAGGACCCATCCCAAAAGCTGTTTAGCTCCATGAAAGCCCAAGTTTAATGCACGCAGAGTGTACAGTGTGTGCATTTCACAGTTGCATTAGTGTACTATAAATAGGGACATGCATCCCCCTCTGATATTTGCTAGGAAGAGGCTGGGATGTATTTTCTCGCAGCCCTGGTGCAGAAGAAAGTTGTTTTATATTACAGACATATTGTTTTTATACTTTATCTTGGAAAGGTAAAAATCCTTGGTATTCATTACCTACCTGTAAGTAGAAATGAGTAAAAGCGATGGTAAAGTGCCACTGTGCTTTCAGTTCTAGCAGCCTTCCTTTTGTCATTTTCCAAGTGTTGTAATTCTTGGCCCCAAAGAAAAGAAAACCCAAAGACTGAACCTTAGCCAGGAAAACCCTACTCTGAGCGAAAATTCACCAGTTCACCACATAAGCCTCAGCCTTGGTGAAGCTGCAGGAACGTGTAAGCAATTTCAGACCTTAATTTTATTGTAGGAGTATCTACTAACAGAAATAACTGGTAAATAGATAAAGATGCTAAATAAATATTTGTATTCCCTAGCATACACAGCCTGAGAAATGGTTACAGGTGAACTGCTGTGAAACTGGTTTCTTGAAAGCCATTGAAATCTTGAGTTGCCTTATGTGCTTGGACCACATCTGTGAGCTGAAGGAGGAGACATTTTTCCATTGGATGCTTCTCCAAAGCACTGAACCCTCCTGGGTATTTTAAATAAATCATGTAACCCAACATTGTGTCCTGGTCCAAGCCTTCTCAGTACTGAACTTGCACCTCCAAATGGGAAATGTTCACATCACTGCCTGGTGAGCAGCTGGCATATAAAACCAACCTGGCTTCTGCTGGGTGGCTCTAGGCGTGCCCTGCCTGGCAGTACTAGGTTAGCAGTTGGGCTTGATGATTTTTGAGATCTTTTCTGCCCTGAATTCTGTCTTCTATGATTTTACCCCTTGTGTTTTGAATGTAGTGTACTGAATTTCTAACTGCAGGAATTTGGAGGATCTTGGGATAGCTTGAACTGATGGTGCTTGACCAGTGTAAGTGTTCTAAGCACACATTATTTTTTTTTAGCTATTATTTAAAAACTGCCTTTTCCCACACTTTTAAATAAATGTAACAATATGAGCAGAAAGAGGGCATCAAAAAACCCTTAGCTTTTTTATTGTTTTCCTTGCTTTTCCACCCAGTCCTCTGCACTTTCAGCATATCCTACATGTGCGTGTTCATGCACTGCTTGCATGCAGCACCTTCCATTTTGTTGCAAGAAAGCAGACAGCAGGGCAGCAAATGGGATCAGTACTTCAAGTCATGCCTGGTTATGTCCCTTAGGGCGTCCCTTTCAATGTCACCACCTGTTGGATGCTGTGCCAAGTGGCTTTGGTGCCACACAGCTGATAGATGTTTGCTTTGGGGTTTTAGATGAAGCCTCACAACGTGGATGCTGCTGAGGGAAGCGGGCATCTTTCAGAGATAAGAAGTGAACTACGAACATCATAACCAAGATAAACTATTGATCTTTACTACAGGTTAATTTCTAGCTCTTCAGATGGCCTGCAAGTAAAATAATTCAATTCACTTTTGGATCTTTTGCGTCTGGAAACCCGTGCTCTATTTTATAAGTTGGGGTCCTCAGCAGTTGAAGCACTGGAAGGGCTGTAAGGGCCATGACTGCAGGTTTGCAAGGCTCGTGGCTCATAACTGGATCACTGCCGACTGGGAAACTTCCTTGTGTAAGGCATACAGATGTTACCCAGTCCTGTTTCCCTGTTGCTGAACTGCTGCAGTTGTTTCATCACCGAGGCTGCGGTTATCACCTATAAAAGGCAGGCAGTGCCCACCTGTTGGGAGTTTGGAGAGATTTTGCTCACAAAGGGGCTTTGAAAGCTGCTGGAGAAGAAATGTGCTCTGGAAAACCTACTGACTGACATGGGGGTTTCTTGGTGCTCTGTACATCTGGGCTGTGGTTCCAAACAGGGTAGGGGGAGTTTCAGCCTTCCCTGTGTTGTGGTTCGTTGCATACAAAGTTAGCTCCTTACTCATCTTTTTTTCTCTCCCCTCCTCTGCTCCTGAATCTTCTAGTTGCAGTTTGAATGGTGCAGTGTTTTCTTTAGGGCAGGGTCACACCATTTGCTTGCCTCCAAATACACTTATGGGGTTTATATGTAAGAACTGATTGGAGGTGGACTACTGAATTTTCAGTTCCTGGGGGCTGCGCCAAGACCTTCCCTGGGTCATTCCTGTGCTACACCAGTGCTGTGGTCTGGGGATGCCCAAACAGAAAGTTGCAGCCTGCACCCAAAAACCTGCCTGATGATCTCACCTGAATAGCAGTATTTCTCAAGGCAGCAATCCTTTGTTTTCCTGCCTTTTGTGCCTTTAATATCTCTCTGCTGCTTGTTTCCTCTCCTGTTTCATTTCTCAATTTGATCTTTTTAGTGGGCTAGATAATTACATTTACTGAGTATCCTTCCTGCAGAGCACCATCATTATAATCTCTTCCACTTGAGAAATGGTTTCCTTAGAACAAACTTGCATCTAGCTCCAACTTACAAATGAATGACATGAAAACATTTATATATATGTTTGAGTTTTACATTTAAACTATACAAAAATTGCATAGCTGAAAGACAGTTACACATGCACATCTTAACTATGTTTTGATTGCTTAGTTATGCACAAGTGCACAAAATTCTTTAATTATATTGTAACTTTTTTCAATGCCAACTTATGTATAGATCTTCCTCAGGTCTAGAATGCAAATGGGTCTTTAAAAGATCTGGATATTGTGTAATGAAAGGTAGCTTGTTTGGTAACTGGATGACTTGTGCAGTTGGCCATTTGTGCAGTTTAGCTTTCTAGGATGAATTTATCCTACAAATTACTAAGAAGATGCAGAAATCTGGCTGCTGGTTGTATCCCTGGTGGAACTCCGCAGGAGCATCTCTGCCCTTTTATCTGTGAGCCTGAGTGAACCAGAGCACAGCAGAGCCTTTCTTTCCTCCGTGGGATCAAGGAAGATGTTAAGATGTCTGATTCTCCCCCTGCCACCATTAATTTAAAAATTACTTTCCCTGTTGAATTCTTCTCTGCCCTACCTCTGTCAGTGACCTAGCAGGCATAAGGCACTGCAGCAGGCCAGTGCCCTTGGGGGAAAGTTTCTTAACATGATGCTATATGCATAATGTGATAGAAAATGATGTGTAACACTGTTGGTGTGTATAGTACTTGGACTGCATGCTAGAGACTAACCAGAGGAGCTTTTAGGTCATGAAGAAACCAAGTGATGATGCCCACGGTCGGCATACAGCGGTTGCAAGCTGTCTATTGGATTTGAAAACTGGCCCAATGGAAACAAGGGAGTTAAATTACAGCTTCCTAATCATCTGTCCCTGTTAGATCAGGGGATAAAAGCAAAACCCAAGATCCATACGCTGAGGGACTCGCTCAGCACCAGCACTGCAGCTGGCAGAACGCTGTGTCCTCCCCCAGGCAGAGCTCAGCCCGTGCTGTTATGTGTCTGAGGACAGGCATACCAAAAGGAGCAAGAGCTGCGAGCTGCTTGCATCACTGGAAACCAGTGGCTGTGTTATAATGAAGGATGAGGTACGTGAGGTTTTTTTTGTGCTTTTACAGAAGCAAAAAATCAAGATAAAGTCTGCTCAAGTTAATGGAACCGTGCTTTCGTCAAACTCGTCAGCCCAGGAAGGATGGTGCTGGAAGCTGTCGTGAGCTGGGCCTGGAGAGGGGGTAGTCTGGTGAAGTAGGTGGGAATTTGCTAAAATTTCCCCGTTCATTTTCAAGCAGGCATCACCCTTGAGGGAGCTGCTGTTCCCTACAGCGTTAGATATGATACAGGGCTGTAGAAGGAACTGCTCACAAAGAGCTGCAGGGCCAGATCTGACTTTCTGTTAGTTTGTCTATGTCCCCTTCCACCCCCCCAAAAATCAATCCTAACAGTCACATACATCTTCTGCAGCAGGCACGTTCCTCAAGGCCAGCTTAGGGTGGTGCAGGGAGAGGAAAGCCTTTCAGGGTGATCTTTTCAGACATGCTGGCATCTGTGTAATACATGCAGATTTTTAAACAGCTTTTCTGTCTGGTGATGATTTTGTTGGCAGAATTGGCATGTTGTCTGTGCACCTGTGCTGTGCTCAGTAGCTCAGCCTGCAGCAGTGGCTCGTTGCACGTTGGGTTCAGGTGCAAGGAACTTCATTTCAGAAACCTGGATGAACATTTCTCGACAGACCTATGAGCAGACTTGGTTGGCACACTTCCAAAGCTGTTTTTCATTCGGTTTGTGTCGGTGCAGGCAGCGCGATCAGCAGGGTGATGGATTGCCCCAGCACTGGTGGACCTGGAGGAACTTTTGATCAACAGGAGGTTTCTCCTGAAGTCTCACTGGTCAAGGTGTATGTATGGCTCGTGCTTGGGTCTGGTGCTCTTGTGGTGCTTATTTATTTAGCTTCAAACAGAGCCAGAAATAGCATCACAACCAGTGTTGCTGTGGTAATGGCACTTGCAGCGATGTCTGGAAGTGCCAAGGAAATGTTTCTCATAGGAACAGCCAAAAGGATTTTTTTCTGTTTTTTTTTTTTTTTTTTCCCTTCTTCCCCCTCTCCTAATTGTTTCAGTATTATAAGTTGATATGCTCATTTATCACTGAAATTGTTATTAATGGGTGCTGTTTTTCTTTGTCACATTTCCATGGCAACTGGGTGACATGTTTGTGCAGAACTATCTGCTTCCAGATGGAGATCTTCATTCATAAGATTTGCCTACTGAGAATTTTTGCAGGGTATTCAACTTAAAAATCCTTCTTTCATCACCCTTCCAAGGAGCTTTGTGTGAGGGATGGCACTGCTTTCTGGTTTGTATCGTGTGATGGTTTTTATGGTGGACATTACGCTTGATAACATTTCTGGTTTTAATTTGTGGTTCATTCATATTATTTTTCTTATGATTCAGTGAGGCTGCTTTGCTTTAGTACTGCATTTGCTGTGCAGCTCTGTAAGCACATTCTTCTCCCATTTGAGTTGCTGCAGCTCCTTTCTTTTTATATAATCACAGAATGGCCAGCGTTGGAAGGGACCTCAAGGATGATGAATCTCCAACCCCCCTGCCACAGGCAGGGCCACCAACCTCCGCATTTCATAGCAGCCCAGGCTGCCCAGGGCCCCATCCAACCTGCCCTTGAACACCTCCAGGGATGGGGCACAAGACATTAGTTTTCTATATTTTTTAAAATATATTTTTATTAGTATGTATGAGAGAAGCATGCAGATTTGTTGCTCTTTGTACATATACCACGCTCTGAGGGCTGGTATCCTAAAATTTAAACATATTCACTACTTGATGTTTAATTTTGCACATGAAACAAGCATGAAGATGTTTCACTTCTGTCCATTTTGATGTAAAACTGTATTTAGGAGAAAGAAAAAGGTACAGCTGATGAGCACGATGGAGCGAGGTACATACAGACAGAACTCTGTGTGATTTCCTTTATCCTGAGCTTCATACTGCTTTCAGTGTCTTGTTGACTGTCAGATTTGATTGAGGTCAGGAAGGACCTAATTAACACCTCAGGATTGCTCTGGATGGGTTTCTGATCGTTCAGACCAAGGTATCTCAAAATGCATCAATAGCAGATGCACCACTACCTGATCAAGCAAAACCTGGTGAGCAGTTTTAGCTAATACCAAAGGTGTTACCTGTAGGGAACACATCAAAGGCCCATTTCCCCAGCCTGTCTTTAATGCAATTTTCGTGTTATTTTAAAGCCATTAATGACCATCCTCCAGTGGTGTTCTTGTGGGTCTGTCTGTTACTTAAACATCCATTCTTTTGCATTTACTTTGCTTCTATCCTGACAGTAACTTCAGAGCAAGAACAACCTCATAAATACCACAGGATTCTTGACTTCCAAACACACTTCTGGACATCTTACGTATATCTTATCTACAGAGGATAGATGTTACCATCAGCTGGTCAAAGAAAACTATACGTAGCTCTTGCCCTCACAGTGGTAACGTGATCGATACAGTGCACGACCTGTCTTTGTGAAATACTTAATTGAATGTAATTGCTATATTTAGTATGTATGACATAATGGCTGTAGTCCTATACGTGGCGTTATACGTCAGACTCATTTCTTCTCTATTTCACCCACTAGCAATGTCCTAGCTAGCCGAGCTGCTGGGTAGCACCTTCTCCCCTGGCTTGGCACCCTTTTGGTTGCTAAAAGGCTCATTACAGTCAGCATAAACGGCTGGGAAAGGGCTCAACACTGACTCATCCCATCGCTTTCAGGGCTTGTTCTGCATTTCCCATGTCAGATCCCTGCTCGAAGAGATTTGTGAGGAGCTCATAAAAGTGTTACAGCTTAGCTTGATCCAGAAAATTAAGGAAGTTCCACGTGAACATGAAGGATGAAGCCTCTGTAAATGCCAGAGGGAGATGCAAACAGAAGTTAGTGTTTCTCATCAGGTACCAAGAAGGTTGCATGTATAAATGTCAGCATTTCAGTGGGAATTCAGGTAGTTGTGAGCATTTAACTTAGCTTAGTGGCCACTGACGTTAATCAGAGATGGGTTTTTTCCTCAGTACATATTGGGTAGTTCTGCTTGTGGGTGTTTCCAGCAGTCCCTGTCTGTGCCTTGGATGCTGTAGGGCTTGTAGTCACCTGCATGTCCTCCTTTTTCTTTTGATGACAGTTTAATTAGTTGGCTGTTTTTTTCCCTTTGAACGTGGAATCATATCTATCTATTCCTATCCCTGTCGAGTGACTGCTCAGTATAAGAAAACAATGCCAATATGTTGTACCTATGCTCAGTATTTTAAGGAAAATATTTTGCCTGTAGTAGGAGCTTATGAATAATACCACTGCTTCAGACTGATCATTCTGTCCATCTCTGTGTGTGATGCAGCAGTTGATCATGGCCCAGTCTTCTCGCTCCCTTTCCTGAGCTCAGGTTGATGGTCACCCCCTGCAGGCCCCTGCTGTGCTTCTCTGCTGTTGGTACGTGCACTGCTTGCTCACAGCACCTGGGTTTGATGGAGTTGCTTGCTGCCTGGCACTCTGGTCCGTGAATCATTTATTTAGGCATTGAAGTATGCCTGCTGCTCATTCAGCCTGCTGCTTTCTTCACGTGCCTCATCCCCAAGAGCCTGCCGCTCAGCTTTCAAGGCAGATTGTCAGCTTTAGATTTGGGCAAATTTATATCCCTTTGGAGATGCAGGTAGAGATTTCTGTTGCCCAAACCCATGCTATGTAATAGATGGATATAAGTAAGTAAGACACTTCCTATTAAAAGACTAATGTTACCAATGCTTACAGAAGCATGTGCAAACTTTGGCCTGATTATTTTTGTGTTCTCCCAACAGGAAGGCAGGTTTCCCTGAAGTAAGACTTGCTAGTTGACATGGTTTATTCAACTTGTCCTAGAAACATGATGAAAAGTGACTGTTTTATTTTTGGGAAGCTTGGTGCTGCGTGTCTCAGGCACGGACTGATCCAAGCATCTGTGCTTTTCCTGCAGGTTCTTAAGGTAGAGAGAAGAGTCATGCCAGCTGGGCTGTGCTGCACAGATAATTGAATAGTTATTGGATTGATAAGTATGAGGCAAAAGCACATTTACTAATCCCTGCTGTTAGCTATCTGTGCAAATTATGCAATAAATCCTTTAAATGTCTCATGTAAACCTCATAGTCCTCACCCTTGCCTGGTCTGACTGCCCAGTTTCTCCATCATCTATTCTCTTTATCAGCCCCACACAATTAAGGATGTTCCCTGCTGAAGAACATAAGTTAGATACAGATATTACAGTCAATCAAGCATATCTAATTCTCAGGCTTTTTTTGTGTTCAGGCTTTTTGGTTTTATGAAGTGTCACCTTCTGACTGCCTTCATTCCATTTAAAAAAGCAAAAGGTTTAGCTAATGTGCTCGTGTATACCAATCTAATAATTCTTAATTCATGTTCTTCCAGTGTGTTTTAAACTCTTACACGTGTTTTGAGTCTGCATTTGAAATGCTGCTATTTGATACATTTGTGGTTTTATTTAAGCTCTGTATTAATATTTTTAATTATATAAAAAGTGTTATTTACTAGACTGAATACAGAACCTGCCTGTGTCTTAAATTAATTAATTTTTCAAAGCTAGGCTTATTTAACATACACTCATTGGTTCATAGTGTCCTGACAGCAAGATTCCTAATAAGTGATTTTTTGTTTTGTTTTGCTTAAATACATTAAACCCAGGAAAATCCATTTGTGTCCTGTTTTCCCCTGAGCAAGGGGCAAATTGCTTGACACCCCAAGGAATGGGTTGAAAACACCATTAATAAGGTTTGTGTGGTTTCTTTACATTAGCCCAGGTTTTGTCTTTTATTCCTAGCTTACTGTATCTCATTTCATTTTGCATTACCGAGGCTGCAGTCCCCATTTCTTTTCTGCATGGTGTGTCCTGGTGGGAGGAATGGGATCCCAAAGCTCTGGGCACCTTTCCTGTGAGTTGGCTTGCTGCACAGAGAACCCAGGCAAAAAGCCCTAATAGCTCCCTGTTGGTATTGCAATCACTGGGTTCCTGAGCTTGAGAGAAAGGAAGTGAAGAATCCCTTTTCCCAAAATCCATAGGAGTTTGGGAATGTCGTGTCCAAGCAAAGAAAACCCAACTCTTGAGTGATGCTGTTAGCATCCGCAGGTAAAAGGACGTTGCAGGGCTGGCACTGGAGCTGGGAGTTCAGCTCTTTGAAAAGCTGAAGCATGATAGAGTAGTAAGGACAAGGCAGGAGTCTTATTTCTCTTTTCCTTGTTTGCATGTAGGATCTCTCCCGGGGTGACTTTCAGGTGTAGGAAAAATGGTTGTGGTGAGGAGTGGGGGAGGAGAGTTGTCAGGGAACGTGCTGTCTGTCATGGGGTACCTTTTAGCTCCATTGAAACAGTGCAGGAGAAATAATGGAAAAAATGCAGTGTTTTGGAGTGTTTTGTTTTGTTTTCCTAGATTGTAACCTAATTTTTAATTTCCCTTTCACAGCATTGCTTGATTTTTTGTTTCTTATTGCAAAGAACATAGAGGAGCAGCCTCTGCGTCGCAGCTATGTGTATTGCTTCCTTGCCCGCTGCCAATGAAAAACCTGGGAGGCTGCAGGAGCCAAGAGCTTCTTTATATTCAGATGATCTATACAGGAAATCAGGGAGCCTGGGAAGAGTGTGTCCTCTCGCATACCCAATATCCACTCTTTATAGAGCCAGGCAGGAGAGCTGCCCACCCATCTCTGGAGGCCAGACTGAAGCTTGAGCCAGAAACGTCCTTGGTAGCAGTTCCATTTAAGCCTTTCAAACTACAGACATGTGGGTTTTAGTTGCCTTGCTGGATGAGGGCCTTCTCTAGTCAGCTGTTTTGGTTTCAGGTTTTTCTTTTTTCCCGGTTGCCAAACTACACTGGTTCAAAACTTTTTTTTTTCTTTTTTTTTTCTTGGTGCTCAGATGAGTATAGGATCAAACCAGTGGAAGAGGTCAAATACATGAAAAATGGGGGAGAAGATGATCAGAAAATAGCAGCCAGGAACCAAGAAAACTTGGTAAGGATTGAACTTAATCACTTCTCTAATGAAATAACGTGGCTGTGCTTTTGTAATGAAATATGCAACATGCAGCACATTCAGCCTGCAGCTTACACGCAGCAAGAGGACTTCCCTGACAATGCCATACCTGGCTGTGAAGATCACGTGGACAGTGTGAAATATGACTTTGCTTCCTGCTTGTCTTTCTGAATTAGGCTCTGCAGGGAGTGCTTCCGTGATTATACTCACCTCCTTTGCAGATGTAAATATATATGGTTTGAAATACGTGTCTGTCTTACAAACGAGTTGGTGGTAAAACGGCAGCACCCTGCCACGATAAAATAACCTATTTAAGTAGATGCTATTTGCTCTGTGCTTCATGGTTTTACATATTTTAAAATTCACCATTCAAAGTAGAAAAAGAAGTACGTTCGCAGCAGGGCAGCTGCAAAAGTCATTTTGCATGTGTTGTGTTTTCCCTGACTGGAGCACCTTGCTGGCTCACTGTCCCACCATCAAAAAGGAGATGCCAGCTCAGTACCACTAGAAATAGCTGGGATGCCACTGATGTGGCTTAAATCATGGCTGAGTCACCTCTGGCATTTGTCAGCAGTCATCTCCCCTCTTCTAAAGCTGGAGGAATATAGGTTGTGTAATGTGCTGGCTGGGGCTTGGCCCACTTTAATTTTTTGAAGACATTTCACAGTAGTAGTTGTGTATGGAATTCCACATCTGGTTCCACTCATTCTTTCTTCACGTAGGATTGTTTTTCCTTCTCCCCCCATCAGTAATACCAAATGGGGAACATCAACAGCAGATTTTGGTGGACCTGTTACCATTATCACCACCTCGAGATTTGCTTTTTGCCATCAGTGGGAAGCTGGACACAAAGCCACCACAAATTTTCCTTTTGCTGAAGATGCATGGAGGAGGGTGAGCAAGCTCCAGGCAGTCTGGATGCCTTCCATCCCTCTTCTAGATGCACGTGCTTGCAGTACAAAACAGCTACACGTGTCTTCTTGCTCTGTGCAGCAGTTTATTTTGCTGGGTAATATCCTAATGCAGGTGCTTGAGGAGCACACAACGTGATTTCTGCTTTGCTCTCCAGATTAGCCCTGTGCTACCTGCAGCGTTGCATTGCTGACACTCCAGTGGATGGCACAACCTCAGCTTGCAGTAGGGTGCTGGGATTCTTTACTAAGCACTGCTGAGATCATCACCTTTCCTAGTAGCATCCGCAATGCCCTCAGCATAACTGCAATGTAAGCACCTTTGTTTTGAGCTGGGAGGAGTGTGACTGTGAGAATTTTCGCTCATTTTAGAGACCTGGTGCTTTGTTGTGCTCATTTTTTTTCCTGTTTTCCTGTGGAAAAAGCCT
This sequence comes from Chrysolophus pictus, assembly GCA_037305975.1. Classification (NCBI taxonomy): domain Eukaryota; kingdom Metazoa; phylum Chordata; class Aves; order Galliformes; family Phasianidae; genus Chrysolophus; species Chrysolophus pictus. Next base: position 2,675,981 of record CM074583.1, on the reverse strand, counting down.
GTCAGCTTAAAAACGTTTTAAATTTTCAGCTGCATTTAGGGCTTTGGCAGAAGGTTAATGCCACTTGAGTGGCAACCAGGAAGAGTTCAGGGAGGCATAGGTCTGTTGAGGTGACACAGCACATGCCAACGTTTTGTGCTTTGATTGGTGACTGCTTTCTGGCAGCACTTAAGTGTTAGTCAGATTAAATTTAGCAAGAGACGTTTCTACAGCACAGGGCTTATTGTTTTATTACTGATGCTTGATGAGAGCAGTGGGTTTGGTGGAAAGTGTAACTTAATGTGGGGCTGGAGAGCTAGTAGAGCTTCCTTGTCTGTTTATCTACTGGGAGAATAATGCAAGAAAGTCTTTGATCGGACAGGTTGTATATACTTTAAAACAAAAGCCCTCCTGAAACACCAAAAAGGCTTTACTTTCCTCTCCCTCATCTTACTATAAGGAGATTACACTGACTGTAAATGCATGCAGCTCTTAATCTTGGGAATTGTCAAGTCCTCATCCTTCCTGGGTTTTTAAGGGTGTTTCACTTCTCCTTAGTAAACGTGTGTAGTTCACTGCCTAGAGGATAGGTTAAGCTACCCATCACTCAGGCTTTAGTTTTCTTAACGTGTGAAAAGCTGGCAAGCACTTACATAATCCCATCTTCTCATCAGACATTTCCAGGCAACAGAAACGTTCGGGACAAGGAAAGGCAGTGGGAGAATCAGCCAGCCCTTTTCCTTCCTCCCTCTCTCCTTAATTTTGCTGTTGTTAAGCTGCTAACTCCTATCTCCTTCTGAAATGGGGCTGGAGGAGATGGTGTTGTCCCTTGTGGAGCTGGCACTGGAGGTTGGACAAAGCTCTGTTCCTGGGGCACCATCTTCTTGGCTTCCCCCTGAGGGGTAATCAGGGCTCACAACTGGAGCAGGGCTGACAGTGTAGCACAGAAATACTGTGCAGACATATCAACAACAAGAATGGCTGTGGTAGGGCTGCACGACAGGCAGAGCAGAAGATACTCCATGTGAAGAAACTGGCAGGACGAAGGACCTCATTGAATTAAAATGTAGGTTGTTGACAGGAAAAAAAAAAAAAAAGGAAAAAAGTCAAGCTTGTTTCTTATTCAACTACTTTACCCAGATCATTTTTGCTTTTTTTCCCACTTGCTGCTGGGATATCTCCAATTTTGGTTGAAGAGAAAGGATATTGGGCTGATTTGCTCATGAGATGTCATTTGGGAAGCAGTGAGCATGCTCTAGAGCATACCAGCAGGGTCTGCCTGGAAACTTGTGGGGTCGGGGACTGATGGGGACAGGAGCTGCCTCTCTGCAGGGCCAGAGGAAAGCTCCAGCATCTTCCTGGCCTTCGTGTGGTTCCCCATAATTTTGAGGGCACTATGGGTTGTTTGTGCAGTACTGAAAAGAGTTCAAGGGTTTTATGTTAGCCATAATCCAAACTAAAGGTTTGTACAAGCTTTGGGTTTATTACTCAGATCTGGGGTTTTCTTTCGGCTTTGAATGCAAGCAAAAGCTGATTGTGGCTACTTCATTACCTGGAAGAGCTAAAATGCTAAAAGTCAGCAAGCATCAATCTTTTTAAAAATGAAATCTATTCTAAAAAATACAAGCAGAAATAAATAACACATTTTTACTATTTCTAAAGGCCTGCTTTTTTTGTTTGTTTGTTTAGAAAGGACTTATTGTTTAGTTCTACATCATCGTATTAAATATACAAAGCACAATCATAACAGCTTATTTAACATTCATCATAGGACTAATTCAATTATCCTCACCGCCATCCTCTTGGAGCACTGATAGTTTTCCACTCTAAAATTTTATTGCAGAATAAGGTAAGATAAGATGTGCTGTATTCATGCAGCTTTGGAAACTTGATGAGTATCAGTTTTCCTTTGAGACTTTGCAGTATTACAGAGTCCTCTGAGAGCATCAAATATCTAACTTTGTGTTAGACGGTTGATTCGATATTTATCACAGTTCAGTTCTTGGGTGCTTTTGTACCTTTTACTAAGAGGAATTGTTTCCTAATCTGTCATGCCACAATGCTACCTGTTGGAGCTTCTGTGTTTTGTTATCCAGCCCTCAAAACTTTTGGACATAATGCTCTGTTGTCCTGAAACTCAGTAGTGGAATTGTATGGTGGAGGTTGAGATGGATTCCTGTTGGAATTGGAAGAAAACTGTACCCCTGTATTGTGCTTGCTCTCTCTCATTCCACCTTTAATAATACAAGCATAATACCTTGCATTTTCCGTCCAGTAAGTGTAAGTTTCCATTCAACTTACCTCCAAATGTACTTTTTTTGTCAGCCTTGTGTGCGCTGTTATTTCCAGTGTCTTGAGCTTCTCCAGCCAACGTAGCATTCAGCTTGGTGATACTCATTTCTGCACAGCCTTGGTGTCTGTAGGTCTGTCTCCAATGCCAATACCATCTTCTGCTGTGATGTGTCAGAAGTATCTCGCAGCACCTGGCAGACAAAGTGCATGAAAGTAAAAGCCTGGCAGAAAAGGATAAATGAAGCAACTTTAATAACTATATACAAAAGTGAATGTGCTGTGCCTAATATAAATATTTAATTGGGTGTGCAAAATATGTCTCATAAATCTATCAATCAGATAAACATTTTGTGAGATGTGATGCAAATATTGACACGTGCTGCAATTCCTGACTGAGTTAGGCAAGTATTGCTTCAATTCTATTCCCAAGTTCCCCAGTCTATATATATATAAGCTACTACTCTCCATGGTTAAGTTTATTGGGGATATTTATGGTGTTTTCCTGTCTACGTATGTAAAAAAAAAACCCACAGATGGCTCTGCAAATGTAAGTATATAATACGATTAGTTTGGTATTTTAAAGTGTTTAATTCCACTGCTGCTTATTGTTTCTAGACAGGCTTAGAATTGCTGTGTTTGAAATTCTTAAGTCTGTACAATTGTAGTACATTGCCAGAGAGCTTTATAAAAATCAAAATTAGCATCATTTTCATGTATACTATAGCATCAAGATTTCAGGCTGTAGGTTTCCTAATGATTGCAACAATAGCATTGTGAAGTGAACTCCCATTGCACTCTGCTTATCAGGGGAACTAAAGCAGAAACGCCTGAGACCACAGGCCTCCATCCTTAGCAGGAAGAGGCATTTTTTGTTTTTGTCTGCCCTGAAGTTTGGGGCTGCATTAAGCCCTGGTTTGATTGTCTAGCTGAGGCCAGGAGCAGCAAGCAGCAGACTGCAGCATCCTGCACTGCTGCAGCAATTGCATGGATTTGGTTCCTTGTCTGTTGTCAGGGCTGCGTGTCTGTGCGTCTGTCTGCCTAGGCAAAAGCAATTGTTAGCTTCTCTGCCCCATTTTCCTTTCTCCTCCATTCTTTCCAGATGTAATGCCTGTGTTCAGCAAAACTCTCGCAGATGCTGAGGGCTATTGAGTTGAAATTTGGACACAAAAACATGTGGAAAAATTGGATAATTCTGGGGAGAAGAACATTGAAATATCATTTGTGAGGAGTGGGGGCATAATAATAATAATAAAAGGGCACAGTGAACAGTACTGGATGACTTGGTATTGTGGCAGGGTTGCTCACAGGCTGGTGTGGCACCCAGCCATTGCTCTGTTGGCATCTCCTATGGTCCTGGGAGCTGGAAAAGAGAGCTGGGAAGTTGCAGGACATGAAGCAGGGCTGCTCCCCACCAAGTTTTCCCTCAAGCAGAGAAATCCTGGATGCTGCAGCAGCCAAATCCTCCTGCCCCAAAAGAGGTCTGTGCAAGCAGGTCACAGAGGTTGCTCAAAGATGCTCTATTCAGCCTGTTCTTGCCTTGAGTTTATGGAAAACGACTCAGAACAAAAGAAACTGCTTCAAAATAAGTTAAGTAAATGAAAACTGAGCATAGAGCCGAGCTCCTTTCAGCTGTAGGTGGCAAGGGTTGCACTGGGGCAAGGGAGGAAGGCCTTTCCCCCAGCCGTAGCTGTTGAGTGCAGCGCTTGGGCAAGGCAAGCAGTGGGTAGCACCAAGCAAAGAGGAGTTATTACCCCAGAACGTCCTGCAGGAGGACACAGTTGCTTATTGGGTATGCTGTCCTGCAGTCTTCATTGGTAGAATCCGGACCGGTGTGTAATCCCAGTTTGCCTTCTGCATTCCCCAGGGAAATTACAATTCTCAAGTCACCCTTTGGACTTCTGCAAAATTTCAGATTCCATACAAATGCTGCACTGTTGATACCAGTAGTAAAGAAGGAAGTAAGTGCTGTGTTTCAGTTCTCATGAGCCTGCTTCTGCGGTGTATTAGGAAGAAAGGCATTTGAAACGGATTTAGCAGTGCATGGAAAGAATGTTGTTACTGGAATCTGTTACTTTAAACACCATGCAATTAGCTTTTATCCCTATTGCCTATTTTAGTTTAAATTTGCAGTGATATTCTTCAAAGAATGGTTTCTTTTAATGAATTTGTGTCAGTTTGAGCTCATTTAACTTACGGGTCACTGCATGTTATATAGAGATGAAAGTAAATGATCACAGTAAGTATTAATTTCCTCTGGATCCCGTAAAAAATTTTGATGGAAGAGGTATTAATTTTTCTTTTAGTATCTGACTTCTGAAAATCTAAAGAGTAAGTTGATACTATTAATATTTTTAGCAAATCAGAAGCAACATTAAAACTAAGTACGTTCCAGGTACGTTGCTTCAGACCAGTCTGTATTTCAGTTTCCACCTTCTGTTAACTAAGCCACAGAGTATTCTGTTGGGATGTGCAGTGAGACATTCTGATGATTTTAAAGTACACAAAGCTTAAAAAATATACAATTGTATTTCTTTGCAAGCATATTGAAATAATGGTGTACCAATGCAGTATATACTTGCAGCCTTACATGTTTGCTAGGAAAAAAACCTGTCGAGTTCTAATGCCCAAGTTATGCTTTGCTCTTGCTGGCTCAGATATAAATCTCCGGCAATGTGTTTGTGATCCCACAGAGATGTTTGCATCAGTTGCAGAAGCTGATTGTTTTCCTTATGGGTCATGCTTGACTGTATTTTTATCATTTGAATGGGTGGAATATCTGTATCTTCAGACATTGCCACGAGGATATAACTGTTTCTCATATCCTTTCATTGTCAGCGTCCTTGTTCTCGAGGTTGTCTGCTGCATCAAGGCTGTGTGTATGTTTTGGACACAAAAATTCAATGATAATCTCTGGAGGGAAGTGTAGAGATGGACACTGCTCCCCCAATGGCCACTTGTGTGCTCCACCCTGCTGCACTGCCAGCATCAGCTGCTTGGCCATCGGTCAGCTGGCAGAATACGTAGGTTATGGGTGAAGTTGGTTGTTTACATACATTAGACATAAAGTTTGGGAAGTTTACGGTCTGTCTTCTGTGATCTTAAGGGCTAGAAAACTTTTTCTGTTTTTTTTTTTAGAGCTGCCATTCTTTTTCTTTGAGAACTTGAGGGTCTCTGAGCTTGTAGCATTTAATAATAAGGTTGCCCAAGAAGGTTGTGGATGCCCCATCCCTGCAGGCATTCAAGGCCAGGCTGGATGTGGCTCTGAGCAGCCTGCTCTGGTGGTTGGTGACCCTCCTCATAGCAGGGGGTTGGAACTGGATGATCCTGATTCCATGATTCTCAGTTTCAGTTTGAATACAGCACTGCACCTGGAGAACTTTTAGGGGCTGAGAGCTGGGATGGGCACATTCAGACTCAAACTGAATATGCTGGTTTTGCTTTACTGAAGCCGAGATGGTACCTTTTGTGGGATGTGAAGTGTTGGTTTCAGGCAAGTTCTTCTCACAATCAGTACCTGTTTGGGGGAGCTTGCTGTCAACGTTGCTGCTTTTTGCAGCTGAGTTTTCTTTAGTGAACGCATGCAGCCAGTATCTTTAAAGACAAGAGGTAGGTGCCAGCTCAGTCTCATGGGCAGTTGTGTGCTCTGCCTTCAGGGCACGGTGCAGTGCTGGGCTCCTCCACAGGTGCTTCCTTCTCTCTGTGTTTTCGCTCCTGCATTTCCTGCATCCCCGTGAGTGACATGCAAGGAACAGGACATCTCCCTTGGGCATGGAGCTGCTGGGCAGGCCTGGGCTCTGGAGGGCCTCTGCATAGGAGCTTCTGAAAGCTCACTGAGTTTGCCTCCTTAGGAAAGCAACACAAATATTTTGCAATATCCAATCCATATGAGACTGTATTCATAGCCTATATTATTTTTAGTGTGTTCTTTTTTCATTCCTCTGGGCTGCTCAGTAAGAAAAGCAGCTTGCAGTAGAACTCAGAATGAGAAGTACTTGCAGGAATAAGAATTGCAGCAGGAGAGCAGAGAGCACTAATTATTAAACTAATCTTCAGGAAGAGAGTTTGTGTTGTGTGCTGAATGAGAATGAACTGATATTTTGAACGTTTTCAATATTCCCTGCTTGTGCCAGCAGGAGCACAGCATTTTGCACAGCACCTGGGAGGGAAACGTCGGCTCACGCTGAGCAGGAGCATTTGTCACCACTTCAGCCGTTGTTCTGCATGTGCTTGCTTTGATGCTTTGGTTGTGTTCATCACAGTGTGTTGATGAAGTCAGCAAACCTTTACAATCCAATCAGGAAACTGAGGTGGAGGAAATGGTGATATTTTAGATGAAAGTATTTAAAACAAGAGCGGACACTTTTAAGTGGAATTTTTTCTGTGTTGTTTGAATACAGAGGCTGGACACAGGCATAGATCAGCTCAGGCTTGCTGGGACCATGCTGTAGTGCTGGGGCTACAGAAATACCCCAGTGTAATGGTGCCTTTTGTAGAGCCAAGGGAAGGGGATGTGGAGATGGCTGCTGGGAAGCTTGCCAGCCCCATTCCCTCGCTCCTGCTGGCTTCAGCTCTTCAGCCTGAATTACAGCATGCTCAGAGCCACAGCTAGGGGAATCCAGGTCTCCTTGTACCTTTTTCAGGAATTTTTTCAGGATATTAAGTGAAATTAAAGGATTTTGTTTTCTTTTTGTATATAAGAGACATCCAGTGTTGTTATTTATACCTGACAGATGGCATTGGTGCAGTGTTTTTAACCTCCTGTGGCTGGAGCTGGTGTCTGTGCTCTTGTTTTTAAGCAGAGGGCTGGAGACTGGAGCTGCCTCTGCGTGCAGGGTCAGGCTTTGCATGACCTATATGTGAGCTGCGTGGTGCTTCGCTCCCCTCAGTGTCATTGCTGGGATGCAAGCAGATGGGGATGTGTGCTGGGGGAGTTTCTGCATTTCAGGCCGTGGGCAGGCTGGCATCGAGCAACAGAGGGGGAGAGTCGGATCAGGAGAAGGGGAATCTGGGCAGAATGAGAACCTTCAGGTTCAAGGTTTTTTCGCCGACAAGAAAAAGAAAACCTAAGAGAAAAAAAGAGCCAATGAAAAGAAATGTTGGTTATAATTCAGGCTCTTGTGTGGAAGGAGGATGATGCAGTCTGGGATTACATATAGGCACGTTATAAAGTGAGATAGCATATACATGAATACTTCCTAACGTCAGGTGCAAATGTACACAGATAGCAAAGCAATACTGAACTACATTATTATGCAACTTACCGAAGCAACGTTTGCTCTCACCGGGCAGAAAACCTTCTATGGCTTTAAATTATTTGCTCCTTGCTCCTGCAAGAGAAAGTATTCGAGTTGAAAAGCAGCTCCACGGTGCTGCACTTTCATCTCCCTTACTCACACTGCACTTGCCCTGCTCAGTCAGTGCTGCTTCTCACTGCCTTATCTCAGGTGGGATCTTGCCATGGGATAGCATCAAAGGCGGGCGGCTTTGGGCAGGTAAACAAACTGCCTGATGTGCTGGGCATGGGAACGCAAAACCGATGCTTTTTAATAATGTCATAATGTTGTATTTGTGCGTATCTATATGCATTTAAATAGAAAATGCAGTTTGTATTACAGCAGTGCCTGAAGGCAGGAGGTGGGAATCAGAATTGGCTGTTCTGCTTTGTGAACACAGCATAAAGAAATCCGACCCATCTAACTCCTATCCATCCAAACTGTTGCATCCAAACCAGCACTTTTATCTCCAAATTCATGTGCTTCCAGGAGAGCAACCTGGGGGTAAGTTTCCAAATCCCGCAGTATAAAATAAAAGGCAAACACTGGAGAAAATAAAGATGTAGCCACGCAGGAAAGCATGGTGCACTGCCTTCCTTCCCCAGTACCAGGATGTACGGCTGCAGTGTGGGGGATGATTTGGACGAGCGTGGGAGGGAGCGTGCCATCAGGCTGCTGCTTTTCTTCCTTCATTTAGCTGTTTGGTAAAAGGCAGCTGCTGTGCTGGAGAGGGGGCTGCCATATGGGGACGTATGGCAGCAGGGGATGGTTTCAGGATTTGAGATACGCTCAGAACATCCTGCAGCCAGTAAAATGCTGCGTGTTTGCCAGATCTCCGCTTAGGCATGGGGAGCACACAGCGAGTTGTTGCCTTAGCAAGCAAACTTGAGTTAAATATAGAAAATGCTCAGTCCTTTCAGATGGCTGGGCTCTGAAACCAGCCTCACTGAAGTTGCTTCATAGTTTTCAGGAGTCAAAGTCAAAACATACCTTATTTTTTTTATAAGAGCTTGGCTAGGTGCAGAAATTTAGGAGCTTGTGTGTTCCTGGGTTTGGAGCTCCCGTCTCTGTAAGCCACTCCATCCTGCCCAGCTTTTCCGAAGATCAACATCCACATGGGAGCACTGAAATAATCCTTCCACTCATTTCCTTCCTGCTGAAAGTACAAAGCAGGACTTCAGCAGCGCAGTGAGATGCACGGTGATGGCAGACACGAGATGGTGGCAGCTCTTCCCAAAGCACAGCGTGTTCACAGCGTGCCGTGCATTCAGCTGGTTTTCTGCATCCTCCTCTTTTAAAACACAACAATGCAAGCAGAGATCCTTCACTGAGCTTCTGCTGTGGCACAGCATCAGCTAGCATTGCTCAGCCTTGCAGTGAGCCATGGCTGGCCGCAGGCCAAGCGTTTGCTAGCTGCAGCCTGCCCACTGCAGCTCCTCTAAGAATAGCCCCAGTGCTCTTTTAATCAAACAGAACAGAGAAAAAGAGCGAGATTTTAGCAATTGTTGTTTTAATCCGTGTTACAGACATGGAGTTTGGAGGGAAGCTTTTGTCTGCAGCATGCTACAATGCTGAGAAGTGTTCTGGGTCTCGGTGCAGTGAGCCAGGGCTGAGCCCTGCTGGCTGTGGGGCGGTGGGCATGCAGGTGTCTGCGGTGGCTGCCTTGCTTCAGGAGTTCCAGAACATGAGCAATTTCTCAGCTAATGCTAATTAGGCTTGTAACTCCTTCTGAAATGATCTAAGGCGAGGATTAATTACAAAAGTTTCTCAGTGTTAGAACATGTTTCTTTAGTTAAAGTTCAGTATGCTTTCAGTTAATGATTACTGTAAAAGATTTTTCCTCTACTTAAAATTCTCAAATATACCTTTCTATCTTTATATGTAAATAAACACATCTATGAGTTTATCTAAACAAGCCTGAATGTTAAATGGGAAAAACACATGAAAGGCCCATGCCCTGCCAGCCCATTCAAAGGCTTAAGTGAGTGGATTCACTTCTGCCTCATGGGCTTGGTTGTCTTCTGGAAGCTGTTCTTCTAGCTGCACTCGTTTGCTCAGTTAAATAAAACATGACATGGATTGTTTTCTTATTTAAATAATAAGGGACCTTAGTTCTTCTCTTTTTGTCTGCAAATGTAGGGGAGGATTGATGGAGTCTTGATGGATCCAGCAGGTCCCATGTTGGATCATTGCTCTGTGAGGCTCCTGCCTCTGAGCTTTGAGTTGTGCACCTTCTAAATCTGAATGTTATTAATACCGTGGTGACATTTCCACAGAGAAGGAAGGATGCAGAGCTTTATAAATAGAGTCCATGAAGTAGTGTGAGAGTGAAAATACCTGAATTTACGTCAGCCTCATTTGTTGGCCGTTAAAAAATCCTACGTAAAAATGTTTAAGTGGGCATGTGAAAGGCTTGGTTTGAGTTGGTGTGCAGTTATAAAAGGCCAGATGGGAGAACGTGTCTTCTCCATGTCTTCTCCATGTCTTCTCTGTCCCCTGTGCTCCCTGTTTTCCTGGGATAAATGTTTAGCAGATTCTCACAGTTTAGCAATTGTTGCATTAGCACAGTGTCAGTGTTCCCTACTGGGGATCCCTCTGCCAGTTTGGAAAACTGGATCAAGTTTTCATTTGTTCTCTTATTTATTTTATGGAACTCTTTTTTTTTTTTTTTTTAATGATGAAGTCACATAGCCAACTAGTGATGCCATTTTTTTTCATATCCTACTTCTGTGAGTGCTTTAAAACAGAAAGGATTCAAATCTAGTTCCCGTGGCCGCTGTGTGTGTTGTTTTTTCCTAGAAAAGCATTGCATTAGCCTGCCCTTGAGCTCAGATAATGCAATAGAAAATTGTTGTTATAAATGTAGACTTTAGATTCTTGTCATATGTTAATATTTTGTTAATCTGGTATTATAGATCCCCCTGATTTTATGGCCTCTACTTACGAATCCTGGATTATGTGTGTTGATCATTACTATGTGCAGTTATTGAACTTGGTTTTATGGTAACGACGTAGATCATAAAGCTGAGTTAACTTAAGGAAATAAAAGGTACGCAAATACAAAGCACTAAAATAATAATGAAGACCTTGCTATTGTGCTGAGTGATGATCTGCAGTAGGATTTGTCATTCAGCTTTTCAGTGAAACCCCATTGCAAAGTGCTGCTCCAGCATCACTCCCCATCCAGTCCTTGGTCTCCCTGAACTTCTGGCTCAGCTAGTGAAGAGACAGAATGTATTGGATCTGCTCTGAGTTTACAAATGCTGACAGATTAATTTGGAAAGACAGATTGCAAACATGCATCATGGCCACAGTCTGAGTTCTATAAAAGTGATGTATGGCTGGTGCAGAATGATTAAAAAATTGTATCAAGGGAACAGCTTAATTAACTATTCTTGATTAAAGTAGTACAGTATGTGAATTTAATAGCTTGTCTTCAAAAGCAGAATGTGAAATCACTTATTACTGTGGTGTATCTTGCTGGCAAATTGTGAGCTGCCAGAGGTTCCTGTGATTAATTGAGTTTAGAGGAACTTAACACTGGGGTGGGAGATACTGAATCATTATTCTGCTCTCGCTTCAAGCTCATTGCCTCATGCAAGAAAAAGATTGTCTGGAATGAAGTCATGGGAGAGCAGTGAGAGGGCTGAGAGCTGCCAGGGAAGGGAGAGTGCATGGGGGCTGCAAAGCAAGGTCTGCAGTGGCACCATTAACAAAATGGTGGGCAGGCAAACTGCTAACAGCATCCTTGTTCCAGCTTCCACATGAGTGGAATGTGAGTTTCAAGTACTGTTTACAACATTCTTGACTTGTAAAGGTTTTCTCTAAAAATGCTAATACCACGGGATGGATGTTTGCTCTAAAATAGAAGCTTAAATTGTGAAGCATAATGGAGAGCCCAAGGGTGAATTTTGGGAGCAAGTTTTATTGCTGTGGCGCGAAGGGCACTGACTGCCTTCGTTATACAACACTTCAGCATTAGTTAAAGCTCAAATTCAGCCACGCTGATCAATTAGCACAGACATGAAGCTAGTGAACTTTATCATTAGGTGATGTCAAAACTCAGCCTAAGTGTTTTCTTGTCTTCTTTAAATTAATATTAAACTCCTTTATTTCAGAATCGAGTATTTACACTTGATTTGCTTTATTCCTTCTGATCCCAATCAGAGTCAGTTCTCAGTGCATTTTTTTCACTGTGTCTAGGTAAATGTGCTGTTTGGGTGGATGAGCGTTACAGCTTGCAGGTCAGATGGGTGAAAATCATGATCTCACAGCAGCCATCGTGGCTTTTAAACTGAGCACCCGCGCATCTGCTAAGATTAAAAATCAGGTTTCGTTTGTAGCTAATATGGTATCTTACCTTGACTATGATTAGTGAAAGTCTGAGTGCTGAATAAAACAGGGAGGAGTTATGTATGGCCTCTGAGGGATGCTCATTCTTCCCAGCACCCCTCTCTGGGGAGCAGAGCTTACTGCAACAGGTAGGCTCACTGAGATGAGTAGGACTAACTGTCCACCCTACAGTAAGTGAATATAAAGGGCAGACTTCTCAAGGACAAGTCCCTGTCAACACATTTTTCTTGGAGATGGATTTATGTCAGAACCTGCCGCTGCAGTGACACATAATTGTAAGGCACAGTTGTTTTATATTTTATGAATGCTTTGAAAAAAATTAGCAAATTCCATTAATATTGTGGTCAGTGAGCTCATCTGAAGTTGCCTGATGGCACTGTTCTGTATACACAGTGGAAAAATCAATAAATTTAATCCAAGGTAAAACCGTCAAGTTCTCTGAAGGAGAAGACTGCCTTGGTTGCTGAGTACTGGAAATCATTGCCTCATACTAATTGAACAGCATCCAGAAGTTGTGTGGCCGAATCTTCCAGACTGGTTTGACTCATGGGGTCTGGTGACTCCAGATGAAGTATATTTGTCATGCCGCAGTCCTACAGGATTAAGAGCACTTGGATTCATTTGATCTGATGTATTCCAGCAGTTTTAAGCAAGTCCATTTTTTATTGTCCTTTGCACCTTGTATTTAACTGGCTGTGGAAGTCCAGCATCTTACTTTTTGGAAGCCGAGCTGTGATACGACAAATATTTCTGGCCAGTATTTCTAGCTCTGGCAGGGTTTGAAGAATTCTTGGCTGGCTTTTACAGTAGGCTAATAGCTTAGACCAAATATAACAAGAGGCAGAGTCCAGCATGTAGAATTTAATCATGTTATTTATTATATTATTGTATTATTTTTCTTGTCTTGAAGTTATTCACTGTTTTCTGGTTTTGTGCTTAATAAGCAGTCATTCTCAAACGTTTTACTCGATATTTAGATACTAATTAATTTGAAACAAAACATCTGAAAGATGCTTTTGTCTTTCAGCAGAATAATTTTGCTTCAAAACTTGCTTTTGTAAGTCATTTGGAAGGTCTCACTTACTGAGTGCCTGGGAGGTAGGACTCACTCCTGGAACCTCTTTGCAGCCGTATCCGTGGGCACTGTTTGTAGTCCTGCAAAGACACAAATTGCAAAGGTGCCCCACGGATGTGATTAAAGTGAAGGAAATGGTATGAATGCAAAATGGTGAACCGGTTAAAAGAGAGAGGCATCTTTGTTCTTGCTCACAGTAGCATTCAGATGTAAGTAAATAATGGCTGACGAGGTGGGAACAGAGGAGTGCTGCTAATGGTGTGCAGCTTTCCTGAGGTGGGAACCAGGAGAGAATGTTGTTCCTGACTGTGTCACTCCATTGGTGTGTTTGGCCTTGGTAAAATTTCATTTCCGTGAGCTGGAAGGGCTAGATTGGCCCTATACCTGTGGCAGTGTAGCAGAACTGCATGGCTGGACCTTTGAATAGCAGACCTCAGTAAATGGCCATAAACCAACTGTGAAAACACACTCTTAATGAAAGAAGGGCCTACCAAGAGGTAGATGGCCCTGAGCTCCCCTTGGTCCCTTGGGAGAGCGTGGAGATGAAAATTTGCTCACCCTGCAAGCCGAAATTAGTAGGGAGTGACTTTAAGCTTCAGGAATTTGGGGCTTAATCAAAACTCTGAAATTGAGGATGAGGAGAACACCCCCTAATCACCTCAGTCTTCCCAGACGGGCCTTGATAATGTAGAGAGCTTGCTTTCATGAACACCTATTGAGTTAACGAGTTAATGTGCCCTTCTGGATGTAAATGAAGGAGGGGAACAACTGTGGGTGAGAGGCCAGGGCAGTCACCCACAGCTCAGTTGGTGCTCTCTAAGCAGGAGGAATGGGTGGGTGGGCTGGAGGAGAGACCATGGAAGTCCTGTGGCAAAGGTCTGATACCTGCGCTTCCCTATGGGCTGCACAGCGAGGCCCTCTGATGCAAAGGGGCCAGCCCTGGCAGTGCTGGAGCATTGCGTATTCATAGTAACTGAATGACTTTAATGCTCCTAGACCATTAATAGGACAGTGCTGCGTTACTGCCTGCTTATTTATAGCTGCACATTTGAGGTGGTGTGTGGCTGCCAGTGTTCGTTTGGAAGATCTCCGAATAGAGGAGCTTTAGGCTGAAAGGAGTGTGTTCCTTCTGCTCTTATTATGGATACGTCTCAGTGGGGTTTAAACATCACAGAACGGGCCTCCCGTGCTCTGTCATCTGCAGCGTGCCCTTCCTGTCTCTGTGAAGGTTACTTTGGGAATCCTGTACTGGCTGTGGGCTGGCTGCTGGGCCTGTCGTGCGGCTGGCTGCTTCCCCACCTTCCTTCTCGGCCTCCCTTCCCAGCCATTCTGACACACAGGCAGTGTTCCTGCTGGGGTAGATCAGCCTGCTTGTTGAAGGCTGAGCGTGCTGCTGATGGACAAATTTTTGTCCGGTCCTGGCAGCTTGCAACACGTGCCTTTTTCCAGGCTGCCCTCCCTAGAGAAAGGCCAAGGAAGGAGTACGTTCTGTTGTGGGCTGTTCAGAAGTTGTGAGTTCATCACAACATCACAACATAAAAGACCTCCTGCGGCCTCTGCTTGAACACATATAAGCAATCAGCAGAGAGCTCCAGCAGCCCCGTCTTGGCTGCTTTGTTTTGCCACAGACATGAGCAGGTGAGAAATGCTCATCAGTGCGCTCGCTGTGATTGCAAAGTAGATTTTATTTATTAATGTTCTCAGTAGCGATCAGGGAACGTTCCTGGCTTGTTGCAGCTGCTATGCTTGTATTTGGCTCATCCTGTTACAAAAATGCAAAGGGATTATGGGGCTTTGGTGGCTTTAATAAAATCTATTTCTGCTGTTAGGATCATTGATGTGGTATATGACTTGAATTAAAGTTCTCATTATCGCATTAAGATGAAACAAGGAGTTAATTAAGTGTAGGGAAGTAATTGATAAAACTGCAACATGCAGTGAAAAATGAGACAGTATTTTTCACTAAACCCTTGCGTTCTCCCACTTGTAAGTACCACTCCTATGAATGTACATTGGAGTGTGCTTCTGACTCAGGCAGAAAGCTTTCACGTTTGGCAGTACTGCACCGCTTGGTAGTAATGTGGTGGCACAGCATTTTCTGAACATTCTTGTGATAGAAAAACCCTGTTAAATTATAGAGGTACTTTTCTTACCCTTGCACTTTTGTGGCTTGAAAAGAAAACTGTGTTAAAACTTGGCTTCTGGAAGTGGCTGAAGGTCAAGTTGCAGACTTGAAAATTGGTTTTGATTCGAAATAGAAAAGTTGAAGACGATGTAAGAATGTATGTATTGGTTGCATGTGATTTTTGTTAATTTTAGGAAGATCTGTTGGGTCATGAGTCATGGAACGTGCAGATATTTTACCTTAGGACCATTCTTTTTCTACCACATTATCGTTTTGGTTTGGTTTTAGTAATCCAAGAGTTGAGGCAGGAAGACAGATGACCCTTAACAGCTCTTTGGCTTGAGATGTTGAGCAGTGTACTACACATCTTATGTACCCATTAGAAATGTCAAGCTCAGTTTATTTCTATTGGAGCATTTTTTTACCTTGGGTTTTCTGATATATGAATGCTCAGTGTGTAGATGTACTCTGAATATTTGGTAGTAAAGCTTATGATATTTCATCTGCAAACCATGGTGAGCAATAACAAAGTAAGTGCGTCCTGAGAAGGCTGAGACAAGTCAGAGTCTTGAACCAGTGCTGCCTTTTTTTGAAAGAGTTGGGCTCTTATCCCCAAATACATGATCTAATCTGTTTTGCAAAGCTAAGCTCCTTCCCTTCCCTTCCCTTCCCTTCCCTTCCCTTCCCTTCCCTTCCCTTCCCTTCCCTTCCCTTCCCTTCCCTTCCCTTCCCTTCCCTTCCCTTCCCTTCCCTTCCCTTCCCTTCCCTTCCCTTCCCTTCCCTTCCCTTCCCTTCCCTTCCCTTCCCTTCCCTTCCCTTCCCTTCCCTTCCTCTCCCCTCCCCTCTTCCCTCGAGAGTAAAAACAGTTGGTGGAGCTGCATGCAGTTTCTGTCCATTTGCTTATGAGTCTCAGACAGCGTTGCTGCCTGCGGAGAAATGCAATCTCTGAATGCAGGAGGTTAACCTCACTGGTTTTTAGATGCCACATCAAAAACAAGAGCTTCTCTTGCTCTCTGATGTGGCAATACACGTGATACATCCTGACTTCAGTAAGGCTTTAAATGCTGTGACCAAAATGAGAAGCGAACTCTGTACGAAAGATGTAGGCAGATGGGAAAGAGCCCAGAGGGGAGTGACAAGAATAGGAGGCTTAGCAAACATAAGCTGTAATGGAAGATGGAATGAATTGATTTGTTTAGCCTAAAAATACAGAAGGAAAATGCAAGTCACTTGGTACAGAAAAGGTTGCTTTTAAAGGCAGGACAGTCAGCTTTCCTCTGTGATCACATACAGATGCCAGAAGACATCGGGCAAAGATTTAAGTTCATTATTAGGACAGACATTGGAACTTTCAGGGAGGTCGCAAAGTGAAAGACAGGATGTTAGAAAACAAGACTGGAATTTGGAGAATGGATTAGACAGAAATCCTTGAAGTAGTTTAGATATGTGCCCTCAGGTGGTGCAATTAGACAGTACTCTGAAATATCTTCCTTTAGTGCTGGCTGAGACTATGGGAAGCTTTCAGATTACAGAGCTCATAATGGTGTTTTCCTGGAGAAAAGATGTACAACTTTCTGCCAAAAGAGGGCAGAGCTCATTTTGAGTCTTTTCTGTGCCCACACCTATGAGGCTTGGGAAGAAGTAGTGCAGAAATTGAGATGATGGGCACTTTAAAATCAGATGGGACAGTAAAGGGTTTATCAGGCACAGAATCACTCAGTTACTGTTGAGTCACAGAATCATTAAGGCTGGAAAAAAAAAACTGAGATCATCTAGTACAGCAGTCAATATCTGTTGGACATCAGTATTTCCAGGCCTGTAATTGGATCTTAATGGAGTTTTTTTTAATCCAGTATTTGTTGGGATATCTTCTAATCTGCAGTACTGTGGGTATCCCAAGCTATTTCTCATTCATCCTGGATGGAATATGTTTACTCTGTTGGTGCCCCTTTTTGCTAACACCCAGGAGACACACTTATCTGCTCTTCTTCCAGGTAAACTTGCACAAAAACTCTGCTTCCATTACTGATTTAAACAGCTTATAATATGTTTGAGCCATCTATGATTGCCTTTCATTCTGCTGTATATCATATCTGTTCTCAGTATCACTCAAGTAAATTTGTTTGGGGAATTATACAAAATCCATTTCTGTGGGCTAGAAACTCAGAAAACGAGCAGGCTGCTGTGTTCTTTGTGAAATGAAAATATTTCTTTCTGCTATTTGTGGAAAAACAAGGCAATGAAAAGATCGTACAAATCCATAACTCAGGTTCCATTCACAGCCATAATACTCTTGTATGTCATAGTACATGTCAAACTTAACAATATTCACACTATTAAGTTCTTTGAAGCATAAGTTTTACTCATGCTTAGGAAAATTGCCAGGTAGCAAGAACTGTAGCTCTGTTCTCTTGGGTCTTAAATCTTGTGCCCTGTACAGATTTCAAAGTTAATGCAAACAAAACAGCTGCTGAGAAGATCCAAATGCAGGGATTTAAGTGTGTGCCAGTGATGACATTTCCATGATTGCAATCTACCAAAAAATGTTCACCTTGGACAGAGAATGAGAGCTGATTGTAGGGAATTCTTGCTGTTTTGGAACATACATGGCTGTGTTTATGTTCCCTTCATCAGACTCACAGCAAGTGGAAGATGCAGTTGGCCAGCAGTGGGCATTCTGAGCAGCACACCGCCTGCTGCATGCGATGCTCCACGTGTTCAGTGTTTCCTGTGATGTCAGGCTGTGGGAATTGGAAAAACGTTGTGGGAATAAGTGGTGTGGGAGTGCCTGTGTGTTAGGGATGCACGGAGGTGGTTTCTGTATTGATGCTATTGCTTTCTTTATGCATGAGAGCCAGGCTTGCAGGCTGTGCATCTCAAAACCTTCCTGTTGCAAGTACATCTGTATTGATGAGTAGTGCTACTGTAATTTTTCTGCCATGGCACTTGTCAGGATTACTTCTTGCCGCTGTTTATTCTGCTTGTGCTTGGTTTAACTGTTTCTCTTGATTTGCACCATGTTTTCTAATTAGTTCAGTTTTTCCTCCTTGCTGACTTGCAAGCGACGAACAAAGAATATTTGTGTTTACAGTTGAGCCTTAGATTTATCTCTGGCTGTACAGGGGGCAAAAATATCTTGAGAAAAGAGTGATGAACATTCCTCAATGGTTGCTGAACATTTATGAGACCAGGCAGTGGATGCTGGCACGGTGAGGAGTTGGTGGTGCTCTTCAGCAGTGGTGACAGTGACAGTGGGTCACCTCTGTTGGTGCAGGTTTTCACAACCATGGCGTGCAGGCTTGTCTTCATTGTTGCATAGCTAACAGTGGTGACTGATGAAAAACATCATTGTGTAGCTGGGAATTTGCCCTGTCAAGCGCAACTGTTGTGCTCATTCTATCTGTTGTAGTTTCAATGGAAATAAATAGGCTTTACTTTCAGAACGGCCTACATATATGCGGCCCAAGACAATTCCTCTTCACTCAAAGCAGCCCAGGCAAGCCAAAAGGTTGGACACCCATGGGGAGAGCTGTGTTTGTCATTGGTCTTAGCTGGTTCTGTCTGTGCAGGAAGGTCTCAGGATGCTATGCTTGTCTGTGCTGCTGGAGGCATCTTTCAGGGTAGGTGTAGGCACATTCTGCAAGCAGGCTGGCAAAGCCCAGTCTCTCCTCAGAAAAAATTTTGCATCCAGCTATTTAAAAAGTCTGGAAATGATGCATCTGGCCCTCTAGATATTTTTTCTTGCATGTCTTTGAAGGATGTAAAGCTGTTCAAACCCATCCCACTAAGAACCTCTGCAAAAATTGCAGTAGCAATAACCTGCTTGCCATTCCAGCAAAGTGCCTTCTTGGAGCACAAGCTAATGGATATGTGTCCTGATGCAAACAGGCTGCATAACACACCAGATTGCTTCTAAGGCTCTATGTTTTTTATTCCTGGTCATAAATGTTTTACAGACTTCATGCCATGCCCTTGTTTCATGCTTAATGCCAGCTTTTTCCACATTACTACACTTGCTGGAAAACTACTTTCGGGAGATCTGCATGAAAAATTTGAGGGCATGAGTAAATGAGTAACATATAATTTACTATAAATAACTATATTTCTGTAAAAAGCTTGTTGAGAGGGAGAGAATAATTAATGACACAGGCTTAATAAGCAGTAAGATAACTTTAGCCAGGGTGGCTGTGC
Organism: Chrysolophus pictus; assembly: GCA_037305975.1. NCBI lineage: Eukaryota > Metazoa > Chordata > Aves > Galliformes > Phasianidae > Chrysolophus > Chrysolophus pictus. The sequence continues at coordinate 2,656,693 of CM074583.1, read as the reverse complement.
AGTCCAGAAGGCTGACATACCTGCAAAAGAGCAAAAGTAAGGTTGGTTGTGCTTGCTGTTGCTGAGTGCCCTAAAATCCTTTAAAGTTTCCTCCAGAGCCAGTCTGGTCTTGTAAGTTGTCAGTAATGTGTTTTTTTAAAACTCCATCCATCTATTTTTTATTTGCTAGATAAAACTTTCAACCACCCTGATGTACCAAAGCCATTAAAGATGGGGCGTGTTAGGAGGGTTGATGAGCAGGTCTCCATTTGCTTTGCAGTATTTCTGGGCATCTCTCAGTGTGAGCAAATATCCTTCACGCCCTGAAGCAATCCCAAGCTATGTGCTATACAGAATGGTGAGGGATAGTTTTCAGGCTGTTGCAGAGCTGTTATACAGGGGTCATTCCTCAACTTATTTTTGCAGGCTGTTGCCTTCTGGAAATCTTGTAGACATTCCCCTTTATCTGCCTCCCATCCTGGAGTACCACCAACACTGGAGGAGCCAAGAAGCCCTGATGTTCAGAGCAGTGCCATCCTCCTGTTGCAGAACAGAGGCACTCTGCAGGCGACTTCTACTTCTCTGGAAGGGACCCCTTGAAGTGTGAAGTTTGGCAGCGTATCTGCATGAAGGAGCTTGGAGATAGAAACATTTAATTTTTCTGGATGAGAAGATTCAAACGTGCAATCCCCACAGAGGGTGAAACAAGAATAGAATGGCAGAGTTCAGCTGAGAGGTTCCGAAGGAAATGGCTGCTCGTATTTATCATTTCTGTTTCTCACCAGTCGTTCTGTCTGTTTAGCTGCCTTCGTTTCCTGCCTTCGTTCCATCTCTTCCTACAGCAGTATTTCAGTTCATCTTTAGCCTTCCTGGTATTGGTTACTCTAAAAAATCCATTGGAATTCCCATGACCAAGGAGTCCAGGCTTTCTAATATGCACAGTGAAGGAGGAGGGGTTGAAAAGCTGATGGGGATGTTTAAAAACTTCTTGCTATTAGATGTAGTAAATATTAATGCCCTTTAAAAACCCTTTACTGGTTGGAAATTCTTTTTTTTCTTTTTTTTTCCTGCTCTTCAGTGATCATAGAATCATAGAATGGCCTGGGTTGAAAAGGACCACAATGCTCATCTAATTTCAACCCCCTGCTGTGTGCAGGGTCACCAGCCACCAGACCAGGCTGCCCAGAGCCACGTCCATGAACTGTATTTAGGTATTCAGGAGAAGCCCTTTGACTCTCTCCAGAGGGAGCTCTTTTTTTCCTCTTCCTTTTTTTCTTTTCTTCTCAACTTTACATTTTTGGATGGATTTTTCACATTTGTTTGGATCCCGCAGCCTTACTCGAGCATAATTGGCTCATTAGGTTTTCTGCTAGTAATCGCCCCTGATCTTAGCTTCTTCAAAGGCATTTAAAAAAGCAGCTACAAATTACTTACTGCTCTAACTCATCTTACTTTCAGCTGAATGTGCAAGCCAATCCAGTGAATAAGCCAATCCAACGAATAAGCCAATCGAAGGAAAAAGCAGATCCTTCCAGCCCTTGTAATCAATACTTTACATCATATTTTGCTGAGCAAGATTGAATAGATTGAATAGGTGTGTGTGTGTGCTCTCCTCCATATTTCTGCATTTCTGGAGCTGCAGTCCATACTGTAATATTACCCAGTTACACCTGGCAAGGAGGAATGAGTTTCAGGATGAGTGCAGTGAGTTTGAGAAAGCTATAGACTGCTTATAAAAGTATAGGATTTCTTTCTGCCAAATCTGGCTTATGATCCTGGTGTTTCTGCAGGCTGCATGCATGTTGTTGGCAGGGTTCAAAGAATCTGATTTTTTTCCATCAATACCTGCCCACACATTTCTACCTCCCTTTTCTTTCCATGCTTGAATGGCCGCAATTTCAACCTGAAATCTTCAGGTTTTGAGCTCTCCCTGTCTATTATGTGAGGGTAGAACTTAACAAACCTACTAAAAAAGTTATTTTCTGGTGTCAGATTTATTGAGAATGATCTTTTGTAGGGAGAAGGCACCATGAGCAAGCCCTTCATTCTTAGCTGAGGAAATGAAGCCTATTACAAGGTGCTGCCCAGGACTGGGGCAATGCGTGCATCAGCCACGGAGCAGCACCAGCACCCACTGACTGCTTTCATGCATCCATCAGCCTGTGTGAAAGCCCACACTGTGACCTATCAGCAGTCACAGATGTCTGAGAGGGATCAGAGTTTGTGCCAACGTTGGCTTTTCTCACAGCTGATGTTGAGAGACGTACTGTGGAAGAGTGATGAGCATCATCCCTGATGGCACAGACAGGAGGAAGGTGGGCTCTGTATGTCAGCACCATCCACACTCCAGCAGCATCAATACAAGGAGGCATTCAGTTCTTCTGTTCTGTGGCTTTTCCCCTGTCTGGTTGCATATTTTTTAATTACCACAACTTTAGAGAGAAACGATTGATGACCAACATGCGACTGCTGGTTAATGAAAATCAGCCATTAGGTGGCAGAATTGCTAATTGCATCTTTAATTGATTTTTTTCTGGCCAGTTTCATCAGTTAAGGAGAAAAACACATGGAACAAAATGTAGTCTCTTCATTAAAGACGTTGGTGTTTATGAGAGCATCTCATCCTTGCATTATGAAGCCCTGTGTGTGGCCATGAGTGTGAAGGGAGTTGAATTATTAGCAGCTCACCTCTGTCCTTCTGTAGACACCTTAAGAAAATACTTGAAGTACCAGTGCTGCTGGAGATGGCTTTGGAAGCATCAAGGGAAATGCTGACAGAGATTTAATTATAATAGCAGTAGTGGCTGTTGCTGTGTTAATAGCAGCTGGTGATGCAGTTGCTGCCATCTGTTAATGCCCCCAAATTGTGATATGGCACATCCTTTATGGAGGAATTAACAATAATTTAGTATCTATCAAATGAAATCACCTTGATTTGCTGACAGCTTTACCTTGATAACGATTAATTGCAAAATAATGGGGAGTTAAATGTACCACTGTGAGCATTTTTATCATAGACTAGCTAATGCCCCTGTCTAAGTACAGCATCCTGGAGGGTTTATTTTTGAAGTGCTGCTGAGGGGCATTATTTGATGCATTTCCTTCCAATAATCCATATAAGTAGAGCTAGATTAAAGGCTCAATTTAGCATATTAATTTCTATTTGCAGCAGATTAGGACTCTGAAAACACTTGTGGTTCTGCCGATGCGTGCTAACTTATGAAATGTTAATGACTGACTCTTCTGCTTCAAAAAGAGAGAAAATGAGGCTGAACTGAAAGAAGTGCCTCTGCAACCCAGGTCGGGTGAGCCTGGGGTAGGAGAACACCCAATGGATGGGCTGGCCAAGTGTGTGTCTCATGGCTCCCAGGTCGTCTGGCTGCGCTCTAAGTTAGAATCCAAACCATTCATTTCTGATGAATCAGTTTCTCTTCCAAGTGATGGGGAGGAATATTCCATTTGAGTATACTCTGAGGAGTTATTTTTGAATATCAGCTTCTGTCAAAGCCTTTATTTTGGTCAGTGTGATGAACTATCAATGCCATAAATAACAGTGAAAAATGAAGTACCGAGCCAATTTGGGGCCCTGTTGGTTTTCATTTCCCTCGTAACTCCTTTTGTTTGTTCCTGCTGAACAGCAGATGGGGGAGGTGACATGTTCTCTGGTTAGGTAGAAGAGTTGTAAGTAATAAATAACAGAAGAGTGTTAATTATCAGAAGCAGTAGGAGGGAAAGAGTAAACTTTGCGCTATTGAAGTCAGGTAAACTCAAAATCTATTATTTCCTTCTTTGTGTGTAAGTCAGTCACCCACAGTTAGAATCATAGAGTCATTGGCCCACCAAGGTTGGAGAGGACCTATAAGATCATCCAATGCAACTGTCTGCCTATCACCAGTAGTTCTCACAATTACAAAATGATTTTAAAGCAAATGGTTCTGTCTTGTTCTGCTGCGTTGGCTTTCCGATGCAGGATCCAAGGGGGGCTGTGGCTGGGGCAGATGGATGTTTGGTAGGACTTGGGATGGAGGCTTCTTTCTCCCTCACTTTATTTTCATGCAAGGCACTGTTTTCTGTTAGGGAGGATTAGAAGGCATGCATTAAAAAGCGTTAAATTTGCTGAGGCAGTTGATGTTTACAGCTCTTGTAGAATTATTCATTAAAATATTAAATGCTAGACAGCCTGCCTTTTTTTAAACTCAGTGATTTAGTGTCCCTCTTAAGAATCACGTCGTGTGATTCAGACATCTAAGGACTAAATAAGACAAAACAAAACCATCAAAATTACCCACAGAAGCGTTATTTCTTGGGTTTGCATTTCCTAAATTGTCACTGGAGCGATGGGGATGGATTTGCTTGGCAGGAAGACTGCAAGTTTGACTCAGCTCCCTCCCAGCACCAAGCACACCATGCAGACTGGAGGGGCTGCGTCCTTCTGCAGGGAATGTTTCACAGTTTCCCACCCAGGACGATGGCCCTGCATCTCATAAGGCTGTAGCATCACTGGTGTTGCCTTCAATTTTGTTTCTCATTTGGTTGCACAGGTGGCAGGGAGCAGCAGAGTGTGACACTGTGATGAGAAATGCTTGCGTGCTTTGTTGCTTTGATAAATGCTGATGGTATCTCTGTTGTGTTTTCTGTGTGTTCCAGGAAAAAAGTGCCAGTTCAAATGTAAGACTTAAATCTAATAAAGAGATCCCAGGATTAGTACATCAACCCAGAGCAAAGTAAGTTCAGTTGTTTTTATTTAATTTTAATACAAATAATTGCAGAATTGAAGTAGTATCTGTGGCCAACTGGTGGTTTGAGCAGCCCTAAATCCATACCCACTTTAACTAAATCAGGTAAGAGCAATATTGGCACCAGCCTCCTGCAGTGTCCTGTCCCTTGCACAGCTGAGGTGCAGGACTTAAACGTGTGTGAGATGCACCTTGCCATGCCTTAAGGCATACCACACTGTGTTACTTCTCAGTTTTTCATACATTTTACACACAGACAAACATTTATGTGCACTGGTGTTCCTGATCACTAGCAGCTAAGCTGTGTTCCTGGAAACTAGCTGCTAAGTTCCCAGGGAAGCTTTTGCTGGCTCTCGGCTTAAGTTAGCAGACATAGAGCCTGTCAGACCCCTGGGAGAACCCCTTCCATTTCAAACAGTGAGGTTGTTGCTTGGAATGAAGGCTGATTCGCAGCTGAGATGGCCTGGCTGAGATCAGTCCACGTGGCATATGCTGTGAAATATTTAGCTCCTATGGCAGGGCTGTTAATGATGGTAGTTACTTGTTTCTTATCTAAATCACCGTTGTGTTTTAATCACGAATTAGATTGAAAATAACACTATGTGGAACCATATATCAGGTTCTTAACAGAGAGACGATAAACCTTTGCTGCTGAGTTTTGAACATCAGCAGAAATGCTGTTCTTTATGCTCTGCCTTCAGGACACTTATTAACTTAAACTTGCCACATACCAAGTGCACTGTATGCAGTTTCACTAATTTCCCAATGAACTGACAGTGTAATTCAGTCTCCTTTCAAACAGAGGAGACAAAGTGCTTTGGATGTAATTGCATGGAAGTTTGCAGCAAGGAGATGAGGGTAGAACCACCATTCAGCAAAGCAAAGCTGTGCTTCATTACTGCAGCCTGCTCCTTCCCAGCAGTGTCAGAGATGTATTCCAGTGCTTTGATATCAAGCACAGTTGTCTTCTTCTGTGCCTGCAAGTGTTAGTCAGCCTGGGCCTAAAAGAGCCCTTCTTTTGGAAGAGTCCCCTCTTCTAGTGCATCCAGGGCAGCATGGAAAAGGGCAGCTTAACTAAAGGAGCAGAAACAGGCAGGTAAATGGTAAGGTGTTTCTTTTAGCACCCTTGCAAGAATGGGTGTTATTTCAAAATGAAAAGCAGCCCACATAGCAAAGTAAGATTGTGAGGGCTTCTCCTGTACATAGGAGGATTTCGATTTCTACATCTGCAGCCCTGGAATTCTAAAGCAATGTGTAAGGAGCCAGCAGTAGACTTTGGGGGACTTTGGCAAGGCCAGGGAGCTGGTCCTTCCTTGCCATGTTGGCTGCTAATGAAGCTTTACCTTCGTGGGGCTTTGTCCTTGCATCTTGCCCTTGCAAACCAGCTCAGCTGACATCTTGGAGAATCCCATTTTTTGGTAAAATGTGTTCCATCAGCCAGGCACGAAACATTTAAAACACAAATGTGCTTCCTGATGTTTTCTGATTTCTTTCTGGGGAAAAAAATTTCTTCTGCTTCATTGCGGTGCTTTTCTCTCTCAGTATTATTCCCTGCTAAGGATTTTATAATTTCCCACAGCTCCTCAGAACACACACACTGTCACATTTGCGTGTTGCATCTTTAGATCTCAGGGCAATTTTACTGCTTGGTTAAACTTTTCTGAGGATCGTGTCCTGTCCCCAATGGAATTCTGATGTTTATGGCAATGCAATACCTTTTTTTCCCCTCCACTTAGTTTTCTTACTAACCATGGTTGAAGTGAACAGTCTGATTTGACCCAGAACTGGATCTACGATGGTGCAAAGGCAAAAACATGTTTCCAGAGCTCTCTCCATCTCATGAAGTACAGCAAGTGCTGTGCTTCAGTGGGGATGCTTCCCTTCCCTGCTGTACACTGCAGGTCCCTTGAGGTCTTTGCTGGGGCTGAGTTCCTGCATCTCCTTACCAATTGGGTGTACCAGCATTACGAGAGGGCTTGTGCTCACGCTCCTTCCATCTGCTGAGAAATCTCCATGTTTTGGTCATCAGAGCAGCAGCCTTTGCCAACAGCTGTTTCTGTCCAATGGTGATACTTGGGGATTGAATTCTGCAATCTGCTGGGGACTTAAGTGTAGGAATTTTTCATCTGCTTCCAAAAATTACGTTATCATCTGTAGAGTGAGTGGGTCTTCAATTCGGGGCCAGGAATCTGCCTGCCCAGAGGACAGATGGCAGGTTTGCTGCCCCATACAAGCATTTTGTCCCCATTACCATTGAAGAAAAGGCTCCAAGATCTATGTGTCCTTCAGACTACCTGGCATCGCTGTTATGACTGGCACCAGTCTCCCATTCCTTCTCCCTCTCCTCTCTTTCCATCCTGCCTTCAGTGCCTGGCATTTCTCTGCAGACCCCACATGCCCAGGCTCTGTTCCAGAGGATGCTCCACCCCTGTGTTGCAGAAAGGATGTTGTTATTTCAGGAAAGAGACTCTTACCACCCCATAGCATAAATAGAGCAGACACACCCCAAGTATTGTCTGCCTCACATCCTCACCTTCATCTCCTCACTCTTTCCCTTTGTGTCTGCCCTTTGCTGTATTTTGGGATCACGGGTCACCCCTGGGGAAGGGCTTGTTGTCCTGTGCCACCATCAAGTGTTTGACAGCCAAAAGTGGTCTTTTCCAGCCCTATTCACTAATGCAGAACCCCCTCACTAAATGCTGAGCCTCTTGATGCTGTAGATTTGATTGATGTGAATGATCTGTGGGTCACCCAAGCTGAGCCTGAGGCCACACGTGAGTACTTGCCCAGTTGTAGTGGGGCAGGGAGGTTTTACAGAATAAGGCTGTGATTTAGACCTTCATCTCACATTGCAGGCACTTTGTGCTGGTGAAGCTGGCAGTCTTCAGCACTTTGTTTTGAGGGGGCTTTTCTAGCCCAAGGAAAGGCAGTGGGCTGTCAGGTTTCCTCTGAATGTATGTGGATGCTGGTTAACATCCCAAGTCTAGTACACATGCAGAATCAAATGCAGGAATGTCTTCTGTAGGGCAAAAGCATGAAGTGATTTATTTTTCCGTGGGGTGAAAACTTAAAGCTGGGTCAGTGTGAGTGTTTTTTAAATGGAAAAAGTTCTGTTGGTACTGATGCTCTGCCTTTGCTTTTCAGCATGCACATCTCTGAAAGCCAACAAGAATTCTTCAGAATGCTTGATGAAAAAATTGAAAAGGTAAGGAGTCATAAAGTTCTGTTTTGATCCTGTTTTCCCAGCTCTGTGGGGAGGAGAAGTGGGCACTGCTGCAGCATCTGTGTCCTACACTTCTCCAAGGGACTTGAACGATTGCACTAATCCTATAAATATTGAGCTGCTTTCTCTGTAAAGCATCACCTTCCGGAATGTCAAATGCATAATCTCCAGTGAAATGAGTTTTTTCCAGAGATGTGTTTTATCTACAAACCAGAGCATCTGATGGCTGTATCTAGTTATTAGAATTCAGGTTAGTTTTGTTTTCTTGGTTTGTTCTGGGGCAGTAATGCCATTTGTTCACCAGCTGCCACACTGGAGATGCAGCTGACTGTCTCCTCGCTTTGGATCACCGTCTCAGATCCTTGCAGGTGTTCTATGGGGCTCTTACACTGCTTTGCTATGTAGATCAGGGGACTGCCAATTAAGATGAAATATACTGTCTTATATGTCAAAGAGACAGACAGCTCCTGTGCATTTCAAGCTGCTGACGTCATGTAATACAGATGAGTTACATGAGTTGTCATGAGCGATAAGAATTACAGAGCAAATTAAAAGTGTATTTTGGACTCAGCAAAAAGAGGGCTGACTGAAATGAAATGTCTTTAATCCAAGCATGGAATCCAAAGGACACCGGCTGATGGCTTGGCAGCTGAAAATAAATAGTGTTTATGAGTCCTAGAGGTCAAAAAAGCCTTGATGCAAAGGCCTGGAGAATTTCCCTAAGAGAAATTCCATCCCTTGTTGGCACCCATCATGTGCCATGTTCCTAGCTGCAAGTATTGGCATTGCAGAGCTGATTTTACTTCTGTAAAAATGGCCCAAAGGTAAAAATCAGAATGTCAGACGCAGCACAGGATGCTTCTGCCTACCAAAATTCAATGTCAAAACACTGTGAGGCATTTGAAGGGAGACATCTGCTAGTGCCTCTGTTTGAGTGTCTGTCCTTATGAGAGGAGCTAGAACTGAACTGCTTACATGGAACTTGATGTAATTATGATAATTAAAACCATAGGATTTGCAGAAAGAAATCCCAGTATAAAGCTCAGGTTTGAATGCTGAGCTATGAAGGCAGTCAGCTGCATTTTGGTTCTGCTAGGTCAACTGGACCTTTTTGCAGGGTGCCAGAATGTGAAAAAAAAAAATAAATAAATAAAGAGAAAGCCTGATGAGAAGGCAGGGAGGTATGGATTAGCTAGACAGAGGGGGGACAGAAGAAATTGTGTATCCAAAACAAGGCACAAACCCCACAAGGAGGTGCGAGTGGCACTGGATACAGGGTGATGTGTGACGCCCAGGGGAGGAATGGGCAGCACCTGGGGGAAGCTGCTGCACTCATCCTGGTGAGAGAAACCTGGCTGTGAATTACTGCCTGTGGCTGTGAAGGTCAAACCATATCCTTGTTATGAGTCCTGGTTTTCTCCTGAGTACAGTCATTGCAGGCTCAAGGCCTTAAACTTGAACATTCTTTGGGTTCTGTCCCATCAGGGCTTCTGGGAAGGCGTGGAGTAAAAGAAATATTAACAATCAGTTTGGAAAACTTACTTTATTTAGCATCTTGACAATGGCCATCACAAATAAAGGTCTCAAAAATGACTGCTTTCTCTGAATCCTCCTACAGGAGGAGTAGATGATCATCAGAAATTCTTATTTAAATATATATTGTTCCTATAGGGCGAGGCACAGTATGTAGGACTGGTTCCATCTCTCCTGGTTACCGGCTGGTATTTGGGTAGAGGAGAAATTGCCCAAGGTTTGTGCACAGGTCACGTCCTCCTTCCTCAGCTCTGCCTGGAGAGCTGATAAACTTCGTCGTTACTGATAAAAATCCCATTAGGGAATAAGGTGTAGACAAAAGCTTTTGTTCTGAAAACAGACGAAAAAAAAAAAAAGTCCTCTCAGCTCAACATATAACCCAAGTAAAACCAGTGATTTTCTTGTGCAAGCTGCCAAGCCAGGCCGCCTTGCCTTCACTCCGGCGTTATTCCTGGCTGCCATAAAACAAACTGCCTTTTGTCATCAGGCTTTGCAACAGAGCTGTGTTCCACCTCGGTGATGGCAGAGAAGGGAAGGGGATGGAGGAGCAGCTGCAGGGCCGCGTGGGTTCCTCGCTTCCTCCCGCTGCCATCCATCTTCCCTCACTGCTGAGCTGGCAGGAGGCCGGCCTGCTCCCTCGGTGTGGGAAACCAAGGGTTTCCCTGCAAAAAAAATAGAATGATGGTATGGTTTGGGTTGGAAGGGACCTTTAAAATCATCTGGTTCCATCCCCTTGCTATAGGCAGGGACACCTCCCACCAGATCAGGTTGCTCACAGCCCCATCCAGCCTGGCCTTGAATTCCTCCAGGGAGAGAGCATTCCCAGCCTCACTGGGCAACCTGTTCCAGTGTCTCACAATAAATCATTTCTTCCTAATACCTAGTCTAAATGTATCCTCTTCAGTTTCAAGCCATTTCCCCTCATCCTGTCGCCACATGCCCCTCCCCACCACCAAATACAGCCACCTTTGGCTGTAACGTAGTGCAGCGGGGGCTTTTCACCTTGCAATTGGGCACTGCCACAACCTGGGCTTTGACTTTGCTTTTTGGGGTCTCTCTGTGCAGAGCTGAGGGGTGGAAGGCCTGCCTGGTGGTCCCCAGCACTGATGGATTTGGGCATCACTGTGAATGCAGTATTTCTGCATCCCACCAACCACTCCTCCTTCTGAATCAAAGAATGAATTTGTTTCTTTCTGGGTCAGCGGCTGCAGAGTTGAAATGAGGGCTGATCAGTCCCTTGGGACTTCTGGTCGTGCAGAGGAAGCCCTGTCATTAATGGTGTGGGGTCACAGGCAGCTGTGTAAGTGCTGGGCACAGAGCAGGGACCCTCCAGCAAGGTGAGCGCGGTATCATCAGGGGCACTTTAATTCAGAAGATTTTGTCACCAGCACGTGCCCTACATCAATTATGCATCCCAAGAAACCTCTCTTCCTCTTTTTTCCCCCCTTTTTTCTTTTGGAAAAGGGCAGGCACCCATTCTGATCTGTGGCTCGGCTCGATTCCCAGCTGAAGCAGCCCAGCACATGGGACCAAGGGGGATAGTCCAGACGTGAAGGTTTTTAATCCCAGATTTGAGGCACCCGTTTTACTCAGGGTATTTTGGGTGGTTTGTGCATTCAGAAGCTGAGCTCCGGCTGTTTCATCCCAAGGCTAAATATCCTGGGAGATGCTGCTGAGTTTTGGATGATACGGGAAATGCAGCGCACCTGCTCTGCACAAAAGCTGTGGTTGTTGAAGCTTAGCTTGTTTTCCTTCATTGTGCAAGTACAATTTCAATATGAATAGTGTCTTTTGCTCTTCTGTTAAGCTCTTCTGAGGTTATGTGATGCAGTGTCTCCATGCATAGCATTGCTCATTTGATTATGTGCTTGGTTGCTTTTGCATTGGAGATTGTGCTGTAGTGATGGATCTATGAGGCTGCGTACATCCAGGTGTGGCGTTACTCAGACAAGCTTTGTAAATCAGTGGGTTGGATCCCCTGGGATTCAATATGGGGAATGAAAAGTACAAGATTTGCAGGGGCAAAAAGGGAGCAGCTTCCTGTCCTGGTGCCATGCGGGTCTTCCAGAAATGGCTGTAGGAGTCGTGCAAACATCATTCCTTGTTTTTCAGCTTTCTGCCCGGCTCTGAACATTTACAGACCTGAAATACACAGTCTGTAAGTATTTGTTGCTTTCTATCCCAGCAAGTCATTAACCTGTCTGGCTTTTTTCCTTGCAGGGTCGTGATTATTGTTCAGAAGAGGAGGATGTCACATAGTGCCAATTCTGCCAATCAAACCAGGAATACTACTGTGTAAATAGATTACAACCCAGTTGAGACCTTTTGGAAGTCTTCTAGAGCAAACAGCACTACATAAAAGAAGATCATTTCCACATTATATGCTCCATTCAGTTACAGTGTTTCTTAATGAACAGATGAGGAATATTGCTAAGAACTCATAAGGAACTATTTTTGTTGCTGCTAGTTAAAACTTGTTGCAACTTTTCACTTTCTCTGTGTCCAGATACGCAGCAGATCCTTAAAGTTAATCCGAAAGACGGTGTTGATTTTATTAAGGCCTCCGGCCTGTTTTCTATCAGGTGAGGTAGTGTTACACAGCTTCCATAAGTGAACATTCAAGCATCTGAGAAACACCCTTACGCTGTCTGTCAGTCCGCGTGCGGCCGGAGTGCTTATTCATGCTGGTGATTTCAAGCTTTGGAGATGGGATGTTTTGCCGTGGCAGGCCTTGTTTCTCTGCTGAGAAGAAGCTGAGAAACTATTATCCATTAAAAGCATGTTATCACTGAAATGCTGGAAGTGATGCAGGAGCAGGAATTTGTATTTTAAGAGGAAAAGAGTTTCATTTAATAGGTATCTTAATCAAGGACTAAGCTTGCAGTATTGGCTTTGCTGAGCACGAATGGGAGTGTGATCACAATCATTTTGAATCTCTTTTTTTCTAAGAAAATAAACATTTTACTGTTTTTATGTATCCTTGTCTTTTCCCATTCATGTAACATTCATGTTCTGAGAGCCCGGGGGCTGGGAAGGCAAAACCAGCCCTGGGAATTTACGGCAGCGGATCTGATCTGTGAAAGCAGTGCTGTGCCAATGGGGTGTATCTGCTGCATCTCCTGTAGAGTTTATTTCTCCAGATGATACAGAGGGGATGCTGTCTTCTCAAAAGCAGATGTGATGTTTTTCACAAATACTGTCATGAGTTTAAAAAAAAAACCAAAAAACAACCCTTAAAGAAGTGGAAAAAAGACAACTTTTGTTTGCATTCCTTTAAAGGAAACTGTTTCCTGTGCCAGTATTTTACCCTTTTCACCTTGACACCGCCAGCTCTGCAGTGCATCCCAAAGAGAAGCTTTCTCAGTGAGTCTGCAGGACGTGGGGTTCGTATTGATGCCGTTGCTCCCACCTGGAGGGCTGCTGCTGTGGGATCTGCCATAAGGCTGCACCAGCAGCCTTGAGTTCTGACATAGTGAGTATCAGTGTGGGGCACTCAGCCCAAACCCTTTAGAAGTGATCATTTCTCTGACCTGGGTCACAGGACCTTCTGCAAAACAGATCCTCCTAAAGGCTTTCAGCTGAAAGCCCCTCTCTTCTGATTTCCACAGATCTCTAAAACACATTGGAATTTCATTACTAGAGCTTTTCTCTCACAGTCACAGCACTGCATTCCACCAATGGCTTTCTATGTAAAAGCTCAGCAAAGAGGGTCCTCCCCAGTGGGTTTTACCCTCACATTGCTGGTGGGTGATGGCCAAGAACTGCTGGCCAGTTCTTGAATCCTTGCTCTGTTTTGCAGCCATTTTGGCAGCAGCTTTGGCAGCACAGCTCTTTCTGAGCATCCCTTCTTCCCGGAGATGAGTTTTTGCTGTGCTCCTTTCCCCCATGCAGTCATGCTGAGTAGGGCTCTTGGGGTCTCTCAGTGCTGCAGAGCCATTTGAGCCTTCAGATGAAAGGGGAGGGCTGTACCCTCACGTATATTTTTTTTTTGCATAATTTATAGCAGCTCTTGAGCAGGTAGGCATGCAAAGGAGATTCAAGAGATTGCATATTTGAATTATTTAAACATTTTAATTAATAAAGTGTTCTGGGGTTGGTCCCACCAGAAGTGCTTCACAAAGCCTTTGTGGGTTATGCAGGAGGGGTTGAGCTGGGTCCTCGATAAACACGGTTCATTTTCTAAGCACTGAACATCTCACCTACAAATTTCACATACGGATGCTGTGTTGCAGACGTTCCATGGTCTTTCAGTACTGCAACACTGTCTGGGCAGCGCGTCCTGCTGGAGGGAAGGTTTGTGGGGAGGCAGTTGGTGGTGATGTGCCCAGAACTGCAGCAGGCTGCTGGTGTGACTGGCTGAGGCTGGTAGGCTCAGCTTTGCTCCCTTTCCCATGGGCAGAGCTGAGTGTTGGCACTTGGGGTGGTAGAGGTGTCCCCTGTTGGCATCAAGGCAACAAGTCTTTGGCCACAGTTCTTCCATCAGCTCTGCGTGGCAGCAGCACAGGGATCTGGCTGGGACAGGGTCTTGCTCAGGTGGGAGCTTGCTCTTAAACCCATGGGCATGTGGGAAACTAAAGCCCAGCGCTGGCAATGTATTGTAAGGAGCCTGGCTGGTCCTTGGGGAACTTGCTCTTGTTGCAGGCAGACCCGCAGGGATGCTGAGGTGGATGGTGCTCTCTAGCCTGGTTTATGTCTTCTGCAGAAGTCATAGCAAATTTTGTCTAAATATGTGCGGCCTCTAAGGATCTGTAATAATATAAGCTGATTATTAATATAAGCTGTAGCTTGAAATGCGTCTCTTCTTGGAGCCATGCCATAAACATATTCAGAAGAGTGAAAAAGAGGTCCGACGTGCTGCACTCAGTGGTAAATGGGTTTTCCGAGGTTTCTTATAAAAGAAATAGCAAGAAAATGATTCCAGGCCAAGTCTCCCTTTAGGAGGCTGATGTACCAGCTGATAGCTCCCGGTTTCAGTGCAGGACAAAACGTGAAGGAATTTCACAGTCACCTTCCCTTGCAAGTGAGCAGATATCTTCAGTGCAAGGGGAAGTCCTGCCCTGGGACAGCAGCACCAACGCTCACCTCCATGCCCAGCCACGTCCCAGCACAGCGCTGCAGTGCGATCCCTCCGAGAGCACAGCAGGGTGAGCCCCACCGCGAGGTGACTGCATGCAGTGGAGCACAGTGCCAGAATTCAGGCATGAAAAGGGTGAGATCCACATTTGAGCGCACACCTCTCCCAGAGACAGATTTCCTAAATCCCTGCTTTCCAGCCCAACTCCACCTAAGGCTGTTCCCACATCTCCATCTCTGCTTGGATGCACAGGCAGATGTGTAGGCTGACACGCAAACAGCCCCAGCTGAGGAACCAGGTCACAGGGCCATCCTTCAGAAAGCTCATCAAAGCAGCTGCTTCATTACCTGACAACTAATGCTGTTTGTGTGAAAGCAGAATGAGGGCAAAGGCTCACCAGATGGGAGAGAAGCCCACTGGCTCCACACATGCCCATCAGACATAAGGATGTGTGAGCCCAGACGTGCGTGTTGCTGGGGGCCTGCTGGAGCCAGGAGGAGTCAGAATCATTAAGGTTGGAAAGACCTAGCCCAGCCATCAAGGATCCAATAATTTGAGGGCTTGGCCCCGTGCTGATGTGGGTACTTGGCTTCTGCAGGGCAGGGGGTGCCCCCAGCACTGCCAGGGGAATGGATGACACAAAAGAGACCTGGGCACTTCAGGACCATTTTGCGGTACGTGTTTGGCCAGGCAGATCCCAAACAGTGCCTGCATGGGATGCTGGGGCCTGGAGCACACATCTGTGGGACAAGGACAGGCTTCCAGGCTGGATGTGGCTCTGGGCAGCCTGGTCTGGTGGTTGGTGACCCTGTACATAGCAGGGGGTTGAAACTGGATGATCATTGTGGTCCTTTTCAACCTAGGCCATTCTACGATTCTAAATAGCTGCTGGCCCTGGGCACTCACAGAGGCCCAGTGCCCTACAGCCCCACAGGGTAAGGGAATGCTTTGCTGGGCACAGCTCAGTGGGTTCCTACTGATGTGACACTGAAAAGATGCTTTGGGGAGTGTTTCCCATCAGAAGTCCCTGCTCTGGGCTCCCACTGCTACTGGGCACTGCCACAGAGCTGCCCCAGCCCCATCTTTCTTATGCATGCATACATTAAAAAAACAATTTGAGGGAAAAAGTTCTCAAGGGTGACTGCTGCAAGAAACTAGAAAGAGGTGTGGGAGCAACGTGATATTCTTGGGTTTTGGCATTCTGATTTCGTGTCTATTAATAATCCCCCGAGTGAGTCATATGGAGATGCATTTATGCACTGAGTCGGAGAGAGCTGCTGCCCAAAATAGCAGCTCTGTAATTTTTTATGATGCTGTAATGCCAGCACGGTGCAGATTGACATCACTTAGCAGAGCCGCTGGCTGGCAATCAGCTCACCCGTGTCAGGCCCTGAAATAAACACGGGAGCCACGTGCTGCATTACATAAACAGCGACGGAAGCCATCGCCTGTCAGAAGTGCCTCTTTCCCATTTCCTACAGCTCTCCCTCCTTTTATCCCTTAGCAAAAGCATCAGCCCTGATCGCCCGTTTCCTTAAACTGGAGCATGAGGAGTTACAAGGAGTAACAGTTCCATGTACCTGGTGCTGCGTTTGGCACTCATGAGATGAAGCCAACTGTCCAGAACAGCTTGACCAGAATATTTACATTTTATTAAATCTTTACAATCAGCAGTTATAATCAAGTACACAATTATGTACACAGATTATATACATTTTAGCCCAACCTTTTACATCACAGTACATCGTTGCCCTTAGAAATATTGTATATGCTTACCACCAGACAGTGAAACCCAACAGAAGTGTTACAGCACCTGTTAGTAGACATCTTCCATAAGAAAATATACGGCTGTAAATCGGGCTGGCTAAAAAGAAAAAAATCCTATAAAATCTGAACATACAATATTTCATTCACAGAATGTTTCTCTATGTTCTGAGTGACGGCTCTGCACACCACGGCCCGATTCTAACTTCTCACCACATGCTTTTCCATGAGCAATGCCTTCAAGAGGAGGAGAAAAAGCTGGGCTCTGGCTTTAACTTCTTTGAGAAACAACACGTGTAAACAATTAAGGATATTCCTCTAAAATCAAATTGGCTAATCTGAATTACATGGCACGGAGTAAGTGGGGCTCCAGCCAGGATTCCTGAATTCAATGCTATACAAACCAATGTGCAATTCCCAAAACGAAGGGCGACTGCTGATGAACAATGGACGAGCAGTGCTCCACCTGGAGCAGACAACCCAGAAAGAACGCTTACTCTTCTCTCCAAAAGATGATTTAAAAAAAATAATAATACATTCTTTTTGCTTTTTAAGATGAGAGTGACAGAAAACCGAACTTTCAGCATGATATAAGGTCAACTAACGCCATCTCCTCCCAAGGAAACACCAAATGAAAACAACCTGAACTGAACTGCCTCCTCACCCTTTCTGCTTTCCCAACAGGTCGCTTCCACAGGTCTGTCCACCTCCCCTGCACCGCTGCGGCTCTCATGGTCACCTCCAAGCACAGCAGAACAAGAACACAGCCTGGAGGAGGGAGGTGATGGGCACCTGCAGACGGCCACCGCCAGGCACACCCACACCCTGCACCACGGCCAGGCAAAGGGCTGTTTGCTGCTTTGGCCATGGGGTGGATGAGCAGCCAGAGGTGAGCTTGTGGTGCTGAGGGAAGCTCAGCTTTTAGGAAAATTTTACTGTTACGCCTAATTTTCTGCAGGTTAAAAAAGATGCACCACCGTAAGCTTGCATTGCAACACTGACAGTCTTAATTAACAGCACAATCAGAGGACCTCTATACGTAGAAAATATAACCCTGCTTTCCCCAAAAGAACTACCAAGCATGAAGGTGCAGTCCATGCTAGAGAGCACTGAGAACAGCAGCACTCTGCTGTGGCACAGGCAGGCAGAGACCCGTGGGATGACACCCAGCCCGCTGCTGGGCTCACAGCTCCACTAACAAAGGGCACTTATGGCTCCTATGGTCCAACCCCTTCCATGAAGAAACCCATATCACAACAAAAAAAATACCCACATAAATACAAAATCCCCCAACTGAAAAACCTCGGCTGCTGCAAGCACTCAGCTCAAACCTCCACACAGTTATCAGTGCAGAGGAATAACTACATTGGAAAGCTGATTTATTTTAAAGGGATGCTTATTCACTGTTTTGCTACCTCTTCGTTTCCTCCAAATCACCTCCTCCTCCAATGATTTAACGTTACCATTCAATTTACGTACATGGTTCTGACTGCCATGCTCCCAAAAGGTGCCTGGGCACTTGCAGCTCCTGAGAGCAGTGTCGTCACATACACATGTATACAGCGTTTGCCTGGGATTTCCATTCATACTGTACAGGAGTATACACAAATAAATACAGTATGGCTGTACTAATAACAGTTGCATATTCAGCACGCATAATTTCACCAGCTAAAAGAAAGGTGCACTTCAGACTGGGACTTTTTTCTTTAAAACATCATAAGGACCAATATAAGCCTTCATTTCTAGTCTGGCGCAGCGTATAGGCAGTGTTCATTTATCTTCTAATATAAAACAATTCTTCTCTCTAAAAGCAGTTTATATAAATCAACTGAATGACCATTTGGCAGTTTCTTTGGACACGGGACATCTCTGTTGTCTAAATAACCCTGCTTTCATTGCAGTAAGGGGGATAACAACCAGGACTCACTCACCTGGGACATGCTCCCAAAGCCCAGAGCAGCACAGCAGCCATCCTCACTGCTCCCATCGCTGCAGCCCAGGCTGTGGGCCCAACAGCCCCCATTGCTGCACTGCACTGCTGCATCAGCCTCACTGCCCAAAGCATCATGCTACAGAAGTTGCTGTTAGAAGTCAGACTTGGGGAAAAAACGAAGATTTTTATCACAGTGGATCTAATTCTGCTTAGTGTGCATTCAGGGAATATTGCCAGGTGAAACTGTGCCTTGGGTAGGTTGGGTTTTCCAACCTGCAGGGCTCAACGTTTGCCCCAGTCTCTTTATCTTCACCTCACGTGTAACTTTATAGCACACTGCCAACCTTAACCTGGCAGCCCCAAAGGAACCAGGCCGTCCTCGTTCCCTGACAGCACCTGCTTACAAAGCACACTGCCTTTGTTTTGTGCAGCTTCACCAGCTGGAACTGAAGCAAGAGAGAAAGCTCACAGGCCATCTCAGTCATTCTTCACGCAGCAGATGGAAGGAGCAATGAGCAATGCCACTGTGTCTCGGTGCAATACGTCAGAACAAAACCAAACTGCTTCTACCTGTGTCTTACAGATGCAGCAACTGGAGACGTTGCTTCACATGCTGCTAGCAAGGAAGGCCTTCAGAGCAATGGGGGGTTCAGGGAAACCAGGCACAGCTCTGCTCCCAGCAGGGCAGCAGCCACCCTGCTGCCTCCAGGTGCTCCCGCTGGTGGCTGCTGAATGGTGCTGGCAGCCCCACGTGCTCAACTTGTGCCTCCCAGAGGCCGAGGCAGCATCACCTCTGGGCACCTGGCAGGCAGAAGTCAGGCTCTTTCCCTGAGCAAACCTCCTGGGGTACAGCACCGCGCAGTGGGGCCACACGAATGCTTCAATTGCACATTCCCATTTTTGAACAGGAAAAATTAAAACAAAGAGCGCGTGCTGGATTTCTATGATAATTTCCAGGTGAAACCTGGTTGCTCATCACAATACTGAATATGTTTTCTAGTTCTCAGTTATCAGGGCCTCACTTCTACCCAAAGAGTTCTCCATTTGTTTACTAGCAAATAAGTTATTACTACAAGTCATAGTTCATCCTTTTCCATCATTTCAAATGCTTCTATATCTTCATTCCAGTCTGCTAATATGGATTCCATAGGTTGAACTTTATTGTCCCAATTAACTTTGGAGTCTGACTCTGTCTCAGTCTGCTGTTCCTGAGGCTGCTCATCCCCTTGTGTGCATGCTGGCTCTGAAGCATCAGCCTCACCAGGTCCAGGGATGGAGGAATCCTGATCTGAAGTGGAAATGCTGTCAGTGTCTGCCTGAGCAGGAGATAAGGAATCGGGGTCAGAAATGTCAGAGCTTTCTCCTTCTTCAGGCTCCTCACTGACTGCGCCAACATCCTGAGATGCTGAAGAAGCTTCTTCTGAATTTTGTTTGTGCGAATCATTTTCAGACAATTTCTGGTCCATATTCTCCATTTCCAAGTCTTTGAAAGGGGAGAGAAAGAAAACATTTTGAAAAATACAGGAAGGCAGCATTCTACTGTGTAATTCAAAAGCAAAGTTACTTCCTTTGACCTTAGTCCTCAAGGAAGTGCAAACTTGCTGTTGATAGGAAAACTATTAAGGAACATATATTACAGAGGGAGGGGATGGAAAACATTTAATCACTACAGAGGACAAGGAATCTACTGAGGCTGGTTTTAGAGCCTCAATCTTCAATCACAAATTCTGGGCAAGAGCTAGTTGTCACTCTTCAGACTTAGCAAATACTCCAGTAACTGCCTAAAGCCAGGCCTCCAGGCACTCCTAGGCCCACCAGGATCACACATCCATGGCACTGGGAGATGCACTTTTGCTTGCTGAACTGAATTACGAGAGCCAAAGCCTCCCTCCTCACATCCCCATTCACAGCAACTAACGCTGATGTCTCTAGCATTGATTTAGTTTCCAGCTTCACAGCAGCTGCCTGAATTCAACCACACAAATTTCTTTGGAGCTTAATGTTTGCAACTAGTATCCAGGATGCTAATATTGCAAGCCCCCAAGGGAGTTTAATTGCATATGCCATTTTAATACAGGATACTTACTGCTATCAATAATGTAGTTTGGAATCGTTTTACCTTTAAAGATTGTTGCTGGGATTCCAAACGAAAGCACAAGGAAGGGGGAAGAAGCACATACGTATTACAAACTCTCAAATGCAGAACTATCTTTTGCATTTAGTATTTTGTTATATTAGCTTGACCACAGTTATGAACAAGAGGAATTTGTAGCAGCTATCAAAAAACAATCCTGTAGCTTTCAAAGCATCTCCTCTACAAATGTGCAGAAAATTAGTGCTGCTCCTAGCTTACTTGCATCAATAAAGCAGTGCTACCAGGAAGGCTTCCAAATGGAAAGCCTAGAAATTTCTGCCATATGCAAACATTTCAATTTGAAATGTATTAGCTTGTAATTTTCTAGTATTACTTGCAGACAAATTGCAAAACATCTGAGGTCAGCAGCCTTATTTCTCATGATAACCTCTGAAAAGTGGTTAGACAGGCAAAATAATTTTAATAGCTGTCTTTTTCTTTCTGGGTACCAAGAATGTCACTGGGGAGTTTGATAAGTGAGAGGCACTTACAATGTAGGGCACTGGAAACACTTGCACTATTTCAAATTCTACTTCAAAGCAGATCATGACAAAAAGGGTTCAGAAGGAATCTGGAGGACTGCACTGTCTCATTATTCAAACTGACATTTAACTTATGAACAGCATCTCTGGATGTGAACGTTAACTCAGGGGGGCAAGGCCAGGGAGGAAGGCACGACAACACATTTCTGATAATGGCTTTCATACGATAAAACTAACAGTAAGGTCAGACAAAAAACTGACGTTGCCAAAGAACACATTTACACCTTTGGGTAGCAACAGAAATAACTACTGTACATCTCACATTGTGCTGTGGCACAGACAGAACCTAAACCTGCATTAAAAAAAAGCCTTTAATCTTACCTCTATCTTTTGCTTTGTCAGAAAGGAGCACCTCCACAGCCTCATACTCCCTGATTGCATCCAGTATAATATTTCCTTCCTTGTTGAAGAGGAAGAGCATGGGGATTGTGATATCATCTGTATTCTTTCCATCACCGGCCATTTGGAAGAGAGGAGCTGTGTCACTGCTGCTTCCCTCATTGTCATCTAGCCAGACATACACAAAGCAAGCACACCCCTCTGTTAGACAGACAGGCTACAAACTTCAAGTAGCTTCCTGCTGCCCAGCCAGCTGGGAGGACACCAGGCAGAAAATGGGAAACTGGTTGCAAAAAGCCAATTTTTGTACTCTGTCCCCCTACCATTTTTTCCATTTATTTTGTACTTCAAGTTTTCCCCAGTCTTTACTGTTTTAAAATCCAGTGATCCTTAGAATAACAGCTTTTGAGCTGCAAAACCAGTGGCAATCACCCACCATGATTTGTTCATGCACAACCAGACATAAACAAAACATTTCTTTATCCCTGAAAACACAGTTTCTGTGCTGAAGTACCACCATCTCAGTGAGTTTAACAGCCTTGTCAGCTTTCCAATATCTTCAAATGTGTAAAACACAGGTTACATTTACACGTATAAACTAAAGCTTTATTTACCAATAACAATGCCTCCTATTGCTCCAGCTTTTTGAATGTTCCGTGCCTTTTCAGCAAACATACACTGGCCTCTTTGCATCAGGGCAATTTTCTCTTTCACTGCTTCAGGATTAGTGATCTCTGAGCATCCATTATACGGCTTAATGGCTGCAACAAATCCTCTTGTCTGCGTGGAAAAACAAAACCAAAAACAAAACAAGAGAATTAGAGAAGTAGGTTCAAGCTTGCAAAAGACTCCTAAGCATTTTATTTCCTTCAGTTAATCTAATGCATTAAGTGTACTCAGTCAGCACAGGAAATCTTCCCCTGGAGCTAAGAAACAACGAATGGCCACGTGAAAACCTAACTCTCAAAACTCAGCATGTTTTGTCTGTACCTGTGAACTGCTGTCTCTGGAAAACTGTATGCTGTGAACCAATAGTCTGAGACTCACCTGTTGGGCTGCACCATACCCACTGGAACTCACAGGATTTTCCTACTGCTTTCAATAGGAACTGTTGCCTCTCTGACAATTTCTCCTTCTTTCTACATACAGCCCTTTATGGAAGCTCACATAACAGCAACTTACTCCAACTCTAAAAGGGCTTCTGCAAACCCATGGCTGACATGGTAGGAAAACCAGCCCTTAAAACTGAATACCTCTTGAGAAACATAATGCAGATTATACGAATGTGTTTCAAAGTCATACTGTGTATGTCTACTAAATCCTAAATCACAACCGATGACTTGGAGGGGACCAATAAGCCACTCATCTGGAAGACCCTGTTTTGTCACTGCACTATCCTGTCATTTTAACCTCTTTCATTACCCTCTAGCTAGCCACACTGAAATACTCATAACTTCAATACCAAAACATTTCAGCTTAAGCAGTAAGGAAAGTAACAAAAAGCTACAATCACATACATTCTTACATACCCCTGATTTGTGTTTAGATAAATCCATCCCAAATTGTGCTGGTCCAGCAGTCAAGACCACCCTACCGAAGAATGGGTGGGAAACTATCTGAACAGCACGAGGAGGTAGCTGCTGCTCTTTCTGCTGCTGACTGGAGAGTTCAATCATTTCCTGCATGAACCGTAAGCCATCTTCAGCATCAAGTGAACTTGCTGCCTAAGTTGGTAAAAAAATAAATAAATAAATAAAATAAAGTTTCTCCATAAGCGTTCAACGAGCTTGGGGAAAAAAGCCTAAAGACCACCATTTACATTACATACATTGGTATTTCAATGGCTCAGAAAACATAGTTTTCCTAACAAAACAATGCTACAGGCAAACATTTAGTGCTACGCAGACTTGAAGGTACAGACTGGAGGCTCCTGGCACTCATTTCCCAGTTTGACTTCTCAGCAACTTCACCATAGTGCAGACTAAAAACATATTAGCAGGCAGGTCTCAAACAAAGAAATCTCTCACTCTGAAAACCTCATGCTTTAGGTAAATTGCAATTAGCTATGTTAATTTGACATGAAGTGCCTCCACCTAATTTAACAGAAGATTAAGTGTTATTGAGGCAAGACTTTAACAGCCATAAACCTGCTAAATTCAGCTGCACATCCACCTCACATGCCCTCTTTCCACTCAGTCTGTCCCTCCTGAGCCTCTAAGTCTTAAATAACACAGCCAGCATGATTTTACCAGAAGTTTTCACAAGAGGTACTGCTGGGTCTTACTTGCACTGCATGCTGCACTAATTGCACTCTTCCATCTTTCAGATGAATCAAACTGACTCCCATCTTCTTCAGTATCTCCAAATGCTCAGGATTACTGGCCATGAAGTCTCTGGCTCTCAGTGGTGGTTTTGGTCCACTTCCCAAGCTCTCCTCTCTGATAAAAAGATATTTTAAAAAAAGCATTAAAAAAATCAGATTATTCTTGAACCATAACTCTCACACAACCTCCCCAAGTTACGCCTACCACTGCGCTATGAGAGTTCTCTGGAATAAAGTTAAGCACAAATTTCAACAGACAGCAACTTCTCAGCCTTTTTTCAAAGCTGCTTATATCCTTGATGATTTTCTGCTGCAAAAAAGAACATGCGATGTTGACAGTAACAACCTACCATATGCTGCCTCTCATTCTTAAATAGTCTGCGTAACTGTAAAACTGATTAAAAACAGTTTTCCTGTTACACAGTTTTACTTATTAAGTATAAATATCAAAGAGGTGATCAGAACAATAAGGTTCCTCAACTTTAACAGACTGCCCTAAACTCCTCACAATATATGCAGTGATGTATGGCAGCACTGTTTTCTTGCTACAGAAAAAAGTACTCAAGAGACTACAGAAATTCCTTTTACAAATCATAGAGATGCATTTCCTGGTAATACCTGGGCTACAATTCCCACTTGGAGCATATGGCTCACAAAGCTCCTTTTGCTTTGACAGACTCACTAATTCCTGATGGAAATGAACAAAGCGTTGTCGAAGAAGTCAGAAGAAACAGTTTTTTCCCATAGCCAGAAGGAATGCAAACTCGAGCACAGCAAGCTCCAATACACCTCAAGTTTTCCTCCCGTGCCTAATAGATGCTGTTCTAGTCACTGCTATACTAACAGAAGACAGAATACATTCATCTTACGCTCTTGAAATACTCCTAGGACAGCTCTTATCCACCACGTTTTTCAAAGGTTCACGAATACTCTGAGCAAACATTGGGTCATTTGGGAAGAGGATCTGAGTGTTCGGACAGGTCCAGTCAAAGTTGCTGTCATCCAGCTCTGTGTACTCTGTAGTCTGAAACAAAAGATACAGATCACCAATTAAAAAGCAGGTTCCATTTTTATGAGAAGATGATCAACAAACAGACCTGAGTCATCTGCGTACTCAGGACACAGAGCAGCTGAATGCAATAACCACCTAGTTACCACAAAGAGAAATACATCATTCTTCCATGCTTCTTCATGCAATGAAAAAGTTACCAGTGACCCACAGTCCCTTTGGGGGAAAAGTACAGCAGTTCTAATTTGTAATCTGCCAGTCTTGCATCGAGTTTCTAGGATTTGTTTTTGGCAGAAACAGTTTATGACCAACCAGCAAATAGGACTCCTAAAGCCTGCTCATGACAGCTCGTGTCCCTATTCTTGGTGCTGGACAACTAGACAAAGCAATTACAACTTCATTTGGTGCTGCCTGATTCTGTCTGAACCAGCTGCAGTCTCCAGTAATTCTTGCTTCATATTACTAAGACAGTCTCACCTCTCCCTTGAGTAAAAAGAAGTTCTAAGTAACACTGCAGGAGAATGACTTCATTCATAAAATAATACTCACGTATCATGAAATTTAAACAGGTTTATATAGAAAGAAAACAAGTTTTCTTGAAAACCTTCATATGAACAAAATGCTCTCCTCCTCAGGAGTGATACAGACTGAAGGGGTAAGGATTAATGTCTATTTTCAGAGTTGATGTCAGATCAGGAGTTAACATTTGCATAAGTTACTGTTTCATAATTTGAAATCATGTGAATCATCTCAAGATCCAGAGATGTGTTTAACCTCCTCCTAGTTTTGCACTGGATAACTGGATAAGTTAACTTTTCTGCTTAAAATTAAAGGTAGTATTTATTTACTTTAAAAAAAAAAAACCTATTTACAACATATTTAATTAAAACCAAATATTTAGAGGTTTCCTCAAAAACAAGATCTAAAAGGCTATTAGCTTACTGGAATAAACTCTTTGAAGTAGCTATCCTCTTAATGTGATGAACAGTAGGCATCTCTAAAGAAAGAAGGCCTGTAACACACTGCAAGTTCCAGCACACTAGGATCTGACCTTTCCTGTTTATGAGAAAAAAACAAACAGGATACTGGGTTGCTACCACCAATTATCTCACAGGCATTTTGAATTAGTAGCACTATGTTTACATTAAAAATAAATTTACACATTCATTTTTTCCTTTTTTTTTCTTCTTCACCCCATGAGATAAGTTCCATAATAAAGTAAAACACCTTCACAGCCTCTCAGTCATTCTGCAGGATCCTTATGCCAGCTCCCTCAGCACTTGTGCTGCACTCCATTGGAGCCCAGGAACATAGGAACACAGTTTGCTGAGGTATTCCCAGGCCTGATCCTCTTCCACAAGGGTGTGTTTCATGCAAGTTGTCAAGGCCATTTTCTGCATTATCTTACTTTTGTGTCATATTTGTAGTTTAGACTTAAAACTTAAGTGAACTGCGTTAGGATAAGTCACTCTGTTCTCTTCTTTGTCCTTTTACTGAATATTTCCTGTTCTCAAACCACCACAGAAGTTAAGCCAGCACTTCACAGAGCATGCTCTGTAGGAATGCTGAGCATCTCATATAATCACTTCCCCATGCTGGGGATGAAAGCTGTGTATAATTGTCTTTCAGACCCTTCAAAGAATTCCATGCATACTTTGAAAAATGCTGATCACACCAATCAACAAAAAATAAAAAAAGGGAAAAAATGAGTTACACTACAGGTGCTGAAAGAGTTCAGTAGCACACAGAGTTCCTTTTAAATCCATCTAAAATTCCTTCACCCCCCCTTTCCAAAACTCAAAGATAAGAGATGATAAATGTTCACACACGTAACACCTCAAAGAGAGTATCAAAGAGAGTAGGATCTCCAGCATTAAAAAACAATAAATCAACTCCATGACCCATGAAATGTATTACCAACACTGGGTGTTATAAGCAGGTCATTCAAGAAGTTTTCACTTCAAATACCATAAAACAGTGTTTACTAAAATAAAGGAATTCATATCCCTAAAGTCCTACACACACTCTCCTATTTATTTTCTCTCTCATTGCTTTGGCTTACCAGTTGTATTTGAATCCTGTAAGACTAACTATACCACCTTACTGGACAGAAGAATCAAAGAGAAGACTTTCTGTGACTCTTCATGGCACAATTTGAATATCACAGGGCATTTTGGAAGGCAGAGTTGATTTATAAATCCATTTACGTTCTTAAACGTACACAACAGAGGTGTATCAGATGGACTGCAATAATTTCACATCTCAGAAGCTGTAACTGCATCCTGTCAAACTAAATTTGCAGCAGATTCAGAAAAAAGAACTTTGAAAATGTGCAGCCTGTGCAATAAAAGAACTGAACAACACTGCTACAATTTCAGAAAATTAAAAGAAAATAGATACAAAGAAAAAAGATTATACTGCTTTATTTTAGAATTTATACAGCCAGAAAGAGGGAAATATTGCTAATATTCCACAACTTTTTTCTCAAGACTCCATGGTGCAGAATCTGATTATGGGAATATAATTCATGCACATGTGCTGTCACTGCTCATATAATGAAACAGTTCACACTGAACAGAGTGTCACAAACAGTGTAGTACAAATTACTATTTCTATTCCATTTTCTCTCTCTCTCTCAAAAGAAAGTGAAGTGCTCCAAAGTACTACTAGAACTGATGGAAATCTGAGTTGTTACTTACTGTATTCTTTTTAGAGATGGTTTGGTTTGTGGTGGAAAGCCAGAGTGGTAATAGATGTGCTTCTGTAGTGAATATATAATCTTCTATGTCAAATATCATGTCTTCCTTATCAGCAAACAGCAGGTAAAGATATTTAAACATCTCAGCCAGAAAGAAAGAGTCCATTCTATAGAAAAAAAAAACCCACAAAGGCCCTTTTAAAAGATATGCATTGCTCTAATCTGCCAGTTAAAAAAAATACTCATTTTGCTCCATCCCTGAAGGCTTCATGACTATTGTTATGGAACTTTAATCCATCTGAATTCCTTTCACTTCAAAGGAAACTATGTTCAATGTGCTGAGCCAATTAATGCTCAGTAAAAGATGGCATTACAGTAAAAACAAGTAAGTCTCTTTTACAAACTTCTATTTTTGAAGTATATATTATTTGAAATGAAGCAATCTATTACCCCAAGCCTAATGAAAGCGCACTTGACATGAAAGGTTATTAAACTATCTTCTCATGTATCTGAATCTATAAAACTACTGAAATAGTTTACAGATTTTGATAAAAACTGATAATTTCAGACTTAGTTATCAATCATAGAACTGTTCAGAGCTCCCCAACTCAAAATAGACATGGATCTCCTAGAAGGAGTCCAGCAGAGGGCCTCAAAGATGATGAAGGGCCTGGGACATCTCCCATATCAAGAAAGGCTGAGCAACCTGGGTCTGTTCTGTTCAGCCTGGGGAAAAACTGAGAGGGAATCTGATCACTGTCTATAAATATCTAAAGGGAGGTGGGAGGCAAAAAGATAAGGCCAGGCTCTTCTGGGTGGTGTGTACTGATAGAATAAGGAGCAATGGCCTAAAACGTGAACAAAGGAAGTTTTGTACTAACATGAACAAGAATTTCTTTACAGTCAGGGTGACGTAGCACTGGAACACACTGCCCAGAGAGGTTGTGGAATCTCCTGTGGAGGTATTTGAGACCCATCTGGATGCCCACCTGTGTGACCTATTGTAGGGAACTCGCTTTAGCTGCTGTGGGATTGGACTCAATCTCTTGAGGTACTTTTCACCCCTCAGATTCTGTGTAATGGCTCGGGTTGGAAAGGACCTCAATGAGTAATTTGCCTGTTTTCAGAAATCAATTAATTCAGTTTCATCAGAAAGATAACTAGATTTTGAAATAAAAAGATGTCTTCACCTGTCTTCATGGCTTCCTGTACGAACGTCCTTCATTGCAGCAAACCCACAAGGCACTCTTGCATACTTGTTTAGGTTTTCAATGAGTGTTTTTCCTACTTCTAGATAGTAAGGATCCCCTGTAGCCTATTAAAACAACAAAAAACAAACACACAGGTGCACTCAGACTAACCATACTATTAGCAGTTTTTATTTTACTAGCAGTAATATTATTTCCATAGCTTCCTAGACACCAGTAAGGCTAATTTCTCAACAGTACTCAAAAGTCACAAAGGGGACCTCAGATGTGTTGTCATTTTTGCAGACATGCACACAAGCACATGAAAATGCTTACAGAAGTCCAAGATGTTAGTTGCAGCTCTGTAAATTACAAAGTAGTTTTTGTACTCAAGTCTCTAGATGATCCCTGAGAGAGCTCAAGAAACACCAAATAACTTTAAAAGTGTGGTCTTAAAAAAGAAAGTGCCTTTCTTTTTTAATTCTGGGCATATAAAACAACATTTCTAGAACAATTTTTGATACCAATAATGCTTCCATCTGGAAGTATTACAGAATAGCCTGGAGACAGGCTACTCATTCTGTAACTGAAACAAAGCACCAGCAAAACCCTCGGTGCAACCAGAAGTCAGAAGAATGAAAGTGACTTTACCTTATACAGGAAGTAAGTGCTCTCAGCAAATTCAGGCCTTAAAGGATGCTGAGCCCAGTGAACTCTGAAGTCTGTTGTGAAAGCCTGAGGAAAAAAACCCCAAAAACCCAAAATAAATAGTCAGAAATAAATTCAAGAATAAAACTACACAGCAGTTTCTTCTGAAATCCACATTAACAGTCCTACATCAACTACAGTGCACTAGTGGAGGACTGAAGGCCCAGTATCAACCTCTGGACACCACAGGAACCTCCATTCAGTTAGTACACTTCAGGTCAAAACCTAACACAGCACTGTAGCACATTTAGCACAAATGAGATTAAGCTGTGCCAGCACCGGAATCCTGACACCATCCAGCCTCCTGAGCGTTTAGGGCTCTCAGGAGGTAAGAGGAGCCAGCTGAGAGTTTGTGCTCCAGTCCCAGGAGAGAGCATGCAGCCTCCAATCTCCTCCACCTGCTCAAGCACACTGCTGCAATCCAGGCAGAGAAGCCTGATGCAGGGCTGTTACAGAGACCGAGCAGAGCTGACAAATACCATATCTGCAAATACACTACCACCTGACACTTCCACTACATTAAAGTGTCATTTCAGACTGACAGATTGTAAGCAATTGTTTCTAACATAAGAAATGCCAGAGACCAGAAGGCAGTTACCTGAAAGTTTCCCATTCTATGCATTCACTCTTTATATCCGCTGGCACTTCTGTGACAGATTACATTAATTACTAGTTCATACTAGGGTTTAAACAATGCCTTTGCTATAGGGTATGGCATATTGGCTCAAACACCAGTAAGAGATCTTCCAAAATCTCCCTTCTCCCTGAAAAAACATCTTTAGCATTAATGCCATTATGTTACCAAGCAGCTACAACCACATGTGTTTATATAAACTATGCAAATTGCAATGAGACAAAGTCAATTTTGAAAGGCTGAAATGCAAAGTCTCAGCAATTATTAATCATTATTACCATGTTAATTACAGCCTAGCTAAATGACAATATTTCACCTTCAAAACAGCTGTCATTAGAACTGTAAATTGCATAAGAATGGAAGTGAGCCTCTGATTTTAACGACATGATACCTACTGCTGTTTCAAATGGATAGCTGACACTTTTCAAATTAAGAATTAATTTATATGATCAAATCCCAATCACCTTACCTCAGGAAGAAAGTTATGCTTCTTTATAACTTGATACAGCATCTCGTGAGTTTCAATAGCAGGTCTAATATCACCTTTCAATACCTAAAATTCAGTAACAAAATTGACACGAACTTAGCACACATACAAATGATATTTGAAGTTAGGCACACTCACACTGCACACCAATTTCTACATTTGCAGCAGATACACACTGTCCCATCACCCTCTTTCATTCTAAGGCATTGATAATCCTTAAGTTTTTACGCACATCACTGAGCTCATGAAGACTGCCTGCATAGAAAAAGGATCTTGACCACTTTCAGACAATTGTTGTAGAAATGTGATTCAGTTTGTCTTAAAGATGTAACTAGCAAACAAACTAAAAAGTTTGTCTCTAGACTACTAAAAAGGCAATTTAATTCAAGTGTCTTCAGGAGTGAAGGATGAGAATCATATGGACGTGCTTTTCTTGATGCACATCAATTTGCACCATAGCACAGAAATTGAGTACAGAAACTTCAATTCAGTGTTTTTGAAAACCAAATGACAAAGCTTGACTCGTTCATTATATATCCAGTCTATTTAATTGTTCCCTTCTTATTAAAATTAATCTGTACACAGGTTTTTAAACATTACCTGCAACCCTGGGAAGAAAGCCAGCAAAGAGTCCATCCAGGTCCTAGCATTTAGCATTGGCTTATGAATATGAACATCAAGAAGGAGAGGTGGTTGGCTAATGTATTTCATTATGGCATCATAGTGCTGACAAATAACAGGAAAATAACAAGCTTATATTATCAACACACTTTAAGAGACAGATTTATATAAACAAGCCTATGGCATTCTGTGTCAATGGAAGGACACGTACAACACTCTCAATCATTACTGCATTTGGCAATGCCTATTAGTTTCAAGTTTCGCAAGCAAAACAGGTAGCAGGTATTGCAATGCTCCACAGTATTACACATGCTATTCAAGTCACATTTTCCAAGGTAACATATGCAGAAAGGGATACTCAGCAGCCACGTTGTAAACAAGTAGCTATCATAGTTAGGGTTGGATATCAGAAAGAATTTCTTCTCAGAAAGAGCAGTGAGACACTGGCACAGGCTGCTCAGGGAGGTGGTGCAGTCATTATCCCTAGAAGTGTTTAAGGAAAGGGCAGATGTGGTACTGAAGGCCATGGCTTAGAGGACGATACTGACTGCAGGTGGACGGCCAGACTAAATGGTCTTAGAGGTCTTTTCCAACCTGAATGGTTCTATAATTTTAAGATAAAAAAGTGTTTTTATTGCATATTGCTATTTTCGAAAGAAGGAATATTCTTATGAAAGAATGATGCTGATGGAGTTACTGAAAAACTTTACAAATTTAGGAATCTAAGTAAATATATTTAAACGTGTGCTGGTCCTTAAGATCTGCAACACAATGAAAGATTTGGGTTTTGATTTTCAGATTTTCTTGCTCCAGAACAAAAGGAAGTTGTAGCATGATTTGTAACACAAAGCCTTTTCACTGCTTTAAACAAATCTTTTCAGTATTATACCAGCCACGACAATCTTGAAATACAGATTCTCCTGTACTGGAAAACTGTCCAGAAGATTCCTACCTTCATTAGCTGGGGTTACAATAGCTGCTGGGGGGATAGATCAACCCAGATTAGCACAAACTCACTAAAAGACCTGGCACTACAGACATCAGAAGTCACAGGAATTCTGCTAAAGATCACAGACTAACAGATGACTTACAATACAGATGACTGACAACAGTCTTAAATTAGCCAGAACAGGAGGAACAACCCTGAGCAAGGTGTTAACTTACCGTGTTAAATCTTTCCAGGAAACTGTCATCTCCCAGCAAGACGTAGGCTTTTAATAAATATTCATAATATGAATCTATTCCCGCTCCAACTCCACTATCTAGAAGCAGCAGAAAATGAAAAGTTGGTTTGACTTTAAGTAGCTACAAGAGTACCTTCACATAACTTCATTTTGATTTTAAAGACGCTTTCAGTAAAAGGAAAAGCTGTCTGTAACTAGAATTAAGGGGTGGATGGATGCAGATACACAACACTGTATGCCTACACTAAAGACTTTGCAATACCAATGCACATAATAACACAGACATGCATTTAAGCTGGCTGTGCTTCTCTCTTAAAAGATTTCTACTGACTGCCATATACAACCACAGTCCTATTTGTATTTTCACTGTGTGTTTATAGTAGGATCTCTGAAAGTGCATCTCAAGGCATTCCTATCTGAGCACTAAAGTTGAATCAGAGAACACCCTTGAAACAAAGGAAACTAGATTCTCAACCAAAGTACTTTCAGAGGAAAGTCAGGCCTCAGTTTAGCAGGTTTATCTTGCTCCATGTGCCCATCCCATTAACATTTTAAAGCAGTCTATATAAACATAGGGGGAAAAAAATTGTCAACATTTTCTCCTTGCCCCAAACCACCTGCTCTCAGCAAGGCTGGACTCAGAATAGCACTCACCTTTGCGGACCCAGTCTCCTGTGTGAATATTAATTGTAACACCCACCAAATTGCTGCTGCGCTGCCTCTTTTCCCAAATGAAGTCAAGAGCTTTCCGTGCATATTCCTGCAACAACAGAACACTGTTAAAGGAAATTACAGAAGAACATAGATAAAGACCGTTATTGTCTACTGAAATTAAGATGCTGTGAGCTATTAAGATGTTTCATGTCTCACAAAATTATAAAACTCAGTACAATGCTGCATATACTTAAGTAGCAGCATGTTCAGTCTGCGTTCAGTGTAAGTAGTTACAGCAAGACCAAACTGAAAGATCACAGATCTGGATTTGAAAGAGCCTGCCTTCTTTAGACTAAAAAAACCACCACCCATAACCTTGAAAAATATCATTTAGCTTTCTGCTGACATCAAACCCCTGGTTAGGTGTTGTACAACTTCACTGGGACTGTACTTGTTGAGGCACTTCTAAAAATACACGCTAATGTACAGCACAAAACCGTAATACTGACGGTTTTATGATTTCTTCTCTTCGTTAAAAGGGACATATTGTTGTTTTACTACTTTAATCTTTCCTGCTTTGTGACAAAGAAAACAGAAAAAATATTGTTAAGACAAAGTCTAACCCAAAATTTCAGAACAGAGTTTTCTTACCATACTAAAAACCTCATTATCACCTGCAGTGACTGCTTAGTATTCTTGGACTCACCGAATCTCTCAAGAGACTATAATTTAACCTGAGCAAGAGGTGTTTACTAACTACCAAACAGTAAATCTCAACAAAATGGCAAACATTTAAGACAAGTGAGCATATTATCTAGACAGGTACCAAGAGACAGTTCAAAAAAGGGCAGTGCACAAATGCCTGCAGAATGCTGATTGCTAGCAGGATACATGGCAAAAATATCACAAGAGTGATTAATTCTCCCTTTAAGTTGATTTTCAGATACAAATATCTCACGGACCTTCAAGAAAAGGGTCACTTTTCCTGTTGCTTGCCCTGACCCCTCTATCTTAAACCTACGTAAATAACATCCTCTTGCTAGAGTCTTCAGGTTGGTTGTTGTTTAATTCTGTGTTATTATAATTATTTTCAAACAAAATCACTTCTTGTAGGCTTTCAAGAAGGTCAAATGAACACTGTTAGGAAGAAGCCCCAAAACACAAACCTGAATGCACGAAGACCTTTTCTGCAGAACCCTTAAGATATGCACCCATTCCAAGTTACAGAAATGTAACAAAACAAATGAATACCTAATCCCCCCAAAACCAAGAGATCAAAACAAGCAAACCTCAAATATAGATGTTCCTGTGAATCGGCTTAAAGCTGCAAACTCAAGGATCAAGGTACCTGCACAAGCTGTGCAGGTGTCAGTCTCTGTTCCTGTTCGTGCCTCTGGATGTCTTACACCGAACTTTAAATTAACCTAAAGAAAAGCAGAGATTGTTACCTTTATTTTTACTAGCTGCAAGAATTTATATCCATGTAGAGAGAATTCACATTCCCATCTGTAGAGCAATTAGATCCACACATTTCCCAAGACAAAAAAAAGAAGACCACAACCCCCACCTTCAATTTTGCTCTGCTTCACCACATATTGCCACCTCAAACACACACACACACACAGAATCATCCAGAACACAGACAAAAACACCCAAAGATCTGTGGTGTAGTTCACTGGACATTTGACTAAAGAATACCATTCTGACAATCAAGTCCTAGCAATTTATTTAAAACCCAAACTCAGACCATCAGAAGTGCTCCTGGAATTAAGCTCTGCAACATCTCAGTACTCCTGGCTGGAGGGGTACCAGCAGATGGAGCTGCTTTTGTACCAGGCATGTTCAAGAGAGGACCATCACACCAGAATGTTGAGAAACACCAAACATTTTGCAACAGACCTTTCCAAGTCGAAAAATGTTGATTCACTGAACCTGAATCTGTCATTCAAAGAATACGTACCACGCTTTGTTTGAATATGACAGATATTTTGTTAAGTGAATGTTTTTAATTACAGCTTCTCAGTTACATTTGCCCTCTTAAAGATCAGATGCTGACTATGAAGTTGAACCAGTTCTGCATTCACGTGCTCAGTGGTTAATTTTTCACTGGCTGAGAGATACGTGCAAAACCAAAAATTACTCTCAGCTACTTGCTGGTGGCTACAGGAGCAAGAAACCAGCAGACAGCAATGAGACAATATTGCTGTGTTTGTTATTTACACACAAGAGTGTATATTAGAACTGTCAGAGCTGGAAGCTTGGGGGTTCAAAGCACCTAAAGCTGTTTGGTTTTTTTTTTTTCCCTGTATCCTTAATATACGTGCAAGAGATCACAGAAATTGAGATCAAAACCAAACAGTAAAGATTTTACTTATGGAAGTACTTCTGAACTGCAGAATGCACAGAACTTACTCTTGGGTAAGGGAGACCACTAGTGGTGTTAAAGGCAGGTAAAAGCTTGTAGCCCAGCTCCTTTGCCATGTGCAGAAGTTCGCCGTTGTACCACTGCATGTATTCACCTTTGTCTTTCAGCATAATTGCCACTGAATGACCACCAAGGAGACCACTAAAAACAAGAGGAAACATCCACAGCTCAATAGGTACATCCATCTAAACAGCAGTGCAGCAGTTTCTGTGATGCAGATGACTATGTAAATAACTGGGCTATGATCACAATTTTCAGGAAGGCTAAGCAGATGCAACTACCATCAAGAATTTTAAGAGTATTTTAAGAGCAAATCTTATTGTTTAGGACTCTCCCAAGCTACAGATGAATCACCAATTCATCCACAGTTGTTCAGGACAGCTAGCACCTCTCACTGCACATAGCTTAGAGCTAACCTGCTTTGGTCAGGAAGTTGGAGCGGAGGCCTCCACAGGTCCCTTCCAATAGGAAATAGCTTCCTATCCTAAGTACTGAAATAGCACTGAAATGCTCTATTAAACCAAGTATTGAGCAGTGCAATCTTTACGACTGTTTCCATTACAACAGAATACTGCTCCTTCAGCACACATAGGTTCTTTTTAATCAAAGAAGCTGTGCCTGCAGCAGTCAGACGGGGTCAGCTTGATTCAGTACCGCTGCATTGATTCCTGCCTAGCATTTTAAAACCTTCCTTAGGGCAGGTGTTGAATTATGCTAACTGACAAAGGAACAACTACTCTAAGCGAGGTGACATAGCATAGAGGAACGCCTTAAGGACGTTTAACTAAAAATAAGAGTTGTAAAGAACTCTGAAAATGTGAAAGTTACTCACCCAAGGACTCTTATGTTGGTTTCAAAGACAGATACAACTATGTCGTTATCTAAATTAACATCCTTTATTACTTTTTTTACAGCCTCCTCAAACTCTTTGGTTTTATTTAACACCTGGAATACAAACATAACCAAGTGTTTAGGTTCCAACACAGCTTTATGCAGTCACACAACGTGGAAGAACGAGAGCAACAGTTTAATAAGCAAAGCATTTCAGACGCCTTACATTGGCATTCTGGTCATGTTCTGATACACTGTGAACAGACATTACTACTATTGCTTTTCTAAGGAGATAGAAGAAAGCGAATGAAAGCATTATGCAAAGAATAAAGTACAAGGAATAAAGAATATACCTTAACTATTACCCAGGTGTTTGTGTGTTCCCCTATCCCACAGCATAACTGCAGAGCACCAGGGTGCACCAACAGTGCAAGCAGAGACTGGGCTGTTCCACTGCCTCCAGTTAACAGAAGCCTCCTATCCAAGCCACATCCCAAGCCCAGTGAATTGTCCCCTCAGCCTTTTTCCTCCCAGCAGAGTTCTCCTTTTGCCTGAAGAACAGCTCCAGCATTTCCTACAGGTTTGCTTTCACATTGACTTCTTTAATCCATCTTTAAGAACTTTTGTGACTTATCCAATTCATTACCTAAGTGCCTTTAAATCCAACAAGTATTAATCCTGCCCTAAGACAAGAAAAGAATAAAATCCAATAATCCGAGAGTAACAGACTCTGTATTTTCAACATTTGTGATTCAGGGACAGCCAAAGGTCATCTCACAGCAGATCATGAGGAGAGAAGAGCTGTTGGAAGATGAGCATTGCATGACTCACACACCAAGTCAGTGCAGTCAGGATTTTCAGAGCTTTAAATTGATTTGCTGGGAGATGTGAATGGCCAAAAATGATCCCTAACTTCCAAAATCTATTTTATGACTACAGGATACGTCAAAAAAGGACTGAAGTCTAACGGGAAGCACTACATTGACAATTGGCATCTTTCAGGAAGAGGTTGTGGCAACACTTCCTGGCACATGTGCCCAGGGTGCACTTCTTAAATACGCATTTAAGTCCCTGCAAATTCATCCACAGAACATGTACATGCAATTTAAGAAAACAAGAAAACCACCTCAGTAAGTAGCAGAGGTGTTCACCTCTCAATAAGAATGTTACTTTAAGCTATAATTGATAAAAAACCTTGCTTACATTTTTGTTAAGACAGAGCCCAAGAAAGGATAAAGCATCAGTAAAATACAGAGGAAGCGTTCTAGTATTGCAATGAATTCTGACTACCACCATTACAGCACTTTCAAGTTCCACAGCAGTGGCCAATTCTAACAGATGGCTAAAGGTCACAGGTGATGAAGGTGTAGATACTTTTTTAAACAAAACAAATCTGAACTCAGGTCTGAACACCAGACCCGAGTTCTGACAGACAGTTTTGTTCTACCCAAGTTTACCAACAAATCAAACCTACCACAAGAGTGTCCAAGGTATCAATCAAGGTCAGGGAGAACCTATGAAATAAGATGTAAAATGGATTCATTATAAACCCGTACATTTAAAAATTAGGTCATTTAATAGCAATTTTAAAAGCAATAACACGGAAGTGAGGATTATAAAGATTCCTTTATTTACTGCAAAGCTTTTAAAGCTATTGTAAGCATTTTTATTTCTTTTCTCCAATAAAATCTATTGAAAAGAGACCCAACATTGTTCAAAGTCGTTTTCAACCTCTTCCCTCACCTTTCCTTTTTAAAAAGAATGGTGACTTATTAAATAATAAAAAGGTTTCATTTATTTAGAAAGATCAAGAAGTCGCTCCAAACAGAAACTGCTCCATATATCTATTTCAGGAAAAACTACTGTTTGCTGCAATCATACTCAGTGTTCAACTCAGCAGTGAAAGAATAAAGAAAACGTTATTTTGTCCTCTTTGCAAGGCTTTTAAGAGACACCCAGCTGCAGTAGGATGCACTGTTTGCAAAAGGAGTATTGCAACAAGGCTTGTCCTAAACCCTTACTCTTCTCTGGGCTGTTTAGTGCACATGAAGTTGGGTGGATGTTTGGCTAAACACTATGAACTCATTCTTAAGTTAACAGACAGATAGCACTCATGGAAAAGAATTCTTAGAATATGAAGCAACTGTCTCAACCTGTGATTTTCCTTTGTAAAACCACACATGACTGCAAAGAATAGTATAGAACACAACTGATGAGCCAGCTGGCAAGATAAAGTATTATAAAAGAAATCCAATGCCTAAAAACATAGCTGATTATTAGGACCATAAAATGGTATATATGCAGAAATATAAGTATTTGAACCATTCAATGCAACCACAGGACTGAAAGGCATTTTCACTCAAATGACAGCAAGCTACTGTGTAAATAAAGGTCATTAAAAAGAAGGGCCAGGTTAAAAATCCAAGTTTTCAACAATTCTTTCTCATCAGTCATCTCTCTCAATACCTCCAAGGTTGATCCATGCAGTTTTAAAGATAGCAAGACTATATAAGAATCTGTAGAATAAGTTTTCTATGTAATAAAAAATAACCAAAATGACACAATAACATACAGTGCGTTACCTTAAAGCACTCTGACTTTGATTAATGCCATTCTGGTGAAGAACACCAATAAAACCATCATCTGCTGCTATTTAAGTATTTGCTTTAGGAACATAAACTGTCCGCATACAGACAACACTTGTGGGGAAAAAGATCTATTAGAAACACTTAGAGAAATTAAATTGTGGCTCTGATTGCTCGATTTAGCTTGGAGAATTTAAAATCCACATTTTGTTGGCTAAAGGATCAGTATTTTATATTACAGTTTATCCTAAGAGAAAAATTATGAAGAACTTCCAGCTCTGAAATAACGGTTTATACTCAGGCAAGGGCCTCAGGCTATCATGCATGTGATGAACATTTGACTAATTATGTTTTCTCAGAGCCTTCTACTAGAGAAAGCATTTTAAGTATCACTTATAAGGCCAGCATAATGGATAGCAGCTTACTGTTTTACGCAGCTGAAAATTAACCCCTATATTTAGTAGTTACTTGGTTAGGTTGTGGTTTGACTTTATGATCCTGAAGGTCCTTTCCAACCTGAGCAATTCTATGATTCTGTGATGCACTCACTAACACTATAGCTCTGCTCACTTAGCTCTGCTACAGAAAACACTTGCAGAATATATATAAATATATATATAAAAATTATCTTTGCATCTTAATCAGCAGTCAATTCTCTTTTCCTGATTAAGGTATGAATCCACATCAGTTAAAATCATGGGAGAAATGGAAAAGCCATTTCTGCCTAAGAGGAAGAAGTTAAACAACTATAGGGTTTTTTCCAATAGCTTTTTTTCCCCTTCATAGGAGAACTTTTGAGACAAATTACTGATCTGCATGCCCCCACAGAATCTTTGACAACAAATAATTGTCTGGGCACGTCAGCTGAACGGCCAAGTGTTACAGGCTGCAAGCTGTATGTAGATTCCTAGAGGCTTAGATGTGTCAGTAAGCGTTTCAAACACTGACTTTCCCAGGGCATCATCCACGTCCCCACGACTCGGCTCCTGACCCCGCACCCGTCCACGACAAGTTAAAGGCATGAGTTCATCAGCTGGATAGGCATGATCCTGCAGGGAAACAAGGAAGATAGTTTGAACTGTTACAGCCATTCCAGTGAATCTAAAAGCAAGTCCAGTTTTGTTGTACTTCATTAAAAAACAATTAATTGCAGAGCTGAACAGAGCAACAGGAGCTCACTCTCCAACCTCCCAAAGAAGTCTGGAACAACCAACAGCACAGCCAAAAAATACCCCCAAGACCCACAGCTCACCACTAATCTGGATTAACAGCTGTGTTTTTAGAAACAAGGTGCACACAAAAATTATTACATTTCTTAGGCAGAAATTATCTTTTAGATGAGCTGAAGAACTGGTACTAACGCAGGCTTTGTCAAGGAACTGGTATTTCATGGACAAACCAGAGGGAATCAGACCTCAAAGTCACTTTGGGAACTCTTCCAGGTGAACATAAGTGACTCAGGGTCACAATCAGTGACTGATAAGAGAACTCACTTGGAAGGTAAAACAGTACGTTAAGTCATTACACAAAGCAGAACAAAAGGTAACATTCAGAAGAAGCTTCATGAGACCAAGCTCATTAAAAGCTTCATTGAGTTGAAGAGCACAGCACTGCTACAGATGTGTAGGAAATGCAAAGGCTACTCCCATTCTTTCAGAAAAGCACCCTCCAGAGCAAGAAGCAGTGTAATGTGACTTCCTGCCACTGAGGCAGAAGTAACAGCAGGGCACCATTCAACTAAGCCAGGCACACTGCATACCCCCCTGTTCATACTTCGTGTTGCTGTAAGCCTTGTAGGTGTAAGCTGCCACCAAAATAGGATATCTCACGAAGTACACCTAAATATGAAATTCATCACTGTGCAGCAGGAGAGGTTTATTGAAAAACTGCAAGAGGGGCCAATAACATTCAGAAAGATGAATCTTAAACAGACCTAATAAAAAAAAAAGCACATACACAAGGAATTGCTTCTCCATTAGAAGTCCTAACTGGTGACAGAGCCCACTTGATCCATCAGGAAATTGGCCCTGCACCATTTTACAGCCTGAGTAACTAACATGACAGGTTAAAAAAGTTAAATTATTGCAGCTGAAACTGCAAGTAAACATATTCTAAATCTATTCAAATTAAAAAAAAAAAAAAAAAATCGACATTCAAACATGAAACAGAAAGGCAAAGGAAAAGCAGTCTTCTATAAATAAGCAGCTCTTACAGCTACTTCTTTGAAACTGACGGTTTGTTTCCCCATCTACCACCCGGGTATTTGGATCTTTGCACAACTCTTTGTTCTCCTCAAGCACAACGACAAAAGCCAGAATCTAGATCATGTTAACACGGCTCAGATGTTTCTGAATATCCGTGCAAAGTGTTCAGAAAAAACAGACTCAAGAAGGACATGGCAAAAGTAAAGTTAAAACTAAGATCATTGGCTTAAGGAGAAAAAATGGTGATAATAAAAGGAGAAAATCAGCTTCTAGTCTACATCATAAGGAACCAGAAGTGTTTGGGAGAACAGAAGCTCACGTAGACTATCCAGAACAGGAAAAGGCTGTCATATCAAGTGATCCCCAGCTTTTAACTTGTCCCCTTCAAGTAACCTCATAGGGAGGAGACCGACATGAAATACAAAACATGGCACATGTTTCAATAAGCATGCTTCAGGGAATTACTGTACAAATACACTCCATGGATACTCTGGAACTGCAGCACAATCTGATAAGAGGGACAATCAAGTTTCCTAAATCAGGACTGCGTGTTCAGTGCAGCGTGGTACTTGGATAAAGAAAAAAGACACACCTGCTCCTGGTGCTGCACCTACAACATGGAGGGCATGCAAACATGAATTTTCAGTCTTCCAGCAAACTCAATTCTACAACACTTATTAATAGAAACAGAAAAGCAAAGCTTTTCAGCTGGTTGTTTCAGAAGCGGCTGCAAAAATACACTATTTTCTTGCTGTAAGAATCAAGTCCGACACCCTAATCTTTTCCTCAGCTTTGAACAAACAAGCCACACTTCTGTTTGTTCAGCGCCCCAGCCTACATGGCAAGTAAATATCCTTTCGGCTTCAGAGTTTCCAGGATGGCTGAAGTCATTCCTCTCCTTAATTAGAACTTTTCTTGCTTCAGATGTGGCAAGACATGTACCAGCTCCCAGCTTATCACAGCCAACAGGAGGAGCACAGAGCCCTACTACAGCCACACACCTTTCTGTCCAATTTGAACAAGTACCTAACAGTTCTTCCTTCAGAATGTGATTAGAAAGTCAAGCCAAGGGACTTGAACAGACCCAGGTAACTAGCTACAAATCATCACCAAAAAGCCTGACACTAACTGAACTGCTAAGGTGCCCAAAAGCAAGGGTCCATGTTAAGAAGGGAACTGCAACTCATGAAAACACTCTTGCTTGGCTTTCTACACGATAATTCAATGCCACTCATGATGTATATACACTTTTAACTGACGAGCTTTTAAGCTTCCCTATGTTTTAAAGAGTAAAGCCATGATACAGAAGTTGGGACACGTGGCACGATACTGACACGTCTGTCCTGCAGGAACAGGTGCAACTGAAAAGAGAGGTTTCTGCCACAGCCACAAAGAATACAAGAATTGCTTTGCTAAACTCAGCAAGAACACACATTTTATATTAGCCTTGTGTACAGCTTCTCCTCAGTAATGTATTACCTCAGAGCATGTTTAAAAATAATTCACTTGAGAAAGTCAGCGCACCAAGTAATTCTTCACTCCTGAACATATCTAACCTAAGCTAACCTATTTCAAAGTTGATTAGATTGCAAACTGGCTCTGCATACTGAGAGCATGAAGGCACCTGCTCAGAAAATCACAAGCCATATGAGAAGAAACCAAAGCAAGCGTGGCTCGCTGTCATATGACAGTCACATCCTCAGAACAGGAGAGAATGCACAGATTAGACATCAAATCCTCTTTTTTCCTCCCCTGTTCCACAAAGCGTACTTGTTTGTCCAAGAACTACCAAAGTGCATCTAACATACCTTCCTTTACGAGAAGTATTTGACTTAGTTTGTACCCACAAAATAAACAGGAACCACCCAAACTCTCCAGGATCAGATGACTACAGAGTTCCCAGCTACCAATCTGAAATCCACTGTAACTCTTCTGATATCTCTCTTCCTGAGTAAGATCTGTTAAGCACTTTCTGAAGGGCATACAGATGCTCTTCTTTATTTCAACTTTGTTTTCCCCAGTACCCTCCTGATGCATCTGTAGAACATCGTGTACTGAAGGTGGCTTTCTTTTCCAGGTCAGCCATAACAATTAAAAAAAATAAGAAGCAAACAAGTACTTTTCTTACCATATAATTGCTATATGCGTGGTCAAACATTTCCAGCACTTGGTTTCTAAAAAACAAAGTAAGGGGAAAAAAAAAAAAAAAGCATTAGTGGTCTGCCCCACAATGTCCTTTAACACGCCATCTTAGAACAGGAAGATGTAATACATTCTGCATCTGAGTTTCAGCTACAGCTATTTTAGCAGTGCACTCTATTCAAGTAAAAGCAATGAGGCAAAATAGTTTCTCCTAATCTGACTACTCTTCAAGCTTTTCTTCACTAAACTTAAGTATTTCACATGAGGACTCTTCCAGCCCCCTGTGCTTCCTCTTAAGCAGCTGTAGGTGTCACCACGCATGAAAACTGAAGATGGGACACATTCCTGGCTCAGCAACAGCCAGCACAGTTACAC
Source organism: Chrysolophus pictus (assembly GCA_037305975.1). NCBI lineage: Eukaryota > Metazoa > Chordata > Aves > Galliformes > Phasianidae > Chrysolophus > Chrysolophus pictus. The sequence goes on along the minus strand of CM074583.1, from coordinate 2,613,369 downwards.
TCTTCTCGTAATCACCCACACTAAAACCAACTGACACAGCAGAAATTCCTGTCCATGATTCAGATAAGTTACGAGGTACTTCCTCGTGTTAGGGGCCTTGGCAAGCATATGGTAAAGAAGATCCTTGTAGACACATTTTACACATTAGAAAAGCAGTCCATGTGAGAAACACTGCTATACAAAGCAGTGCTGTTTCTCAGAGAGACAGCACTGCTTCCAACCATACCTGTTTGACAAAGGAGCCCTGCAAGGCAAAAGGGCATGCTGATTCCTAAGCTAACACCTACATCATTCACTACCTCCGCTGATAAGACCAAACACAAAAGAAACAGGAATTATGATCTAAATTGCTGCTTTAATTCAACGAGCTGAAGATGAGCCATAATTTCCACTCCCCCAGTGCATTAAGCCATTGGAAGCATGGATGGGACTCCAGTTCCCAGTGCTTCAGGGACCACATCTTGCTGGGACCTGCTGCTGCAGCCTGAGCCCAGGGCTCAGCACACAACGCTGCTCTGTGATTCAGTGCCCAGAAAGCTGTTCACAGCTTCTGTCTCTCTACGTGCAATTTAAGTTCACAGGATGTTTGCTGAAAGCATCATTGTCATGACTGTGTCATTGAGCAGACACACAGAGTGCCGGCTAGGATTTGCAACTGACACAAGACACAAAGAGCAGTGGGATGTCATTTGCACCAATGACAGATGCAGATTCAAGCTGCAAATGCTGAAGTTTTAAACCAAACAGTAAAGTTTAAACTCATTATGCAGTCACGTGGGAAAAAACATGGACCACAATTCACTGTGAGCACCCTGAGAACCCACGCTGCAAAACCTCACCGACTGCAAACATGACCACAGTTATACAGTAGCTTATACCTAATGATTAATAACTGAAAGGCAGCACAGTGCTTCTCTAGCACAAATAGCACCACTGCTCTGCAGCTGATGCGAGGGGTGAAGCTGCCCCAGCAACACATGGAAATCACAGAATGACCAGGGTTGGAAGGGACCTCAAAGATCACGAATCTCCAATCCTCCTGCCACATGCAGGGCCACCAACCTCCACATTTAATACCAGCCCAGGCTGCCCAGGTCATGCAATCATGGTGTGCAGTTCATCTAAGGTCTGCCAGAGCAATGCTACTCCACGCAGTGCCAGTTGTATGGCAGTCTTTATCCTTCAACTCACACCCACAGCAAAAGCAAGCCTGCTTCTTACAGGCAAACAAACAGGAGCTATGATTCTAACTCATCAAAGCTCAGGGGAAGAGACGGTCCTCCCCAAATCACAGCACCTTACCTAAAAGATTCGCATGTGATCTCGCTGTTTTAAGCGTGTAAATGTGGAAGTGCACTTCCAGCTGTGAGTGCCTTCTGGTTTTGGCCGAGGCACGTTATGTACTGCGATTATCCTCAGCACAGGCTGATGACGGTGGGCACAGCCCTGAGCTGGGCACCGCTCTCAGCCATAGGGTTGGCGGTGCTGTGGGGGCAGGGGTTGGGCTCGAGGATCCCTTCCAGCCCACCACAGGCTATGAAATGTAAAGGCTCGCTATCGTTCACCTTAAATACCGACCCCGGGCAGGCCCGCACGTACACTCGCCTCTTCACCTCCACGACACCGGCCACTCACAACGCCCCGCAGCTACGGCCGCACTCAGGCTCACGGTCAGCTCTGACCGCCTCACCCAGCAGCGCAGCCCGGCTCGGGGCCGCGGCCCCGCACGAGGCAGCGCCCGCGGCCGCGACAGCCGTGCCGGCGGGAAGCCCGGCCCGCAACGCGCTCAGGGGACGCCGCCGCCGCCGCCCGCTCCCGGCCCCGCCGCGCTCACCCCAGCCGCCGCTTCTCCTCCTTGCTCATGGCCCCGGCGCCCGGCGCTGCCGCCAGCACGGAGGAGGCGGAGAGGAGGCCGAGGGCCAGGAGCTTCCACGGTCTCCTCCAGCGAGGCCCCCGCTCTCCGCCGCCGCCCCGGCAGCCCGCAGCTCCGCTCATGGCCGCCCGCCTGCCCGCCGCTAGGCCCGGCTCCGGCTCCGGCCGCGGCCCATTCCGCCCGCTGCCCGCCCCTCGTGGCGCGGCGGCCGCGGCTCCCGGCGCAGACGCGCAGGCGGAAGGGCCCGGCCCGGCCCAGCGCTTTCCTTTGGCGTAGCCAGGGAAACCGCCTCGAGCCGCCGCTTCCGGGTCCCCCCGCACGCGCCGCGTCGCTCAGCCAATCGGAGCCGCCGGACGGGAGGGCGCAGCAGAGCACGTGACCGCGGAGGCACACCGGGCGCCGAGGGGCGACGTGGACAAAAGGAGGGGCGGGCGCGGGCGGCGCGAGGCGCATGCGCGGTCGCCGGGACTTCAATTCCCGGCGTGCATCGGGTGCGCCCGGCCGCCCCCCCACAGCGGAATGGTTCGCGCGGTGCGTGCCGGGAGATGCAGTTCGCCGCCATGAGGCGGCTGCGCGCGCTGCTCTCGTCCGCCCCCTTTCGCTTTTCTGCCTATTTACTTATTTATTTATTTACTTACTTACCTACCTACTTATTTATTTATTTGCCCCCTCAGACACGAAGCGCAGCCCGCAGGGCGAGTTATCGCCTGCAGTCCTTGTGTTTAAAAAAGCAGCACTCCGTACCAAGGGATCCCACAGAAAAACACCACCACCCTCCTCCTCGCAATGGAAGGGAAGAGTGCGCTTTATTGTTTTAATCAGCGTCTGTTAGAGTTACAAGCATCACGTTCTGGAGCCTGCCTAGTGTGGCCAGGACCCCCACAAGTGTCCGTCCCCCCCCCAAATGCCCCCAGCACGGCCCTTTGAAGGGCTTCTCCCATGTGAGAGCAAAAAGCTGTAAAAATTACTCAGCAATGCCTGTTTCTCTGGTCAGTGGCCTGGCATAACTGTGTGTGTTCTGCCCCCTCACAATGTGCTTCTTTATCCCGAGGCCTCGTCCCTTTGTGATCACCAGAACGTACAGGAAAACGCACACAAAAGACACCAGAGCCCCTCACCACGTTGAACTTCACTTAATGTTTAGTACCAAAGACAAGTAACTACAGAGCTGTTACAAAATAAAAAACAAAAAAGCCGACAGTGTGATAACTAATTATTTGTAAAAAAAAAAAAAAAAAAAGAGCTGGTGGTAGTGGTCTGCAAGTGAGTAATTTTGCACCAAGTATACAGAGGAAACAATACTGCAAAGGATTTTTGCAAGGAAAGGATCTGTGACGGTGATGTTTGTACACCGTATGGCTCCTGCAAGGAGCAGGAGTCGTGCTTATTTTACAGTGGTGACACTTTACTCGGTTAGTCTACTCAACACACATAGGCAGTAATGTCTGCCTGTTCCTCTAGTGTCCATTCTCTGTTAGTATTATAGCAGATTTTGATAGCATTACATGATAGACTTTTTACAGCTTGTTAAGTGCCAGGAAGTATGATGTGCTTTGGCAGTTTGCTATTTATTCCCATGCCTTCACGGGTGCAAATTTTACTTACTATGTTTACTTGTTGATCTCGCTGTCCTGCCCTGTCCTGTACTCATTCAGAGTCAGAAACCTCAAGCTAAATTTTTAAGGTGCCCTAGCCTGACCTCTGAAGTGTGGTCTTGATCTCTAAAGCCTGTTTTGTTAAACTGCTGTTTTCATTTCTTTTTGTGCATGCTCTTTAAATGCTGTGTGCAAATAATGCTTATAAGCAGCTTTGTACACAGGTCACAATTTGATGACAATATGCTGGCTACAAAAGCAACAGTTCTCATTTTAATCACTGCTTTCAAAACGTGATTCTGCCCTCCCACAATTTAGGCACAAGTAAATAACCCTTAGCTGATTTTTGCTTCAGTTAATGTCTGTATTAGAGATTATACACAATGATCATGATATTTCACAAACACTGCAATTTAAGATGTTGTGTATGCACCTAAAAAGGCTTACAGAACTGGGTAACTCTAAGTTAAGTCAGTAACAGTGTAAATGGCAGGACTCTTAATATTCTGTATTAGATATCAGTGAGTAAATTTCATGGTGGGAAGTAAAACAAAGAGATGCTACCTAATGGTTATAGTTACTGTAAACATCCTCATCTTTCCTTTCCATGAAATAAAATAGAATAAAATAGCCATAAAGTGCTCTGGAAGGCTAAATAACCCAGAAGTGCAGAGTGGGACTGAGAAACCTGCTCCCATATTTCCCCCATTTTAAATATAGCAATAAGAAAAAAAAAAGATAGAACACTTGCTTGTCTTTACTACCTGTCAAAACTTCAATATAATTAAGTAATCAGTTGGCAGCCTCTGCACTGGGTGTAGCTTTTGAGCAGCCTACTAAATTAACTATCTGGTACTGCTTGACTACTAAAAGTTTTATTTATTTCCCATATATTGCATGCAAATACTGAATAGTAACCTATGTACCAACCACCTAAGAATTGTAACAGTACTGTCAAATCCATGCATTTAAAAACCATGAGCTACTCCTCTGCTAAAACACGTATTACGTTGTTATAATAACTTTCTAGTTGGGGATGAGTTGCTTTGGAAGCATTCAGTGGACACATTTTCAAACTTTTCTATAATCATAAAAGGCAGCAAATTTGAAGTGAAAGATGAGGTTTCCCAACAGTGATCTGGTTTTAAACAGAGAGGGTTTTAACTGAAAAGAAACCTATCACCCATCACTCAGGAAGGGATCTGTAACAAAACTGTAAGAGCTGGTAATACCACAGTGCAGCCCATTTCCTCTAGCTCAGATTCAAGTATGTATTCACAATTAAAGAGGGATTTCTGGAGCAAATAAATCCTAGAGGGCTGGGCTGAAAAATGCTTCTTACTCTTCAGGGCTTTGCTGTACAGAACTATCTTCTCTGTTTTCTTGTGTGAAAACATTATTTACTTCTGAACTTTTTATTTCCACTTGTGAAGATGATTCACCTTCTGGCTTCCCTTCGCTCTCACCAGGCTCAGCACCTGCTGTGACCTGTACAGCACTCGCCTTGTCTGGCTCTGCCACTGACAGAAATGGCACATCTACCAGTCCTCCTCTTGGCTCTTCTCTATTCAGAATGGGCACTTGTGTCGCATCTGGATTTTCAGCAGGCTTATGAGAAAAGCTCTCAGTCCCTATCTCCACCAGGCCAGCGTGACTGTTCCCTGCTCCTCCCTCCTCCCCACTTAATCTTTTGTCTTCAGATGCATTTTCTGGATGCAATCTATCACTGTCACAGCCTCCTGCATCTGTGTACCACACGCTTTGCTTGATCTCAACTTCTGACTTTACCTCTTGAGGGGTATCTGAGATTTCCACCAGCCATTCTGCCTGTGCCACACTGCGGCCCATCTTGGACACATTCCCTACGCTGGTACCATCTGTCCCACAGCTAGATGAAGACAGCTGGTCCTCCTTGAACTCTGTGCATTCTGCTGCATTCTTATTCACCATCGTCTGGTTCACCTGAAGTTCTACTGCAGCCGTTTTGCTTATCTCATCGTTCCCTTTGTACTCTTGCAGCTTTACAATCTCAGCTTCACAAATCTCTTCTACCTGCTCAGGTGAAGCATCAGCTGGTAACTCAACCGTTACCGTCAGCAAGTTCCTTATCTCATTCACACCATCAAGAGGTTCACAGTTCATTACTTCCATCTTACTTTCTTTCTCAGGATTATCCCCGGATGCTCCTTTCCCTGTGTGTTCATCCTGGGAAGCAACACTAATCTCGGTACTTGCTCCTTGCTCCTTGCTTTTTTCTTTACTATCCTTTTCAAATCCAGTTCCTGCTTCATTTTCACTCTGTGACAGTTCTTCTGTAACCCCTTTTTCTATCTCGATTTTCATTTCAGCACTTCCTAAAATCTCTGTTTCTGCTGTTTTATTAGGTGGGGAAGTCAGCTCTATCTGAACACCTTCCTTCACTTTGCTTTCTTTTTCAGAAGTCACCTTCTCCTCCTCCTCCACTGCTCCTTCATGTACCTTAAGTTCTTTTTCAGGACTGACATCTCTCAATGTATTTTCAGTCCCATAAGCTATTTCTTCCTCCACAGCTTCTTCTTGTGTCTTAGGCTTTTTCTCAGTGTCCCCTACAGAGTCTGCTTTCACCATGCTTTCATTCTGCAAGGGAGTATTTCCCTCTGCAAATTCTTGCTTTGTAGGGGTAGTGGAAAGGGACTCCTGTTTTTCACTGATATCAGCAATGACAACTTCTTCGCTTTTGCTTGCCTTACTACCACCCATATTAACAGAAATGACCGCCTCTTTGTCTGATGGCTTTCTATCCTCATGATCCTTTTCCCACAAAATCTTTTCAGTCACGATGAGCATCTCCTCACTTTGGGTTTCGGTATCTGATGCTTCCATTCTGGTGGTAGAAGGCTTCTTAGCGGGAGTGGTTTGTGCTGACCCTGAAGGGGTCTTCAGATCAGTTAAACTGGACACGCTTTCACAGGGCAGGTTCAAGTTATCTTCAAAGAGGTTGTGCTTCTTTAGAACAGCGGCTTCTTTTATCACTAAGTAGAACAGAAACATGAAACTGGTTGGAAAGACTGACAGAGGCACGCTGAAGAAGGTACATCATTTCCTTGAGTTTCAAATGTCATGCATTTTCATATTACAGACAACAGTAGTTTCTGTTTTCAATTTATTTTCAATTTGCTTGTCTTTTTTAGGGGAGGAGAGAAAGATTTTTCTGTTCTGAATAATGGAACTTCAAACCTAAGTTTGACATTGCTATATGCAAAACTACTACAAGCTCTGTGGTGCAAAAAGGTAATGTTTAAATGCAGAAGTAGTTACACCGAATAAATGAAATAAAGTGTACTCATTACATTAAACATTAGACTGATATTTTGGAATAGGAGTGCCACAAAGGGGCAGTGAACAATACAGAAGCTTGTCTTTTATCTAGCATGTAGATAGGCAGACCATTCCAGAGAGATAGAAATATTTCATATATGTGTTATATGCCATAGCATGGCTTCATTTTCATACACACAAGCAAAGAGGTCTGCAGGGAATGCTGCACTTGTGACAGTAATGTGCTGGAAACAGCATCTGGCAGTACATTTCATTTGGGGAAATTCATTTCCACTGCCATTAGATGTCACCAGGTCTTTGCAAATAAAAGCATGATTTCACTCCTTGGCCCGGGGAATCAAGACAAAGTGAGGCTGGCATAATTAGACTTTGTTAGAAGTATGCTTATGCCATGCTGTAATTTTGAGTTTCCCAAGCTTAGTAATGCTGCTATATGGATTCAGATTCTAGGGCTTGCCACACATTTGGTGAACTGAATCCAAGCGCTGTAGCACTGCAATCTCCAGTCTTTGGAAAGCTGAGACTTGGCTGTGAAACTGCCAGGTTAGGGCTCTGGGCTGCCCTGAAGCAATAGCTAACCCCCAGCCTCTGGCCAGAAGGTTATCACTGTTATACAAGGGAATTCTCACCTTTCAGGGTTTCTTCAAGCAGCATCTGATATAAGATCTCTTCGTACACGTTCTCTACTTGGATCACGCTGGTGTAATCCGCAAAAATGAACTGCTCGTATTTCTGCAGCTCCTGTGCAGGCACACAAAAAAGGAACAGAAGCACAAAAATGCAACTATTTGAGAGATTTTGAGTGTCTTATTTCAATAGGGCACCTGCATCTAGCATATCTTGCAGTGCTTCTTTTCAACTATGAGCAAATGATGTATTTTCACAATTAACTGTACACTTCTCAAACACTGCAGATCATTGTCATTGTCATCAGATCACTGAGAATGACAGATCACTGTCATCACTGCCATCTTCACTAGAATAAATAGTTCTGAAAGAAAGATCCAGTGAGGAAATGCCTCACTCTCTGTCTAAGGAAGCAAATCCACAGGGAGCAAGGGAGATACAGGGTTTTTTTGGTTTTTTTTGTTTTGTTTTTAAGCAGGTGTGCACCATACTGATCTTAGTGGTTTAGATGTAATAGGCTATATCTAGGCAATAATTGAGTCATGGTCCCTAGGAACCAGCTTGGTTGTCTATAAAAAGAAAATGAACTGAGCCCTGCCCACTAGAGGTGCCTACAGCCTAACACCATGGTTTCCTAGCAAAAGAGCAAGAGCTGGCTGGGCCTGTCAGCTGTCCTACCCCTGCTTTTGGAGCTGGCTGCTCGCTGCTGCAGAGGCGTGAACTCAGAAGGTTGGTGGGAAGTTTGCACCACCACTGCCTCCTCCGTCCCATATGGAAAGGACACTAGATGGGATTCCACTCTCTCTGTATTCAAGGGGATAAAGTGCTTTTGCTTCCTTGCTTGCTCCTGTGCATAGCCATGTCCTGCTGATGCTGCAGAGAGTTAATACTATTGTTGTGGGGATAGGAAAGAAGGTAGAACAAAACACAGAAGAGAGTGAATATATTTTTGAAAGATCTAACTTTTAATGATCTGTACTCAAAAATTCATAAGCATAACTTGCTTTAACTCTTCTTGTTTTTTCTTAAACTGAAACAAGCTAGAGAAGTAGGAAAGAAAAACACAGTGTGGTGAGAGCTTGCAGGCTCAGGGAACTGATGAACATCACCGAAACAAAAGGGCAGGGAGGCAGAGATGGCTTAGGGCAGTCATCTTCCATCTGCTACAATGAGCACACAAGAAGAGATGCAAGAAGGGTAAAGGCTATTTAATTTAAGCCCAGGTGAAGTATTCTAGCTGGCCCCTCATGCAGGAACACTGATACCATCTCCATGGAACCAAGGCAGCTGTTTGCAGGGTACTAACTAACCTACCAGCAGCATTAGGGGTAACAGAGGCAGCCTCTGTATATTTGTTTCCTGACTGCTGACACAATTACTTCAGTTTAGAATCACTGAACATCAGTCCACAGCCTGTCTGCGGGGTGCCTCTGTCACCCAAACAGGCATTTGGTTTTGAAGGAGGTGCTGAGCAGAGGCTGAATATGGTCACAGCGATGCCTCTCAGTGCTGAATACAGGGACAAGCTCATAACCAACCCTGCAACTGTCAGATAGTGAGAGGAATCTAGATTGAGGGGACTTCAGCTTTTTAGGGAACACACGAAATGGGGATAGGCAGAGGTCTGCAGCTATGTTTCAGAAAGCAAGCTGTAAATGCAGCTTCCCTCTACGTTGAAATCACTCCACATCTCCTACCCTGCTGCTATAGTCACAACCTTGTAAATGCCATTTTAACCATCTAAATGCCATTTATCCAAACAGGCAAGTCCTTGAGAGGAAACAGCTTTACACAATTTAGGACTTCCCAACCTCCTATTACTGTCTTGTTTTGGTTTGTTTTTTTTTTAAATAACAGAGCAGAAATGTAACCTACTGGTTTGCATGTTGAAGCCAATGTCTTCTGCATTGTGGGCAAAGTAATCTGCACCAGTGCTTCTTGAAATATCTTCTTCCGGACAGTGCTGCTGTCATAATCATATTGCTGTCAGAAACAGACAAAAAGAGAAACCAAATCGTGTTGGATGTTATTCATTACTCACAGGAGGAACTGGCTCTTGTAAGTGCTGACTGGCAAATCCCAAAGGATACCAATGGGCACATTTGGGGGTTTCGATTCCCATGCAGGTTACTGCAGCTCGTGGAAAAATTCTTTAAGATCAGGGAGATTCTGGAATCTTTTGCCTTCAATTTTTCTTCCTGGGCCAGAAACAGCCCTGTGCTGCTCTCTGCAGGTATTTCAGCACTAAGGATAATGAATTCTAGGAGCAGGCTAATACAAAATCTAATATAAAATGATTTACTCAGACCCGCAGCTGCTTTAATTGTAATTAAAAGCACCGCCTACATAGATAGCCTTACAACTGTCTGCCCAGAACTAAGTTTTACCCCCCAGAATGAGCAGCTTTGCTAAAAGCCACCAAATCAGTATATCCCACCAGATGGAAAAAGGTATCTTCCTTAAAACACAAAGACAAATTCATTGAAAGGCGCAGCCCAAGGTCTTACTACACAAAAGCTGTAACATTTACCTTCAGCACTCTCTGCTTGACTTTTTCAAGGGTTGTCGCGACTTTTCCTGAATCTGCCTGGCGACTCGGAGAGAACAGCTGCTCGAAAGTATAAACTGCGTTCTCCATCAGCTAAGAACGATGATAATAAAAAAGATCTGGTAAAGGCCAGTAACATACAATTTATACACACATGAAGAAGCCTGCTAAATGTAACCACTAACTTCCATTGTACTTCTGAGAGGGTGAAGCAGAGAAAAAAATGAAGTGCTTAGAATCCATAAATACTGTCAAGCTCTTCAAATGATTGTAGAAGGCGGAGAAGTGCCTTGTCTAGTTTTGATTGCAACACCCTGTTTTGGAACTGGAAAACAAAAAGAAGAATTTCTTACACTATTTCAAGAGCATACGAAAATGAAACAATCTTGACTTCTATCTGAAGTTAAAAGCTGGGTCAATACCAGCAAGCCTGCTCAACTGTTATTTCAGCAAACTTAGAGCAGATTCGGTTATTATGTCCGAAATGTGTTGCTGTTGCTACTCTGTTTCAGTAGTCTAAAGGCTAACATGCACAGAAATGTTGCACTAAATAAAGGAAGTTAAACCTTGGCATCTTTAATCTGATACAATAGCTTTCTTGCATAGATTTAATCTCAAGTCACCATCCAAACTGATGGCAGCAAAGACAAGAAATAGAATCCAGTGGCTATAAAGGCTGCAGACAAAATTTATTATCCTAATTAGAAGATTCCCATTGACTGCTATCAGATCCTAGTGGTCTTAATAATTAATAACGTAGATAATTCTTTTTTAAAAAGTTATTAATTAGTAGCTTTCCTTATAAATAAACAAATATCTCAGATAAAGCAATAATTTCTTACAAGTGCTGTTGGGCTAGTATTTGTCACAGTTATCCAGAGATTTATGTACTGTACTATGAGAAGACGTTTCAGAAAAACAATTCTGCAAGTGGTAATTATACTTAAAGACCCTTTGCTTCTTCTTGGTGTTTCCATTCAGTTTTACTGGGGAAGATGGGGACACCCACAGAGAATCCATCAGCACTGTTAGGTCTTGCTTCACACTGCACATGAACACTTATAAGACACTTATTTCCTCCTAGTCCATTAACGTTTTCATGCATGCAGATAAGTGGTAACAAATGCTGAAAGGTGATTTTTTAACTGACTTCGCAGATGATGTGGAATTGGACCACACAGATTGTATTTCTACACAATGGAGAAATGGTTTAGATGCAAGTTTGCTTCTTCTGTGTGTGCATCAAGAGGCAGCACAGTAAGGGCTCAAGCACTGCAAGTCTTCGCATAGAGTAAAAAGACACAAATGGTGTAAAATTGGAAGCTGATTCCCAGAGGAATGACTCACTTCTAATCTGCATTTTTATTTGAAGCAAATCATAAACTAACAAAGTCACTGGAGCTGGTTTATTTACACTAAGAGCTTCACTCCCAAATTCCCTACATTTGACCACTAGAGGATGCCAAGCTCCCAAGCCTGTAGCTGTGCGCTAAAGAAGAATCCTCCAATGTCTCCGAGTTAGAGTTAACCCAAAAGCTTGTTTTATATTAAAACTACATGAGAAACATCTGACTTTACTTGTTAATAAAATAAACACCCGTGGACACAAAGTGAAACTAGTTCTTATTTTTATGAGAAAAATAATAGCCTCTTAAAGACAGAGAAGCAGTAACAGCATTATCAGAATAACTTCTGCTTTCATTTAACTTATTTATTGTGACCTTTCACTTTTGTTCCCTCCTGGAAAAAAAAAAACAAAAAAGTAACCCAAATCATAACTTGATTTGTATGGGATGTATTTTCTGTCTAGTTCTTTGTCTTTATTTACGGTCTTCACTTACTTAAAGACATTTTGTTTGAGCAGCATTTTGGAATAGAGGCTCAGATGCAAAATCAGAATTTTAATTCTAATTAGTTCTTTGGCAGCTGACCATTGCTGTACTTAGAAGAACTGTTTATGGGAAAATCTTATCCCAGCACTGTGTTAAAAAACTTCTTTTCCTTGTCCACAATTCCCACGTCATGTAACGAGACCAGCTCCATTTCACAGGATGACCAACTATATTACTTAGTTTCTCAACTACGGATTAAAATCACAGGATTCAACAAACTCAACAAGGCCAAACCTGCCCTGCATTCTAGCAATGGAAAGAAGCCTGCTGGATAGGTCTTAATAGATCTCCAGCCAATTATCCAGGACAAATAAGAGTAAAGCCCATACCAATGCATTCATTTGAGAGGAAAAAGAGGAGGCATTCCTTTTTCATCTCAAATGACACAGTCCCTTAAACCCATACCCATGAAATATAAAAGCAATTGGCAATTTTTGACGTTAATTACCTTATTTTATATTGATGAGAAAATAAACTATGAAAGAGGAGACATTCTATTTTGGTAAGAAATATTTAGGACCCTTCCTGAAAGATCAACCCTGGGGAATAGAAATCAGCCATATACACAACTTTCCGGGGTATAGAGACGCTGAGAATTCAGAATGTGAAGGTTCATGGGAAGAGATGATCCATCCAAACTTGTTGTGTCTCACTTTAAGACTCACACTCACGCAATCCTACTAAATAAGCATGAAAATGAGCTTCTAGCTGTGATTTTCTTAGGTTTTGTTATCTGCACTTTGACTGATATATATTCTGAGCCTCTTGCACAGCTCTTTATGAAGATTACTTTGAAGCAGCTTACAAGGACAAATCTAACCTGTTCTCTCAGGAGGAAGAACTGGTTTTTACAGTACCTCTTGCATGAAGTTCTGTGTCCTCTGAACCACAAAGTCAACGTGATACACCTTGAAGCGACTCTTGAGGTCATGAAGGAGCTCCTGGAGGAGATTCACTTTCACATAGCTGGGCTCCATCTTCACAGAATTGAATGGTAGGTTCATAAGCTGATCCACATCCTGTATTCCAGTGGAGGAAGAACAGTGTTTTTAAAAAAGCAACGCGAACCCAATTTTTATTAGAGAATGTAAGATTTTCTACACCACGAAACCAAGCAGTAATGTACCCCCATCTGGAGAAGCAACTTCTGCTGATAGTCAAGTTCTAGATACAAAATCCTTGTGCTCATGTGAAGGGCTCCAGTTGCATTTTTGTCTTACCTCCTTTAGCTTTGTGATATCATTCGTCTTCTGGAAGTTCTGGATGATCTCGTTAACTTCTTTATCAAAAAGTGAGCGAACTTCAGTGAACCCAGAACTCACAGGACCCATGAGCTCCTCCAAAATGGATGCGAGGAAGGGCTGGATATTTTCTGTGCAGCACTTCTGGGCAGGCTCAGAAACAGTGGCTGGAGTGTAAGACAATACACACAATGGACATAACTTAAGCCACTAAGATACACAGTGAAAAGAGTAATCTGAACCGATCTGCTTCACAATGGATTAAATGCCTCTGTATTTTTCCATGGAGTTACACCTCTTTGGTGGTGACAATGGTGATGAGAGTTAAGAATTTTCAGAGTGACAGTGAAATATTTTGTCTTATGCCCCACCTAACCAAAGTAGCAGGTTGGGGGCACCGAAAGGCGAGGAAAGGGAAGCTCCAAGTACTGATTAATGCTCAGAGGTCTGCACAAGGCATGGCCATGCTGCCTCTATAAGGATTTAACTGACCTTGGCATCCTAGGCTGTTACGTGTAAATACCAACATAACATCCCGAGTTTTATTCAAGCAGCTCTGAAATTATCATCTATTTATTTACTATCTTAAGCAACATCAACTGATGCCTGCCTACTTTTTGCACTCCTTTTTATACTCATAGCAAATTATATATCTTTTTCACATTACTTTAAAATCATGTTAAGAAGCCCTCTGGTTTAAGCGTGCTTCAGCAGCCGACGAAATTGTCACTAAAGAATTGCTCCCCGACATGTTTGTTCCCCTACTAACCTTTGATTTTTCCAGCTAAGAAGTTCTTGGAGTTCAGAATCTGATCCATGTCGGAGCGAATGGTGCCTTCGAGAGTTTTTGCAAAATCTCTGCACTCTTCTTTCAAGGTACTCAATCCTTCTGCAACCTGCTGCTGGACTAAGCCATAAGCTTCTTCTACAAACTGAATTCAAACAAGTAAGTGAAGGTCAGAATTGGCACACACAGACAATTAGTATGAGAACTGACTAGTCTGGAAATACCCATACTTACACCAAACCAGGCCCGCTTCCTGTCATTCCTCTTTCCTTTCATTTTAGGCAGGATCATTGTCTGAAGGTTGGGAAGGAGCTCCTCCATCACAAGGTTGCTCAAGATCTACATTAAGAGATTAAAATGACCTGTTCACGCACTGTTTTTTACCTAAAAACTGAACACTCCCATCAGAGAATGATGTGTAAATACAGACATAGAGCAGCTCAGCTGTCCCAGGTTGCCAGGAGGACCATATTTAACACATCAGGTATGACTGGGAGAAGTTCTCTGAATTTCATATGAAGATTTTTTTCTCTGAAAAGCTTTGAAAGACTATGGAACTACTGATACAGGATGAACTAAGACGCTGAACTAAGATGACCACTCAAATGTACTGCATGCTATTATAAAATTGGTGTGTAAACCAAAGGAGCCAGAATGATTGATGTGAACTGAGCAACTGGATCAAAAACATGTGAAAAACTGTTACACTGACTGCTGCTTCCCCTAGCTGACCTTGCTCTAGGCCACGCACACCCTCTCAGATGCCTTATTAATCAAGGAGAAATAGTTCTAAAGACTCAGCAGCCAAAGGATGCTTCTACCAGGAACATTAATTGATCCAAAAAGCAACATGTGGAGGTACCTCTGTGGTTCTCTAGGACTGTTCCTTGTAAGCACCGATTTCACAGTTCACACATGAACAAGAGATCAAAGGAAAACCAGAATATGGGACAGAAATATAATCCAGAAATTGGGATAGATCAAATAATTCTACTCCGGTTTTTTTGTTCCCAAAAAAGTATAACACAATCCAAAGCTTCATTAGCTCCAGGCTAATCCTGAGGCAAAAGGGATATAATGAACAGCTGCTGGAGTCTGTGAAGAACTTTTCAAGCAATTACTTTTGTCAGCAAAACAACTATGCTGGTATAAATACAGGAAAACTTTCATTTTGCCAAATTTTTTATATCAAGTCTCCTTCCAAGTGTCTGTACTGGCACGTGGAAAAATTAAGGAAAAGTTATCATTGCACCAGTCGCTTTTTATAATTTAAGCATATTGCCTATTTTTCATTGCTGTATTTTTCTAAATTGACACTGAGTACTTTCCCCTGTCAGTAACAGAAGTTAGAAGTTTAATGACTTTTCAATACAGCAAAGAGTAATGAAAAGTCATTAAACTTCTAACTTTTCCAGCTTGCAGCAGGGCTCAGTGGTTTCAGAGGAGATGCATCACTCATCCTGAGCTCAGCAACTAAGCTGAAACTTGGACTTGCAGCCAGTTCCAATCGGAAAGAAAAGATATCAGCCCAGAATACAAATGCTCCCAGTGCAGGGGGAGCAGTCAATATGGTGGTGGGCAAGGTTGCAGTTCAGAGGGATCCTGACAAGCTAAAAAAAAAAAGAGCGGACAGAAACATCACGACGTTCAGCAAAACCAAAGTCACAGTCCAACATCTGGGATGGAACAACCGCAGGTAGCATACAGGCTGGTAACAAATGACTGAAAGCAGATTTGCAAAAGAGGACATGTTGGTGGTCAACAAACTCCATCTGCCTGCATCTGTTCACTGCTACATATGGAAGAGTGCTGGGCAGAGGCAGACTTTTCTGGGAGGTGCTGAGGGAAAGGGTGAAGATGACAGCTACATGCAACAACAAGGCTTTGTTAAGAAAAATTTTGCAACACGTGAGGGTGGACATGGGAAGAAGTTGTGCCATCTCCATCCTTGGCTATCTTCTGAGCTTAATTGCACAACTATTCTGAGCAGGGGACTGGCCAGATAACCTCCAGAGAGCCCCTTTTAACTTATTTCTGGCCCTGCAGATCTCTTGATAGCACCCCCTTTGCACAGGGGAAGGTCTTCCTTCCTTGATGCAGAAATAATCAAGCAGTGCAAGGCAGTTTCCTGGCTTCACCCCCATCCCCTATTTCAGAAGCTCTCTCTCACCAAACTTTCTCCCGAATCATTTGTGTCACACTTCCATCAGGTTTTGTACCTCCTCCTTCTAGGTCCAAATGACAAATCCTTTCTTGCTCATCCCATATGGATGACCAAGCTGGCCACAGATACACAGTCACAGGCACAAATCTTTTTTGAGAGTTTAACCTGTCCTCCCCATATTTTCATTTGCGAACGTTGTATCTGTGACTTGAGAAAGCTGCAAAAACCTTTTCTCCTCCTGCATTTTCCTATCGTGGCCCAACAAGACAATCCACTGGGGCTGCAGAGGAAGAAATTCATTATAGGATCAGCCCTATTTCTATTTCTTGCTGATCTCGTCTCTGAACATGTTTCCCATAGAGGCAGCTACCAGTGCTGGAGACATGCAATGGGATTCTTAACTTTCTCCACACAAAATGTCTTGATTTTGACCTCAGTCCCTCGTTTTGCTCAGTCACTACTTATAATTCAGATGAGGAAGGAAAATCTGTTTTTTTCTTCTGGATGTGTTCATTTTCTGTTCATACATCTTGCCCCAGAACACATTTGTACTGGCCCACAGTTACAGAGGCACAGCTGCTAACTTATGATGACAGAGGCAATACTACTGTGCATATGCTATACAGAATGGCACATAAACCTTTCATCAAGGCTCTTCATTTGTCCTGAGTGTACAGCACATATAAGGTTGCTCACAGCACCCTGAAAGCTTTGAGGTGTGGTGGATATCCTGTAAATCAAGGCATAGGAGCTCTATAAAAAACAAACAAACAAAATATATCTTCAGGTTCTGTACACTCCTCTCTTTATCTGGGTGAAGAATTACTGGTTTGCTCAACAGTGTCAATAAAGCCTCACAAACTGTGTTGTCCTCCTTCCCTTCCAGTGATACTGGAATAGGGTTATGCTAAATTAATGCATATTTGAAGCCACCTTGTCTAGCTTTGATGATGCCCAGCACAGACCTCAAAGGATCACTGTCCTGATGCACCCAGCCACTGCCTGAGCTGACAGAGAATGCAAAAGCACTGTGCAATGTTACATTTTCATCATGCATACAGTGCCAGTGTTTACTGACATTCAGCCTCCCATTACAGCCTCTTGAGTGGGTTTTAGCCATAGCTGATACTGAAGTCAGCGAGCAGCACTGCTTCCTCCAGCTGTTACCCTTAACAAAAGGCTGTGTAAGTGCAAGAAAGGCTCCCTTTATGGAGGTGTGCTCCTCCTTTCCTGCTGTCAACAATCCGATGATGCACTGGGAACATGACTGGGAAATGACAGAAAATTAGACAGCAGGAGTAAGAAAGGCTTTGCCTGAATGCCACAGACCTCAACGTAAGTGTCTCCTGGGCATAAAGCAATCCCTACAAAAACTTAATACTCAATATCCTACCTACTACTATAATGCATATTAGTACAATGTTTCTATCATTTGCAGCACCCTAGTGTTGTTTCATGCAGCTGAAGCACTCACAGATTATGCTGCAGCACCCTGTGGATTCAGCTACGCTGACTCAAACCGCTGTCAAAACTACTGGAATAACTGAGGTCCTAAATGGATAAGTTGCTTCAGAGAAATCTCACAAATAACCCAAACTGGAGCACCATAAAATGGAGAAATTAAAAAAAAAAACAAACCAAAAACGCCACAGGGGGGTTAGGTTTTTTAATCCCTTGATTTGCAAGTAAGTTATTCTACATTCATGTAGTACTGATCAATGGAGTTATGCTGGAACAACATCATGGTGTTGCAGTGCTCTCACTGTGTGGCTGTTCCGTTGCCTATAACGTGTATTGCCAAAACCTTTGTTGTTTTGATCTTCTCTTTCAGCACCTACCTACAGAAATACCATCAGCAATTCAACATATCCTCTGTTAATAACAAAATATTAAAAAAAGAAAAAGAAGAAAAACAAAATCAGGGAAAGAAACTTCTTTTGCAATTCCCCAGCACTCTGGCAGCTGAGTTCCTGGCTAATTGTTTTGCTAACTCCACGCTGCAGTACCTAGGCAGAGCTGCATGAGCTAATGACTGCTTCAGCACATCCTGTGGAGAGCCTGCCATTATAAACCAATGTCAGTAAATGTATTTATTGGCAATCAGCAGAAATTTTTACAGCAACAAATTGTAGCCTGCTTGCTCCAAACCATTCACTTAGCTTGGACATTTGCCTAAAACAATTCTTCTACTCGGTCGAAACAAGCATGAGAACACACTCTATTTACAGAATGAAATATTGCTAAGAGGATAATAGCATAACTAGTCTGGATGTCATCTGATTATGGTCCTCTTGAGCTATATGCGTTATGAATAAAGAGTTGGCAAGCAGTAGGCAAAATAAAACATAAAATGAAACCACTGCTAGAACAGTTCCATAATGTGAGGGGGGAGGGAGAAGAGAAGAACTCTCAGTCCCTCCACTGGAACGATGAAACTCCTTCCATTATGGTATTTATTGTCAGATGTTAGCAAAAACTGCCCACCAATGTGGTGGCCCTGGGAAAGACCCTGCTTATAGATTCTTCTTCATTTTCCACATTTTTCAGTGTTTCCAAGGTATACTTTTTCTAAATGCATAATTTGAATTCTCAAAACAAAACCCTGCGTCCTGAAAGCTCTGTCGGATTTTTGCCATCTTTCCAAAGGGAAATACTCCATATTTCACCAAGGAAAACACCCAGCAGCTGGTACTAAAGTAAATATTTGCTGCTGAGTGCTTTGGAAAAAAACATATAAACCAGGGCCCAAATAATGTCTCAGTCACACTAAAATATGTTTGGGGTGATGCTAGAGGGATCAGCAGAGTTACTTCAGCTACCATCAGTGCTCCACCTGCTCACACAGGTGCCCAAATATGGACCTCGATCCTGAGCTCAGCATATCGTTCTGAAGTTCACCAATCTTTGGCATTCTGAATGTAATTGTTCCTGTGCAATGTTTCAGAAGGCTGGCACACGTGCAGCAGCAGGTCTACCAGCCTATCTGCTCAGGACTGAAGTTCCATTTGCAAAGAATAGGGAAAAGCAAAATGAAGAGATTCTTCAAAACACGTGCAGGGCTGCCCTTCTTCATAAAGCCTCATCTCCTCTGATGGCACTGGGAGGCATCAGACCACAAGGAACTGGAAAGTGCTTAGTTATGAAGGCAATTGCAACATAAGAAAATAGATTTCTTATTTGCAGAAGAGCAGAAAAGGCAGAAGGACAGAGCACGGCCCGATGCAGCACACAGCAAGCATGCAGTTTAGCATTTCATCTTTAAATACTTTTGTTCCCCAGGAAGCTTTACAACCGCCTCTATTCTCATAGCTGCTGCAGCCAAAGCCCCCCAGGTCAGGAAGATATTGGTTTACCTCTTTTTCATTGCCGGTTATCATTTCCCATGTCCCATAGTGGCCCTTCTCCTGGCGGAAGAACTGAATGGCTTCTAAGAACGCCTCGACTTCATACGTGGTCTGCTTGAGAAAATCTGAAGAAAAGGTAACACAAATAGCCTTTAATGAAAACAAACACCTCTTAAAATCCACTTTCTTATCCCATGCACATACCAGAGAAATATTTTCCAATCATTTACCCAGCCCAAGTGCTTGAAGACCTCTGAGTTTCCATGAAGACTCAGAAGCATTATGTTGCCAGATACAAACTGTCTCATCTAAAATGTTAAATTAAACCAACGCTATTAACAATTAGAGCAAAACAGAGTAAAAGATAACCGCTTTATAGGGAGCTCTGTCTGTGGTAGACTCTGACAAGGCAGTCACTAACATCCCTTTATACCTATGAGTGAGATAAGATGGCACTGGGGCAAACGGTGACAGCAGGTAGCGGGGCCAGGATTTGGGGGCTTCTGCTTCTTTCATTTAAGGTAACAATTAAGAATGTAAGGTACTGATAATTATCTCAGTGACGGCACACTGTGGCACAGTGTGGGCCCTTGAGGAACTGCTGAACTCTGACTTACCACTCCCCAATACTCTTCTACTTCATTTGTTTTGCTGTGGAATAGGAGATTTTTTCATGAGCAATAACAACGGGACAAAGGAAGTTCTTTGCTCATGCCAATTAAGAAATTTCCAACAAAACTGTTGCACTTTTCCCAACATTTCAGGTATGTTTAACCCCAGCTCTGGATTACCTGCTGCTGTCTGTGGCTGCTACTGCTAGATGGTAGCTTGTCCCCAGCCTGCAATGATAGCCTGCAGACACTGTGTTGTACAGAGGAGCCTGCAGCACTGAAACACCTGCAAACAAGTGGCTAGGCTAGTTTGCTCTTAAAAACACCAGGGAGCCAGCCATGACATGGAAATTCTGTCTCTGGCAACTTCTTCTTTCCATACTGCAAGAATTTCGAGCTATTTGCAGTCAACAGTCTCCTTCACGTGACAGCATGCAAAAACACACCTAAGTAAAGCTGTAACAGCTGTCATGAAGCAAAACGAGTTTGTCATGATCTGGGGAGAAATGCCTCTGCCTCAGAAGGTAGAAAAGCTCTCTAAAGCAACGAGGCTGCTTGGCAAGCCTAAGGAAGGACTGCAGGCTGAAAAACCACAGCTGAAATAGTTCAGGAATCCAAGTGCTGCTCATGCTGAGTCACAGCTTCAGGATTACTGTGAGGATTATTATTGCAGGGGAACAATAAAGCCATGACAATTTATTGTCTCCTCTAGAAGGTTAACAAGTTACAGCACTGATCAGCTGAAGCCCTATTGTGTGCATGCCAGGAAGAAAGGAGGGAAGAACAATGTTAATTCCATCAAAGGTAAGTATGCTGCTTTTGAAGATACTGGTATGTATAAGTAATTGTTATGCAAAGTCAGAGATTAAATTCTCAAGCCTTGCCTGACAAGAAAGTCATGCATTTGATGTGTTCAGGAAAGTTTCTAAAGACAAAAGCTTTACAGGAGGCTTGCACGCACACCAAGAGCAATAGAGGGATTATACAAATTATACCAAACGGGGAAGATTAACACTATGGTGACTCCCCTTCCATCTCCTCCCTGCATTTTACCAGCTGGTAGGCACCACCTCTGTTTTGCAAATACTCAGAGGTTCTGAGAGATCAAACGATTTCTTCAACACCACACAATGATCAACCAAGAGAACAACAGGCACATAAAATCCCAATCACTTTTTCAGTGCTACCTCCCCGATTTATAGCATTTATAATAGCAATTCATAAGCCAGGATGCAAAAATACCAGTTTAAGAGTTGTACAGTCAGGCTTCTTGCTGCCAAGAGAAGATCCTCTGATGGCAGCTTGGACAAAAGAATGGAGTACTCCACCTGCAAAACTGGTGGAGTGTTGCAGCTGAAAGCTTTTGTCCTCCTGAAAGCAAACTCGGAATGTTTAGACCAGGCTTAGCTGGAGGAAGGGAGAGTGCAGCTCTTCAGCCCTCCCATTGTGACTCACATGTTTTGTTTCTCCACAGCTGTGCTCCCTCCTAACCAAAAGGGACAGCAGAGCATCCAAAGGGCTGCGTCTCGGACCTGCCAAGGTGACGATTTGCCAGCGCTGACAAGTCTCTGCTCTCAGATCATGGAGTTTTAAACTCCATTCTTAAGGGAGTGCTCTGTTCTCACTGTTCCCGACCCACAGAAAAGTGGGAGGAAGGTGCTAAAAAAACAAGAGCAATTCATCTGTATAGTTCATGGGAACGGTGTCAGGCTGTAAGTAGCATAAAATCCCAAATCACACATTCTTTCCCATGTCAGTAAGCACAAGAGAATACCACAGTTATGGTAGTCTAACTGCAAATACAGCTCAAAGTAGAAAGGCAGCTTTATCCTTTCAAGGCCTACTGTCATTGCTTTAATGTAAGCAATTTTTGTCACTTTTCATAGGAGGAAAGGATTGCATCAGAGATAACACACTGAGCAAGCAGATCCATCCAAGAGCTGGCCTGCACAGAAGCTGTTGGCAATGGACACAAGAGGCACATTAATGGAAAATGTCTTGGGAAAAGGGAATTGTACCCAAGCTGAAAGGAGCTGCAGAGCACATCCTGCAGGATTTCAGCAGGGAAGAACCAGGGTAAGACAACTAGCAGTTTATGGAAAGGCTAGAAGGCTGTGGGCAGACTGGCAGCCAGCTGCATTCTAGCAGGGCAAAGCAAGGCAAACAGTGAGTGAACTGTCGGGTAGCCCTGCTTTCGTGAAAGAGAGAGGATGGTGCGTGGGAGATGGAAGCAGAAACTGCAGCTGCAAGCAGGGCAGGTGGCAAACCCCTATTGTGTCAGGAATGATTGTTCATCTGCAGAAAGGCCAATGTGTGCTTCCCTCTGGGGCTTCCCCTGATGCGGCTGGTGCCTATCGCAAGCCATGGATCTGCACCCACTGCTGTAGAACCCGGAGCATGTCAGGGAGTTCAGTGCAGCAGTGGCTGTGGGTCCTCCTCCAACTCTCACACAACGTGTGGGGGTTGTGTGCTGGTGCAGTGTCTTATTACCTCTGGTTCCAGGTTTCTTTGAAGCTAACCTGGGTTGCAGCACTGCATTATGTATTCTCGTGACACACTGGAACAGGTTGCCCAAGGAGGCTGTGGATGCCCCATCCCTGCAGGCATTCAAGACCAGGCTGGATGTGGCTCTGGGCAGCCTGGTCTGCTGGTTGGTGACCTGCACATAGCAGGGGTTTGAAATTAGATGATCACTGTGGTCCTTTTCAACCCAGGCCATTCTATGGTTCTACGATTCTATACGTAAAGGTACACCTTAACACAGATCACTCTTCTTTCTGTGCAGTAATCACTGTACTATCTCAGTCTACTTTCCTTGTGTCATATACATGGCTTTCACAACCACAGCGAGCTGGAAACATCTGCTCTGCATGTGTGATGTACCTTATTTTCCTCTGCCTGGGCCAGCTGCTGCCCTCCTCAAAACAGAAAAATGTCCTTTCCTTTTGGGTAGCCTGTATGCACACATATAGGCTTCTAGCCCCACCTTCAAGCTCTATCTCTTTATGAAGGGAAGAGCCAGGCACAGAAAGATTTAATTGTCACTGGACAAGAGGCAGTTAGCAAATAAATCTTCAACAACATTGCAAGCTGTAAAGTTTACTGAATGTCCGCCAGCGTAATGCCTGTGAGACTTTACGGGCACCCAGACTGATGCTACGTGCTTAATGCAGGCTCCTCTGCACTTGGAAACTTCCCCGAGCAGATTCTCCAGCTGCTAATGGATAGAACATCTGCTTGTTCGAGGAGAGCAAAACAAAATTCTGTTTGGTCTCTTTTATTTCGAAATAAGAAAAGCCACACAGAGACTCTATTTCTCATACCCCAGCGTGCAGCCTAATTCAAATAACAAACGCAGATAAGATACTGCTAACAATGCATTCCTTTTATAAACATAACATAGAAGCAGTTCATTCACAGAGTAACTGCTGCAAAGCTCCTACTGAAAAGAAGAAAGGACAATTGGAAACACCGTGACTTTCTACATCTCCCCACATCACTTATCTCATGAAGGCACAGTGCTTTCAGTGCTGAGGAAAGCTTTCTGTAGGCACGAGCCTCCTCACAGCATATGTCCCTCCAAAAATAAATCTTAAACCTTCGCTGATCGAAATGATGCACAGAGGACCAGGCTCCTCAACACCCACTAAGTGCAGTGGGCACCAATTAAGTCCTGGTGCCAGATCCATAACACAGAAGGTCCCATGCCTAATTTCGGTCACATCCAATGTTTTGGTCACCGTCAGAATTCTGTCACTTAATGTGGTTCTTCATGTTATCCACTGCAGCTCCTTAGTGTCACCCACCAGATGCTTGGTCAGACAGCAGTAACTGGCCACCTTCAGCCCCAGGCTCCCCCACGTGTGCCCAAAGGCAGCAGCATGGACTAGCTGCCCTGCTGTTCTCAGCCTCCTCTGGGCGTCATAGACTGGCCAGTCCTACTCTGGTCAAACACAGAAAGTTTCTGTGCAAAACCTTCTAGAAACAGACTCTGTTACCAGGAGCAGTAAGTGCCTTAGGGTTCGCTGCCTAGCACTAGAAGTGTGGATTTTCAGCAAATCTGGATGATAGGAAATCTGTGTTCAACCATTCCAATTCAAGCACCTTAACTGCATGTACCACACACTGCTGCATCGGATGATTAATCACTCAGATGGCAATTTCCCTAATTATAACTGAAGGGAGGTGCCTCTTTAATAATACATCCCCTAGCCTGCCATGCTGAAGGTTAAAGCACTTTTCAATACCCAATTTAGCCTGTGCACCCCTCCGGGCAACCACTGTTATGAATAGGGCTCACTGCTGCAGCATTAAAAAGGACTACAATGGTCACGACTCCACAGGAACAGGGATAGGTGTCTGAAGACAGATAGCTTAGTGTTTACTCCCTTCACGAATGCAAAGTCAACAAGCAAAGTTTTCATGTAAGCAACAGCACGGCTCGTTTCTGTTCTTCTCATACAGCCTCGTGGCAAAGGCCGTGTTTGGGGAGCTCAGCAAAATGTTTCTGCAGCTCCTGGTGGGACTGCGGTCAGATGCGGTAACCAGACAGCAAGAATTTTCCACCTCCCACGATTTATGGGGTGATCTGCTCCACTGAGACACCAACAGTTTGCAGTTCCCTCCTGCATCCCTCCTGCAAACTGGGCCTCGCTCATTTCTGGATGCAGCAGCAGCATTACAGCGTGGAGCTGCTCGGAGCCAAGGAGCTGCAGTCAGGATATTTTACGATGTGTAAAAACCGTGCATGCCATTCTTCAAAACCAGCAGAGCGCCCCAATTGCAATCCAGTAAATATCCCTCTCCCTTATGGGGTTTTGTTACACTAGATTTATTACTTTTGTTGTTAATAATAATAAAGGGGTATATGGGCTGTGGACAAAGTACTTTAGCAAAGCTAGCTAAGGCCACCGAGAGCAATCTAAGTCTTTGGCTGACATTTAACAAATAGCTGAAGCCTAGAGAAGATGAAGATGAACCAGTGCTAACATGGAATCCAGAAGCCTGAGCTCACAGAGCACAGGTTTTAATTAAAGAAATGCTGATCCTGACAATCCGCCCATCATTCGACTTCCAAAACTCAGAAGCAGTCCACCCTGCTCCCTCTGCCTCCTGTAGCACCAACATCTGTGCATGCTCCTATGCTGGAGAGCTGTGGACAGGTTGGTTCTGCAGTCAGTGAATGTTATTTTCCACACGGGTCCTGAATTCTTCCTGCAGGTAACTGTGGATGATGCCACAATTGATGGCAAGCAATCTTATAGCAACGGTAGTATTTATATATGATGGTGATACAGTCAGAAGGCAGCCTTGCCTGGCTCTTCCCTACTTCCTTACTAATTTAATCAATTAAATTAGAAACCTTGTTTCATTTTATATAACCTCACAGTAAAATTCTTGCTCCCTCATCTACCTGGTGAAAACCTGGCTTAGATGATGGCAGTGTCCCTGTAGCTCTCTTTTGCTGATCCCCCAATGTAGCATCTTCCTGGGACAAGAAAAATCTCTGGCTCTATAGTGCTGGTGAAGTGCTGTGCTTCTTGGGAGGCTGCGAATAGAGCAGTAGGAGGTGGACAAAGCTGAATAATATTTGGGATTTTCAGTGTTTTACCTTTGTTTTCAGCAGTCTCAAAAGATGGTGCTTCCACCACTTCTTGTTTTTACTGGACATCACCCTCAACAAAACAGAATTTGTACTAAGATTTGCAATTCAAACTTCTCCCAGTTCCCTTCCCCTTCCAAGTCATCCTCCTCTCACCCCAGCATCTATTTCTTTCGAACATATTTAGATTGTTGTGTTTCCCCTGCTTTCCATTAAGCATGCTTTTTAATAATAATAAAAACAATCTATTTGATTTTTCTAATTAAATTTCTTTTTTTTAAATAGCCCTTTTAAAACAAACGTTGGTAAAAAAAAAAGAAAATAGAAAATATCCATCCCAAAGCAGAGGGAGGCTGCAGAAAGAAAAGGCCATTATATTCCAGAAGTGTGGTATCTTAGCCATCTCAGTGAGCAGGACGCTGCCAGCTCTTGTAGTGGCACTCTGAAGAAAGCTGTTACACACTGCCAACTGCTGACAGCTTTGGGTGAATGCATCTGGAGAACACTGGGGAGTCAGAGATGTTCCTGCAGTTAAAGAATCACCCCACCAACCTCCCTACACCACTATTAGGGGATGCCTTTCGAATACAAATAAGCAAGCACACCAAAGAGCAGTTTCCCTCTCTATGAATGATCTGTCTAGCACAGGTTTCCTGCAGTAGCATTTTTTTTTTTTTCTATTATTTCAGAGAATACCCTCCTAGGATTCAGTTGCTCTGGCTAAGAACTGCAGCAGTTATTGCTGTTGCTCTTCCAGTTTCTGTTAATGATGAGTAACTTTCTCCGAGGTGGTGCATGAGCGATACCATCACATGGAAAATGATGGATAAGACACAGAGAATAGGCCAAGGGAGAGTCCTGGCCCAGAAGTTGTTATGCACAGATGAGCAAAACCATGCCATCATCTCCCTGTCAGATGGCAAAAAGAAGTCACCTGAGTTCTTAGGTATTTCAAGAGCTACTGCTTGTATTACAGAAAATTGCTAAGGAAGGCAATGGCCATAATCTCCAAAAGCTGAGGTCCTGAATATTTCTGTCTCTTAAAAATCAAACAAAACAGTCCTGACACACAGAACTTCACCCAAGGGCTAAGAAAATCCAAGTGAATTCACCTTCCTGAACGTGGGGAGATGAGGAGGACTGGAGAACTGCACCTCATGGGAAGACAGCCTGCCTTGGGCTGGTAAGCAGTTACAGCACCCCAGAGATATATCTCTGAATGAAAGAACACACAGTTTAGTTTCACAAAATGAATGCTGTCATATTATTATCCCAAATTGAGTTGGAAGTGAAGTATAACAGCTTGGATCTGAGAGGCATCAATCTCACAGCTCTGATGTTTTCCGGAGAGCTATGTGCTGTGTATTATTCATAGATCATGTGGTACAAAACTGCTAACCACTAACAGAAGCAAGATGAGGTCATTTCCAAACAGGATACAACCCTGCAATAATACTCTGCATTTATAGCAAATAAAGTTTTGCAGCACAAACTCCCTCAGAGAACATTACACCAGAGTTTCAGACGGTCGCTTCGCAGCACGCATTGCCTGTATTAAAGCTGCTCAAAGCAGAACCTTCCTCCACCAGGAGCATCACCCTGCGGTTTTATAGCCTAAACCACAGCATCATCCATCTCTGATAATCCCCAAGTGCTTTACAAACCACCCCTGGTAAAGGTGATCATTTTTTCTACCGCTGACCTTTGAAGCTGCAGCCCAAATACTGCCTTCCACCTGCACCAATGAGTCTCTTCACAGCTACTAAAATAGGCTCAGGGGGTGGGTGCAAGGCAGTGCCTCTTCTGCACCACCTCCTGCTTTGTACTACATTAGAAATGAAAGATCGGACCACGGTGGGAGGTGATGTACGTAGGCAAGAACATCACTTCAATTAAGATTTTACACACGTTCATCATCTTGGCATTTCAGAATGAATCTACCTCCCACAGACTGAAAAGCCCAACTACGGTACAAGCAAGAGAGGCACACTGGAAAAACCAAAGCCATGCTGACTGGAGGAACTGATGTCACAGACCGAAGGCACCCCGTATAAGGAAAAAATAGTCTCATTTTAAGCAAATCGCACAGCCAGTTCTAAATTGTGTTCTAAAACATTTCATGGTTTTTTTAGCACCTCACAGGTCTTGGCAGAGATTTTCACTGCAAAGTGGTGGTGTAAGTTGTGACGGTGCTGATGCTTCCACCAACATTTACACCCCAGTTCTGAACCCACATTTGGGCTTCTGGCTCAAGTGAGAGACGCAGAATAGACCAACCATCACCTCAGCCACTCAGCTGGAGTAAAGGAGATTTCACCCTGTTAACCATCAAGCGATTGAATTAACAAGTCCAAAAGCAAGCTCCAGGTCTGAGTTGGACAGGAGAAGTGCTAAATACTGCCTGCATTGTACTTTTGCCCAGCCACAAAGCATCACACAAACCTTCAGAAAAGTCTTGAAGCTTTCATCCCAGAGCAGAAAAGCTACTGTACTTTAACATCAAAAAAGTTGTTTTTGATATTTGGTGGTTATCAAAGCAATTTCTTACTCAGTTCTACTTTATTTGGTCCTTCTGCACATTATCTGAAGGAGATAATCCTGAAAATGGTAACTGAAGAAGAAACTCCTTTTTTTCACCTGCCCTCTCCAGATGAGAAAAGCCATCCCACTTGCAACAAGAAGACTCAAAAACCTCTTCCAAGCCCTATTTGGACTCATGGCAGTTGTTTTTAGGGATAAAGATGAGCAGTCCAGCATCAGGTTCAGGGACAATGAGATGCATGCAGGAAGGATGGCAAAGAGAGGAAAGTGGCCAAGGAGGACAGTATTTCTCCTGGTACAGCCGACCTTATCTTCAGCTGGAGCATCTAATGTCACTTTCTCAAATCTTTATCAACACTTCAGTAATTACTCTGAATTACAGCCCAAGAGTTGGCAAACCATTGTGTACACACAGTGCTGGAGCGACAGAAATAATGATGAGAAAAACACCTGTCAGCTAAATTTAGAACTAAAAAAGGAAATGCGGGCCCAACCAGTGGCAACCCAAAACAGCAGAGATGGAGGAAAAAATCTGATGGTGTCTCAGTTCTGCTATTGTAGTCAAGCTGTGCCAGAATGTGCACTGTGAGATTAAAAGGAAATTTTGTATTTATCCCTTGCCTAATGCGTTTATTTATGGGACTTCTCTATTTTTTTCTCTTTTCTTTTTATTTATGGCTTAATTGGAGACTGCAGGATACGGTTTTGAAAGTCCCTTAGCTTCCTGTGTCGTGATGGTGTTTATCAAGATACGGATGTGAAATCAAACCAGATGAAAGAATATAAAAACAAGAAGTGAAACTGCATCTCCCCAAATTAGCTAGTTGTATTTTCCTTCTCATCACACAGACTTCCCTGCACCGCAGCACCAACCGGTTGGGCTTCTTCCCTTTTAACAGCAAATACCAAGTGAAACTCAGTAGCTGGTAACCTCATAGAGGGAAAGGAAGAGACCTCATAAAGTGACAAAATAATGAAAGAAACATTCAGGAGAAACTTCTGTCTGATTTACAGGGCATGCAAATGGACTGAAAAATGAAGGATAGTAATCATGAGATACTACCTATATTTTGAGCATTTCCCTCATTATTGCTCTTCTGGCACTGACAGCACTTCATGGCTGGGGATGAGGTGGGCACCTCACTAGCAACCTGCCCCCTAAAATGGGAGGGGTGCAGCTCTCACCACTTCTCTGCTTTCCAAAAACAAAATGGGGATAGAGAGGGAATGAAAATAAGACCAAACTGTGAATGGAAGTGGAGGGACCGTGGAGATAATGGCAAACAGATGATGTGCATGCCACAGTTCACATCTAATCTGGAAATAGCAGGTTAAGAAAAGGGAGTTAAAAATGAAGCCGCTTCAACACTTCAACTCAAGCACAGCTTCTTTAAAAACCTGAAAGCTTTTAAAACTAAGTATTACATGAAATCTCATGCTGATGAAGGTCTGAACTCTACAGAAGCTTGAGAAGAACAGGCTCTCTGGAATCACAGAACATCCCAAGTCAGAAGGGACCCACAAGGATCGTTGAATCAATTCCTGGCTTCACACAGGAGCACCCAAACCTCAGATCCTATGTCTGGAAGCGTTGTCCAGAGGCTCCATGAGCTCTGGCAGCTCGGGGCTGTGCTCACTGCCCTGGGGGGGCTGTTCCATGCCCATCACCCTCTGGGGCAGAACCCATTCCTTCCATCCAACCTGAGTCCTTCGTTGCAGCTTCATTCTGCTCCTTTGGGCTCTAAAAGTAACAGTGAAAGGTCAGCAGCCTCTCCAAGAATAAATTAAGGCAAAACTTGGGGACGGAAAGTTAAAAAAAGGTTCTATGGGCAGAAAAATGCACTTCATGTTGTCCCTTCTATCAGGAAATTGTTACGAAAATGATATGAGAATATATAGTATAGTCACATGCATCTTCTCCTGACAGTTATTTTTTGACTTGGCACATTTGCCATTTTAAGCTTTTAGTTTTCAGTTTTGCAGAAACAATGAAGGCATTATGACTACCCTGGGAACCCACTGCAAGTGTTTTACAACACAAGAAACAGACTAACAAACGCTGAATCGTGCAGCACTGTGCCAGAGATCTGTGTCTTCTCTGTATGTGGAATTATCTCTATCAAGAGACATCACCAAATATTATTACTCTATGCCACATTTTACTATTGACTCTGCATTTGCTGGCATAGAAGAAGCCTCTTCAGCAATGAGCATTTCTTTGGCTGATCCACGCTCTATATTTAGAGACCTCCCCTGAACATTATCTTTCTATATGCATATTCAAGTCATTTAACTAATTTAACTCACCCTTTCATTTCCAACCACCAAAAAGCTTTGAAATCAGCAAATATGTCCCTTACAATGTTTCATATCCTCTGCCTTAGGTAATAAAGTCAGTGAGAAAGAAATCACGGCATTTCAGAGCTGCACACAATGTTCTTTAATGCAGCTCACTGATGCTTTCAATTACAAAGGTATTGGTAAAGACTGGAAAGTTTGGAGGGAAGGAAGCTTTTGATGGAGCTTTTGTAAAGCAATTCTGAGATAATGAGCAGGATGCACTGGCTATGCAAATATCCTATTAGCCTTTATTGTTCCTAGAAGAAAAATTTTAAGAGAAGGGCCATACACAAAAATGATGAAATTTTAAAATTCATTTGACTTAAGCTCAGCCAAAAAAGGGTATTGACTGCAAGTACAGCTTACGTGAAGTTTGCCAGGTCTGGTACCCCAATAACTGCAGCTCTCACTGCACCCTTCCCTGCCCACCCCACTGACAACCAGATTAGGCCTCTGGACCCCCAGCACGAGCTCTAAGCCCCCACATCTCCTCACCAGCTGGCTCAGACCTAACGGATCTTTCAGTTCCAGTCCCAGCCCTATGGTCTCTATGGTCACTGTCTCCTACGCCTCCCCTCCTGCTTGACAGATACCCTGAACTGAGGTTTGCTGGTGAGTGAAGCTAATGGACCATTACACCAGATGGAATTCCATCAGGAGAGCACTCAGGGCTCACCAGCTGCACAGGGCTCACAGCTGTCACCCTGTCACACATGTCCAGCTGGGAGCTGGCACTTCAAACCTGCAGGGTGCCCATGATGTCGGGGCTCCTTCCCTACCTCCTGGCACTCGGGACCCCAGCACACACCCAACAGAGAGCAGCCTTACCCTGGAAAAGTGTTACAAGCGGAGCTCGGTAAAAAGGCAGGGCAGACCGAGGCGATATCAGGTGTGGGGTTTGGCTGGGCTCACCACCCTCCTGTCTGCACCTCACTCTCACTTCTGTCTCCTTCTTCCTCACCTATCCCATGCTTGTTCCTCTTCAATCCACTACGGCCTTTCCCTTTTCCCACCTTTGCTCTTTCCCCTAAATATCCCGTAACAAATCTCACACGTTCCCAGCCTCCTGGAAGACACCCCGTGATATACTTTACACAATCCCCAGGAGCTCTTCCCCTGCATCCCACAGCAGGTCCTGTCCTCACTCAGGCAATGGCAGCCTGGGTAGGCTTCACACTGGGACCATGAGCTGGGCCTCCTCCTCTGAGTTCCTCTACGCCCCTCAGCCCAACAGGGTCCTGCTGTTGCTCCCTGGGCGTTGCTGCTTTCAGCAAGGAGCCCTGAATCTCACAGCCTCACAGCTTAAAGTCCCCAGAGCATTTGGCCTCCTCTGCAAACCCTAAGGCATCACGAAAGCTCTTTGCAGAAGAGCAGAACGGGAGCTGCCCAGATGAATCACGGAGCTTGGATGATTTCTGTGCTCAGATTAAACTATCCATCAACTTTCAGAATCAGGCTAATGAACGGAATCTCTGTATACACATCCTGTTCACCTAGAATAATTTCAGCACCATGATCGATCCAGTCTTGGTTGGGTTAGGGACGTTTCAAAGCTTGTTTAATTTATTTCACCTGAGTTGTACTCAAGAATGGTGCAAAACGTCTACTCATTCCATCAACAATGAATGAAAACATTGTCTCACTGAACTGCAAATCATTATCAATTAGTATAAAAGAAAGCTGAACACAACAGGAAATTTGAGGGGGAAGGAAAAACCCACAGCACATACATCTGACTCATACCTGCAAGTAGCAATCACTAAATCCAACCACTTTTGAAATTATTCTTCTGACCATGAGCTCTGACCAGAAAACCCAGAAACACAGGGTGGACCAGTTATTTAAAAAGAGAGACTCAGAAAAGAGTCAGTGGCTGAATCCCAGGGCAGCTCCCATGACAAAACCACACGCTGATTCACTTCAGGTTTGTGTTCAGAACGAAGCAGCGTTTGATTCTGCTTCCTGGGAGAAATATTCTAACTGAAAACTCCTCTGAATTTTTGGCTGAAATCCAGCGTGATACATTCCTTTCCAGAACTGCTAGTGCTAATTTACAGAAAAGACAGAAAGGCACCTTCTGATCAGACATTACATCTGCCTTTCACCTACCCTTGCCAAATCTGGCAGGGGAGAGAAGTGGAGAGCGTCGCCTTGGCCGCTGCTCCTCATCCCACTAAGTTCTATTGCACAGTCAAACTGGGAGGATTTTTTGCTTCAAGCACAGATTCAGGGTTACTGAGGTCAGTGATCATTTTTCCATTGACAGCACTTAGGTTTCTAGCAGATGGTACGAGTCCAAGAAATCAAGAAAATACTGGGTCCCATCTCCTTAGCCAGAAAAACCTGTCCAAGTTTACCAGTGAAACAGTAGGTCTTAATCCAAACTGCCTTTATCTCCCAGTCTGTTGAGAAGAAATAGTGTGACACGAAGGATGAGTGTTGTTAAAGGTACTCCAGTGTCACTTTGGTTGGATAACAACTTCACCACAGAAAAAAGCTGAGGGACAAATCCTGGAACAGATGTATAAATGAGGCAGCAGCTGAGCCATATGAAATATAATAAAACACAGACTTGGAGGCACTGGAGATGGAAAAGACCTGTTAGGTCATTGAGTCCCAGCTTTTCCCAATTCAGAATTGTCCCCTGGAGTGATGTGCTGAACTTTAAGGGAAAAAAAATTAAAAAATTTTAAAAATAAGGCTGCCAAAAGCTTTGTCAAGCCTGTTACACTTGCTCCAGAAGAGGGAAATGAAAAACCCAAATCTCACGAACAGTCATGGAAGACTAACAGTGCCAGGAAAACTTGATTATATCCCCATCTACTTACCAAACCCTGGTGAGGAAAAAAGGGGTGGCTTCCCAAAGCCCAGAGCACTTTCTGTATGACAACTGAAATCAGGCTAATCAGAACCATAAATGAGAGGCAGGCTTTGCCTTTGGGCACGTCAGCGGAATGCGGGCTCCTCTGCCAGCTATGCAGGGAGTATTTATTGAGACTACAGACTTGAACTATTTGGAAGTGCCAGATGAAGGTGTGCTCCTTCCTGACCGATGCTTCTAGCCTATGCTAACCTACTCCTGAAATAGTCTGTATAGTCTCCAAGTTTGGTATTTGCTTACCGCATCGTTTTAGCCCTCAGTTTCCCCACACCTACACAGATTTGCATTGGATTTGCCTGGTTTGTACAAGGCTGGCAGTGCTGGAAAAGCTTGCTTTGGCTCTCCAGCTTCAGCATGAGCTTGGCAAAAGTGGTCCAGAGCACGTCAGGGGAGCATACAGCACCTGCTGATGCAGGGACTGGGAGTCCTGCATGTCCTGCAAAGGCAGTGCTGCCATCACCCACCACCAAGCACCGTGCAAAGTATCCAGCATCCCAGGAGACTGCCTCAACGTACAGTGATGTGTGTTTTCATCATGGGAATGCAGTCTTAAAGGGGACTAGAGATATCGTTGGCAGCAGAGATGAGAAAAGAGACAGCAATTGAGAAGAATCCAGGGAGGACAGCGTGAGACAACTGTCTGAGGGTAATAGGGTGAAGCTGATGACCAGGAGACAAAAGTGATGGCTAAAAACAACACAGGGAGCAACTGCTGTAAGCAAAACAGACCCATCACACATTATACTCTCAATTCTTTTATCTACAAGCATGGGCTTTCAGGCCTACATAGATGAAATTGTTGGAGACATTCCTGTGTTTTTATTCTGCAACCAAAGGCAGCAGGAGCAGATGGGACTTGAAACCAATACTACAGGCATAGAAGAGCTGGACACCAATAGGTTGGCTCGATGAA
The DNA here is from genome assembly GCA_037305975.1 of Chrysolophus pictus. Lineage (NCBI taxonomy): Eukaryota > Metazoa > Chordata > Aves > Galliformes > Phasianidae > Chrysolophus > Chrysolophus pictus. The sequence goes on along the minus strand of CM074583.1, from coordinate 2,579,092 downwards.
AAAAGAGGAAAATCACATTAAACCAATCATCTGAAGAACAGAAAAGTATTTCTTTTTTTGAAGGTTCCAACTCACAAATGCTCTTCCAGTTCAACAGGAGCAATGTTACTTTAATAATCCTAGCAAGTCACAAGTTGTCTTCTTCAGACAATGCCTAGAAAACTTCCAGCCCAATGTACCCAGAAAGTGAGATTTAGAACATACCTTTGTGCAAAGCAATGTACACCATGCCTCACACACAACTCACAGCTCTCTTACAAGGCTCTGCCATGGCTGAGGGCCTGAACTGTCATCTCAGCACCCAACAAAACCAGAAAGCGTTTGATCATTGATGGTGTATGTAAAAGACATCACAAAATGCACTGAGAGTCCACATTCTCTCATCATTTTACAGACACGGTCCAGGAGATCTGTGCTATGCTTTGTCAAGCTTGCAAACACAGGCGAGAATTTAACATGCCATGTTTAGTAAGCATCTCCTATGATTTTGCACCAAGATACTGGTTTTGCATGAACTGACAGAGAGGGGAATGTCGCTTTCAAAGCAATTCCCATGTCTTCTATTTGAGTTTCCTGCAGTGCAGCTCAAACCCAACCTAACTCAGCTCCTGGCAAAGCTAGAAAAAGTGTATGTTAATTCATTTCTCGAGGCACTGAAAACTGAACATCTTTCATACATCATTTTCACAGGTTTTTTTTTTTTTTTTTTTTACTATAACAACTATTTAAATCTCTCCCAGGGTAGATAAGGTGCAGGAAGAATTCCTTTTTTGCACTCACCATAGTTGGAGTGTCTCACGCAGTCACTCAGCACCGCGCTGAACTGCCTCTGGGCTTCTGGCTCCTGGAAGCAATAGTAGCTGTGTCTGGCAAACGGCTGCCACAGGTACACTGGGAACTCCCTTGGCAGCTGGACAAAGGCTTGAGCAGTCTCCTTCTCACTCAACCCTGCACAGAACACATCCCAACTTAAAATCTGCTGAATTTTGGAGGATTTTTTTCTCTTCTATGGCCTCTTGTTTTGTACTCAAGGCAGATGTAAATCACATACTTTTGGCAATATAATATAAATATTCTAATGGATTGTAACTCATTTCCATGGCAAATGAGTAAATTACTGGACAACTCTGGTCTCTTCCACATAGAGACCATAAAGGGGCATATATATGGTCTTCCACGTGGAAACAAGCTGCTTTAAATCATGAAGGAACAGCAGTGATTTCCCTTTGCCCAAAGTTTTCATACAGAACTGCAAAAGAGCCTTATGGACTGTCACTTCAAGCAGGTGGTGAAGCAAAGAAATCACAAAGTATGGACCTTTAAAGGTCCCCTCTGACTGACAATTCTATGATGATGATCTGTAGCTGCAGCCTGACCTGAATCATTGCGTACAGGGGATACTGCACAACATCAATGCTGTGCATCCAGACACAAAAGAGGTTCATCTTGGTGAGTGTTCTGCATCGCACAAAAGGGCAGAAAGGCTGTAAAAGAGTAACTGAGCCAATCTTTGCAGAGGGTGAGCCATGGGAAGCCTGAAGCGGCGCTTGGATGCTCCACGTTGCTCATCCTCAACTCTGGAGCTGAGGTGACACAGAGGACACCTCCAAGCCCTGCTGCCCCATGCCAGCCTCTGACCATCCTGCACCAGCAGTACTGTCTTGGGAAAGGGGAAATCAGGGATGCTTCCTAGGAGTTGTAACTTTTAAGTAATATGAACTTAATACTGGAACAGACTGCCCAGAGAGGTTGTGGATGCCCCATCCCTGGAGGTGTTCAAGGCCAGATTGGATGGGGCCCTGGGCAGCCTGGTCTAGCATTAGGTGGGATGATTGGTAGCCCTGCATGTGGCAGGGGGGTTGGAGATTCATGATCCTTGAGGTCCCTTCCAACCCTGGCAATTCTGTGACTCTGTGATGAGACAAAACTTCAAAAAAACACACAGAAAAGCCCCCCACAAAAGAAGATATCTTCTCACTGCTCTTACCCTTTTTCAAATTCGACTCTACACCATGTAGAGATTAAGCCCCTGAACTTTTGCTGTCTTCAGGGACTGGGGAGGGGGCAGGGAGAAACCCTGCAACTCCTGTTGCAGAAACAACAAATCCAGCAACAGCAACCTTCCTGTCGTCTCTGTGGGATGCACTATCAGCTGTGAATCAACACAGGCAGCTGGTATCCAAAAATGGAAACAAATAAATCAGAAATATTAACAAAGCTGGGAACAATAGTGGTGTAGTTCCTGCCCTACTTCTGCACAGCTTCCAAAGGGTTTGTGTAGGGATACCGGAAAAATAAAGAGCCAGAACTTCTCTGAACATTTTAGTTCACGGCATCTTTTGTGTATGTCTACTCTGGGATTAAGTTTTGACTTAGAAAACACACTGTTTGGGTCTTCTGTGAGCTCACTTTAAAGCCTAACCTCGAAGTCTGCCCAGATGTGGCTTCTGTAAGGAAAAGAGCCTGAGGTTTGGCAGTGTAACTTTTACCAAGGCTTACCAACAGGATCTGGAAAATGTTTATCAGACAGCAAATTGTAATCTTCTTCTAAAGTCAGTACTTTGCCTCCCGCAGGAACAATATGATGTTTAGGGCTGAGTCCTTTCTGGTAGGCCTGGAAAATCATGACAGAGGGAGTCAAAATTGAGATTTAAGGAGAGAGAAAGCATAAACTACTCATTTACAAAGCTAATGCCCACATTCCTCAAATGAAAATGTTTTCGTCAGGCTGAATTTTAGATATACTCACTGGATGTGTCAAGTCTAAAACATTTTTAAGTAAAAAATGTATTTAGAAAAGACCTTTCAAAGCTCATCAACCCCAGTGAAGAGTCAGGGACAGAAGGGAGGAGAAAAGAATGGGACTTTCTGCTAAGCTACATTTGTTTGATTTGTCAGCCAGGACCCGTTGGACCACAGCAGCTGCCAAACAGAAATCTTCACTGTAGCCTGACTGAAGCAACATAAAAATTTCTATTTAAAACCCAACAGCAGAAACCTGGTGATGTACTATAATCACATACAAAAAAGAAGCGTTCTGTGATATGCAAAGGTTCAAAGTGCTGTCTAAGTGATTTGCTATGTTTTGCAAACGTCTGTGGCCAATAAAAGGTACTTCAGCAGACCCTCAGGCATCCCTGTGAAGTTTCCAGCCAAGGCTGCAAGGCTGGAGCAGCCTTTCTGGGACATTTCATCTATTGCTAGAAGAAAGGCACTTACAGCAACAAACTCCTCAGATCTCCTGGGGAGTGTTGAAGAACATAACAGGAAGAAACATTTACCTCTTTGGTCTCAAAGCAATCCACAGTGTAGTCATTTTTGATAACAACGTATCTGTCCTTCCACTTCTTCACATCCTCGGCAAAATGCAACAGCTCTGTTTCATATAGGACAGTCTCAGCTTCTGACTTGGGCTACAAAGAAAAATTTCTAGATTTGAAATGACTCTGGATCATTTTGAAATTTTATTTCTACATCTCTGTAAGATTGCTATGAGGGTTTTTGAGCCTTCAAACACAACCGGGAGCCATACACATCTGTTTGAATCAGACAGATCCTACAGAAGTAACCAAATTCTTGCATCTCGCGGTGAAGAGGCAGCAGAGAAGCTCTGCCTTTTGACACCACTTCCAGACTTCTCAGGCAGAGACATTCAGAAGGGAAAATGGGCACAATCTGGAACGCAGGAAGTCCCACAAGGACATGAGAAAGAACTTCTTTACCATGAAGGTGACTGGAACAGGCTGCCCAGAGAGCTGGTGGAGTCTCCTTCCCAGGAGATATTCAAAACCCATCTGGATGCTCTCCTGTGCAACCTACTGTAAGGAGCCTCCTTTATCAGGGGGGTTGGACTTGATAATCTCCAGAGGTCCCTTCCAACCCCTATGGTTCTGTGATTCTGTGATCTTTCAGTTGATACGGTGAATATAAGATTACTTACAGTTCATTACCTCTTACTTTCTGCTATGTACAAAAAATATTTCGTTGGTGCAGCAAAGAGTTTTATTATGAAATAGTGGATTATTTCACACTTCTTTGTAACAGTTCTGCACATGTGATCTTATAACTGGCATGCATTTTTTTGAAAGATGTTGCTTTCCTATTACGCCACCTTCTGCACCCAACCTCACTGCTCTTTTCTGCAATTCAAGAGCATCAGAAATCCATGATTTTTAACACAGTCAAAAAATTAGACTTGTATTTTCATAGAATCATCATAGAATCATAGAATGGCTTGGGTTGCAAGAGAACCTTTAAGATCTTCTAGTTTCAACCCCTTGCCTATAGAGACACCTCCCACCAGGTTGCTCACAGCCCCATCCAGCCTGGCCCTGAATGCCTTCAGGGAGAGGGCTTCCACAACCACACTGGTTCAGGGTCCTGTTCCAGGGTCTCACCATCCTCACAGTAAAGAATTTCTTCCTAACATCTAGTCTAAATGTACCTTCTTCCAGTTAAAGCCATTTCCCTTCATCCTGTAACGGACATACCCTTATAAAAAGTCCCTCCCCATAATGAAATAATTTTCATTATGTTAAAGCATTAAAACTCTGTGGTTTTATATATGGAAACATCTAAGAAACTTTGTAAGTATTTCAGGCTTGATTTTTAGAAGCTCTGAGTATCTGTATTGCTTATCAACTTTACTTAAGGGCATTCAACACCAGAAAAAAACAAGAAAACCAAGTCCAGCTGGTAGCTGATATACTTCCAGTTCATGTTTTTCATATATTACAACTACTAAATGGCTCATTTAAATAGTTTTCACATGAATTATTTCATGAAGGAGAGCAAAGCTGTAGGCAGCTTCATGCTGGGGCCAGGCTCACGTGTCCTCCTACCCTGGTTTTCAGGAACTGGGACTGGGAATTGCGGTGCTGCTCCAGCTCATCCTGCACGTGCTTGCAGAAAGCCACGGCGTACTGGCGTTTGTAGTGTGGGCTGAAGTTTTTGATGATAGCCTCTGTTTTTCCTGAAAGAGAAATAAAGATTAGTTATATTTAATATACACTAGCTCAGAAGCTAGAACCAAAGCAGTTTCTACCACCAACCCAAAATATTGCCCAACTGCACCCATGGCCACTTGCTGCCTAACAGGTCAGGGAACCCTCATGGATGCATTCAGCTGTATCTGTGATACCACAAGTACAGATTTTGCTCATAGAAGTGACAGAAATGGGCAAAACACGTCCCAAGTACATTGCTTTAAAAAACAGATACTCACTGCTGCTCCCACAGACATACTGCCATGGAGCAGTGAATGCCTGCGAGCTGACAAACTTCTCAAAGAAACATAATCACAAGTGATAGTGGGTCATGTTTACATACTGGATAGCGTTTAGACATGCTAGCCAATTTTATCACATAATCAGATTTTAAAGCTGACTCAAAACTCTTGTAAATGATGTTTTCTAGGCTTGGGCACAGAAGTCCCTTCTTTGTTTTATTGTAAACAGACACTTAGCCCCACTGTGTGAAACACTCATCTTGCATTGTCTTGCTATGATCAAGATCTCATCAGTAGCAATAACAGCAATAAACACATTGAGGGTCTCATTTCTGGGAATCTTACAGCAATTTACAAGTAATTAACACATTAACCCTAGAAAAGAAACAATAATGCTTTACAAACAGGGAAGCAAAGCAAGAAGTTAAAGCTGTGTGTTCGTATGCAAACCAAAGAGTGAGCAGCAACACAAAAAAACCAGAACCTGGGCAATGACCGAGATTTCTGGAAGAGCAGAAATGTCTCTATTCACACTCAGAAATAAAAGTCTCCTGGCAAGTCAGACAGCTGCATCTCAGCTTGGTGGCAATACTGACAGCACAGTGTGTTCCAGGTACACCAGCACAGCAGCTCAGAGATGGGCTGGAGCCTCACCTTCCAGCACCTGCAGGTCTGCTGCCTTCACATCAGCCCGAAGCCATACCCTGGCCCTGTTCCACCCCACAGACTGACCTGTGGGACGGGCCCAGCCACCAGCCTGGACTCCAATCCTCCAGTTTCAAGAGATCAGATTTCTACTGATTACAGAATAAGAGCAGGACATTGGTGTTGCCAAAGCACAGAATCCCTGCCTGTAGATTAGATTGCTCCAGGCAGAGGCACCGGCTTCTCCAAATGAGGTCAAAGCTTTTTCTTCTGGAATTGGACAGACACAGCTAGCAGAAGGATGCTGCTGGCCACGGCCCCCAGTGGAGTTTTCTGCTCAGGCCTCTGGCAGGGCTGTCCCTGCTTGCCACCACAGGGATTTCATTCCCCTGTCTTGTAGCAGTCTGCCACTATGGGCTGAGGATGCTGGACCTCACTTGCCTCTGCAAGCGGCTGCTGCCTGCATCCTGCAGTAAAAACCTGTAGAGGAAATGGGACAAGGAAAAAGTTCTGGTGCTAGAATAACAGCCAACAATCAAAGGAAATACCTGTAGTTTTGGCAAAATCCTTCAGTTAGGCTAAACTGGCTCAGAAGGGCGATTCTTCAGCACAAACATTTCTTAGATCAGCTTCAAATATCACGGCCCAAAAGAAGGGAATTATGCCATTCACCATAGTAAAATGTGTAACAAATCAAAGAGCAAATGTTTCGTGCTGTTTGTTCCAGCCCTGGCACTAATTTTGCAATGAGGAGGAAAGGTTTTTTTGACGGGGCTGTGAATGCCACTTGAACTGCAGGAGGACCTGAGGTTGCAGCACTGGGAGCAGCAGAGCTCTAGGGCATTGTTTGCTGATGGATCTCTTAAAGATTTTGGTTTAGCAGAAGATAAAAATACACTATCGGAAAATAAACATGATGGGAACAGCAATGAGTAATAGAAACTTCCCATGAAATGATAACATGGGGCTACTCGAGATAGAATACTCCAGAGCAGCTCAAAAATGAGTTCCCCTAATTCTTTTCCAAATTTAGTATGGCTCTCTCAGTCAGAGCTGTGTTTATATGAAGCAAAGCCAGCTTTCCCTCTTGGTTGGTCTGGCAACAGCGCAGCTCCAGCCTGTGTAAATGTGGTAGCAGAAGGGCTGCATGCAACCGAAATTACAACCAGGAGAAACAGAGGAGTGATGGAGGTAGAAGGATTTTTGTCCAAGGTTCTGCACATGCAGATGTTTGCCCTTTGCTGAGGACCAGGAATACAAAATAAGCTTTCCTAATGCTTCATGCTGCACCTCCTGTTTTACAGAACCCTGGATGTACCTGATCCCAAAAGTTTAGCCCAAGCTACGACGTGTGTTCTAAGGGCAAAATGAATGTCACTGCACTGAGCCACAAGAAGGACCTGCCAGCTGCCCTGCTGGAAACAAGACCCTCTCCATGGGCCTACAGGAGCTGCTCACCACATCACTTACAGTCAGGAGGGGCAGAGGGAAGGATTTGCCATCGCTGCCCAGCACCTCTCAGTAGTGTGTAAATGGGGCTCTAAAAAATACCACCACCAGTGATCTGCATCTCTTTGGAGGGTCGAGGGATTTATCTCCTTAAAGCACTGGAGCCCTCTGGAATCTATACTTAGTGTCCCCAGGGACACGACCTGCAAAAAGCCTCAGCTGATTGTCTGCATCAAAGCAAACCCTAGCCAAAATAAAACCTAAGGGAAACAATAAGCATTGTACGTGGTGAATGCCAGCACTTCAGTCAAGCAAGTGTGAAGTGCTGAGACCAGGGAACAAGGGGTATTTTGGATGGGGCTGTGAATGGGGACATTGTCCTTGTGCTTCTTCATGAGCCCTGGAGCAAGGCTGCCAGGAGGAAATATCCAGAGATCAGTGGGATGTACCCACGCTCACCAGCCCGGAGTGCAACCCTGGCTGTACTCTGTACTCTGCCCAGTTAACAATACTCAGAGAGTTCAGAAGAAAGCTTTACAATTACTGCTAAACATATATATACACATATGCAAATAATAAAAAAAAAACAAAACCAACACACAGTCTTCTAGCCCTCCAGGATAGCAGTGAAATGAGGTAAGAAAAGAACTTCAGACTTCACCTCATGGGACAATTCCATCTCAAATCCAAGATAAACGCAACCTTCGACTGAGATAATGTCTAAAGCTTGTGATGCTTTACTTGAGCCCCGTCACTTGGCAAAGCTGGATTTCAGTCTTGGCAGCTCTGAAATGTGCTGGATGCTCGCTGTGAAGAGGGAGAAACAGCCTCTGTTTCTGTGGCCCTGCAATACTATGTTCACCATCACCTATTAAATACATCTGGGAAATAGAAAATCCATGGAAGTGATCAGCAAACACTCAAACAGATCCTATCACCTTCCAGCTCTCAGGGACACACAGTAATGCGGTGGGTATTACCAGTGATTCCCTCTTTTCTATGGTCCTTCTTGTATAGCACTCATAGCAACACCACGAAGCAGCAGCAAGCAAATGCTCCTGTGCTTCATCCTGCATTTAAGGGGAGGCAACACACGATACCCTGCTGCTGAAAGCACAGCTTGGTTGGTCTTTCTTTACAGAAGCAGTATTCTGATTGTTCATGATGCCTTAATACCTGTTACGAAGAAATGAGATGGCAGACACAAATCCTGAGTTCTTCTTTGGGTGAATCACCTCTCTGTTGCTTGCCATTGTGCAGCCAAAACAAGAAGCTGCCCAGTGGAGCCACCCATCTTCCCAGTGCAGACACGCTGAATGAGCTGCTTGCACCCAGTAAAATACTGAAAGAAAGCCATTATTTACTCTCAGTCTTGTTTTATACTGATGGAGACTACTCTCATTCAAAACTCACAATGCTGCAAGCAAACCTGTGTGCACACCTCTCCCCAAGTGACCCATCTGGAATGCTGAATTGCAAGGGTAACATTCCACTTAGCCATCCAAAACTAAAGTCATAGGATGTAATAATACATCAGATCATCATCTTGTCCTCAACTCCTTGCGTGCTTAGCCCATGTTTTCTATAGGAAGATGTGAAAGTCAACATGGTGTTATTTAAAAAACAGTTTTCTTTGCCACTCTATCCATTGAGGTTATGGGTGTGGAAGCTGTGCTCCACCTAAACCTGAGCTCCTCTCTCTGGGCAGGCTAAGCAAAAAGTGTGCAAGCACGCACAGATCTGATCCATGGCAAAGGAGGAGCCAAAAATAACAAAAATTCAGCCTCACAACAGCTCTCCCTTTCTACAATTTTACTTGAGTACTTGGCTTTTAACTGAGTGCCCTGTAATGTAAAGCAGGATTTTATACTGAGTTGCACAGAGATTTCAATAGGCTTATACACCTATCTTCTCATGCAACTTCATGAGTATCTCGTACTTCAGAGACAGGGCCAAGCGACTCAGCCCTGGTGGGCTTTACAAAAAGGTTTTGTAGCCTGTGATTTAACTTTGTAGCATGAGTAGCCTGTGATTTAACTGTGCTTCTGATCTTCCTAAACGCCATCTCATTATTAAAAAATACAGAGCAAGTTACAGAGCAGTAACCCTGCTTACACACAAATCACCTTTTGCGTCCTGCTCAGAGGCTCATTCCTACAGACACTCTCCATTCCTCCCTCCCAGACCAAGATGAAGGAAGTTATCCTTAGGAAATTCATGGACAGGATTATCACACCTTTGATCTACAGGTAAAACCACCATTATACTAACAGCCCATCTTTGGAGCAGACACAGGTGTCTACAAAAACCTGAAACTCTCTGAAGGTTACTTTCATTACCATCGTGTTGTTTCCATGTCACACCTCTCCCTCTCCCAAAAAGCATGTGAGTCTCTCCATTGCATGTTACAAGTGCATTTCCTATGAGGGCAGCTGCTGTAAGGTAGAAGTGCCCAGGGAAGTTGATTTGAGCATCAATCTTCAGTAGTAAAGCAAGAGGCTATTGTGGTGAGACACATGGGACAAACGATATTGGCTCCTCCAGGACTCCTGACCTGCGAGAGCTGTGTTGAACCAGGAGCTGTGCAGCATCCTAGTACCGAGTCACTCTTTAGGGCAAAAATAACATTTCACGAAGTGCCTTTGCACTTCGGTCAGATTTAAGAAAAACATAATTATCATGAGTTACATAAAGGCCAAGGCCTGTGGGTAATCCGGCAGAAACAAGGCAGACACGAGCCAAGATTTGATTAACGCTGTGTCAGAGCAGCTTATCACTGAGGCTGTTGAAATCTATCCTTTGCTGGGAGTGGGGTTAGAAGCAGCGATGCTCCACCTAAAAAAAAACAACACGTGGTCAAATTCAACACGCATGAGGTCTGATGGCCCTGTATTTATAGGCTTATTTCGCAGCACCAGCAGGGCGCTTAACAAAACGAATGAACCCAAACTAGATCCTGGGGGCCACAAGAACTTCAGTTATGCTTTGTACTAAACTAATCTGGTGAAGGTCGGTGGTTTCAAAGTCTTTTTTCTGTGGTGTTTCTTTTTTTGTCTAAGGTATTTTTTAACCTGTATGAGCCACAGGCTTAAGAGGACCCTTAAGAGGACATCAATCATGTCTTGAGCAGCTTTCTCCAGTCCGGACCTCAGCAGTCCATTGCACATCCCTAGGAAACATTCTGGTACAAGTACCATGACATTTAAACAGCTTTCTGAAAACACAAGCCAGCACTGCATCACCCTTTAAATCAGGATGATGTGATCCCTTTCCCTCCCTCCGGGTGACAGGCATTGCAGTTACTTCACTGCCCAGCCATCCACCAGATAAAGTAAAGATGCTCGTGGTGGAGGTTCAGACAACAGAAATAATCACCCTCAAATCACTAAATATTTCTTCAATAGCAGTTAGGTAACAATAGTTCCCCTCCCGCTATTCTCCTCACTGAACTGCAAGATGTTTTATTTTCCTTTACTTCCACATACACTGAAAATGAGCAAACATCACAAACTGCAATGGACAATGCCTCAGCTTATTCTGTGTGCAAAAAAAAAAAATGTAAAAAACATTTCAGAATTCATCTCTGACCTAAATTAAACACTGGCCTCAAAGTACAGGCATTTATGTTTGGATGGCTTCTGCAGCACCGCAGCCCAATGTTCCCATCTCCAACTCAGGAGTTGCATGAGTCCTTGTGTTGCCTCTCGAGCATCCTCCTCTTGCTGTCTTTTGACACGTTGCTTTCTCAGTAAACAGGTGTTTTTAAAATTGGATCTCTGGTAGAGCTTCACAGGAAGTCACTTTGAGTCAAAACCACACGGACAGTCACGCTACAGACTTTATTAAGCTGAGAGGGGAAACGTAACAGACGTGCATCTCACCCAGCAACACAGACAGAAGTGATCATCCCCACCAGCTGACAACACAGACTATCACAAAAAGACAACTTCTCGTGGAAACCAAGAACCAATGTACAGGCCTTCTATCTTTACTAAAAAGAACAAACTGAAAATATACATGACACCACTGACAGTGATGCCAGTAAAGATGCAGCTTTTGGTTGTTTTTTTGTTTGTGGAATTGTTCGTGGCTGGCACAGCCTACAAGACAGAAACGTGGTTACACAGCACTGCAGCATGAGGTGAAGCTTCAGGATCCCAGAAGACGTGCTGCAAAAGATATTTTCATCATATCATATATCCACATGCACACCCAGTGCTGCAGAACATTGACTAGTGTGGCTCAGTGGTTTTCTGCCAGAAAATGAATCAGCATACAAATAAATGCTTCTCAGTTATGGCATTTCCAAGAGATATTTCCCAATGTCTGACGAATCTGTGCCTCAGCTAAGGGAAACCACACCAGTTCTCCTTGCTGATAGCCCATTCTCCTGTTTAGAAAAGTAAAGCTCTTAAATAGAGTTGATAAATCCTTAGAAAGAAATTGATGTAAAAAAAAAAAATGATGCTATGAAAGATACTGTATTCATGATCTGAAAGAAAAACTTCCAAGTATTCTATGGAGCACCTTCCATGCAATAGAAGTCCCCCCCTTTACAAAGCAACCCTTCTCTGCTTCTCTGAGGAAGACAATATCCTCCAGCAAAAGTACATCAATTCACTGAATCTTTAATTCTGCACAAAAGTCTCCTTTCCACTGCTGTAAGAGAGCAGCAGCCAGTGCTGGCAGTCTAATACAAAAGTTTGTAACCACTGCACGGATCTGCTCACCAAACCACGTCTGCAACAGTCCTTCCTGGAGTGTTACAGATGGGAGAAGAGGGAAATTGCAGCTCTGCAATGCACAAAGGCCTCCCAGCAAGCTTTACAGTCCACGTTAGTTTAGAAATACCACTGTCTGTTTCACAGGAGGGGAAGGTGTGCTGATGCTCAGCCGAACACAGGAGACCAGGAATGAATCTCTTAATGTTTCAAAACGCATTGTGTGAACGAATGCTTCTGGTTTTCTTTACTCACACCTCACTCATGGCACAGCTGTGCTGCTCCAGGCTCAGCTCGGTTAGGTGCATCCCTGAATTGAGTGCAAAGGGAACAGAATTGGCTGAAGTAGAGCAAAGAAAGCTTTCCCTTCCCTCACAAAGCCAGTACAGCTGCTCCAGCAGCCCCTGCTAAACAGGTCAGGGACAATCCATTGGCAGAAGCCAACATAACAGGGCAAAAAGATGTGAAAAGAGAGAACAGCAAACAGAGGATAGGAGGTGGCCTGAGCCTTCTGAGCATGGGAAGACCTGCTGCTGGCCTTCTTTTCCCTTTCTGCTCTCACACAAAATTGAGCAAGACCATAACCAAGAGCCCAGTATTTCCAAAGCAGAGAATTCAACAACAACAACAAAAAAAACAACCAACCAAACAAACAAACAAAAGCAAAACAAAAAGAACCATCTTTGGGAAGAATTCGATGTAAAAATAACAGGACAAATAGAAAGCAACACCTTTATCTCACAGCCGCTCCGAGTTTTGAGACCTAATTACTCTTTGTCCCAGCAAACTGTTGAGAAGTATTTATTTTCTTTCTCAGAGTCCTATTTTTAGCCATAGCTCAGAGAAAAACGCCGGAGCCCCACTGAGTGTCTGCCTGCAGCTCCCAGCCGGACACGGGGCTGCGCTGCGCTGGGCTGGCCATGGCAGGCAGGCAGTTCCCAGATGCAGTCTCCAAGTTGTCTTCTTTCCTTCACTAAACCCCCACTTCTATAGGGTGGAAGAAAGCTCAGCTGGGTTACAGTCCGGCCACTTGACAGTTTGCCAAGTGTCATACATTATTCTTCTCTCGCCCGGACACATTTCAGCTTTTTCAGAGCTCATGAAAGCATCCCTGAGAAGACAATGTGTTGAGAGCTGCTGTTTGTTTGTACAACTTCTGAGAAGATTTCCCAGGAAGAAGTGACAGTCAGCTATTGTATCTCTCACTGAACTGTGTTTGAGCCTCCTCGTCTGCTCGGTTCATAATTTCAATGCTCCTTCCTTTTTTTTCTTTTTTCTTTTTTTAAATTGCCTCATTTCCTCTCCATTTATCTCCTACATTCAGAAGGGCTTGTGACAACACAACATGTCTTGAAAGGAAAAAAACAAATCAAAACCACCTTCTTCCAGCACTGTGTTTGTACAGTAGGACCACATGAGCTTCCAGGCTTGGAAAAACAGCTGGGCAAGTTATTATTAAACAGAGGAAATTCATTCCCAAGGATTTATTTGGCAGGTGAGAGCTCTCCTGCGAATTCACAGTAAGCCTGCACCCTTAGGGGTTCAGCACAACCTCCATGAACAGCCAAACCAAAAGCACTTGTTTGCATGACACCACAGCCTGTGGCAATGCATGTATCTACACATTCAGCATCTTCAGGTGAGGCTGTGTGACAAGAATGTGTTCAAATGGCCTGGTTTCTTATCTACAGCAATCTTTGATGGTGATGCCTCAATCAGTGCATTAACAGACTGCCTTCGGTGCTCTTGCTTTTGTCTGATCAATGGTACAGCTCTGGTTTTGTAAGGCGTAGCCCTTCCATCATGGGACTCTGTAAAGCTCTCCTGTATCAACCCTACATGGGCTACAATCCACATGGGTACTTCTCCTCTTGCAGAAGAATATGATCCTCTATTTTGTTTCTCCACATCAGCCTTTCTGTGTTTTGTAAAAGGTTTTACTTAAAGGACTCAAAAAAAAAAAAACCAACAAAAACCCAGCCCTAAGAATGCCATGTGCAAGAGCTGATAAAAACTAAAAAAATAGCTTTTGTGCGATAAGAGTTTTATCTGGAAAGTTTACATACATCAGATTAAATGTTCATTTTCTGAACGCAGAAGTAATCACTTGCAATGCTACTCTGAACATATTTAGCTCCTGTCTACTGAACTGCATTGCAAGTGCACGGTCACAGCTCATTTTACCCGGGAGGCAGCCAGGCAGGGAGGCTCATTTACAGACCCACAGCTGGGGACAAAGATACTGAAGGCACCTTTGATAGCAGCAGGGTCACAGAATGTTTACGCTGGTGCAAGTCTTCAAAACAAAGAGCAGATTTGGGGTCATTACAAACAACTACAGTTATGTGGATATACTTTTAAACTTCAAAATCATACAGCACATTTTTCACCCTATCTTTCCCCAAACTCTTCAGTTAGGTTACTGCAAAACAAAGAGGAGAGCCTGTGAGAATGTCCAGTTTTTTTCTCCAGCCCCTGTAGGGTCACTCTGTAAAAACCAGCCATGAGCCCCTGTCAGTGCCCAGTATCCACAAACAGCCTCCAACAGAGCAGAACTTATTTTGATTTTCATCTAAACCTGAACTCCTCCAACAGCTGCTGGCATTTACTGACTACAACCACATTTCAAGTCAGGTTCGAGTTCTCTGATGGCAATTTAAAATCAGGCTGCATCTTCTGCCTCTTTCCCTGGGTAACCTAATGAGGCTCAGCAAAGCAAAGTGCAAGGTTTTGCACTTGGATTGAAGTAATCTCAGACATGTACACAGACTGGGAGAAGAACTCCTTGAGAATAGCTCTGCTGGGAAGGACATAGAGGTCCCAGAAGATGAAAAACTTAACATGAACTAGCGATGAGCACCAGCAGCCCAGAAGGCCAATGGTACCCTTCGCTGCATGAAAGAGGGGTGGCCAGCAGGGCAAGGGAGGTAACTGCCCTCCTCTATTCGGCCCTTGTGAGGCCCCATCTGGAGTACTGCGTCCATGCCTGGGGTCCCCAGCATAGGAAAGATGTGGAGCTTTTGTAGAGGGTCCAGTGGAGGGCCATGAAGATGATCAGAAGGCTGGAGCACCTCTCCTGTGAAGACAGACTGGATCTAGGCATGTTCAATTTGGAGATGAAAAGGCTGCGGGGAGACTTCATTATGGCCTTCCAATATTTAAAGAGAGATTATAAACAGGAAGGAAATCAACTTTTTACACAGGTAGATGGTTGTAGGAAGGTGGGAAGGCTTTAAACTAAGGGATGGGAGATTTAGATTAGATGTAAGTTTTTTACTGAGAGTGGTGAAGTGCTGGAACAGGCTGCCCACAGGCTGTGAATGCCCCATCCCTGGAGGTATTTATGACCAGGTTGCATGGGGTCCTGGGCAACCTGATCTAGTACCTGATCAACCTGATTGGCAATCCTGCCTGCAGCAGGGTCTTGGACACTGATAATCCTTGAAGTCCCTTCCAAACCAAGCCATTCTATGATTAGGAAAAACTTATTCTCCAAAGAGTAGTCAGGCACTGGCACAAGCTGCCCAGGGAGGTGCTTGAGTCACCATCCCTGGAGGTGCTCAAGAAATGTGCACATGTGGTACTGAGGAACATGCTTTAGTGGCCAATATTAGTGATAGTTGGACAGTTGGGCTAGATGATCTTAGAAGTTTTTTCCAACATTAGTGATCCTATGATTCTTGAGAAACAAATAAAGGGAAAACCACATCAATCCATTTTCCATTTTCATTTGGGCTGATGATGCTGTATCACATCTCCTACCTAATAGGATCCAGCATGACTTCAAAACACTCCCACACATTTCTGCATCTACATACTTTGGAAACTCTCCATCCTCCTATCATTACTCCAAAAGGCCTCTTCATTTCTCTGCTGTGCAATCATCTCTTCTGACCAGTCATGCAGTAACAAAACGTTGTACACTGGGACGTCACTTCTTCGCTATTCACCCTTTCAAGCACTGCTGAGCAAGTGCTTCACCAAGAGTTTCACCATCAGTTTTGCATAAAGCCAGCAAATTTATACAAATGAGCCAGCTCTTGGTTAACCAAAAAGCAGAACAGTGAAAAGGAACACTGAATGAGAGTAACAGGTCGGGAATTTTGGGAAAGTTTTTCATAAAAAAACACCACTATGATTCATAAGTTTTTCATATTTACAATGCACAAGCATGGCAACCAGGAGAGAAAAATGTGCACCATATGGTCTCAGGTAGAATCTTTTGGCTCCAAAAGTTTGGCTTTACAGTGAGTTACAACTTGCACCTCTCAGAACTTCAGAGGTTAGCACAACAAAACTCAGGCCTCAGATCTAGCACAAAGGTTTCCAGTTTTGCATGCACGTCCCTCTCTCAAAACGTGAGCTTGAGCTAACAACTGCTAACTACAGTCTAGGAGATGCAAGGTTCCTTACAACCTCTTTTGAATCACTATCAAGTTCAAGTCCTTTCATCGTGATTCTTTCACTTTTAGAAGTACCTCTGTCACTAAGATGATAATATATGTGGTGATGAAGATTCAGTGATTTGTTGGGAAATTACTTGAGTGCCATCAGTGTGACACAACTCCTTGTGTCTGGAACTGCTGGATGCCAATGATCTCCTGTGTATTGACTACCTCTGGATCCAAGCCAAATAATTAAAAGCCCAATGACAGGATCACAGAATTGCTCAGGTTGGAAAAGGCCTCAAAGATCATCAAGTCCAACCACAACCTAACTGTATCAATTCTAACAACCCTGTGCTAAATCATGTCCCTGAGCACCGCATCCAAACGGTTTTTAAACACATTCAGGGATGTGACTCAACCACCTCCCCGGGGAGCCTATTGCAGTGCTTACCAACCCTTATGATGTTCTAACGTTTCAAATTTTTGCATGGATCTGTTAAGAATATCTGCTTATCCTATTTCAGAAGAGCCTTCTGTAGGAAATGCATGCATCAAAGCCTGTCTCATTCAAAGATGAGTGGCACAGAGCAATAGGAATACACCTGGAGCACATAATCCAACCCTGGAACCAAGACTGAGCAGATAGACTAGCATGCCTTTTCTGAGACACTCCTCATTTCCTAGGGCTCCTCTAACTGGCAAAATGCTGTATCTCAAAATTGAAAAAACCATTTAAGATAAAAAGTAGAACTGCTTCGCTAGCCAGCACTTGGTTTTGTGTTGTGTCTTTTTTCCTAAAGTTATTTAAATAAAAGTCTTTTAAGTGCATTAGAACTGTCGTTTTTTGCAAAACTGCTCTGGAAAGCTCATTTTTTAAACATACATTCTTATTTGCTTGTCTACTGAATATAAATTGCATGTCTTCTGGCAAACGTCTTATTCAGCCCAGAATAATTACACATTAGAGAGATGCCTAATAAGCTAATCTTTAAACTCCAGAGATCTAAAAAGAGATCTCAAGGCATGTTTTATGAATATGGAATGGCGTCGGCTGACAAATATACGGCGCAGTCCATATTATTGTGGTTGCAAGCAAGAACCACATGAATCAACATTATGGGCTGGTTTTGCATTATTTGAGATGACAGGACTTCTGAAGGAAAGCAAGGGCATGTTCTGAAACCATGAGAATCCACTATGAAGATCAAAGAATATTAGGCAAGCAATATGGTAAAGGAAACACTATAACCAAAAGAACATAAGCAATACTGCATTTTATCAATAGCATGTACTTTACTGGAGGACTCTGTGAGGTTTTAAAAGTCAGACAGCTGCTATGAGAAGCAACAACGAATACTTGGATTTACAACTAAAACTAAGAGAGGACAGAACTGACAAAGACATATTTTCAGTTACCATAACCATATTGTTTTAGACTTACATCAGACAAAAGCTATTTCAACAGGAAAACCTGTCTTAGCCAACAGCTGGAAAACTCATAGTCTTATTCTGGAAGGAAAGAGGACTTATTACTTTTTACAGATGTCTCCTTTCCCATCATCCAAAAGAAGGTGAAGTAATGAATAGAGAGATGGGCCCCATCTGACAGAGGGATTTCACATCCTCCCAAGACTGCGCACCCTCACGACCCTGGCAGCGATTCAGACAACACTACTGCATTTAACGATCGCAGAAACTCAACCTGGCCTTTGGTACGGCATCTTCAAATTCAGCAGTCAGTTTACCATCGGTTACATCCCTCTGAAAATTGCACGCACCCTCCAACAGCAGGACTGCGGACACCTCAGCTATTGGAGGGACTGGGTCTGAATTAAGCAGATGATAACAAAGGCCAGGCTGTGCTCACCCTGACATGAAATGTCCCTCTGGGGCATGCCTGATTTCAGTTCATGTTCACAGAACTGACACCTGCTGATGCCAAGCCTTACCCAAAGAGTGCAGCAGCTTTGCAGTTGACCACACTTCCTGCTGCCTACATATTTCAGGCACGCTAAGGAAAAGCCATGCAGCAAGATGAATAACTGCCAAACCACAAGCTCTTGCTCCGAATTACCACACAGTGTTTTACGCTCTTACCAACATATTGTGTTGTGCATTTCTGTGTTGGTAACAGCCCTGTATTGTGGCACGGTGCCAGCCTGAGCCATCCCTGTTTGGTAGGGGATGT
Organism: Chrysolophus pictus; assembly: GCA_037305975.1. Taxonomy (NCBI): domain Eukaryota; kingdom Metazoa; phylum Chordata; class Aves; order Galliformes; family Phasianidae; genus Chrysolophus; species Chrysolophus pictus. Next base: position 2,560,474 of record CM074583.1, on the reverse strand, counting down.
GCTGAGCAGCTTTGTGTTTTTGCAGGTGCTGGGGAAGTCGGTGGCTGATTCAGATGGGCGCCTTCCTCTTTCATTCACTGTGGACCCAGCTCCTTCTTCCAGGCTGGCCCAGTGCTGTTCTCACTTGGCTGCTTAACTCCAGCTGCCAAGGGACTGTCACAGACCATTCCAGCCCATAGTGCCCAGCCTCTGCAGACAGAAGTCCTCTAAAGAAGCTCATTTTTCTTCAGACCTCATGCAAGAAAACAGGACCTTGGTTACGGGCCTGCTGGGTGCGCCTGCTCTCAGCATCTCCAACTCAAATGCAGGAGGAAGGAATTGAGGAATGGGATGGAGCCATGAGCTACATGTGTTCTTCCTTGTCGTCATATCTTCTAAAGGAAGTCAGTAATGAGGACAATCAAATTTACAAAGGAACTGCTCTAGTGAAATGCCCGTGGTCATTCCACCCAGCGGCACAGCAGCTACCACAAAACCAAGCGTGCATGCTGCAGCCATTCCATAAGGAAAACATACACCATATAATTAAAATACTTAGCTCAGAAGGAATGAGAGAAATGAAAGCCAAATCCTATCACTGGCCAAAAAATGCAGTGTGGCCCATGTAACAGACTGAAGTGCTGGGAGTGTTTATGCATTTGGGCTGAACGCACAGCAGGAACTCAGACATCTGAAATGGCTTTGCATTTCCTTCCCTACTCTATTTGAAGGCACTTTCAATTTAAAACATTACTTCGAGCTTTTAATATGATATCAAAAAGGACCTTGTTCCCTAAAATAAATGCCTTTTCAACAAAAATAATTCATTATGCATGAACAATTTTAATGGTTGGGAGTGATAGGGATTTTGACTTGAGGTACCCTAATGACCTTAATTCCTAACAAGCATTATGCACCTACAAGTGAAGTTAAATTAAGATTCAGGCTTTCGAGATGCCTTGATTTCTAGAAACCAAACTGCATCAAATCCCACACGAACATTCTTCCATACTGCATCAGCCTGGTTTTGATGAAGAGGCTGACGGAAGCAGCTATTAGCATCATCTTCTATTTAGCACTGATTTGATTCTACGGCCGAAAAAGTTGTTGAATTTCCTAGAGATCAATTTCTTCTATTAAATATACTGTGAAGGCTGAATGGAGACTTTGGCACAGGATGTAAATACCTTCTGCATGTAGATCAAGTGCCAGTGAAGCTCACGGAAACTGGGAGCGATGCCTATCCTATGGCCTTTCACCAGAATGCTCCAGAGCTCTTTCCAAATTGCAGTGTCTGATTTATGCCACAAGCTGAGTGAATGGACAAGGAGGTTATCTCAGACTGCCAGCTTGCTTTGGACAGAACATTTTTTATTTCTGAGGTAAACAGAACATTTATTGTGTGTGATATTCAGACAGACATATGTGTATCCTTCACAGAAAGCATACTCGGATTCATGTGTTGAATTCTCCCGGATTAAATCCTCCTGTACAGCACACACAAGGTTCTTTGTAGGATTCCTGACAGTTTAGCAAGAAACGTTTACCAAAAAAGATCCCAGACCAAGCTGGAACAACTAGTGGCTCCAGCCTAGCAAGGCTCCTATGCACTGTGCAGGAATCTGTACAAGGAGGGCACCCACCACTAATTCTGGTGCACATTCACACCACATCTTGAAGCTCTGATCTATGAAATGCCAAAGACTGCTTTATTTTTGGATTGCATAAAACACAACTCCCCGCAGGCAATCCAGCAGTTGTGCTACTTCTGCAGATAGGCTTTTCTAAGAATCCCCAGTTTTGTTTTCACTGCTGTATCACCACACACAACTGATCTGCTATCTCCAACCTGCATGGGAGATGAATGTACCTTCCCCAGGCTTGCTGACATTTGCTGCTTTCAGTTTTGGTTTTGGAATGAATTTTTCAGTATCACTGTATGAAATGGGATAGTCCTCTAAGTCTTTCCTTCTCTATTACAAATAGAGCAGTGCAACAGTGCACTCTGGCACTATTTTGTGACTTGGTCATTTTGCGTTCTGCAAACGAGGGTCTCTGCACCTCTGTGTGCTGCAGCGCCACGGAAAAATATCTTCAGCCCATTGATGCTGGTAAACGATCTCCACTTCTGGCCTGGGAAAGCTGGCCGACTCCTACAGAAAAATGCTGAGGAGTAATGAAAAACACTACTCCTCAAACAGAGCCTGCTCATCTTACAGCAAGGAAACGTGGCAGCCTGGGTGCCCACCCTGGGCCATCTGCTCTGCTGGATGCACTCCCACACAACAGAGGGTGGACAGCCCACGCTGTTGCACTACAGCAGCCTCACCTTGCTTACTTGACTTGAATAATAGAACCATTAAGGTAGGAAAGATCACTAAGATCTTCAAGTCCAACCCCACCCCACCATGCCCACGAACCACATCCCTCAGTGTCACATCTCCACGGCTCTGAACACTTCCAGGGACAGTGACCCCACCATCTCCCTGGGCAGCCTGTGCCAATGGCCAACCACACTTTCTGAGAAGAAATTTTTCCTAAAATCCATCCAGAAACGTTTAGTCCTGCTCCCTCATGCATTCCACTGCAACTGCACAGCATCAGGACTTCAGTTTTCACTACTCCAACACCAGAGCTCTTTGCCTCTTGCCCTCTTCATGCTACAGCTGAAAGAAGGATAAAGGAACCTTGATTCCCTGCTTCTTGGCCATACCTGGAAAGCCCACTGCAAGTTATCAAGGATGGTAAAAACAGCAAGTAAATAACTACAGAACCTCAACTGTGTTTTAAAGCAAATGAAAACCAAGAACTCATGTCTCCAATGTGTCGTTTGTTCAGTCTGTCCTCTTCTATGTCTACTTGAAACATTCTGAAGTGCATCATTAAGTTGTGTATGCATATACATACATCTATTTACAATACTTCTACCTCCCTTTGCACAAAGGATGAAAGGCCTTTCAGGAACAAATCAGGTTCCTGAGCAAAAATCATGTTAGCCATACAGAAAACACCAGCTGCAACCTGACTTCTTCTCCAAAAGCACCATAAAAGCCACCATCAAGTTGAACCACCTGACAATTGGGTGACACATTACACACCACAACATCTGAATATCTCCTTCCAGCTGTGCTGAACAACAGCTGACACTCTGCACATCAGAGCCTGCTTCCTAGGAGAAGACTGACAGTGCACAAGAAGCAGTGGAGATGCTTTTCTTCTCTGCATCTAAAAATCTGATTGCGTCTGAAAATAACATCATATCATAATCAGACCAGTATGGTACCTGCCCCAGTCATTGTGGAGCTCTTTAAGTTTGTGCAGAGTTGGAAATAGCCAGACTTGATTTATACTTCAGGCCAAACCAACACCAAATCTGGGGCTTTCTACTGAATGAAGCCAGTGGGAAAAAAAAAAAAAAATACCAAGAAGCTGCTTTGCATCCTGCTCTCCGTCAGGCACCAGCAGCAAGGACCTCAGACCTGTGGATCTTTTCTCCCAACACAGTGAACTGCACAAAGCCATGTTCACTGTGTGGCACTGCTTTTCCCTGTACGCGTGGACAAGCTTATTCATTTTAGCTGAAGTTCTTTCAAATATGCAATCAGAAGCAGACACTCTGCATGGAAACTTCCGACTGAAGACTGGCAAAGCCTCATTTGCAATTGAAAACAGTGGAAAGTGTCTGGCAGAATAAATTACAGACAGTGATATTACTTTCTAGAGTGCTCCTAAGCCTTTTGTTTTTCTCATTTGCGCACACCCTGCCATTAAATTTTTGCCCAGAAACGACAAAAGCTTGTTTTCCCCCTACTGTGACCTCAAGAAAATACATGAAAATCATAGAATCAGCAAGGATGGAGAAGCCCCCCAAGATCACCCAGTCCAACCAACCACCTACCACCAATACCTCCCACTAAACCACGTTCCCCTGTACAACATCAAAATGTTTCTTGAACGCCTTCATGGTCAGTGACAGCAGCTGTGATTTGGTGCAGATGATGCAAAGTATCACATGAAGCTTTAAAAATTAGCCCATAGGATAACAAAAGAGAGGTTCAAGACGAGCATTACTCATTAGCTGTATGCTGAGTGCTGGGCTGGTGGTGGCATTTTTGAAAACCCGGAGAAACAATGCCAAGTGTCTCCAAAGCATAGGGAAACACCCTTTGGCAGCAGCACATTTCCAGATACTGTGCAGAAGCCAAGTTTTTCAGCTGGAATCCAATGCACACATAGTTTAAACCAGCAAGCAGCTCTAGTATGGTTTTCTGTGAGTGAGCCATCCCCAGCAGCAAGCAGGGGTGTTTAGCAACACTATGCACTATGCATGCATGGAGCAGCCGTTTGAGCTCAGCAAAACCTGCCGATGCCTTCAATTGGGAACATAAAGCTCAGTGGGAAATCCCAGATGTTTTTATAATATAAAGAAGTTGCTGCCAGCTCTTCCTAAGGCTGGCTGAGAAAGCACTTAGCATCCCCACCTCGTGCTGCAGACATCAGCTCTGTAAGGCTGATCCTGCACCAGAAACTGGCACAGATTCCTCCTCATTCTGGCATTCCCTTATCCCAAGCCTGTGCCTTTTGCTTGTGCATAGGAGGCTGTCCTGCTCCACTGAGGGTTACAGCCGAGCTGCCCAGCAAAGGGCTGGCATGGCACCCTCAGAGATCCCTGAGCATCACCGCACACCCACAAACATCAACCAGCCATCCCAGTCAGGCTGGGACAGCACCATGGGCCCTTGCTGCACCCAGCAGGAAAGCACCTGAGGTGGTGATTTACCTGGTTTTAAAAACAAGACCCAGTAAATGAATAGTAAGAGTGGCCAACTGTGCAGAGCTTCATCACTATGTTTTGAACTGGGGAGCAATTGATGGAGTCTCAAGTAGCAACAAATACCACGGAAGCACAAAGATTAGATGCTCCAGATTTCAAAAATTAAAATGTTAATTAAATACCTGGAGAAATGAATTCACCAAAATCTTAGGTTATGAGTAACAAGATAAGCATCAAAATAGAATCATCAACGAGGTGTCTTAGTGAGTCAGACTGATAAAAGAAAAATACATGATAAAGCTTTAGAAAAGCCAGACATGCTAATCCTTCCTCCATACACATTTGCACCATTTCAACAAGCTTTAATCTTGCTTTCATCTAAGGGCCAGCCTCATGTTTCATCACTGTCCCTTCAGTGCAGAAGCAACTGGAATACTTGCATGCCCGTTCAAAAGCCTGAAGCCATTTTATATTGTTCATAAAGTGAGAAAAAGACTGTGTGTTTATTATATGCAAAGGCAAGAGCTGGAGAAAGAAGTGCTATAGTACTTTAAAAGCAGCTATGAGCACATTGTCTACGAATATCACAGAATATGTGATAGTGATACTATGAATATCATCCTTCCTGGTCCAGATGCTGTTTCTTAAGCTTTACTGCCCAAAGGCATCAACAACAAAGCAGCTTTAATCATCTGAAGGACTATCTGAGAGCCTTCTTGTTCTCCTTTTAATATCTATAAAATTTCCATCAAAGGCAAAGAGTGCCTTCTAATTTGTGGCCATGCTGTACTAATTAAAATCTTCCAAAATCCTGAAATCTTCATGATTTCGGAAAGCATCAAGTACAAAAGAGCAGCAAACTCCACACACACACTGTGTCCCCCCCTCCCCCAGTTACAATTTGGGGGCCAATGTGAGCACATTTCTTACCTTCCCTGTTACATAGCTCTTCTTGTTGACATCCTGTGCTTAATCCAGCACTGTATGCAGCTTCTTCTACATGGGCAGTAGAAAAGCACAAGTCTTCCTTTCCATTCTGAGCTTTACTTTCACCCACAGTACCACAAAAAGACCTTTCCCACCAAGTTCTTCTTTCCCAATTATCAAACCCAGCTGTACCAAGCACGATGTAGCACTGGGTTAATTCTACAAGCAAAGTGGTTTGCTTTGGTGGAAGAGAGTTTGTGCTAAATGGGGAAGGAACTGAACCCAGCTTCCCATTTGCTTTGGCAGAGGCAGGAGCTGTACCATGAAATGGGTAACTGAGATTTCTCCATTTATGAAAACCTCAGACCATTTACAGACGTGAAAAGGCAGTGATCACAATCTTTTTACCGACAAATTCAAGCACAACATCTTAGCTCCTTCTCTGATGAGGGAAATTCTCTTTTTTGTTCTATGTGCCAACTTATAAAAACCTGACAGTGGCACTGGAAACTAATTAATAGGACTATGTGAGCTGTAGAAACTGAACAGAAAAGTCATCTCCTGCCTAGGTGTCTCAGCACTGAAATCTGAAAGTTACCGAGCTCAGTAAATGCTGTTCAAGCTGGGTGGCAAATTCACTTTCCATCAGCCAATGCCCCTCGATGCTCTTTTCTTGCATTCAGTCAAAGCTAAGATCAAGCACCTTGCCCCCGTGAATTAAAGAGCGCAGGAAGCAAAGAGAAGCAAGCTCTACTTTCCAACACAAACTCCAGTTTATAAAGCTAGGGGATGAAAATCTGCCACTGGCTCCAACTGCAACACCCTCCCAGGGGAGTAAAGCTTCTCAGAAAGCAGATAAAAGCAAACAGATTTGTCTTCAAAACTTCATTTCTTAAGACCTTCAAGAACTTATAAACTAAGCAAGACGCATACAATGAAGAACAGAAACTAATATCCACAGTGCAGTATGAATTTCCCACCCATTTCCCTTCCTTTCTATGTAAGCAGTAATTATGCCCACTCCATGCAGCTATGCTAACCTGTGGAAACAAGAGAGAGGATTTCCAAAACACAGAGAGACGCAACTTGTAACAGGCTGAGAGAAAAGGCAGTAAGTACAGCCAGACTTGAACAAAACTCCGTTGGACTTGCAGCCATCCACCAAATTAAAACCAGAAGGTCCTACACAACAGCTTAAAGCAGAAAATCAAATATACGGTCTGAGCGCCTGTCCAAAAAAAGGCCAACTTTTCCACAATTATTTCCAAGTTACTCTCCCACCTTCCAGCACCCCTGCCCATGGCTGTGTGCACACTGGCTGGCTGTAGGCAAGAATTTGCTTCCAGAGCTGCATCTGGTACTGCAGTTCTCTCTCTCCTTACTTATCTGCTGCTGGCTTGACAGGAAACCACATGCATAGATACCAGCAGCACATCTTGTTATCTTCTCTTTTCACTGAAGGATACATGAGGCTGCTCTTCAGTCTCTATGACTTGACAGAACAAGAGGAGTCCATCTATCTTTTAGAGCTGTGCTGCATCTTGCAAGGATATGTTTTATCCTTGTACAAAAGAAAGTCTCATCTTAATTAGTACCATGCTGAAACTCATAGGCAAAGCAAATGGCCATTAAGAAATGTCTTGCAGACGCTAAGTAACAGCTCTCATTGTCAGATGAAAGGAAGGATGAGGTGGGGAGGTCTGCGAGAAAAAAAGCCCTGAGCAACAAGAAACCCATGGGAGTCATCGCCCCTTGGCCACAGCTGCCCATGTGCCTGAGCAAGAAAAGAAATGATGGAAAAGGTGGAGAGGAAGGAGGAAAAACAGCTTTTAGACAAACAGATCAAAAGCAGTTGACTTCAAAGCCTTGTCCTCTGGACAGCTTGACTTTTATAGCAATGGATAGATTGGATATGGTCAAGTACAGCGAGCTCCTTTCATAAAAGCAACCTCTGGAGGACTTCAGGTTTTTTGCACGTTACACCCTTTTAAGATGTACCTGTTGAAACTGCTGGCAGTGAGTTTTTGAAATCTCTCTACTTCTCCAAATTTAAAAACATTTGTTCCCAACAGACCACAGGTGACAGCACAGAGCTTGGTGTACCACCGTGCTGCTGGAACGGCAGAAACGGAAACTGCTGTGTCCCGTGGGGCCATTCCTCCCTCAGAATCATAAAAGTTGCAAAAGACCACTCGGATCATCAGGTTCAATCATCAGCCCTTCACCACCATGCCTGCTAAACCACATCCCTCAGTTCTCCACAGTTCTCCAACACTTCTATGAACAGTGACTCCACCACCTTGGCAGCCTCTTCCAATGCTTCGCCACTCTTTCTGAGTAGAAATTCTTCCTCACATTGAACCTGAACCTCCTCTGGCCCAATGTAAGGCCATCACACTTCATCATTTTCCCTCCCACTGTCAGACTGGCTGCTTTGATTGATCCTGCCTGAAATCACAGACCCCTAAGCAGACTTTCTGTCAGCTCCATTTGTAACCTCCAGCACAGGGCATACTACTAAGCTTTTCTTTTATGGCACTTTCACCTTTTTCTCCAGTTTCATAATTGCACCCTGAGTCCATAACGCCCCGCTACCTGCCCATACCGCTCCCTGTTGGGTGCAACACCCATTGAATACCATTGGACAAATCATGCAACAAACACCTCCCGTCACAGGTTTAGCCCATGCCTCATCAAGCTGGGAGCACAAATTGTTCTAACAAACCCTTTTCGCATGACCAACAGCCAGTCTCTTAACTATTATTGTCGATTCTTTAAACTCACTTTCATTTGCATCTTTCCATCCTGAGTAATTCCCATGTGGTCCAACCAAAATCCTACGAAGGATTATCTCCTCCACAAGTCTTTTTTTTTCTTTTTTTCTTTTTTAAGGGCTCAGTCCAAAAACTAGAGAAAATACTATAAAATTTTGCAAAAGTGGGTAAAGAGACTTCTGGAAATTACAAAGCCTCTAAATCTGTATGCATGTTGATGATGAGACCATATCAGCCGACTTGTTCAGCCTTCATCCCCTTGTTTCCATTCGTTACTGAGAGTTTTCTAAGTAACCTAGAGGGCTTTACACTGTTTGAAATTACCATTATGACAGCAAGTAATCCAATTACCGAGAGCAAGCAGGCAGCAGTCCTGCTGCACATGGAAGAAAAGCTCAAAGTTTGCTTCTTGTTCCACCTACGCAATCAGCAGCTGTGTGCTTCCCTATGCGGGCAGGGGGCCCGACCCAAACACCGGGCAGCACCAAGTACTGCATCCTGCACGCTCCAGCCTGAGAGCTGCTGCCCCGTGTGGCTTAGGATGCGATTCGGTATAGGATGCTCCTCCTGATTGCTTTTCCTTCTGGAGGTAATAACTTAAGGGCTGACTCTGCACAAAGTGCCTCATTTATTCTTTTGCAAAGCAAGAGTCAGAGCGGGGCACTCTCACTTCCAGTAAGACAGCAAACTTGAGACAATGATTTCGTTAGGTTTTTGACAATGATCTGCCTGTACACAGGCTGGCAAAGCGCAGCTGTGCTCAGTGAGCTCTAGGCATGGGTGGGCACCTCCCTCTGACAGTGCCCCCAGCCCAGCCCAACACATCTGAATCGCATGTTCTCCTGCACTGCTGTGAAGCAGCTAACACGTTCCCGAATCTCTTTACTGCAGTAATTCAGCATCAGGCTTCTCGGGCACTCTTGGCTGCCTTCACTCACACACGCACCTGAAAGACTCCGCTGTGGAAGCGCAATGTTGGCGGTGATGTGGGAATGTGTCAATGATAAAGGAATTCGCAGATTGCTCCCCTGTGGCTCCGAGGGGACCGGGGCCACACGCAGCGGGGCAGCGCTGAAGGGACCTCGTAGACAAATCCACGAACCTCTGCCAACTGCTTTTGGGTCGGAGCCATCCATCTGACGTTTGGAAGTCTTTGTGCTGTGACTCCTGGAGACCCGGAGGGCCCCTTTGCAAATCCCTGACCCGCTGCCGCGCTGCGTGCAGGCAGGTGAGAGCACAGCGCATTCTTGCAATTACCGGCCCTCAAATTAACAGAAATACACCCCAAGACGCACCCTGGAGAATGCAGACTTTAACAGCGTGACAAGCAGACACTTAAAATAACTTCGGCGTTTTCCCTCCTCGCACCGTCCGAACCGCCCGCCCAAGCCCCAGCCCAGCGCTTCTCCCACCGCAAAGCCCCACGCAGCCGGGTCCCTCCGAGCCGAGCCGACCCGCCGCCGTACCTCGGATGTAGGCGCACTTGCTGTCGTCCAACGGCCCGGAGGCTGAGCCGCCCATGCTGGCGGCGGAGCGCGGAGCGGCTGGAGCCGCCGGGGAGCGCTGCCGGGGAGCCGCGCCGCCGCCCGCCCCGCGCCTGCAGGCGCCGCCCCGCCGCCGGTCGGAGGCCCGGCCCCGCAGTCCCGATGCCGACCCGGAGAGCGGCGCCGCCTCACGGCCGGGCCCGGGCTGTGAGCCTGCGGAGTGCGGTGGCAGCGCTGCCGTTAAGGGCTGAGTGGTCCAGCACGACCCCGGTGCCAAAGAGTTTCTTTGCAAAGTAAGGTTTTCACTGTGCCTGTCCACGGTGTGTGACTCGCTAGGGTATTTTCTTCTGTTTTGCAGTTTTCACTAGCTCGGTTGATTTGAAAGAGGCAGCATGCCATGGGTGTAGAGATAGGACAAGGAGCAATAGCCTAAACCTTGAACATAGGAAGTTCCATACAAACGTGTGGAAGAACTTCTTTATGCTCAGGGTGACGGAGCACTGGAACAGGCTGCCCAGAGAGGTGGTGGAGTCTCCTATGGAGATATTGAGGATCCGGCTGGATGTCTACCTGTGCGAGCTGTTGTAGGGAACTGCTTTCGCAGAGGGTTGGCCTCAGTGGTCTCAAGGTCCCTTCCAACCCTTTGGATTCTTTAATTCTACTGTGCCCAGTAAGTTCAGCATGCAGTTGAGTTCCAAAATGCATTGTGTGGTGTGCTGAGTTGTGGTGGTGTGCTGAAGATTCACAGCAACTGGAAGCTCTGTGTCTTAGATTTAAATACTTCTGATTCTGCTTGCACACACCTCTCACCTGCTACAAAACTATTCGAAGTCTTGCTTGAGATGGTCATGCAGGAAGTACCCTTGGAGATTAAAAACTTTCAGGCTGAAGCTCAAAGCTTTTAAACCAATGTTAAACTCAGGCAGATTGGAAATACTGAAGACAAAACAGAAGCCTTTGGGTAACACCAAGTTTAGTGTTCTTCTAAAACGGCGCTTACTGTGTCTGTAAGCATCTTGGCTGAGAATTTAGCTCAATACTAAATAAGTGCACTTCAGAGGTATAAGGGGGGTGAGCCTTTCACTGATGTGTTTGATGCCTCTACTTGAAGGACCACGCTTGCCAGCAGGAAGGCAGCTGCTGTGGCTGCTCGTGGCATGTCTCTGAGCAGTGTGAGTAGGTTGCAGAGAGGAGACACACTGTGCTGTCCTGCAGTTTGAAGCATTTATGCAGAGTGGAATTCGGCCTCCAGTGAGCGCTGCTTATCTGAGAAGCCTTTCCTCACGTACAGCCTTGTGAAGGATGCAAGTCATCTCTGTGCATCTGGAGAGACCACCTATGGGAAATTATGAGCTTGACTGGCTTGCTCTTCTGTGTCATCATTCAGCACTCAGAAAATACACCCAATCCCAGAAGCTCAGTGCTCCAGAACAGATGCCAGTGTGCAGAGGGGAAACCTCTCTGTCTAATTACAGTGAGGGTGAAAACAAAATGAAAACAGATTTTTATTTATAACATTTTAAGCGTCAGTAGAATCTGATCCCCGAGATGCCCGAGCATTTCAGAAGTGCTAGCTAATTAAAGAACATAATTTTCCTTTTAAGATAAGGAACTGCTGTATTTTAATATCAAAGTTTGTATGTTCAACATCTTAAAAAAGATTCTGTAAGAAGGTCAGATATAAACAATCTTCCTTTTACACTGTTTAATAACAAACCTATCCTTCTCCAAGGTAAGAAATTGGCCCTATTAGATTTTAATCTGATGTAGCATAACCACACTGCAGCTGTCAGTGATAAAGTGACACTTCAAAACAAAAACACACCTAGCAAAGACAAAACAAGTTTGGTTTTCTCTATGAAATTCTGATCTTAAGGGTGAAAAAAAAGCTTCACTTTTCTCCTGAATCACTACTTCTCTAAATAGCTGTTTTGTATTATGGTCTAAAGGGCAACATGATGGAGCTCTTCCGTATTCCAGAGAATGTGAATGCATGAACCAGGTGAAGAATGCCCTGCCTGCACCTCCTCCCAACCAAGAGGAGAAGATCCATTTCTGGTGGTGGTGTGACTTCACTGATGGCAGCATGACGAAGCACAGAGGTGGTTTCTGCATCACTGGAGCCCAAGGTGCACGCATGGTCTGGATCCATAAAGCAGTCAGTGAATGTACTGGGATCTCTCATATCCAAATATGTGCTCTACACAGACACTATGCTGCTGTGTTTTCTATCATCCTCCTGCTTTATTTTGGGAGAAGAGGCAGAAGGAGACTGCCTTCACGCTCACTTTTTTATCATCTCACTGTAATTCAACCCTGACTTGACTAACACATAAGCTTGACAACAAGATCCATTCTCAACACAGGCAGCCATAGCATGCAAGTAATAAACTTGCAGTGGTTGTTAGCCAAACACACAGCCCTTACCATGACCACAAAGCTGTTCAGCTGCAGACAGCTTATCAGAGAGACTGATAAAATCTGTGCCAAGCTGTGGGCCACTTCCTCTGTGTACCAACACTTGTCTAATTGTAAGGTGTGCAAGAAGCCACTTGCTTCGACAGAGTGCAAAACAGCACCCGACTGCAGCCTTTGCTTGAGAGGGAACTGCAGGGTTCGTTGTATGTGTACTCTTCCACAACCTTCTTGGTTGCCTCATAAGCCCAGTTTTGATATGTTTAAATGCTTCTGCAGATAAGCATAACCTTATCAATCAGTGGAACCATTTAAGTGAGATGCATGTGATATCCACTGGCAGAGAAGAGTAATTACCCAAAACTACTGTGTATGATTTCTACAAAAGAAAGCAGCCATTTAAGTCAGGCTTCTGTAAACAGAAAAACAAGGTACTCTTGACAAAGACAGCTGCAATAACAATAAAACCATTGAGGATACATAATAATTATGTACTGCCAGAGGAAACTGTTAATCAGTATTGTACAAATGTCAAAACTAGGTTACAGAGAGTACCGGGAAGACATATCGAAAGATAAAAGCAGCACTTTTCTCAGGGCAGGCTGTTTGGTGAAATATATTCAGACTTCCTCACATCTCAGTAACACAGAAAAATGTTACTCTTACGGGCTATTTTCAGAAGGCTAGAAGGAGGTCCTAAGATGTAGCTGGGGAAGATACTCTAACAGAATCACAATTGTTCTGGGTAGCAAAAAAATAAAAAATAAATAGTTTTTTGATAAAATGGCCTTCAAAAAAGTAAGAGAGACTGGCACGAGGTACTGAAAACCCACAGACAGGTGAAGAGTAGATTCTGATTGATTCTTAAGGAAGGGCTTGACAGGAAGATAGTATATGAAGTGCTACTATATTGTAGGGAGGAGAGAAAAAGGGTGTGTGTGGTAACTATTCGAAGAAAGAAAACAGATAAAACCCCCAAGTTTTGTTACTTCAGAAGATATAGATGACAGTCTGAAATACTCATCAAGGAGGAAAAGAAAGGCAAATGTATACTTCAACAGCAGAAGATATCTTGGTAGTGAGATTTTATCATTTGTGAAAGAATCTCTGTCTTTCAGTAGTACTTTGAGAGAACATAGCGTACAAGGTGGTACAGGACAAAATGTGATCAGTTTTGGGCCCTCACTACAAAAAAGACACTGAGGCACTGGAGCGTGCTCAAGGAAGGGCAACAAAGCTGTGAGGGGTCTGGAGCACAAGCCTTATGAGGAGTGGCTGAGTGAACCAGGATTGTTTAGTCTGGAGAAGAGGAAGCTAAAGGAGACCTTATTGCTCTCTCTTAACAGTGGTAGGATGACTGGAAATGCATTGGGGGAGGTTCAGGTGGGATTTCAGGAGCAATTTCTTCTCTGGGGGAGTGGTGAGTCATTGGAACAGGCTGCCCAGGAGGTGTTGGAGTCACCATCTCTGGAGGTGTTGAAGAACAATGTAGATATGGCACTGGGAGATATGGTTTAGTGGTTTAGTGGGAAAGGTGGTGATGAGTTGGTAGCTGGACTTCATGATCTCAGAACTCTTTTGCAACCTTAATGATTCTATGATAAATGTTATTTTAGTCCACACAATGGAACCTGATCCATAATCCAAGAGATTTTTAAAACTTTTCAACAATTAAACTTTCTTACAATGTGCTAACGGTGATGTGTCAGAGTTCAGTTATTCTCTGCCAACATGTAATAAATACATATACAGCTCACAGTGAGGCTCAGGTGGACGTTGGCCTTGTGACAGAGCTAGGATTTCCAGCCTTAGTATCCAAACAGTGTATATCTTGTTCCTCAAAAATACATACTTAGAATGGAACAGTAGGAAGTTTGGAGTAAAAAACTTTTTTTTTTTTTTTCCTTAGTCATTAAAGAGTGAAACAAGGTCATGAATGCTATACTGTAAATAAGGGCTATAACTTGTCTGGGTTTTGATACTTGAAATTCTTGAGTAGGAACACTTGAGCACTTAGGTCTTAAAAACACCAAGTAAAGCAAAACTTAAGAATGCTGCTTAAATAAAATCACTACTAGGATTAGGAGGGAGGCACCTGGCTAACTGTGTACCTCTGAGAGAAGCTATATTCATTTCTTTCCCATCTCTAAAGGCCCTTCACTGTGTCTTTGGTTCCCAGTTCACTTGGAGTACAAAGAATTGTGAATATATTCTGTTATATTTTTTATAATCAGATACCCAAGTTCTTTGTTTGCATGGCGTATTATTAACTTGAATATCATGATTACTTTTAACATTTTCTAAAATTGGCCTATTATAAAAAAAAAAAACAGATTCTCCGGAGTACTGCTCTGGATATGCTGGTCATAGAGAAAGATGAACAGTCTGGACACCATGAAGACTTACACAGAAAAGTCCTATGAAACCAGTAACCTCACCAGAAAAAGAGACTGCACCTTACCTTAACTTTGAAATAATTTATCCCCAGCCCTGTGGTGAACAGCTTCCCTGTTCATCTCTTCCTTCTCTCTCAGTTCTTACTGCTGCAATTGCTGGCCTTAACTCCTGCCATTTGGGAACTTAAGATCATTATTTTACTCTTGTTCTTTTGATACCAGCCTTGTGACTCGCTGAAGCTGGAGAATGCCTTTGGAAGGCTGGAGAGGCAATGCTGTATCTAGAAGAACAGGCAAAGTAAAAAGGTTCAGCAAACCAAATATAAACAGGAATCAGTTTATATGAGGAGGAAACTCAGTTTGTTAGGATGCAACACTGAAGTAAGTGTATCTGGGAAAGGAATGAAGTCTCTGAATAGGGATATGAAATTCAGAATCCCTAACCTGGTGTTCTTGATTTTCTTTACCATAAATTAAAGAATCCTAGAGATGAGAATTGCCTCTGGCTGTTGTCTACTCCATTTGCCTGTCCCAGTGGCTAAGGAATTATGTCTTTTTTGTTTATGCACAAATTAGAATACATTATATGTGTTGAAATGCTCTTGTTTACTAAATACACAAATCATGTTTGGGAAATTCAAACACCATTTCCTTCTCAGTCACTAGGTTATGAAATCTGTTAAATGACAATGCTGGAGGTGATCCTTCCTGCTCAGCTTGTAATAGAGACTGTAATTTAATTAGTTAACGACAGTCTAATGTTGAATGCAGCTAACATACAGGCCTTTGCAAATTCATTGTTGATGCAAGCTTCCTCACTTGATGCACAGATTTTCTCCCTTAGCCTCCAACAGAGATACTGTATAGAAACAGCTGACTGCACTTTCTACAGGTACAGAAGAGCAGACTGAGAGACAAAGCTCAGTCTGTCGAGTCAGCAGAAAATTCACAGTAAAAATCTATCCCTTGTAGATTCAATGGACTCTATTTCCTCAAAACAGCACCCACAGCTGCTTGGGAAGACAAAACAACTACGTAAGTGGTGAAAATTCATATATAGGTGAGATTAGCAGGAGGCTTTTAGCACAGGTGACAGAAGGAGCCTCAAATAGAGGGCAGTTGTGTTAATGGAGATAGGCTGAGATTAACAAAGATGTGACCAAAACTTTCTTCCCAAGCAAGGAGATGCTCATGTATTATTAACTGTCTTCCTGAAATACAGTAGGCAAATGCTGCGGAATGATCATGCAGACATGATTAACAAAGGAGAGGACTATATTCCCCATGACATCTGGGTTTGTGTCTTCTGGGCACAGATGGTTGTGGTTGCTTCTCTTTTTTTTTTTTCCACAGTATATTCATTAAGTCTAAACACAGGGTTTAAATGCAATCTTCCTGTTCCAAGTCTCCATTTTCCATGGAGAAGCTCCTATTGGGAACCTATCCAAGAAGGCATATGCAGTGATTGAAATGGGATTTGCTAAACTATCTTACACACTGAATGCATTACAAGAGTTCAAAAGCATTACCAATGCACAAAGGAGAGCTGAAATGTTTGGCTTTTTTTTTTTTTTTCCTGTCTCTCAGAAGTGATTGTCTTCTCTGCTTAATTTTCTTTCTAGATAATTTACAAAAACCTTAGCACTCCTAGGTTTCTAACTATAATAAATGGATCCTAACATGTTTACAAGTTCTGTTCATGAAGCTTACGTTCTCATAAGTCCATCCATTCATACCTGGGAAAGCTACACAGCAATAAGCTTTCTCAACTAAGGGCACAACTAATTGTACTAATCATGTCAGTGGGTGAGGTACCTGCTGATCCTTGTA
Organism: Chrysolophus pictus; assembly: GCA_037305975.1. Lineage (NCBI taxonomy): Eukaryota > Metazoa > Chordata > Aves > Galliformes > Phasianidae > Chrysolophus > Chrysolophus pictus. The sequence continues at coordinate 2,543,895 of CM074583.1, read as the reverse complement.
ATCCTGTTAGCTTCGTGCTCCTCTCCATCTCATCTGCAGGCATGCAAGAATTTGCTCATGCAAGAGAAGCTCCAGCATTCGGTGTGACATGATTTGTTTGTGAATGGCACAATTTATTTGTTAGATCTGCTGCAGTAATGCTAACTGGTATATAAATTGCTGAAGCGAGAACCAAGAATCTTTGCCATTTATTATAACCAAGACTTATTCAGGTAATAATTTTTGGACATGGAGTTCTTCATTGTCTCCTAGGAGAAAAAAAATATAATGGAAGAGTGTATTACTTTCCTTCACACTGATTTTCTTATGCTAACTCTCCTGCTCTTCTAGTCGTTAGTGTGGGCAACAAGTTATCTGTTATTTAGCTTATCTGGCCTGTGTTTGCTCTAGCTATCAGTACAGCAGTTGCTGTATCTTACAAAACATATGTCCGTCTGTTGGATTAGCTTTGTTTTGTTTTATGTTCTTCTGTGTTAAACACTAAAACATTTTTTTAAATATACTTCTGCATTACTGCCGAGCAGCTCATATACACATGCCAAGTGCAGTGTCTGTTATGTCTCTTACAATGATTAATGCTGATTTGTCTAAGCACTACGGTTTGCTGCAGTAGCGGTGCAACATACAGTTTTGATCTGTACAATTTAGAAAGTACCTAATATCTCCTTCTAGCTCAGTTCTTTTGTGCACTTCTATATGACAGGAATCTACTTACAATTGATAAGCTCTATCAAATCACCAGTAAGGCTGTCTTTTTCAAGGCAATTTAAATGTCAGCATTTATCATGCTTTTATAGAAAAGAATAATACTAAAAAATATTGCTTGCTTTTATATACACACATCCATCACTGTAACTTTGGTATTTTTGCTGTACTGCATTGAACATACTGGTACATTCATTGTTCTAAAACAGCCTTCTGCAGAAAAAAGAAAAAAAAATCATGACTTTTTTGGATAAATTTTAGCAGAAATCTCTGTTCTCCTGGCTATTCAGGTAGTGCAGATTTACCAGATTGGTTCTGATCACAGTCTGTTGCAATAATGTTTGAGAGTGCAATGCAGCTATTGCTTTTCCTTCCTTTTCTGTTTCATAATAAACTTCGTATTTCCATAGGCACTGAAATCCTCTCTTTCCTGACATGAAAGAAAAAAAACATTCTTCTGTTATTCAACTTACTTTGAAACATGATGATTAGGAATATTGTCACAGATCACAGAAAAGTCTAGGTTAGAAGGGATTTCTGGAGACCATCTGGACCAACGTTCTGCTGGAAACTGGGCTGTTGTGTTCAGTTGTTCAAGTCTCTGTCAAGCCAAATCTTGAATATTTCCAGTGAGAAATTTCTACCACTTCCCTGGGCCACCTATTCCAATATTTCATTGTTCTCACCATGAAATTTTTTTCTATTTATACCCAGACTGAATTTCTTCTAGAAGCGACTTTTTTTGTCTTACACTTCGTGTGTTTTCTCTTGATGTGGTCAGATGGGCAAATAACTAGCACTTGCAAGTCTAAATAAACAAAAGTAACAGCAGTGGCTTTGTTTTATTTCTGATGATGTCACGTTGAATACTTAGCAATTGAATTACCTCAAGGCTAGCTTTTGTCTTAATAATAATAATAAAGTGCAGCTATAAACTCTCTTCTTGCTCTTTTGCATAGCCTACTAAGTACTGGACAGAACTCAGCAGTCAAAGTACTCTGTCAAGTACTGAGGAATCAGGGAAGTAGGCAGGAGATTAAAATTAAGAGCATCCCTGTTCTGCCATGGCCACCCCATTTTAAATGTTTTTCAAGGACTTTGTCTACGCAGTATAATTGTAAGGGTCCAAGCTGCTGCCAGAAGGCCTCTATTCAACTCCCATTTTGTGCACTGCTGTAGATTCAAAGCAGTATGCAAATCTAAACTTATAGTCCTGCCAACAATTACCTGTTGCTTGGTGCACTGCCCAGAGTAAAACCCTGTAAAATTTTAGACTCAATTTTAGACTCATTGCCCTATTATATTACTATGGCTATTTAAACAATTGCCAAGAAAAAAAAAAAAAGGGAGAGAGAGAGATGATAAAAATGTTTAGATTATGGAATGAGCATGCATAATGGTTTGGCTGCAGTTCCCTTCTCTTCCCAAAATACGTGAAAGAATAACAAGAGGAAATACTAAAAAGGACCAGCAATCCAAACAAAAGTTGTGAGGTCAAACTCTCACTTGTTCCTCCTTCCTTCTCTTTATCGCTGCTAGCCACTTTGCTGCTGGCTCCAGCTGAGGGGACTGCTTGCATTGTTAGTCCATGGACAAAAACAATAAATGACAAGAAAAGATTTCATGGGTCCCTGGTGATATCTTGAGCCGTTCCAAAGATTTACGTGGTGCAGAATGAAAATCCTTTGAAAACAAGGAAACAGAAACTGAAGGACCTGCTAGAGATCCTCAATTCCAGTCACCATCACGGGCAATTATTCGTGAACTGCACAAAGGACAGCTCTGTTGGCTGTGTTCAGGTGCATCTGCAAAGGATGGTAAGGTAAAGCACTTATTAGCTTGGCAAGACTGTAACTTCAACTGACAGGGATGAGGTAAGAACTCAAACTAATTCTGAGGGCTTTTACTAGTGGTACAGAAACACAGAATAGCCTGGATTGGAAGGGACCTCAAGGATCCTGAATCTCCAACCCATCCCACCACAGGCAGGGCCACCAACCTCCACATTTAATCCAGCCCAGCTGCCCAGGGCCCCATCCAACCTGGCCTTGAACACCTCCAGGGATGGACGGGGCATCCACAGCCTCTCTGGGCAGCTGTTCCAGCACCTCACCACTCTCTCTGTAAAGAACTTCCCCCTGACATCCAACCTCAATCTTCCCTCCCTCTTCAAACCATTTCCCCTCATCCTGCTGTTATCTCCCCTTTCCAAGAGTTGATTCCCCTCCTGTTTGTAGGCTCCCTTTAGGTACTGAAGGCTGCAATGAGCTCACCCCACAGCCTTCTCTTCTCCATGCTGAACAAGCCCAGTTCCCTCAGCCTGTCTTTGTAGTGGAGGTGCTCCAGTCCCCTGATCACCTTAGTGGCCCTCCTCTGGACCCTCTCCAGCAGCTCTACATCTCTCTGATGCTGAGGGCTCCAGACCTGAACGCAGTACTCCAGATGGGGCCTCACGAGGGCAGAGGGACAATCATCTACCTGTCCCTGCTGGCCACCCCTCTTCTGATAGAGTACACAAAGGTCTTCATGCCAGTAGGTTTTCACGGCAGTGAAATAGGAGAGATGTTTAAATATAAAAGATTGCTCAATGAAAAGTTTGCATCAAATGAAATCTGCAAAAATAGCTGAAGGACTGTGAAACTTGACCAAGCACAAAGATGTTTTCAGAAGCATGTTGCACTTGAGTACAAGACAGGTACTAGTAGTTGCTATTCAACCAGTTCCTGTCATTTCTAGGTTTGTCATTGCAAAAAGAATTGGTAGATCCTGTCTGACAGTGCTCCTGTGTCCTGTGTCCTGAATGGTTCTGCTGTCTGCTGAGCATGGGCATAAAAATAAACAGTGCCAAGGTTGTAATCTAGCTGCATACAGCCTGATTCAATATTCTGGAAGCACTGAGCCAATCTGAAATGTATTGACTTAAGCCTTTGCAAGTGATTTTTCTAGTTTAACAAGGAACCAATTCAGGGTAGAAACTGATATCACATGGCTGTAACTGAAGTATGATGTGACCAAAAATAAAGGAAGCTGTACAGTTCCTGCTGAGTCTGCTCTCATACATCTAGTTATAATGGAGTGGTATAGACCATACTTTTAATTGAAAGCTGAATGAATGACAGAAATCACATTTTTGATCAATGCTCATATATCCTGACTGTTGCAATGAATGTTGAATGCATTCATTCAACATTCATTCCACACCAAAGGTGTGGATGTTCAGTTGTCCACCCCATACAAAATATAACCTCAGCCAAGACTTCAGACTACTCCGTTTCCTTTTACGAAGGTGTCAGTCGGTACATCAAAAGTTACTCCTTGCTATCTGGCTCCCTCTTCTGCTCGTTTACTTGTGTAGCCTGCTGGAGAGAAGCTGCACACATCCTTCTCCTCTGGTAACGTCCTCTCGACCCACCAAACTTTACCATTCTATTTTTCAATTGTTCCTTCTTATTACCCTCTGAAAGGCTCCTAGGCAACGTTGGTTTTGTTAATGAACAGTTATCAAGCAGTTAGTTTTCTTTACAAAAGAAAATTATCCCTAGCATCATTGACTTACCACGACCCAGCTCCTTGCTGGTTGTCTCTGGTTTATGGACAATTACTTTTGTCACAAAATGCCATCTCCAGGTATTAGTCTTTATCCCTCTGCCTCTTCTACCTTTTCCCTCACAGAGTCACCTTCCTCTGAAGATGAAGCCAATTGATTTGTGTCTTACCACCACCTCACCACCATCGCACTGCCTTCAGCCTTCTTGCTACTCCAATCTCTGTGGTAAGGCAGCAAGAGCAGTGCAGCAGAGATTGTCCCTGCACTCACAGAGACAACAAAAAGCAAGCAGGCATCTTGTGCCACTGTTCCAAGTAAAAAAACTTTTACACAAAAATTCTGTATCTGTAGGAGAAGACAATCAGAGAGATGTGATTTGTGACTTGTAATCTACTCTAGGGAACCTGCGTTAGCAGGGGCATTGAACTAGATGATCTCCAGAGGTCTCTTCCAACCTCCATGATTCTGTGGTCCTGCAACTGAGACAGTAGCTCTGAGATGGAAAATTTGCTCCATGAATGGGTCTTCTGCCACTCCTGTAAGCCTCGCGAACCCACCTCTTTATCTGCAGATACAAGTCTATGGTTCCAATCCCCACAAAAGGCAAAGCAGGGCACAAACCCTGAAGAGTTTATGAATTCATGTAAGAGGAAACAATACGGGGCTAGCACTTTGTCACATTTGTACATCCTCCTCTCACGGGCTGACTGCCAAACCTCTTTCTCTTCCATTTCCTTCCTCCCTCTTACCTTTTTTTACACTCTGCCAAGTTGCTCACACTGCTTCCTCATCTTTCTGTTGAGTGTTCCAAATGTTCTTGTTATCATTTTTTTCTGTTTTTTCAGTTGTTTTTTTTTTTCCCCTACAAAAAACTGCAAGAAAGTAGAAAAGAGAGAATGCCACAGAGAATGCTTTGACTTTGTTACTGTTTTGCTATAATTCTTACCGTATTTAATCTAAACATTTTTGAAGGCTTTTTCAAGGTAGACTTGGGATGAGAAGTAGATTCCTGCCATCAGTAAAAAATCATGGATTGTCATTCATTTTCTCCAGGCGCCTTTGAAAAGTACTTCTGCAGGATGGCCTTTTCATTATTCTCTGATCAATGGCTACGTGATACTACAATAAAGTCTTTTTACAGCAAAGCACATCAAAAAGTTGTTTTCAGCTGTTTTGGGGGAAAACTGGTCTGCAGTTTAACAGTCTAAAAATTCCGCATGTCTGACTTCTCCAGACTCAGATTTTTCTGTAGATTTCCTGGGCCAGGATGAAGCCTCCAAAAAAAGGCACTTGCAATTCCTGTTTGTCCAACTAAGCCATGATATGATGTTATACCTCTTAGGGAAAGAAGGTTGTGTGGTTCCAACTGCTCTTGCTGGTGTGTAAAGTGTTCAGAGCCAGAGCATGTGCTGAGCCTGGAAGCTTGTGAAAGCTCTTTCTGTAATTGTGTTGTGGATTTAGGTCATCCCCCCCCCCCCCCCCCTCAAGACTTCCTGATGCACACCATTCGACTTCTGCAAAATAAACCATTGAAAGTAGTGGGAAAAGGAACCCACAAATTGAAACCACCTACTGTATGATTTACTTCAGTAAATCTGTTCCTGAAACATAGTAGACAATTCTGTAAAGAATACAAAAGAATGTAACAAAGCTTCCAAAAATGCTTACTCTTTTATGAAGTAAATGTCTTGGTACCTATTGACAATTTCCTTTCACTACCACTTAGCTTATCCCTAGTGATGCATGGAACTCCTTTCAAACTGCATTCTGTTTGAAGCCAATTCTTTAGGTTGTTTCCAGGGTTTGAAGTAGGCTTGTTCTAACTTTTCTTTATAAAGCATCTTTCATTTGCTGCTAAATTACTACCCCAAAATCTGATTTTTGTGGTAAAAAAGATGTCAGCTTTCTCCTACCTGCTTCTGCTAAATTCAAGGTTTTCAAAATCTCTAGCTTTGACCTTGGAGAAAATGTAAAGTTTTCAAAGCAACTTCTTTTTTCAAGTAAATATGACTTATGTACCCTAGTCATGTAGATGAGAAGAATCACTCTATTCTTTTTTCTTTCTTCCTTTCTTTCATACCTTTCAATTATTGTATTCCTAAGTTGTGTTTGAAGCCATCAGATTGAAAACAAAACAATCCTCCTGCTCCCCCACAAACTAATGAAGAACTTTTAAGAACTTCTAGACAGGTTTTTGTCTTTCTGATGAAATCTGTCAATTCCTACCCTCCACAGTTTCTCTTACTTAACTTTCTGAGCTCATCTCAAAATCGTAGTATAGCTTCCTTTTACAAACTTGAACCCGGGCAGAAACTTCAGCTTTAGCTCACTCTATACATCTAACATAGGTATAATACAGAGAACCAAAGCTATCTTGGTAATATAGTCAATTTAGGGGCATGTAGATGTAGAGAAGCCAACTCAGAATACCTTAAACTGTTGCTTAGAGTACACGGTGTGGAAAAAAAAAAGTTCCAACTCAATGTTATGGGTACAAAAGAAAAAAAGCTGCTTTGATCCATTAACCACCCTCAATAATACTCCCTTTCTGCATTCATCCCAAGGTCTCTTTTCCAGTCACACTGGCTACATAATGGAAGAGTTCTTTAGCCCTACTAATTTTGATTGTCATTGTGTTGCCACTGTTATGTTAATTAGATTAAAGCAGACTCCCACTGAGACTGTCACAATGATAATCATTGCAGTTATCCATCAGCTCTCTCCAAAACCACTTTCAATGGCTTTGTAAACTTGCTGTCCCCACAGACCACAGTGTTATGTGATGTGAATGCTCTTTTCTGACCACAGTTGTTCATAAACACTGCAGTAATCAATACAGGGAAATAGATTTGGAATGACTGGGAACCTGAGGCACATTATCCATCTTTCCAATTAACTAACCATGAGGAAGGTAATGGAAACTGAATAAATTTTAACTTGCTTAACATACAATTAATACTGTCAATTTTTAACTACAAAATGAAAATATTGCATGGAATTATCCTGTCAGAAATTTAAAATGATTGTACATTAATACTCACCTTTTCCTTTGTCTGAAAAGATTGTCTGATTCTTTTTTTCCCTCCTATTTGTTTTCCTTGCCCTTAAGAAGTTTTAGCCCTTGCACTGGTCTTTTCCACAGCCAGTTCTATGGGATTTCACTTCCAGACTGCTGACTTCTAAATCTGTATCCTGACAGATATCATCTGAGTAAAAAAAAAAACAACAATACAAAACAATGGAGGAGTAAGTGCTGAGCTGCCTGACTTGACTTAGTGCATGAAGATGTTCAGCAGGAAGGCACTTCTCATTATCAGAACTTGTAGGATGGGCTTCATAAATACAGGTTCTTTACAAATGACATGGAAACCATTATGATGAATCAGGTGCTTCTCACTAGCCTTTTGCCTCATTTAACTGAATCCAAAAGATTTGAGTCTTCTGTATCTAGCATGCATGCTTGCGTGCACATGTACAGGCATAATATGCTTTATTTGTAAATCTGTATTATTCATCTCATTTCTTACTGCAAATGTGAACTAGATGTGTGAGGCTGCAGGGAAGAGAGATCAGCTATTTCTCCAACCTCTTATTGGAGGTTGTTCTTATTGGTCATCTGTTCTTATTGGTCATCTGGAAAACAAACGTGTTCCCAGTAGTGGCTTTAAAAACAAGTTTCAAATACAGGAAAGATCTCTCTTCCATGTCCTAACCTGAAAATAACAGAAGAAGGGTAGAAATGGAACCTAAAAAGGGAAAGGATTTCTTCTTTAGGCCTCAGCATCTATCAAATGTGACCACAGATTCCTAATTCGTAATGGTGTTTAAAAGATTACTGGGCAGTAGCTGTCATTGTCTTCAGTTGCAGGAGCCCATTCACCCTAAGTGACTTTACTAGGTTCACACTGGTGCCTGTAGTACAAGTAGAAATTGATCTAGACCTTCTTGCACAATGAATCTCTAACAGCAAAATTCTATTTGCTATGCTGAACTGAAACACAAGGATGAGCAATATGCACTACCACTCCACAATAACTTTGATCTCAGATCCATGTGCTCCAAACTCAAGTGTTGTCCAGAGTATAGCAGCAGGCCTGCCTTTGAGTTAAGCAACTCTTGACATTAATGAGAAAAATGCTGCATTATGAATAAGTGGGCAGATTGCTTTGCTAAGCCACACGTTCACAGGAACAGGACCACAGCTGACATAAATAACTTCAAATAATGGAAAGAACAGATGAACTGCTTTATAATGGAAACACACAACTCAGTGACAGTCTAGCAAAAATCTACCCATCCTCTGAAGAGTGTGGCATAATCTGCCAAGCTTCTCCAATGATAGCTATTGGTCCATACTAGATATGAGCCTATGTGGGTCATGTGCTTTGACCACAAACAACCTAAATCTGTGCTATGAGAAGTACTTTAAAATAAGGTAAATAGAGGGAATAAGGAGCCATTCATTAGCTATAACTGATGGTGAAAAGCCAGGTTTGACTAAGCCTGATGTTTTCTCAGAATTTTCTCTTTTTTTTTATCCTCTTTGCCTACTTCTATCTTTGTCCTGGAATGTATGTTTTAAAACATCCCCGTGCTCACCACTTTTTAAATTCCTCATAAACACAACAGGCTTTGTACTCATTTACCTCTTCTTTTCAGTGAAAACTTCAACTTGGGAAATTGTGCTCTTGACTGAGGCACTCCTTCAATGAGATCTTTGCAGATGTCTTTAAGGTGTACCTCATTCCTACTGCTGTGTGGTGTGAAAAAATCCCACAGACAGTGGGATCTCCTAAAATACCATCTTCTAAAATAACGTCCAAGAGGCTAATACAAAAAAGCAGCTCTTTGCTCCCAGAGATCAGCAGCAGAGTAACCAACCACCAGCCAGGCCTTCAGTATACAAACACCAAGTGGTAAGTTCCATGTTTCCATTTACACTTAGTTTGAAGTTTGCTCCTTCTGGTTCAGATCTCAGGTATGCAGGCACTGCTTCTACAAATGTTGCCCCACTTCTTATTGCCATGTGCAGCTAATCTGTGCAGGAGACAGCTTTATTATAGGATAGCCTCAGTCTGCACGGGTTTTTCCCTGAACACCACCACCTTCTCTACTTCACAGGACTTTGCTCTCGTCTTTGCTACGTATGTATAGTTACTGTAAAAAACTGTTTCAAAACATTTTGTGCAGAATTTCCCGTATAGGAAGCAAAACACAGATAAGGTATTAATCACATATGATTCTTTACTGATGAGGATAAGACACTACAAACATGCTTGCTGAATAACAAATTAAAAAGTTGTAAAAATGGCTTTATGATGTCCCTATTTCTGTTCAAGTTACCTGTGCTAGGCACTGAGGCCAAAGTATTTTGCATTTCTGTCTGCTCTGAGACTACCTAGACCCTTCTCAAAGTGTGTCAATTCTCCTCAATTATTCTGAGGGAATGAAAAGGTAAAAAACAACAACAACAAACAAACAAAGAACAACAAAAAAAACCACCACTAACTAAATAAAAAAGACCTTTTTCCTCTCAATACGCTTTGTATAATCCAAAAGTAAGTAGTAAAAAAACAGTTGCAGGAGAAACAGATACTGCTGGGTGCTTAGCCTGTTAACTGCCCTTTTTTAAGAGAAAAAGAGAAAGGTGACTGCAGGAATACCTACAGTTTCAACAAAACATTTCAGGAGATCATCATTTGCAAATCTTACAGAGAAATGTTAAGCCATTGAAGCAAAGGCACAAGGTTCATTTGTAATTATTTTGAAATAACTGCTTAACTGCAGAAGCCTCTGCATAGCACAGTAAAGAGAATAAAAAACCCCAACATTTAAGTCTGTAGAAAAGAAACACCAACATGGTTGGAGATCCAAGTCTCAGTAAGAGGTTCTGGCATACTCCAGAACTGCATGGATTTATTACTAGTGACTTAGGGGAACTTCTTTGTAAGAACACCACTAAACCCCAGGGCTTCAGCTGTGGGTTTTCCCTTTGCTGCCAACTCACACCATGAAGTTCAGACCTACTAATTTGGCACCCTGGAAAACATAGTGGGCCTGAGTCATTCTGTCCGAGAGTAGGAGTAGAGAAATTCCTACTGCAGTGTCCCCACTATAATTCTTTTGTTCGTGGGGGTGTTTTTCTCTCCTGCCTTCATACAGAAACTAACTCACTGCTGCTGTTTTCTGGCTTCCTTATCATCATTCACGTAGTACGAGTTGCTTTGGTTGCTAAAATGTACTTTGCACGTCAGGAATTTTGTCGTGCAAATTTTGCCATTCACTCATACCTTTGCAAGCAAAGACAGTGCTAGCACAAATTAGCTCTGGCCCCTAGCTGTGACACTAGTGGGAAGTGTGGCAGTGTGGGACTTTGTACTGCAGGAAGAGAAGAAGGGATTACAAATCTTTATTGCATGTGGCTAGAGGAGAACAGAAGAAGGTCAGTGGTAGTGTGTCAGCCACACACATTCTCTAATCTCCCACAAAGGGAACAAAAACACTCAGTGGGAAAGTGAAGGACTCTCCCAGCAGTAAGCTTAATATTAAGCTAACTTAATAGAAGCATTAAGTCTTAGAGCAGTTACAACACAGAGTGGAAATAAGCTGGACAAGAGGAATAAATCTACCCTATCAGAGATGAAATTGCTAGTGAATCAAAGCCAAAGAGTTCACTGTATTCTCAATGAACAGCTTAAAGGAGAAGGAAGAAGGACCAGGAAGCTCCCTTCACTTGCTATTCTGCACCAGGACATCATAAACTAGCCACAGTCACACCTACGTTGGGGCACCTGACTGACTGTAAATACTGTCAGGAAGGTGCTACCTTGGGCAGATAAACAGCTTCTGTCTGTTTAGTTATGATGCTCTCTCTTGCACGTGCTGACAGAGAACAATTATTACCTTTGTTGTGGTTAAATTTATTGATATGATTGTCTTCAGAAGCATGCAGTTTAATGATGTTATGAGAATCGTGAAAATACCAAATACCAAACATTGCTGAATGACTACCAGTAGTGGTACAGACTACTGTTTTTCACCAGCAAGAGCTGCATGATTGTAGGGTTTTTTTGTTTGTTTGTTTGATTTTGTACTTACACTGGGATGGTTTACATCCATTCAACTACAAAAGCTATTAGACTACAGTGCCTGTTCAGAATTGAAATATTTTTTCCAACATCCTCTCTCACCTTTGTCTTATTACAGAAGGTGTTAGAGAACATGGCCTGATACCATCAAAGCTGGTGAAAGACTATGATGCTCAAAGTCTGTTTCTATTCTGCACACTGCTTATGAAATATATTGTAGTCCTGAGTTGATATAAGCAGTTAGGGTCAGATACATCAACTTACTTAGGGGATACACTGAGAGGATCTTTGTAAACAGGATGTTTACTATGTTACTACCTGCTCCCAACTCTGCTATTCCTAGCTTACCCAGGGCTATCTTTGGTTCAAGTGCCCAAATGCTGGCTACACGCTGGTCTTGAGTGGCTTTTTTTGAAAGCAAGAGCTTCATAATAGTGAATTACTGAAGATCACCTGACGATCTGTGAGTACTGAAGATCCTGCAATGCAGGAATAAAGCAGATTCCCTAATTTGTGAATTTTGATCCTCGAGTAACATAGTTTCTGCTACAACTCCCATTTATACTCATTACTTTTCTGAGTATTATCTTCCCACTTATTTTTGTGTGCAAGTTTCAAATAAAGCCACTGTCTTCAAACATGATCTAGACTACAGAAGAGCTGACCTTTTTCTGACACATACTGTTTTCAGTGCATACACAAACAAGAGTCCAGAATGTGTGGCACATCACTGGAGCAGACAATAAGCTTATGTCTCTGATGTGTAATACAGCTGAGCATAACGTACTATACACTGTTAACAAGAGTATGCAGAGTAATTCCCTACATTTATCTTCAAGATGTCCATTTGAATGTTGCATAAAGTGATATTCACCTTTGCTATGCCCTAAGTCATCTATTACTTTGAGTATGATAAACCTACCTACAGCCAGAGAGCCCTGCTTCACACATGATATCTGTATGAGAGTGAACTTAATGGAAGGGCTTAGTCCCTGCCTTCACCATACCTTTGTGATGCTCTCACGATCCAGTGAAGGGTACATGGCAGTTACAGGCACACTGCAGCAATGTCACACCACTCAGTACACGGCAGACAAGTGTAACAGTGTACCTGGGGCACTGCCAATGACCTTATCTCCTCTTACCGATCCACTGACAGCTTATTTTCCCCTCATTACCTAGCAATATGGGCATTTTCTACTTTCCTTCACATTTTATGTTATTTACTGTTCTCTGGCTACAGACTGGAAAAATGGGAGCACTTTATTTTCCATTTTCTTCTCTATTTATACTAGTTTCTAAAAGGCAGTGAATGGGTGACCTTCAATCACTTCAGCGGGTAATAAATATTTTACCTGGAAGGAGGACGTGGAAACAGCATGTCTCAGTTGACCGGAGTAATTTTCTTTACAACTCTTTTGTTGCCACAAGGAGCAGAATAAAAGTTTCCATTACACAAGGAGCACTGGAAGCCACAAGCTGATGAAAGCTATCTCAGCTATCATACAGCAGGTTTTTGTTTTTTTTCTACCTTCTGCAGAAAAAGCTTTCTACAAAGAAAGGAAATGCTCACAAAGGCTTGAAATACAATATTATCCACATCCTAGGCTTTCTTATCTTCACTGTGAGTTCAGAATCAAGAATGATGGGATAATGTGGGCTGAAGGGGACCTCAGGAGCTCCCTGCCCTCCCAGGCTCAGCTCTGGGTTCAGATCAGGTTGCTCAGGGCTTGAGCCACCTGAGACTTGGAAATCTTCAAGTCTGAGGACTTGTCTTCCAAGACTGAGGACAGGACATCCTCCCTGGACAACCTATGACTCTTTGAATGGTTAATATGATAAATACAAAACAAAGTCAAATAAATACTCTCATGAATACGGTGACTTGGATACCACTGGCCTAACATCATCAATGGTGTTGAATTTCTTTTTGTGTACAGCATCTGCGTGCGCTGTGTACTCCTGCATTTCACTAGATGCTCCCAACGCAGCTCTCACCACTCCATCCTCATTAGATCTGCCTTCATTATAACTCCATGCTTGTATTTTGCAAATCTTATTTTTACATCCTGCGATCTGCGGAGCTGTTTTGTCTCACAACAGCTTTACTGTGGTTGCACGTGAACTGTTTCGCTCACCCCCGAGCTGCAGGCCTGCAGCGAGGCAACTTTCCCCACAGGGTTTTTGCTGGCAGCTTGGCAGAAGCCTTCCCTTCTTCGTTGCTGATGCACAGCTGAACACAGGAAAATTTCAGTCATTAATTCTGCCTCGTTTCATTCTGTCTAGAACCGGAGTTCTTTCTTAATCTTTCTATGCTATCGTTGGATGCCAACACTGAAAAAGCCCATCCCAGCCCACTTGGGAAGCAAGTGGGCTACGAACATCACAGAGGAGCGGCTGAACCCGGCTCCTGGCTGAATCCTTCTGAGTTCAGGGTGGAGATCTGCCCTGCAGAGAGCACAGCGATGGCACTGCTGGCTCCTGACCGCGTTCCTGCGGGGATCTCCGACTTGGCGCTGCGTGGGTCGGTTGCACGAGCGATACCAGAGATGTAGAACTACGAAGAGGAACCGGTACGTGCCAGAACTCCTGAAAAGTAACAGAAGCGTTGCAAGGAGCGACAAAAGCCAAACCAGAGCCACCCGCTGGCATCCCAGCCATGCTAAAGTTAACGGTAACGCGCCCCGCGGTGCCAACAGCTGTCTTCTCAACGTATAGAGCACAGGGACAGCCGCTCGTTTCGTCTCGCTGCCTCTCAGCGGGTCTGAAGCACCCGGTGCCGCTGGAGGGGCACTTTCAGATTTGAAGACCACCGGGGGCGGCGGGCGTTCCCTCAGCCGGGCAGGGACCCGCCGCGCCCGCCCTCCTCACAGGGCAGGCGGGCAGGCAGGCGGCAGCCCGAGGCTGGGCGGGCACGCAGAGGGCGGCGGTGGGCGCCAGGCGCGGGGGGAGGCGGCGGGGCGGGAGGCGGGGAAAGCGGCTCCCCGCCGGGCGAGGAGAGCAACGAGCAGCCCCGCGCCCGCAGCTCCGGCCGCGCTCCCCCTGCCCAGCCCCGGCCATGAATATGTAACTCCCCTCTATTTCCCGAGCTCCATTGCGGAGCTGCCGCTCGCCATATTGGGCTGCCGGGGCTGCGGCTCCTCCGCCGGTGGGAGCGAACGGCAGCAGCTCGAGGCGGGAGGCCGGCAGCGGTGAGCGCGGGGCGGCGGGCGGGAAGGAGGGAGGGAGGGGAGAAGGCTGGCGCTGCTGCTGGGGGCGGCCGGGAGCTGCCCCAACACACAGCCGCGGGGCCGGGCACCGCGCTGAGGCAGGGCTCCTGCGGCGATCTGCGCTCGGGGCCGCCTGCGGTCGGGCTCGGCCCCTCCGCTTTGCCCCGGGTGACGCGGGGCGGCGGCAGGGCGGAGATCGGCGCTGCCGGGACGGATCCCCGCACCCGCTGACGGAGCAGAGGAGAGCTGCCCGGGCCGTGTCACGACGTCACGCAGAGCCGCAGCCGGCAGCCCCGGCCCCTTATCGCGTTATCGGTGCGTGCCGTGCGGCTGTGCCCGCCGCCCTTTTGTCTCCGCGAAGCCTGCGCTTGCGGGACCTGCAGAGCCCGGGCCCTCCGGTGCTGCCCTGCAGCGCGCCGGGTGTGAAACGGGCGCTGAGCCGCGTGTGGGATGTTGGCCGTAAGCTGTTGTGACCGGCTCGACCGGTGAAGTGCAGCATTTCGCTCTGATAGATCGGAATGCGGCTCCATCTGTGTGGTAGCTGTGTGTTGCATGCGGGCTTTTAGGGAAAAACCGGCTGGTGTGGGGAGCTGTTTAATCAAACGTGCCATTCGGTCAGTGCTGAGGAATTGATTTGTCACACCGGTGCCCTCACGAGGTGCTGTCGTTTGTATTCACCTGTGTCTTCATTAAGAAACTTTTGTAATGAGAGGGTTTGGCGTTCTTCCATGTCAGAGCTTGTCAGCTGTGACAGAGGTTTGGTTTGAGGACACGACTGAGCAGAATCCGGTGTATATATGCACATATACATATATATATATATTTGGAAATATGCTGTGTGAGGGATCAGTGCTGTCAGTCCTTCCAGGTGGGAGGAATTATTACCACACAAATGTTGGCTGTATCTGTACTATCAGTACCAAGCTTTGTGTCTTCATCAGGCTTCACTGCTGGGACTCAGGTAATCCCAGGGCTTCCTTAGAGGTCATTTTCACACAGAGGTGGTGATGCACTGGAACAGGTTGCCCAAGGAGGCTGTGGATGCCCCATCCCTGCAGGCATCCAAGGCCAGGCTGGATGTGGCTCTGGGCAGCCTGGTCTGCTGGTTGGTGACCTGCACATAGCAGGGGGTTGGAACTGGATGATCTTTGAGGTCCTTTTCAACCCAGGCCATTCTGTGATTCTGGGAGTGATGGTTAAGAAATGCCTCATTTTCTGCATTCACCTCCATAACAGCAGGATGCAGTTACGCAGTTACTTCATCAGTACTTCTATGTGTTCTAGGGGGATGTCTGGTGTGGAGCAGTGGGACTTGCTTGGGCATCTTTGGCGACCAGTGCAGAGTTCTGGTGCTTTTGAGTCTTTTTTTTATCATGAAACAGCAGTGTGGTGGGTATCTGTAGCACAGTTGTCTGTTTTAAACATGAAGTAGCTATTGGGATGCACGAATTTCTTCAGCTTCTCTTAAACGTTTCTCTTTCTTTCCCCCATGCTTTTTCATTGTTACTTAAATGCCCTTTACCTATTTTTACTGTTAGAACAGCAGTTTAGCAACGATACAAAGAAAGAGGTTGGAGAATAGACATTGCTGAACCTAAATTTCATTCTGTTTGTTGGTGAAGATAAGTGGCCTCAAATTCTTCATTTCCTGAGGAATGAGCAGAGTTCAGGATTGTGGAGCTGTTCAGACTTGTTGCGACGGGGAAGTATTTTAGGAATTACTGTCTGCCTTCCCCCTCTTGTGAGAGGGAGAGCTCTCCCAGGCAGCAGGGAGCTGACAGCAGCATTCTGCCAACTAACTGAAAATCTGATCTGTTCCTTACTCTGCACCACTCAGGTATAAAAGTAAACTATTTTGGATGGTGACTGGATTTAAATTGTGTAAGTATTGCTCTCGTACTACTGTTTATAAAATAGAGAGCTTTATTTGAGAGAGAAATAACTTGTTAGCTGTCACCCAGCTTCCGAGGAAAGCTGCATGCCAGTGTTACAATGTGGTTTCTGTGCATCTATTGTAGGTCAATCATGTGTGGGATTGCTGGACTCTTTTTTTTTTTTTTTTTTTTTTTTTTTTGTCTCTCTCAAAGGTTGTAGGGGGTTTATTTTCTGTTTATTAACAGCCAAGTAGAGGAAGCCATCTTTTGTTGTTACCCAGGAAATTAGGTCGCTATTAGTTGTGATTAGCTTCCCTGACTGCTAAATGGGTGAGCAGTTCCTTGTGGCTAACAAACATATCCCTGGAACAACTGAAAAACAAGTGTATTCCTTGACCTGACATTCTCAAAATTTCTCCCACAACGTGAACTCATCAGAAATCTGTGACTTTCTGCCATTTTATTAATGTAATGTGATGGATAGTAGGTATGTTGTATGCCAAAGAGAAGGATACCAGGTGGCTGCCTCTGTGTGGTCCCAGAGGCTCAGGGAAAGCAGCATGTCTCATTTATAACATGTTTGTCTCGAGCCTGTGCAGTTTCTTGCAGCAGCGTGGACCTGTGCCCTGAGGCAGAACGGCCTGCTAAAGGAGTGGCTGAACGGGCGTCTGTGTTTTCTGTTGTTGAAATTGCAAATAGGGAAGAAATCAAATTGCCTTGGTTTCCTAGTGGAAGTGGGAGAGGACCTGGCTTCTAAATCACTGCAGTCAGACTCTGGTGTGGTCATTTCCAGGTGTGAGCATTTTGCTGGTGTGAGCTTTCTGCCTTGGCTTCTGCAATAGCCAGGGCAGCTGCTGCAGTGAATGGGAGCGATTCTCTAACAAATGAAATGTGAAAGTAATATATCACATTCCTGTTTCTTGTTGTCCTTTGAAGGCTTTGCTCGTGTTCACAGTAGTGCAGAGTCCAGGTCTGGATGTTGAGGACACCAAACAGCATTCGGATGGTGAGGAAGGAGTCTGGAAGCTCTGGCCATGCTTCCCTCAAGCAGGAGGTGTAGTCTGGGGGCCTGCACTGCAAAGTGAAATTAAATCCATGTTTGTTAGCATCACCAAAACTTGGTTCACTTGCTCAGTAGAAAACAGCTGAGTGGTTTTCTGGAGACCTTGCTTGTGGAGATGGGAAAGTTTGTTTGAACTGTGGTGTTAGCATGTTCATGGGATTTCTGTTAAAATGTACAGCGAAGTAAGGGACAAACAACAGGGCTATTGAAATCATTGAACTTAACCCTTAGCATATGGGGTGGCCAGTTCTCACTTTTTGTGGCTGTTATTTCAAGGAAGTGAGCAAGAAATTGGTTAAGCTCATAAAATGTGCCAGCAGTGCTGCAAGGGTTAGAAAGCACTGTAGAAATGAAAGCTATGAAGCAGAGTTCTGTGGCCAGGGGTACATCCACCATAGCAGGATGTGTGCTGTTTTGATAGAATTGCATGCATGTAAAGGCTGTCTTCTGCTGCAGACTCTGAGGGCCACTGCACTGTGGTTATGTTAGCAGCATTAAAAATACACGTTCTTATCAGTGTGGAAGTAATGTGGTGCTAAATTACACCTTGGTAATGACTGTTTTTCTTCTTATATCAATTGTTGGTAAAGGTTTTTGGCACGCTTGATGTCTTTGAGGTCAAGTGCCTGTCCGATTTATTGGCTCACATCAGCAGTGAAAGGAACACAGCTCCATTTTTCTGTCCTTGCTGAAGGCACTGGTGTTAGATGGTATTTTGGTACTCACATTGGACAAGATATAAATGGTGTGTAAAGGGTAGGTATCAGTTTGTTTCAGCTGTAATGGTCTGAATAATCTTATTACCTGTTGCATTAAGACATTGGGTGGTGTAGACTTTTATTATTATTTTGTACCACATTAATTTTTACTTAATCCCTCCAAAATAGAGAAGACTCAAGCTTTTTAGTTAATAAATAGCTTGGGTTTGCAATATGATGAATTTAAGCATTTGTAGGTATGGCAGCCAGAGAGAGATAGGTGTCCCAGTGAGTTCTGCACTATCTGGGGGCAGCTGATAAGGTGCAGAGAGCTCTCTGGAAATGGTCACCTTGTGTACTGCAGTGTTTATACCTCAGCACATGTTCAAGAGGGTGTAGAACAGATGTAAATAATCTTCACACTAAGGATTGAGGCTATGGACAATAACAAGGTGATCCATGAGGCAGCATGAAATGGCAACTGATGCCTCTGGCAAGGACTACAGAGTACATCAGAATAGACTGGAATTGGAGTGTCATCTGTGTAAGAGCAATGTATAACAGACATGCAGTGCTTATGCTTTGTTTTACTCTCTTGCTATAAATACACTGAGAAACACTGACTTTAAATCATATACTTCTGTCATATCCAGCATGTGATTGTTCTTCAGGCTGTGACAAAACAGCTGTGACAATGACCAAAATTTTTCATTTGTTGCTTTTTAATTACTTATTTTTTATTTTTTATGCTCTGGCATCTAGCATGGGAGGATTGTCTCTTTTTTGGTCACTTCTACTAGCACGAGCTTCACTGGATTGTTCCTTAGGTGTAAAAGTAGATAGCAGCTGGTTTATATGGGGTCATAGCACAAATGTTTCCTTAGGCCAGAATGAGCAGCTTGACAGCCAGATTGGAGATGCTGCTGTGTTCTGTAGATCAGTTCATTTCAGTGCTGGTTAATGGTGAATGGCAACTAACTGGAAGATGCCATGTCTTAAGGCACCAGGCAACTCACTTTCTTCTTCAGGAGAATAAATATGACGAAGAAGCTGTGAAATGCCCTCTGCTAGCAAGCTGTGCATTTCAGAAATGCTGGTATTTCTCAGATATCTGACAGGGAGCCTGCTGTGGGTTTCTTAATGACACTCTGTCAGTTGTTGCTAGTAGGATTATCTTATGTTGATGAGAAATGGCTGTTGAGTTTATAGGATAGGTAATGGGAAAATGGGGATTTGGAACTTGTTACTGAGAAAACTAAAAACTGAGTGGTGTTATTGCAGGGAACAGTCAGACTTGGAAACTTTCTGTAGTGCTGTGCCTTGGGTTTCTCTGCCTTTCTTGGCTTTGTGGCTACTCTGGGATGTCTTTGAGTCCGTTGTCTTGAATTAATTATGACTTATTTCTTTCTCTTGAATGGCAGTTCTGTAGGGCAGAAATGAGGTGGTGTGCCTGCTAGCTGCTCCCTGCAGGCTGACAGCTTTGGATTTTTCTGTTGGACTGCCTAAAAAGGTAGGGCTTTGTAATTCTTGCTTTGGGAATAACCGTAGCTTCCCTAATCTTTATGTACTTCCAATGCTGAGTGTGTTCAAAGAGCACCTCATGTGATCTAATCTGTTCCTGATTCAAACTTTGTTATTGAAAGTAGCGGAACAGAAGGAGCACATCTGAACCTTCCTAGGGTGACCTTTCCTGTGGCTTCCACATTTTGAGCAACTGAGGAGCAAATGAGAGAACCCCATAAAATGTTTTAAAGACCCTGTGATTTCAAGCGAACTGTAGAAATGCATGCTTCTGACTTCTTAGAACGTGTATTCACTGTACTACAAATAAAATCTGTAATATTTTCATACAGAACAGGCTGGTATTGTAAATGTAATTGAAAGCACTTAAATGCTTTCATCTCTGTTTACTTCTGTGAGTAAACTAAGAAAGCTGGTTGGCAGGGAACCAGGTGGAAGCATTGTTAAGATGGGATTATGTTGGTTGTCGCAGTGGCTGCACCATTATTCAGTTGTCTGGGAAGAGCATAATGGCAGCAGTGGAACCCACGGTGGAGGTGGGCAAGGTTTCCTTCTGGGCTGACACCATCTTTGCTTCTGCAGGAAGGTTTGAGGAGAGGTGGAAGCATGGAGGTGCTCAATGGGGTTGTGGTGGTGCAGGTGGCTGTGGAGATGCATTTCCAAGGTCCAACGTGGGATCCAGGGATGGTGCTGTGACAAAAATGTCCATCAGAAAATGATGGATTTCTCGTTTGCCAGCAGTGCTGTTGCCCAAGGAGTTACCTGTGTGCTGCTTTTGTCTCTTTCATGGAGTACGTAACAACAAGGTGTAGCCTTTATTGTTCTAATTCATAGGTTCTGCCCCACAAGCAAAGTGCAAAGACATGCTTGTTTGCAGGCTGACATATAAAGGTGGAAAGCATAGTGCAAGTACTTGTTGATTCTTATCAGATATGACTTTTGAAGCATGGAATTGCTTCATGGTTTGTGTTAGTTTGGCATCTTTAATAGGCTTTTAGTTGACTCTGACTTATGCTTTGCAGGTGATAGAATTCTAGTCAGTGTACAAAAGTATTTTAAACTCCAGCTTTGCCTAAGCACTGCAAAACTGTCATTTTTTGCTTGTTGTAGGCATCTACAAAGGAGCTCACTTATGTTACTGTGGCATATTAATTGATCAGTGTCTGGTGACAGCTCTGGAATTAGCCTATGAGTATATCTTTCCAGTGTTCTGTGAGAGCAGCTGAATCGATTCACCTGATAACATTCCTTTTGCATTCTGTAGGTACCTTTATATCTTCTCAAATTTTCATCCTCATGATGATGCCAATCCATCAGCATCTACAGCTCTGTTCTAAGAGTTACAAGTCTGAAATTCTGTCAGTCTAAGCTCTGAAGGAGAGGGCTGCTCTGCTCAAAACACAAGGCACTCTTGGATGCTACTGGCCACTTGAAATGTACGTGAAGGGGAGAGACAGTGTATTCTTGGAAAATGTTTGTATGGTGTTCTGGGGCTCAATTTTCACTTAGACAAAAATATGAATGGTACTGCTGTGTTGGGGTCAGCTGACAGAGAGGAATTTCTGCCCTTGTTCTAAATTGAGTGGAGGGGCTCATAGAATGGCTTGAGTTGGAAGGGACCTTAAAGATCATTGAGATCCAACCCCCTTCCTTGGGCAGAGTTGCCAGTAACAAGAGCAGACTGCCCAGGGCCCCATCCTGCCTGGCCTTGAATGCCTCCAGGCATGGGACATCCACAGCCTCTCTGGGCAGCCTGTGCCAGCACCTCACCTCTGAGTAAAGAATTTTTTTCCTGATATCTAACCTGAATCTCCCCTCTTTTAGTTTAAAGCCATTCCCTCTTGTCCTGTCACTATCAGGCCATGTGGAAAGCTGCTCCTCCCTCCTGCTTATAAGCTCCCTTCAAGTGCTGGAAGGCCACAATGCTCCAAGCTAAGCAAGCCCAGTTCCTTCAAACTTTCTCCATAGGAGAGATGCTTCAGCCCTCTGATCTCTTCATGATCCTCCTCTGGACCCACTCAACAATTCTGCATCCTTCTTGTGCTGGGGGCCACATGCTTGGACACAGTAGTGCAGATGGGGTGTCACAAGGGCAGAGCAGAAGAGAACAGTCTCCTCCCTACCTCCAGCCACTGCTCTGTTGATGCAGCCCAGGAAGCAATTGGCCATCCTGGCTGCAAATGAACACCGCTGGCTCATGGTCCAGCTTTACGTCCACCAGGAGCCCCAAGTCCTTCTGTGCAGGGCTGCTCTAAAAGAATTCTTCTGCCAGTCTGTACACGTATCCAGGATTGGCCTGACCCAAGTTTAGTACCTTGCACTTGGCCGCGTTGAACCTCATTTGGTTCCTGTGGGCCCACTTTTTAAGCCTGTCCAGGTCCCTTTGGATGGCATCCCTCCCTTCTATGGTCAGTGCTCAAAGATCGGCCAGTCATGAGCAGATCTAAAGGAGAGCTTGGTGGTTGTGGTTCTGAGCCTGCCAGGTTGTGCTTGCGTGGTCAAGGCAATTTTAGGTCAGAATGTGGAGTTGGTGAAGCTTGATCCTTTACATAGGTGCCACCTGTTGGTGCTGCGGCAGTGAGAAGCAGTGTGTTCCAAACTGATGTTCAACAGTGTCATCGGGGAAAGAAGTCAAACCTCATTCAGGTGCATTTGTCAGGGCCAGTATGGATTTGGAAACAGATTATAAGAAGTATGGGAGCAGGAAGAATGCTACCAAGTCTCCTCTTATTCATGAGATATGATGAGGTTCTTCTTATTTCATTTTTCAACCTCTGTGAATTAACCCTGTTTCCACTGTGTTCTGATCTCGACTCTATGTTCCACAGGCAGAGGAAGTGTTCAGTAGTGTCCAAGAGGGCCATATGGATCTCTCTGCTTTCAGCTAGCTTTAAGGCCAGTATTAATCCTCTTGCAATCCCAAAGTGCTGTCACTGCATGCTTTAGGATGAGAATTAAGCACACCGCATCTGAGATGAGAAGCTTTTAGAATAAAGCCTATTGATTATATATCATGACACTTGTACTGTGTCTCCTGCAGTGTGGCCTCCTGTGTGTTGCAGTAATGTTAATGTGCTTGTTCTCCAGGCTGGTATTTTGGCTGGCAGCCTGGTGCTGGAACAGCCATCGTGCTAACAAGCATGAGCACTTGGGGTTGGGCAGGATGTGCTTGTGCATGTGGTGATCTCTGCTGTGGGCCACTGCAAGGAGTTCTTTGCTGCTATGGAGCTGTGTGATGTTTGAAGCAAGCTTTTCTGGTGTGCTCCAGCACATCTCTTTACAAAGTAATGATCATGCCTACTTTATGTCAGGCTTTATTTCTGGTTTGGGTCTTTTTTTCTGTAAGGTGAGAAAACTAATTTGTGAGCTTGGAGAAGAACAGATACAATAATCTTTGCGGAGCTGCTTTACTTGCTCTTAATTAAAGCTTAGAAAGTAAGAGAGGTTGACTCTTTTCCTGTAGAACTTGATGAATTTGAAACTTGATTATAACATGCCTGCTAGATGCAAATCAAATCAGCAGCCAAATGTGGATTGTAAGGGTTTGGAAATACAAGTCTAGCTTTAAATAAAAAGACAGTAAGAGAAACTTATTTGACTGGAGTGCATATACGTGAGAATGTATCGTGTGCAGGCTGCTGGTGCCACCCCTGTGCCAAGCCCACGCTCTGGGCCTTTCAGTTCTATCTCACCTCTGATTAACAGCCTGAATGGAGTTTTGCAAAATACTCATAGCTGGGGAGTTCCCTCAGTGTCTCTGGAGTGGGGCAGTGACAGGGACTTGCAGTGCCTCAGTGGTTTCTTGCTGCGTTTCTGTACTGTGGGCACTAAGGCTGCAGGGGCTGGAGCCCTGGGGAACAAATCACTTGGAGGAAGGCCTGCTTGGAAGAGAAGGGAGCAGGTTCTGGAGCCACATGCATCTGACCATACCATTTTGTTCTCTTCTGCTTCCAGCCATGTCTCAAGCTGTGCAGACCAACGGGACGCAGCCTTTAAGCAAGACCTGGGAGCTCAGCTTGTACGAGTTGCAAAGAACACCTCAGGTAACATGTGCTGAAGAGCTGGCCTTCGGGCAGAGTTTGGTCTTTATTTGATACCTTTAGGAACTTGAGGTCTATGGTTTTCCTTTCCTGATGTGGCTGAATACGTTCCTTGCTGTATTCTTATGTCTTTGTCTAAAGGTAATAACACATGCAGTCTCTGTGTGAAATTTCCTTAAAGAACTTTTACTTTGTTTTACACCAGGAAGCGATCACCGATGGCTTGGAAATCGTGGTGTCACCCAGGAGCCTGCACAGCGAACTCATGTGTCCCATTTGTTTGGATATGTTAAAAAATACCATGACGACAAAAGAGTGTTTGCATCGTTTCTGTGCTGACTGTATCATTACAGCCCTCAGGAGCGGGTATGGAAATAGCAGGACAGGGAAAAGGGATTTCCCTTCTGATGAAAATGTGATCCTTTAAGCCCTGGGCTCTGCTGTTTCTGAGGATGGCCATCAGTGCAGTGTTCACACTGAATTCACTGTGCCTATGGAAATTCTGATGAGTAATTACCAGAAAGACTCTTCTCATTAAAGAGAAACAAGAAAAGCTGTCTTCAGTAAAGAAATCACTGATATTTCTGTTACTGAGGCCTCTTCATTTTACAGGAAAAACAAAAAACATGTGAACCTGATAAATTAATTAATTTAGAACAGAATGTTGGGAAGGACAAGACTGAGTTTTAGTTTTCACAGAAATTAGTGCTTGAACTCCAAAATGGGTTCCTTTATCTTTGTTTCGTTCTGCAGGTCCTATTAAGGACTATACCTTTCAGTATAATTTCCACTAGAAATGGAAACATTTCTAAGTAAAAATAAAGCCAGAAGATTAAGGGGAAAAAATTGTAGTATAGAACTCCTTGATTCTTCAGTCAAAAAACATACCTTAAATAAATACACTTTAAAAACTATAGCAAGGAGATGTTTGGCTTTTTTCCTTTCTTTTTATGTTTTGTTTAAGTATCTTGAGCTATCTGATTTGTCAAAAGATAGAAGCCCCATCCCATTCCAGATTTAATGTAAAGTTGAGTCATGATGGGTGCTTTGTCTAAGAATTGCAGCATTAAGACTGACTTCTGTCACTGCCAGAGACTTAATATTGTTCCCTCTCCTTATTCATATCTAGCAACAAAGAATGTCCCACGTGTCGTAAAAAGCTGGTGTCAAAAAGATCGCTGCGACCTGATCCCAATTTTGATGCTCTCATCAGTAAAATTTATCCAAGCCGTGATGAATATGAAGCGCATCAGGAGAGAGTGCTAGCAAGAATCAGTAAACACAATAACCAGCAAGCTTTAAGTCACAGCATTGAAGAAGGACTAAAGATTCAGGCTATGAACAGGTACGTAGTCACTTAATTTGTTCACATTGTCTCCATTAATGCTAGGAATATGCCACCTCCTCACTCTCTCTATAGCAAGGGATTCTTCTCTTCCTCTCTGAAGGCTTCCAAAGTAGCTTTCAACTTTTGTTTAAAAAATGTTATTAGTTTCATTGTTTTATTAGTAAATAGGAAAGTTCATATCACTCCTTGCAGCTTTACTGGCAGACACTTGTGTTACCAATTTACAGGCATCATTCATTAGACCCCATCTGGAGTACTGCCATGGGCTCCCAGCACAAGAAAGATGTGGAGCTGTTGGAGGGCCACAAAGGTGCTCAGTGGGCTGGAGCACCTCTCCTGTGAAGAAAAGCTTGTTGAGACTGGGGAGGAGAAGGCTGCAGGGAGGAGTTGGGAAGGAGACCCCAAACTTTCTTCTGATAAAATGTGCTTGTTCTAAATCACAAATGAATTCATATTTTGATTAAAATACTTTTCTGTTTTGTATAAGGGGTACAATTAACTGAATGAAGTTTAAAATGATCTTACAACATGCCTAAAATGCATTTGAGGAATAGGGAAAAATATGCAACTTTGTATATGGGTATCTTTTTGTGAAATAGGATGTGTGTTATTTTTTAAGTCTAAGTATCTCTGGAATGTTTCATGTTTGTGAATGCATAGTTCATGTTATGTCAGGCTTCTGGCTTGACTGAGAGGAGAGATGTTGTACAGGTTGGATGAGTTCTGAGTGTGGATTAGTGTTTATTTCTACCTATTTGTCACCAGGTTACAAAGGGGCAAGAAACAACAGATTGAGAATGGCAGCGGAGCAGAAGATAATGGTGACAGTTCACACTGTAGCAATGCCTCAACACACAGCAATCAGGAAGCAGGGCCTAGTAACAAGAGGACCAAAACATCAGATGATTCTGGGCTAGAACTGGACAATAACAACACAGCTGTGGCCATAGACCCCGTACTGGATGGTGCCAGTGAAATAGAATTAGTCTTCAGGCCTCATCCTACCCTCATGGAGAATGACGACAGTGCACAAACGAGGTAAATGGCTTTATTCTTCTTCGTATATTCTGGTTTAATTCCTGCTGTTTCTATTTTCTATTTATAACTTCTTGGGGCTGGCTTTTAAAAATCAGTTTGCTTTGGTTGAACCATCTTGGTTTGAACATACGCATCCTTCTTATTGCAGGTCAGATAGATGCTACTGCTCAACTTGTTTCTGTACAGTGTTACAGTAACAAACTGTTTTAGGCCTTTGGTCAGGGATGAAGGTGGTTTTAAGAGTTTCTTGCAGTTCACAGAAGATACCAGAATGATGGTATAACATCTACTTATAATAAGATTCTCTGCGAATAAACAAGTCTTGTGCGAGTGTCAGTGATTTTTTGGAGCAGCCTTGTGTCAGTATGATTTGTAGGCTGCAAGCTTTGCCTGGCATTTTTCCATCATCCTTTGTGAGCACAGACTGCGAATTTTGGATCGCAGCAATGAGCAATCTTGTGAAGTTTCCTCAGATCTCTTCCTGGCTTTCTCTTCTGATGAGACATTTCTCTGCAGTGTCAGTAAATATATTACTAAATATAAGCTTCATCCAACTCTTCTTTTTGGTTTGGAATTCCAAGGGAGTTCTGGGAGTTATTCTGAAAGACAAAGAGAAAGCAAAGCTGCTGGGGCAGGCTCCTGCAGCATTTGTGTCAGGTTGGAATTTTTGCATAAAGAAGAGCAGGTAATGAGGCAGTAAAGAAGAGTACCTTTACAAGGAGCAGAGGGCGGTGGATGCATTGCTCTCACACCTTCACGCCTTGGGGATTTCTGTCCCAGGGCTTCAGGCTGCATCCAGGCTCAGAAGATTTCAGCCAGTGTGAATGGTTGCCCAAACTGCTTGACAGTCTATTAGCAGGCTTTTCATTTCAAGCACATGACCAGGCAGCACTGTCTTCACACTACTAAGAGCAGGAGGGCCTGAGGTAGGAGAGTGAAAAAGATGCAAGAACTCTTTGGAACAGTGTAATTTGTTAAGCTGTGTGCTTTTGCCCTAGACACGCAATCAGTACTCTTATTTATGAACTGTCTTTACAGGCCTTTTCACATGTGATGCTTAATGTCTGGGAGAGTTCCAGGTGTCTTTGTCCTATATCTCTAATATGAACACCTGATTATCTTTGTGGTTGCTGTTGCAGATACATCAAGACCTCAGGCAATGCTACTGTTGATCACTTGTCCAAGTACCTAGCTGTGAGATTGGCTCTGGAAGAGCTTCGGAGCAAAGGAGAATCAAACCAGATGAATCTTGACACGGCCAGTGAGAAGCAGTATACTATTTACATAGCTACTGCCAATGGGCAGTTCACTGTAAGTGGAAGCTTTAAGAGGAAAACTGAGCATCAGTATGCCTCTGATACAGATATAATTAGAATCCATGCAGTTGGACTTCTCTTGAGTCGACATAGGGATAAAATTCATGGCACCAGGTTGCTCATTCAGAAGCAGATAGTTTGTTTTGTAGGAAAATGCATGTAGTGGAAGCTTGGTTAATAGAAAAAGAAGGCATACAAATTATTGATGCCAGCAACTATTAGCTGACTTCCTTCAGGTGAGGACCTGACCTTTCATTTTACAATTAAAATTGGAGAGGAAAAACACTACTTCACCTGAGAACCCTCTTTGAAGAGCACTGCCTAGAAGCAGGAGATGTCTATTGAGTGGACTCTACTGCAGTATAATCTTCTTTTACTCCAGTGTAAAAAGTCTACTGTGAGCTTTAGATAGGGAAGAATCCCTCCTCTCAGTTGCTGACTAAACGAGAAGGTAGTATTGCACTTGGATTAACCTCTGAGCTTAGCTTTATACTTGGGCATTTTTTCTGAATAAAATAAAACTTCTGGTTAAGAGATATACCAGTGTTACATGACAGTCTATTTTGCACAGCGTTCAAACATGATGATAGAGTAGCCTTTAGAAAAAAAGCAAAGATTATTCTGGTGTCAATACACCTGCTACTTTCTCTGTTTACATACAGAGGAAACATAAAGTTCACTTTATTTACAACTGTATGCACCTTGTGTGCAATTAGCAAAGCTGTTTTTTGTGCTGTTTTAGTGAGATTGACAGGAGTCTGAAATAGCTCATTTTACTGCTTTTTGACCGTGAGTGTTTAGTCAGTAACTTGTTCCACATAATCAGTGACTTCTTTAAGTCAGTAGTTGTGGATAGATTGCTGCCTGTGCACACTATCAGGTTTTCTCACATCTGTTCTGGTGTTTTCTTCTAGGTATTAAATGGGTCATTCTCCTTGGAGCTGGTCAGTGAGAAATACTGGAAAGTGAACAAACCTATGGAACTGTACTATGCACCAACGAAGGAACATAAATAAGCTGTGTTGGAAAACTGAGATGGGACTAACTCTGTTTTTATAGCTATGACTTCTTTAATATTAAAAGAAAGCACCGTCATTATCTGTATGGGCAATACATATGTGATGCCTTCAGGCTCTCTCAGTATACTTATTAATATGATTAGACAGTATTCTTGACTATTTAATTTAGACTTTTTTTGGTTGTTTTTCTCTAGTGCTTGACATGCTTTTGTTCCCAGTGTGTGATAACTGAATGAGTGTTCCAGTTTGGAATGTCTTAATTTTATCCAGGTAAATCTGGATTTCTAATACATTTGACACAGTTATAGTAGCCTCTGTGAAGTACTGAGCATTGGATGGCTAAGTCAGTCTATTCAATAGTAATGTATGCCAAGGAATGTGTTAAATGTTATAATTTGCTAATGGTTATCCATATAAAAGATGGTAGAAAATTGATTTCTGATAGTCTTGCAACTAGAGGAGATCTCATTCCCTAGGAAAGATGAATTATTCAGTCTTTAAAAAAAAAAAAAAAACAAATACAGCTATAGTGAGAAAATGGACACTTTAAAAACCTTGCTACTTACTGAGCTTCAGTGCAAGGTGATTCCTGAGGTTGGTTTGCTTTTTAACAGCCAAAACAAAGCCAACTAAACCCCAAACCCTTCTCTCTGTAGAAATTCCAATCTTGGTTCACACTGCAATTTCCCATCTGACTCCTGTTGCAGTGGTAATCCTGTCCTCACAAACTTAGTCAAAATCTTATGGAAGTTTTGCAGCCCTACTCTGTTCAATATAATAACAGGTTTTCATTGAGAATGTATCAGAACTTGCTGTAAAGAATCATCTTAAATGTCTTTTGAAAGCAAATCCCTTAAATTCCAGCACACTGACATAATGCGAATGACATAAAGTGAAATATTTTGCTTTACAGAATTCTTGCTACCCAGCTGTGAGCTTATCTCAGCTTCAGTTTGAGTAGGAAGGACTTCAACCATAAGCTGCTCTAAGATTACTTTTTTTTTTTGGCATAGCTTTAACAAATGTGGCATAGCACTTTGGAAGAAAATTTTAGTACTTGACAAAGTTTACCATTTAGTGTCTTAAATTTAGGTTCAAGTTTTAAAACTTGGCAGTAGGTTGTTGTGTGAAGGCCAGTAGCTGCTGTTCACGTGCATGTTAAACTTCTCTTCCCTGGCACTGGACATTGTGGTCATGTCAATGGGGGTTGCTTTGCCTTTAGCATTCTGTCTGACTGGAAATGTGTTATGGGAGATTGACTGTACTGTAAGACTTCCTGAGGAAGCCTCCACACATTTGCACCTGAAGCTTGAAGCAAAAAAGTTGATCAAATTAATGAGAAGCAACATCCTCAACCATGTCTGGCATGGCTGCTGTGCCCTTGCCTGCAGTCAGAATGAAGATGTGGAGTGTGGTACGTTAGCATTCAGCTGCTTGGGGACTCTCCTGGGAGGGAAGGACCCTTTTATTGCTTCAGTCTTTCAAGACTCACATTTGTAAATATGTGTTTGTTCTGACTGCTGCTTCAGATCAGCTTTATCCCCAGGTGAAAGCTACGCAAGTCGTCTTTGAGCAACTGTTGCCTCTTGGAAGGGCATGTTTCTTCATAACTGTAGAATGGAAGTATTCAGGCCCCAGAAGGCTGGGGGATAAATTTAATTAATCATTACCTTCTGTTGAAGTGTTGGATCATACAGAGAATTAGTGCATGTCTGCTGAATAGAAACCAGAGGGGCTCGGTGTGTTGTCATTCAAATTACTTGAAAATTTACAGAGAAAGTTCTAGATGAGTTGCAGCACACCTTCCCAGGGCAACAGCAAAAGTAACATCCAGTCTCTTGAGCAGGAGAGCTGTCACTGAAGCTGAGCAGTCTGTTTAGGAACAATCCGTCACTTTGTGCCCAGTTCTTTAGATTGTATGGGAGAATGTGAAGCTTTTATTTTCCTGTTAATGTTGTAGTGAATGTACGGAGTATTTATGTTGTCGAAATAATCTATATAATGTTGTTGTTTGATTAAACTATTGATTGCACTGTGACTCTCTAGTGGTATCAATTAATTCTATTTTCAAAATGACTTTGCTGCACTGCCTTGTTAAGCCATGTTGGTTTTTTTTGTGTTGTTTTTTTCTTTTTTTCTTCCAAGTACATGACATGTGTTAGGTACAGCTAAGCTTTAGTATCCAAGCACAGTAGTGATCAAATTCCTCTTACAAATTAACAGTAAAAGCAAAAATGTAACAAATGAGTTACTGGAAATTCCAGTACTCCTTCCACATCTGAGAGATGCTATATGTCAGCCAGGCAAGAGGAACAGCATGGAAAGAGGGATTCGATATCTCCAGCAGTGCTGGAGGCACCTTTGCTAGAGAAGATGACCTGGCAGTGCATAATATTGGCCTGAACAGCAACCACAAAATCCAGATAGCATCAACTGCACACAATCCACGTGGCAAAAAGTGGCGCGGAATGCACCATCACCAAATGCCAGCTCACCGGTAGCAACGACCGGGAAAGACGGAGAAGAACAAATAGTGGATGGACTGGCTGGCCAACTTCAGCAATACCAAGAAAGTCTCTCTTCCTGCCTAGCAGCAAAATTCAGATTAATTGGATTGCGTTGATTAGGTGGTCTGGCGTGGCAGAAACACAGGAGCGTAATGTGACAGAGGACACTGGTGCACAGGATGCTGCGATGCCATCAGGATAGAAAGGGGCAGAACCCAACGGAATTCCTGGAGTGACAAAGGGATCCCAGGAGCTAACTGGAAGTCATAAAAACCTCCAGAATTTGAGAAAATAAGTAAAAAATAATTGCAAAGCATCAGCAAGAAAAAGTACAGCCTTGGAGTATAGAAAAATAAAAATTTTTATTAAAAAAGAAATGAACATAAAAAAATTATGGATAGTAAAATACAAATTATGGGTGGATAGAGATAGGGCAAGGGGGGATGGTTGAAAACTAAGACAGGGGAGGTTTAGGTTAGACACTAGGACAAAGTTTTTCACAGAGAAGGTGGTGATGCACTGCAACAGGTTGCCCAAGGAGGTTGTGGCTCTGGGCAGCCTGCTCTAGTGGTTGGCAACCCTGCACGCAGCAGGGGGTTGAAACTAGATGATCTTGGAGGTTCTTTTCAACCCAGGCCATTCTGTGAGTCTATGATTCTATGATAATACTGATCGGTTATGCTCTCAATTCTGTCAGAGAGTCCTAAAGGAGTTCATCCTCATCTTCCTCTGGCTCCAAATCCACTTCTCCTTCCAGATCTTCATCTGAGAGCTCCAGCATTAGCTCCTCCAGGTCATCTTCTCCAGCAAAGGGTGCATTCTCTGCCCCGGTGGGGCACAGCTGCTGCGTCTTTGCTGTTATTTCAGGAGGAGCGGAAGTGGAGTTGGAGTCCTCTGCCTGGGCCACAGACTCTGCACAGCATCCCAGAGGCATGTCAGAGAGCTCCTGAAGGAGTTCATCTTCATCTTCCTCTGGCTCGAAATCTACTTCTCCTTCCAATTCTTCATCTGAGAGCTCCAGAATTACCATCTCAAAGTCATCTTCTGCAGAGAAGGGCGCTTTCCCTGCCCCAGTGGAGCACAGCTGCTGTGTCTTTGCAGCTGTTTGTGGAGAAGCTGAAGCAGAGCTGGAGTCCTCTGCCTGGGCCACAGACTCTGCCCAGCATCCCAGAGGCGTGTCACAGAGCTCCTGAAGGAGTTCATCCTCATCTTTCTCTGGCTCCAAATCCACTTCACCTTCCAGATCTCCACCTGAGAGCTCCAGCATTAGCTCTTCCAGGTCATCCTCTCCAGCAATGGGCGCTTTTCCTGCCCCAGTGGGGCACAGCTGCAGCGTCTTTGCTGTTATTTCAGGAGGAGGGGAAGCAGAGCTGGAGTCCTCTGCCTGGACCACAGACTCTGCACAGCATCCCAGAGCTATGTCAGAGAGCTCCTGAAGGAGTTCATCCACATCCTCCTCTGGCTCCAAATCCACTTCTCCTTCCAGATCTCCACCTGAGAGCTCCAGCATTAGCTCCTCCAGGTCATCTTCCCCAGCAAAGGGTGCATTCTCTGCCCCGGTGGGGCACAGCTGCTGTGTCTTTGCTGTTATTTCAGGAGGAGGGGAAGCATAGCTGAAGTCCTCTGCCTGGGCCAAAGACTCTGCCCAGCATCCCAGAGGCATGTCAGAGACCTCCTGAAGGAGTTCATCCACATCCTCCTCTGGCTCCATATCCATTTCTCCTTTCAAATCTTCATCTGAGAGCTCCAGCATTAGCTCCTCCATGTCATCTTCTCCAGCAAAGGGTGCTTTCCCTGCCCCGGTGGGGCACAGCTGCTGCGTCTTTGCTGTTATTTCAGGAGGAGCTGAAGTGGAGCTGGAGTCCTCTGCCTGGGCCACAGACTCTGCACAGCATCCCAGAGGCAGGTCGGGACTTGGGAGAACAAGAGAAAAATCAGTACCTGACACTTCTTGACTAGAGAAGCATTTTCTTCAGACCAGCTCTAAAACCTGTACTTAACCTTTCCTACAACTCCTACCAATATGGGGGTTGTCATTCCTTAAACCTGGGGCTACAGTTCAGGTCCAATCTAAAAGCGGGCATGATTTCCCGTGGGAATTGATCTGTGAAGACAGAGCACTTGGAGCCTAGCAAGCATGGTCCAATTTCTGTAGCCAGAGGCACTTTGCCACCTTCATTAGTTGCACTGTAATAATGTTAGTAAGTCAACCTCCACAGATATCTGTGTTCATGCTACAGGTCTCTTTCTCATGACATGCTCAGCAGAGACTGATTGCCAGGCCAGGAATCTGATCTCCATCCATCCCTTCTTCTCTTTCTTCTCCTAGCAGCGTTGTCTAAGTATCTGATTCCTGAGGTGGCATTCTTGAGCACCAAAAGCATAGCTGCCCACTCCTCATTTATCACCTCACAAGGAACTGGCAGAACTTCACCTCATCTTCATTCAGGCATTCACAGAACCCAAGAAGGCTCTGAACACTTACCAACACTAAGAAAACAATCTAAATGCACAAGCATCTACTAGCAGTTGGGACATTATTTCTGATGACACATTTCTTGGACGGTTGTTGGCACCAATTAGATCAAACCCTTCCGTTTTCCTAGCCATGCATGTACTTACAGATCATGGAAAACATCATGACTAAGAAATAAACAAGTTGTGGTCATCACCTGTTTGGGGGTGTCTCTACTTCACGTACAGTGACCAGGGTGTCTTCTGGCAGGGCTGGAGCAGCAGCCTAGGGAGAAACAAGACAGCAGGAATCATGCACAGGGAAACATTCCTGAGCAGCTTCTTCCTCCACGCATCCTTGCATCACCTCTGGCACTGCCGAGCCTTAACCCAAAGGCAGAGCCCCAGAGCTCCTGAAGAAAGCTCAGGTTCCCTTCAAAGTTACCAAGGACCTTCAGTGCTTTAGAGAACACAGCACTAACTGACTAAATCCTTCACACCACAGAGAAATCCCAGAAGGGCGGAATCACAGAGCATTACATGAACACCGCCATTTCTCTAATGAACACAGGAGGGTTACTGCAGGAATCCTGCAGGCAGCTCCTGGCTTCCAGGGACAGAGAAGGCCTGTGGAACGTTTGAGTCTTCCCCAAGAAACTACGACTGGGGATGCACGACAGCTTCAGCCACGGTCCTTACCACAGCTGCAGTTTTAGCTGCAGGCTCCTCCGTGCCATCGGCGGTGGCACTCACAGCACAGTGACACATCTCAGCTGCTGGGCGCTTCTGGGGCGGTGCGCAGACAGCTTCTGGAACTGATGTGCTGCATTCCACGTGTGTCACTGCTTCTGCTGCAGGTGCTTGAAGAGAACCAAACAACATCTCGTTATTCAGCAGCAAAAACCAAGAAACATGACTACCTCTGTTTCCTATGTGTGTTTATGTCCTCATGTCCAACATCGAGACAAAGGCTGTAGTGTGCAATCTAAACAGCATTTGAGCTCCTCTCATCCATTACAAATTTCGTATTATTTTTTTTACAAACCTGATCTAACCTTAACAGTGAGATGTTTGATTCCCCGCTCTTTTGGACAGAAACTGGCCTTTACTCTAAGAAGTCGATACATGCTCTAGAAAGCTGGACTTTATAGCCTTGAACTTTTTCATCTTCTGCACAAGAAGCAAACCCAATGCAAACTCAATTTGCTAATAAGGGCAGCATTTCCCCAGGGAAGTACTAAAGCAACTTCTTACCTATTAGCTTTGGGGTCCGGATCAATCTCCTCCGTGCTGGGGCAGGTGTAGGTGGGGCTGGAGGAGCTGACACACTTTCTTCCCTCTGCTGCATCCGCAGAGCCTTCTCCCTCTTGATTTCTTCCAGGGTTTTGATATGGATTTCCTCCAAAGGCTTCACTTTACGCACTGGCTCTTCCAACTTCACTTGGCCAGCTCCAGATGGAGTGAGAATCCTTTGCAGATTGTTGTCACCCTGAACCCTTCTCTTGGTAGGCAACTCGTCTGCATTTTGCTGCCCATCTTCTGATCGCCTACGTTTTCTTAGAGGCAGGGCTTGGGAGAAAGCTGAGGTGCAAACTGCCTGGGAAGGTCGTGTCTCTTCGGTTTTACGCTGCCCTTCAGCTTGCAGCTGAGCTGGAGTTCCGCCTTGGCGATTTGCTTTCTCCCGGCGGATTTCCTCCAGGGTTTTCACATGGATGTCTCCAGTAGACTTAGCAGCCTTCTCTGGGGTCACTGAGAAACGAGAAGCACCAACATGTACAGAGACTCCAACAATACTTCCAGTCTCCAAAATATGTCACACTACTAAGAAAAACCAATCTGCTTGTCTTTTATGACAATGCTCATAAATTGAAGGAATTAGGTGTGATATATAGAATGTCCAGTTATTGTCTGTCCACGTGCTAGTCTGTCCACAGGCCAATCCTAGCCTCTCCTTCCCACAGCTGGGGACTTCAACTACAAAACTGAAGGGAACAAAGGAAGGAGACTGCATCAATGCCAACTGTGGGGTCGCATTTCAGACTAGAACAGCAGAGGTAACTTCAAATCCCACGCAGTAAGAGCTCCAGCAACATGCCAAGAGAAGAATCACGAGAAAGAAGAAACACAAAGCCTAAGTAGAAAATCTGTGCATCAAATTCCCACGCCTGCTCAGTACCTGGAGCATTTGTTGGTGCTTTGTCAACCTCCACCTTCTTCCCCAGTCTTTCAGCAAGGCTGCGCTTCGCTGGGATGCCACTCCCGTCAGCTTCAGACAAAGAGAAAATAAGGAATACTTGAAGAACAGCTCTTTGGAGGACAATGTCAGAACTGTCAACCACAACCTTTCCATTCTCAAGCATACTTTATTACATGTGCCCCTTGGCTGTTGATTAGTATTTTGCCATTTCTGCAGCCGGCACGGAACTGCAATTTTCCTCTCTCAGACATCAGAAATGCCCTTCATGCAGTCATATTTGGATGAAGGCACCCCAACACTACATTACAAGAAGTTCTTACCTTCGGAGGCTTTCCGTTTTCTCCACATCTCACCACGATTCAGTCGGATCTGAAAAAGCAAACAAGAAAAGAGCACAACTTGAGAATCGACCATCACATTAGGTCTCATTCTTAGAACCAAACTCAGAAGCTAAGTGGCTACCAAGTGAACCAAAGAGCAGCAGGCATCTTCCTACATAACCCTGCCCACCTTAACTCTAAAGAAAAGCAAGAAGAACAAAGCAACAGACACCCAAGCATACCTTGCGAGATGTGGACTGGGAAGGGCAGTAAGAACCGTCTCCCTGGCTGGCCATGCTGGAGAAATTCCTGGAACAAGCTCAGGTTCTCAAGGATCTCTCCACAGGGACTTCTGCCACTCCTGGAAGGAGCTGCCTTCACTCCTTCTTGGACTGGAAGCCTTCTCCTGGCTTGATCAGGGAAATCCAGGAACCCTACAAAAGAATGCATCGAGAGGTGAAAAATAATGAGCAATAAGCATTTTCCCTGCCTTCTTCTCTTGCTCGATTAGTTTCTTGAGAGGGGAAATGCCTTGGCATCATGCATACAGGAACTATCCCTTAATCCAGAACTCCTTCTTTCCTGTGTTTCTACGGGGAGAACCTGCTCTCTTGTTCTGTCATTTTCCTCCTTGGTGGCTGACCAGGCACCGGCAATCCCTTCTCTCGGGGCACAGGGGCATTCGGGGAGAATACGCTCTCTTTCTTTCTGCCTTTCTTTCTCTCTTTCTTTCTGTCTTTCCATCTTTCTTGCTTTCTTTCTGAAATCAGTGCTCTTACGGAATCTGAAATGGACTCCAATACCCCTGGCAACAATCACTTGGCAGGCTGTGCGGTGGGAAGTGGCAAGGGCAGTGCAAGGACCCCAGCCTGGCTTTTCTCCTGAAACACCTTCCAGCATCTATCAGCGACCAATTCAACTCACCTGTTCAGCCCGCTCAGCCTAAGCTGCAACCAGCTCACGTCCACAGCACAGCGCTGCTTCCAACGTGATCTCACAGCGTTATCTTCGCAAAGGAAGGCCCAGAGCTCAATCTGCGAGTGCAGCACGCACAGCAGAGCACCAGGTCTGGTACCGAGCTGTAGGCCAGGCCTTCCCATCCCAGCAACGACTGTGACCCAAGCAACCGTACGCATCCGTTCCGTGCTTACACCATAATGGAAGGGAAGACACGCCCACTTGATGCAACCTGGGAGAAAGAAACACTAAGAACACCCAAGTGTGTTATTTTAAGCTGTCAGAATCAGCAATATCCACAGCCTCTAACTCATGGTCATCCAGACCTATGCCTGATGAAATCTGAATATGTAGTCATAGCCTTTTGTTTTCTCCACAGAGTTTAGGGCAGTCTTCACCTCAGCCCCTCCCATCTGCCTTCCTTCTCATCGCTCACCTGGGACTTCCATTGCTCCTCCTATAATCTCAGCTTTTCCCACACGAGGCTAGCACTGTATGTTTCTGCACTGGGGAAGCATTCCACCAAAACTTTGCCATGGAAGTTCATTAAAAATAAAAATATCGCACTTCCACTGCTCCAAAGATGTAGCAGTCCCATGGCAACTTTCATCAGGCAACTTGAGCGTGTGACACCCTCATGAGTCTCAAAAGCCCTTCTCAGAGATGCTCCGGGGGCCTGGCACGACACCTGGAGCCATCACAGCAGAGCCGGGAGCTCCCGAGAGCTGGGCCGTGGCCTGCAGGGAGGGATGCAGCCAAAAGGCAGCATCCAGCCTTGAGGACAAGAGTGAGCTGCCCACAGCAGGACCTGGGGACAAGACTGGGTTGAGCCCAAAGGCTTATAGTAGATGGGTTACATCAGGCTGGCGGCCAGTCACTCGTGGGATTCCCCAGAGCTCCGCTTTAGTTTTTATTTTCCTGTTCACGTTTAGTGAATTTACAGAATATTTATCTTGTCTAAATATTCTGTATAATGTCGTTGTTTCATTAATCCGTTGATTGCACTGTGACTCACTAGTGGTATCAGCTATTTTATTTTCAAAATGATTTTGCTTCTTCGCCTTGTTAAGCCATGTTCGTTTTTTGTGTTGTTTCTTTTTTCTTTTTCTTTTTCCCAACTACATGACATGTGTTACCTATGGATAAGTTCCAGTATCCAAGCACAGTAGTGATGAAAATCCTCCTATACATTAACTGTAAAAGCAAAAATGTTACAAATGAGCTACTGGAAATTCCAGTACTGATTCCACTTATCAACCGTAAAAGACAGCTTTTGACCAAGTTTTGTTTGTGTGAGTGGTTAGTACTACCGCAGTTGTGTTTCACCACACATGAGGGCAAGCAGATGTGGCTGACATCCGTGTGCTTTGGTCCAGGCCAGCACAATGGGATGAGAGCTTGGCCCTGAGCACCGTCACACTCTGAACTCCGTGCAGCTGAACTCTAGAGTCCATCGCAACCTTTGAATATGGAAGAGAGGTGGAGTACATGTGCTCAGCAAATAAAGGCTCACAGCTCTTTAGCAATGTGCTGAGATTTGTCCCAGCTCTCAACTTCTACACTGATTCTGCACCTTGAAAATTGTAAGGATGTTACTGCACTTGGCTCAACTAACTAACTTGGTGAAACCTAGCGCGTTAGCTGTGTTCTGTCAGAGATTTAATAAGTATGTCACTCTCTTCTAGAATAGAATCAAAGGTCAGAAGGAAGTCCACCGTAAGACAGTGAAATGGCAAAATCTCTTAGTCAACCAGAAAAAAACATCACTCCCTCCCTGCCTACACTAGGCAGTACAGCCGTAGGCATGCACACAGTAATGAAATTTAGAGGGGACATTCTGTATACAGCTTTAATTTACATTAGAACAGTGTACCTGTACAGAAAGCTGTTTCTTTTCTTGCAGTGATTTGAAATTCCTGCAGTGAAATCAGAACAGCACACAATGGCCAGGGTTGGAAGGGTCCTTAAAGATCATGAATCTCCAGCCCTCTTGCCACAGGCAGGGCCACCAACCTCCTCATTTAATGCTAGACCAGGCTGCCCAGGGTCCCATCCAATCTGGCCTTGAACACCTCCAGGGATGGACGGGGCATCCACAGCCTCTCTGGGCAGCTGTTCCAGCACCTCACCACTCTCTCTGTAAAGAACTTCCCCCTGACGTCCAACCTAAATCTCCTCTCCCTCAACTTCAAACCATTTCCCAAGCCCAGCGGTGGCACTCACAGCACAGTGACACATCTCAGCTGCTGGGCGCTTCTGGGGCGGTGCGCAGACAGCTTCTGGAACTGATGTGCT
This sequence comes from Chrysolophus pictus, assembly GCA_037305975.1. Taxonomy (NCBI): domain Eukaryota; kingdom Metazoa; phylum Chordata; class Aves; order Galliformes; family Phasianidae; genus Chrysolophus; species Chrysolophus pictus. The sequence continues at coordinate 2,504,699 of CM074583.1, read as the reverse complement.
GCATTCCACGTGTGTCACTGCTTCTGTTGCAGGTGCTTGAAGAGAAACAAACAAAATCTCGCTATTCAGCAGCAAAAACCAAGAACCATGACTAGTTCTGTCTCCTTCGTGCTGCGTCAGGCACAGGTGGTGCTGGAGGATCTGACACATTTTCTTCCCTCTGTTGAATCTGCAGAGCTTTCTCCCTTTTGATTTCTTCCGGGGTTTTAATGTGGATTTCTTCCAAAGACTTGACTTCATGTACTGTCTCTTTCACTTCACTTTCCAATCCACAAAGAGGAAGTGTGCTCGGTGTCTTCTTCTCAGCCTCGCAAACTGCCAGGGAAGGTCTTGCCTCTGTGTTGGCAGTCTCTGTTTTACTCTGCCCTTCAGCTTGGAGTTGGGCTGGAGTTCCTCCCTGTCGATTCTCCAGGCAGATTTCTAAGTGTTTTCACATGGATCGATTTCTCAGCACTTGGGGTGCCTCTTGTTGGACCGGGACGAGCTCTGGTGGCAGCTGGAGGCCCTCCTATTGAGGGGGTGCTGGGACCCCCAGGCAAGCAGTCCCTGCCCTGGGTGGAGAGGCCCTCAGCAGCCGCCTGCCCCAGTTCCTCCTGCGGCAGCTCTGAGGACACAGTGGCAGTGGCAGAGTGTCTGGGACTGCCAGAAGGACTGTGGGGAACTCCTGAGCACTGTGGCCAGCAGGGCTGGCTGAGCAGCCTGGGTCAGATGCAGGAGGCCCCTGATGGCAGGCAAATCAGTCCTGCCTAAGCGCAGTGTGAGGCCTCTGAGACATGGCTGCATCTCCTGCAGCAAGGCTGCCTCAACAGCTGCAAACATGCACAGAAAGCCCACAGCGATGCTCAGTGCCACACGTCCCTCCCCAACCCATTGACAGAGATCCTTCCTATCTCTTGTTGGAGCTGCCACAGCAAGGCTCGCAGGTCTCCTGGGTGTTCACTGAACATGGCAGCCAAGACCTCGGGTGGGAAGTTGTGCTCTGGAGCCATGAGCAGCGGCCCTCCAGGCCCTCGTGCATCCTGTAAGCCATCCCCTGAGCATGCTGCGGGCTGCTGGTTTGGGCACTTGAGGTTATCGCAGTGTGACCTCATTGAGTATCGGATGGTCTTTACCTTGTGCCTGCATACGGCACAACTCAGCTTCTTCTCTGCCCTCAGGATCACAATTCAGGCTTTAATTCTGACCCACACAGAAAATGGCACAGGGAAGTGAGTTTGCTGCCATTTTCTACCGGTTCAACTTCCAGCTTTCAGACTCAATGCAAAGTCTCAGCTGGAGATGCACAACCTCTTGGAATCCAAGAAAGAAAGTAGGAGCTGTATTTTTCCTTTTTCTGGTTTTGCACTGTAGGACTATTCAGTTATGCTGTCAGTCATGTCAGAGAACTCCTGAAGGAGTTCATCCACATCCTTCCCTGTCTCCAAATCCACTCCTCCTTCCAGATCTCTATCCGAGAGCTCCAGCATTAGCTTCTCCAAGTCATCTTCTGCAGAGAAGTGAACATTCCCTGCCCCGGTGGAGCACAGCAGCTGTGTCTTTGCTGCAGATTGTGGAGAAGCTGAAGCAGAGCTGGAGTCCTCTGACTGTGCCACAGACTCTGCCCAGAATCCCAAATGCAGGTTGGGACTTGTGAGATCCACCTCTGAAATGTCTTATTCCTTTGTTGGAAATCACCATGAATTATATGGAACCCCTCAGTTTTCCTAGGCATGGAAGAACTCACAGATCATGAAAAACATCATGACTAAGAAAAAAAACACGTTGTGGTCATCGCCTGTTTGGGGGTGTCTCTGCTTAAGGTACAGTGACCAGTGTGTCCTCTGGCTGGGCTGGAGCAGTAGCTGAGAGAGAAACAAGACCGCATGAATAATGCTCAGGGAAACATTCCTGAGCAGCTTCTTCCTCCACACATCCTTGCATCACCTCTGGCACTATGGAGCCTTAACCCAAAGGCAGAGCCCCAGTGCTCTTGAAGAAAGTTCAGGTGCCCTTCAAAGCTACCAAGGACCTTCAGTGCTTTAGAGAACACAGCACTAACTGACTAATTCCTTCACACCACAGAGAAACCCCAGAAGGGCGGAAGACTTAGCAGCCTTCTCTGGGGTCACTGAGAAACGAGAAGCACCAAGATGTACAGAGACTCCAACAATACTTCCAGTCTCCAAAATCTGTCACACTACTAAGCAAAACCAATCTGCAGTGTTCACAGAAATGCATCTCAGGACAGTGCCATTCTGCAAATCACTCTCCTCTGCTGAGCTGCTTGTACCATTTTGAAGACCAGCCCCATCCAGAGAGAGTTGCTACACAAAATCGCTAACCTATCCTGTTCCTTTCTGACTGCATCTCTCCATTAGCATCTCAGATTCTTGCTCCCCCGCCTGAGGTCTCCAGCATTAGCTTCTCCAAGTCATCTTCTGAGATAAGTGTTTCAGCACTCTGGGAAAACAGAACCAGGCTGCTCTTTAATTTTCTATTTAAATTATTTTTTAGAGCTGTAGGGATATGTTAAATTCCTTGAAAGCAATAGGTGGAAGCCTATTGTTATTGTCCAGTTATTGTCTGTCAGCGTGCTAGTCGGTACAGAGTGCAATTCTAGTTTCTCCTTCCGAGAGCTGGGGACTTGAACTACAGAAGGGAACAGAAAAAAGAAGGGATGCTGCATCAATGCCAGCTTTGGGGTCTCAGCAGTCCAAGTGACAACAGAGCTCTGGGCCGTGCAGGTCCACAACAGAAATGATAAGTCTCCTGCCAAAGCATAGCAGGAGGCCTCTGAGGCACAGCTGCAGCTTCCACAGCAGGGCCACCTCATCAGGTGCGTACATGCACCACAGTGATGCTCTGTCCCTCATGCACCTCCCCAAAACATTGACAGAGATCCTCCCAGTCTGCTGTTGGAGCCACCACAGCAAGGCTCCGAGGTCTCCTGGGTGTTGATTGTACGGATTGTAGCAGCCCAGACCAAGGGTGGGAAGTTGTGCTCTGGAGTGATGAGCAGCGGCTCTTCAGACCCCTGTGCACAGAATGTTTGAGCCTTCCACCTTTTCTCCAAGAGAAATGTAAAATGAGTGTATTAATTTGACTGGGGATCCACAACTGCTTTAGCCACAGTTCTTACTGCAGTAGGTACGCAAGCAGGACGCTGTCCTACAGCACCTACATGCACTTCTTCCCGGGGATTTGAATGCATTTGTGAGCAGTACAGGGAAACAAGGGATCAGAGAGACTATACAGGCAAAGAGCTCTGCTCACCACACTATTGGGACTCCAATATTTTTAAACTTACATCATGGGATTTTAGGAACTAAATTTTGGTCTTAGGACTGGCAGAATTAGTCAGAATGGTGTATGTATTTTTTTCAGCAGGGCACACTGGAGTTGCTGCAGGCTTATCCAGTAGAAAGGCTAGACCGCATCTCTTTTGCCACTCAGTGATCAGCTTTTTAAGTTTTCAAGCACAATTCTCTCTGATCCCTACAAAGGTCACCGGGACTGCAGCAGTGCAGCTGAGCCTTGTGATTTCTAGAGTTAGAATGTGATCAGCATTGATTTGCGGAATCAAACTCTCTAACCCATGTAAGGTTATAAGAGCAGGTACGTCTTTATTTCAGCGCTGCACCACACGCCAGGTGCGAGGGGGATCGCTCCTCCTAGCTTGCACACCGGAAAGTGAGATCCCGTTACATTTATAAGTCAATCCATACATATTCAGGAGTGTTATCCAAGACCCACTAACATATTCATCACATTTCCGGGAGTTCATTTACATACTGTCCCCCCTCCCCAGTGCATGCGCAGTAGCTTCTATTAGATGAAGGCCCGATGTCTTCCTCCCCCTCTGGTGGTCATTTTGGGATGAAGTCAGGCATCTTCCTCACCATGTCCTTCTGACATTTGTCCCAGTTTTGAGCTCTTCTCCTGTCCTGCATACCTCAGCAATCTCTAATTCTGCCTATCTTTTCCTCCCCCTCACATTCTCAGGAGCCCTTTCTGCTGACTAGAGAAGGCTGTCTTTTGGAAGCGTATTTTGGGCTAGTAAAGGTTAAGCAATAAGTTCCCCTTGAGCTAACAAGAGGTTAAACTAAGAAACGAATTCCCTAAGCTATGCAATAAATTCCTCCTGGGTTAGCAAGAAGGGTTAAATTACGCGTTGTGAATTTCTTTTGAGTTAGCAAAACCAAGTGATGTTACAGACTGGACTTGCGGAATCAAACTCTATAACCCAGAGTTAGGTTATAAAGCAGGTATGTTTTATTCAGCATCTGGCGCCAAGCTGGGTGCAAGGGGGATAGCTCCTCCGAACTTGCACACTGTAAGACAACAGCTTGGTACAGATATAGGCCAATCTAATACATAATCAGTGTTTTTCCCAGAATTCGTATACATACTCATTACATTTCCGAGAACCCATCAGCATATGGTCCCTCCCTCTTGCACGTATGCCATGGGCAGTGGGGGTCTCCTTCTGGTGGTCATGCAATGAAGGCTCATTGTCTTCAACCGAAGTAATCCAACCTGACCTGTTCCTTGTTTGATGTTTTCTTCAAGTTTACAAGAGTTTCAAGATGTTCTTTTCTTATCTGGCCTGCATTTCTATACAATAGTTAACCCTTATCTTGTCCTCTCTTTATTCACATTCCTATACAATGGTTAACCCTTATCTACTGCACATCCTGCTCGCTACATTCTTTTGTCTTGGCTTCATTTACAGTGAGCCCATGTTTACCCTTCATCCCCTAACTCAGACCCCTTTCATCTTTCCCAGTTTACTGTCTCAGCATTTGCAACAGAAATTTGATCTCAGTGCCCCGTGAGCTTGTTCAGCAGTGCATCTTACTGGCGCTGCTGGAAGCCTGTGCCCAAAAGCCACACCAGACACGCAAGGTAGCAGTACAGGAAAAACGACTGTGTGAAGGCTGTAGTTTCACCTGCCCGCATACTGCTTTCTAGTGTGTTCTCCAGGGTGTCACGGGGTTATCCCCAGATGTAAGTCCGTGGCAGGGGGGCACAGGCCCCGGGAAGAAAAAAAAAAGAAAAAAAGAAAAGGAAGAGACAAAGGAGTGTAGGAAAGAAAAAAAAAAAAAGGCGCGCTGTAGACCACACGCTTCAGGAGGGGGAGGAAGGGCAGAGAACATTAACTCATTAACTTCCACTGGTCCACATGATGTTCTGATGTGGAATACTGACAACAAAAAATCACAAAACCACAACACAGGGCCTTTCAGTTTACACAGTCGTGTGTAAACTTTTTTTTTCCATCCTGCCCCAACTGGGCCTGCCCAACCTATCCCCTTTGGATAGGAGCTGGTAGAACCATGTGCCACCTTGGGGTTTTACTTGCATGATAACAGGGGCACAATGAAGCAGTGGGATGGAAAATCCAAGGTGTGTAAGCACTGACAGGTGCATGTTCCAGCTGGGATTCATCTGGGCCTACTTGGAGCAGAACATAAGGTCTGCGAGATGTCCAGTGTGGCGAGGCTCGGGGCACCACTTGTGAAGTGTGTCTTGTCAGTGACCGTCTTCTGTTTTCTACCAGGTGCCATCTACTAATCAGCTGAGCAATGACACTTGGATTACGAATTAACTTTTTCGCCTCTTGGAATGGGACATGTGATTTTTCTTTTTATATTTTTGCCCTTGCTCTTCCTGCGTACCATGTGAAGTGGGGCTTAGCTCTGCATTGGCTCCTCTTGTCACTTAATAATGTGTTGCGAGTTTCTGCTGGTTTTTTTTGAGTGTACAAACCTGGAAAACTGATGAAGAATCCCAACTGAGTTACTGAGTAAAAGCTGGGGTATTCAAAGTGCTTTGGTAATTTATCACAGATTTTTCTGCAGCGGATTGCAAATATACGCTTAAAGCATCCAACTCAGATCTTGCAGAAGAGTTCTGACAGCTGAATATGAATGTGTCAGTAAGCTCTGGCTGCCACCCCAGCAGTGGCATTTTGGATCTAAGAAGGGGCACTCTCGCAGTGTTTTTGTTGTGCTATGGGCCGTCTCCCCTTTGTGCAGGAGCTGCCAGCAGTTGAGGAGAGCAAGTGGTGAGTTATACATGTGCTGAAGACAGACTTGAATTCAGTATGAGTTTAGCACTTGCTGCCTTTCAGGCTCCCACACCTGCATAAATAATGGCTAATAGGGGGTCAGAACTGATCAGGTGCTGCACGTTTGCATTGAGACTGGAAGCCGCTTCCTTTGAATTATTATTTTATTTTTTTTTCCCAGTGAAAATGGGGATTTGGACAAATTGTAGCATTGGAACAGCAGCTTGCCAACATCAGGACCTCCTGCTGCTCTTCTGGAAGATGATTTGACTTGGTTTGTACTGAGTGTTTACTCATGTTTCCCACATGGAAGGAGGCAGGAAATCTCTCAGCAGAAATATGCCCTCAGCAAGCGGGGTTTACAGAGGAGTTCTCATGTGATACAAAAAGGTAAGTGAGTCAATAAGTTTCCCAGGAAAGGAAGCCTTCATTCTTGTGTGGGAGTAAGAGAGGGATCTCCCTGTGGCCGTAACAGCCTACCTTAGATCCCACTGCTGTACTTCTTTGAGAATAGGAACAATGCTGACAGCAAATTACAGGCATGAAAAAAGACTCCGAAAGGCGTAAGAGAAAGATGGCTATAAGGTCATTCCATCTTTGTTGCATTTTTATCTTTACAGCAACTTTCCTTTTTCTACAATTGTTGGAAGTACAGGAGCTGCTGCTAAGTGAAGTGAAGGTTATTGTTAGCTGTCTATAGTATGATGCAGTAAAATGGAAGCAGAGGAGAGCTCAACCCAGTCTTGCGCTGAGTCCCCAGAGGTCCTGCTGTGGGCAGCTCACTCTTGTCCTCAAGGCTGGATGCTGCCTTTTGGCTGCATCCCTCCCTGCAGGCCACGGCCCAGCTCTCGGGAGCTCCCAGCTCTGCTGTGATGGCTCCAGGTGTCGTGCCAGGCCCCCGGAGCATCTCTGAGAAGGGCTTTTGAGACTCATGAGGGTGTCACACGCTCAAATTGCCTGATGAAAGTTGCATGGGACTGCTACATCTTTGGAGCAGTGGAAGCGCGATATTTTTATTTTTAATGAACTTCCATGGCAAAGTTTTGGTGGAATGCTTCCCCAGTGCAGAAACATACAGTGCTAGCCTTGTGTGGGAAAAGCTGAGATTATAGGAGGAGCAATGGAAGTCCCAGGTGAGCGATGAGAAGGAAGGCAGATGGGAGGGGCTGAGGTGAAGACTGCCCTAAACTCTGTGGAGAAAACAAAAGGCTATGACTACATATTCAGATTTCATCAGGCATAGGTCTGGATGACCATGAGTTAGAGGCTGTGGATATTGCTGATTCTGACAGCTTAAAATAACACACTTGGGTGTTCTTAGTGTTTCTTTCTCCCAGGTTGCATCAAGTGGGCGTGTCTTCCCTTCCATTATGGTGTAAGCACGGAACGGATGCGTACGGTTGCTTGGGTCACAGTCGTTGCTGGGATGGGAAGGCCTGGCCTACAGCTCGGTACCAGACCTGGTGCTCTGCTGTGCGTGCTGCACTCGCAGATTGAGCTCTGGGCCTTCCTTTGCGAAGATAACGCTGTGAGATCACGTTGGAAGCAGCGCTGTGCTGTGGACGTGAGCTGGTTGCAGCTTAGGCTGAGTGGGCTGAACAGGTGAGTTGAATTGGTCGCTGATGGATGCTGGAAGGTGTTTCAGGAGAAAAGCCAGGCTGGGGTCCTTGCGCTGCCCTTGCCACTTCCCACCGCACACCCTGCCAAGTGATTGTTGCCAGGGGTATTGGATTCTATTTCAGATTCTGAAAGAGCACTGATTTCAGAAAGAAAGCAAGAAAGATGGAAAGACAGAAAGAAAGAGAGAAAGAAAGACAGAAAGAAAGAGAGCGTATTCTCCCCGAATGCCCCTGTGCCCCGAGAGCAGGCACAGCAGCTGTAGCAGCAGCCTGCCTCTGGCAGGGATTGCCGGTGCCTGGTCAGCCACCAAGGAGGAAAATGACAGAACAAGAGAGCAGGTTCTCCCCGTACAAACACAGGAAAGAAGGAGTTCTGGATTAAGGGATAGTTCCTGTATGCATGATGCCAAGGCATTTCCCCTCTCAAGAAACTAATCGAGCAAGAGAAGAAGGCAGGGAAAATGCTTATTGCTCATTATTTTTCACCTCTCAATGCATTCTTTTCTAGGGTTCCTGGATTTCCCTGATCAAGCCAGGAGAAGGCTTCCAGTCCAAGAAGGAGTGAAGGCAGCTCCTTCCAGGAGTGGCAGAAGTCCCTGTGGAGAGATCCTTGAGAACCTGAGCTTGTTCCAGGAATTTCTCCAGCATGGCCAGCCAGGGAGACGGTTCTGACTGCCCTTCCCAGTCCACATCTCGCAAGGTATGCTTGGGTGTCTGTTGCTTTGTTCTTCTTGCTTTTCTTTAGAGTTAAGGTGGGCAGGGTTGTGTAGGAGGATGCCTGCTGCTCTTTGGTTCCCTTAGTAGCCACTTAGCTTCTGAGTTTGGTTCTAAGAATGAGACCTAATGTGATGGTCGATTCTCAAGTTGTGCTCTTTTCTTGTTTGCTTTTTCAGATCCGACTGAATCGTGGTGAGATGTGGAGAAAACGGAAAGCCTCCGAAGGTAAGAACTTCTTGTAATGTAGTGTTGGGGTGCCTTCATCCAAATATGACTGCATGAAGGGCATTTCTGATGTCTGAGAGAGGAAAATTGCAGTTCCGTGCCGGCTGCAGAAATGGCAAAATAATAATCAACAGCCAAGGGGCACATGTAATAAAGTATGCTTGAGAATGGAAAGGTTGTGGTTGACAGTTCTGACACTGTCCTCCAAAGAGCTGTTCTTCAAGTATTCCTTGTTTTCTCTTTGTCTGAAGCTGACGGGAGTGGCATCCCAGCGAAGCGCAGCCTTGCTGAAAGACTGGGGAAGAAGGTGGAGGTTGACAAAGCACCAACAAATGCTACAGGTACTGAGCGGGCGTGGGAATTTGATGCACAGATTTTCTGCTTAGGCTTTGTGTTTCTTCTTTCTCGTGATTCTTCTCGTGGCATGTTGCTGGAGCTCTTACTGCGTGGGATTTGAAGTTACCTCTGCTGTTCTAGTGTGAAATGCGACCCCACCGTTAGCATTGCTGCAGCCTCCCTCCTTTGTTCCCTTCAGTTTTGTAGTTGAAGTCCCCAGCTGTGGGAAGGAGAGGCTAGGATTGCCCTGTGGACAGACTAGCACGTGGACAGACAATAACTGGACATTCTATATATCATACCTAATTCCTTCAATTTATGAGCATTGTCATAAAAGACAAGCAGATTGGTTTTTCTTAGTAGTGTGACATATTTTGGAGACTGGAAGTATTGTTGGAGTCTCTGTACATGTTGGTGCTTCTCGTTTCTCAGTGACCCCAGAGAAGGCTGCTAAGTCTACTGGAGACATCCATGTGAAAACCCTGGAGGAAATCCGCCGGGAGAAAGCAAATCGCCAAGGCGGAACTCCAGCTCAGCTGCAAGCTGAAGGGCAGCGTAAAACCGAAGAGACACGACCTTCCCAGGCAGTTTGCACCTCAGCTTTCTCCCAAGCCCTGCCTCTAAGAAAACGTAGGCGATCAGAAGATGGGCAGCAAAATGCAGACGAGTTGCCTACCAAGAGAAGGGTTCAGGGTGACAACAATCTGCAAAGGATTCTCACTCCATCTGGTGCTGGCCAAGTGAAGTTGGAAGAGCCAGTGCGTAAAGTGAAGCCTTTGGAGGAAATCCATATCAAAACCCTGGAAGAAATCAAGAGGGAGAAGGCTCTGCGGATGCAGCAGAGGGAAGAAAGTGTGTCAACTCCTCCAGCCCCACCTGCACCTGCCCCAGCACGGAGGAGATTGATCCGGACCCCAAAGCTAATAGGTAAGAAGTTGCTTTAGTACTTCCCTGGGAAATGCTACCCCTATTAGCAAATTGAGTTTGCATTGGGTTTGCTTCTTGTGCAGAAGATGAAAAAGTTCAAGGCTATAAAGCCCAGCTTTCTAGAGCATGTATCGACTTCTTCGAGTAAAGGCCAGTTTCTGTCCAAAAGAGCGGGGAATCAAACATCTCACTGTTAAGGTTAGATCAGGTTTCTAAAAAAAATAATACGAAATTTGTAATGGATGAGAGGAGCTCAAATGCTGTGTAGATTGCACACTGCAGCCTTTGTCTTGATGTTGGACATGAGGACATAAACACACATAGGAAACAGAGGTAGTCATGGTTCTTGGTTTTTGCTGCTGAATAACGAGATGTTGTTTGTTTCTCTTCAAGCACCTGCAGCAGAAGCAGTGACACACGTGGAATGCAGCACATCAGTTCCAGAAGCTGTCTGCGCACCACCCCAGAAGCGCCCAGCAGCTGAGATGTGTCACTGTGCTGTGAGTGCCACCGCCGATGGCACGGAGGAGCCTGCAGCTAAAACTGCAGCTGTGGTAAGGACCGTGGCTGAAGCTGTCGTGCATCCCCAGTCGTAGTTTCTTGGGGAAGACTCAAACGTTCCACAGGCCTTCTCTGTCCCTGGAAGCCAGGAGCTGCCTGCAGGATTCCTGCAGTAACCCTCCTGTGTTCATTAGAGAAATGGCGGCGTTCATGTAATGCTCTGTGATTCCTCCCTTCTGGGATTTCTCTGTGGTGTGAAGGATTTAGTCAGTTAGTGCTGTGTTCTCTAAAGCACTGAAGGTCCTTGGTAGCTTTAAAGGGAACCTGAGCTTTCTTCAGGAGCTCTGGGGCTCTGCCTTTGGGTTAAGGCTCGGCAGTGCCAGAGGTGATGCAAGGATGCGTGGAGGAAGAAGCTGCTCAGGAATGTTTCCCTGTGCATGATTCCTGCTGTCTTGTTTCTCCCTAGGCTGCTGCTCCAGCCCTGCCAGAAGACACCCTGGTCACTGTACGTGAAGTAGAGACACCCCAAAACAGGTGATGACCACAACTTGTTTATTTCTTAGTCATGATGTTTTCCATGATCTGTAAGTTCTTGCATGGCTAGGAAAACGGAAGGGTTTGATCTAATTGGTGCCAACAACCGTCAAAGAAATTTGTCATCAGAAATAATGTCCCAACTGCTAGTAGATGCTTGTGCATTTAGATTGTTTTCTTAGTGTTGGTAAGTGTTCAGAGCCTTCTTGGGTTCTGTGAATGCCTGAATGAAGATGAGGTGAAGTTCTTCCAGTTCCTTGTGAGGTGATAAATGAGGAGTGGGCAGCTATGCTTTTGGTGCTCAAGAATGCCACCTCAGGAATCAGATACTTGGACAACGCTGCTAGGAGAAGAAAGAGAAGAAGGGATGGATGGAGATCAGACTCCTGGCCTGGCAATCAGTCTCTGCTGAGCATGTCATGAGAAAGAGACCTGTAGCAGTGAACACAGATATCTGTGGAGGTTGACTTCCTAACATTATTACAGTGCAATCAATGAAGGTGGCAAAGTGCCTCTGGCTACAGAAATTGGACCATGCTTGCTAGGCTCCAAGTGCTCTGTCATCACAGATCAATTCCCACGGGAAATCATGCCCGCTTTTAGATTGGACCTGAACTGTAGCCCCAGGTTTAAGGAATGACAACCCCCATATTGATAGGAGTTGTAGGAAAGGTTAACTACAGGTTTTAGAGCTGGTCTGAAGAAAATGCTTCTCCAGTCAAGAAGTGTCAGGTACTGATTTTTCTCTTCCTTGTTCTCCCAAGTCCCGACCTGCCTCTGGGATGCTGTGCAGAGTCTGTGACCCAGGCAGAGGACTCCAGCTCCACTTCAGCTCCTCCTGAAGTAACAGCGAAGACACAGCAGCTGTGCCCCACCGGGGCAGGGAAAGCACCCTTTGCTGGAGAAGATGACCTGGAGGAGCTAATGCTGGAGCTCTCAGATGAAGAAATGGAAGGAGAAGCGGATATGGAGCCAGAGGAGGATGCGGATGAACAACTTCAGGAGCTCTCTGGCACGCCTCTGGGATGCTGGACAGAGTCTGTGGCCCAGGCAGAGGACTCCAGCTCCACTTCAGCTCCTCCTGAAATAACAGCAAAGACGCAGCAGCTGTGCCCCACCGGGGCAGGGAAAGCACCCTTTGCTGGAGAAGATGACATGGAGGAGCTAATGCTGGAGCTCTCAGATGAAGATTTGAAAGGAGAAATGGATATGGAGCCAGAGGAGGATGTGGATGAACTCCTTCAGGAGCTCTCTGACACGCCTCTGGGATGCTGGGCAGAGTCTGTGGTCCAGGCAGAGGACTTCAGCTCTGCTTCCCCTCCTCCTGAAATAACAGCAAAGACACAGCAGCTGTGCCCCACCGGGGCAGGAAAAGCACCCATTGCTGGAGAAGATGACCTGGAAGAGCTAATGCTGGAGCTCTCAGGTGGAGATCTGGAAGGAGAAGTGGATTTGGAGCCAGAGGAGGATGTGGATGAACTCCTTCAGGAGCTCTCTGACATAGCTCTGGGATGCTGTGCAGAGTCTGTGGTCCAGGCAGAGGACTCCAGCTCTGCTTCCCCTCCTCCTGAAATAACAGCAAAGACACAGCAGCTGTGCCCCACTGGGGCAGGAAAAGCACCCATTGCTGGAGAGGATGACCTGGAAGAGCTAATGCTGGAGCTCTCAGGTGGAGATCTGGAAGGTGAAGTGGATTTGGAGCCAGAGGAAGATGAGGATGAACTCCTTCAGGAGCTCTGTGACACGCCTCTGGGATGCTGTGCAGAGTCTGTGGCCCAGGCAGAGGACTCCAGCTCCACTTCAGCTTCTCCACAGACAGCAGCAAAGACACAGCAGCTGTGCTCCACTGGGGCAGGGAAAGCGCCCTTCTCTGCAGAAGATGACTTTGAGATGGTAATTCTGGAGCTCTCAGATGAAGAAATGGAAGGAGAAGTAGATTTCGAGCCAGAGGGAGATGAAGATGAACTCCTTCAGGAGCTCTCTGACATGCCTCTGGGATGCTGTGCAGAGTCTGTGGCCCAGGCAGAGGACTCCAGCTCCACTTCCGCTCCTCCTGAAATAACAGCAAAGACGCAGCAGCTGTGCCCCACCGGGGCAGAGAATGCACCCTTTGCTGGAGAAGATGACCTGGAGGAGCTAATGCTGGAGCTCTCCGATGAAGATCTGGAAGGAGAAGTGGATTTGGAGCCAGAGGAAGATGAGGATGAACTCCTTTAGGACTCTCTGACAGAATTGAGAGCATAACCGATCAGTATTATCATAGAATCATAGACTCACAGAATGGCCTGGGTTGAAAAGAACCTCCAAGATCATCTAGTTTCAACCCCCTGCTGCGTGCAGGGTTGCCAACCACTAGAGCAGGCTGCCCAGAGCCACAACCTCCTTGGGCAGTGCATCACCACCTTCTCTGTGAAAAACTTTGTCCTAGTGTCTAACCTAAACCTCCCCTGTCTTAGTTTTCAACCATCCCCCCTTGCCCTATCTCTATCCACCCATAATCTGTATTTTACTATCCATAATTTTTTTATGTTCATTTCTTTTTTAATAAAAATTTTTATTTTTCTATACTCTGAGGCTGTACTTTTTCTTGCTGATGCTTTGCAATTATTTTTTACTTATTTTCTCAAATTCTGGTGGTTTTTATGACTTCCAGTTAGCTCCTGGGATCCCTTTGTAGCTCCAGGAATTCCGTTGGGTTCTGCCCCTTTCTATCCTGATGGCATCGCAGCATCCTGTGCACCAGTGTCCTCTGTCACATTACACTCCAGTGTTTCTGCCACGCCAGACCACCTAATCAACGCAATCCAATTAACCTGATTTTTGCTGCTAGGCAGGAAGAGAGACTTTCTTGGTATTGCTGAAGTTGGCCAGCCAGTCCATCCACTATTTGTTCTTCTCCGTCTTTCCCGGTCGTTGCTACCGGTGAGCTGGCATTTGGTGATGGTGCATTCCGCGCCACTTTTTGCCACGTGGATTGTGTGCAGTTGATGCTATCTGGATTTTGTGGGTGCTGTTCAGGCTAATATTATGCACTGCCTCCAGCACTGCTGGAGATATCGGATCCCTCTTTGCATGCTGTTTCTCTTGCCTGGCTGACATGTAGCATTTTAGCTGGAGGAACACCTTTCCTTCTCAGCCGGCAGGAGCCACATCCAGAGTTGGAGAGATTTTCTAGCTTTTGCAACTGCTTTGCCTCCCTAGAGAGGCATCCCAGCTGTCTGACATCCATGCCCACTCTATCCTGGCTGTTGGCCCCATTATCCCAGTCATGATGTTTTCCACGATCTATAAGTTCGGAAAACTGAGGAGCTCCATGTAATTCATAGTGACTTCCAACAAAGGAATAAGTCATTTTAGGGCTGGATCTCACAAGTCCCGACCTGCGTTTGGGATGCTGGGGAGAATCTGTGGCACATCAGAGGACTCCAGCTCCGCTTCAGCTCCTCCTGAAGTAACTGCAAAGACACAGCAGCTGTGCTCCACCGGGGCAGGGAATGTTCGCTTCTCTGCAGAAGGTGACTGGGAGAAGCTGATGCTGGAGCTCTCAGGTGGAGATCTGGGAGGAGGAGTGGATGTGGAGCCGGGGAAGCATGCATCCTTCAGGAGCTCTCTGGCACGCCTCTGGGATGCTGGCAGTCTGTGGCCCTGCAGAAGGTGACTGGGAGAAGCTGATGCTGGAGCTGTCGGATAGAGATCTGGAAGGAGGAGTGGGTTTGCAGACAGGGAACGATGTGGATGAACTCCTTCAGGAGCGTTCTCTGAAACGCTGGAGCTCATTTGTAGCAGCTCAAGGGGCTTGGAGGCCTGCACCAACCTGCTGCTGAGGGAATAGGTCTTGGCAGCAGCTGTTTGGAAGAACAAATGGCTCCCGGGATAGGAATGCCGTTTAGATGTGCCCGGATAATCCGGAGTCATTCAGCTGCCGCTACCGCGCTTTCGACGAGGCACCGTGCACTCGGGCGGTCGCGTCCCCGCCGAAGCACGGCACCGCCTCGGGCTGAGGGCAGGTCCCGTCGGGGAGCCGCTGCCCCCCTCGTTCCGACTCGGCCCATCGCCCCCTGAGCGCACTGCGGCGACCCGCGGCGGGGCGAGCAGGGCGGGCGAACGGGGCGCGGCGCGGCGGTTGGCGCGTTTCACACGGGGCGGGGGGCCGGGCCGCTGCGGTGGGTGGGGGGTAGGTGTGGATGTGCCGGGCTGGGTGGGCTTCTGGATCTGCTGACCGGGCCGAGAGAGACGACGGCCGAGCTGAGACGGGTGAGGAGGTCGGAGGGGAACTTGACGCCTGGCGTCACGCGGTTGCGCGGACAGACGGACGGCCCCGTGCTGGGGCCCGGCCAGGAGAAGGTGACGAGCGGGCTTCAGAGCGGGTGGTGGAGAAGCACGAGCGGGGTGAGGAGGGCTGCCCCTCGTCTCTGCTCGGCCGGTTGTGCGAGTGGGGTCGTGCCCAGGGCTGTGGCTTCTGCGATCCGGGTAGCGCCGTGAACAAAGCGGGAATGGTGCTTGTAGGAGTCTGAGTGGGACGGGATGCGATCAGGAGTGGCAAGAACATACAGGAGAGCAAGCTAGCTGGGCTCGTGATGGAGGCTTTATGGCCGAGCTGATGAGGGAAGGGGTGTGCAGTGTGACAGAGAAGAGCCAAGGAACGCTGTCACTTTAGGAAGCAGTATGGAAAAACCTGAAATCTGTCGCAGAGGTTTGTGGGAGGGCTCCTCTGGAAAGTTGTGTGTCCAGAAGCCCACCTTGTGGGGATGGAATGTTGTTTCTGCGTTTGATATTAAAAAGTAGCAATTGGTTGGAAGAAGTAGAACACAATGCATTTGTATTCTGTCACTTATCCTTAGAAATAGTTGATCTAAGAAGTAAAATACTGTATATGTTAGCGGCATGTTTTAGAAACATTGCAGAACTATATTTAGTAATCTGCTTTATCAGAGATACCGTCCTAGGAAATTATTTGGATATTTCCTACAATTTGGGGGCTCGTCCGGGATAATTATCGCCCCTCGGGGGTTTCCCCCGCTGCCCTGGACAGGATAGGTGCACCCCGCTGATTTCAGCGGTCCTGTCTGGGTGGTGAGGTGACTCCTTGGGACGGCCGATAAGAAACCGAGACTGTTACATAAAGGCCGGGCTCTGAGAAAGCCAAGGGGCAGGTAGGCACGGGTATTGACCCCTGGAGACCCGGTAACTTCGTGCACGGACCAAGGTAAGGGAGTTTGATTCTTGCCTTGGGGGTCGGTGGAGACTCGGGTGAGTCTCGGCAGGGAGCTGTCGGTGTGCGGTACCCTGTGCACTTGACGAAGTGCCAGCAGTACACCCCTATTAATCCGGGAATTGGAGCGAGGTGCTCCGGAGGGATTGGCCCTAAATCCGAGAGTCGGAGTGTGGTAACCTGTGAGCTGGGGAGTTCACAGCAGCGTTCCGGAGGGATGGGGAATAGGAGCTCCGTAGAACACGGGAAAAGGGTCCCCAAATTCGTGCCTAGAGATTGCCCCTTGGGAAAGAAGCTTCAGAATTGGAAAATAATCCCCAGATCGGGGAAAAGAACAGGGAAAAGATGTTTAAATACTGTATATAGACATAGCCCAGAGAGCCACTACAGGGAAAATCATGATTTTGACCAAAATAAGGGTCTGACAAAGATTGGGCCTGTCAGACTTTGTATTTATACGCAAACAGTAAGACTCCTTTTTCTGAAACAGAATTGGCTTATGTTGCTGAATGGGTGCAAGAAGTAATAAAAAAAAAAAAAAATCCTCACAAGGAGGAGTCGAATTTCAAAAGAAAAAGGAAAGAGAAGCAGAAAGATCACAAATGGGATCCCTTAGATAACTTCCCCCCCCCCCTCAATTTCTAAAGCAGTGCAAGCGACAGAGAAGATGCACTCTCGAATACTGAGGGAGTTGGAGTAATGTGAATGGGACCTGGAGAGCTTTCCTTTCTCTAACACTAACCCTACTAATACTTCACTTTATCCTTTAGGGCAGTCTCCTTAGGTCAAGGGAAAATAGGATATGCTAATGCTTGCCTTTTTTTTACTAGAAGAAAAGTCAGGAATTTCAAGAATTTCTTAATTGAGGATCCTATAAGTGTCGCAGAACAATTAGATCAATTTCTAGGGCTTAATTTCTACTTATGGATGGAAATGATGTTTATCATTGATATGCTGTTTATTGGAGAAGGAGGTGGGCAGCTATGCAAGTGTGGGAAATGCATACAGAGGGAAGGTTGGACCCCGGAGGGAGGCAGAGAGAGGAAGGATCCTGAGGATAAATTGTACTGATTATTGTCACTGCCTTTGTGATTGTTAAATGTTTATGTTGTGAAAGTGTTATGTTATGTCATGTTATGTTACGTTATGTTATGTTATGTCATGTATGAGGTTGTTATGGAACAGAGGGTGTCTAAAGAGATACCGAGAAGACCCCCTGGGTTGTATTTAGGCTTTTAGGCTCACTGGAGAAATATTGCTGGTGAGCCAGGGGGAAATATTGAATTAAAAAAAAAAAAACCAACCGGAACATAAATGAGTAATGGGACCGGTTTTACAATTGAGTACCCTAATGATAAGACCAAGTGCTGGGTGTTTGTAGAAGTTGCAGAACTGTGTTGTTTGATTTGTGCATTTTGAAGGCAGTAGGAGAAACTGTCTCGATGCTGTATGGAAGTGCATTTGTTAATGGTACATGGAAATGTAATTGGGGGTACAAATAGCGGAATTGTAAAAACTAACAAACAAAAAAAAATTGGCAAAAAGGTTAAGGAAAACAGTGAGTGTGAGATATTAGAGTTTGGGTCGGCACGAGAACACACCCCCGCACTAACCCCCCCACCGCGGCTTGTAAGAACAACTCGGAGTGAGAGAAAGAGCTGGGAGCGAGAGCTTCCTGCTGTAACTGTGCAGGTGTGTGACTTGTGGATGGGGATGGGACGGGACAGTGAGAGTGAGAATAGCCGTCATCTGCAGAGATCTTGGGAAACCCGACATCCCAGTGTGAGCACCGGAATCCTGGGGAGGGAAGGGGGTGAAACAGAAATCACTAACATTGTATTTCAGTAATGATGAAAGTCTGGAAAGGGAAAAGGGTTTGGGAAAAACACAGGCTGAGGAAGGCAAAGTTGAGCAAGGTGTAACAGGGATGTCCTTACCTAGAAGAAGAGGTAAGGGGGATCCTGGAAGGGCTCAGGGTGAGTTCCACCCCCACTGGACCGAAAGCAGTTGGGGAAGCAGGGTAGAGAATTTATTTTCTGATACGGGTGCCTCTTACTGTGTGCTACATCAAGAATTACTACCCATAGATGATTTTTGTAATAGTTGTAGGAGCTACTGGCAAGAGAAGTTTCCTTTTTTGGGGACCAATTAAATACAGGTTAGGAGAACAGGTAGGAATACATAAATTCTTGTACATGCCAGGTTCTCTAAAACCATTACTTGGGCATGATGTATTAGAACAGTTGAATGTAGAGATTAAATTCAGTAGAGAAAATTGGAGGCAATTGTCAAGCAAGACCAATTGACTGAAAATTTTAAGTCTGGCTTTAACACAAACTGGGAAAAGCAATGTTGTACCCCCAGAAGTTATGTAAATCCCAAATCAGGTATATACAGGATTGCAGGCATCAGGAATGCCTGGCAGAGAAAAAATTAAAAAAAAAAAAAAAGCAAGGCAACTCAATAAAGGTTAAGTTATAGACAGGAGTCAGCCCAGCCAGGGTAAAGCAATGCCCTTTTAGGATACGAGATTGTAGGAGGGAGGATAAAAGAAATAATGGATAACTTTTTGGATTGGCAAGAGCTATAGTTTGGTAAAAGATTTGAGGGCAATTAATAGAAATGTTGAAGATATGCAACCCATGGTGGTAAATCCATGCACTTTACTAACCAAGTTGAGGAATAAGTAGGTGGGGTTTGCCGTTCTGGATTTGAAGTACACCTTTTTCTGCCTGGTTTTGCCAAAGAAAGTCTAAAATTATTTGCCTTTGAATAAGAAAACTCCTGTATGGGGAAAATAAATAAATAAATAAATAAATAAATAATAATAATAATAATAATAATAATAAAATAATTAAAAAAAAAAAACAATTCAGTTAACCTGGACAGTGTTACCCAGGGTAGTGAGAAAACCATATGATTTTTGAGAACTGGTTAGCCTGTGAGCCTGAGATTTGGGTTCCTCTATCCCACGGTGGAACTTTACTGCAGTACGTGGATGCCACAGTAACCAAGGAGGACTGTGTACAATGGACTGTGAGTTTGCTGAATTTCTTGATTTAAATGGCTATCAAGTTTCTCAACAGAAAGCACAGCTGATCAAAGAGAAGGAAGCAATTTGCTGAACGCCCAGAACACCAACAAAGAGCTACCTCCGAGCCAGCAGTGTGCACTGCAGGGAGGCTGCCTATGCCAGTTGGTCAGACCTACAGGAGGAACCACTGGACGACGCTGAGGATTCCTGGATTCATCGACAGAAGCAGTTTTGTGAGACAAGGAAACAGTAAGGCAAGATATGCAGTAACTGCTACTGACAAGGTAAATGAAGCAAAACCATTAGCTGTGGGGACTTCCGCTCAGAAGGCTGAAATAACTGCCTTGACAAGAACCTGAAATATATGGACAGATGCTAAATATGCCTTTGGGGTGGTACCCACTCATGGTACCGTCTGCAAAGAGCGAGGGTTGCTTACACACAAGGAAAACAAATTCAGCATGATGTAAATCTACCAAAGAGCAGCATGGCTGTTATACACTGTGGAGGACACCAGAATAGTGGCACTGTACAGGAAACTGGGAATATAATGGTGGATCAGGTGGCAGAACAGGCAGCTGAAGGAAAAGAAATTGGTGAACTGGCTTTAATTCCAGATGGTAAACTTAAAATATCTGAACCTTAATCAGTGTCTGTAAGGTATTTTAAAGAGGATAGGAATCTAATTAATGATTTAGAAGGGAAGAGAGCAAGCTGACAGATGGGTGTATACCCAGATGGACACATTGTTGTGCCCTTTAATATTTTATAGAATTTGGTTCTAAGGGAACATAATAAAACATATGGGGGGGTACAGACACCAGAAAGTAACTGTATAATCCTAGTACCAGGAACGGGGTACAAGTGGGGTAGAGAGAAAAGGGATGACACTACCACTTTTTGAAAACACTGAATTGAGATTAGGGAGCAAGACAATAACAGGACAATTATTGTATGTACCTGATGCAGGTGCTAATTTGTTGGGGAGAGATCTTATGATGAAATTGGGTATACAAATAATAACCTGTCAGGAGGGAATTACAGTATCAATGAATGTGTTAACTGAGACAGATGAGAAAGATATAGATCCCATGGTCTGGGCAAAGGAAGGGAACAGGGGAGTTGAAAATAAGCCCTTTAAAAATAAAGCTGAAGGAAAAATGAGGTACTGCAGTTTGAAACTAAAGATATGTTTCTTAAGAACTATATACTTGGATTGTCTTCCTCACTATTGTCTCTCAGTATCCAAGGACTGTTAGCGCAGACACCGCCTCTGGAATCTCCGATTCATCCATTCCAACCTGGAGCCTGGGTCCTCATCCAGATCTGGAAGGAGGCAAAGTTGCAACCCAACCGGGAAGGACTGTTCCAAGTACTTCTGACAACAGAAACAGCTGTCAGGACGGCCGAGAAAGGTCAGACTCGCTACACTTGAGTAAAACCCTCCACTAACCCTGAAGCGTGGGAAACTGTTGCTATGGAGGATCCTCTAAAGATAAAAATTAGAAAGAAATTGTAAATAAACTAATCTATATATATTTTTTTCCTTTCATAACCAGTATAGGTAGGGAGGTGTTTAGGATATATATATATATATTTGTACTTCTAGTAGAGTATATCCTATTCTTCACTATAGTAATGGTATAGATGTTTAGGAGTTAATAATGGTGCAGGAGAGGGACCAATTAGTAGTTTAGATTCTGACAGTGATCACCTTTAAAGAATGTCTTAGTCAACTGATTGCCTGGGGAAAGATGACCTGCAGAGGGGAGCAGGAGGATACCCTGTTAAGATGTGGGTGAATGTAACAAGGAGAGAAACGCCTCAGACTGTCACATTTGATGCTTGCAGTGTGATAGCCTGCAGGAGCTTAAGTGCCCAACGACAACTGAGTCATGAAGAGAAATACCTGTGTCCTGAACTAGGCATGAATAAGAGATCCCCTTGTGGGGGATGGAATAATGTATGGTGGACAACTGCCTATCGAGGCTGGACATATACCCCAGGGATATTCGATACGATGCAATCACACACCCTAAAAGAACAGATTAGTATGTTTAGGGGAATTGTCCAACCAGACTGCCAGGCCTTGCAGTGTAATCCAGTGACAATAACAATTAGCAAGGCCGATAGCCTTATCATCACCTTTGGGATTGGAATAAACGTTTGGGGAAGAGACCCAGTAGCTAGATTCAGAGTAGCTGTATGGGATTCATTGCCTGATCATACTCGAAAGGTTCAGGATAAGAAAAAGAGAGAGAAAAATCCCTCTGAAAGTCCTGCGGCTGTAGTAATTATGGAAATAAAAGATCTCAGACAAACATTTGAAATTGAGACAGGATACAGAGATGTGAATGCCTGGGTAGAATGGATAAAGTATACTGTCCTGAGTCTCAACCATAGCAATTGCTATGCTTGTGCATCAGGACGGCCAGTAGCTCAGGTAGTACCCCTTCCTCTGGGATGGACCAGGGATTCCCAAGGGATGCAATGTATGATCACCCTGTACCAGGAGAAAACCGCCTGGGGAAATGAAGCCTGTAAATCACTCTCCCTATTGTTTCCCCTGATATTGGAGATGGATGCCAAAATCCCTCCTGCATTCTCCATGGCCATAGGTAACCATACAGCTTGTCTCTCAAGGCAGGGTGTGAGGGCTACCAGGCCTGTAGGGAATTTCTCACTATGCAGTGAAACCTTGGATGTTAGGAAGGATTTAGCGGGAAACTATTCAAGGCTGGGAATCCCTAGAGCGGATCTCTGGTGGTATTGTGGTGGGAAGATCTTACGGTCCATTCTCCCATCTCATTGGGGAGGTACCTGTGCGCTTGTTCAACTGGCTATACCGTTCACTTTGGCATTTGAGAAGGATCTATCACACATTTGAAAAAGGAACAAAAGGAGCCTGGGAGCCCCATTTGATGATGATAGATGATACAATATATATAGACACAATTGGGGTGCCCGGAGGCGTCCCTGATGAATTTAAGGGTAGAAATCAATTTCTGCAGGATTTGAATCTCTATTCTGGTGGGTGACAATGAACAAAAGTGAAGATTGGATAAGCTACATCTATTACAATCAGCAGAGATTTATAAACTATACAAAGGAGGCAATAAAGGGAATTGCAGAACAATTGGGTGCTAAAAGCCGGATGACCTGTAGCCATATAGAATAGGATCGTCCTAGACATGATACTAGCTGAAAAAGGGTGTGTGTGTGTAATGTTGGGCACTCATTGCTGTACCTTTATCGCAAATAACACAGCCCCAGATAGCACGATAACTAGAGCATTGCGGGGCTTACTACTCTTGCTAGGGAATTAGCCGAAAACTCTGGAAGAGATAGCTCCCTCACTGGGTGTTTGGTGTTCTGGTTTGGCAAAGGGAAAGGGATGATTGTATCCATAGTTACTTCTTTGACTGTGGTAGCAGGAGTCCTGACGGCCATCGGTTGCTGTATTATCCCCTGCGTGGGGGATTGGTGCAGCGATTAATAGAAACTGCGCTGCTGAAGCAAACAGTAGTGGAACCACCACCGTACCTGGATAAAATGATGATATTAGACGAAATGGAAAACGAAGAAAGTGAAGAGGTCTTTAGAATTGTACTTTAAAAAGGGGAGAATTGCAGAAATCAACACTTTGAAAGAAAAAGAGGGGGGAATTGTGGGAATGGAATGTTGTTTCTGCATTTGATATTAAAAAGTAGCAATTGGTTGGAAGAAGTAGAACATAATGCATTTGTATTCTGTCACTTATCCTTAGAAATAGTTGATCTAAGAAGTAAAATACTGTATATGTTAGCGGCATGTTTTAGAAACATTATTACTGAATTATGTGATTAATTCTTTCTTGCAGAACTGTAATAGTTGTTAAATGTTCCAAACAATGCGAGTATAGTGTGCTAAGGATTAGAAAACATATTGTAGAGCTGTTCTGTTAGGATAAGAAACTCTCAGCAAAAGAAAGACAGATTTAGCAAACATCAAAGAAGTCAGGGCCTCTGCACAAGGCCGGACTGTCTCACTCCGTGAGAAGGTTGGGGTGTGAAGGCAGGCACCAGGATACTGCCCTGCCTCTCTCCCAGGCTTCTCTTTGTAGAAAGAAGGACAAGCAGATATCCGCAAAATAATGATCAGATGTGGAATAAGTTAATTAACTACAGATTTACGCTTACGCAGCAAAAATTGATGTTTGTCCAGTGTTTGCATGTTTAGTGAAGCGTCGAGAAGATTGTGAACCTGAAGTGCTCAGCCAATGAGGAACCAGGGGAGTAAGAGATAAGCGTCGGGGAATAGGGAATAAAAGAGGTAACTCTGTTTTCTGTGTGCTCTCCTGCTTGCAGGAGGCCCGCCATTGCAATTGCGAATAAAATCTGCTTTATTAGAGATACCGTCCTAGAAAATTATTTGGATATTTCCTACAACCTGAAGGGCCGCTGCATCAATGCACGCAGTGTGGGGAATAAGCAAGGGCTGTTGGCACCCGTGGTGTGCTTGGGAAACTTTGATCTTACCGCCATCACGGCAACGTGGTGGGATGGCTCACATAACTGGAACACCACCATGAAGGGCATTAAACCTTTTAGAAGGGGTAGACAAGTGGGAGGGCTGAAGGAGCTGGAGTCTGTGTTAAGCAGCAGATAGACTATGAGGAGCTCCCTCTCAGAAACAGGAACAGGTGGAGAGCCTGTGGGTTAAAACTTAGGGGTGGGGCCAATAAAGGACAGCTGGTGGTCAGAGTCTGCTACAGACCAGCTGATGAAGAGGAGCCTCTTGATGGGGCCTTCCTGCATCAGCTACGAGACCCTTCATGCTCGCAGGCTCTCATCGTAATGGGAGATTTCAGTTGCCTGCATATCCGCTGTCAGGACAGCACGGTGACCTGTAAGCAATCTTGGAGACTCCTTAGAGAAGTCCTTAGAGACAAGGTAGGGGAACAAAGCTGGCTGCTCTTTACAGATGCCTTTCTGAGAGCGAGAGCTTTCCATCCGTCAGAATAAGAAAGCAGGCAGGGGAGGTAGAAAAGCGGCATGGCTTGGCAAGGGCCTGCTGGTCAAAGCAAGGGAAAAGAAGGGCAAGTACAGGCAGTGGAAGCAAGGGTGCATCACCTGGGAAGAATACAGGGATGCTGTGTGGACTTGCAGAGATGGGATTAGGAAAGCCAAGGCACAGATGGAATTGAACTTGGCGAGGAATGTGGAAAACAACAAGAGGGAAATCTACCAGTACGCAGGTCAGAAGAGATAGGCCAAAGAAAGTGTACCTCCTCTGCTAACTGAGAGAGAAAAACTGGCTACAGCAGCTATGGAGAAGGCTGAGGTACTCAGTGTGTTCTTTGCCTCAGTCATCGCTTGCAGCCAGGATTCTCACATCCCTGAGCCTCAACCTCTAGGTGGGAGCTGTGGGAGCAAACTACCCCCACTGTGAGGACAGAACAAGAGCAAGACTACCTTTGAGACTGAATTGGTACATCTGGTCCATGGGGCCAGATGATGTGCATTCCAAAGTCGTAGCGGAGCTGGCTGATGTGGCTGCTGAACCGCTCTCCATCATACTTGAGAAGTTGTGGCTGTCAAGCAGAGTCCCCAGGGACTGGAAAGGTGAAAACATCCCTCCCGTTTACAAGCAAGGGAGGAAGGAGAAGCTGAGGAGCTACAGACTGCTGAGCCTTAGCTCTGTGCCTTGGAAGATCAGTCGTGGATCGGTCCTCCTGGAAGTCGTATTAAGGCACATGAGGAATGAGTGGGTGATCTGAGACAGCCAGAATGGCTTCACAAAGGGAAAGTCTTGCCTGACCAATCTGATGGCCTTCTAACTTAAATGAGTAAGTCCATTGTTATGGTAGAGATCTTAAGTAGTGAGCTGTTCATTTATTTAATGCCTTGCCTGCAAGCGAGCTCACTTACAGCGGTGCTTCATACATGTAACAGCCACCAGATGCTCCAGTTTGCAGTGATCCGAGATCAAGTCACTAAGTTTTCTTCAGCACTGCAGCAGCGTTTGACAAAAGTGAGAGTGGTGTTGCTTCTGCTGTTGCTTAGCCTTCCAAATACACCCATTTAAGAACACTGCTACTATTCTCCTTCCAGATATGTCCTCTAAGTACATGGACTACTTGCCCTTCTGAGCACGTCCATTTAAATAAAGTGCTACTTCATAGCTATGTCCTCTTTCTTTGCTAGAGTAAACACTGCTGATTGTTCCAAATTAAGTCCTGTTTTTCTGTCGTAGAAAATCCTGATAGCAGCTGCCTCATAATGGCCAGGGCCCTGTGCCTGGGAGGACAGCAGTTGTTCTTGCTCCTGTCTGGGAAGTGCAGAGCACCGCATGGAATTGGGGAGTCCTGAAGCTGGGAGGCCCTCTCGAGGCCGTCTGTTCCATCACTTCACAGAAAGGCATTTCTGCTGGGTATGTCACTGCTACAGAAGGAAGTGCAGCAGTTGGGATCATTGATTCTGGTTCCTGAGTTTAGTAAGGTGCTCGGTTTTAGGTTTGTTCATAGAGCTCAAACCTGTTAATGAATAACACATTCACTTTAATTTCCACATTTAGTGCCACCATGCAACAGTTTTACTGTGTCTTGTACAAGAAAATGTGGCTCTGTGTTCCCCTCCAGCAACTCTACGTTCCGCACAAGTATCAGGTAATATACAGTAAGTCTTCACTGTGCTAAGAGTAGGAAGGAGAACACTGCTTGACAGCATTTAG
This sequence comes from Chrysolophus pictus, assembly GCA_037305975.1. Taxonomy (NCBI): domain Eukaryota; kingdom Metazoa; phylum Chordata; class Aves; order Galliformes; family Phasianidae; genus Chrysolophus; species Chrysolophus pictus. The sequence continues at coordinate 2,478,834 of CM074583.1, read as the reverse complement.
AATTTGTCCTTGTGAGAAGCAGGAATAAGTACTCAAAGTCTGGCTGTTGGCAGTTTCAAAGCAGCTTTACAAACAGTTGATGCTTGACGGTACTTTTTTTCCCAATAAAATGAGGCTTATATTACTTTCCCAACATCGTACCACAAGTCAGTCGTAGGAGTGCAGGTCTTGGGATCTTGGTTTTTAGCTTTCTTTGCTTTCATTAATAAGTCTTAGCCTCTCCCTTTTCTTGTGTTTCTCAGGTCAGGGGCCCCTTTCATTCTGAATTCCTCAGAAGAATGCTGTTTGAGTCTGTTCAAATGGCTTAGGTGAAGCTCAGCCGCTTCTGAAGATGTTACTTGGTGAAGCTGATTGTTGAATGCGGAGGAGGTTTTCTACCCGAAGTCCTCATGATGAGAACAAGGTAAGAAAAACAGCAGCCATTTCACAAACAGATGGGCTTGGCAGTGATCTTAGAGAGAGATTGTTCTTTGAAAGCATAATGCTAGTAGCAGTGTTTACGCGACAAGGTCAAGTAAGCAGTGGTTGGTTTGAATCCAGCATGGTACTTGTCCGTGCTATAAAAACACCAGGATCTGTCAGAGGCAGGATGCGGGATTTAAACCTCTTTAACCACGGTGGCAGGTCCTGAAACAAATAAACATGATGTGGGCAGGCTGACCACCATGAAGTTCAGCACATTCCCCGAAGGATATGGAAATCCTGTCACTTCTTCCCTGTATTCTGCTCCTGACCCACACTGGGGAGGAGAACTAGAGTTGTGTAGTTCCATTTACAAGAAAGGGAGCAAGGAGGACCCCGGGAACTACAGGCCGGTGAGTCTCACCTCTGTGCCTGGGAAGATCATGGAACAGATCATCCTGGATGACGTGCTTGATCACATGAGGAAAGGGCGTGTGATCCGTGACAGCCAGCACGGCTTCACCAGAGGAAGGTCATGCTTGACCAATCTGGTGGCCTTTTATGATGGAGTGACAGCATCGGTGGACAAGGGAAAGGCGACCGATGTCATTTACCTGGACTTGAGCAAGGCCTCTGACATGGTCCCCCACCACATCCCTATCTCCAAACTGGAGAGACGTGGATTTGATGGGTGGACCACTCGATGGATAGGATACTGGTTGAAAGGCCGCAGACAGAGGGTGGTCATCAATGGCTCTGTGTCCAGGTGCAGGCTGGTAACGAGTGTCATCCCCCAGGGGTCTGTCTAGGGACTGGTGCTCTTTAACATCTTTATCAATGACATCGATGATGGAATCGAGTGCACCCTCAGCAAGTTTGCTGACGACACCAAGCTGAGTGGTGCGGTCGACATGGTGGAAGGAAGGGATGCCACTCAGAGGGACCTCGAGAGGGTAGAAAGGTGGGCCCGGGTGAACCTGATGAGGTTCAACACGGCAAGGTGCAGAGTTTGGCACTTGGGCCGGAGGAATCCCAGGCATGCATACAGAGTGGAAGGAGCGGTCCTTGAGAGCAGCCCTGTGGAGAAGGACGTGGGGGTCTTGATAGATGAAAAACTTAATATGAGCCAGCAGTATGCGCTTGCAGCTCAGAAGGCAAGTGGTATCCTGGGCTCCATCAAAAGAAGGGTGGCCAGCAGGGACAGGGAGGTGATCGTTCCCCTCTACTCTGCTCTTGTGAGGCCCCATCTGGAATACTGCGTCCAAGTGTGGAGCTGCCAGTACAAAAAAGACAGGGAGCTGTTGGAGAGGGTCCAGAGGAGGGCCACAAAGATGATCAGGGGACTGGAGCACCTCCCCTATGAGGATAGGCTGAAGGAGCTGGGCTTGTTCATCCTGGAGAAAAGAAGGCTGCGGGGTGAGCTCATTGCAGCCTTCCAGTACCTAAAGGGAGCCTACAGAGGGGAGGGGAATCAACTCTTGGAAAGGGTAGATAACTGCAGGACGAGGGGAAATGGTTTTAAGTTGAGGGAGGGGAGATTGAGGTTGGATGTCAGGGGGAAATTCTTTACAGAGAGAGTGGTGAGGTACTGGAACAGCTGCCCAGAGAGGCTGTGGATGCCCCGTCCATCCCTGGAGGTGTTCAAGGCCAGGTTGGATGGGGTCCTGGGCAGCCTGGTCTAGCATTAAATGAGGAGGTTGGTGGCCCTGCATGTGGCAAGAGGGCTGGAGATTTATGATCCTTGAGGTCCCTTCCAACCCTGGCCATTCTGTGATTCTATGAGTTGTGCTTTTCTGAATTCACTGCAGGAATTTCAAATCAGTGCAAGAAAAGAAACAGCATTCTGTACAGGTACACTGTTCTAATGTAAATTAAAGCTGTATACAGAATGTCCCCTCTAAATTTCATTACTGTGTGCATGCCTACGGCTGTACTGCCTAGTGTAGGCAGGGAGGGAGTGATGTTTTTTTCTGGTTAACTAAGAGATCTGGCCATTTCACTGTCTTACAATGGACTTGCTTCTGACCTTTGATTCTATTCTAGAAGAGAGTGACATACTTATTAAATCTCTGACAGAACACAGCTAACGCGCTAGGTTTCACCAAGTTAGTTAGTTGAGCCAAGCGCAGTAACATCCTTACAGTTTTCAAGGTGCAGAATCAGTGTAGAAGTTGAGAGCCGGGACAAATCTCAGCACATTGCTAAAGAGCTGTGAGCCTTTATTTGCTGAGCACATGTACTCCACCTCTCTTCCATATTCAAAGGTTGCGATGGACTCTAGAGTTCAGCTGCACGGAGTTCAGACTGTGACGGTGCTCAGGGCCAAGCTCTCATCCCATTGTGCTGGCCTGGACCAAAGCACACGGATGTCAGCCACATCTGCTTGCCCTCATGTGTGGTGAAACACAACTGCGGTAGTACTAACCACTCACACAAACAAAACTTGGTCAAAAGCTGTCTTTTACGGTTGATAAGTGGAATCAGTACTTCAGTACTGGAATTTCCAGTAGCTCATTTGTAACATTTTTGCTTTTACTGTTAATGTATAGGAGGATTTTCATCACTACTGTGCTTGGATACTGGAACTTATCCATAGGTAACACATGTCATGTAGTTGGGAAAAAGAAAAAGAAAAAAGAAACAACACAAAAAACGAACATGGCTTAACAAGGCGAAGAAGCAAAGTCATTTTGAAAATAAAATAGCTGATACCACTAGTGAGTCACAGTGCAATCAACGGATTAATGAAACAACGACATTATACAGAATATTTAGACGAGATAAATATTCTGTAAATTCACTAAACGTGAACAGGAAAATAAAAACTAAAGCGGAGCTCTGGGGAATCCCACGAGTGACTGGCCGCCAGCCTGATGTAACCCATCTACTATAAGCCTTTGGGCTCAACCCAGTCTTGTCCCCAGGTCCTGCTGTGGGCAGCTCACTCTTGTCCTCAAGGCTGGATGCTGCCTTTTGGCTGCATCCCTCCCTGCAGGCCGTGGCCCAGCTCTCGGGAGCTCCCAGCTCTGCTGTGATGGCTCCAGGTGTCGTGCCAGGCCCCCGGAGCATCTCTGAGAAGGGCTTTTGAGACTCATGAGGGTGTCACACGCTCAAGTTGCCTGATGAAAGTTGCATGGGACTGCTACATCTTTGGAGCAGTGGAAGTGCGATATTTTTATTTTTAATGAACTTCCATGGCAAAGTTTTGGTGGAATGCTTCCCCAGTGCAGAAACATACAGTGCTAGCCTTGTGTGGGAAAAGCTGAGATTATAGGAGGAGCAATGGAAGTCCCAGGTGAGCGATGAGAAGGAAGGCAGATGGGAGGGGCTGAGGTGAAGACTGCCCTAAACTCTATGGAGAAAACAAAAGGCTGTGACTACGTATTCAGATTTCACAGGCATAGGTCTGGATGACCATGAGTTAGAGGCTGTGGATATTGCTGATTGTGAAAGCTTAAAATAACACACTTGGGTGTTCTTAGTGTTTCTTTCTCCCGGGTTGCATCAAGTGGGCGTGTCTTCCCTTCCATTATGGTGTAAGCACGGAACGGATGCGTACGGTTGCTTGGGTCACAGTCGTTGCTGGGATGGGAAGGCCTGGCCTACAGCTCGGTACCAGACCTGGTGCTCTGCTGTGCGTGCTGCACTCGCAGATTGAGCTCTGGGCCTTCCTTTGCGAAGATAACGCTGTGAGATCACGTTGGAAGCAGCGCTGTGCTGTGGACGTGAGCTGGTTGCAGCTTAGGCTGAGCGGGCTGAACAGGTGAGTTGAATTGGTCGCTGATGGATGCTGGAAGGTGTTTCAGGAGAAAAGCCAGGCTGGGGACCTTTTGGTCCTTGCGCTGCCCTTGCCACTTCCCACCGCACACCCTGCCAAGTGATTGTTGCCAGGGGTATTGGAGTCCATTTCAGATTCCGTAAGAGCACTGATTTCAGAAAGAAAGCAAGAAAGATGGAAAGACAGAAAGAAAGAGAGAAAGAAAGACAGAAAGAAAGAGAGCGTATTCTCCCCGAATGCCCCTGTGCCCCGAGAGCAGGCACAGCAGCTGTAGCAGCAGCCTGCCTCTGGCAGGGATTGCCGGTGCCTGGTCAGCCACCAAGGAGGAAAATGACAGAACAGGAGAGCAGGTTCTCCCCGTACAAACACAGGAAAGAAGGAGTTCTGGATTAAGGGATAGTTCCTGTATGCATGATGCCAAGGCATTTCCCCTCTCAAGAAACTAATCGAGCAAGAGAAGAAGGCAGGGAAAATGCTTCTTGCTCATTATTTTTCACCTCTCGATGCATTCTTTTCTAGGGTTCCTGGATTTCCCTGATCAAGCCAGGAGAAGGCTTCCAGTCCAAGAAGGAGTGAAGGCAGCTCCTTCCAGGAGTGGCAGAAGTCCCTGTGGAGAGATCCTTGAGAACCTGAGCTTGTTCCAGGAATTCCTCCAGCATGGCCAGCCAGGGAGACGGTTCTTACTGCCCTTCCCAGTCCACATCTCGCAAGGTATGCTTGGGTGTCTGTTGCTTTGTTCTTCTTGCTTTTCTTTAGAGTTAAGGTGGGCAGGGTTGTGTAGGAGTATGCCTGCTGCTCTTTGGTTCCCTTAGTAGCCACTTAGCTTCTGAGTTTGGTTCTAAGAATGAGACCTAATGTGATGGTCGATTCTCAAGTTGTGCTCTTTTCTTGTTTGCTTTTTCAGATCCGACTGAATCGTGGTGAGATGTGGAGAAAACGGAAAGCCTCCGAAGGTAAGAACTTCTTGTAATGTAGTGTTGGGGTGCCTTCATCCAAATATGACTGCATGAAGGGCATTTCTGATGTCTGAGAGAGGAAAATTGCAGTTCCGTGCCGGCTGCAGAAATGGCAAAATAATAATCAACAGCCAAGGGGCACATGTAATAAAGTATGCTTGAGAATGGAAAGGTTGTGGTTGACAGTTCTGACATTGTCCTCCAAAGAGCTGTTCTTCAAGTATTCCTTGTTTTCTCTTTGTCTGAAGCTGACGGGAGTGGCATCCCAGCGAAGCGCAGCCTTGCTGAAAGACTGGGGAAGAAGGTGGAGGTTGACAAAGCACCAACAAATGCTCCAGGTACTGAGCGGGCGTGGGAATTTGATGCACAGATTTTCTACTTAGGCTTTGTGTTTCTTCTTTCTCGTGATTCTTCTCGTGGCATGTTGCTGGAGCTCTTACTGCGTGGGATTTGAAGTTACCTCTGCTGTTCTAGTCTGAAATGCGACCCCACCGTTGGCATGGATGCAGCCTCCCTCCTTTGTTCCCTTCAGTTTTGTAGTTGAAGTCCCCAGCTGTGGGAAGGAGAGGCTAGGATTGCCCTGTGGACAGACTAGCACGTGGACAGACAATAACTGGACATTCTATATATCACACCTAATTCCTTCAATTTATGAGCATTGTCATAAAAGACAAGCAGATTGGTTTTTCTTAGTAGTGTGACAGATTTTGGAGACTGGAAGTATTGTTGGAGTCTCTGTACATGCTGGTGCTTCTCGTTTCTCAGTGACCCCAGAGAAGGCTGCTAAGTCTACTGGAGACATCCATGTGAAAACCCTGGAGGAAATCCGCCGGGAGAAAGCAAATCGCCAAGGCGGAACTCCAGCTCAGCTGCAAGCTGAAGGGCAGCGTAAAACCGAAGAGACACGACCTTCCCAGGCAGTTTGCACCTCAGCTTTCTCCCAAGCCCTGCCTCTAAGAAAACGTAGTCGATCAGAAGATGGGCAGCAAAATGCAGACGAGTTGCCTGCCAAGAGAAGGGTTCAGGGTGACAACAATCTGCAAAGGATTCTCACTCCATCTGGTGCTGGCCAAGTGAAGTTGGAAGAGCCAGTGCGTAAAGTGAAGCCTTTGGAGGAAATCCATATCAAAACCCTGGAAGAAATCAAGAGGGAGAAGGCTCTGCGGATGCAGCAGAGGGAAGAAAGTGTGTCAGCTCCTCCAGCCCCACCTGCACCTGCCCCAGCACGGAGGAGATTGATCCGGACCCCAAAGCTAATAGGTGAGAAGTTGCTTTAGTACTTCCCTGGGAAATGCTACCCCTATTAGCAAATTGAGTTTGCATTGGGTTTGCTTCTTGTGCAGAAGATGAAAAAGTTCAAGGCTATACAGTCCAGCTTTCTAGAGCATGTATCGACTTCTTAGAGTAAAGGCCAGTTTCTGTCCAAAAGAGCGGGGAATCAAACATCTCACTGTTAAGGTTAGATCAGGTTTGTAAAAAAAATAATACGAAATTTGTAATGGATGAGAGGAGCTCAAATGCTGTGTAGATTGCACACTGCAGCCTTTGTCTCGATGTTGGACATGAGGACATAAACACACATAGGAAACAGAGGTAGTCATGGTTCTTGGTTTTTGCTGCTGAATAACGAGATGTTGTTTGTTTCTCTTCAAGCACCTGCAGCAGAAGCAGTGACACACGTGGAATGCAGCACATCAGTTCCAGAAGCTGTCTGCGCACCGCCCCAGAAGCGCCCAGCAGCTGAGATGTGTCACTGTGCTGTGAGTGCCACCGCCGATGGCACGGAGGAGCCTGCAGCTAAAACTGCAGCTGTGGTAAGGACCGTGGCTGAAGCTGTCGTGCATCCCCAGTCGTAGTTTCTTGGGGAAGACTCAAACGTTCCACAGGCCTTTTCTGTCCCTGGAAGCCAGGAGCTGCCTGCAGGATTCCTGCAGTAACCCTCCTGTGTTCATTAGAGAAATGGCGGCGTTCATGTAATGCTCTGTGATTCCTCCCGTCTGGGATTTCTCTGTGGTGTGAAGGATTTAGTCAGTCAGTGCTGTGTTCTCTAAAGCACTGAAGGTCCTTGGTAGCTTTGAAGGGGAACCTGAGCTTTCTTCAGGAGCGCTGGGGCTCTGCCTTAGGGTTAAGGCTCGGCAGTGCCAGAGGTGATGCAAGGATGCGTGGAGGAAGAAGTTGCTCAGGAATGTTTCCCTGTGCATGATTCCTGCTGTCTTGTTTCTCCCTAGGCTGCTGCTCCAGCCCTGCCAGAAGACACCCTGGTCACTGTACGTGAAGTAGAGACAGCCCCAAACAGGTGATGACCACAACTTGTTTATTTCTTAGTCATGATGTTTTCCATGATCTATAAGTACTTGCATGGCTAGGAAAACGGAAGGGTTTGATCTAATTGGTGCCAACAACCGTCAAAGAAATTTGTCATCAGAAATAATGTCCCAACTGCTAGTAGATGCTTGTGCATTTAGATTGTTTTCTTAGTGTTGGTAAGTGTTCAGAGCCTTCTTGGGTTCTGTGAATGCCTGCATGAAGATGAGGTGAAGTTCTGCCAGTTCCTTGTGAGGTGATAAATGAGGAGTGGGCAGCTATGCTTTTGGTGCTCAAGAATGCCACCTCAGGAATCAGATACTTAGACAACGCTGCTAGGTGAACAAAGAGAAGAAGGGATGAATGGAGATCAGACTCCTGGCCTGGCAATCAGTCTCTGCTGAGCATGTCATGAGAAAGAGACCTGTAGCATGAACACAGATATCTGTGGAGGTTGACTTCCTAACATTATTACACTGCAGTCAATGAAGGTGGCAAAGTGCCTCTGGCTACAGAAATTGGACCATGCTTGCTAGGCCCCAAGTGCTCTGTCATCACAGATCAATTCCCACGGGAAATCATGCCCACTTTTAGATTGGACCTGAACTGTAGCCCCAGGTTTAAGGAATGACAGCCCCCATATTGATAGGAGTTGTAGGAAAGGTTATGTACAGGTTTTAGAGCTGGTCTGAAGAAAATGCTTCTCTAGTCAAGAAGTGTCAGGTACTGATTTTTCTCTTGTTCTCCCAAGTCCTGACCTGCCTCTGGGATGCTGTGCAGAGTCTGTGACCCAGGCAGAGGACTCCAGCTCCACTTCAGCTCCTCCTGAAATAACAGCAAAGACACAGCAGCTGTGTCCCACCGGGGCAGGGAAAGCACCCTTTGCTGGAGAAGATGACATGGAGGAGCTAATGCCGGAGCTCTCAGGTGGAGATCTGCAAGGTGAAGTGGATATGGAGCCAGAGGAGGATGTGGATGAACTCCTTCAGGAGCTCTCTGACACGCCTCTGGAATGCTGGACAGAGTCTGTGGCCCAGGCAGAGGACTCCAGCTCCACTTCAGCTCCTCCTGAAATAACAGCAAAGACGCAGCAGCTGTGCCCCACCGGGGCAGGGAAAGCACCCTTTGCTGGAGAAGATGACCTGGAGGAGCTAATGCTGGAGCTCTCAGATGAAGATTTGAAAGGAGAAATGGATATGGAGCCAGAGGAGGATGTGGATGAACTCCTTCAGGAGGTCTCTGACACGCCTCTGGGATGCTGGGCAGAGTCTGTCGCCCAGGCAGAGGACTTCAGCTCTGCTTCCCCTCCTCCTGAAATAACAGCAAAGACGCAGCAGCTGTGCCCCACTGGGGCAGAGAATGCACCCTTTGCTGGAGAAGATGACCTGGAGGAGCTAATGCTGGAGCTCTCAGGTGGAGATCTGGAAGGAGAAGTGGATTTGGAGCCAGAGGAGGATGTGGATGAACTCCTTCAGGAGCTCTCTGACATAGCTCTGGGATGCTGTGCAGAGTCTGTGGTCCAGGCAGAGGACTCCAGCTCTGCTTCCCCTCCTCCTGAAATAACAGCAAAGACACAGCAGCTGTGCCCCACTGGGGCAGGAAAAGCACCCTTTGCTGGAGAGGATGACCTGGAAGAGCTAATGCTGGAGCTCTCAGGTGGAGATCTGGAAGGTGAAGTGGATTTGGAGCCAGAGGAAGATGAGGATGAACTCCTTCAGGAGCTCTGTGACACGCCTCTGGGATGCTGGGCAGAGTCTGTGGCCCAGGCAGAGGACTCCAGCTCTGCTTCAGCTTCTCCACAAACAGCAGCAAAGACACATCATCTGTGCTCCACTGGGGCAGGGAAAGCGCCCTTCTCTGCAGAAGATGACTTTGAGATGGTAATTCTGGAGCTCTCAGATGAAGATTTGGAAGGAGAAGTAGATTTGGAGCCAGAGGGAGATGAAGATGAACTCCTTCAGGAGCTCTCTGACATGCCTCTGGGATGCTGTGCAGAGTCTGTGGCCCAGGCAGAGGACTCCAGCTCCACTTCCGCTCCTCCTGAAATAACAGCAAAGACGCAGCAGCTGTGCCCCACCGGGGCAGAGAATGCACCCTTTGCTGGAGAAGATGACTTGGAGGAGCTAATGCTGGAGCTCTCAGATGAAGATCTGGAAGGAGAAGTGGATTTAGAGCCAGAGGAAGATGAGGATGAACTCCTTTAGGACTCTCTGACAGAATTGAGAGCATAACCGATCAGTATTATCATAGGATCATAGACTCACAGAATGGCGTGGGTTGAAAAGAACCTCCAAGATCATCTAGTTTCAACCCCCTGCTGCGTGCAGGGTTGCCAACCACTAGAGCAGGCTGCCCAGAGCCACAACCTCCTTGGGCAACCTGTTGCAGTGCATCACCACCTTCTCTGTGAAAAACTTTGTCCTAGTGTCTAACCTAAACGTCCCCTGTCTTAGTTTTCAACCATCCCCCCTTGCCCTATCTCTATCCACCCATAATTTGTATTTTACTATCCATAATTTTTTTATGTTCATTTCTTTTTTAATAAAAATTTTTATTTTTCTATACTCTGAGGCTGTACTTTTTCTTGCTGATGCTTTGCAATTATTTTTTACTTATTTTCTCAAATTCTGGTGGTTTTTATGACTTCCAGTTAGCTCCTGGGATCCCTTTGTCACTCCAGGAATTCCGTTGGTTTCTGCCCCTTTCTATCCTGATGGCATCGCAGCATCCTGTGCACCAGTGTCCTCTGTCACATTACGCTCCTGTGTTTCTGCCACGCCAGACCACCTAATCAACGCAATCCAATTAATCTGATTTTTGCTGCTAGGCAGGAAGAGAGACTTTCTTGGTATTGCTGAAGTTGGCCAGCCAGTCCATCCACTATTTGTTCTTCTCCGTCTTTCCCGGTCGTTGCTACCAGTGAGCTGGCATTTGGTGATGGTGCATTCCGCGCCACTTTTTGCCACGTGGATTGTGTGCAGTTGATGCTATCTGGATTTTGTGGGTGCTGTTCAGGCTAATATTATGCACTGCCTCCAGCACTGCTGGAGATATCGGATCCCTCTTTGCATGCTGTTTCTCTTGCCTGGCTGACATGTAGCATTTTAGCTGGAGGAACACCTTTCCTTCTCAGCCGGCAGGAGCCACATCCAGAGTTGGAGAGATTTTCTGGTTTTTGCAACTGCTTTGCCTCCCTAGAGAGGCATCCCAGCTGTCTGACATCCATGCCCACTCTATCCTGGCTGTTGGCCCCATTATCCCAGTCATGATGTTTTCCACAATCTGTAAGTTCGGAAAACTGAGGAGTTCCATGTAATTCATAGTGACTTCCAACAAAGGAATAAGTCATTTTAGGGCTGGATCTCACAAGTCCCGACCTGCGTTTGGGATGCTGGGGAGAATCTGTGGCACATCAGAGGACTCCAGCTCCGCTTCAGCTCCTCCTGAAGTAACTGCAAAGACACAGCAGCTGTGCTCCACCGGGGCAGGGAATGTTCGCTTCTCTGCAGAAGGTGACTTGGAGAAGCTGATGCTGGAGCTGTCAGATAGAGATCTGGAAGGAGGAGTGGGTTTGCAGACAGGGAACGATGTGGATGAACTCCTTCAGGAGCGTTCTCTGAAACACTGGAGCTCATTTGTAGCAGCTCAAGGGGCTTGGAGGCCTGCACCAACCTGCTGCTGAGGGAATAGGTCTTGGCAAACAGCTGTTTGGAAGAAGAAATGGCTCCCGGGATAGGAATGCCGTTTAGATGTGCCCGGATAATCCGGAGTCATTCAGCTGCCGCTACCGCGCTTTCGACGAGGCACCGTGCACTCGGGCGGTCGCGTCCCCGCCGAAGCACGGCACCGCCTCGGGCTGAGGGCAGGTCCCGTCGGGGAGCCGCTGCCCCCCTCGTTCCGGCTCGGCCCATCGCCCCCTGAGCGCACTGCGGCGACCCGCGGCGGGGCGAGCAGGGCGGGCGAACGGGGCGCGGCGCGGCGGTTGGCGCGTTTCACACGGGGCGGGGGGCCGGGCCGCTGCGGTGGGTGGGGGGTGGGTGTGGATGTGCCGGGCCGGGTGCGCTTTTGGATCTGCTGACCGGGCCGAGAGAGACGACGGCCGAGCTGAGACGGGTGAGGAGGTCGGAGGGGAACTTGACGCCTGGCGTCACGCGGTTGCGCGGACAGACGGACGGCCCCGTGCTGGGGCCCGGCCAGGAGAAGGTGACGAGCGGGCTTCAGAGCGGGTGGTGGAGAAGCACGAGCGGGGTGAGGAGGGCTGCCCCTCGTCTCTGCTCGGCCGGTTGTGCGAGTGGGGTCGTGCCCAGGGCTGTGGCTTCTGCGATCCGGGTAGCGCCGTGAACAAAGCGGGAATGGTGCTTGTAGGAGTCTGAGTGGGACGGGATGCGATCAGGAGTGGCAAGAACATACAGGAGAGCAAGCTAGCTGGGCTCGTGATGGAGGCTTTATGGCCGAGCTGATGAGGGAAGGGGTGTGCAGTGTGACAGAGAAGAGCCAAGGAACGCTGTCACTTTAGGAAGCAGTATGGAAAAACCTGAAATCTGTCGCAGAGGTTTGTGGGAGGGCTCCTCTGGAAAGTTGTGTGTCCAGAAGCCCACCTTGTGGGGATGGAATGTTGTTTCTGCGTTTGATATTAAAAAGTAGCAATTGGTTGGAAGAAGTAGAACACAATGCATTTGTATTCTGTCACTTATCCTTAGAAATAGTTGATCTAAGAAGTAAAATACTGTATATGTTAGCGGCATGTTTTAGAAACATTGCAGAACTATATTTAGTAATCTGCTTTATCAGAGATACCGTCCTAGGAAATTATTTGGATATTTCCTACAATTTGGGGGCTCGTCCGGGATAATTATCGCCCCTCGGGGGTTTCCCCCGCTGCCCTGGACAGGATAGGTGCACCCCGCTGATTTCAGCGGTCCTGTCTGGGTGGTGAGGTGACTCCTTGGGACGGCCGATAAGAAACCGAGACTGTTACATAAAGGCCGGGCTCTGAGAAAGCCAAGGGGCAGGTAGGCACGGGTATTGACCCCTGGAGACCCGGTAACTTCGTGCACGGACCAAGGTAAGGGAGTTTGATTCTTGCCTTGGGGGTCGGTGGAGACTCGGGTGAGTCTCGGCAGGGAGCTGTTGCTGTACGGTACCCTGTGCACTTGACGAAGTGCCAGCAATACACCCCTATTAATCCAGGAATCGGAGCGAAATTAGATCAATTTCTAGGGCTTAATTTCTACTTATGGATGAAAATGATGTTTATCACTGATATGTTGTTTATTGGAGAAGGAGGTGGGCAGCTATGCAAGCGTGGGAAATGAATACAGAGGGAAGGTTGGACCCCGGAGGGAGGCAGAGAGAGGAAGGATCCTGAGGATAAATTGTACTGATTATTGTCACTGTCTTTGTGATTGTTAAATGTTTATGTCATGAAAGTGTTATGTTATGTCATGTTATGTTACGTTATGTTATGTTATGTCATGTATGAGGTTGTTATGGAACAGAGGGTGTCTAAAGAGATACCGAGAAGACCCCCTGGGTTGTATTTAGGCTTTTAGGCTCACTGGAGAAATATTGCTGGTGAGCCAGGGGGAAATATTGAATTTAAAAAAAAAAAAAGCAACCGGAACATAAATGAGTAATGGGACCGGTTTTACAATTGAGTACCCTAATCATAAGACCAAGTGCTGGGTGTTTGTAGAAGTTGAAGAACTGTGTTGTTTGATTTGTGGATTTTGAAGGCAGTAGGAGAAACTGTCTCGATGCTGTATGGAAGTGCATTTGTTAATGGTACATGGAAATGTAATTGGGAGTACAAATAGCAGAATTGTAAAAACTAACAAACAAAAAAAAAATTGGCAACAAGGTTAAGGAAAACAGTGAGTGTGAGATATTAGAGTTTGGGTCGGCACGAGAACACACCCCCACACTAACCCCCCCACCGCGGCTTGTAAGAACAACTCGGAGTGAGAGAAAGAGCTGGGAGCGAGAGCTTCCCGCTGTAACTGTGCAGGGTGTGTGACTTGTGGATGGGGATGGGACGGGACAGTGAGAGTGAGAATAGCTGTCATCTGCAGAGATCTCGGGAAACCCGACATCCCAGTGTGAGCACCGGAATCCTGGGGAGGGAAGGGGGTGGAACAGAAATTACTAACGTTGTATTTCAGTAATGATGAAAGTCTGGAAAGTGAGAAGGGTTTGGGAAAAACACAGGCTGAGGAAGGCAAAGTTGAGCAAGGTGTAACAGGGATGTCCTTACCTAGAAGAAGAGGTAAGGGGGAGCCTGGAAGGGCTCAGGGTGAGTTCCACCCCTACTGGACTGAAAGCAGCTGGGGAAGCAGGGTAGAGAGTTCATTTTCTGATACGGGTGCCTCTTACTGTGTGCTACATCAAGAATTACTACCCGTAGATGATTTTTGTAATAGTTGTAGGAGCTACTGGCAAGAGAAGTTTCCTTTTTTGGGGACCAGTTAAATACAGGTTAGGAGAACAAGTAGGAATACATAAATTCTTGTACATGCCAGGTTCTCTAAAACCATTGGCATGATGTATTAGAACAGTTGAATGTAGAGATTAAATTTAGTAAAAAAAATTGGAGGCAATTGTCAAGCAAGACCAATTGACTGAAAATTTTAAGTCTGGCTTTAACACAAACTGGGAAAAGCAATGTTGTACCCCCAGAAGTTATGTAAATCCCAAATCAGGTATATACAGGATTTGCAGGCATCAGGAATGCCTGGCAGAGAGAAAATTAAAAAAAAAAAAAGCAAGGCAACTCAATAAAGGTTAAGTTATAGACAGGAGTCAGCCCAGCCAGGGTAAAGCAATGCCCTTTTAGGATACGAGATTGTAGGAGGGAGGATAAAAGAAATAATGGATAACTTTTTGGATTGGCAAGAGCTATAGTTTGGTAAAAGATTTGAGGGCAATTAATAGAAATGTTGAAGATATGCAACCCATGGTGGTAAATCCATGCACTTTACTAACCAAGTTGAGGAATAAGTAGGTGGGGTTTGCCGTTCTGGATTTGAAGTACACCTTTTTCTGCCTGGTTTTGCTAAAGAAAGTCTAAAATTATTTGCCTTTGAATAAGAAAACTCCAATATGGGGAAAATAAATAAATAAATAAATAATAATAATAATAAAATAATTAAAAAAAAAAAATTCAGTTAACCTGGACAGTGTTACCCAGGGTAGAGAGAACAACCATATGATTTTTGAGAACTGGTTAGCCTGTGAGCCTGAGATTTGGGTTCCTCTATCCCACGGTGGAACTTTACTGCAGTACGTGGATGCCACAGTAACCGAGGAGGACTGTGTACAATGGACTGTGAGTTTGCTGAATTTCTTGATTTAAATGGCTATCAAGTTTCTCAACAGAAAGCACAACTGATCAAAGAGAAGGAAGCAATTTGCTGAACGCCCAGAACACCAACAAAGAGCTACCTCCGAGCCAGCAGTGTGCAACTGCAGGGAGGCTGCCTATGCCAGTTGGTCAGACCTACAGGAGGAACCACCGGACGACGCTGAGGATTCCTGGATTCATCGACAGAAGCAGTTTTGCGAGACAAGAAAACAGTAAGGCAAGATATGCAGTAACTGCTACTGACAAGGTATATGAAACAAAACCATTAGCTGTGGGGACTTCCGCTCAGAAGGCTGAAATAACTGCCTTGACAAGAACCTGAAATATATGGACAGATGCTAAATATGCCTTTGGGGTGGTACCCACTCATGGTACCGTCTGCAAAGAGCGAGGGTTGCTTACACACAAGGAAAACAAAGTCAGCATGATGTAAATCTACCAAAGAGCAGCATGGCTGTTATACACTGTGGAGGACACCAGAATAGTGGCACTGTACAGGAAACTGGGAATATAATGGTGGATCAGGTGGCAGAACAGGCAGCTGAAGGAAAAGAAATTGGTGAACTGGCTTTAATTCCAGATGGTAAACTTAAAATATCTGAACCTTAATCAGTGTCTGTAAGGTATTTTACAGAGGATAGGAATCTAATTAATGATTTAGAAGAGAAGAGAGCAAGCTGACACATGGGTGTATACCCAGATGGACACATTGTTGTGCCCTTTAGTATTTTATAGAATTTGGTTCTGAGGGAACATAATAAAACATATGGGGGGGTACAGACACCAGAAAGTAACTGTATAATCCTAGTACCAGGAACGGGGTACAAGTGGGGTAGAGAGAAAAGGGATGACACTACCACTTTTTGAAAACACTGAATTGAGATTAGGGAGCAAGACAATAACAGGACAATTATTGTATGTACCTGATGCAGGTACTAATTTGTTGGGGAGAGATCTTATGATGAAGTTGGGTATACAAATAATAACCTGTCAGGAGGGAATTACAGTATCAATGAATGTGTTAACTGAGACAGATGAGAAAGATACAGATCCCATGGTCTGGGCAAAGGAAGGGAACAGGGGAGTTGAAAATAAGCCCTTTAAAAATAAAGCTGAAGGAAAAATGAGGTACTGCAGTTTGAAACTAAAGATATGTTTCTTAAGAACTATATACTTGGATTGTCTTCCTCACTATTGTCTCTCAGTATCCAAGGACTGTTAGCGCAGACACCACCTCTGGAATCTCCGATTCATCCATTCCAACCTGGAGCCTGGGTCCTCATCCAGATCTGGAAGGAGGCAAAGTTGCAACCCAACCGGGAAGGACTGTTCCAAGTACTTCTGACAACAGAAACAGCTGTCAGGACGGCGGAGAAAGGTCGGACTCACTACACTTGAGTAAAACCCTCCACTAACCCTAAAGCGTGGGAAACTGTTGCTATGGAGGATCCTCTAAAGATAAAAATTAGAAAGAAATTGTAAATAAACTAATCTATATATATTTTTTTCCTTTCATAACCAGTATAGGTAGAGAGGTGTTTAGGATACATATATATATATTTGTACTTCTAGTAGAGTATATCCTATTCTTCACTATAGTAATGGTATAGATGTTTAGGAGTTAATAATGGTGCAGGAGAGGGACCAATTAGTAGTTTTGATTCTGACAGTGATCACCTTTAAAGAATGTCTTAGTCAACTGATTGCCTGGGGAAAGATGACCTGCAGAGGGGAGCAGGAGGATACCCTGTTAAGATGTGGGTGAATGTAACAAGGAGAGAAACGCCTCAGACTGTCACATTTGATGCTTGCAGTGTGATAGCCTGCAGGAGCTTAAGTGCCCAACGACAACTGAGTCATGAAGAGAAATACCTGTGTCCTGAACTAGGCATGAATAAGAGATCCCCTTGTGGGGGATGGAATAATGTATGGTGGACAACTGCCTATCAAGGCTGGACATATACCCCAGGATATTCGATACGATGCAATCACACGCCCTAAAAGAACAGATTAGTATGTTTAGGGGAATTGTCCAACCAGACTGCCAGGCCTTGCAGTGTAATCCAGTGACAATAACAATTAGCAAGGCCGATAGCCTTATCATCACCTTTGGGATTGGAATAAACGTTTGGGGAATAGACCCAGTAGCTAGATTCAGAGTAGCTGTATGGGATTCATTGCCTGATCATACTCGAAAGGCTCAGGATAAGAAAAAGAGAGAGAAAAATCCCTCTGAAAGTCCTGCGGCTGTAGTAATTATGGAAATAAAAGATCTCAGACAAACATTTGAAATTGAGACAGGATACAGAGATGTGAATGCCTGGGTAGAATGGATAAAGTATACTGTCCTGAGTCTCAACCATAGCAATTGCTATGCTTGCGCATCAGGACGGCCTGTAGCTCAGGTAGTACCCCTTCCTCTGGGATGGACCAGGGATTCCCAAGGGATGCAATGTATGATCGCCCTGTACCAGGAGAAAACCGCCTGGGGAAATGAAGCCTGTAAATCACTCTCCCTATTGTTTCCCCTGATATTGGAGATGGATGCCAAAATCCCTCCTGCATTCTCCATGGCCATAGGTAACCATACAGCTTGTCTCTCAAGGCAGGGTGTGAGGGCTACCAGGCCTGGAGGGAATTTCTCACTATGCAGTGAAACCTTGGATGTTACAAAGGATTTAGCGGGAAACTATTCAAGGCTGGGAATCCCTAGAGCGGATCTCTGGTGGTATTGCGGTGGGAAGATCTTACGGTCCATTCTCCCATCTAATTGGGGAGGTACCTGTGCGCTTGTTCAACTGGCTATACCGTTCACTTTGGCATTTGAGAAGGATCTATCACACATTTGAAAAAGGAACAAAAGGAGCCTGGGAGCCCCATTTGATGATGATACAATATAGATAGACACAATTGGGGTGCCCGGAGGCGTCCCTGATGAATTTAAGGCTAGAAATCAATTTCTGCAGGATTTGAATCTCTATTCTGGTGGGTGACAATGAACAAAAGTGAAGATTGGATAAGCTACATCTCTTACAATCAGCAGAGATTTATAAACTATACAAAGGAGGCAATAAAGGGAATTGCAGAACAATTGGGTGCTAAAAGCAGGATGACCTGTAGCCATATCGAATAGGATCGCCCTAGACATGATACTAGCTGAAAAAGGGTGTGTGTGTGTAATGTTGGGCACTCATTGCTGTACCTTTATCGCAAATAACACGGCCCCAGATAGCACGATAACTAGAGCATTGCGGGGCTTACTACTCTTGCTAGGGAATTAGCCGAAAACTCTGGAAGAGATAGCTCCCTCACTGGGTGTTTGGTGTTCTGGTTTGGCAAAGGGAAAGGGATGATTGTATCCATAGTTACTTCTTTGACTGTGGTAGCAGGAGTCCTGACGGCCATCGGTTGCTGCATTATCCCCTGTGTGGGGGATTGGTGCAGCGATTAATAGAAACTGCGCTGCTGAAGCAAACAGTAGTGGAACCACCACCGTACCTGGATAAAATAATGATATTAGACGAAATGGAAAACGAAGAAAGTGAAGAGGTCTTTAGAATCGTACTTTAAAAAGGGGAGAATTGCAGAAATCTACACTTCGAAAGAAAAAGAGGGGGGAATTGTGGGAATGGGATGTTGTTTCTGCCTTTGATATTAAAAAGTAGCAATTGGTTGGAAGAAGTAGAACACAATGCATTTGTATTCTGTCACTTATCCTTAGAAATAGTTGATCTAAGAAGTAAAATACTGTATATGTTAGCGGCATGTTTTAGAAATTTGGGGGCTCGTCCGGGATAATTATCTCCCCTCGGGGGTTTCCCCCGCTGCCCTGGACAGGATAGGTGCACCCCGCTGATTTCAGCGGTCCTGTCTGGATGGTGAGGTGACTCCTTGGGACGGCCGATAAGAAACCGAGACTGTTACATAAAGGACGGGCTCTGAGAAAGCCAAGGGGCAGGTAGGCACGGGTACTGACCCCTGGAGACCCGGTAACTTCATGCACGGACCAAGGTAAGGGAGTTTGATTCTTGCCTTGGGGGTCGGTGGAGACTCGGGTGAGTCTCGGCAGGGAGCTGTTGGTGTACGGTACCCTGGATACTTGACGAAGTGCCAGCAGTACACCCCTATTAATCCGGGAATCGGAGCGAGGTGCTCCGGAGGGATTGGCCCTAAATCCGAGAGTCGGAGTGTGGTAACCTGTGAGCTGGGGAGTTCACAGCAGCGTTCTGGAGGGATGGGGAATAGGAGCTCCGTAGAACAGGGGAAAATGGCCCCAAATTCGTGCCTAGAGATTGCCCCTTGGGAAAGAAGCTTCAGAATTGGAAAATAATCCCCAGATCGGGGAAAAGAACAGGGAAAAGATGTTTAAATACTGTATATAGACATAGCCCAGAGAGCCACTACAGGGAAAATAATGATTTTGACCAAAATAGGGGTCTGACAAAGATTGGGCCTGTCAGACTTTGTATTTATACGTAAACAGTAAGACTCCTTTTTCTGAAGCAGAATTGGCTTATGTTGCTGAATGGGTGCAAGAAGTAATAAAAAAAAAAAAAAAAAAAATCCTCACAAGGAGGAGTCGAATTTCAAAAGAAAAAGGAAAGAGAAGCAGAAAGATCACAAATGGGATCCCTTAGATAACTTCCCCCCCTCAATTTCTAAAGCAATGCAAGCGACAGAGAAGATGCCCTCTCAATTACTGAGGGAGTTGGAGTAATGTGAATGGGACCTGGAGAGCTTTCCTTTCTCTAACACTAACCCTACTAATACTTCACTTTATCCTTTAGGGCAGTCTCCTTAGGTCAAGGGAAAATAGGATATGCTAATGCTTGCCTTTTTTTTACTAGAAGAAAAGTCAGGAATTTCAAGAATTCCTTAATTGAGGATCCTATAAGTGTCGCAGAACAATTAGATCAATTTCTAGGGCTTAATTTCTACTTATGGATGGAAATGATGTTTATCATTGATATGTTGTTTATTGGAGAAGGAGGTGGGCAGCTATGCAAGTGTGGGAAATGAATACAGAGGGAAGGTTGGACCCCGGAGGGAGGCAGAGAGAGGAAGGATCCGGAGGATAAATTGTACTGATTATTGTCACTGCCTTTGCAATTGTTAAATGTTTATGTTGTGAAAGTGTTATGTTATGTCATGTTATGTTATGTTATGTCATGTTATGTCATGTATGAGGTTGTTATGGAACAGAGGGTGTCTAAAGAGATACCGAGAAGACCCCCTGGGTTGTATTTAGGCTTTTAGGCTCACTGGAGAAATATTGCTGGTGAGCCAGGGGGAAATATTGAATTTAAAAAAAAAAAAACAACCGGAACATAAATGAGTAATGGGACCGGTTTTACAATTGAGTACCGTAATCATAAGACCAAGTGCTGGGTGTCTGTAGAAGTTGAAGAACTGTGTTGTTTGATTTGTGGATTTTGAAGGCAGTAGGAGAAACTGTCTCGATGCTGTATGGAAGTGCATTTGTTAATGGTACATGGAAATGTAATTGGGGGTACAAATAGCAGAATTGTAAAAACTAACAAACAACAAAAAAAATTGGCAAAAAGGTTAAGGAAAACAGTGAGTGTGAGATATTAGAGTTTGGGTCGGCACGAGAACACACCCCCGCACTAACCCCCCCACCGCGGCTTGTAAGAACAACTCGGAGTGAGAGAAAGAGCTGGGGGCGAGAGCTTCCTGCTGTAACTGTGCAGGTGTGTGACTTGTGGATGGGGATGGGACGGGACAGTGAGAGTGAGAATAGCCGTCATCTGCAGAGATCTCGGGAAACCCGACATCCCAGTGTGAGCACCGGAATCCTGGGGAGGGAAGGGGGTGAAACAGAAATTACTAACGTTGTATTTCAGTAATGATGAAAGTCTGGAAAGTGAAAAGGGTTTGGGAAAAATGCAGGCTGAGGAAGGCAAAGTTGAGCAAGGTGTAACAGGGATGTCCTTACCTAGAAGAAGAGGTAAGGGGGATCCTGGAAGGGCTCAGGGAGAGTTCCACCCCTACTGGACTGAAAGCAGTTGGGGAAGCAGGGTAAGGAGTTTATTTTCTGATACGGGTGCCTCTTACCCTGTGCTACATCAAGAAATATTACCCGTAGATGATTTTTGAAATACTTGTAGGAGCTACTGACAAGAGAAGTTTCCTTTTTTGGGGACCAATTAAATACAGGTTAGGAGAACAAATAGGAATACATAAATTCTTGTACATGCCAGGTTCTCTAAAACCATTACTTGGGCATGATGTATTAGAACAGTTGAATGTAGAGATTAAATTCAGTAGAGAAAATTGGAGGCAATTGTCAAGCAAGACCAATTGACTGAAAATTTTAAGTCTGGCTTTAACACAAACTGGGAAAAGCAATGTTGTACCCCCAGAAGTTATGTAAATCCTAAATCAGGTATATACAGGATTGCAGGCATCAGGAATGCCTGGCAGAGAGAAAATTAAAAAAAAAAAATAAAAGCAAGGCAACTCAATAAAGGTTAAGTTATAGACAGGAGTCAGCCCAGCCAGGGTAAAGCAATGCCCTTTTAGGATACGAGATTGTAGGAGGGAGGATAAAAGAAACAATAGATAACTTTTTGGATTGGCAAGAGCTGTGAGTTTGCTGAATTTCTTGATTTAAATGGCTATCAAGTTTCTCAACAGAAAGCACAACTGATCAAAGAGAAAGAAGCAATTTGCTGAACGCCCAGAACACCAACAAAGAGCTACCTCCAAGCCAGCAGTGTGCAACTGCAGGGAGGCTGCCTATGCCAGTTGGTCAGACCTACAGGAGGAACCACCGGACGACGCTGAGGATTCCTGGATTCATCGACAGAAGCAGTTTTGTGAGACAAGAAAACAGTAAGGCAAGATATGCAGTAACTGCTACTGACAAGGTAAATGAAGCAAAACCATTAGCTGTGGGGACTTCCGCTCAGAAGGCTGAAATAACTGCCTTGACAAGAACCTGAAATATATGGACAGATGCTAAATATGCCTTTGGGGTGGTACCCACTCATGGTACCGTCTGCAAAGAGCGAGGGTTGCTTACACACAAGGAAAACTAATTCAGCATGATGTAAATCTACCAAAGAGCAGCATGGCTATTATACATTGTGGAGGACACCAGAATAGTGGCACTGTACAGGAAACTGGGAATATGATGGTGGATCAGGTGGCAGAACAGGCAGCTGAAGGAAAAGAAATTGGTGAACTGGCTTTAATTCCAGATGGTAAACTTAAAATATCTGAACCTTAATCAGTGTCTGTAAGGTATTTTAAAGAGGATAGGAATCTAATTAATGATTTAGAAGGGAAGAGAGCAAGCTGACAGATGGGTGTATACCCAGATGGACACATTGTTGTGCCCTTTAATATTTTATAGAATTTGGTTCTAAGGGAACATAATAAAACATATGGGGGGGTACAGACACCAGAAAGTAACTGTATAATCCTAGTACCAGGAACGGGGTACAAGTGGGGTAGAGAGAAAAGGGATGACACTACCACTTTTTGAAGACACTGAATTGAGATTAGGGAGCAAGACAATAACAGGACAATTATTGTATGTACCTGATGCAGGTACTAATTTGTTGGGGAGAGATCTTATGATGAAATTGGGTATACAAATAATAACCTGTCAGGAGGGAATTACAGTATCAATGAATGTGTTAACTGAGACAGATGAGAAAGATAGAGATCCCATGATCTGGGCAAGGGAAGGGAACAGGGGAGTTGAAAATAATCCCTTTAAAAATAAAGCTGAAGGAAAAATGAGGTACTGCAGTTTGAAACTAAAGATATGTTTCTTAAGAACTATATACTTGGATTGTCTTCCTCACTATTGTCTCTCAGTATCCAAGGACTGTTAGCACAGACACCACCTCTGGAATCTCCGATTCATCCATTCCAACCTGGAGCCTGGGTCCTCATCCAGATCTGGAAGGAGGCAAAGTTGCAACCCAACCGGGAAGGACTGTTCCAAGTACTTCTGACAACAGAAACAGCTGTCAGGACGGCGGAGAAAGGTCGGACTCACTACACTTGAGTAAAACCCTCCACTAACCCTAAAGCGTGGGAAACTGTTGCTATGGAGGATCCTCTAAAGATAAAAATTAGAAAGAAATTGTAAATAAACTAATCTATATATACTTTTTTCCTTTCATAACCAGTATAGGTAGGGAGGTGTTTAGGATACATATATATATATTTGTACTTCTAGTAGAGTATATCCTATTCTTCACTATAGTAATGGTATAGATGTTTAGGAGTTAATAATGGTGCAGGAGAGGGACCAATTAGTAGTTTTGATTCTGACAGTGATCACCTTTAAAGAATGTCTTAGTCAACTGATTGCCTGGGGAAAGATGACCTGCAGAGGGGAGCAGGAGGATACCCTGTTAAGATGTGGGTGAATGTAACAAGGAGAGAAACGCCTCAGCCTGTTACATTTGATGCTTGCAGTGTGATAGCCTGCAGGGGCTTAAGTGCCCAACGACAACTGAGTCATGAAGAGAAATACCTGTGTCCTGAACTAGGCATGAATAAGAGATCCCCTTGTGGGGGATGGAATAATGTATGGTGGACAACTGCCTATCAAGGCTGGACATATACCCCAGGGATATTCGATACGATGCAATCACACGCCCTAAAAGAACAGATTAGTATGTTTAGGGGAATTGTCCAACCAGACTGCCAGGCCTTGCAGTGTAATCCAGTGACAATAACAATTAGCAAGGCTGATAGCCTTATCATCACCTTTGGGATTGGAATAAACGTTTGAGGAAGAGACCCAGTAGCTAGATTCAGAGTAGCTGTATGGGATTCATTGCCTGATCATACTCGAAAGGTTCAGGATAAGAAAAAGAGAGAGAAAAATCCCTCTGAAAGTCCTGCGGCTGTAGTAATTATGGAAATAAAAGATCTCAGACAAACATTTGAAATTGAGACAGGATACAGAGATGTGAATGCCTGGGTAGAATGGATAAAGTATACTGTCCTGAGTCTCAACCATAGCAATTGCTATGCTTGCGCATCAGGACGGCCTGTAGCTCAGGTAGTACCCCTTCCTCTGGGATGGACCAGGGATTCCCAAGGAATGCAATGTATGATCACCCTGTACCAGGAGAAAACCGCCTGGGGAAATGAAGCCTGTAAATCACTCTCCATATTGTTTCCCCTGATATTGGAGATGGATGCCAAAATCCCTGCTGCATTCTCCATGGCCATAGGTAACCATACAGCTTGTGTCTCAAGGCAGGGTGTGAGGGCTACCAGGCCTGGAGGGAATTTCTCACTATGCAGTGAAACCTTGGATGTTACAAAGGATTTAGCGGGAAACTATTCAAGGCTGGGAATCCCTAGAGCGGATCTCTGGTGGTATTGCGGTGGGAAGATCTTACGGTCCATTCTCCCATCTAATTGGGGAGGTACCTGTGTGCTTGTTCAACTGGCTATACCGTTCACTTGGCATTTGAGAAGGATCTATCACACATTTGAAAAAGGAACAAAAGGAGCCCGGGAGCCCCATTTGATGATGATACAATATATATAGACACAATTGGGGTGCCCGGAGGCGTCCCTGATGAATTTAAGGCTAGAAATCAATTTCTGCAGGATTTGAATCTCTATTCTGGTGGGTGACAATGAACAAAAGTGAAGATTGGATAAGCTACACCTATTACAATCAGCAGAGATTTATAAACTATTCAAAGGAGGCAATAAAGGGAATTGCAGAGCAATTGGGTGCTAAAAGCCGGATGACCTGTAGCCATATCGAATAGGATCGCCCTAGACATGATACTAGCTGAAAAAGGGTGTGTGTGTGTAATGTTGGGCACTCATTGCTGTACCTTTATCGCAAATAACACGGCCCCAGATAGCACGATAACTAGAGCATTGCGGGGCTTACTACTCTTGCTAGGGAATTAGCCGAAAACTCTGGAAGAGATAGCTCCCTCACTGGGTGTTTGGTGTTCTGGTTTGGCAAAGGGAAAGGGATGATTGTATCCATATTTACTTCTTTGACTGTGGTAGCAGGAGTCCTGACGGCCATCGGTTGCTGTATTATTCCCTGCGTGGGGGATTGGTGCAGCGATTAATAGAAACTGCGCTGCTGAAGCAAACAGTAGTGGAACCACCACCGTACCTGGATAAAATGATGATATTAGACGAAATGGAAAACGAAGAAAGTGAAGAGGTCTTTAGAATTGTACTTTAAAAAGGGGAGAATTGCAGAAATCAACACTTTGAAAGAAAAAGAGGGGGGAATTGTGGGAATGGAATGTTGTTTCTGCATTTGATATTAAAAAGTAGCAATTGGTTGGAAGAAGTAGAACATAATGCATTTGTATTCTGTCACTTATCCTTAGAAATAGTTGATCTAAGAAGTAAAATACTGTATATGTTAGCGGCATGTTTTAGAAACATTATTACTGAATTATGTGATTAATTCTTTCTTGCAGAACTGTAATAGTTGTTAAATGTTCCAAACAATGCGAGTATAGTGTGCTAAGGATTAGAAAACATATTGTAGAGCTGTTCTGTTAGGATAAGAAACTCTCAGCAAAAGAAAGACAGATTTAGCAAACATCAAAGAAGTCAGGGCCTCTGCACAAGGCCGGACTGTCTCACTCCGTGAGAAGGTTGGGGTGTGAAGGCAGGCACCAGGATACTGCCCTGCCTCTCTCCCAGGCTTCTCTTTGTAGAAAGAAGGACAAGCAGATATCCGCAAAATAATGATCAGATGTGGAATAAGTTAATTAACTACAGATTTACGCTTACGCAGCAAAAATTGATGTTTGTCCAGTGTTTGCATGTTTAGTGAAGCGTCGAGAAGATTGTGAACCTGAAGTGCTCAGCCAATGAGGAACCAGGGGAGTAAGAGATAAGCGTCGGGGAATAGGGAATAAAAGAGGTAACTCTGTTTTCTGTGTGCTCTCCTGCTTGCAGGAGGCCCGCCATTGCAATTGCGAATAAAATCTGCTTTATTAGAGATACCGTCCTAGAAAATTATTTGGATATTTCCTACAACCTGAAGGGCCGCTGCATCAATGCACGCAGTGTGGGGAATAAGCAAGGGCTGTTGGCACCCGTGGTGTGCTTGGGAAACTTTGATCTTACCGCCATCACGGCAACGTGGTGGGATGGCTCACATAACTGGAACACCACCATGAAGGGCATTAAACCTTTTAGAAGGGGTAGACAAGTGGGAGGGCTGAAGGAGCTGGAGTCTGTGTTAAGCAGCAGATAGACTATGAGGAGCTCCCTCTCAGAAACAGGAACAGGTGGAGAGCCTGTGGGTTAAAACTTAGGGGTGGGGCCAATAAAGGACAGCTGGTGGTCAGAGTCTGCTACAGACCAGCTGATGAAGAGGAGCCTCTTGATGGGGCCTTCCTGCATCAGCTACGAGACCCTTCATGCTCGCAGGCTCTCATCGTAATGGGAGATTTCAGTTGCCTGCATATCCGCTGTCAGGACAGCACGGTGACCTGTAAGCAATCTTGGAGACTCCTTAGAGAAGTCCTTAGAGACAAGGTAGGGGAACAAAGCTGGCTGCTCTTTACAGATGCCTTTCTGAGAGCGAGAGCTTTCCATCCGTCAGAATAAGAAAGCAGGCAGGGGAGGTAGAAAAGCGGCATGGCTTGGCAAGGGCCTGCTGGTCAAAGCAAGGGAAAAGAAGGGCAAGTACAGGCAGTGGAAGCAAGGGTGCATCACCTGGGAAGAATACAGGGATGCTGTGTGGACTTGCAGAGATGGGATTAGGAAAGCCAAGGCACAGATGGAATTGAACTTGGCGAGGAATGTGGAAAACAACAAGAGGGAAATCTACCAGTACGCAGGTCAGAAGAGATAGGCCAAAGAAAGTGTACCTCCTCTGCTAACTGAGAGAGAAAAACTGGCTACAGCAGCTATGGAGAAGGCTGAGGTACTCAGTGTGTTCTTTGCCTCAGTCATCGCTTGCAGCCAGGATTCTCACATCCCTGAGCCTCAACCTCTAGGTGGGAGCTGTGGGAGCAAACTACCCCCACTGTGAGGACAGAACAAGAGCAAGACTACCTTTGAGACTGAATTGGTACATCTGGTCCATGGGGCCAGATGATGTGCATTCCAAAGTCGTAGCGGAGCTGGCTGATGTGGCTGCTGAACCGCTCTCCATCATACTTGAGAAGTTGTGGCTGTCAAGCAGAGTCCCCAGGGACTGGAAAGGTGAAAACATCCCTCCCGTTTACAAGCAAGGGAGGAAGGAGAAGCTGAGGAGCTACAGACTGCTGAGCCTTAGCTCTGTGCCTTGGAAGATCAGTCGTGGATCGGTCCTCCTGGAAGTCGTATTAAGGCACATGAGGAATGAGTGGGTGATCTGAGACAGCCAGAATGGCTTCACAAAGGGAAAGTCTTGCCTGACCAATCTGATGGCCTTCTAACTTAAATGAGTAAGTCCATTGTTATGGTAGAGATCTTAAGTAGTGAGCTGTTCATTTATTTAATGCCTTGCCTGCAAGCGAGCTCACTTACAGCGGTGCTTCATACATGTAACAGCCACCAGATGCTCCAGTTTGCAGTGATCCGAGATCAAGTCACTAAGTTTTCTTCAGCACTGCAGCAGCGTTTGACAAAAGTGAGAGTGGTGTTGCTTCTGCTGTTGCTTAGCCTTCCAAATACACCCATTTAAGAACACTGCTACTATTCTCCTTCCAGATATGTCCTCTAAGTACATGGACTACTTGCCCTTCTGAGCACGTCCATTTAAATAAAGTGCTACTTCATAGCTATGTCCTCTTTCTTTGCTAGAGTAAACACTGCTGATTGTTCCAAATTAAGTCCTGTTTTTCTGTCGTAGAAAATCCTGATAGCAGCTGCCTCATAATGGCCAGGGCCCTGTGCCTGGGAGGACAGCAGTTGTTCTTGCTCCTGTCTGGGAAGTGCAGAGCACCGCATGGAATTGGGGAGTCCTGAAGCTGGGAGGCCCTCTCGAGGCCGTCTGTTCCATCACTTCACAGAAAGGCATTTCTGCTGGGTATGTCACTGCTACAGAAGGAAGTGCAGCAGTTGGGATCATTGATTCTGGTTCCTGAGTTTAGTAAGGTGCTCGGTTTTAGGTTTGTTCATAGAGCTCAAACCTGTTAATGAATAACACATTCACTTTAATTTCCACATTTAGTGCCACCATGCAACAGTTTTACTGTGTCTTGTACAAGAAAATGTGGCTCTGTGTTCCCCTCCAGCAACTCTACGTTCCGCACAAGTATCAGGTAATATACAGTAAGTCTTCACTGTGCTAAGAGTAGGAAGGAGAACACTGCTTGACAGCATTTAGAATTTGTCCTTGTGAGAAGCAGGAATAAGTACTCAAAGTCTGGCTGTTGGCAGTTTCAAAGCAGCTTTACAAACAGTTGATGCTTGACGGTACTTTTTTTCCCAATAAAATGAGGCTTATATTACTTTCCCAACATCGTACCACAAGTCAGTCGTAGGAGTGCAGGTCTTGGGATCTTGGTTTTTAGCTTTCTTTGCTTTCATTAATAAGTCTTAGCCTCTCCCTTTTCTTGTGTTTCTCAGGTCAGGGGCCCCTTTCATTCTGAATTCCTCAGAAGAATGCTGTTTGAGTCTGTTCAAATGGCTTAGGTGAAGCTCAGCCGCTTCTGAAGATGTTACTTGGTGAAGCTGATTGTTGAATGCGGAGGAGGTTTTCTACCCGAAGTCCTCATGATGAGAACAAGGTAAGAAAAACAGCAGCCATTTCACAAACAGATGGGCTTGGCAGTGATCTTAGAGAGAGATTGTTCTTTGAAAGCATAATGCTAGTAGCAGTGTTTACGCGACAAGGTCAAGTAAGCAGTGGTTGGTTTGAATCCAGCATGGTACTTGTCCGTGCTATAAAAACACCAGGATCTGTCAGAGGCAGGATGCGGGATTTAAACCTCTTTAACCACGGTGGCAGGTCCTGAAACAAATAAACATGATGTGGGCAGGCTGACCACCATGAAGTTCAGCACATTCCCCGAAGGATATGGAAATCCTGTCACTTCTTCCCTGTATTCTGCTCCTGACCCACACTGGGGAGGAGAACTAGAGTTGTGTAGTTCCATTTACAAGAAAGGGAGCAAGGAGGACCCCGGGAACTACAGGCCGGTGAGTCTCACCTCTGTGCCTGGGAAGATCATGGAACAGATCATCCTGGATGACGTGCTTGATCACATGAGGAAAGGGCGTGTGATCCGTGACAGCCAGCACGGCTTCACCAGAGGAAGGTCATGCTTGACCAATCTGGTGGCCTTTTATGATGGAGTGACAGCATCGGTGGACAAGGGAAAGGCGACCGATGTCATTTACCTGGACTTGAGCAAGGCCTCTGACATGGTCCCCCACCACATCCCTATCTCCAAACTGGAGAGACGTGGATTTGATGGGTGGACCACTCGATGGATAGGATACTGGTTGAAAGGCCGCAGACAGAGGGTGGTCATCAATGGCTCTGTGTCCAGGTGCAGGCTGGTAACGAGTGTCATCCCCCAGGGGTCTGTCTAGGGACTGGTGCTCTTTAACATCTTTATCAATGACATCGATGATGGAATCGAGTGCACCCTCAGCAAGTTTGCTGACGACACCAAGCTGAGTGGTGCGGTCGACATGGTGGAAGGAAGGGATGCCACTCAGAGGGACCTCGAGAGGGTAGAAAGGTGGGCCCGGGTGAACCTGATGAGGTTCAACACGGCAAGGTGCAGAGTTTGGCACTTGGGCCGGAGGAATCCCAGGCATGCATACAGAGTGGAAGGAGCGGTCCTTGAGAGCAGCCCTGTGGAGAAGGACGTGGGGGTCTTGATAGATGAAAAACTTAATATGAGCCAGCAGTATGCGCTTGCAGCTCAGAAGGCAAGTGGTATCCTGGGCTCCATCAAAAGAAGGGTGGCCAGCAGGGACAGGGAGGTGATCGTTCCCCTCTACTCTGCTCTTGTGAGGCCCCATCTGGAATACTGCGTCCAAGTGTGGAGCTGCCAGTACAAAAAAGACAGGGAGCTGTTGGAGAGGGTCCAGAGGAGGGCCACAAAGATGATCAGGGGACTGGAGCACCTCCCCTATGAGGATAGGCTGAAGGAGCTGGGCTTGTTCATCCTGGAGAAAAGAAGGCTGCGGGGTGAGCTCATTGCAGCCTTCCAGTACCTAAAGGGAGCCTACAGAGGGGAGGGGAATCAACTCTTGGAAAGGGTAGATAACTGCAGGACGAGGGGAAATGGTTTTAAGTTGAGGGAGGGGAGATTGAGGTTGGATGTCAGGGGGAAATTCTTTACAGAGAGAGTGGTGAGGTACTGGAACAGCTGCCCAGAGAGGCTGTGGATGCCCCGTCCATCCCTGGAGGTGTTCAAGGCCAGGTTGGATGGGGTCCTGGGCAGCCTGGTCTAGCATTAAATGAGGAGGTTGGTGGCCCTGCATGTGGCAAGAGGGCTGGAGATTTATGATCCTTGAGGTCCCTTCCAACCCTGGCCATTCTGTGATTCTATGAGTTGTGCTTTTCTGAATTCACTGCAGGAATTTCAAATCAGTGCAAGAAAAGAAACAGCATTCTGTACAGGTACACTGTTCTAATGTAAATTAAAGCTGTATACAGAATGTCCCCTCTAAATTTCATTACTGTGTGCATGCCTACGGCTGTACTGCCTAGTGTAGGCAGGGAGGGAGTGATGTTTTTTTCTGGTTAACTAAGAGATCTGGCCATTTCACTGTCTTACAATGGACTTGCTTCTGACCTTTGATTCTATTCTAGAAGAGAGTGACATACTTATTAAATCTCTGACAGAACACAGCTAACGCGCTAGGTTTCACCAAGTTAGTTAGTTGAGCCAAGCGCAGTAACATCCTTACAGTTTTCAAGGTGCAGAATCAGTGTAGAAGTTGAGAGCCGGGACAAATCTCAGCACATTGCTAAAGAGCTGTGAGCCTTTATTTGCTGAGCACATGTACTCCACCTCTCTTCCATATTCAAAGGTTGCGATGGACTCTAGAGTTCAGCTGCACGGAGTTCAGACTGTGACGGTGCTCAGGGCCAAGCTCTCATCCCATTGTGCTGGCCTGGACCAAAGCACACGGATGTCAGCCACATCTGCTTGCCCTCATGTGTGGTGAAACACAACTGCGGTAGTACTAACCACTCACACAAACAAAACTTGGTCAAAAGCTGTCTTTTACGGTTGATAAGTGGAATCAGTACTTCAGTACTGGAATTTCCAGTAGCTCATTTGTAACATTTTTGCTTTTACTGTTAATGTATAGGAGGATTTTCATCACTACTGTGCTTGGATACTGGAACTTATCCATAGGTAACACATGTCATGTAGTTGGGAAAAAGAAAAAGAAAAAAGAAACAACACAAAAAACGAACATGGCTTAACAAGGCGAAGAAGCAAAGTCATTTTGAAAATAAAATAGCTGATACCACTAGTGAGTCACAGTGCAATCAACGGATTAATGAAACAACGACATTATACAGAATATTTAGACGAGATAAATATTCTGTAAATTCACTAAACGTGAACAGGAAAATAAAAACTAAAGCGGAGCTCTGGGGAATCCCACGAGTGACTGGCCGCCAGCCTGATGTAACCCATCTACTATAAGCCTTTGGGCTCAACCCAGTCTTGTCCCCAGGTCCTGCTGTGGGCAGCTCACTCTTGTCCTCAAGGCTGGATGCTGCCTTTTGGCTGCATCCCTCCCTGCAGGCCACGGCCCAGCTCTTGGGAGCTCCCAGCTCTGCTGTGATGGCTCCAGGTGTCGTGCCAGGCCCCCGGAGCATCTCTGAGAAGGGCTTTTGAGACTCATGAGGGTGTCACACGCTCAAATTGCCTGATGAAAGTTGCATGGGACTGCTGCATCTTTGGAGCAGTGGAAGTGCGATATTTTTATTTTTAATGAACTTCCATGGCAAAGTTTATGTGGAATGCTTCTCCAGTGCAGAAACATACAGTGCTAGCCTTGTGTGGGAAAAGCTGAGATTATAGGAGGAGCAATGGAAGTCCCAGGTGAGCGATGAGAAGGAAGGCAGATGGGAGGGGCTGAGGTGAAGACTGCCCTAAACTCTGTGGAGAAAACAAAAGGCTTTGACTACATATTCAGATTTCATCAGGCATAGGTCTGGATGACCATGAGTTAGAGGCTGTGGATATTGCTGATTGTGAAAGCTTAAAATAACACACTTGGGTGTTCTTAGTGTTTTTTTCTCCCAGGTTGCATCAAGTGGGCGTGTCTTCCCTTCCATTATGGTGTAAGCACGGAACGGATGCGTACGGTTGCTTGGGTCACAGTCGTTGCTGGGATGGGAAGGCCTGGCCTACAGCTCGGTACCAGACCTGGTGCTCTGCTGTGCGTGCTGCACTCGCAGATTGAGCTCTGGGCCTTCCTTTGCGAAGATAACGCTGTGAGATCACGTTGGAAGCAGCGCTGTGCTGTGGACGTGAGCTGGTTGCAGCTTAGGCTGAGCGGGCTGAACAGGTGAGTTGAATTGGTCGCTGATGGATGCTGGAAGGTGTTTCAGGAGAAAAGCCAGGCTGGGGACCTTTTGGTCCTTGCGCTGCCCTTGCCACTTCCCACCGCACACCCTGCCAAGTGATTGTTGCCAGGGGTATTGGATTCCATTTCAGATTCCGTAAGAGCACTGATTTCAGAAAGAAAGCAAGAAAGATGGAAAGACAGAAAGAAAGAGAGAAAGAAAGACAGAAAGAAAGAGAGCGTATTCTCCCCGAATGCCCCTGTGCCCTGAGAGCAGGCACAGCAGCTGTAGCAGCAGCCTGCCTCTGGCAGGGATTGCCGGTGCCTGGTCAGCCACCAAGGAGGAAAATGACAGAACAGGAGAGCAGGTTCTCCCCGTACAAACACAGGAAAGAAGGAGTTCTGGATTAAGGGATAGTTCCTGTATGCATGATGCCAAGGCATTTCCCCTCTCAAGAAACTAATCGAGCAAGAGAAGAAGGCAGGGAAAATGCTTATTGCTCATTATTTTTCACCTCTCGATGCATTCTTTTGTAGGGTTCCTGGATTTCCCTGATCAAGCCAGGAGAAGGCTTCCAGTCCAAGAAGGAGTGAAGGCAGCTCCTTCCAGGAGTGGCAGAAGTCCCTGTGGAGAGATCCTTGAGAACCTGAGCTTGTTCCAGGAATTTCTCCAGCATGGCCAGCCAGGGAGACGGTTCTTACTGCCCTTCCCAGTCCACATCTCGCAAGGTATGCTTGGGTGTCTGTTGCTTTGTTCTTCTTGCTTTTCTGTAGAGTTAAGGTGGTGGGCAGGGTTGTGTAGGAGGATGCCTGCTGCTCTTTGGTTCCCTTAGTAGCCACTTAGCTTCTGAGTTTGGTTCTAAGAATGAGACCTAATGTGATGGTCGATTCTCAAGTTGTGCTCTTTTCTTGTTTGCTTTTTCAGATCCGACTGAATCGTGGTGAGATGTGGAGAAAACGGAAAGCCTCCGAAGGTAAGAACTTCTTGTAATGTAGTGTTGGGGTGCCTTCATCCAAATATGACTGCATGAAGGGCATTTCTGATGTCTGAGAGAGGAAAATTGCAGTTCCGTGCCGGCTGCAGAAATGGCAAAATAATAATCAACAGCCAAGGGGCACATGTAATAAAGTATGCTTGAGAATGGAAAGGTTGTGGTTGACAGTTCTGACATTGTCCTCCAAAGAGCTGTTCTTCAAGTATTCCTTGTTTTCTCTTTGTCTGAAGCTGACGGGAGTGGCATCCCAGCGAAGCGCAGCCTTGCTGAAAGACTGGGAAAGAAGGTGGAGGTTGACAAAGCACCAACAAATGCTACAGGTACTGAGCGGGCGTGGGAATTTGATGCACAGATTTTCTACTTAGGCTTTGTGTTTCTTCTTTCTCGTGATTCTTCTCTTGGCATGTTGCTGGAGCTCTTACTGCGTGGGATTTGAAGTTACCTCTGCTGTTCTAGTCTGAAATGCGACCCCACCGTTGGCATGGATGCAGCCTCCCTCCTTTGTTCCCTTCAGTTTTGTAGTTGAAGTCCCCAGCTGTGGGAAGGAGAGGCTAGGATTGCCCTGTGGACAGACTAGCACGTGGACAGACAATAACTGGACATTCTACATATCACACTTAATTCCTTCAATTTATGAGCGTTTTCATAAAACGCTCTAAAAATTGATTTAAAAGGAAAACCAAAAGCAACCTGGTTCTGTTTTCCTGGAGTGCTGAAACTCTTCTGGTGGCTGCTATCAGAAGTGTGGTCTGGGGATGTGGTATTTTTCCACTTGTGCATCTTCTGTGAGCCCTCGAAAGGAGCAGTATGCTTAGGCACAGGTAGAACAGGAGAGCACTGCTAGGAGCTGGAGTCTGAGATGCTAATGGAGAGATGCAGTCAGAAAGGAACAGGATAGGTTAGCGATTTTGTGTAGCAACTCTCTCTGGATGGGGCTGGTCTTCAAAATGGTACAAGCAGCTCAGCAGAGGAGAGTGATTTGCAGAATGACACTGTCCTGAGATGCATTTCTGTGAACACTGCAGATTGGTTTTTCTTAGTAGTGTGACAGATTTTGGAGACTGGAAGTATTGTTGGAGTCTCTGTACATGTTGGTGCTTCTCGTTTCTCAGTGACCCCAGAGAAGGCTGCTAAGTCTACTGGAGACATCCATGTGAAAACCCTGGAGGAAATCCGCTGGGAGAAAGCAAATCGCCAAGGCGGAACTCCAGCTCAGCTGCAAGCTGAAGGGCAGCGTAAAACCGAAGAGACACGACCTTCCCAGGCAGTTTGCACCTCAGCTTTCTCCCAAGCCCTGCCTCTAAGAAAACGTAGGCGATCAGAAGATGGGCAGCAAAATGCAGACGAGTTGCCTACCAAGAGAAGGGTTCAGGGTGACAACAATCTGCAAAGGATTCTCACTCCATCTGATGCTGGCCAAGTGAAGTTGGAAGAACCAGTGCGTAAAGTGAAGCCTTTGGAGGAAATCCATATCAAAACCCTGGAAGAAATCAAGAGGGAGAAGGCTCTGCGGATGCAGCAGAGGGAAGAAAGTGTGTCAGCTCCTCCAGCCCCACCTGCACCTGCCCCAGCACGGAGGAGATTGATCCGGACCCCAAAGCTAATAGGTAAGAAGTTGCTTTAGTACTTCCCTGGGGAAATGCTGCCCCTATTAGCAAATTGAGTTTGCATTGGGTTTGCTTCTTGTGCAGAAGATGAAAAAGTTCAAGGCTATACAGTCCAGCTTTCTAGAGCGTGTATCGACTTCTTAGAGTAAAGGCCAGTTTCTGTCCAAAAGATCAGGGAATCAAACATCTCACTGTTAAGGTTAGATCAGGTTTGTAAAAAAATAATACGTAAATTTGTAATGGATGAGAGGAGCTCAAATGCTGTGTAGATTGCACACTGCAGCCTTTGTCTCGATGTTGGACACGAGGACATAAACACACATAGGAAACAGAGGTAGTCATGGTTCTTGGTTTTTGCTGCTGAATAACGAGATGTTGTTTGTTTCTCTTCAAGCACCTGCAACAGAAGCAGTGACACACATGGAATGCAGCACATCAGTTCCAGAAGCTGTCTGCGCACCGCCCCAGAAGCGCCCAGCAGCTGAGATGTGTCACTGTGCTGTGAGTGCCACCGCCGATGGCACGGAGGAGCCTGCAGCTAAAACTGCAGCTGTGGTAAGGACCGTGGCTGAAGCTGTCGTGCATCCCCAGTCGTAGTTTCTTGGGGAAGACTCAAACGTTCCACAGGCCTTCTCTGTCCCTGGAAGCCAGGAGCTGCCTGCAGGATTCCTGCAGTAACCCTCCTGTGTTCATTAGAGAAATGGCAGCATTCATGTAATGCTCTGTGATTCCGCCCTTCTGGGATTTCTCTGTGGTGTGAAGGATTTAGTCAGTTAGTGCTGTGTTCTCTAAAGCACTGAAGGTCCTTGGTAACTTTGAAGGGAACCTGAGCTTTCTTCAGGAGCTCTGGGGCTCTGCCTTTGGGTTAAGGCTCGGCAGTGCCAGAGGTGATGCAAGGATGCGTGGAGGAAGAAGCTGCTCAGGAATGTTTCCCTGTGCATGATTCCTGCTGTCTTGTTTCTCCCTAGGCTGCTGCTCCAGCCCTGCCAGAAGACACCCTGGTCACTGTACGTGAAGTAGAGACACCCCCAAACAGGTGATGACCACAACTTGTTTATTTCTTAGTCATGATGTTTTCCATGATCTGTAAGTTCTTGCATGGCTAGGAAAACGGAAGGGTTTGATCTAATTGGTGCCAACAACCGTCAAAGAAATTTGTCATCAGAAATAATGTCCCAACTGCTAGTAGATGCTTGTGCATTTAGATTGTTTTCTTAGTGTTGGTAAGTGTTCAGAGCCTTCTTGGGTTCTGTGAATGCCTGAATGAAGATGAGGTGAAGTTCTTCCAGTTCCTTGTGAGGTGATAAATGAGGAGTGGGCAGCTATGCTTTTGGTGCTCAAGAATGCCACCTCAGGAATCAGATACTTAGACAACGCTGCTAGGAGAACAAAGAGAAGAAGGGAAGGATGGAGATCAGGCTCCTGGCCTGGCAATCAGTCTCTGCTGAGCATGTCATGAGAAAGAGACCTGTAGCATGAACACAGATATCTGTGGAGGTTGACTTCCTAACATTATTACAGTGCAATCAAGGAAGGTGGCAAAGTGCCTCTGGCTACAGAAATTGGACCATGCTTGCTAGGCTCCAAGTGCTCTGTCTTCACAGATCAATTCCCACGGGAAATCATGCCCGCTTTTAGATTGGACCTGAACTGTAGCCCCAGGTTTAAGGAATGACAACCCCCATATTGATAGGAGTTGTAGGAAAGGTTAAGTACAGGTTTTAGAGCTGGTCTGAAGAAAATGCTTCTCCAGTCAAGAAGTGTCAGGTACTGATTTTTCTCTTCCTTGTTCTCCCAAGTCCCGACCTGCCTCTGGGATGCTGTGCAGAGTCTGTGACCCAGGCAAAGGACTCCAGCTCTGCTTCAGCTTCTCCACAAACAGCTGCAAAGACACAGCAGCTGTGCTCCACTGGGGCAGAGAGAGCGCCCTTCTCTGCAGACGATGACTTGGAGAAGGTAATGCTGGAGCTCTCAGACGAAGATTTGAAAGGAGAAATGGATATGGAGCCAGAGGAAGATGAGGATGAACACCTTCAGGAGCTCTCTGGCACGCCTCTGGGATGCTGTGCAGAGTCTGTGGCCCAGGCAGAGGACTCCAGCTCCACTTCAGCTCCTCCTGAAATAACAGCAAAGACGCAGCAGCTGTGCCCCACCGGGGCAGGGAAAGCACCCTTTGCTGGAGAAGATGACATGGAGGAGCTAATGCTGGAGCTCTCAGATGACGATTTGAAAGGAGAAATGGATATGGAGCCAGAGGAGGATGTGGATGAACACCTTCAGGAGCTCTCTGACACGCCTCTGGAATGCTGGACAGAGTCTGTGGCCCAGGCAGAGGACTTCAGCTCTGCTTCCCCTCCTCCTGAAATAACAGCAAAGACACAGCAGCTGTGCCCCACCGGGGCAGGAAAAGCACCCTTTGCTGGAGAAGATGACCTGGAAGAGCTAATGCTGGAGCTCTCAGGTGGAGATCTGGAAGGAGAAGTGGATTTGGAGCCAGAGGAGGATGTGGATGAACTCCTTCAGGAGCTCTCTGACATAGCTCTGGGATGCTGTGCAGAGTCTGTGGTCCAGGCAGAGGACTCCAGCTCTGCTTCCCCTCCTCCTGAAATAACAGCAAAGATGCTGCAGCTGTGCCCCCCTGGGGCAGGAAAAGCACCCATTGCTGGAGAGGATGACCTGGAAGAGCTAATGCTGGAGCTCTCAGGTGGAGATCTGGAAGGAGAAGTGGATTTGGAGCCAGAGGAGGATGTGGATGAACTCCTTCAGGAGCTCTGTGACACGCCTCTGGGATGCTGGGCAGAGTCTGTGGCCCAGGCAGAGGACTCCAGCTCTGTTTCAGCTTCTCCACAAACAGCAGCAAAGACACAGCAGCTGTGCTCCACTGGGGCAGGGAAAGCGCCCTTCTCTGCAGAAGATGACTTTGAGATGGTAATTCTGGAGCTCTCAGATGAAGAAATGGAAGGAGAAGTAGATTTGGAGCCAGAGGCAGATGAAGATGAACTCCTTCAGGAGCTCTCTGACATGCCTCTGGGATGCTGTGCAGAGTCTTTGGCCCAGGCAGAGGACTCCAGCTCCACTTCAGCTCCTCCTGAAATAACAGCAAAGACGCAGCAGCTGTGCCCCACCGGGGCAGAGAATGCACCCTTTGCTGGAGAAGATGACCTGGAGGAGCTAATGCTGGAGCTCTCAGATGAAGATCTGGAAGGAGAAGTGGATTTAGAGCCAGAGGAAGATGAGGATGAACTCCTTTAGGACTCTCTGACAGAATTGAGAGCATAACCGATCAGTATTATCATAGAATCATAGACTCACAGAATGGCCTGGGTTGAAAAGAACCTCCAAGATCATCTAGTTTCAACCCCC
Source organism: Chrysolophus pictus (assembly GCA_037305975.1). Classification (NCBI taxonomy): domain Eukaryota; kingdom Metazoa; phylum Chordata; class Aves; order Galliformes; family Phasianidae; genus Chrysolophus; species Chrysolophus pictus. The sequence continues at coordinate 2,440,597 of CM074583.1, read as the reverse complement.
TGCTGCGTGCAGGGTTGCCAACCACTAGAGCAGGCTGCCCAGAGCCACAACCTCCTTGGGCAACCTGTTGCAGTGCATCACCACCTTCTCTGTGAAAAACTTTGTCCTAGTGTCTAACCTAAACCTCCCCTGTCTTAGTTTTCAACCATCCCCCTTTGTCCTATCTCTATCCACCCATAATCTGTATTTTACTATCCATAATTTTTTATGTTCATTTCTTTTTTAATAAAAATTTTTATTTTTCTATACTCCGAGGCTGTACTTTTTCTTGCTGATGCTTTGCAATTATTTTTTACTTATTTTCTCAAATTCTGGTGGTTTTTATGACTTCCAGTTAGCTCCTGGGATCCCTTTGTCACTCCAGGAATTCCGTTGGTTTCTGCCCCTTTCTATCCTGATGGCATCGCAGCATCCTGTGCACCAGTGTCCTCTGTCGCATTACACTCCTGTGTTTCTGCCACGCCAGACCACCTAATCAATGCAATCCAATTAATCTGATTTTTGCTGCTAGGCAGGAAGAGAGACTTTCTTGGTATTGCTGAAGTTGCCCAGCCAGTCCATCCACTATTTGTTCTTCTCCGTCTTTCCCGGTCGTTGCTACCGGTGAGCTGGCATTTGGTGATGGTGCATTCCGCGCCACTTTTTGCCACGTGGATTGTGTGCAGTTGATGCTATCTGGATTTTGTGGGTGCTGTTCAGGCTAATATTATGCACTGCCTCCAGCACTGCTGGAGATATCGGATCCCTCTTTGCATGCTGTTTCTCTTGCCTGGCTGACATGTAGCATTTTAGCTGGAGGAACACCTTTCCTTCTCAGCCGGCAGGAGCCACATCCAGAGTTGGAGAGATTTTCTGGTTTTTGCAACTGCTTTGCCTCCCTAGAGAGGCATCCCAGCTGTCTGACATCCATGCCCACTCTATCCTGGCTGTTGGCCCCATTATCCCAGTCATGATGTTTTCCACAATCTGTAAGTTCGGAAAACTGAGGAGCTCCATGTAATTCATAGTGACTTCCAACAAAGGAATAAGTCATTTTAGGGCTGGATCTCACAAGTCCCGACCTGCGTTTGGGATGCTGGGGAGAATCTGTGGCACATCAGAGGACTCCAGCTCCGCTTCAGCTCCTCCTGAAGTAACTGCAAAGACACAGCAGCTGTGCTCCACCGGGGCAGGGAATGTTCGCTTCTCTGCAGAAGGTGACTTGGAGAAGCTGATGCTGGAGCTGTCAGATAGAGATCTGGAAGGAGGAGTGGGTTTGCAGACAGGGAACGATGTGGATGAACTCCTTCAGGAGCGTTCTCTGAAACACTGGAGCTCATTTGTAGCAGCTCAAGGGGCTTGGAGGCCTGCACCAACCTGCTGCTGAGGGAATAGGTCTTGGCAAACAGCTGTTTGGAAGAAGAAATGGCTCCCGGGATAGGAATGCCGTTTAGATGTGCCCGGATAATCCGGAGTCATTCAGCTGCCGCTACCGCGCTTTCGACGAGGCACCGTGCACTCGGGCGGTCGCGTCCCCGCCGAAGCACGGCACCGCCTCGGGCTGAGGGCAGGTCCCGTCGGGGAGCCGCTGCCCCCCTCGTTCCGGCTCGGCCCATCGCCCCCTGAGCGCACTGCGGCGACCCGCGGCGGGGCGAGCAGGGCGGGCGAACGGGGCGCGGCGCGGCGGTTGGCGCGTTTCACACGGGGCGGGGGGCCGGGCCGCTGCGGTGGGTGGGGGGTGGGTGTGGATGTGCCGGGCCGGGTGCGCTTTTGGATCTGCTGACCGGGCCGAGAGAGACGACGGCCGAGCTGAGACGGGTGAGGAGGTCGGAGGGGAACTTGACGCCTGGCGTCACGCGGTTGCGCGGACAGACGGACGGCCCCGTGCTGGGGCCCGGCCAGGAGAAGGTGACGAGCGGGCTTCAGAGCGGGTGGTGGAGAAGCACGAGCGGGGTGAGGAGGGCTGCCCCTCGTCTCTGCTCGGCCGGTTGTGCGAGTGGGGTCGTGCCCAGGGCTGTGGCTTCTGCGATCCGGGTAGCGCCGTGAACAAAGCGGGAATGGTGCTTGTAGGAGTCTGAGTGGGACGGGATGCGATCAGGAGTGGCAAGAACATACAGGAGAGCAAGCTAGCTGGGCTCGTGATGGAGGCTTTATGGCCGAGCTGATGAGGGAAGGGGTGTGCAGTGTGACAGAGAAGAGCCAAGGAACGCTGTCACTTTAGGAAGCAGTATGGAAAAACCTGAAATCTGTCGCAGAGGTTTGTGGGAGGGCTCCTCTGGAAAGTTGTGTGTCCAGAAGCCCACCTTGTGGGGATGGAATGTTGTTTCTGCGTTTGATATTAAAAAGTAGCAATTGGTTGGAAGAAGTAGAACACAATGCATTTGTATTCTGTCACTTATCCTTAGAAATAGTTGATCTAAGAAGTAAAATACTGTATATGTTAGCAGCATGTTTTAGAAACATTGCAGAACTATATTTAGTAATCTGCTTTATCAGAGATACCGTCCTAGGAAATTATTTGGATATTTCCTACAACCTGAAGGGCCGCTGCATCAATGCACGCAGCGTGGGGAATAAGCAAGGGCTGTTGGCACCCGTGGTGTGCTTGGGAAACTTTGATCTTACCGCCATCACGGCAACGTGGTGGGATGGCTCACATAACTGGAACACCACCATGAAGGGCATTAAACCTTTTAGAAGGGGTAGACAAGTGGGAGGGCTGAAGGAGCTGGAGTCTGTGTTAAGGAGCAGATAGACTATGAGGAGCTCCCTCTCAGAAACAGGAACAGGTGGAGAGCCTGTGGGTTAAAAATGAGGGATGGGGCCAATAAAGGACAGCTGGTGGTCAGAGTCTGCTACAGACCAGCTGATGAAGAGGAGCCTCTTGATGGGGCCTTCCTGCATCAGCTATGAGACCCTTCATGCTCGCAGGCTCTCATCGTAATGGGAGATTTCAGTTGCCTGAATATCTGCTGTCAGGACAGCACAGTGACCTGTAAGCAATCTTGGAGACTCCTTAGAGACTCCTTAGAGAAGTCCTTAGAGACAAGGTAGGGAAGCAAAGCTGGCTGCTCTTTATAGATGCCTTTCTAAGAGCGAGAGCTTTCCATCCCTCAGAATATGAAAGCACGCAGGGGAGGTAGGAAAGTGGCATGGCTTGGCAAGGTCGTGCTGGTCAAAGCAAGGGAAAAGAAGGGCAAGTACAGACAATGGAAGCAAGGGTGCATCACCTGGGAAGAATACAGGGATGCTGTGTGGACTTGCAGAGATGGGATTAGGAAAGCCAAGGCACAGATAGAATTGAACTTGGCGAGGAATGTGGAAAACAACAAGAGGGAAATCTACCAGTATGCAGGTCAGAAGAGATAGGCCAAAGAAAGCGTACCTCCTCTGCTAACTGAGAGAGAAAAACTGGCTACAGCAGCTATGGAGAAGGCTGAGGTACTCAGTGTGTTCTTTGCCTCAGTCATCGCTTGCAGCCAGGATTCTCACATCCCTGAACGTCAACCTCTAGGTGGGAGCTGTGGGAGCAAACTACCCCCACTGTGAGGACAGAACAAGAGCAAGACTACCTTTGAGACTGAATTGGTACATCTGGTCCATGGGGCCAGATGATGTGCATTCCAAAGTCGTAGGGGAGCTGGCTGATGTGGCTGCTGAACCGCTCTCCATCATACTTGAGAAGTTGTGGCTGTCAAGCAGAGTCCCCAGGGACTGGAAAGGTGAAAACATCCCTCCCATTTACAAGCAAGGGAGGAAGGAGAAGCTGAGGAGCTACAGACTGCTGAGCCTTAGCTCTGTGCCTTGGAAGATCAGTTGTGGATCGGTCCTCCTGGAAGTCGTATTAAGGCACATGAGGAATGAGTGGGTGATCCGAGACAGCCAGAATGGCTTCACAAAGGGAAAGTCTTGCCTGACCAATCTGATGGCCTTCTAACTTAAATGAGTAAGTCCATTGTTATGGTAGAGATCTTAAGTAGTAAGCTGCTCATTTATTTAATGCCTTGCCTGCAAGCGAGCTCACTTATAGCGGTGCTTCATACATGTAACAGCCACCAGATGCTCCCGTTTGCAGTGATCCGAGATCAAGTCACTAAGTTTTCTTCAGCACTGCAGCAGCGTTTGACAAAAGTGAGAGTGGTGTTGCTTCTGCTGTTGCTTACCCTTCCAAATACACCCATTTAAGAACACTGCTACTATTCTCCTTCCAGATATGTCCTCTAAGTACATGGACTACTTGCCCTTCTGAGCACGTCCATTTAAATAAAGTGCTACTTCATAGCTATGTCCTCTTTCTTTGCTAGAGTAAACATTGCTGATTGTTCCAAATTAAGTCCTGTTGTTGTGTTGTAGAAAATCCTGATAGCAGCTGCCTCATAATGGCCAGGGCCCTGTGCCTGGGAGGACAGCAGTTGTTCTTGCTCCTGTCTGGGAAGTGCAGAGCACCGCATGGAATTGGGGAGTCCTGAAGCTGGAAGGCCCTCTCGAGGCCGTCTGTTCCGTCTGTTCCATCACTTCACAGAAGGGCATTTCTGCTGGGTATGTCACTGCTACAGAAGGAAGTGCAGCAGTTGGGGTCATTGATTCTGGTTCCTGAGTTTAGTAAGGTGCTCGGTTTTAGGTTTGTTCATAGAGCTCAAACCTGTTAATGAATAACATATTCACTTTAATTTCAGACAGTATTTAGAATTTGTCCTTGTGCGAAGCAGGAATAAGTACTCAAAGTCTGGCTGTTGGCACTTTCAAAGCAGCTTTACAAACAGTTGATGCTTGACGGTACTTTTCTTCCCAATAAAATGAGGCTTATATTACTTTCCCAACATCGTACCACAAGTCAGTCGTAGGAGTGCAGGTCTTGGGATCTTGGTTTTTAGCTTTCTTTGCTTTCATTAATAAGTCTTAGCCTCTCCCTTTTCTTGTGTTTCTCAGGTCAGGGGCCCCTTTCATTCTGAATTCCTCAGAAGAATGCTGTTTGAGTCTGTTCAAATGGCTTAGGTGAAGCTCAGCCGCTTTTCAAGATGTCACTTGATGAAGCTGATTGTTGAATGTGGAGGAGGTTTTCTACCCGAAGTCCCCATGATGAGAACAAGGTAAGAAAAACAGCAGCCATTTCACAAACAGATGGGCTTGGCAGTGATCTTAGAGAGAGATTGTTCTTTGAAAGCATAATGCTAGAAGCAGTGTTTACGCGACAAGGTCAAGTAAGCAGTGGTTGGTTTGAATCCAGCATGGTACTTGTCCATGCTATAAAAACACCAGGATCTGTCAGAGGCAGGATGCGGGATTTAAACCTCTTTAACCACGGTGGCAGGTCCTGAAACAAATAAACATGATGTGGGCAGGCTGACCACCATGAAGTTCAGCACGTTCCCCAAAGGATATGGAAATTCTGTCACTTCTTCCCTGTATTCTGCTCCTGACCCACACTGGGGAGGAGAACTAGAGTTGTGTAGTTCCATTTACAAGAAAGGGAGCAAGGAGGACCCCGGGAACTACAGGCCGGTGAGTCTCCCCTCTGTGCCTGGGAAGATCATGGAACAGATCATCCTGGATGACGTGCTTGATCACATGAGGAAAGGGCGTGTGATCCGTGACAGCCAGCACGGCTTCACCAGAGGAAGGTCATGCTTGACCAATCTGGTGGCCTTTTATGATGGAGTGACGGCATCGGTGGACAAGGGAAAGGCGACCGATGTCATTTACCTGAACTTGAGCAAGGCCTTTGACACAGTCCCCCACCACATCCCTATCTCCAAATTGGAGGGATGTGGATTTGATGGGTGGACCACGAGATGGATAGGAAACTGGTTGAAAGGCTGCAGACAGAGGGTGGTCATCAATGGCTCTATGTCCAGGTGGAGGCTGGTAATGAGTGTTGTCCCCCAGGGGTCTGTCTTGGGACCGGTGCTCTGTAACATCTTTATCAGTGACATCAATGATGGAATTGAGTGCACCCTCAGCAAGTTTGCTGACGACACCAAGCTGAGTGGTGCGGTCGACATGGTGGAAGGAAGGGATGCCACTCAGAGGGACCTCGAGAGGCTAGAAAGGTGGGCCCGGGTGAACCTGATGAGTTTCAACACGGCAAAGTGCAGAGTTTTGCACTTGGACCGGAGGAATCCCAGGCATCCATACAGAGTGGGAGGAGCGGTCCTTGAGAGCAGCCCTGTGGAGAAGGACCTGGGGGTCTTGATAGATGAAAAACCTAATATGAGCCAGCAGTATGCGCTTGCAGCTCAGAAGGCAAGCGGTATCCTGGGCTCCATCAAAAGAAGGGTGGCCAGCAGGGACAGGGAGGTGATCGTTCCCCTCTACTCTGCTCTTGTGAGGCCCCATCTGGAATACTGCGTCCAAGTGTGGAGCTGCCAGTACAAAAAAGACAGGGAGCTGTTGGAGAGGGTCCAGAGGAGGGCCACAAAGATGATCAGGAGACTGGAGCACCTCCCCTATGAAGACAGGCTGAGGGAGCTGGGCTTGTTCAGCCTGGAGAAAAGAAGGCTGCGGGGTGACCTCATTGCAGCCTTCCAGTACCTAAAGGGAGCCTACAAACAGGAGGGGAATCAAGTCTTTGAAAGGGCAGATAACAGCAGGATGAGGGGAAATGGTTTGAAGTTGAGGGAGGGGAGATTGAGGTTGGATGTCAGGGGGAAATTCTTTACAGAGAGAGTGGTGAGGTGCTGGAACAGGCTGCCCAGAGAGGTTGTGGATGCCCCATCCATCCCTGGAGGTGTTCAAGGCCAGGTTGGATGGGGCCCTGGGCAGCCTGGTCTAGCATTAAATGAGGAGGTTGGTGGCCCTGCCTGTGGCAAGAGGGTTGGAGATTTATGATCCTTGAGGTCCCTTCCAACCGTGGCCATTCTGTGATTCTATGAGTTGTGCTGTTCTGAATTCACTGCAGGAATTTCAAATCACTGCAAGAAAAGAAACAGCATTCTGTACAGGTACACTGTTCTAATGAAAATTAAAGCTGTATACAGAATGTCCCCTCTAAATTTCATTACTGTGTGCATGCCTACGACTGTACTGCCTAGTGTAGGCAGGGAGGGAGTGGTGTTTTTTTCTGGTTGACTAAGAGATTTTTCCATTTCACTGTCTTACGGTGGACTTCCTTCTGACCTTTGACTCTATTCTAGAAGATAGTGACATACTTATTAAATCTCTGACAGAACACAGCTAACGCGCTCGGTTTCACCAAGTTAGTTAGTTGAGCCAAGTGCAGTAACATCTTTACAATTTTCAAGGTGCAGAATCAGTGTAGAAGTTGAGAGCTGGGGCAAATCTCAGCACATTGCTAAAGAGCTGTGAGCCTTTATTTGCTGAGCACATGTACTCCACCTCTCTTCCATATTCAAAGGTTGCGATGGACTCTAGAGTTCAGCTGCACGGAGTTCAGACTGTGACGGTGCTCAGGGCCAAGCTCTCACCCCATTGTGCTGGCCTGGACCAAAGCACACGGATGTCAGCCACATCTGCTTGCCCTCATGTGTGGTGAAACACAACTGCGGTAGTACTAACCACTCACACAAAACAAAACTTGGTCAAAAGCTGTCTTTTACGGTTGATAAGTGGAATCAGTACTGGAATTTCCAGTAGCTCATTTGTAACATTTTTGCTTTTACTGTTAATGTATAGGAGGATTTTCATCACTACTGTGCTTGGATACTGGAACTTATCCATAGGTAACACATGTCATGTAGTTGGGAAAAAGAAAAAGAAAAAAGAAACAACACAAAAAACGAACATGGCTTAACAAGGCGAAGAAGCAAAGTCATTTTGAAAATAAAATAGCTGATACCACTAGTGAGTCACAGTGCAATCAACGGATTAATGAAACAACGACATTATACAGAATATTTAGACAAGATAAATATTCTGTAAATTCCCTAAACGTGAACAGGAAAATAAAAACTAAAGCGGAGCTCTGGGGAATCCCACGAGTGACTGGCTGCCAGCCTGATGTAACCCATCTACTATAAGCCTTTGGGCTCAACCCAGTCTTGTCCCCAGGTCTTGCTGTGGGCAGCTCACTCTTGTCCTCAAGGCTGGATGCTGCCTTTTGGCTGCATCCCTCCCTGCAGGCCACGGCCCAGCTCTCAGGAGCTCCCAGCTCTGCTGTGATGGCTCCAGGTGTCGTGCCAGGCCCCCGGAGCATCTCTGAGAAGGGCTTTTGAGACTCATGAGGGTGTCACACGCTCAAGTTGCCTGATGAAAGTTGCATGGGACTGCTGCATCTTTGGAGCAGTGGAAGTGCGATATTTTTATTTTTAATGAACTTCCATGGCAAAGTTTTGGTGGAATGCTTCCCCAGTGCAGAAACATACAGTGCTAGCCTTGTGTGGGAAAAGCTGAGATTATAGGAGGAGCAATGGAAGTCCCAGGTGAGCGATGAGAAGGAAGGCAGATGGGAGGGGCTGAGGTGAAGACTGCCCTAAACTCTGTGGAGAAAACAAAAGGCTATGACTACATATTCAGATTTCATCAGGCATAGGTCTGGATGACCATGAGTTAGAGGCTGTGGATATTGCTGATTGTGAAAGCTTAAAATAACACACTTGGGTGTTCTTAGTGTTTCTTTCTCCCAGGTTGCATCAAGTGGGCGTGTCTTCCCTTCCATTATGGTGTAAGCACGGAACGGATGCGTACGGTTGCTTGGGTCACAGTCGTTGCTGGGATGGGAAGGCCTGGCCTACAGCTCGGTACCAGACCTGGTGCTCTGCTGTGCGTGCTGCACTCGCAGATTGAGCTCTGGGCCTTCCTTTGCGAAGATAACGCTGTGAGATCACATTGGAAGCAGCGCTGTGCTGTGGACGTGAGCTGGTTGCAGCTTAGGCTGAGCGGGCTGAACAGGTGAGTTGAATTGGTCGCTGATGGATGCTGGAAGGTGTTTCAGGAGAAAAGCCAGGCTGGGGACCTTTTGGTCCTTGCGCTGCCCTTGCCACTTCCCACCGCACACCCTGCCAAGTGATTGTTGCCAGGGGTATTGGAGTCCATTTCAGATTCCGTAAGAGCACTGATTTCAGAAAGAAAGCAAGAAAGATGGAAAGACAGAAAGAAAGAGAGAAAGAAAGACAGAAAGAAAGAGAGCGTATTCTCCCCGAATGCCCCTGTGCCCCGAGAGCAGGCACAGCAGCTGTAGCAGCAGCCTGCCTCTGGCAGGGATTGCCGGTGCCTGGTCAGCCACCAAGGAGGAAAATGACAGAACAGGAGAGCAGGTTCTCCCCGTACAAACACAGGAAAGAAGGAGTTCTGGATTAAGGGATAGTTCCTGTATGCATGATGCCAAGGCATTTCCCCTCTCAAGAAACTAATCGAGCAAGAGAAGAAGGCAGGGAAAATGCTTATTGCTCATTATTTTTCACCTCTCGATGCATTCTTTTGTAGGGTTCCTGGATTTCCCTGATCAAGCCAGGAGAAGGCTTCCAGTCCAAGAAGGAGTGAAGGCAGCTCCTTCCAGGAGTGGCAGAAGTCCCTGTGGAGAGATCCTTGAGAACCTGAGCTTGTTCCAGGAATTCCTCCAGCATGGCCAGCCAGGGAGACGGTTCTTACTGCCCTTCCCAGTCCACATCTCGCAAGGTATGCTTGGGTGTCTGTTGCTTTGTTCTTCTTGCTTTTCTTTAGAGTTAAGGTGGGCAGGGTTGTGTAGGAGGATGCCTGCTGCTCTTTGGTTCCCTTAGTAGCCACTTAGCTTCTGAGTTTGGTTGTAAGAATGAGACCTAATGTGATGGTCGATTCTCAAGTTGTGCTCTTTTCTTGTTTGCTTTTTCAGATCCGACTGAATCGTGGTGAGATGTGGAGAAAACGGAAAGCCTCCGAAGGTAAGAACTTCTTGTAATGTAGTGTTGGGGTGCCTTCATCCAAATATGACTGCATGAAGGGCATTTCTGATGTCTGAGAGAGGAAAATTGCAGTTCCGTGCCGGCTGCAGAAATGGCAAAATAATAATCAACAGCCAAGGGGCACATGTAATAAAGTATGCTTGAGAATGGAAAGGTTGTGGTTGACAGTTCTGACATTGTCCTCCAAAGAGCTGTTCTTCAAGTATTCCTTGTTTTCTCTTTGTCTGAAGCTGACGGGAGTGGCATCCCAGCAAAGCGCAGCCTTGCTGAAAGACTGGGGAAGAAAGTGGAGGTTGACAAAGCACCAACAAATGCTACAGGTACTGAGCGGGCGTGGGAATTTGATGCACAGATTTTCTACTTAGGCTTTGTGTTTCTTCTTTCTCGTGATTCTTCTCTTGGCATGTTGCTGGAGCTCTTACTGCGTGGGATTTGAAGTTACCTCTGCTGTTCTAGTGTGAAATGCGACCCCACAGTTGGCATTGATGCAGCCTCCCTCCTTTGTTCCCTTCAGTTTTGTAGTTGAAGTCCCCAGCTGTGGGAAGGAGAGGCTAGGATTGCCCTGTGGACAGACTAGCACGTGGACAGACAATAACTGGACATTCTATATATCACACTTAATTCCTTCAATTTATGAGCAATGTCATAAAAGACAAGCAGATTGGTTTTTCTTAGTAGTGTGACAGATTTTGGAGACTGGAAGTATTGTTGGAGTCTCTGTACATCTTGGTGCTTCTCGTTTCTCAGTGACCCCAGAGAAGGCTGCTAAGTCTACTGGAGACATCCATGTGAAAACCCTGGAGGAAATCCGCCGGGAGAAAGCAAATCGCCAAGGCGGAACTCCAGCTCAGCTGCAAGCTGAAGGGCAGCGTAAAACCGAAGAGACACGACCTTCCCAGGCAGTTTGCACCTCAGCTTTCTCCCAAGCCCTGCCTCTAAGAAAACGTAGGCGATCGGAAGATTGGCAGCAAAATGCAGACGAGTTGCCTACCAAGAGAAGGGTTCAGGGTGACAACAATCTGCAAAGGATTCTCACTTCATCTGGAGCTGGCCAAGTGAAGTTGGAAGAGCCAGTGCATAAAGTGAAGCCTTTGGAGGAAATCCATATCAAAACCCTGGAAGAAATCAAGAGGGAGAAGGCTCTGCGGATGCAGCAGAGGGAAGAAAGTGTGTCAGCTCCTCCAGCCCCACCTGCACCTGCCCCAGCACGGAGGAGATTGATCCGGACCCCAAAGCTAATAGGTAAGAAGTTGCTTTAGTACTTCCCTGGGGAAATGCTGCCCCTATTAGCAAATTGAGTTTGCATTGGGTTTGCTTCTTGTGCAGAAGATGAAAAAGTTCAAGGCTATACAGTCCAGCTTTCTAGAGCATGTATCGACTTCTTAGAGTAAAGGCCAGTTTCTGTCCAAAAGAGCGGGGAATCAAACATCTCACTGTTAAGGTTAGATCAGGTTTGTAAAAAAAATAATACGAAATTTGTAATGGATGAGAGGAGCTCAAATGCTGTGTAGATTGCACACTGCAGCCTTTGTCTCGATGTTGGACACGAGGACATAAACACACACAGGAAACAGAGGTAGTCATGGTTCTTGGTTTTTGCTGCTGAATAACGAGATTTTGTTTGTTTCTCTTCAAGCACCTGCAGCAGAAGCAGTGACACACGTGGAATGCAGCACATCAGTTCCAGAAGCTGTCTGCGCACCGCCCCAGAAGCGCCCAGCAGCTGAGATGTGTCACTGTGCTGTGAGTGCCACCGCCGATGGCACGGAGGAGCCTGCAGCTAAAACTGCAGCTGTGGTAAGGACCGTGGCTGAAGCTGTCGTGCATCCCCAGTCGTAGTTTCTTGGGGAAGACTCAAACGTTCCACAGGCCTTCTCTGTCCCTGGAAGCCAGGAGCTGCCTGCAGGATTCCTGCAGTAACCCTCCTGTGTTCATTAGAGAAATGGCGGCGTTCATGTAATGCTCTGTGATTCCTCCCTTCTGGGATTTCTCTGTGGTGTGAAGGATTTAGTCAGTTAGTGCTGTGTTCTCTAAAGCACTGAAGGTCCTTGGTAGCTTTGAAGGGAACCTGAGCTTTCTTCAGGAGCTCTGGGGCTCTGCCTTTGGGTTAAGGCTCGGCAGTGCCAGAGGTGATGCAAGGATGCGTGGAGGAAGAAGTTGCTCAGGAATGTTTCCCTGTGCATGATTCCTGCTGTCTTGTTTCTCCCTAGGCTGCTGCTCCAGCCCTGCCAGAAGACACCCTGGTCACTGTACGTGGAGTAGAGACACCCCCAAACAGGTGATGACCACAACTTGTTTATTTCTTAGTCATGATGTTTTCCATGATCTGTAAGTTCTTGCATGGCTAGGAAAACGGAAGGGTTTGATCTAATTGGTGCCAACAACCGTCAAAGAAATTTGTCATCAGAAATAATGTCCCAACTGCTAGTAGATGCTTGTGCATTTAGATTGTTTTCTTAGTGTTGGTAAGTGTTCAGAGCCTTCTTGGGTTCTGTGAATGCCTGAATGAAGATGAGGTGAAGTTCTTCCAGTTCCTTGTGAGGTGATAAATGAGGAGTGGGCAGCTATGCTTTTGGTGCTCAAGAGTGCCACCTCAGGAATCAGATACTTGGACAACGCTGCTAGGAGAAGAAAGAGAAGAAGGGAAGGATGGAGATCAGATTCCTGGCCTGGCAATCAGTCTCTGCTGAGCATGTCATGAGAAAGAGACCTGTAGCAGTGAACACAGATATCTGTGGAGGTTGACTTCCTAACATTGTTACAGTGCAACTAATGAAGGTGACAAAGTGCCTCTGGCTACAGAAATTGGACCATGCTTGCTAGGCTCCAAGTGCTCTGTCTTCACAGATCAATTCCCATGGGAAATCATGCCCACTTTTAGATTGGACCTGAACTGTAGCCCCAGGTTTAAGGAATGACAACCCCCATATTGGTAGGAGTTGTAGGAAAGGTTAAGTACAGGTTTTAGAGCTGGTCTGAAGAAAATGCTTCTCCAGTCAAGAAGTGTCAGGTACTGATTTTTCTCTTCCTTGTTCTCCCAAGTCCCGACCTGCCTCTGGGATGCTGTGCAGAGTCTGTGGCCCAGGCAGAGGACTCCAGCTCCACTTCAGCTCCTCCTGAAATAACAGCAAAGACACAGCAGCTGTGCCCCACCGGGGCAGGGAAGGTACCTTTTGCTGGAGAAGATGACATGGAGGAGCTAATGCTGGAGCTCTCAAGTGGAGATCTGCAAGGTGAAGCGGATTTGGAGCCAGAGGAGGATGTGGATGAACTCCTTGAGGAGCTCTCTGACATTCCTCTGGGATGGTGTGCAGAGTCTTTGGCCCAGGCAGAGGACTCCAGCTCCACTTCCACTCCTCCTGAAATAACAGCAAAGACGCAGCAGCTGTGCCCCACTGGGGCAGGGAAAGCACCCTTTGCTAGAGAAGATGGCCTGGAGGAGCTAATGCTGGAGCTCTCAGATGAAGATTTGAAAGGAGAAATGGATGTGGAGCCAGAGGAGGATGTGGATGAACTCCTTCAGGAGGTCTCTGACACGCCTCTGGGATACTGTGCAGAGTCTGTGGTCCAGGCAGAGGACTCCAGCTCTGCCTCCCCTCCTCCTGAAATAACAGAAAAGGCACAGCAGCTGTGCCCCACTGGGGCAGGGAAAGCACCCTTTGCTGGGGAAGATGACCTGAAGGAGCTAATGCTCGTGTTCTCAGATGAAGAATTGGAAGGAGAAGTAGATTTGGAGCCAGAGGAAGATGAGGATGAACTCCTTCAGGAGCTCTCTGACATGCCTCTGGGATGCTGTGCAGAGTCTGTGGCCCAGGCAGAGGACTCCAGCTCCACTTCCACTCCTCCTGAAATAACAGCAAAGACACTGCAGCTGTGCCCCCCTGGGGCAGGAAAAGCACCCTTTCCTGGAGAGGATGACCTGGAAGAGCTAATGCTGGAGCTCTCAGGTGGAGATCTGGAAGGTGAAGTGGATTTGGAGCCAGAGGAAGATGAGGATGAACTCCTTGAGGAGCTCTCTGACATGCCTCTGGGATGCTGGGCAGACTCTGTGGCCCAGGCAGAGGACTCCAGCTCTGCTTCAGCTTCTCCACAAACAGCTGCAAAGACACAGCAGCTGTGCTCCACTGGAGCAGGGAAAGCGCCCTTCTCTGCAGAAGATGACTTTGAGATGGTAATTCTGGAGCTCTCAGATGAAGAATTGGAAGGAGATGTAGATTTGGAGCCAGAGGAAGATGAAGATGAACTCCTTGAGGAGCTCTCTGACATGCCTCTGGGATGCTGTGCAGAGTCTGTGGCCCAGGCAGAGGACTCCAGCTTCACTTCAACTCCTCCTGAAATAACAGCAAAGACGCAGCAGCTGTGCCCCACCGGGGCAGAGAATGCACCCTTTGCTGGAGAGGATGACCTGGAGGAGCTAATGCTGGAGCTCTCAGCTGAAGATCTGGAAGGAGAAGTGGATTTGGAACCAGAAGAAGATGAGGATGAACTCCTTTAGGACTCTCTGACAGAATTGAGAGCATAACCGATCAGTATTATCATAGAATCATAGACTCACAGAATGGCCTGGGTTGAAAAGAACCTCCAAGATCATCTAGTTTCAACCCCCTGCTGCGTGCAGGGTTGCCAACCACTAGAGCAGGCTGCCCAGAGCCACATCCAGCCTGGCCTTCAATGCCTCCAGGGCTGGGGCATCCACAACCTCCCTGGGCAACCTGTTGCAGTGCATCACCACCTTCTCTGTGAAAAACTTTGTCCTAGTGTCTAACCTAAACCTCCCCTGTCTTAGTTTTCAACCATCCCCCCTTGCCCTATCTCTATCCACCCATAATTTGTATTTTACTATCCATAATTTTTTTATGTTCGTTTCTTTTTTAATAAAAATTTTTATTTTTCTATACTCTGAGGCTGTACTTTTTCTTGCTGATGCTTTGCAATTATTTTTTACTTATTTTCTCAAATTCTGGTGGTTTTTATGACTTCCAGTTAGCTCCTGGGATCCCTTTGTCACTCCAGGAATTCCGTTGGGTTCTGCCCCTTTCTATCCTGATGGCATCGCAGCATCCTGTGCACCAGTGTCCTCTGTCGCAGTACGCTCCTGTGTTTCTGCCACGCCAGACCACCTAATCAACGCAATCCAATTAATCTGATTTTTGCTGCTAGGCAGGAAGAGAGACTTTCTTGGTATTGCTGAAGTTGGCCAGCCTGTCCATCCACTATTTGTTCTTCTCCGTCTTTCCCGGTCGTTGCTACCAGTGAGCTGGCATTTGGTGATGGTGCATTCCGCGCCACTTTTTGCCACGTGGATTGTGTGCAGTTGATGCTATCTGGATTTTGTGGGTGCTGTTCAGGCTAATATTATGCACTGCCTCCAGCACTGCTGGAGATATCGGATCCCTCTTTGCATGCTGTTTCTCTTGCCTGGCTGACATGTAGCATTTTAGCTGGAGGAACACCTTTCCTTCTCAGCCGGCAGGAGCCACATCCAGAGTTGGAGAGATTTTCTAGCTTTTGCAACTGCTTTGCCTCCCTAGAGAGGCATCCCAGCTGTCTGACATCCATGCCCACTCTATCCTGGCTGTTGACCCCATTATCCCAGCATTTGAGCAGCCAGGTGACAATGTGTTCACCTGGACGATGGCTGAAATTTTTCTGCATATCTCTCAGCTCATGTAGGGACTGGCATCGGGTGGTTACTGGCTCATTTGTGACCTCTGCCTCTTCCTCCTGCTCTTGTGATGAGCCTACTATGGAATAGACTTCATCATCCTCGTCTTCCTTCCTTTTTTCAGTTTGCTGCTTGAATGCAGGGGTGAGTTCCAGTCATGTCAGTGGTGACAGTCATGATAGATACCGCCTACATCTCCCTATGCACTTTTCCATCCTCAGCCATCCTGCCTTAGGGTAAATCTCCAGGTGGTATTTTTGAATAGTTTCTTAATAAATAAAATCGGTTAAACATACAAAAGATACAGCAATAATGTCATGCTAGTTTGAACACCTATGGTGTATTGAAGTAAAGAGTGTACTTATCAAATAGTTTCCATGGTAAGGTTCCTGCAATGTGAGAACAAGAGCCATACTTAGTGCAACTACCAAATTAAATCCTCCAGAGATGGTAAAGAACTCAGAAGGAGTAAAGGAAAGCATTCTTGAAAGCAAGTAAAACCACATTGTGAACACTTGAGCAGTCCTGCCTTCCTAGGGATCACAAACACAACCAGGGCACAATTTTGTTCTTTGATATTTGGCCTTAAGAGGGCAGTGTTTTCATGTTTTGTAAATTTCTTTTGCTGCACAAAGAGTAGTAAATTTCTTCTTAAGTTTACCAAATTAAAACAAATTTTCATCAAATCTATGTTCTGTTTCTGAGATTTAAGATAGTATAAATATTTGGGCTGCCTCCTATTTATTCCCCGGAAACCACAGTAGACACAAAGAACACAGTAACTTCATTTGACAGAGAAAATTCTTTGCTACAAAATACTGTTTTTGTACACATTAGCTATGCCATTAGCTATGCATTTTCACCAGTGATGGGAAAGAGCCTTCATAACACGCTTGTAAATATCTCCACCGATGGAGGTGACTCACTGTTGCTGTTGCCACTGCTAAAACACAGCACCTGCTGCCTCGGTGTGCTCACATCCACTGTTTGATCTCCAGCAGTGTTAAGTAGCCATCTAGGAATGTCAGTGGGTACAACTTTTTCTGAATGGAGGAATTCAGTTGCACACCTTTGCTTTATACTCACTTCCATGTCAGATGCCAATTCTGTCATACTTCTCCTCTGCTGCTTTCTGTTGTACAGCAATAGTTTATAGTGGAATATTGGCAGGAAGGTTCAACCTCTACTACTGTACCACCCACATCCAGCTCTGAATTCATGGGCAAACAGAATAAAATGGAAGGCATTACTTTTGGACCAGCCCTTGTATAACTTCCCGTTACATGTCTAAGTCAGTGATAACATTTAAGTTCTGTCTTATTGCACAAACAGTAAAGATATAAGTCTAAAAGCAGTGCTTTCTTCGTGACCAATTCTCTTCTATTCCACACCACTTCTTTTTTTATAGCAGTGCCCAGGTGCACGCCAAAGGCTGCACTTTCACTCCCCCTCTTCAACAAGATAGCAGCAGAAGGGAGAAAACACTTCGAAAAACTTCAGAAGATGGCTTGGGGGGAGGAGAGAGAAATTCCACACCACACTGGCAAAGTCTGTGCAGTCATAAGGAAATTACAATATACTTATCAGGAAATGTTTCTTCTCTATTTTCTATTTTCTTTTTTTCTATTTCTCTATTTTCATTAACTTGTCTGGATATCTAACAGTATGTCCAATCCCACTGATAGTACTATTTTTCCATGTAAGCATTTTAATTATAAGTTAACCACTTTGACGTTTTGGAATATGTCCTATAAATTCTTGCTTTGCAGACCTGATGCCTTCTACTAACACATCAGAAAATTATTATTTCTGAAAACTGCAGCACTGCCTTTATTCAACAAATCTCACATTTCCAGATAGCTCATTAGAACTTTAATCATTTCTGTATTTCAAAACTGCATCATTTCAGTTTCTATTTGGTAAGACAGCCTGCTTCTTATGGCAGACGTTTATCCATAACAAGCCATACAAACCTGGAGATGTGTAGATATATAATCAACAGGGCCACTGATTAAAGCATATTTTCCTTTTTAAAAATAAAAATAGGGCAAAATAGCTAGGCGATGGCCATTGGAAAGTAATACATTTATGTTTCAAATACACAAAAGACTACTTTTCTACTGAGTTCCTTCAGCGTATGGAGTGTATTTCATACGTTAGTTACTAGGAGTATGTTTGTTCTAGTACTATTGGCATTAGTTTAGTGATTAATATAGATTAATCCCACCATCCTTTGCCTATTTGCATATCACATTGCACATCAGAATATCCTCTTTCAATTCTATGAAGCTCTTCAGGTGCTGAAAAATGATATAAATCTGGTGATTATGACAAAAATTTGTCTCCTGAACTATTATACAAATCAGTCTTTATAGTATGAAGGTGTATTAACATTGTTAATATATGTATTAGATTACACTATACACTGATTAGTGGAATTTCTCTGTAGACTGTTCTTGTTCATTCATGAGTAAATAAACTAAAGGATACCACCTTATCACGAGGACCAGAAAGGCAGCCCAAGCCTGGAGACAAGTACTTTACTGCTTGGATGATCAGAGAATTAGCTTTGCAGACAAATTGTGTAATTCTGGTATCCTAGGCTCTTTTACATGCCTTTGGAAACTCCTCACTGCCTACTTGTCAAAGTAACTATTACAAGAATGACTCAAATGATGTCTGGAGAAGTAAATTAGAAGCTGTTTTCTTGAGTTTTACTCAGCAGAATGTGTTAATTAGTGACTGGTAAATTCGTATTCTAAGCATACACCTGAAAGCTACCAAAACCTCGTTTGGTGTGCCCACCAAAACCACCACGCCATTCACACACAATAATATTTAACGTTATATTCTATACTTTGCATCTTTGCCACTCCTCAGTCAGCACAGAACAGCTGTGAATTTAGCATGATACGTGCTAAAATATATATATCTATTCCAAATAGTGGGATAGATATACCTACTTAATAAACTTCTAATTGAATGATGTCTGAATGACACAGATATAACACCCATAATAGAGATGTATCACCCACGTGCCTGTCTAAAGACGTCCTTTAAGGATTTCTGAGGGTTAATGCTTCTCACTGCATGCTAGTTTCTTGTTTCAACACTTCCCTCCATAGTTTTAAATACTTCAAGCATCGTTAATGCTATTCCACTGTGAAATTAATTGCACAGTAAATCATTGTAGCAGCCATATAAGTGTGCTAATAAACATGAGCTTTCTGTATAGCACACAGAGTAACGAGGAATGTGTAATCACACTGCTCTTGCTTTTTATGGGATACTTATCAATAGATACTAGTGCTTGATTGACAGCTCCATTAAGCAAACCCCTCTTATCTGCTCGCAGAAGAGCATGGCAAGAATTGTGACCACTTTCCTGTTTAATTTGTCAGACTGCAGCATCTCTCAGCCTGTATTTGGGTAAATGTCTCTGGTGTGAAGATGTTAGTGTAGACTTCACAGCCCATTCAGGCCTCGTCCTTGTCTGATTGCCAGCCAAAGATTATTTTTGACTATGGATTAATGGAATAGATGCCAGCTATCCAGGAACTTGGAACAGAATCTCATTACGTTACACTTCACAGAAATACACAAAACAGCCATCAGAGGATTTCATCACTGAATAATATGCTGTGCAGTCAAGATATTCTGAATACTCTACAAACACAAACCTGCGTTACAAGAAAATAGAAGAATATTCTCAGGAAAACAACTAACCTAACAATAACAAAAAATAATGAGAAACCCCATAATAACAATTTTAATTTGATGGGGGAGGGGACTTCCCCAAAATAACTGCAATAATTTGTTGGAAGTGGGTTACATCTTTCAGTGCTTTCATGCATGCATGTTGAAAAGCTTGTTTAAGTTTTTCAAACAGAAGAGTTGATTTAATAAAAGATATTACCTCTACCTGTAAATGTCTCTTAAGCAGGTGGAATTTGTAGACTGAAATTCTTTCAAGTGTCATTGATGAGATTTGATGAAAGATTTTTCTGTGGACATGAAAACTGTTGGCTTTCCACAGATGTACTCAGTATGAATGGGCTGGAGTTAATTTTCTTCATGACAGCTTGAATGCTGTTGTGATTTGTGACCAAAACAGTGTTGATAACAAACCTTACAGCTGTTCCTTAACTGCCTTTACACGGTATTAAGGCTTTTGATTTTTGATCTGCCCTTCAGTGAATAAACTGGTGTGGGAAAGTGTGGGAAAAGATACAGCCAGGGCAGACACAGAATATCTCTCTTAACCAAAGAGATATTCCTTGTAATTTATGCTCAGCAACAGCATGAGAGCAGAAAGGGAATGAGAAGGTTTACAGAGGTTTGTCATCTCTTGTTTGACAGCTAGCTGTGCATTCATCTATGCATAAGAGATGGTGAGTAATTGCCTTTCATCACTATTTTTGTTTGTTTTCTTATCTTTATGTACACAGTTTCTTACTTTTACTCTTCCTTTTCTCTTCTCCCATCCCACTGTGTGTGTGTGTTCAAGTGAGTGACTAGCTGTCTGGTGTTTAGCTGCCTGCCATGGTTAAACCAACATGGGCCTCAAAGGATTTAAGATAACAACAGATTTTGGGTTATCCTGGACCAAATGTATAGATGTTAGCTGTTAGCTACAGATTGGCAGGCTCTTGTGCTTGTCAAGGAGCTCACTTGTCATATCCTATACTAAGGTTCAGTGCTTCTTAGTGTCTGCTTTTTGTTTTCGTTCTGCTCCTTATTGTTTCACTCTGCTGTGCCTGGGAATGTTTTGATAACAAAAATGTCCGTGTGCTGGGCTGATGGATGAACAGGACACTGCTCTAATTCTGCTGCTGTGCTGGAAGGTTAGAGCTCCATGTGAGCTCAGATCAAACTGACTGTGTCCTGTGGATTATTCAGTCTGGAAGGAGGTACATCTTGAAGCATCTGTGGACATGGATATGTTCACATAAAAGAGCAGATAAACCCCTAGGGAGAAAAGCCTATAGTCCATAAATAAGTCTATGCCAAAGCAGATTCATCTCTGAAGGAACTGTGACACATGGAGAGGGCCACACTGGAGCAGGTACAGCCTGAAGGGACTGTGGTTTGTGGATAAGGCCATGCAAAATTAACGAATCATAGAATCATTGCATATCCCAAGTTGGAAAGGGTCAAAGGGTCACTGAGTCCAACTCCTGACTCTGCATAGGGCCACCCCAAAATCAAACAACATGTCTAGAAGTATTGTCCAAATGCTTCTTGAATTCCAGCAGTCTTGGTACCACAACCACTTCCCTGGGAAACAACTTCCAGTTCCTGACTACACTGTGAGTGAAGAACCTTTTCCTAATATCCAGCCTGAACCTCTCCTGACACAACTTCATTTTGTTCCCTTGGATCCTATCATGGGTCAACAGGGAGAAGAGATTGGCAACTCCCCCTCTACTCCCTGTCCTGAGGAAAATGTAGAGCAGAATGAGATCTACAGCTCAGACTTCTCTTCTCTAGGCTGAACAAACCAAGTGAATCAGTCACTCCTCAAACATCTTCAATGAACAACCCCTTCCAATAAGCAACTAGCAATGCTGTGCTTGATGCACCCAGGATAAGTCAGCACTTGCTCTCATTAAAATTAATGCAACTGATGATTGTCCAGTCCTCTAATTTTGTAAAGGCCTCTCTTTACTTGACATAGTCAACAACTCATTGTAATTTACTATAATCTGCACACTTCCTTAGCATGAATCCAAGTCCTATATATCATATGTAAAAATCTGCATCAAAACTGAACATTGGAGAATCCCATTTTTTTTTGCCAGTCTAATGTAACCCAGTTTACAGTAACCCTTTAAGCCTAACGCATTTGATAATATATTTGATGATATATTATATAATAACATACATGTATATTTGTCTATCTGTATGCTGGGCTCTTTTCCTGAAGCATACAGTGAGAAACAGTACTGAAAGCGTTGCTGAAATCCATAACGCTTGCATTAGTTGTCTTCGTCAACCAGATGGGTAACCTTGTCATAACAGGAAATTAAGGTTTTTCAACAGAACATTCCCTTTGTAAAGCCATGTACACCTCTAAGTGGCTGTTACCAGGGGTGAGTCCTTGCCATAGCAAGTACAACTCAGAAGGCAGTTGTACTTATGGAAAAGTTCATGCTGCTGCAGGTATACCCCTGAGGGACTATAGCCCATGGATAAGGCCATGCTGGAGCAGGGATTCATTACCCATTGAGTTTAATATTAAACCCAACTCCAACTGATGTCAGTGGCACTCTTGTCCATGGCATAGGGCTGGAACTAGATGACCTTTAAGATTCCTTCCAACCCACGCCATTCTGTGATTCTGTGATGGAGGATGAACACCACAAGAAGAGGTGAAAGTGAAGCTGTGACCTGATTTGAGCTGGCTTTATTCATTCAGTGTTCTAAGAAAGACAGGGATCTTCTAGAGGGAGTCCAGCAGAGAGCCATACAGATGAATAGGGGTCTCCTTATGAGGAAAGACTGAGAGACCTGAAACTCTTCAGTGGAGAAAACTGAGTGGTGATCTCATCACTGTATCTAAATATCTGAAGTGCAGGAGTCAAACGGATGATTCCAGGCTGTTTTCAATGATGTGCAGTGACAGAACAAGGGGCAATGGACACAAACTGGAACACAGGAAGTTCCACACAAACACGAGAAAGGATTTCTTTGCTATGAGTGTGAGAGACTAGTAGAACAGAAGTAGAACAGACAGCCCGGAGAAATTGCAGAATCTCCTCTGGAGATATTCAGGATGCCCCAGACAATTTCTTGTGCAACCAACTGTAGCTGATCTGCTTTATCTGGGGGTTAAGCTTGATGATTTCCAGAGGTTCCTTCCAGTTTCTATGATTCTGTGATGCTGTGTGTAATGCGTTGCCTTTCATGTCCTGATCCACAGCCTTAACAGACAGAACCTATGTCACGGACTGTGTGAACTCGATGAGCATTTAGGGACATTTCACAGGAGTAGCCCACAGGTTAGGGGAATTATATCTGTGTACGTATCAAAAGGAACAGGGTGGTGATTAATTGTAATGTATTGGATTTTTGGGTACCTGATCATGGCATAAAAAGTACGGAATAAGGGGTGCAGATTGTACTGGGTTTAGCTGCATTATAATGTATTTTGCCCATTACAGTTTATGTGGGGCTTTGTTTTGGATTTCTGATGGTGTTCTGGTTATTGTGGAACAGAGCTTGGAAAGCATCAAGGCCTTTTCTACTTACCACACTGTCCCACCAACAGGGGTGCAGAAGACTGGAGGGGACACAGGTGGAACAGTGGAACTCAACAGGGCAAATGGTCGTTCCATTGCCATATGGTGTCATGCTTAGCAAGGACATTTGGTGGAAATAAGGAGGAAAGGGAGATGTTTGGAGTTATGACTGTTATTCGTGACAGAGCTCTGCTTCCCTAGAAGTGGTTATACATCTGCCTGCCAATGCGAAGGAATGAATTAATTCCTCACTTTGTTTTCACTCAGTGCACAGCTTTGCTGTACATATTAAACTGTCTTCATCCCAACCCATCATGTTTCTTGCCTTATAATTCTCCAGGTTTCTTCCTAATTATGCTAGAGAAAAGAGAGTGACAGCTGTGAGGTGCAACAGCAAGAACTGATCTTTGAATAGAAAATTTTGAGCTTTCATGCATTAATGAGAAGCCTTAAGTTTTCCCTGAAAGTTTGATAAAATAAGTTGTCTGAATGGAGAGCACATAGAAATGGCAGAAAAGGTTGTCATAATTGCTTTACAGAAGAAAGTTCAAACATTCTTTGGCAGTAAGCAGAGCGTCCTCTGCACTAAACATGATGAATGGATTTGGGCTAGCTTCCTTTTTATTTACATGACTTTAAAGCTATGTAACCTGAAATGTCTTTTGTATTTTTTTTAGCACTTTGTGAGTCTGTAGCATGAATGCATAGGACTATGAGAGCTTGTAAATGTTGAAAAGAATGTACTTTATAATTTTATATTTTAAGAATCAGATTCTTATCTGCTGGAAATAGACTTAAGTGAATCAGGCCTACACATATCTGAATATTGGAAAAAAAGTTTCTCTTCTCTCATTTCAGCTCAGACACAAAATTCCTCTTTCAGAATTCCGCCAGCAGATGTCAGTGTCAATCTACCTAACAAAGTTGTTCCAGCAAGTGCTTGGACCAAAATAATCAACAACTCCCTCTTGTAAAAGCCTTCGTTTATTCTGCATGTAACAATCTTCTCCTTTTCTTTTCGTTTTTTTTTTCCTTCTCTACAGAATTTCACCTTTCTCTACAGAATTTCAATGCTGTCTTTCACAAAAAGACAGCATTTTATTGTTTTATCGCAATTGGGGCATGGAATATTTTCAAGGATCAAGAATTCTGTGAAGTTTGTAAGATGTATGCCTTTCCCCAAATTAAATCCTTCATATAAATCTCTTGATTCTCTCTTTAATTTATACCAGTGATTAACGTACTGTTATGTAGGTACTGATGCAATGGGACACCAATGTGCAAAGTCTTCTATGTGGCCAGCAAAAATAATCATTGGATTTAATTGCAACCTGCATTTTTACTTCTGTGTTACTGTTCTGGAACACGCACAACAGCAATTCAGTTCTTACTGATATTACAACCCCAACTGAAAGTATGACTGCTGTTTTGGGGAAGTGTCTTTGGTAAAAGACACCATTTCGGAATAGGAATGTGCTAAAAAATTATAACACATCCAAAGACAAAGAACAACTCCACGAGGCTTAATTTACAAATGAACATAACGATAGTGAGGAAAATCATGATAATGTAAATTTTTATGCATTAATTAAAAAGAAAAGCAATTGAATCTTCAAAAATATGATAATCAGCACACCAGTAAGCTATTGTTATGAGAGTCTCCCAAACCTAGAAGAGAAAAAAATAATAATAATGGAGAAGATGAGAAAACTCACAGCATGTAGAGTCTTGAGACAAGCAGTTCTGGGTGAGTATGGGAAAGAAACTTTTAAATAAAATCCATTTAAAAAGTAGAAACTTTTAATATTTCATTTATGAGTTTGGGTTTTTGTGTTTTAATTTAAACTGTTCTGAACCTGTTTGAGATGGTGGAGATACTACAGGGTACGTTTGACTTCTGCCATGATTTGTTTATGTTCCTAATTAGCATTTAGAGAATAAACTAGAATGGATATTTATAAGGAAAAAAACTATTCTCTTTAAAAATACAGTTTTTCAGCTGGTCTCTTATAAAAAGCTCTGTTAAGTAAAAAATGAGATGGAATGTACAAACTAGTATTTGAACCAACCAGTACAATATATATATATATGTATTCTCTATAAATTGCTTAATTGTCCACAAAGATTTATTGCAGAAACTTGGATGCATCTTAGTCGTTTTGCTTTAGTTTGGTTTGCTTTGGTTTGCTTTGATTTTCCACAAAGGTTAATCAATATTCACTGTCTGGCCAAACAAGCAGCGCATTACACACATAAACAAAAAAATGATAAAGTGATGTTTTGTGACCTAATCATGAAGAAATAACAGGATGCAAAAAGGCCTGTTTTAATTACATTGTACATTTTCTGTGTAACAATGTTTTTCTGGTTAGATAAGTACTTTTTCATCGATTTCATAGATTTCATAGAATTGCCCAGGTTGGAAAATTCCTTCAAGACCATCAACCCAACCATCCTATCTTAACTCTAACAACCCACTGCTAAATCATGGCCCCGAGCACCACATCCAAATGGATTTTAAACACATTCAGTGATGGTGACTCAACCACCTCCCTGGGGAGCCTGTTCCAGTGCTTAACAACCCTTTCTGTAAAGAAGCTTTTCCTGACATCCAACCTGAACTTACCCTGGAGCAACTTGAGGCCATTTCCCCTCGTCCTGCCACCTGTCACCAGAGAGAAGAGACCAACCCCGCTCTTCTGTAAGCATCTTTCAGATACTGGAAGAGAGCAATCAGCCTCCTTTTCCCCAGGCTGAACAGCCCCAGTTCCTTCAGTCGCTCCGGCTTTCCTTGATTGGGTAATGTCTCACACATTTATGTCTGCATAAATGAAGCTGTTCTCTAACACGAAAGGCCAGATTTCTCAGCTGGTCTAAATTGTAGAAGGTCCATTGAGTTTGATTAAGTTATAAGAAGAAATAATGTCAAAGAAGCAGTGAGGCATGCACAAACAGTAAGCTGTAGAGGCAACTTTTCAGTATAGAAAGGAATTTTGTTTTTTAAAGCAAGGTAAGAATGGGTGTGATGCCCAGCCTGAGCAGTGGTAAAGCACTCAGACTGCATGTCCAGGTTGTTATACTTCCAATATATATATTAGAATATATACTTGTATACTCCAAACCAATTATTGTGTACTTTGGTTGACATGGACTCCACAATAACTTGAATTCAGGAGATTTCAAAGGCTAAAATTACAGCTGACTCCATGAATTGGTTAATGTGTGAGTTGCATGTTTCTCACATTGAGCAAAGGCAGTCTTG
Source organism: Chrysolophus pictus (assembly GCA_037305975.1). Lineage (NCBI taxonomy): Eukaryota > Metazoa > Chordata > Aves > Galliformes > Phasianidae > Chrysolophus > Chrysolophus pictus. The sequence goes on along the minus strand of CM074583.1, from coordinate 2,414,614 downwards.
CTGCAACTAAAAAGGTCTTGAGCTTTATACCTGAAAGAAATTATGCTAGCCTGGCTTTTAGTATTCACAAAAAAAGAACATATGCTCTTAAAAGAGACTTTATCCATGTGTGAATGAGTGATGAGTTTGGTTTTGGCAGAATATACTGGCATGGAAGTGAACAAAACCACTCAGAAATATACTTATTGTTCACTCTGTTACAGCCATTGAAAAATTATAAGCAATCTCTACTTATTACAGATTTTTGCTTTTGTTTTTTTCAAAATAATCTGTTTTTCCACAACCTTTTCTTCTGTGTCTTTGTGAGGAGGTTGTAGTTATTAGTATCTTTAAGAATTCTCTTTGGGCGAGGGAGCCCTAAACTTGTCAGAATAAATCATAAACTGTAGTGTGAGGGATAGATTTGCATCCCTTTCCAAGTTTAGTTCCATCTGTATTTTGTCTTTCCGTCTCCACACATCCAGACAAAACCCCTGTACTCTTCCTAAGCCATACAACCCTGTTTCCACTGCCCATGCATTTCCTTCTTAATCCTCAGTTTGACCATGCTGGTTTTCTGTTTCTTCTGCTTGATTTCTTACACATGGAATAGAGAACTCTTGTCCTCTCAGAAAGGCATCCTTAAAGAGCTGCCAGCTGTGTTCTCTTCCTTTGTACCTAAGGAGAGTTCTCCAGGGAATCTCTCCCACTAATCCTTTAAACAGCTGGCATTTTGCTCTCCTGAAGTTCAGGGTCCTGACTTTGCTCTTTGCCAGGCCCAAATTCCTTCAGATCATGAACTCAACCTAAGCGTGGTTGCTACAGCCCATGCTGCCTTCAGTCTTAACCTCTTTAATGAGCTCATCTGCAACGGTGAGCATCAGGTCCAGTGATGCTTCACCTCTGCTTGGCTTGTCTACTACCTGGGCCAGGAAGTTATCCTCAATGCATTCCAGGTATTTCCTGGATTGCTTTCCCAGGAGACATATGAGAGGTTGAAATCCCCCACCAGGTTGACAGCCTGTGATTGTGATGCTTCCTGTGGTTTGGAGCAAGAAGGCTTCGTCAACAGATTCCCCTTGATCAGGCAGCTTTTAGTAGGCTGTGATCTTTAGATGTTTCAACCTATTCATGGCTATTTCTCATAGACATTTCAACTAATAAGTACAGACAGCTTGTTGCCCACAATACTCCTGCCCCACCTGGTCACTGGTGTCCCTGCTGGCATCAACGTGCCCAGTGTCTCAAAGATGTGTCTGATTTCATAGAACCCAAAACCTTGAGCGTATCTCTACCACATATGTTAACAAAGAGCTGAATCACTGCACCAGAAATGTACTACATTTTCTGACTGAGTTTTAGGGTTTAACAGTGCAATATGATGGAACAACTGTGCAAAAAACCTGCAAGGTTAGGTTGGGTTTTTCCAGAAAAGAAAAGATAAATCCATTTGAGACTATAGTGATCGCAAGTGTCCCACTTTGGTGGAAATGGCATTGTCCTCGTGCAGGAAGGACTCTAAAATTTCTTTCTGAAGAAATAAAAGTAGAGCAGAGAACTTTGGCAGAATCTGGAATATTCTTATTTCCTTGATCCTTTGTAGTTGAGATATGTGTATAATAAAAGGATACGTTTTTGTCCTATGGAAAAAAAAAAAAAAATCTTCTCTTGCATTACACATGCTGCCTATGTATAAATGTTTTCTGTCCAGCCATGATGACTTACTTGTGGAAGTTTTTAGAGCCAAGAATTTCTTCAGTGTTTATTTTGTTTTGCTGAGATGCTGAAAGGGTGCTATTGGTAACATGGTATTGGCCATGAGAGTTTTCTCCTGAACATACACTTATCCTTCTCAAAAGGTATGTGTAACACTGGCAGGGACTTTGGTGGAGTGTTTTGGTATAATGTTGTTGCTACTCTGTTATATCTGTTATATCTGCTTGTCTGTATGCTTACTATGGACTGTTAGTTTTAGCAGTGCTTAACCAAGAGTAGAGTGAGCTAAAGGACAAGTGATGCTGATGACCAAGTGAACTAACATGTTTAGTCATGAGATCAGGTTTGTGTTCTTGTCTTTTCTGCAGAGCTCCTGGTACTGTAACTGAGAAGCTGTGAGTTTACAGCCAGTATCCAATTTGCTGCTGTTTTTTTTTCTAATTGTTAAAAAAGCAGGAAAATGAAATTCTTAGATGCTATTTTTTAAATGGTCATCCTGAATTAGTCATCTGCTGTTCAGCAGATATATTCTGCTGTGGTTTAAAGAAGAGGACAACTGCAGACGCAGTTCCTCCTGACCAGTTTTGGTTTAAGCGTGGATCTGTGTTGTAATTTAACCCCAATAGGCAGCTACACCTCACACAGTCGCTCACTCACTCTCTCCAAGAGACAGTTCTTCAACACAGAGTGACTTTTCCCCATTGAAAACACTGGGGGCTCAGTGCTTTACAGCTTCCAAGGTCTGAATCTGCAACAATATTAAAGTAATTGAAAAAATATGTATTCTACAAAGAGATTGTCTATGAAAGTATTGGAAAAGACTTTTGATAAGTGGTTTTAAAATATTAATTGAAACCAAATGAATTTGTAATATCTTAAAGAATTCCAAACATCCTGCAAAGTGACGTGCTTTGTGTAGCATAAAAATTGCCAATTGGAAATCTAAAGGTGAACAGCTTGTGGATTTCCAGTTACGCTGCAAAGTTTTATACAACTGAAGGGACTATTGAAGTGTGTTATGTAAAATCTAGTGTATTTACAAATTTTAAGTTCACAGGACAAAACTGGTCAATTCACTGCCTAAGACATAAAAGAGAGATTGGGAAACTCATTACAATCTAATGAGCCTCTTGATGAAGTTAAAAATCATACAGCAATAGAAAAGGCAAATACATGCTAAATGCATACCCGTAATTAACTTCCCACGTTGTGATCTGTGTAATGAATTTATTTCTTTGAAATTAGTAAATTACCCAAATAACTCACAATCTGTGACTCGTGTGAATGAAAAATAGTCTTGTACTGCTTTAAAACTGTGACATGCATTCCCAGATTTCATTTTTATTGGGTAAAAGAGATGTTATTTTGTTTTGTACCATGCTTATTTATAAAATTCCTTCTACCAAATCTTGCAGATGCTTTCATGATGTCTCTGCCCCTGGGACTTTCAAAGCTGTCGTCACAATCCATTTTATCTTAAAGGCATGGTATGCAAGACACAGAATTGACCTGGAGAAAATTCTTTTGTATGATTTACAAAAATGCCATAAGTAGTGTGGTGGAGCAAGATCCCAATATATTGACTTGTGTAGCCGAAGTAGAATACATTATATTAAATATAAGATCGTATCGACAAGTTATCTGTCTGGTTTTTCTCAACATCTGGTCAATAGGACCATAGGACCACATTCAAAATAGTTGAGTGTGACAGTTTGGTTCACAGTAAGGCCTGTTATGATTTGGACCCAGTTTCTGCTTCTTTAATCAAAGTAATTAACAGTAGATTAACTGCTGCCTTAGAGGCTTCAAGGTCTTAATTTAAGCTGCAGGTTGCATATTCTGGGTAATGTCCACATGTTCTAAGGATTTTTTTTTCTTATGTAGTACATTCCTTTCCCCCTTTCCTGCCTTCAGATTCATTGAACATCTTCCTTCTGACATATTTTCTATGTTTATACCTACTTGGATAAGACTAGGAAAGTTCAGGGACATGCTTCAATGCATCACGTGCTGTAAAGAAACAGGATATAGAACGATATATTTATGTCTGAGACTCTGGAGGAGTCTACTGCTGGTATAGACATCGTGGTTCAACACCAGTAAGTAAGAACAGTGCAGCCACTCTCTCATTCCCCCATTTCAACAGAACATGGGGAGAAAATGCAAGGAAGATCTCCTAGGTTGAAATAATGGTCACCCATTGGTTATTCTCATTGGTAATACAGACGAGGGGAAGATTAATATACTTTATTGCCAGCCAGTATAAGACTTGAGCACTGAGAACTAAAAAAACAAGCCAAACACAATCTTGTTTTCTGACTCAACTGTTTCTGGAGTGTCATGCTGCCATAAGACATATAAGATTTTTTTTCTTTCTTTTCAGGATATTGTTTCAGGTGCAGGTATGGGGCACAGGATATTTTTCCTCCAACCTGGTGGTTGATTCCACCATTATAAGGACATGAGTCTTGCCCTGGCAGGTTGTTGGTAGTGTCATATAATCAGTCTGCCAGAACTCCCCATAATGCTATTTCAGCTCTCATCCTCTGTACCATAGATGCCTTAACATTTTGGCTTGTTTCATTGCAATGGATGTATAAAAAGGCTTATTCTTGCTATAAATCTTTTACTGAAGACCTCAGAAACCAAGAGGTTAACATTTCTCTTGTGTCTCTTTGTGCAATATGCATGTTCTAAGGGCTGTCACACTATCACAGAAAAAATCCTTATGTATCAAATAGAGTCGTGATTTTAGACATTTTATTCTGTCCTATTACAAATTTAGAAGAGTCTTAGGGAAGAAAATCGACATGTTGATTAAATATGGGTACGTAAATTTGAGTATATAAATTATATATATAAATTTGAGTATATTTTAGTGAGAACTATTGGTGATTAGTGGATGGTTGGACTGGGTGATCCTGTGGGTCTTTTCCAACCTTGGTGATTCTACGATTCTATGATTCTCTCTCTCTATGTCCTACTAAAGAAATATCTGTGTTCTAAACTGAGTATTTTTTTTCTTTGTTTCTTTAGATTAAAATAACTCAAGCAGCTTAAGCCTTCAAGCTGAATTATGCATGGTATCTTTACTTTTCCCTGTGGCTTACCCCTTCATCTGTAAGTACAGGTAAACCTTCACCTTAATACAAAAGCTTAATACGAAATCTGTGATTGACAGCTCTGGACTTGCAGATCAGTTTGTCCCTCTCCTAAATGTTAGTTCTTACTGTAGGGTATGTGTTATTTGTAAATGTGGTATTTTTTTCTGTTCCTCCAAAGAATGTTTCATTGTGTACTGAATGTCAGACATTTTGGAACGAAAACTTCCCCCAGGTTAGGAAGTATTACAGATAAAATGAATGAAGGTTTAAACTTCTTTTTCTTCTTTTTGTGAGAATTATTCTGTTGGTTTTGTTTGGTTGGTTTTTAACTCTTCCCCCTCCTCTCTCACCATTGGAGAAGTTCATTAAATAGCTTATAAAATGTTAGCATATCGAGGAGTGATTCCTAATTTAAGGAATCTGGTATTCCAGATGATTTACAATAAGGTTTGTTTGAGCCATGTAGAGCACTGTTTGTCATTATTTATCATTTTAACTTTCTCTATAAAAAGCTCTTGTGAGAGTATTTGTTAATTTTGTTGTGCTCTTTACTGTTTACTCACAACTGATGTACTTGGATCTAATCTGTCTCTCTATCAGCTTACTGATTTTTCCCACATTCTCTCAGTAAAATACATCCATAGTAAGAATACTCATTTAACCTTATAAGCTCTCTTATTGAGTACATTATATACTTTGGAAATTATTTATCAGTATTTATAGAAAGCAGTCCTATTAATAAACTCATTAAGAACTTAAGTACTTGAAGTTATATCTTTTAACCTAGAATGACTACTGTTTTCTGCTATGACAAAACAGCACCCTGCTAATATTCTTGGCATGTAAATAAATCATGTATATGAAGAGTTATTATGTTTTTATATTTTTCTGTTTTGGGACAGCACTCCACATACTAAGATGCTCTTATAAATTCCAGTACACTCATGCACATAGTATGGAGGATAAGCAGTATGGGTTTGAGACGTGTGTACTGTTTCAGGGTTGTGATTTCACTGGGATCATGGAGACATGGTGGGATGGATCTCATGACTGGAGTGTCACAACTGAAAGATGCAGACTCTTCAGGAAGGACAGGCAGGGGAAATGAGGATGAGGTGTCACTCTCTACATCAAGGACAGCCTGAAGTGCATGGAAATCTGCCTGGGGGATGAACAGTGAGCCATCCAAGATTTTAAGGTACAGGACTAATGGGAATACTGGGTTAGGTGACATTATAGTGGGGGCAACCCTTTAGAGGGAACAAGCCCTCTAAAGGCTAATAGGAGCAGCCTCAAGTTTGCAGACTCATGAAGGACTATCTTCTTATCTGTTGGAGGCATAAGCAAACCAAGAATGAACTGATGATAATTTCCTTCTCCAGGTAATAGAGGGGAGACAATGAGGAGAGATGCTGTGCTGGACCTCACACTCACCAACAAGGAGGGGCTTGTGGGAATATGAAGGTCAAAGGCAGCCTTTAATAGGCAGTGCTAATAATCTTGTATTGCACCTCAACACAAAACAAAACAAAAGTATTTTAGATGCGTCTGTATTTTGTTTTACATCTACCATTACACATGAAAATACTGTCTCCTCCTTAGGCCATTATTAGATTTTCTCTCATAATGAAAAGTAGTATCCAAAAATGCTGTGGCAAACGGGGGGCCTCAGTGCCTCTCAGCATCCCCATTTACTAACAACCTTCACCTTTTTTTGAGCACCTTCACCTATTTTGGCAGCATTTTAACATCCCTTTCTGTTTGTGTATCATTATCCATACATTCTTCTCTTTCCTGCCCCAGAGCTGCATATCTGTTGGTTTGAAGGGCAGGAGAGGTGCTTTGCCTTCTGCCCCACACAGAGGTGATCCCCCTGCTCCTGCTGTAGTGCTCATTGCCTTGGAAGAAAAAAAAAAAGATGGAAACTATTTGAATGAGAGCAAAAAACCTTGTATATTCACTTGCTATATCATTTAAATGGGAAATATTCTTATAAATATTGCTCAGGAAAAGTTGAATTCACTGTGAGACAACAGTTTGAAATGAAATAAAAAACTGAATCATTTTCGTAATCCAGTGTGAATAATTCACTCAGACTTGGGCATATGAAATATTTAAAAGTTATGATAGGCTGCAAAAAGGAATCTGTTTAAATTCTAAAAGCATTGTGCAGAATCACTGAATGGTCAAGGTTGGAAGGGACATCTGGAAATCATCTTTCAAAAATTGGATCATGTAGTAAATTAACTCGAGGTTTACAAAGCTCACAACACGTAGACAAACTGTTATGTTTGTTCCAAACACATAAAAGCATATTAATGGAGCTTCATGAATCCATCTCTGTCTCTATATACATAAGTTATAGCAATACCCTTAAATAAGATATTGTTACCACAAACAGCTGGCTGATGCTAGAAAAATCTTCTTATGAGAAAAAATGTGTGTGCTGGGTCTTCCAGTAGTTTTAGTGGAGATTGATCATCCACATCTGTGGGAAATATCAAGGCTTATCCAACACATAAAGGAATGATTACTCAACATGCAGGATGTTTGCTTTATTTTTCTGTACTTGAAAAATTGACTGAAACAAAAATACAATAGAATCATAGAAGGGACCTTTAAATCACCCAGATCCAACCCCTGCTATAGGCAGGGACACCTCCCACCAGACCAGGTTGCTCAGAGCCACATCCAGCCTGGCCTTGAATGCCTCCAGGGAGGTGGCATTCACAGCCTCTTGGCAACTTGTTCCAGTGTCTCACTGCTCTCACAGTGGAGAATTTTTTCCTAATATTTGGTCTAAATCTATCCTCTTCCAGTTCATAGCCATCTCCCTTTGTCCTGTTGCTACACGCCCTTATAAAGTGTCCCTCCTCAGCATTTCTGAAAACATAGGTTTGTCAATAAAACTTTGTCCAACCACAGCATTTGAAAATAGTAATTACAACTGAGCAATTAAATAACAACCTTGTTTCTTCAAAGCACCACTGAAACATTAACTAATTAATCTTCATAACACCCCCAAGGAAATTAATGGTCTATACAAATCTTAATGAAGTGTGCTCTTAAAAATCCCTAATGCTCGTCATCTAGCATTTCTTAAATTAATAAACTGTTACCCAAAAGTTCTTAATTCTGTAAATTTAACAACACAATTCCTCAATGTCTTCCAGGATTTACAGAACTCGGAGAAGAGTGACAGGGGACTGAGAGACATGAAACCTTGCTTTGAGATGTTTGGAGAATTATAAACCAGAATGAAATACGACAACAATTCAGGATCTTTTATTGGATTTCTTTTACAGATAATGAACTCTGAAAAGAACGTCTGACATGCATCTCTCCTTAATTGGTTTAGTAAATTAAAGAGGAAACTGTTACTTGGATGTAGTGAGAACACCGAAGTATCAACTCACTTATCATAGCCTAAGTTAAATATCTTATTACCCCATAATAATTCATGTTATTAATCTTCACCTGCAAAGTGAACAAAGTGCAGTTTATTGAAACCTGATAATCTCAAAGTTCAAAATATTACAAATAGGTACATTTGACTAAATTAATTACCATACTTAATAATTCAGTACTTATCTGGCAGTGACCCTCCAGAATCAGACTTAGAAGTTCCAATGGGAAAAGAGTTCATTAGCAGACTCTGTCATTTATCAGTTCTTTGCAGAAGGAATCCCTGGATAACAGTCAAAATGGTTCAGGAAATCATTTTCGTAAGGACAGGAAAAATACGTGGGTAGAAAGTTAGAATTATATCCTACTATATCGTATTATTTGTTATATAAATTATGAAAATTTGATTTTTGGTTATTGCAGGTGATTATTTAAGCAGTTAACATACTTGCAAGAATTTATGCTGGCATAAATCTTACACCGTATGTATTCTCATATGACCACACACTCAAATATTACTTTCCTTAAAATGTATAAGGTGTATTTTAAGCATTCTATCACACAGACTTTTCTTCCAGATATAGATGTCGATGTGTATGCACATGTAGATGAAGATGAGGCATATGTATATGTACACAAAAGAGGCAGTAAAAATTCTCTCTAAGTTTCTAGGAAGATTGCGCTGATTTTTGAAAATGGTCAAGAATGGTAAGTGGGAATGATTAATGAATATGGGAGAGATGAGTGCTCAAAATGGCTAAGAACTTCAGTTTATTTGTACCAGTCACTGTAGGACTCTTCTGTTGGCTGCAGGGTGAGGCTGACCTCATCAAGGTGATTCAGAAAGCTGAACATAACTTTTTATACTCCATTTAGGGACATCTCACTCTTTGTTTTTCCTCTTTCTGACTATAGGGGGAAAGTTAGGAAGGGAAGCTTCATTAAATTAATCTCTGTGAATTACTCATCCACATCAGATTTCAATTTAAAACTTCTCCTATATTTCACATCTTTGGGAATTGCTGTGCTTTAAAGCATAAATGCATTTTAGATGGAAGACATTAAGCAACTGCCTAGTCCCACAGAGGACCTTTCAGCTGTGGGTTTGCTAGGAGTAGAAGAACAACAGGTGACAATCACTACCACAACAGTGCACTTACAGCAACACTGCCCAACCAAGACTTCTTGATTCCCATCCATAAACTCACCCATCAACTCGAGAGGAATCGACTGCACTCCCTCACCCTTTAGCAGCCCCATATGGCCCTTGGGAAAGTCCAGTACAGAGAGGAGGCTAACAGTGCACTGCTGTGGCCTGAATGAAGTCACACCACTGCTGAGTGCTGATGTGAGGGACGTGCAAGAACTTCAGTATGAACTGAAGTCAAAAGTAGCCAGGTGGTATGCCACAACTGAGATTGCCAGTACATTTTTCTTAATCCCTCTGGCAGCAGAATACAGGTCACTGTTTGCTTTCACTTGAAGGAGCGCCCAGTACATCTGGAATCAGCTGCCCCAGGAGTGGAAATAGCCCTTCATTTGTCATGGGTTGATCCATAATGGAACAGGGGGAAGCTCCTGAGCACCAGCAATACCTTGATGACACCAGTGTGTGGGGCAACACAGCAGAAGGTTTTGAGATAGGGAAGAAAATAACCCAAGTCCTTCTGAAAATGGGCTGTGCCATAAAGCTGCATATGGAATCTGGTACTACTGATGCTATATGGAGTAAATGGATTGCACTGATTGCACAAAGGGCTTGAATAGTCATCCAGGAATCTTGGAAGTGATCATCAGATAGCTCAAAGGCTATTTTATTTTTTTCCTATATTTTGGAATATCACTGGAAGAGGAAGTGATGCATGCTGATGAGGCCCTACTGTATAATGAATTACCACAGAATGAGAAGTACGTCCTGTTCACTGATGGGTCCTGTCAAATTGTGGGAAAGCTTTGGAGGTGGAAGGCTGCTGAATGGAGACCAACAGGATGAGCTGCAGAAACTATTGAAGCACAAAGTGAATCAAGCTGATTTGCAGAACTGAGGGCTATCAAGCCTTCTTTAGATAGTGTTGAATGAGAAAAGTGGCCAGTGCTCTACCTCTACACTGACTCGTGGATGGTGGCAAATGCCCTATGAGGTTGGTTACAGCAATGAAGGAAAAACAATTGGGAGCACAGTGGTAAACCCATTTAGGCCACTGCACTGCGTAAAGATATTGCTGCCTGAGCAGAGAATATGGTTGTAAGTACATCACATAAATACCCACTTACCCACCTACCCAAAAATCAGGCTGGAAACATATCCTGTGCCACATGCTACTGCCTGATACACTCTTGAAAAGCAAGTTCTGTGATGACATGGCACCTCAGAAAGAGCTGAGTCAGACAACAGGACATTTCCAAAATGACCTCATAGACACCTGGGCCAAACAGCATGACATTGGGTTATTGCATCACATGCCATTTTGCACATCACACACCAGCCTCTGGGAAAATCAAATGATTCAGTGGACTGGTAAAGACTACAGTGAGATCAATGGATGCTGGGACATTCAAACACTGTGATATGCTTTTAGTAAAAGGCACCTGGTTAGATAGCACTTGGGGATCTGCCAGTCAAGCAGAATCTGCTCAGTCAAACTTCTTACATACTGTAGAAGGAGATAAAATCCCTGTAATGCATATGAAAAAAATGAAGGGTAGTGTGGTCTGAGTTATTCCTGCCTCGAGAAGAGGCAAGCCCATCCGTGGGATTGCTTTTGTTCAAGGACATGGGTGCACGTGGTTCATAAGTTTGGTGCGTACCTCAAGAGGACTTAACAGCTAATAATTTGAATTGTATGATGTTAATCGATATATAATAATACATATCATCACTACTGTGATTGCTATATCCTTTATCAATTGTGCTGCAGCAAGAATTACGCAGATTAAATAAGAATGAATTCTGAAGGAACCAGAACTGGCTTCAGCATGTAGTAACACAATGCTATGAATCATCCTTCCTGTCCTGAGTGAATGGTATGAAAGATGGAGACCAAAGCTGTGAACAAAATGAACTCCATGGACATTTTAGAGAAATAGTTCATAGAATACAGGAATGATATCTGTGTGTATATATCAAAAGGCAGGAAAGGTGATGGAAATTGATTGAGATATATGGGAAAGTGTGGGACTTGAGCATGATATAAATGGTATGGAATAAGGGGATATTGTTCTTTCAGCTGGGACAGAGTTGGTTTTCTTCATAGAGTCTGGAATCATACTGCATTTTGACTTCAGGGGAAAAACAGTGTTGATAATACAGTGATGTTTTAGTTGTTGCTGAGCAGTGTTGCACAAAGCCAACGAAGGACATCTCATGTTCTGCCAATGAGGGGGCCTGGGCAGGCATAACGAGCTGGGAAAATATGGAATCATGACAGCTGACTTAAACTAGCCAAAGGAATATTGCATGCCACATGTGAAAAGAAATACCTTGAAAAACAGTGGGGAATAGGTCCAGACAGGCTGTGGCTGACTGGGAACTAGGTGAGCATCAGCTGGAGGATCGTGAGCAACTGTGTATCACTTCTTTTGTATATGTATGCATATATAATTATCACTGCTATTTTTCTCTTCCTTTTTTTTTTTTTTTTTTGGTCTTAGTAAATAGTATTTATTTCAGACTACAAGCTGTACTTTGTTTTATTCCCAATTCTTTCCCAAATCCCACTGGGAGAGGAAGGAGGTGAGTGAACAAATGTGTGGTGTTCAGCTACCTGCCTGGTTAAACCACAACAATTTATTTTACAGAGTTACAATTAAAACAATTATGAGATTGGCAAATAAACTGTAAAGAATCTAGTACTAAATGTGTTGTATTTGGAAGCAGTTCCAATTTTCCCAAGTTATGAAGTCCTGAAGAGAGAGGACACAAGAGCAAAGACACATTGCTCAAAAACTGTAATTGATTCTACTTACATGAACTGGATTAAAAATGTTACACATAATAAACTTTCAGCTCCCTGAAGAATTTGATTTCTTTCATTTAATCTATCTTCCTGGTTTTAATTAGTGTGATGGAAAACTCAATTACTTCTGAAATTATATCATTATAATTTGTAACCCAAAAGAATGGAATGTAATGTCTCTTCATTTCCGTATCTCACTGAAAACAGGGCTTTAACATTCAAAGCTGAAAGCTCTGGGGACAGGGAGGAGTTGTTAACTGGGTCTGATTGGGATGGCACTAACTTTCCCCACAGCAGCCAATATAGGGCTGTGCTCTGTTTCTGTAGCTAGACCCACACTGACACAGCACAAATGTTTTGTCCATAGCTGAGCTAGAACAGGTAGAGAATTATTGTTTCCTCCCTTTAAGCTGCTTTTACATGTTTTTTTATCTTTTCCTTTAATTAAACTGTTCTTATCTCAACCCAAGACTCACTCTTTCCATCGTGCTTCCTTCCCCTGTTCTTTTGTGGGAGCAAGAGAGCAGTGTGGTGGAGTTACCTTGACATCAGTGTGAACCCAGCCTGCAGTGTCTTACTAGTTCTACCTTCACCGTGTAATATGTCAGAAATGGAAATTCTTGTTTGAAACACAAATATTCATTAATATAATCAGGGTCAAGAGGATGATTAGAGGGCTGGACCACAGGTTTAGAGAGCTGAGGTTATTTTTCCTGAAGAAGAAAACACCTTGTAGTGCTTTCTAGTACCTCGAGGGAGCCTACAGGAAAAATGGGAAAGGTGGTGGTTTTAAACTAAAAGAGGGTAGATTTAGATTAGATATTAGGAAGAAATTTTTTATCATTAGGTTCACGAGGCACTGGAACAGGATGCATCCTCTTTGGAATTGCTCAAAGCCAAACTGGACATGGCTTTGAACAGCCTGGCTTAGTGGAGCATGCCCATGTCCATGGCAGGGGTCTTAAAAATATATGTTCTGTAAGATCCTTTCCAAGCCTAACCATTCTATAGTTCTACCTATGGAGCTAGTGGGCATGTCAAGTAGGGACATGTGTGCAAATGTATGAGATCAGCATGAAGTTACTGAAATGACCTGGGACCAAATGTGTGTGTTTGTGTACGTCTTTGTGGGGCTGACTATGAGAAGATTGTGCCATTGGAGGGACCATGGGCTGGCTGTGTTTGTTCTTTTGGGAAGGCTTTGTGCTTGTGCCCATGTGAAAAAAATGCTCAGCCTTGCCAGTAGGAATAATTCTCCGAGGAATTATGTGTAAATAACTAATTTATTAAGTTCTTCCTTCTTTCATTGCCATCGTCCAACCTCTGTAAGAATTTCAGCATCTCCTCTGTAGTAATGAACTTTTTTTTTGTCGTCATCTTCCTTTTCTTTCCTTTTGTTTTCTCTCTCTCTCTTTTTTTTTTTTTTTCCTTTTTCTTTTTAATTAAACTGTCCTCATCTCAACCCACAAGTCCTTGCACATACCTTTCAATTTTCTCCCTCGTCTTCCTGTGGGGGTAGAGGGACTGAGTGGACTGAGTGATACCGAGTTGGTCAGTCACACTAATTTATGAGAGTTTGTGTGACTGTAGCAATGTTTATTCCTGCAGGGTTATCTAAGTGAGGACTTGTAAGGTGGGAGCTGATCACAAGAAACAAACCTCCCAGCCACACGAATTATTTGGCTGACAAGATACAGTGATCACTTCCAGGAAGGATGAACCTTGCGGTTGGTAAGGTTGTGAACCATGGGCTCCCAGACGGAGGGTGCAGTAACTGCATGGCTCTGCAAGCCCATGGGGGTGTGCAGAGGAAAGGGAGCAGGAGGAAGAAAGAAGAAGGATAGGTATAAAAAAGTACAAAAGAGCCAGTCGGGTCTGAAATGGGGCAGGTCAGCGCACAGTCTGACCAAGTCCTGTGCCTATCCTTTTATATTCCTTTCTTCGTTAAATATTTTCTTAACTATCTTTTTGCATGCCCACATTCTCTTTCCCATGTATACACGAGCTGCAAAGATTGCTCAGCAGCTACTGGTGACAACTGGATTTGGGTGAGCGAAACTCAGTGCCAGTTACTTCAGTGAGTGAGGGTCCTAACGCCAGTAGTTGGAGGGACCACATCTCTGGATCTGAGATGGTCCTACAGACTTGGATTCCATAGTGCAAGCTACTAGGTGACCAGGGTGAGTGAACTGGGTGCTAATGGAGTCAGGCTGAGGGTGTAAGTACCCCCAGCTTGTGGTGTTAAGTACTGGAATGATCTGGGTTCCCTACTCCCTACACGTGATCATCTTCAGTTCCCATTTTGGATCTTATAGTTCCATAAATGATGAATGAGGATCCCTTTTAAAACAAAACATTCTATGATTCTATTATTATATGCCAATCATAGCCAAGAAATTGCTCAAATAAATAATTTGGAAGAAGAAACTCATTTTAATTACTCAAAAAAGAAAAAACCCAACCACAATTAACCAATCAACCAACCAACCAAAAAATTCCAAACCAACGCTGAAAAGACACGTGGCCAGCAGCAGAAGAGCGGTGGTTATCTCCCCTCTTCTTTGGGGCAGCCCCACCTGGAATACAGCATCCATGGCTGGGGCTCCCAGCACAAGGAAGTTGTGGAGCTACTGGTGGTCCAGAGGAGGCAATGAAGGTGATCAGATTTTCAGAGGATAAATGAATAACTCACAGTACTGAACACAGCCAGGTTACCCCTCCTGTGAGATGGCAGAGCTGCATCAGAAGGTGACTAGCTTCAGATTCACTGTGTGAATTGGCTTCCAGAGAGGGTCTGAATGTTGCATTCCAGCACACAATTTCTGTCTCTGGAGGCCTTCAAAGGTGGCAGCCAAGACAACAATGTGAGCAGTCCATCCTGACATCCTGGCACATATTTCCAGGTAATGTTCCATGGCCTAAAAACAAGGATTGTAGATTGTTCTGTTTACATTGTCTTCCTGGCCATGGCTTATTGTGCTCATCACTATTCGCCCTGCACTCAGCTCTTGGTCATCAAAATACTACATCACCAAAGAACATCACTTAAAAATCCTGTCTCCATGTAAGATGAGTATTAGGAGAACCAGCAACAAGGACCTATTATAACACCATTATTCTGTAGATAAGAAGACAGAAAAGCAATGAGAAGACATTGAGGGGTCTCACATACTGTAATATAGACAGACTTTCAAAATAAGCACATAGAACTGGAAAAAAAAATCAAATAAGTTGTCACATGTCGACAAGAGTAAATGTAATCAGATTTCTTTGCAATCTCAAATGTTGGTTATTTAAGTATTCAGAGAGAGAACTGTCATTTACTGAAATTTATCTTAAATGTAAGCACCAAAGTAGAACCGAGCCATTAAAAAATTGCTATCCATTTTGTATGATGAATATTAGACAAGCTGTCTGACAATATGTGACTCTTGCCAAATTGAATTTCACAAACATGGCAATCAGCCTCATTGTAGTTAAGTATTAGTTTGCATTTGAATGCATTTTTTTCAATGAGTTTAAAAAAACTCTGTCAGAGCATTTATTTTTGGGTGGTGGTGACTATCAGTCCAGAATAATAATGTTTCATGGAGGATAAATCTAAATAAAATTATGACATAAATCTTGACAAAAATTAATAAGCACTGTCTTATATTCAACTTGCATAAAATTAATAGGAACTGTCTGACCCAATTATGACCCGCCTCGAGTTTGAAACTGTTTTCCTTTCCTTTATTCTTCAGTCTTTCAAACTTGTTCCATGACATTTTGCTAGCAACTGCAGGAACCTGTGGAGCTGATTATATAAATTGCTTGCTCATTTTATATTCATCTCTCTTGTGTATCTTGAGGCAACAGATGATATTTTTGAAGATTAATGAATAAACAACCAGCTAGTACTGGCTGAGTAGAACGTGTTGTTGTAGTTTTCATTTGAATCATTATAATAACTTCAAACAATTGCAAGATTACAAGACTAGGAAATTTATTTTATCAGATTTTTATTTTAGATATAAAGGATATTCCATGCAAGGTAACATCACGTTAGCAATGCAAGCTGAAGGAAGGGGGGTTGATCTAGGTAGCCATTGCTTAGAGACTGTCTGTGCATTAATCTGCTGATGGGAGGCCTTTCTATCAGTTGCATCGCTTTTATTTATGGTTTTAGTTGTTTTGTTTTTTCTTTTCCTCTTTCCTTTTTTTAATTTTACTGTCTTTATCTTGACTCACAAGTTTTCTCACAAGATTTTCTCTTTGTGTTCTCTTCCCCATCCCATTGGTGGTGGGTATGAGAAATTGTGCTTAGCTGCTTACCAGGGACAACTTTCCATATGTGAGTATATATGCAACATGTGATGCATGTGATCATTACCTTCTGACTCACTTGTTTGAATTTTCTGAATGTTACGAAAGTATCTGCAGTAAACACAAAAAAATACAACAGTAAGTGATAGCATCTCTAGATCTCAAAAGTCTGAAATTTCTGATAGTTAAATCACAAATGAAATGGCTCTGTCTCCTGGGTCAGAGCTTCAAGTGCAGACAAAAGTGCCTGCAACTACTTGTCAACAAAAATTAAATCAAATTAAATTAATTTAGAACCATGTTTGTTCTTACATATCAGATGCTAGTATAGCATCTAGGACATTTGAGTAGTGCTATGATACATGAATACAGTAAAACGAAGGTATAGCACTAATAACCCACAACAGCTATGTTCAAACAGACTCAGAGCTTACCCTTGATAATTTCTTGTCCTCAGACAATAGCCAGTGGCTGACAACCAGGGAGAAACAACACATGGAATAATAGAGAAAACTTCCACTGTTATATTCTACCATGAATATATATTCTCCATGAAATTTCTATCCAACCTATAATTCTCATAGCATCTTTAGATTCATTTTCCACAAATTCACTGAATTGTTTGCTTGAGCTTTTTCTGTGTTTGACATCCACTGCGCCTGCCACAAAGTTTTCCTTAATGTAAATAATGCACTTTTGGTTGTTTTCAGCATAGCAGTACTAGTCTGACTTCAGCATTATGAATACTTTCCAAACTGGGTTATGTTAGCAAAGATGCATTTCACATCCTCTTTTTCCTTTTCCTTCTAAAGCTTCTTCTAGTTTATGGTAGAGGTTCACTGAACTGTGTGTAGGGTTTTGAAGACTTGCAATGTTCAGACCAATGCTGTGGTGGTTTAGCACTGGTAGGTAGCTAAGCACCACTGTGCTGCTTTCTCACTTTCCCTCCTTAAAAGGACAGGTGGAGAAAATACGATGAAAAAGATCATGGGTTGAGATAAAGACAGGGAGTTTTCTCACCAATCTGCACACAGCTTTTTATCAGGAAAGAGAAAACCCAAAGAAGCAAAGCAAAACAAAACAAAATACCCCCTATGAATATGTGTATTTCAGTAGAGGACTTGACAAAGAGCAAAAGATGAGCAAAGATGGATACCAGTATTAATTCACAAGACATTGTAGCCCTTAAAGAATTATGCTGATTCAAAGTTTAATTTCGATGCATCATGCTGGGGGGAAAAAAAAAAAGCCAAATTTGTCCTCAGTTGCTTTCATACGTAAATCCATTTGTGATTTCTTCAGAAACTTTTCATCAATTCAGAGTTGTCATTTTCTGCAACTTCAAACTGACCTCTTTCACTGGAGTCAACCTTTTTATGAGCATGGCATACTGAGAACCTAATCTTATGGAACAGACTGAAGTAATACATACTGAAGCTAAAGCAGTATGTTGAAGAAGTGAATATTTAGAGCCAATTACATAGCATGGCTACTATAATTTGTTTCAAATACTGCAGCTTATGCATACTGTTCCATAAATTTCTTATAAATTAGAGCTATAATTTACTTACATGACATAGATGAATTATACCTTTGCCTTGATTGCCTCACTTACATTTCTGGTAATACCTACGTCAACATAAGTAGAACTATTAAGCTAAAGAAATGCAGAATAGACTTACAGTGACACAAAGAAATCTTCAGAGTAACAAAGGCATAAAAAAGCTGAGGACTTTATTTCCTTCGCAGGCACGAAACCTACTTTAATTCTCCTTAAAAAATTTGGAATGAGAAAACTGAACTTGAAATAATCAGTCTATTAGATTAGAATTTGATGTTACTTGGAAAGAGAAAACTGATACGCCAGTACAATGAAAGTGCTTTAGGAAAATAGAAAAAAAAAACAGAAGGAAACTTGCACAGAATAGAAATGCTTCTACCTCATGCTCTCCTCATCATCTGCTGGGCATGTTTTGCTGGCAAAGATGTACCAGAAAAATGTGAAAAAGTTGTGCACTCTACTAACAAACAAAGTTTGCATCATATAACTTCTATGTTACCATCAATCTTTTATTTTCCTACACAATGGAGGAGAGAAGGTCTCTCATTCGTGAAAAGAAATGTCTTTATTGAAGAGGTGGAACATGTTCTCAACCACAATATGCATGAAGGCTTGATTGAACACATTTTTGTAAAAAATAAAACCCAACTTTCACTTCTTGGTTCTCCAAGTTCAGACTGAAATAGAGCTCAATTCTCAGTCCTTCTAGGCAGGCAACACACAGTGAAAGAGGGCACTGTAATGCCTTCTGCCCTGTTTCTTCTGCCAAGTCCCCACTTCATAGAACTGCCTGCTGTACCTTCATCAGTATTACAGATGCAGCCTTTATGAGGTGGAAAGCAAGTCAAGAAATTCTCAAAGACACAATCTGGAGGCAAATTTGGAATGTCGTCTGCAGAGCTAGAAATGTTGCTTGATATTTCTGAAGTATTATTAAAAGCTTATGGTACTGTACAAGCTTATTCTATTTGTCTCTTGGGGTACAGCAAATCAGAGGACCCAGAAGCAGGCTGATAAGTAAAAAAGAATGGGAGAAACATTAGCTTAAGCGTCCTGCCAGTTCTGAACTGCCCACTGTTTTAAATTACATCAGAAGCATTACATGCTCAAGTTATATACAATAAATTTGTCTCCTCACTCAAATATCTTCTTCCAAATGCATTGCTCCATCAAGGGAATTTCTGTCATCTGATAGCCAACTGGAATGCATTGATTAATTATACTGTCAACTGCTAATATTATATATTATTTTGGAAATAGTGGCTGCCTTTTAAAAAATGAATGCATGCAACATTTAACTATTCTTCTCCTTCTGTGCATATTCATTTATATTCATATTCACACATAGACGTGTATGAATGGACATCAGATGGAAAAAAAGATCTTTCTCAAAGCTGGTGCCAGTCTGGTGTAATACCTTACATCATGGTGTAAAATTAGTAGAAGTTCATCAGGGTCAACAAATTTTATAAAAAAAACCCCTCTGCTTGACTAAGTAATGTCATTCAAAAGAGTTTTTAAACTGAATTATAATGCTCATGTACAGTCTTGATTCACGTAAATTTTCACAGATGCTCTTCAATTGGAATGCATCACATTAAGGTCATGACACTCCTGCAGTTTGGTTTTTACAGAAGTAGTTTTTGTTAAGAACAGGGTGATGACTTTATCTTTAAGATTTCTGATGTTATTGGTTTGTGCTCCAATTTTAATGGGATTTAAAATTTTTAAATAGGCTTTTCAGCTTATAATATTTAAACAGTTCTTAACATCTACAATTGCTTCTGTGGAAACTACCTGTACTTCCTTACCCTTTCTTACTTACAGGTAAGATATACTCCCTGATATCTCTCCAGCATTCCTTACGTGATGTAGTCATACAATTTTCTATACTAGCAATGCTATTTAGTTTCATTAGCATGTTGTTATCACCGGAGATAGATTTTGTAGCATTGTATAAAATAACATGTATTTAGCAAACTTACTAGCAAAAATTGCTAAAACATCCTCTTAGCAGCATGAGAGAATATAATACTCCTCCAGAAAGTTAACACAGGTGCCAGCCCAGCTGAAGCGCCTCTACACCAATGCAAACAGCATGAGAAATGAGCAGGAAGAGATGGAAGCTATGGTGCAGTTAGAAAGTTTTGACCTAATTGCTATCATGGAAACATGGTGGGATGAATCACACAACTGGAACACTAAGGTTGAAGACTACAAGCTTTTTAGAAGGGAGGCATGGAGGAGCGGCTTTCTATGTTAACAAGTGCATTTTTTTTAAAGAGCTGCCTCTAAAAAAGCATCCATGACAGTAGACCCTCCATGGTTGGGGTCTACTACAGGCTGGCTGATCCAGGGGAGCTCATGGATCTTCTTGCTTCAACTACAAGAAGCATCACATTTGCAGGTTCTCATCATGATGGGGGATTACAACTACCTGGATGTTCACTGGAAAACAACAAGGCAAGTTGCAAGCAATCCAGGAGTCTGGTCCAGATATTCTACAAACCAACCAAGGGTGAACAATTATTGGACAAAGAGTATAGAGTATTCCCCAGTATAAGAACACAAGCTGAGGCAGGAAACTGGAATAGATGAAAAAGTACCTGCTGGTTAATTGAGGGATAAGGAAATGTACAAGCAGTGAAAGCAGGGATGCGTAGCCTCGAAAGAATACAGCAATGCTGTCTGGACATGCAGAGATGGGATCTGGAAAGCCAGGAACATAGGGAACTCAACTTGATGAGGGATGTGAAAAATAACAAGGCATTCTACAGCTTCATTGATCAGAAGAGAAAGGCTAAGGAGAGTGTACCCCCTCTGACAAATTAGTAGGGAGAATTGACTACAGCAGACATGGAGAAGGCTGACATCTGCTGGAAAAACAGCACGGTGAGCTGTAGGCAATCTGGAATGTATCAAGGATAAGTTCCTGAGCCAGGTAATAGACATTTCTACTGGGGGAACGCAATGCTGGACCACTTATTGTCCATCCCCCTAATCCTTACACAGAGGTTTTTAACCGCATCGTCCCTAACTGAAAAGATGTACAATCAGTCCTCTCCCTTACATTCACTGCAGCTCCTCCATCTTGCCTGCCCTGCCCTTTTCTCTTAAACAGCCTCCTAAACCCTCTATCCCAGCATAAATCAAGGGATTCATTCCACCAAGTCTCAGTAATACCAACGATGCCATAACTCCGGGAATGAACCTGTTTCCATTTCTTCCTATTTATTTCATATATTACCTGTATTGACGTACAGGCATTTCAGGTAGGTTCACAAATCTTTGATGCTCTTTTGACCAGTGTAAATGTTCTCATTAAAGTTGACTTGCCTACAGCTTTCCTGGTGGTATTCTCTTCCCTCATAAAGCCCAATTTGAAGCCGTCTCAAAAAGTACTGTTAACTTATGGGCAAATAAATGTATTCTCCATGTGGACAAGTGGATCTTGATGTGTCCCAGAAGACTTTATTTCTCAAAGAATCTGCGATGGTTGCCAAAGCCAACCTTCTTATGATTCTACGATTCTACAGTTCTGTGATTCCTTGATTCTATGTTGCTGCTAAGAATTAACACTGGAAGCAATCTCTTCAAATAGAGAGTTTGTTTGAACAAACAAACAAACAAAAAAAAACCCCACTGGAATTAAAAATTACTAATTAATAGTACAGGGAATTGTATACAGTATTAAAGAGACACAGAGATGTTATCCTGCTCAACATGTGTCTTTCTCAAGTACATATCTTAATGAATATAGATATATGTATAAAATAAATGAGAGGCCCCGATCATTCTGAATTTTTGGTTTAAAATCAGTATTTTTTACACAGTGAGTAACACGTTTTTTCTCTAAGGATGTGCTTATGTTGTTTCTTTCTTTGTTATTTCGCTTCATCTTACATAAGTCATCAAGACTGAAAAAATTAACTGTTAGTCAATTCATCTTCTTGAACTTAGTCTCCAGAAGATATCATATCTCAAGACGGATAAGATTCTATCAGGTTTTTGAGCTACATGGGGAAGAAGATTTCAGCAGGTGAAATCCCTTATTCTCAATCCAAATTTAAAGACAAAAAAGAAAATAGCACTTCACTATTTCTTTTTCTGAAGGCGATTTGTTGCAGTTAACAAACACTTGCAATGTTCATAACTCAGAAGTGAATCTTTATTTTTAGATCAGACATTTTAATTTTGTTCAGAAATGGAAATATAATGGTCACCATTTTGTGAAACAAATGTAAAGAAAACAGGTGATCCTAGGATGAAAAGAATGACAATATGACCTTAAGGACCACATTCTGTGACAAGAGCTGCTGCATTTCTACGCCCTCTCTGAGTTATGTATGCATAGTTATGAGAGAAGGGACACATAATAAATTTAGGGTGGAGAACAACATAAATAACAAGAGGAGTTCTAGTGGAATAAATTCTGTAGCTGGAGCACTGCCTCTACATTTCCACTACCTTAGATGGAGAGGATGGAAGAACCTAAAGATCCTTGAATGTCTGTGGAAGTTCTCAAAGAAACAAATTATGGAGACACCTACTCGTCCTAATTTTGAGCTGCTTCACAACAAGCAATCCTTTTTTTTTTTTTTCCCACTCTCTTCAGAGGGTACTGTCATAAATTGCAGCTGCACAAGCTTTAAGCAACGTCGCTAGAATTGAAGCTAAATTATGCCCATATATTTTTCCAAGCTTACAAATGTTCCCAAAACACTTAAAAAAATAGTCAGTGTTAGGAACAAAAGAAGAGAAGGGAAAGATGAGACTATGAATATGAGAGTGTTTGTGTAAGTGTATAATGCTTAGAAAATTTTTATAGGGACCTTACTGCCAAAACTATGAAGCTGGAGGACTGCTATCCGTTCCCGGTCTCCACCACCCTTGACCTGGCTGGACACGCTTCTTCTGATGCAGCCCAGGATACAGTTGGCTATCTGAGCTGTGAGGCTCACGCTTAGCCTGCCATCCACCAGCACTTCCAGGCTTTTTCAGCTTTTCTTGCACCTGCTTGCAGCACTGTTGTTGATAAAAGCCAGGATGCCATTGGCCTTCTTGGCCACCTGGGCACTCTGATGGCTCATGTTCAGCTGAGCGTAGACAAATACCCTCAGGCACATTTCTTCTATACAATCTTCCAGCCACTCTGTCCCAAACCTGTAGTGTTATCTGGAGTTGTTGTGGCCGAGGTGCACTACCTGTTGAACTTCATCCCACTGGCTTCAGCTTATCAATCCAGCCTGTCCAAATCCCTCTGTAGGGCCTTCCTACCCCCAGGCAGATTAATACTCCCTGCCAACCTGCTGTCATCTGCAAACTTACTGAGGGCACACTCAATGTCATCACCCAGATCATCACTGAAGTTCTTAAACAGGACAGGCTCCAATACTGACCTCTGTGGAACATCATTCATGACCAGCTGGATGTAACTCCATTCACCATCACTCCCTGGACCTGTCTAGTAAAGTTTCTGAACAATTATGGGCTGCAAATCCTCCAAATTCAAAGCAATCATATGACCTTCATTGTCGATGTCCTGATTTATGAGCCTATTTCTGACAATTAATGAGGAATCAACATTAATCCTTTATCTAAAATAGAAATACTTCCTTACAGATCTGTTTTTGTTTGTTTGTTTGTTTGTTCTCTCAAGTAGAAAACACTCCCTATCAAAGAAAACATTCACATTTTTTTAAAATAAAAAGCAACCACTCAGTATTTCCTCATGCTGTATTTGATGCATATTTCATATAAGAATATCACATTCTTTTGAAGAAACTAGAACTTCTACAATGAAATGTTCGTTAGCCCCCTTCCTTTTCTTACTTATTTATTTAGTCTCTTCCTGACATATTTTATACTAGGTGAATGCAATCTGAACTTTGAAAATTCAGGAAATACTTTAAATACCTTTTGGTGGGAATTAATTTAATTAATTAATTTCAGGTCTCTGTTTTTCTTAAATAGATATCATGGAATGACATCGAATGTAACAGACCGACCTCTCCTGCCCAAAGCAGAGTCATGAATGTTGGGTTGCTCAGGGCTGTATCCAGTATTGTTTTAAATAATTCCAAGGACTGAGAATCTGTAGCGCCTCTGGGTAACTTGTTCCAGTGTTCAGCCCTCCTCACAATGAAACAGCTTTTTCACTCCCAATGGGCATTTAGACACACGGATAAGATTCCCCTGAGCATTCTCTTCTCCAAGCTGAACAGTCTCCGTTCTTTTCGCCTGTTCTCATGTGGGAAATTGTTCTGTCGTTTGATCATCCTTGTACACTTTTGCTGGACTTGCTCCAGTATGTCCATGTTTCCTTTGTACCCGGGACCACAGATCTGGGCACAACACTCCAGATATTCTCTCAGCAGCGAAGAGCAGAGGGGAAAAAATTCTTTGTAGTGCAGCCCAGGATGCTGTTGGCCTTCTTTGACACAAGGGTTCGCTAATAGCTCATGCTTAACTTGCACTCCATCCAACTGTTTCTCTGCCAAGCTACTTTACAAGCTGATCATCATCCAGTGTGTATTGGTACACGGGGCTGTTCCTTCCTAGATGCAGAATACTGTGTTTTCCTCTGCTCAACTTTGTGAGATTGTATCTGACCATTTGTTGTGGTTTATCCCAGCAGGCAGCTGAACATCACACAGCCATTCATTCATTACCCCCCACGGTGGAATGGGAGAGGGAATCAAAAAGATAAAAGGTAAAACATATGGGTTGAGATAAAGACAGATTAATAGGATAGAAAAGGAAGGGAAAATAATAATAATGATAATGATGAAAGAATATACAGAACAAGTGATGCACAGTGCAATTTCTCACCACCCACTGACTGATGCACAGCCTTTCCCCAAGGACCACCTGCCTCCCTCACCACAGCCAGCTCCCATCAGTTTTATTCAACGTGACATCATATGGTATGAAACATCCCTTCCCAATAAAATTTGGGACAGCTGTCCTGTTTTTGACCCTTCTCAGCTTCTTTTGCACCCCATATCCTGCTGACATACTGGTCTTATACTGACAGGTCAGTATAAGAAACTGGAAAGTGTTTACCTTAGTATAAGCACTGCTCTGCTGAGCAGCCAAATCAGTGTCTTATCAGTATCTGAAAAGATATTAGGAGTTTGCTGGTTTCCTGCCTCTTCTGCCTGATTCCTGCTGCAAGGAGATGGAGAGCTCTTGTGCTCTCAGTAAGGTGTCCTTACAGAGTTGCTGTCGCTGTTCTGGAATCAATAAGTAAATAAATCCATTGCTCTCCCCTTGTTCACTCAGACAGACATTTTCTTGTAGAAGGCTCTCAAATCGATCAGATGATTTCCACTTCCTTAAACCGATGTTTATTAACTCCTCAATCACATTCTTCTTCTCCATATATTTGCTACTGGTTTCCAAGAAGGTTTTGCTCAATCACTTTTCCAGGCATTGATGTGAGGCTGGCAGGCGTGTAGATCCCTGGATCCTCCTTCTTGAAGATGATAGGAATGAAATTGCCTTTCCTTCAGTCCTCAGGATCACCATAATCTTTCAAACATTATTGAGAGTAGCCTTACAATGACGCTGACTTGTATTCTTAGCATCTGTTATATCAGGTTTTATATATCATATACCTGTATATGTCCAATTTGTTTAAATGTTCTCCAGTCTGGACCTCTTCCACCAAGTATGAGTCTCTTGCTCTAGATTTTCTCTCTGGTCTCATGGGCCTGGGATTTATGAAAACTGGTCTAACCAGTAAAGACTGTGCAAGAAGGCATTGAATACTTCAGCCTTTTCCATGTCCTTGTCACTAGGTGCTCCATTCATCCATGTGTCCGGATTTTCCTTTAGCTCCTGAAATACTTGTCTAATCCTTCCCTGCTTCCTTTCACAGCCTCCACCAACAAACAACTCTGGGTGAGCTTTGGCTTTCTTGATCCCATCACATCTGCATGCTTGGACAGAGTCTCTGTATTCCATCTGACACTGCTTGTCATGTTGCCTTGAATGTTGCCTTTTAATGTTTGAGGACCTCTGTTCGTTGATGCAGGCCTCCTGCCACCTTTAATTGGTTTCCTATTCACTGGGATGGACTGTTCTTAAGCTTGGATTAGGCAATTCTTGAAAATCAACCAGCTGTCTTGGACACTTCTCTGCACAGCCATACCATATGTGAATCTTCCAACCAGAAACCTTAACAGGCCAATGTCTTTTCCATAAAGTCCAGTGTTATGATCCTGCTTTATGATTTTTCATTCCTCACAGGATCCTGAACTCCACCATCCCAAGATCACTGAATCCAAGGCTGAACTTCACATCTGTGACTAGTTCTTCATTTTCTGTAATTGTCAGTGTCTGCTGCCATTGATTCATTGATTACCTTTTATCATCTATAAGCACCCTGAATTGCTTCTGCCCTTCAGTGTTGTTCCATCAGTAGATAATGGGATGTTTAAGATCCTCCATGAAGATCTGGACCTGCAAACACGAGGCTTCTTACAGGTATTTGAAGACAGTCTCATCTACTTCATTCTGATCAGGTAGTTTGTAGCAGACACCTAGCACAACATTGCTGAACTTGGTCTGCCTTCTAATCTTGAACCCTAAGATCTCAATGGACTCATCATCCACACCAAGGGATTGCTCTGTGTGTTTCAGCCACCCTCTCACCCTCTCACATAAATGGCAACCTCACTCTGCCATTGTCTTCCTAGGCTCCCTAGTCCTCTCTAGAAAGCCTGTATTCATCCACTGCAGCACACCAATCATGTGATCTTTCCCATCACAGACCTGAAATAACTCTTGTTTGTTCCCAATATTCTGTGCATCATTGTACAGCAGTACAGGGATGTCCCAAGACATCCTAATTATACCCTAATTCTGTTCAAACTTCCTTTTTCAGGTGCATACACACACTGTGGGTTTTTTTAGCCCTTTTTTGTTGACGACTATGTCCCCTCTGTTTATGGCATGACATACATTTTATTTGCCAGTCTGCGTGAGCATTGTATCATTTGATTGTGGATTATCATGTACTTCCTGCATCATTACTTATTTAAAGGTCTACTCCCCATGTAGTCCAGACTTTTGGCAGAGATGCTTATGCCTCGCTTGGTCACAAGCATTTCAGATCTTCCTAGAAATTCTCAGTTCTCCAACAGAGTACCATGGTTGTAGAAAACAACACCAGCTGGGCACATGGGGATCTTTGCTCCCATCAGCAAGTAGTCACCCACTGCTATGATTTCCTGGTGCTGCTGAGTGGCTCAGACTCACAGATAGATGTTTCATTTAACAGATCTCCTAGCCCCTCAGCTGCTACAGGGACACTGAGACTACTCTGCATATACAACAAGAGCCTTCTCGCTTTATCAGAAATCACAGGCTTCAAACCTTCACCATCATGGGAGTCTCAGTTTCCCATGATAATTAACACGGACTCTGCTTGCCCCTACTTCGCTACAGTTGTGTTATGGACTGAATCTTCAACCTCTTTCCATTATTCTTGATGCTGCGCAGTGTGCTGACCACCTTCCCCCAACTCCTTCATGTGGCGGAAGAGATCCTGCACCAGCAATCACTTCTTGCAGCTCCTATGCTCTTGCCCCAGCCTTGTTAAGAGACACCAGACACTCACTAGCTATATTTCCAGACATGGGATGCTTTATTCTCCCTCAAGAGCTCAGTTTAAGATCAGACTTAAGCTATGCCCGGGTAGCAGTTCCATTGGATGCTGGGTATCATTTCCTATAGCAGATCACAACCATTGCTGAGCACGTGGAAACTATCTGCAGCAATTTGTGAATGCCTCCTGTACACCTTTCTGAACAATCTGCTGTACAAACTGGTAAACAGACACAACATGACATGTACATAAACCTGTTACCATAAGAAATATATTACTGTTTTACAAATTTGTGCATTACTTTTTTTACTAGGATCTCTTAAACAGTTTATTACTAATGACTAAATGATATTTTATTTGAAAGGAGGTCGAATATTGTGACAATTATGCCTTCTGTTAAAATTACATGTACAAGCATCTTTTATCACCAGAGTTTTTACACAAATGAGCAAAGGTAATTATTCCCAACATCTTATTATTTGTAACAGTAGTTATCCATGGTGGGACAAAACCCAATAAACAACAACAACAAAATCCTACAGATTTTTTTTTTTTTTCATGAAGAGGCATGATATCCATGTTTCTTCCTCACTTTTGGGGCCCACTTGGGGCTATTTTGGTGTTTTCTTAGAACAGTCAGCTTTCTTCTCACTGATAATCAACTGAGTTCTGAAAATTACACACTAATGAAAGACAACACAGTCACTGATCAGAGCCTGTGTGTGCAGGGAAAGGCATGCCTTACTAAAGCCATAACATTTTATGAAGAATACTCACTTAGCAAATAAAGGAAAGACACGTTTGTTTGTTTGCTTGTTTTTAATCTAGGAAATATTTGATTCTCACAGTCTCTTTCTGGACAAAACGCCCAGCCTACAGATAGACACGTACATGAGGCAATGAGCAAACAATTGGCTGATGAGTCAGGCCCAAAGGATTATGGTAAACAGGGTTATGTGAGGCTGGTGACCAATCTGTAGTGGAGTTCTGTAGGACTCCATTTTAGGACCAGTTCCCTTCAATGCTTTTACAAAAGATCTGAAGAAAGGACTCACATACTAAGTTTGCAGGTGATTCCATATTAGGAGGAATTGTTGATTTGCTTCAGAGCAGACAGGCTTGGTAAGGAGATCCTAATAGATTGGAGTATTTATTTTATATTATATTACAAAGATGATCAGGGGACTGGAGCACCTCCCCTATGAGGACAGGCTGAAGGAGCTGGGCTTGTTCAGCCTGGAGAAAAGAAAGCTGCGGGGTGACCTCATTGCAGCCTTCCAGTACCCAAAGGGAGCCTACAAAGAGGAGGGGAATCAACTCTTTGAAAGGGTGAGTGACAGCAGGACAAGGAGAAATGGTTTTAAGTTGAGGGAAAGGAGATTTAGGTTGGATGTCAGGGGGAAATTCTTTATAGAGAGAGTGGTGAGGTACTGGAACAGACTTCCCAGAGAGGTTGTGGATGCCCCATCCCTGGAGGTGTTCAAGGCCAGATTGGATGGGGCCCTGGGCAGCCTGGTCTAGCATTAGGTGGGATGATTTGTGGCCCTGCATGTGGCAGGGGGGTTGGAGATTCATGATCCTTGAGGTCCCTTCCAACCCTGGCAATTCTGTGATTCTGTGATTCTGAGTACTGGGTAATCACCAACCACGTGAGCTTTATCAAGCCCAAATACCAAAGACTGTAAGTGTAAGGCTGGATGTTTATACATGATGACGGACAAGTAGCTGTAGTGCAGTCCTGCAAAAAGGGATCTGAGGGTTTTGGTTGATGGTCAGCTGAATAGGAGTCAAACATTGTGCTCTGACAGCCAAAAGGGCCAACCGTATCCTGGGGCACGTGAAGCACAATCTAGCCAACTTGTCAGAAGAGGTGGTTGTTCTACTATCAGTCAGCATTGGTGTGATCTCACCTTGAGTACTGTGTGCAGTTTTGGGCTCCACAACACAAGAAGGATATCACCTAAAAGAAGCTGACAAACATGGTGGAAGGAAGAGAGACCATGCTTTATGCGAAGTGGCTGAGGAAAACACAACCTTGAATTTCAGCATGGTGTTGTCCTTCAGTGACGAGAGATATAAAACCCTCTATCATATGGTGAAATTATTTTAAAACCAATGGTGCTTAAAATAGGATCCACTAATATTACTCTAATTCTGCCTCACGGATGTTTGGGGCATAACCAGCCTCTGCCACACTCCATGCTGATGATGAAATTGTGATATTTCAAGGCAGAAATTTATGAGGTAAATGACACAGAAGATGAAGAATTATTCAAAAGCTTAAAACTTGTTTGCAAAAACATCTCACACTCAGAGGCCAACATCAAAGGAAGCAGTTTTTATTTTTACATAAAAATAATGCCTCCTCAAGGCTAACACGATTCAGTAGCTAGGGCACTGTTTCAGGGAAATTGTTCCCATTAAGACATCCCCATGATCATAAGCATTCCCTATGAACATAAACATTACACAGCACAGAGGGTAGAACTGCCTCTAGACTATATTTTTTAGAGCTAAGAACCAGAAACAGCGCTTTCAAGAGTGACTCTAAACTGCTCCTGTTTTTGTTTGCTATTACTGCTGTTATTTTTAATTTGTTGTGAATCAGGCTTGATCTTCAGAAGAGCTTATTTGATGTCAAAAATACCTGCATATGCTCAGTACATGTTAAAGCACAACAGAAAAAGTGCAAATCAGAAAAGTCCCCAAAAAACTTTTGAAGGATTTTAGCCTAAATATGTTAACCTTCCTTCTATTAAATGTAGAAATTATTCTGCAGTGCTTTATTCTACATCTATCTTCCAATCTTATCACAAGCTTTTAATTGGGCATAAAGGGAAAATGTCAATCTTGCTAATGGAATTCAGTGATGTAGAATATACACTTATGTACACAAACTTAGAGAAACTACAATAATCTTCATAATAAAGGAAAAATGATAGCATAAATTAAAGTATGATGGTTATGACAACTATTTTTGATTAGTAAACAAATACGATAATATAATTGCTTGCTAGTAATTGTAAATGTGATAGATCAAATTGTGTAGCCACCAAATTTTATGTGTGCTAGTCATTGTTGTTAAGATGTGACAAAACAATTGATATATACAATAATTTATACAAATAACAGATTCATTATATAGAAAGCATATTTGGTTCTGTGGTTCCAATTCCCTTCAATATTTGAAATTTTTGCAGCCTGCTGATATCTGCATTTGACAATGAAAGAACAGGATGATGTAAGGAGAATCTGTGGTTAATTGAGACAGCTAACAAGAGATGTAGTTTTACTCTTCACAGCTGCCACTTACAGATATTCTGTGTACTGAAGATCTCTGCATGTAATTCTGTATATAAAAATTCTGTATGTCACACCAGTGTCATTTTTCCCGTGTTATTTTCCAGAGTTTCACAGTGTAACATGATCATGATTTTTAAGTGACTTTTCTGTCTTGTGCTGTAATTACAGGAACCACAAATTGACCTGAAATCTTTAGATCAGAACTGGTGTGTTAACGTGCAACGTATTCCAAAAGCCAGTAAATCATTGCAGTAAAAAAACAAGCAGAATCATCTGCCAACACACTGCTAAGGAGTGCCTTACACCCTTGGTATCTTTAATATGTTCAGAATGAGAAATTTTGTCACATCACAGACATGCTTATAGCTGCAATGAATTGTTTCGACGCCCTTGTCTTTTTAATGACAAGCAGATCAATATTATTTCACCAAGACAAACTGGCTCCTGTATTTAAAGACAGATATTCACATCATTAAAATAGTATAATGAAATAAATAAAAGTGAGTTCTTGAATTCATTAAATGACTTTCACTTATAAGACCCCCAAAATATCTCACTCTATTGTACAGAAGGACATTCAGGCATATACGTACAAGTTTGATGGCTATTGTCAAAAGTGAGTCATATGGAGATTAAAATTAAAGTTCTGTTGAATTTCGGATTTTTGGGATTTATGTCCCAAACTTTTCTTTATATGACCTTCTATCAGCATAATAAATTTGTATTTCTGAATGCAGAGTTTGAGCAAAATGGAAATAATCAGTGGAAACATATCTATATTTCACTTATATTTCAGAATGAAGCCTCCAATTCATCTTACTTTAAAGACTGATAAAAGTGGGTGAGCATATCACAGGAGCCTTAGTTTTGAAAAGGAGGAAAGCACTCAGCCCACAAAAATTGTTGAAGTAAGAAAAAAAAAAGGTGATAAACATTCTTAGTGAGATGTTCTGCATCCAAATTGATGCTATGATGAATGGCATAGTTTTTTTCTTGTCTGAAAGAATTGCATATTTTTTTTTAGGCTGTGAGGACTATTTACAGTTTTCTTAACAATTGTGAGAATCAAGGATCTACATCTGGTGCCGACTGCTGTATATTAATTAAAATATAACTGTACTGGCTATGTTGCCACATATAATTAGCTGATGAACCATAATGCAACCTTTGTATTGGACACACAGGTAATATTAGAGAGTTCACAAATGTCTGTTTTTGTTACACCTACTGATATCACCTGTTAAATCAGACTATAAAACGTTTCAGTGTAACTTAGAGCAAAATGTTCCTGACCGCTTTTGTTCTGGTAATGGGACATAGCCAGTAAACAAAGGTTTCGAACTGGACAGCTTCCTGGCCTGTGAATTAAAAATACTGTACTACAAAAACATTAGCAATCAATCCTCATTTGTATTGGTCAGGAAAGACACAGTCACACTTAGATAAGTGGAAAATCACGTGTTCTGTCTGTATTAAGTAGAGAAGTACTATTAAAAAGAACTGTTTCTATTTTAATCAGTAGATTTTCCCAACCACTGTAGATAAGACTCAAGTGAATTCCGTCCTTTTATGAAATAATATGATAGGTAATGGTTGTTTGGAGCTCTTCAGTTTATAAAATTTACTCCAAACCCTCCTGTTTTAGAAAAATTATTTTGAAAATTGAAACTTAAATACACATTAAACATCTTGTAGAAAGGTCATTTTAAAATCTACTTGTAAAAGGTAAGAAGGACACAATTGCAAATGTCTTGTGATTAACCTTTTTTTTTTCCTCTTGCACCCAAACAGTCACTGCTAAGAAACAGTTTGCAGATTTTTTCACCATTTATCAGTTAAAAAAATGAGCTTTGTGAAATGACAAACGTTTCAAACTTCCTTGCATTTGCTTAAGACTATGCGTGCAAATGAAGAAAGCGATGTCCTTTTCCTCTGAAAACTTTCATTATTTCTTAGTAGAGAATTTTCAGACAGACAATTTTACCACTCAAAAAATGACCTATTCATTGTAATTGCAATGGGCTCTGCTGTGTCATTGACAGGGGGAAATATTAGCAGAGAAGGCAATGTAGCAGAATAGGAATAGGTATGAAGTAATAACTCCCATGTATCTTTCATCACAGATGAAGTCTCTTCAAACAGTGATTATTTTACTGCAAGAGATGATTTCAGTTTTAAATTATTTTTTTCAAATTCGATCTATCATATTTGGTTAAATCCATATTTTTTATGCTCTTTTGTTATTTTTTTTACTAGGTCCATCTCTGTACAGTAATTGAGTAATCTCTTTATTTTTTAATTCAATGGATGTATTTCTGTAGGTACATCTCTGAAACCAGCTAAAGACCAATAATCCCTTAAGTGTTGCCTGAGACAAACAGTCTGATAAAAGGCAGGTAAAATATAATAACAGATATTTTTGTGTTTAGTTAATTTTCAAAGCAAAACAGACATTTGATAACCTAACCACTAGGTTTGCTACTCAAGTGAAAGATAAAGGTACAGTTAGTGAAAAGAACAAAATTTGAATTCCATCCAACTCCACCACTTAGCCATTAACTCTGCAACTATCGGTTTTTAGTGGAAAAGGCATGAGAAAAACAGAATGTCTGTTGCTTTCATGAATGTATCAGGATAAGCATCTCAACTGCACCCAAAGCTTGAAGACGTGGATTAAGATGATAGATTGCGACAGTGAAATCTTTAGACATAACTTTTTCAGCTTTCAAGGAAAAATGTTGATATTGATTAAAGACAGGAGTCATACACAACTTCCTTTTAAAAAAGGAAATAAGGGAGTCCAAGGTAACTGCAGCCTGTCAGTTTCACCTCTGTGCTCAAGAAGACCATGGAGCGTGTCTTCCTGGAGACAATACTAAAGCACATGGAAAACAGAGATGTGACTGGGGACAAGCAACATGGCTTTATTAGGGGCAACTCATGCCTGTCAATGTAGGGGCCTTCTACGTTGGGTGTTCAGAGTTGGTGGAGAGGTGAAGAGCATCTGGTGTCATCTACCTGGACTAGTGCAAAGCATTTGACGCTGTCCTGCACAACATCCTTTTTTCTAAATTGGATAGACATGGATTTGACAGAGGGACCACTCGATGGATAAGGAATTGGCAGGATGTTCATACATCAGGAGTTTCAGTCAACAGCTCAGTGTTCAGGTGTAGAATAGTGACAAGTGGTATTCTCAGAGCTTGATACTGGGACCAGCATTATTTAGCATCTTTGTTGGGGATACTGACAGTGGGACGGAGTTCACTCTCACCAATTTCATGAATGATACCGATTACTGTAGTGCAGGTGACACTCTGGAGGAAAGGAATAGCATCCAGAAGGAAACTGATGGATGTGAGAGATGGTTTATACGAATGCCATGCAGTTCAGCAAGGCCAAGTGCCAGGTCCTTCACTCAGGTCAAGGCAATCCCAAAAGCACAAATTCAGGTTGGGCAGAGAATCAACTGAGATTAGCCCCACAGGGAAGACCTTGGGGGTGTTGACTGATGAAAAACTGAACATGAGGTGGCAGTGTGTACTTACAGCCTATAGAGCCAATTGTACACTCTGCTGTGTTGAAAGAAGTGTGGGTTGAAGTGATCTGTGCTAAACTCTGGGCCCTCCAACATGATAACAGCATGGATCTGTTGGAGTGAGTCCAGAGGAGGGCCATGAAGATGCTCAGAGAGCAGAAGCATCTCTTCTATGAAGAAAGGCTGAGAGTTGGGATTGTTCAGCCTGGAGAAGAGAGAAGTCTCAAGGAAGAGCTTGTGGTGGGCTTACAGTACTATAGGGGACCTGTCAGGAAGCTGGTCTAGAAGAAATTCTTTACCATGAACATGGTGTGGCACTGGAAGATGTTGTCAAGAGAAGGTGTGAATGCCCCATCCTGGAGTTTGGCCAGGTTAGATAGGGCTTTGAACAACTTGAAAAGGTGTCAGACAGGACAAAGGGCTGAATTTAGAAGCTTTAAATTTCTTTCTAACTCAACCTGTTCTGTCACTTGCAGCGATTTTCACCTTAACAGTACTTTATACTGTATGCACTGAGTATATGAAACAAACTTTTGCTCTATTATGCAAAAAATAATGATCATGAGTTCTCATTACATTCTGGGATTAATATACGAAGAGATAATTATTAAATGTCTTTGTGCTTTTCCTCATCACATAAAATAAGAGTTTTTGAATTTTGAATTGATTTTTACAATTCATCGTGACATCTGCAAATAGGATCACTGTTCTCTAAAATAGAATTTACACTTTCAGGAGACAAGACAGTTCTATGCTCAACTTTTGTTGCATTTTAAGATGTGGAGAGAGTTCCTTTGAAAAATAGGCACACACAGCAAAAAATACTTTTGTAGAAATGTATATATATATCAATTACAGGAATGAACTTCATGCAAAAAATAGGCAGCATTTATTTATTCAGTGTTGCAGTAAACTTTACATTTCACCATAGAAAATCTTTTGTCCCTGAGGTGTTTATTGAAACATACAGCAGAAAATATAACAACTAACACCCACTTAATCAAGGATAAAACATTCATATTATCCCCCTAGACTGAATCCCTATTCAGCCTTTCTTGTTTACTCTGTAACAAGCTAAACAAAGACTTGAAAACACAATAGGTAGTAACTCCCCCATCAGGATTAACACAGTAAAATTGAATTGTAAACAATTGCCCTTAGTCTGTATTTATCTTGAGGTTTGTTTCTTTTTTTTTTTTTTTTTCTTTTTTCAATGCAAGCCAATACAATTATCCTAAAAATTGATACTGGCTGAAGACTTTCCATTAAATCTACAGAAACTTGACAAAAGCAGTGGTCAACATACTGGGCCCCTGAGATGTGGTCAGAGTAATAGATATAGATAATGCAACGTACAACAACTCTAAGAGCATGAACATAAATCCTCAAAGATATTAATAGTACTAAGGCCTAAAAATGACATCCAGAAATGTATTCACTAAATATCAGCAAAAACAGAAAGCAAGAATTATATTCAGTCATTGAGACCCTGGTGGAAGACCTGAGTATTAAAAAAAAAAAAAAAAAATTAGTCAAATTGACTTGATTTGAGAAACAAACATACAAAAAGAAATTCAAAATCAATTGACAAATCTGTAAAATTAAAAAAAAGTTGGTTAGCAAAATAGTCAGCTCAAGGATTTAAATAAGGGTATGGAAAGAAATCTGTTACAATCTAAAAATCACAAATTACAGGAACCCACAGACTGAGCTGCCTTTATGAACTCTTGTTACCTTGAATCTTGACTCTCACATCACACACTAATTCACTGCCTTGCAGAAACACATTTCTTACAGTAAAAATATATCCAGAGACAAGTCATTTTTTTACCAGCAACTTATGACTCAAGCATCCAACAGCATTATTAGTTGTTTGTTTGATCCCAAAAGTGCCTCCAGGCTTTCATTGCTTTCTCAGGATGCCATATATATAAAAGAAATTCAAGGCTCGCTGAGAAAGCTAGAAAAGATGTACAGCATTAATTACGACAGTGCTTGCAAGGAGGAGACCTGGATCCTATTCCTTCCTCTGAAGATTGTTTACAAGCAGAAAGACATATGTAAAATGTGGGACCAGGATGAGAAAAGCAAATTCACCTATAAATGCTTTATCTCAAATTAGATAGCAAGCAAAGGAGGAGCATTTTGGCTCAATTTCTCTCTTGAAATGTGTAAATATCTCTGCCCAAAATAGATGTCTTTCACATTTCCCATCCCAGCAAGGCAAAGCATTGTAAAGAGCAAGGTGCATTTACAGTATTTTGGCTGGTAGTGGAAAGGAGATAGAAAAGCTGTGTCCTTCATTTATTTATCTGCAATTTAAACTTATATTTCCCTATAGCTTGGGATTTAATGAGAAACTAAGACTTAGCGATAAACATGCTATTAAAGCACAAAAAAAAAAAAATGGTGCAGAGAGAGACACGTAGTCATTATGATGAACATGCAGATGTTTTCTGCTTATAATATAGTATGAACTGCCATTAGGAACTCCTAATTATAGCCTGTATACTGACGTTCATGTGATTCTAGCCATTAACCTTCAACTGAATTACCAGCTTTTGCATAAGGTACATTGTCAGTGCAGTGCTTTATGGTTATTTGAAAGCACCAGCATGTACAACAAAAAAGGTCTTTCTAAATGTAGCTCATGGCATTTCGTTTTTAAAAATAAAATAAAAAAAAAAATAGAAAGAAACAAGAATAAAGGAAGGAAAAGGAACAGGGAAAAAAAAAAAAAAAAGAGAAAATGGAAACAAAAAAGAAGATTCAGTGCTAACCTGAGCACATTTTTGCTTTTTATAAATAGAAACAAAATAAAACAAAGATTGTTGCACCAGTCATAAGGAGATTTTGAAGAATATATTTGCTCAGACTGGACAAAATTAGAAAGAAGACTGCAGGAACAATTTAGCTATTTCAAAGGACATGTAACTATGGCGTATAGTTAAATTCAAAGATAATTCTAACAGAAGGAAAGGGAAAACTGCGCAGTGTAGTCCAGGAGTGCAACATTTAACAAGTAAGCACCACTAGTTTGATCAATTGTCTAACTGTTGATTAAGATAGTGATCAACATTTATAAAAACCTGTAGTGTGGAAGGAGATTGGATGAGGCCAGGATCTTCCCAGTGGTGGGTAGTGGGAGGACAAGGAGCAATGGCCAAAAACTGGAACATAGGAAGTTCTATACAAATATGCAGAATTTCTTTAAAGTAAGGGAGATGGAGCACTGGAACAGACTGCCCAGAGGGGCTGTGGGGTCCTTTTCTATGGAGGTATTCAAGACCCACTTGAATGCCTACCTGTGCAACCTACTGTAGGGAACCTGCTCTAGCAATGGGGTTACACTTGGTGATCTCTTGAGGTCCCTCAATTCTGAGCTTAGCAATTCTGCAGTAGCCTGGTACCTCCCCAGTTTTACCAGAACTGCTGATAATGATGGAAAGTGGCTTGGTAAGTACTTCTGCCAGCTCCCTCACTACTCTTAAGTGAAGTTCCTCTGGTCCCATGGACTTTTGATAGTGCAGGTGGAGAAGAAGTTCAGTAACTATTTCCTCCTGAATTTTGGGACAGTAGGGGTGTGTGTGGGTGTTATTCTGCTCCCCATCCTAGTCTTCCAGCTCAGACACATGAGCATTCAATAAAGAACCGAGATTCTCCTTGGCCCTCCTCTTGTTTTTAATGTCTTTGTAAGAACCTTTTATGTTACCTTTTACAACAGTGGCCAGATTAAGTTCTAGCTGGGCTTTCACCTTTTTGATTTTCTCTTTCCATACCCTAGCAACATCCTTGTACTCTTCCAAAGTTCCCTGCTCCTTCTTCCAATTGTGGTAAGGGAATCCCTTTTAATTTTTCTGAGGAAAAGCTCCCTGTTCAGCCAGGCCAGACCTCTTCCCTTCTCATCTTATGGCACAGTGGGACATCCTGGGTAACTGTTGGGTAAGCTGAAGCCCCACGAGAACAAGGGCTAGCCATCATGTAACTTCTGCTAGTTGCTGATAGATCACTTCATCCACCTCTTCATCCTGGTTAGCTGGTCTATAACAGACTCTCTCCAGGATGTTAGCCTTGTTGGCCTTCCCCTTGATCTTTACCCATAAGGAATCAACCCTATAATTACCAGTGTTGAGCTCTGCAGTATCCAAACACTCCTTAACACTGACGGTCACCTCACTGCCACTCCTTCCATGTCTATTTGTTGTGAAAAGCTTATATCCCTCCATTACATCACTGCAGTCATGTGAGTGATCCCATCATGATGGTGACTAAGTCCTAGTTTTCCTGCTGCACAGTGGCTTCTAACTCCTTCTATTTGGTGCCCATGATGCATGCATTGGTGTAGATACACTTCAGCTGAGCTATTGGACTCACCCTCTCCAACCCCAGCATGCCACCCATAGGCTCATCTCTAGCAAGCTTGATTTTATCCCCTTTGCCTTCAAACCTAGTTTAAAGTCCTCTCAGTGAGCCCCACTGAATCCTAGGCTAGAATCCCTTTTTCCCTTTAATTCAGGAGAACCTTATCTGACATTAGCAGGCCTGGTGGTGTATAAACTGCCACAGAAATAAATGGCAAATCATAGAGCCTGCTTAAACATTTGGAACTGTTTTGTTCATTAAAAGCAAAAAGTGCTGAAATAGTCAGAAAAATACATGCAATTTTTCAAGAACGTATTTAAAATCTAAGGTGAATTTAAATATTGACATAAAAGGAATAAATTACCATCCACTATAGAACTAGTTCTAAAGTAACATTCTTCAGCAAAGTTCTAACTGGCTTTTATGGCACAGATATACCTGTGCTGTATTTCTATGTGCTTTGGTAGCTAGGTATCACACGAAAACAAAGCAAAAACAAAACAAAAGCAAGCAAAACAAACAAAACACCCTATTGCCTTTACTGCTGTACATTTGTAATTTGTTTCTCTTACTCTAAATCTCTCATCTAACATAAATTCCACTCAACATGAATGATTCTGATCACGCTTCTTTAAAAACTGGCAAATAAAAATAACTTTCTGAACAATGTCGTGCACACACTGGTAATTTCAGCAGAACAATACGTTTGTCAAAAATCTACACACAACTACCCCCCCTCCCATTTTATGTAGGAACACAACATTCACTTAACAGTATTCTTGTACTGTCATTATTTCAACAAAGACTGTGTCTAAAATGAACGCACTAAGTATCCAGCAGTATGAAGACTTGATGGTGTGGAGTAACTGAAAAGTTTTGAGCTACAATTATTGTTATTATTTTTTAATGTAAAATGCATTAAACTGCCCAGTATTAGTTGGTCCATTTTTGTTGTTTAACCAGTCAGGCAGCTAAGCACCACAAGGATGCTAGTTCATTCCCCATCCTCCTAGTGGGATGGGAGGGAGAAGTGGGAAAAACTTGTAGGTTGAGATAACAAATATTTACTAAGATAGAAAAGGAGAAATAATAGTAATAATAATATAGGGCTTCTCCAAAAGTAATGCCTCCTGTTTTATTATGTTGACCCATG
Organism: Chrysolophus pictus; assembly: GCA_037305975.1. Taxonomy (NCBI): domain Eukaryota; kingdom Metazoa; phylum Chordata; class Aves; order Galliformes; family Phasianidae; genus Chrysolophus; species Chrysolophus pictus. The sequence continues at coordinate 2,374,619 of CM074583.1, read as the reverse complement.
ATGTCAGAGCTGGATGTTGGTGGGATGGCAGTAGAGGTTGAATATTCTGCCACTATCCCGTTATATTTTGTTGCTATGTGACAGATGGCAACAGAGGAGCAGTTTGACAAAATAGCATCTGACATGGAAGTATGTGTAAAGCACCTTCTGAATCCTGAACTGAATTCCTCCTTGCAGGAAAAATGGCACCACTGACATTCATTGATGTTTGCTGAATGTTGGTGGAAACCAAACAGTGGATGTGAGTGCAGTGAGAAGTGCTTGGTGCATTTCAACAGTGGTGACAGTGATGTGAAAGACAAAACATGTTCTGTATGGCTATGCATAGCTGTGACATCATGAAATTAGGAGCATCTTGATCAACTTATCCACATGAATGGGCAGAATATGACCAGGGAACTGTGCATGGAGCTGAATTTTGGCTTCAGTGTGTTGGAAACAATGGTGGAAATGTTGGAATATTGCAAAGTTTGCACTTGCTGTGTCCCAGGAATGCTCACGCAGGAACAGAAAGAATACCATATACCAGTTTTTCAGGACCTATTGTTGGTTCATAATACGAGGCTGAAGGTGACATTTTCCTGGATTGCATCATTACCTGTGATAAGATCAGGTCACCATTGTGACCTGGAGTCAGAGTTGTAGCCCATGAAGAGGCAACATGTGAATTCACCACTGATGAAAAGATGATGGTGGTAATTACAGCCTAGTGGTACACTGAACATCCTGATGCTGAATGAAACTCCTTAGAGTAGAAACTAGAGTAGATGATATAAAGAGGATCCTTAAAACTGAAACTGTCTTCAGGTTAAGCACTCCCCAAAGCTGAATGAAGTGAAAAGGTCATTTCTCCACAAGAAGAGTTTGACCTTTACGCATGCAAAATAGTATAAATTTCTTAAGAAGCAAATGTACAACAACAACAGAACATGCCATAAAATCCAAGCTGCTTTTGTTGGAGTGCTATTGCTGTTTATTCGTTTGTTTATGTGGGTTTTTTATTGATTGGTTTTGCGTGATTTCTTTCAACAACCTTCAACAACCTTCTAGAATTTTTCTAGAAAATGTTGATTTCTGATGAAATAGAAATATTTTCTTTACGTGTATCAGCTTCAAAGTTTTGCTCAGAGTAAGTAATAATTTCACTGGCATTGTAAGTCAAAGATACAATGATGCTATGTTTTTTCATTGATAACTCAGCTGTTTTTTGAGATCTTTTTGTAGTTATAGGCCAGTTGCAAACATCTGAACACTTGAACTTCTGAAGTACTGTTTATATTCATCTGTTCAATGAATTATGTAGTCATTTCATAGGCTTTCATCTAAGTAATATTGAATGTCATTTAAATGCTCAATCTCACCACAATTATTGCATGTTTCTTTCCTTGGCAACAAAACTGAAAAAATATAAATAATTTATTCCTTATTGTGCAAAGTCCTACATTCATGTTATCACTTCCATTTAATGAGCACTTATTGGCACAAGAAGGAAAAGTAAAGGACAGTGTTACTGATGGATTTATATATATATATATATATATACTCACATATTTATTTTATATATTTATTCATGTATTTGTTTATATATTTATTTTTGATGTGTTACTGGCAGCAGATAAAAGGCTTATTTTGGACCCCATCATCACTGATCGACATAAAACAAATAATGGGAAAAAGGCTCGACATGAGCCAGCAATGTGCACTTGAAGCCCAGAAACCCAATGGTATCCTGAGCTGTGTCAGAAGATGTGTGGCAGATGGGAGTGGGTGGTGATGGTGATTGTCTTCCTCCAGTCTGGGTGAGCCCCCACCTGAAGTACTGCGTCCAGGCCTGGGGCCCACAGCACAAGTAAAATGCAGAGCTGTTGGAGTAGATCCAGAGAAGGGCCATGGAGATGATCAAAAGGCTGAAGCACCTCTGCTGTGAAGAAAGGTTGAGAGAGCTGATCTAGTTCAGCTAGGAGAAGAGATTGTTGTGACCTTTCAGTAGTCGAGGGAAGCTTATAATCAAGATGGAGAGTGACTTTTTACATGGTCTATAAGTGATGGGAAGGGGGAACAGTTTTGAACTAATTGAGGGTACATTTAAGTTAGACATTAGGAGGAAGTTCTTTAATCAAATAGTTCTGAGGCACTGGAACAAGTTGCCAAGAGAAGCTTTTGATGGTGTTCAAGGTCAAGTTGGATATGGCCATTGGCAACTTGATATAAAGGGTGACAACCTGGCCACTCCTCTTCTGATGCAGACCAGAATACTGTTGGCCTTCCAGGCTGTAAATACCCACTGTTGGCTCATGTTAAGTTTTTCATCAATCAGGATGCCCAAGTCTTTCTCATCAGATCTACTCTCAAGATGTTCTCCAGTCTGTAGGCATGCCTGAGATTGCCCCAACCCAAGCTCAAGATGTGGCCTTGTTGAACCTTGTTAGCTTCACGTGAGCCCATCTTTTGAGCTTGTTCAGATCCCTTTCTTCTGTTGTATCACCTGCACCACTTAGCTTGGTGTGATCAGCAAATTTGCTGAGGGTGTGCTCGATCCCACTGATAAAGATGTTAAATAGCACTGGTCCCAAGATGGACCCCTGGGAGACACCACTTGTCACCAGTCTCTATCTGGACATAGAGGTGGACATCTGAACATTATCTTTCTACAGTCTAATATACCATAAATGTGCCTTCTTAGAAAAAAAATAAAAACAATATATTTACATATGGATTAACTAGGGAAGCCATTACCACACAGATAAAGCACTCCAGTCCTTAAACATGATTGAAAGATATTAAGTTTTCAATTACGTGGGATGTTGCATAGCAATAAAAAGCAAGGAATGTCAAAGATGTAGGCTAGATATGCCATTAATAAACAAAGTATTAATACTAGCAGTGAGAACAGTACAATTTCTCAATGAAAACTATCTTGAGTGTAATCTATCTAGAAAGTTCCTAAATTTTACTCAGTCATGTGATTTCTGCCTTATTTTTTTACACCAAAGGAAAAGAAAAAGTGTATTACAGTGCCAAGTACAGAGGAACAATCACTTCCCTAGTTCTGCTTGCCATAGTACAGCTGAGATAGACCAAGATTTCATTGGACTTCTTGGTCACCTGGGCAAACTGTTGGCTCACGGCCACCTGTCAACAAGAACCCCTAAGCTCTTTCTGTCAAGTAACTTTCCAGCTATACTTCCTTAATCCTGTACCTCTGCTTGGAGTTTTTTACGACACAAGTACAGGACTCAGCATTTAGCCATGTTGAATGCCATAAAACTGAATGTTGCCCATCAATCTAGTCTATCCAGAATCCTCCTTCCCACCTTCAAGCATTTCAACACCCCTAACCAACTCGGTGTTGTCTGCGAACTTACTGACAGTGCCCTTGGTCCCATCATCAATATCATTGATAAAAATATTAAAAATCTTGACCCCAATACTGAGCTCTTGGGAATATCACTTGTGAGTTGATCTCTCCACGTCTTCACAGGCGCCTTTGTATAGGCTTATTTTTAGTCAATAATAATGTGAACCAGTGAACTTCATCAAACCAAAGTCAATACCGCTTTTTTTTCTTAGTGCATTTATAATTTTATTATTATTATTATTCAACACTGCACAGAAGCTTGTCAGTGCTGCTCTTGTATCAGTGGCATGGAACAAGTGCTTCTGAAATCTCAAGCGAAGCGCTTCTCTCCAAAATTGATCTTGTGAAAGGTCTAGGGCTTGCTGGAATTTATAATCTCTGATTGAATGTTATTACAGTGAAACTCAGGAAGAATCATAATCAATAAGTCATATAAACTGCTTTGCACATACTTCAGTAGAAGACAGACTAATTAAAAATATAGATGCTATACAAGTCACTATTGGAAAGAAATTATAATGAAACATTGGTTTTACTTTTCAGAAACCTAGTATTTGTTCATTTAATATAAATTCTATAATGCAATATCACTTGTTCTTTGACAAGTCATTTCAGGAAGGACGCAGATATATTTTCTGCTGTTAAATCTCATTTTGTAAGAGAGAAAGATAGTGGCAGAGGGAGGAATGCAATCAAACTGTAGCCTCAAATGCTAACAATATTGGCTTTATTAAAAAGTACAATAACTAAATTATTACTATGAACGCTTAATAACCTGCTTCTTGTGTTGTTCTGTTAGCTATTTAAGTTCCTTCAGAACCTAGGAATTTTCTTTATTTATTATTTAGGAAACAACTCTTCTATATACATTCAATTAATTTCAATGCAAATTTTATTCTTAGAACTTGTAAAGATATCTTCAAGAATAAAACACAAAACAACGATCCACAAAACTGTGGATGTCAAAATTTGCTTCAAAAACAAATATTTCTTCAAGTGAATTATGTTGTTTTTTTCAAACTCAGCGCCATAGAAAAATGTATAATTTAGCCAGCATAATACAGAGAAATAATTCAATGACACCAAGAACCTAGGAGTATCAAAATCCATCTCATTGCTAGGTGTCAGTCCTACTGATACTCCTGGATTCATTTTTGAAGGAAAATGCTGTTCAGCATGAACAAAGCCTGTTTTCATGGTAGGCAGTGATGTGAAGTGTAATCACAGAAGAATCCTGCTTTACAGTTTAGCCACTAAAATCCCTGAGGAAACTGAAGTATCATAGTCTACCTTTACAGAAATCTTTATCCTATATCTGTTCAGATAAAAACAACTAGAGGATGCTGCTGCCTTTTACCATTAGGAACAGTAATCCAAACATAATCGTGTCTGTCCTGTTAATCATTTCCTTGTATTTATGTCTGGGATTCAATGATAGTCGCCATGTCAATCAAGATGTCATAAACATCCCCCCAGGCAGACACAATGAAATGATATACAGTGGGGAAAAAAAAATCTAAGAAAACCCCCAACAAACTTAGAGTCTGAAATCTGTAGATTGGAAGACAGTTTGCTTTGTTTCCTTTTTAGCTTACAATTATGTCCACTACAAAATCCAGGAGCTTTGAGTGAACAGTCTGTCTACTTGGAAGATACATAGATACAGCTTTCTACCTTTCTCCTTTCAGCCGACTGCTTGATAATGGAAGAGCTTAAACACATGAGTGGTTTCATGCTTCACTGTCTATGATTTTGGATGGAAAAGTATATACAGAATTATTTTATTGCCTATGACTGAGATCGCATGAAACATGAAACACAAAAATCGAAGCCTGTTCCCAGTAAATCACATGGAGTTCTGAGATATGAAGGTATATATTTATTTATATATAAAAATGATGTAGTCCTAGGTGAAAGAGAATACAGTTATTTTCAGTGACCTTCAGAAGCCACAAATACGCAGTGAAATTTTATAGCTGAATTACAGTCTTGTCTGACTGAGAAACAATACTTCTGCCACCACAGAAAAATAAACTCGTAGAGAAAAAAAATAGTCGTATAATTTAAAAACTTTCCTTTTTGGGAGGCTTATTCTGTACCACTCAGTGTGCTGTGCTAAAACTGGTGACCTCAACAGCATATAAAAGTTGGATAATTGTTTAATCTTTTCTTAAATCATTTGGCAAATAAAGGTATGCGAAAACACATTGCATGTGAAAAAATGGGGATTATTACAGAAGAATTTGCACTGCCTCATCTGTTGTCAGTTACACAACTCTATTAGTTCGCTCTGATCACTCTGCATTCAGGGTCCATATCACAGCAAGCTAACTAAAAAAGCCACTTGGAGAGCCATTTCAATACACTCATTCATCCTGTCTTCACCAAATACATTCAGCTGAAAAGTTGTACTGAAAATTTTATTCTTTCCACAAGAACAGTGAGCAACAGTGAATTTACGGACAGATTTAATGATTTCCAGGGCGTAAAATACATAGGAATGGGGTAACACTGTGGACAAGGATTTTTGCAGAAAATTGAGCTGGCCTATCAGCTCAATTATATATTGATAATAATGATAGACACGGCTGATTACGCACTTTCTTGAAGGCAGCTCTACTACAGCCTAAACACGTATCTAAAGAACTGCTGTGAGATAACTAGACAATAATCACTCTAAAATAATAACTAGACAAAGCAGCCTCACATTAATTGGTCAGGAAAATGCCAGAAGCTTATTACTTCTTTTCCTAAGTTATTTTCACTCATTTAATTTAAGCACATAAAAGCCCATTCAGTGTTTTAGCAGCAACTAGACCACTAAAGGAAGGTGACAGTGCTTACACAGAATTTTGCCATGATGTATCCTCCTACAAGGAGCTTGATAGGAAGTTCTGCTCTTTGATAACTTCCTAATGCAACTTACAGAAGGCTTTTAGATGAGTAAATTTGATTCCTACGAGCTTCTTTACAGTAACTGCCATTTAATTAAGGTTGCCCAATTATAGACTAAATCAAACCCTGTTCAGCCTGATATGTTTTCTGAGGGTGAATATTTTGCTTCCACTTCATTGGATCACAGAGGGAAGTGTGATATTTGCTAAACCTGTGCCCAAGAAGACAGACACTACGGGGAGCACAGTTGCACAATTTCCCCCACACTTCAAAATCCCATGCAGTTAGCTGCTGAGATCTCCTGGTCACTACAGGAATAGAGACAGAAAGTTGAAGAAGAAACAAAACAGGAATTTTGATTCTTACGGACAGAAAGGTAAAAATGTTCTTGTTAATAGTTTCCACAAAATGGAAGTATATTTCTGAAGTATAAGAATGATGGCATTGATAAATATATATTATATATATGATAAGTATAATATATAGCTATCATTGCTATCTTAGCTCTTATATCTAAGTATAAATACCAAACTGGGCTCAAAACTGATGTAGCATAAGTGAATATTATAGACTAGTTCAGACAACCAGCAGTGACCTTAAAGCAACCCTCAGAGGTGATAAACAGCAAAAGAGGTCGTGTGGAAACAGGAGCACAAGTAAACTGCCTCTAGCTTCTGCATGTAGCTGGAACAAACTCGTTTGTGAGAAACTGCTCTGCAGCTGTAGCCAAGTATCCTTATTTTCTGCAAATGACCTTTGCTTACCTTATACATGATTCTTTATTGTCTCCTGCTGTTACATATGGCCAGTAAGGGGTGTTGTGGATCCTTTACCAGACAGCTGCCCTTGGAAATGTGAGTGCCTCTCTATTAAACTGATGGAGATTAACTTGCCTCCACCATACTTTCTTTGCAGAAGTGCCAGTGCTTTTGCATAACTGAGATTTACATAAACAAATCTTTTAATCAGTTAAGTAATCAACAGAATGGCTGGCAACTATTAAAGGTGTATAATACTGATGATAAATTACAAATAAATTTGTTCCTATGTGCTCTTATCAGGTCTATCTAAACCTTTTGAGCACCATGTTAGTCATCAGAAAGGACAGTTCTGGTTTAACCTGGCAGGCAGCTAAGCATCCCACAGCAGCAGTCACTTCCTACTACCGGTGGGATGCAAGAGAGAATTGGAGAAAGAAAGTAAAACTCATGGGTAAAGAAGAAGACAGTTGAATGGGAAAGAATGTTGGGAAAACAAGCAAGCAAACAAACAAACAAATAATACAGAAAGTGAGTGATGCACCACACAGTTTCTTACCACCTGCCACCAAATGCCCAGCCAGCCCTTGAGTAACAAAAGCCCTCCCTGCCAACTCTACCAGTTTTGATGCTCAGCACAATGACATATGGTTTGGAATAAACCTTTGGTCACTTTGGATGACTGTCTTGGTTCTGTCCCCTCCTAGCTTCTTGTGCACCCCCAGCTTCTTTGTTGCAGGGCAACATCAGAAGCACACAAGTCATTGATTTATTCAAAGCACTGCTCAGCAACAACTGAAACATCAGTGTGTTATCAACATTATTCTCATCCAAAATCCAAAACACAGCACTATATCAGTTACTGTGAAGAAAATTAACCCCCTCTAAGCCAGAAGTGGATTGAATTATGTAACAACTTCATTCTTGTAAGGTGGGATACATTTACAACCAGTCATCCTAAAATTTTAATCAACTTAGTCAATGCAAAATATTTAGATTTCACATCAGATGGAAGTAATATTACATACAGAACTGTGAATATGTTAGCAGTGCAGTGTTGAGTAGTTGTTTTATGTAGTTTAATCTGTTATGTCATGTTAGACCGTGGTGTAATTCTCATTCCTTGCAATCAAAAATTAAATAGCAAGAAAAGTAATTTCTATCAGAAATACTTAAAATGCTATAAAGGAGTGAGGATTTGTATGAGTTTGCTGACAAGCCAACTTAAAATTCCATGTGCTGGAAAAAATTCTATGAGCTTTGTTTACTATTCAATACAAAACAAGATGGTGTCATTCTAAACTATTCTTGTTATGAAGATTCAAGTGACAGTAACTTGTTGTATAAGTAACATATTTATGTATAATAATAGGGAAAAGTACTGTTAAAACTAATTTACCATTGTAAATTAATGTACAAGTTAATGCTTATGATTCTGTGTTTCAATACAACTAGTCTTTATGTTCAGACATCTTTTGTTCCTTTCCTATATTGTGTCTACAACATTGACCTTCTAAAAAAATAATGGAATCTAAACTATTGACTGTGATGGGCTCATGTAGATGTAGACACAAAGAATCAAATGCATACAGAATGCATCATAAAGCACAAATCCATTTGCTACTAAAGGTAGCAAAACCTGTGCTGTTTTGCCAAAGCTAGCACAGTTGTGAAAATAGTGTCATGAAATGTCTACTACAGATGAATATTTGGGAATACATACGCATGGCAGACATAATTTTCCCTGGAGGAAGTGTATCCCTACTACTGCTGGCATTTAACATCTCAGTTTGGAGGTGCTGTCATATTGACAATATTGCAACAATATTGACATCTCTTAGAAAGAAGGCAACCAATGTAGAGAAGATAATTATTTCTACAAGAATTTTGCAACATGCAAGGAATGCAAGGATTGTATGCTATACAAAGCTAAATCAAGTAAAAATAACACTCTTTTTGGTCATTGAATCTTAGAGAACAGAATAGTATTGCCTGTAATTTGGGTGAGGTTCAGAGTTTTCATATTAAAAAAAACCTCAATGCATCAGACAGAAAGAGTTGAATTTTGAAGATAAACATTTCAATATATAATATATACTATATAATATCCCAGATGCATGGCTTTCATGCCTACTAGATCCAGGCTGTTGGCCCAATTATCCCAGCACTGAAGCAGCCAGGTGACAATGTGCTGGTCTGGACAATGGCTGAAATCTTTCCACGCATCTCACAGCTTGCCTAGGGAAAGGCATCAGGCAGTTACTGACTCATAACCTCTACCTCTTCCTCTTGTTCTCACAATGACTCTGCTGTGAAGTAGCCTTCCACATCCTCTTCTTCCTTCCTTACTAAACAAGATGACATTTACTAACATAAACTCGGAACAGCTGGTGGACAGGGGTGATGGCAACTGGTACAGTTTGGTTCTCTGGTTCAGCCCCAGGTCCTGCAAGGTTGGGTCAGATCCAGAGGCTTTTTCTTTCTTTTGAAGGTGCTGAATAGTGTTGAATTGTGTTTGATAGGCACAAGCCAGATCCCAGCCCGGAGCAGTGAGCTGTATCTCTTTGTCTGTGGCAGGATCAGGGCACACCTTTTTAAAACATTCTGTCAGCATTTTAGGATTCCACGTATGTTTAGGGGTATGTTTCAGACTATCTCAGGGTAGATCTCTGGGTGGTAGTTTAGAATTATTTCTTAACAAAATAAACAGTGTACTGGCCAGCAGCTATTAAGCTAATATACTTCCTTTGCCTTTTTTTTTTTTTTTTGAAAGGTTCTTATCATATCAGTCATTATATCAATGCTTTGAGCCCCACACTGGGCACTTTGAGGACAGTTCTGGTTCAACCTGGCAGCAGATGAACACCATACGAACCTTTGCTTGCTCCCTTTCCCCAGTGAGGAATCAGATAATCACATAAATCAGAGAATCAGAAGAAAAAAGGTACAGCACAGAGGTTGAGATAAAATCTGAGATAAGAAAGAAAAGGAAGGGAGAAATAACAGTAATAATAAAAATATATAATTATGTATGTGTGTATTTACAAAACAAGCAGTGCACAACACAATTACTCACCACCTTTCAATTGATGCCCATCAATTCCCTGAGCAGAGATAGCCTCCCAGGCCAACTCTCCTCAGTTTTATCATTTCCTGACATGATGTATAACTGGCTGAGGATCTTTCAGAAATTTAGTTAGAATTTGTAGCGTTTTTACATTTTCCTCTTGCATTTGCTGGTTACAAGCTTGAGAGTACACAGTTTTCCATGTCATTCCAATGAAATTCTTGACTGAGAAATGACTTCAAGTATCAGCACTGTTTGAGTACCTTAGCAATCTTTGAGTAATGTAGAAATGACTTAAAAGGCTTACACTTATCACTAGTTGTGAATGAAGACGTACATCCTGTACATAGTAACTAGCTTTATGAAGCTCAGATTGTTTGCATAAGCTTAAATATCTTTAATTTCAATAGATCTTATTTGGTACTTACTGCTGTTTGATGTATGAAGTCATTGCATAGAAGTGATTAAAGAAAGTTGGGTGTTATTACGTTTGGAGGAACAAATCAGTGCGACACGGAATCCTTTTTGCTAATTAATGATTGCTTTCAGCTCCGACTGAAGGAAATGCTTTTTGTCTGTAATTCATGCAACAGCTGTGCTTTAATTTTGACAGGATGTTCACAGAAAAATCATGTAATCAGTTAGGATATGTACACATTGGAATGTAAATATTCCTCTGTTTTGTTCATCATTATTTACGCTATTAGAGTACCAGGCTGACAAGCAGGTTTTGAGAGAGAATTACATAAATACACTTTACATATAAACCTCCTGGCCTAAACAAATCATTTTATCAAAATTTCAAGTGGTAAGAACTTGTGGTGCTTTTGCATACGTATTTCCTTAAATGCTTTACTTGTCCATCCTCAAAAACTGCTATGGATTACTTCATCTTCCCAACCCCAAATATTCACTATCAAGGACATTTTCTACTGCTGCATAGTTATACTCTTGCACAATTGATTTTGGTGCAGTATCATTGATGCCATGTCATCCTAAATTAATACGGAGCCTTCTCAATGGACGGTCTTGTGAAAACTCAAGTGTATTTCAGACCATCACGTAAGCCTCTTCCTTCAGCTAATGAGTTCATCACTGTGTTGTTGTTGTTGTTCTTTACACCACCAACTGCCAGGTAACATTTGTATTTGATTTCTACTATTTGCCATTCATTGTAAAATTCTAGCATCTCTTAGACATAGGAAGATGTAGGCAGGCAGGATGAGACTCCAAGTAATGCAGATAGCTTTGGACATCTACAGAATTGCTTTTATAGTTTGATTTTGTAGAAGCAGAAGAATCATTATGTTTTATCCCAGTTCTCACAGAAAATAAACATTTATTTTCTTTTCTCAGATCTACTTCCACTGTGCTCTTTTTAGAATGTGACTAGGATAAATAATTTGTCAGAGCATTTTTATTTTGTGCCCAAACTGATCATCTTTTCAACCTTTCTAAAGTAATCAGTGTTATTTTTCCCTATTGAGTATCATTGATCTGGCTGACATTTCTCTATTATGCCTCCTACAATTTAATGGATTGAATCCTTTTTCTCATGTTCTACTTTTTATAAATTCATGCTTGTATCTACTGTATCACTTCAGCTTGTTTTATAATATTCCCTCCGGCTTACACTGCCTTCCATGACATTCTTATTCTTCTTTTTCTCTTCTCACTTCTTTGGTTCTCATGTATTAGTCCTAAAATTTGTCCATATTAGCAGAAACTACCAAGTTACCACCTATTCATCTAGGCTTAGGAGTAGCACTTCTGTAAAGGAGTGTAACTTTGGCTTCGTTTACTTTAATGGTTTCCTCAGAAATGTATGACCTTATACACGTCAGTTAATGGTTTGAAGTAGATGAACTGTTAGCTGTTTGCCTCCGGAAGAGAGTGCTCAGGAGCGTTTACTGGCAGAAGATCTAGCCTGTGACTAAATAACTCCAGCTTGCTATGGGAAACTGGGGAATGATGCCATTGTACCCTGTGAAGGCAAGATACAAGTTGGCGCCTCCCTGCTCCCTCTTATCTGCTGCAAGGCCCCAGGAAGGTAGGAACAAAGGAGTTTCCACTAAGATCCCAAAGCCAGAAGCTGCCACTCCAAGGAGAGCTGACTCAGTCACTTTGGATTTGAGCTGTCACTGCAAAAACAGCTGACTCAACCACTTTGAAAGCATTGAAAAGGAACCATCCTCGCCATGGTCACCGTCATCATCGCCGTCGTCGTCGTCAATGGAACAACAACGCCCGATGACCCACCGCTACTGAAAATCAAAGGCTGAACTACGAACCACGCTGGATCCATGGTGGTGACTATGTCCCTCTTGCTTCCTATAAAGACTCCTTGCTACTTCTTTCTTACCTTTTCTATCGCCCTCCTTTCCTTCCCCATTACCCTAATTCATAATAGCGTCCATCCTCCCCTTCCCCATCTCCCTAATAACATCTGTAATAAACTGGTCGGACCAACATTTGAACCGTTGTTTCTTAATCTCACATTGGGTATACAGATATTAAAAGAACCTCCTCTCCCTCCTATAAATCGGAGCGAGACAGATACCACATCTTTTGACTGCTATTTTGGAGTCAAAACCATGAACTGGATTCAACAAGATGTTAACAATTGCCATTTAAAAAGCATATGGATGAACAATGAACGAAACAACAATGACAAAAACAAAACAAGCTAATGGAAGAATTGCCCAGATATCTACTTATTGTAGATTGCTTTAAACCAAAGTAAAACGTATTTGCTGTTATACCTCCAGTGTATTATTTTCTATGAATCGTATCTGTAGATCATATATAATAGGATTGCAAGTGCATAAAGAGTAATAAAGGGAAAGGTTTTCTATTATTCTGATTACATTGAAAACTCCTGGAAAAGATTAAAGATGTTATATTTTCATTAGCACAGCTTTACTCTTCTCAGTTACTGTTTTAGATACAGTGTTATTTATGAATCTTCCCCTTGCTGCTTTTACTTATCATTGCTCAATTTTTTTTTTGGTTCAGAAAAACTAGGTAATTATTTCTTTTTTAAAATTCATTAGAGTGTCCCAAAGACCTGGACATTTTCCAGGTCTTTGTTTGGCTTCTCCACTTTTGGCAAAAGAAATAAAAAAGAGGAAAATTTATGCTGAACCAATGCCAAGAGTAACCCATTCAATCAAAATCATGTCTTGGTGCATAGACTATTAGTCACTCATATCCACATTCTACCCAAATAATTAACTTGTAACGCAGAAATTCTACATTACTGGAATGTCCTTGAATATGGCCACGGGTTTTGTTATTCTCACAGACAGGAACAAGTCCTGTCTTTAAGAATTTCTGCGATACTGGATCGAAGCTGTATGAATGCAAAAGAGTCCAAACAGTGCATTATCTGGAGAATAAAAAACAAACAAACAATTTCTGATACTTTAATTTTGCTTGCAGATGGCACTGTAAATAATTCTGTATGCAAAGGAGTCATGAAACCCATGGAAAATTTCAGTTTTCCTATACAGAATTACAATGATGATGGGATCTAGCAATTTTTTAAATCTTTCAATATGAATGAAGATCAAGAACTCCAGCCTGGATCCATCCTATTAGAACAGCCTCTGCATACCTGCGTGGTATGTGTGTATGCCTCACACTTAGATCTGTTCATACAGATATCCATACAAATGTTGACTGTGTAGATGTCTGTTCAGGGGCAGTATTGTTTTCATTATCTGAATTACGTCAGAAAAATTCTAAAATTCTTCCCATCCCCATTGTCCTCCACAAATAAAATAAATGCACAAAACAAGACAGAATCTTGTCTATATTTTCTTTAGAAAGTTGTGAAAGTGCTTATTAACAAAGAATAGTCACTATTATTTGGTTTCATGCTTCTCTCTGCAAAAGCCAGGTTACTGTAAAAATGATATATATAACATTTCTTCACAATGTTAGAGAAAACATACAAAGGAAATTATGTATTTCTACCTTCTCCATTTTGGGCTTTCATCATTTGTTTCACTAGAAATTTTAGCAAGAGAGACATTCCATGTTGTGCAATAATTAAAAATATCAATACCTTAGAAATTCTAGAAAGAAATGCTTCAAAATTTTAGATGATCTGAAAATATTTATTACAGTTCTGACGATGAATAGACATGTAAAAAGAAATGAATAGCTGCTGAACGTCTTTTATTATAAAACCCTTTGTTGACTTTCAGAATAAGCTGTGAGAAGTTCTTAAAAGGCCTGTGCAGGTTATTGAGCCAAATTGACAGAATGAAAGCTTACTTAAAGTCTCATGCTGAACAAAAAATTCAACATTCTATAATCAGTACACCACATAAGGAGAAGATTAGAGTCCAGTTGGAGGCTTGCAACTAGCTGTGTTCCCCTGGGTCCCGTTTTACTCTATGTTTTCATCAATGAATAGGGATAAAGTCCACTCTCAGCAACTTTGCTGATGATACAAAACTGGGAAGAGTGGCTGACACACCAGAAGGCTGTGCTGCCATCCAGAGAAACCTGGGCAGGACGGAGGGCTGGGTGAAGGGGAGCCTGATGAGGTTCAACAAGGGGTAGTGTAGTCTTGGACCTGGGGAGGAATAATTCATATAGCAATACAGGTTAGGGGATGACTGGCTGGAGAGGAGCCCTGCAGAGAGGAGCCCTGGGTGTTCTGGTGGACAGCAGGTTGGCCATGAACCAGTAGTGTGTACTTGTGGCCAAGAAGGCCAATGGTATTGTGGGATGCATCTCAAACAGCATGGCCAGCAGATTGAGAGTGGTAATCTTCCCCCTCTACTCTGTCCCGGTGAGGCTACATGTGGAACACTATGTCCAATTTTGGGCTCCCCAGTTCAAAACATACAGGGATCTCCTGGAAAGAGTCCAGCGGAGGGTCACAAAGATGATAAAAGGGCTGGAGCATCTCCTTTGTGGGGAAAAACTGAGAGGACTGGGTCTGTTCAGTCTGGAGAAGAGAAAGCTGAGAGGGGATTTCAGCACTGCTGTTTTCTCATATGTACAGTGTTTTCCTGGGGCCACTTAACTGCTTCTAGGCAAAGAAGTGCACTTCAGGTTTAGGAAACACTGTTTAATGAAATTCCTAAGCAGTTATTCCCTGCCAGTATCTTACTTAAGCAGATAAGTGCTTCTTAATGAAAACAATGCCACAGTGCACAGTGATTAATTAACTCATTAAACCGGAATGTAATGAATAACCAGAATGACTTTGTTCTGCTTTTGTTTCGTGGAAAAGATAGCTCTCATTGCCTTGCTAATCTGTGTCTGTGTACCTATTTTGTGGTCTACATTTGTAAATGCATCTCTCTGTCACACTGAAACACAGAGTTACAGAATGGTTAAGGTTGGGTGGAATGTCTGTATGTCTTCTTTTTCAGCACCCCTTATAATGGTCTGGTCTGGGGAGACATCCCATAATTCCAAAAATAAAAAATAAAAAAATCATTGCACTGCAGCTGCATGCACATCTCTAACAAGTCTCTTTTATTCTAAAATCTTTATCATTGTATTTCTAAAGCTTTATCTATTTCTTAAGATGAAAAATCCTGGTCGTGTGTTACTTGTTAATGTATTTATATATCACTTTTCTGATTTTAAGGACACACTTTAATTAACATACATGTATTTTTGTGATCATCCCAAAACTGCAAATAGATCACAGAAAACTAAGAATCTGTTTTTGGTGACATGGTCTATGTAGCAATTATTTTATGAGAAGAAATGCTTTCATACAGGCTCTGAGGAGGCTTAAATGACTCATAACAAACTTAAATGTAGTTCATAATTTATGTACTTTGATTAAATTGTCCACTTGGGCACAAATATGATATTACATGGAGAAAATTGTCTAGAAAGGTATACTTTGGATCAAGTTAGTAGTTAACATTGATTAATCTCTTGCAATGATGATCCATAGTTATATGATTTTCACTGCCAGGGCTCCACATTCAAGTGATCTGTAGTTTCAATGTTTACAATTAAAAAAGTTTTCCTGTGTAATCTTAAAATAAAATCTAAGTCAAAATCCCTTTCAACAATTTATGTTAATTAGATTATATTTAGCATTGCGTATTCTAGTTCAAATATGCACATTAAGTTATATTTTTATCAACTCTAAAAAATGTAATTGTTTTTAATTCTGATCATTTAATTCTTACTTTTGTCCTCTTTCTTAATATTTCTGTGGCATAGTGCCATCTTGAGGATGCTGTTAGCATCTGATAGGGCACAAGATATGCATATTCTTTGAGAGAGAATAAGATTTTTACTTTGCTGTATTATTTTAGGATTCTGAGACTGAGTGTAATTGAAATTTGATTCTCTATATCACAGCTGATGGTATGTCTTGAAAGTATCAGGATAGCTAATATTGAAATCCATGAATTCTAGGGTCCATTTGTCATAGATGAAAACTATACGCTTGAGTTGTAAGAGAAAAACAATAACATATTTATTGATATAGTGACTTAACAAAGCTTAATTATAAATCAGAAAGAGATTTAACAAGATTTGTGGTGTCAAGGTTTGTACACTTGAGTGCACAGAGGATAGTGTTAAACACACTCAACCATGAGACTGTCCCATTGAGTCACAAGGTTCAGGGTGGACTTCTTTGCTTTCTAAACTCTTTGAACTGCAGAGGTAAGGACCCTCAGTGTGCCTGAATCCACTCCAAGTCTCAGACTTGGTCAACAATTTATGTCTGAGCAATTATATGTTCACTGTCAATCCAAAATATGAATCTCAGCAAAGCTCTGAAAGCTTACAAAACTATTAGCCACTTATCCAGAACCAGTGGGTATAGGGAAATCTGAAGCAGACACAGCCTAGGATAGTGTCCCCACTCAAGGGTAGACCTGTTATACAGCCTGCTGTTTTACAGGAGAGCTCAAAGTGCTCTTAGGCTGTTTACAGTTTATTTGGTAAAATGATTCATAGTCATGTTGGGTGCTGATATTTTTAAGCTAAATGTTAATTCTTCCAAAATCTATTTAAGCCAGACAGCACTGTGATAAGGTGAGTACTGGCTTAGTTAGTTCTCAGCTGTGGAGGTGAGAGGGTGCCAGTTTTTCCAACAGCTAGCCAAGGCCAGAAAGAAAAGAGTATTGAGTTCATCTCTTGCACAAGAAAAGTTGATGGTGAAATGGTCAGATTGAAAGGAGGAAGGCAAGGGGAGAACCCACTATCACACTATCACACTATCACACACTCCTAGTTGAAGAAAAATACTGATATGAATCTAATAGACTTGGAATATTTAAGAGAAAATTTATTGCTTTAAAGAAAATTTCACAATTTTCATAAATCCTTGTCTTGATTTTTGGTAGCCAGTTAAGCTGTAAAGAGACCTTAATTCTTCTTGTGATGTAAAAGAGCAAAAAAATGCAGCAACATTGTTTTAGCCTCATTCTTGTCACTTCTACATAGACCTTTATTAATAGTTAACAAAAGCTTAGGAAATAATTTGAGTTTTCAGGACTCTGCCTCAATGTCTCCTTCATTTCCAAAAGTGAAACTAGATCATTATGTTTGTCAGATGAAGTCTCTGGTGACTGGAAAAAATGAAACATTAATCTCATTTTTAAGAAAGGGAGAAAGAAAAACCTGGGCAACTATGGACTAGTGAGTTCCACCTCTGTGTCTGGGAAAATCATGGTACAGATCCTTCTGGAGGCTGTGTTAAGATACTTGCGAGATAAGGAGGTGATCTGAGGCAGCCAGCATGGCTTCACCAAGAGAAGTTTGTGCCTGACCAATCTGGTGGCATTCTGTAATGCAATGATTGTGACAAGGGAAGACTGACCACTGTCACATGCCTGGCTTTCTGTAAGGCTTTGACATGGATCCACACAACATTCTTATTTCTATATTGGAACAAAAAGGATTTGAAGGATGGGCCATTAGGTAGATAAAAGAGTTGAGTGGGTGGCTGCAACCAGAGATTTGTGGCCAGTGGCTCAACATCCACAATGAGGCTGATTGCGAGTTGTGTCCTTTATGGGTCCATCTTGCGACTGATGCTGGTTAACATTTTTATCAATGACAGTAGCCTGGGTATCCAAGAAGGCCAATGGCATCCTGGCTTGTAGAAGTACTGTTGCCAGCAGGAGCAAGAGGTGGTCATTTTTCTGTACTGAGGCTGCACCTTGAGTGCTGTGTTCAGTTTTGGGCCCCTCACTACAAGAATTGAGGCCCCGTAGCATGTCTAGAGAAGGGCAGTGGAGCTATGAGGGGTCTGGAGCACAAGTCTTATGGCTGAGGGAATTGATATGGTTCAGTCTGGAGAAGAGGAGACTTAGGGGTGACCTTATCACTCTCTACAACTGCCTGAAAGGAGGTTGTGGGCTGGTAGGGTTTGGCCTATTTCTCATGTAACTACTGATAGGACTAGAGGGAATGGCCTCAAGTTGCAGCAGGGGATGTTCAGGCTGAACATTAAGATATTCAGGTTGGGTATTATTTATTCTCTGAAAGAATGGTCAGGTGCTGTATGTAATCAGCTGCCCAGGGAGGTGGTTGAGTCTGTATCCCTGGAGGTGTTCAATAAACTTTTAGATGCTGTATTAAGTCACATAGTTAAGTGGGGAAATACTGGTGGTAGTTGGATGGCTGGATGAGATGATCTTGGAAATCTTTTTCAATCTTTGACATTTTATGATTCTATACCACTCAGGTTTTAAGAGACCACTACCTCGTAGTGAGTTTAATGTGAAGAAGGAACCCAAGACAGTTCCTCGAACTAGTTAGTCTACTGAAGAGCTGCAGCTCTACTAGGAAGAATGTTCCACAACAGTTATTTGGCAGTTCAATTTTAAAATAGTTCTTCATGTGTGATTGCATCCTGAGCACTTATTTATTTGGATGTAATTTATTTCACCTTTTAGAAATAAATGAAGAACTAAAAGATTAAACTACCAACTGGGAAATGTTGATCTCTTACAGTTCTCTAAGAAATCTCTGTCGACGTTTATCTCATACAGCCAGCCAGTATAGTGCACACAGAAATGTAAAAATAAACTAGTAAATAAAATAGATCTTTCTAAGTTGTCTAAGGCAGTAATTCCAGAACTGCAGAGACTGCTCTAATTGGCTGGATCCAGGCTGGAGTTCCCAACCTTCATTCATATTGCAAGCTTTAAGAAATCACAGATTATCCAAGGTAAATCCACACTATTTTGAGGATGTGCATCCTCAGGAATACCAGCCTTACCAGTTACAAATTCTCTCAGGACCTGTGTAACACTGATTGAAAGTAGACAGGGTATGAGAAAACTGATGTTTGGTATGAGGAAATTTCTGAGGTTCTGTTCTGTATACACACAAATGGCATCTACTGACAGTGGTGGGAAGTTCAATATGTAGGTGTTATGTGTAGAGCAAAAGCCATCTTTCTGCCAGAAAATCCCACCCACAAAAAATTCTGAGCTTCATAGTCATCCGGGGCAGAGAGAAATCAGAAAAGCAGCTGCCACAACCTCCCCCACAGATTTACTTCCCAGTTATTTAGCATCCATACATTGGACCAGGCATGTCACCTTGTTCACCACAGAGGCCTGCATGACATTATCATAAAAAATTTACCTGTTTTTTTTTTTTTTTTTTTACCTGAGAAGTGCAACCTGCAAAGAATTGACAGCATGTCTGAGCCTGACTGTTCCCAGCTTCTCTTCATTCAGCAGAAATTCTACTTCACTAATCATCTCAGTTGGTCATTACTGGATTCTCTCTATTACATCCATCTTTTCCTGTATTCTTAACAGTGCCGAGCAGGGAAAGGGTCACTTTTGCTGATAAATTCTACCTAACTGTAGCACAGTATGTTTTCAACCTTCTTAATACCAGCCATTCTTTGTTGGTTCATGATAAACATGTCTATCTTCAGGCCATTTTCTGCCCATCTCCTGTCCATGGAGCCATCCCCTGGATCGTACTCATATTTGGATTATTTCCCCCCATATGCGGGATTTTGAAGTCTTTTTCAGTTCAACCTACCTTTCTTATCGATTCAGAGTAAGCAATGTTTCATTAAGTCGTGTGTGAAGAAGCAGTTTAACTTCAGCTAACTGATATCAATTTTTGGGCAATTATAGAAGATGTTAAGAAAACTGAATATTTGTTGTGATTTGTAATTTTTATTTTAATTTCCTATCTGCTAGGTATTATCTACTGCTTGATCCTATCATCATTGTAATTTTGTATAGGAAAACAGAAGTTTTCCATGAGTTTCATGACTCCTTTGCATACAGAATTATTTACAGTGCCATCTGCAAGCAAAATTAATGTAACAGAAGTTGTTTTCTCTTCTTCAGATAATGCACTGTTTGGACTCTTTTGCATTCATACAGCTTCGATCCAGTATCGCAGAAATTCTTGAAGACAGGACTTGTTCCTGTCTGTGAGAATAACAAAACCCGTGGCCATATTCAAGGACATTCCAGTAATGTAGAATTTCTGCGTTACAAGTTAATTATTTGGGTAGAATGTGGATATGAGTGACTAATAGTCTATGCACCAAGACATGATTTTGATTGAATGGGTTACTCTTGGCATTGGTTCAGCATAAATTTTCCTCTTTTTTATTTCTTTTGCCAAAAGTGGAGAAGCCAAACAAAGACCTGGAAAATGTCCAGGTCTTTGAGACACTCTAATGAATTTTAAAAAAGAAATAATTACCTAGTTTTTCTGAACCAAAAAAAAAAAAAAAAAATTGAGCAATGATAAGTAAAAGCAGCAAGGGGAAGATTCATAAATAACACTGTATCTAAAACAGTAACTGAGAAATGTAAGGATGTGCTAATGAAAATATAACATATTTGATCTTTTACAGGAGCTTTTAACAGACAAAAACTGCTAATATCCAGGGTACTTTATTTGCATTAATATATGCTTTGAGGATCGATGGTATTGGGAAACTTCATCTCATATACTTATTCAGCTCACATTTATACTATTAAAATAATAACAATAA
Organism: Chrysolophus pictus; assembly: GCA_037305975.1. Lineage (NCBI taxonomy): Eukaryota > Metazoa > Chordata > Aves > Galliformes > Phasianidae > Chrysolophus > Chrysolophus pictus. The sequence goes on along the minus strand of CM074583.1, from coordinate 2,353,557 downwards.
AAACATTCTGCTGCAACTGAAAACAGATGTAGACATGTTTTTTGCAAACTGCTTTTTGGAGTTAGGTGGATACTTGCTAACAAAGAACTGTGCAGTGAATATATTAGCTGAAACTATACTCAGATTTTTTCTTTATTTCACCAATTGCACAGCATTGCCAACCAGTAAAGTGAAGTAATTGTCCTGCTCAACTCTCTGCTGGTGCAGCCCCAGATTGAGTACTGTGTGCAGTTTTAGGTGCCATAATACAAAAAAGACATAAAACTACCAAAAAGCATTCAAAGGAAGGCTACAAATACAGAGAAGAGTCTAGAGAGGAACCATAGGACCAGAGAATCATAGAATCCTTAGTATTGCTAGAAACTTTTAATGTTCTTCTAGTCCAACTCCCCTGTAATGAACAGGAACATCCACAGCTTGATCAGGTTGCTCAGAGCCTAGTCCAGCTTGGCCTTGAATGTCTCCTGGAACAGGGCCTTTACCACCTCTCTGGGCCACCTGTGCCAATGCCTCATCACCCTTACTGTAAAAAACTTCCTCACCAGCACAGAGTAGAGGGGCAGGATCACCTTCCTCACCCTGCTGGCCATGCTTCCTTTGTTGCAGCCCAGGATATGGTTGGCTTTCTGGGCTGTGAGGGCACATTGCTGGATCATGTCCAACTTCCCAACCACGAGCATCCCCAGGATGATATGAGGAGTAAATTAAGTCCCTTGGTTTGCTCAGGAAACCTTGTGATGACTTACAGCTTCCTAATGAGGGCAAGTGCTGATCATAGAATCACAGAAACACAGCACTGGAAGGGGTGGAAGGTATCTCAAGAGAACATTGAGTCCAATCCCACAGCAGCTAAAGCAGGCTCCCCACAATAGGTTACATAGATAGGCATCCAGACGAGTCTTAAATATCTCCATAGAAGGAGACTTCACAACCTCTCTGGGCAGTCTGTTCCAGTGTTTCATCACCCCAACTGTAAAGAAGTTCTTCTACACATTACTGGAAGTGTTCAAGTTTTAGGCCATTGCTCCTTGTCCTATCACTACTGAGAAGGTCCTGGCTTTATCCATTTGCCTCCCATCTCCCTTCAGATATTTATGAACATTAATCAGATCCTCTTTCTGTCTTCTTTTCCCCAGTCCAATCATACGCTGGTTACTCAGCCCTTACTCACTTGGGAGATGCTCCAGGCCCTTCATTATCTTTATGGTCCTCTGCTGGACTCCTAGGAGATCCCTGTTGTTTTTGAACTGGAGAGCCCAGAACAGAACACATTAGTCTAAATGAGACCTCACCAGGGCAGAGGAAAAGGGGGAGGATCACCTCCCTTGTCCTGCTGGCCATGCTCTTTCTAAAAAACTTCAGGATAGCATTGGCCTTCTTGGCCACAAAGGCACACTCCTGGCTCATGGCCAACCTGTTGCTTGGAAGAAAGTGTAAGTCGAAGAGAATACTATAAAGCAAACTAAAGTGCATGGTAAAGACAAGTAAGTCTGAATTTATAAAATGTAGAACATGAGAAAAAGGATTCAATCCATTAAACTGTAGGAGGCATAATAGGGAAATGTCAGCCACATCAATGATACTCAGTAGGGAAAATCAACACTGATTACTTTAGAAAGGTTGGAAAGGTGATCAGTTTGAGCACAAAATAAAAATGCTCTGACAAAATATTTGTACTTGTCACATTCAAGAACGAGCACAGTGAATATGGCAGTAGATCAGAGCAAAGAAAATAAACGTTTATTTTCTGTGAGAACTGGAATAAAACACAATGATACTTCCGCTTATATTTTGTGGAACCAACACAGTTTTGAAAGACATCTGACTTTTATTGATTCATACAGTTTCCTATTGTTTGGACGTTTATGCAAAATTGACCCTGAAAGCAGACAGAATGGGTTTCAGTTTTCCAAGTTAATGGAAACTATTATGCATGATTTCTGTCATTTACATAAGATAAGAGATGTTACAATTTTACAATGAATGGCAAATAGTAGAAATCAAATACAAATGTTACCTGGTAGTTGGTGGTGTAAAAAACAACAACAACAACACAGTGATGAACTCATTAGCTGAAGGAAGAGGCTTACGTGATGGTCTGAAATACACTTGAGTTTTCACAAGACCGTCCATTGAGAAGGCTCCGTATTAATTTAGGATGACATGGCATCAATGATACTGCACCAAAATCAATTGTGCAAGAGTATAACTATGCAGCAGTAGAAAATGTCCTTGATAGTGAATATTTGGGGTTGGGAAGATGAAGTAATCCAAAGCAGTTTTTGAGGATGAACAAGTAAAGCATTTAAGGAAATACGTATGCAAAAGCACCACAAGTTCTTACCACTTGAAATTTTGATAAAATGATTTGTTTAGGCCAGGAGGTTTATATGTAAAGTGTATTTATGTAATTCTCTCTCAAAACCTGCTTGTCAGCCTGGTACTCTAATAGCGTAAATAATGATGAACAAAACAGAGGAATATTTACATTCCAATGTGTACATATCCTAACTGATTACATGATTTTTCTGTGAACATCCTGTCAAAATTAAAGCACAGCTGTTGCATGAATTACAGACAAAAAGCATTTCCTTCAGTCGGAGCTGAAAGCAATCATTAATTAGCAAAAAGGATTCCGTGTCGCACTGATTTGTTCCTCCAAACGTAATAACACCCAACTTTCTTTAATCACTTCTATGCAATAACTTCATACATCAAACAGCAGTAAGTACCAAATAAGATCTATTGAAATTAAAGATATTTAAGCTTATGCAAACAATCTGACTTTATAAAGCCAGTTACTATGTACAGGATGTACGTCTTCATTCATAACTAGTGATAAGTGTAAGCCTTTTAAGTCATTTCTACATTACTCAAAGATTGCTAAGGTTCTCAAACAGTGCTGATACTTGAAGTCATTTCTCAGTCAAGAAAAACTGTGGAATCCTAAAATGCTGACAGAATGTTTTAAAAAGGTGTGCCCTGATCCTGCCACAGACTAAGAGATACAGCTCACTGCTCCGGGCTGGGATCTGGCTTGTGCCTATCAAACACGATTCAACACTATTCAGCACCTTCAAAAGAAAGAAAAAGCCTCTGGATCTGACCCAACCTTGCAGGACCTGGGGCTGAACCAGAGAACCAAACTGTACCAGTAGCCATCACCCCTGTCCACCAGCTGTTCCGAGTTTATGTTAGTAAATGTCATCTTGTTTAGTAAGGAAGGAAGAAGAGGATGTGGAAGGCTACTCCACAGCAGAGTCATTGTGAGAACAAGAGGAAGAGGTAGAGGTTATGAGTCAGTAACTGCCTGATGCCTTCTCCTAGGCGAGCTGTGAGATGTGTGGAAAGATTTCAGCCATTGTCCAGACCAGCACATTGTCACCTGGCTGCTCCAGTGCTGGGATAATTGGGCCAACAGTCTGGATTTACTAGGCATGAAAGACAAGCAAGTGGGATTTCTCCAGAGAAGGTGGCACTGAGAGTGCCATTGCAAGAAATGGAAATCTCTCCTTCTCTGGACACAATTCATATCAGCAGTGAAGGAAAGGTATCCCTACATAAATAGTATTAAGTGTCAGCCAGACAAGTGAACCTTGCAAAGAGGTATCCAGTGTCTGAGGAAATTATCTCTGCTGGAGTTTTTGCGTAACGTTGACTAAACCAGTGGTCAAACCCCAAATCCAGATAGTGTCAAATGTAAGCAATGCATGTGTTGGAAATTGTATGGAGTTCATCATCGTTATACTGCAGACATTGTTATAGTGGCAGTTGTGACATAGCATGGAAAGCTGAAGGGGAAAAAATAGTGAATGAATTGGCTAACCGACGCTGACAATATGATGAAAATCTCACTTGCTCTCTGTGTTTCAGCTATGGAGATACTTTCCTAAGTTCAGCAGCTCAAATCTTCCTCCCTGCAGGCACAGATCAGCATCTGAGCCACCAGAAGTAAGTGTTTTTTAATTCAAGAATGAAGATGTGTTGTATGACCTGAGCTTTTATCTATGTGACCACAGAGATAACAAGATGAGGAAGTGAGATGGAAAATCCAACTCAACCCCCAAAATGTGGATATGTGGATATTGCAAGGAAAAAAAAAAAAAGTGTTCTTCTGGGAAAATGGGTGCTTCCATATCCAGAGGGCAGTTCTCTAAACAGAATAGATGGTCTGATCTTATTTCTAAATTTGGTAACAAAACTTTTGGATCACATTCGTGAGATACAAGTAACAAATACAATAAGCTGAACTAGAGGAGCCTGCCTCCAGCAGGGATAATTGGGTTTATTGGACTATGTGGATTTGATAGGCTGGTGCATCAGAACCACAGGTATATAAAGCACTAGTGGGCATTGTTTCAAATTGTACTCTAATGCCATTACTTTCTAAAGGGGCAGAACCCATCTGTATTTCTGGAGGGGTATCCTAACAGCTAACTGTATTGGTGTGTGTTTGGTGTAGTGGCCTTGGAGATGGAGGATATTCAGAAACTATCTTGGCTGGTCTGTCTTCCAGAGGAGCCCTTCTGTTGTGGGGTTGTTAAGAGTAGAAGACCTCATTAAGTATAAAAACTTCAATTTCCTGGGAAAAGCAAGACAGACATCTATAACATCTATAACACAGGTGGTAGATGTTACAACAGATGAGCCTTCCTGGACATACACTGTCTTGACAAACTTCTTATTTAGATTTTTTTTCCCCAGGTATGATACAATCAAAAAAGGCATCATTTATTGTACTCCAAAGTCTCACCAGTCATCTCATGTGATCTGGAACGGAAAGTATTTTCCAAAATGTTAATTAGATATTTGACATCTGTTGTCAAAACAAGACTCACAAGAACTCTCTCTGTTAGCCTGGTGTTTCTCCAGCTCAGGAAACCTGCCTGACTTCCACGATCAACTGCTCTCCCCCAGGACAATCTGGAACTGGAGTTGATAGCCTTTCTGAATGTTACATGCAAGCTTAGTATCTAATTAAAGAAATCTAGATGCATGGATCAGTGGGAAGTCATGACCAATACCGACACTGTACGATGTGAACCATTAGTGAACCAGATCTGGATGACGGTGCACAGCAGACCGCAGACTAAACCTCCCCTGTGATCCAGTCCTTGTAGTTAGAAATGCTAAGTGATATTTGTTCTTTCTTCACTGTTGATACATCACCACTTAAATGAAAAGATAGTTTATAGAAGCTAGAATGAAATCAAATTCAGCCTTTTAAAAAGAAAAAAAAATCCACAGAATTCATAGATGGCCACCAGTAAATAAATTTTATAGTGGATTTTTGGTTGTTTGATTCCTTTGATTAGTGCTCAAGTGATTAAAAAACCAACGCACGTTTCACATGAGAAAAGTCTGAGAGAGCTAGAATTGTTCAGGATGGAGAAAAGAAGGCTCAGGGGAGATCCTATCATAGACAGTATGAAGAAATTTGAGCAAGCTTTTTCTCACTGATGTCCCACAATAGGACAGGTAGTGATGGATACATTGAAACACATGAAAATCTGTCTGAACATAAGAAAACATCTTTTTACTGTACAAGTGATCTGCCCAAAACTGCCCAAAAACATTATGCAGTTTCCACTCTTGAAGATGCTCTAAAACCAACTAGGCAGTCTTAGAAGAGCAGCCCTTGATGACCCTGTTTGAACAAGGGAATTTGACTAGACAGTTTTCAGATGCACTGCAATCTCAGCTATTCTGTATTTCTGTTTCTGGATTATCGTCAATGCAACTCCATCAGTTTGGCTGCCAGCACACAAACGTCAGTAATCCTTGTGTCAGAAATACTGAGCTACCTAGAGAGTGCCTTGCTCGCAGACTGACCACATTGAACAGGAAGAAAAACAGTTTAAAAAATAGCCATGAAATTGCAAAGGAACTTTTGATACGTAGATGGCATCAGCTTGGATATCTTTAGAAATGAAACGTGAATATTTGTAAGATACAGGACAGATATTGAAGCAGGAATAGTAGAAGTCAAACTTGACACTGACAGATGTGTCCCCACTGTCATCATTATCCCTGCCCTGGCCAGGCAGAGCATCCTTCCTGCTTTGCAAGGGTGTGAAAAACCAGGAACCCATAGTTCCAGGACAAAAGATATGTGCCAGAAACACACACAGCTAGGGAGGGGATGATGGGTGTACGTGTTTGTGGGGGAATTGGAACTGTAGGTATCAGTTATAGGAGGGTGTTAGGAACTCTGCAGTTATTCATTAATGTAAGTGTCCAGAATTGTTGTTTATCTGTTGTATTGCTGATAGTGATCATAGTTGCATAGTTCCCTGGTTGCTGGTTAATGGTGTGTCTCTACTAAATCAATAAACCACTTTTATTCTGATTTAGTTAAACCAGATGAATTGAGCAGCTTTTCCCTGCAACAGTCTGAGATCCTTAGAATTGACCAAAATAACGACACACCGGGCATGAGAAATTATTCGCTGAGGTAATTCATAGGAAAAAGCATAGTTTGTACAGGAGCAAGTAGCAGAAAATAAGTGAGGAAGAACTGCTAGTCTTTAAAAACTCCTATTAAAGAACTCGTAGCTCTGGCTCTTTTCTTACACAAGAGACAAAACACTACTGAGCCTGCCAGTGAAATCCCCAGCAGAAATCCTTTCTGTACACTTTGTCACTTTGGGAAAAAGAGGAAGTTACTGGAAGGCTGGAGGGAAAACATCAATGGTCCACAGGCTCCCAGTCTACAAGTTCTGTACTAGAGGTTCTCCTTTAGAGAAGTTGACAGTAGAACACAAATGTAGCTCACCAACCTGATGACCTTCCCAGCCAGCTTAACATCTTAACATAAAGTAGTCTGAAGGATGAACGAGACCTAGGGACAAACATTAGCTATGAGGTTTGGAGGGATTTGTTCTCTGTTTGCTCTTTATTTGGGTGGTTGTTTTTCTTTTGAGACATTCCATCAAGTCAAAACATGGATATGCTATGTCCAGCTTTAAGATAAAGTGAATTTAGTTTCTCAAAATTTATTTTTTTTACCTTTGGGGGAAAAAAAAAAAAAAAAAGAGAGAAAAGAAGGAGTGAAAAGAAAATGTACATTTATTTAAAACATTTCCCTTGGAGATGAAAGTCTGGTCTTCCCTGTAAGAATTCAAGGATAAAAGTGTATCAATTACAAATAGTTAGGAGAATTGTGCTTAATTTTTCTGAGTATTTTATTAATCTCATACATAAGAACTGGCAAATACTCAAAACCATGCCTTCACCTTTTTGGTAATTAGTCTCTACAGAATCTCAATGTATTTCCTGTATTGGATGAAGATGATTTTGTTCTACTGTGCTATCAGCATGGGCAGGGATCTCCTGAGCTTCAATTTCCAAGATGTCTGGAACTACTGGGCATATTAACTTAGATAGGATGCAGTGATTAAATCTGCACTGTATATATTTGAGGCAAAATTCAAATTGTACCAATGGTGAGATATTACCTGTTCAGATCTCAAGGCATCATTAAGTAATTCATAACACCTTTCCCCAAAACATTAGGGTGCTCTACATTTGGACAGAAATTTTCTTGCACTAGAAATTTTGAATAGAATAACTCTTCCATAATCCTACAAGGAATAGAAGATGGAGAAAACTACGATGTGTTGCAAGCAAAGTAAGGAAGGTAAATTTGGAATCAGATCTAGAAAAGTCAGAAACAAAGATGCTTCATTCCTTGTTGATTGCATTTTAAAATACTAATTGAGGCTACACTAGGATTTTGAGATAATTTTGAGTGAGACTCTGCCTTGGTGACTGAACATGAAATCTACTCAAGAAAGCTCAGACTTAGGAAAAAAGTACAGTATGAATGCTGTGTTGCACTAAAATGCTGAGCTGCATTTATTAGAGCTATTTTCAGGTAATGAAAGCAACTTACATATTGAGCATAGACCCCAGATGATTAATATGCATGTTCTTCTTCATGGGCCTGTTAAACTTTCATAAGCCTTGGCTATATATTAAAATAGAAAAAGAGTAAATTAATATACATTAAATCCACGCTCTGAGAAAATGCTTCCAAAGTCTTGGGGATGGCTTTAGTATGAGGATGTCCTCATATACGTAAAGAACAGGAGAATCTTCTTGGGAATGTAGTTTTCCTTATTCAGTACCACTATTAAATCTTGCTGGCTTCATCTTTATATTTCATAAAGGATTTTCACCAAGACATAAATTATTTGAGATAATATTTATTTCCCCACATTGTACTATTTTTATCTGAGACAGAAATAGCCTGATTTATATTGGCCTATGAAAAAAGTCTATTGGGATAAGCATAAAAATCACAGGGTTAGGATGCTCATCTGTTAGCGTATTGGAAATTACTGAAATGCCACGAAGAATACAATTAATTCAAAAGCCATTGAGTGCTTTCTGTGCATTAGAGGCTTGAGTCTATTAAACCTACATCGGTATTGGTCATTTATTAGGAATGAATTTCATAATTGTACAAACCCATTTTCTATATAAATAGCAGAAAGCACCAGACCAGATTAATGACTAAGCAATTGCTGGCCAAATTTCGTGTTTAATTAAAACTCCGTCTTTTTCACTCTAAAAATGAGGGGAAAGCTATCGGAAACTATTCAAAAGTTATTTTCATGCTGTGCAAAAATAGCTTGCTTCGGATACTAATTGGAAACAATAAGAAACTTACTCTTCATCATGCATAAACTATTTAAAAAAATATATTATTTTGTACAGTAGGATTTAAGCCTCAGACACCATCAATTACAATATAATATTTCTTGATAGATAGAATGCCTGTATATTATTATTGTGTCACATTACATTATGTTACAATACCTTATGTTTTATTTTGTTACTTTCTCTTACATTTCTTTATGTTACCTTGGGTTACCTTATGTTTTTTATGCTATGTTAAAATAAATCATTACTTTACATTAACTTGTTAATGCCCCACCCAGGCCAGGACTTCAATATTCCAGCAGCTGTGCATAGATATCTGAAATGCATCACTTTGCTAATGGCTTTACCATCTAAATAAAAGCAGACTTGTAGGAGAAATCTTAGTAATATTAACCCTATTCTATGGACATACACTTAAAACTCTATCTGCCTCCCAGCCTGACACACCTGTGATAAGATCATTTGTGTATTAGTAGGACACAGAGTGAAGAAAGAATGACAAATAGAATAGAATATAGAATGACAAAGACCAAATTCTTCTTATGGACAACACAGTTTTCAGAGGGATTATCCCACCACCATGAACACCTCCTGGATTTAACTATTTTCCAATGTCAATAGAGTGGAACTACAAAAGTTTAAAAAGGAAGATGAATCCTGAACATCTGTATTGAAGACAGGTATTTAGGGGAGGGGAAGGAAATCACGTAGTGCCATAATAGCACCTATTTAACTGTGAAACTGTTTTAAAGACCTGAAGGCTCAGTCTTTCTCCAATATGAGGATTTTCTTAATAATGCAGCAATTATATGTAAGTCGAGAAAGGACTCCAATCTACTCATGTATGACTAGTCCCTTCTTACAGGACCTCTATACAAAGCCAACTCAGGTATAGGTAATTCTTCTGGTTTGAATAATGCTCCTGCTGCACCAAGAGGTGTAGGGGCATGCAAGAGCTGACAAGACCTCCAGCAATAAGAGAAACAGAATCACTGCTAAGTCTCTGATTCTGATCCATCCCCAGTGTTTGGTTCAAGTCCACTCAACTCTCAACTCAAGTTGAGAAGCTCAAACTTCAGTATCTCAGCAGTATCTTCCAATGAAGGTCTGATAGAGCTGTGGTGGTCCCAAGCAACCCATCTCCAAGAATAGGAAGTTCTTCATCCTTCAAAGTTCAACATACTTTGGCAAGGTCAGTAAGTGTCAGTAAGATTTCTTAATGTGGGAAACTCTTCTTTAGCACAGCTACAAAAACATTCCAAACGTTAAACAATTTCACAACGCAGAACAGAAGGAACAGTTATTTTCTCACTCAGTCTGACTCCTTTTTCATCCTTCCTCTCAAAAACATGCTGTAAATATTCAGCTGGACTACAGGAGTGCTTCAGTGAAATATATCTTGCTTTTTGTCTCGGTGGATTAGTCCAGGAGCATTTTCAGTTCCAAGGAAACAACCATTCATTCAAACACATTTATACTTTAAGCATTTGAAGATGCAGTGAATTTTTTGATGTTAAAACTCCCTCCACAGCTACCTGTGAGTCTTGTTGAAGAACCTGCAAGTAGACTGTATTTCTTAGTAATATAATAGTGCAACTACTGCTTTAAAACAGTGTTTCAGTGGTTGAATCTTGTGGCATGCACAACATAACTCCTATTATTACAGGAATTATTGTCTCAATTAACCACTCAGGTGGTTTCTCAAGAGTAGAGTCAAACTTGCAAACACTCCAAGGCTTTCTAGGGTACAACTCCATTCTACTTGTGATTATGACAATGCAACAGGGTCAGAAAAGCTTATTAATAAACAAATTCTCTCTTCTGAGATAACAAACAGTGAGCTGTTTTAAGTAATTAAGAGATATTTTCTACAAGGAATTATATATTAAAAAATATATGGGGATGGGAGAGGTGTGTTCTGTACATTACTCCAAACTTTTATCTTCGTGACAAGGTTTATTAAGCTGCTGTTATCCTGGTGACCTCGATCTCTGGGTCAGGAGGGACAACTTGCACTGCTGAAGCATGTTCCTTGTCTTGCTGTCAGTAGCACTCTTGACACTCATTCATACATTGGATAACAAATCAACACCAATTCAATATGTAGCTTCATGAGCTGCAGGCAAGATGCAACAGAACATGCACACTGTACCAGCAGCTGTGTGAGCAAAGATATGTGCTATTAATACATAATTCAGAAGTTTTTCAATATGCAGTAAACTCTGTGTATTACCAGTATTTAATGTAAGCTTTAGGGTAATTAGTATTATGAACACACAATAACATCATTGGCTATCACAACTTCTAAAGAAGTTCGTAACTAAATATGAGTTGGTAATCAAGTCTTAGAAAAATGTCAGTATTAGTTCCTATAACAATTTTACATGTCCTCTTAATGCACAAGTCTTTAGATTGTGTACTTTTGTGGTGCACATAAAAATGACCTAGATGGAGTTTGAATAGGAAGCCTGGATAATTTTTGTATACGTGTTATATATTTTTTCTCTCTATTTAACATAACATAATGCAATGCAGTGCAACACAGTGCAATGTAACACAGTACAATGCAAAATATATTTCAATCAGTCTGGTTGTTTTCCAGCTGCAGGTATGGTGCTCCAAGGCTCTTTACACTTTCCCAGTTAATTTTATGAGTTATTCCTGAGTATATCCAGAGATGAGTTAAACTCCTTAAACAAAGGGAGTCACCCTCATCCCTCCTTTAGTTTCGTGGCAGATTCTCTTCAGCAAAGGGCAAATGACTTATTGTATACAGACTCCATTACCACAGTTTTCCAGGTTAAAATATAAACTGTATTAGCATTATATGATTAATAGAAATAGGGGTTTTTTTTTTTATTTTTTAAGCAAGGTTATATAGCTTGCTGTAAATTAAATATTAACTGTATTTTCCCTTGTAATAAATATTTCGATTAATCGTTGCAGTCTTTAGCTGTGTAAAGCTGAAATGTGATTGAAGAACTACTTTGACAGTCCAGTTAAGAATGTAAATTCTTACGTTAAAGTATATCACCTATAACATTTAAAAATATTGAGCAACATGACAGACAGAGGTTGAAATAAGTGATCAGAAACACACAGGAATCCACCACGGAGCAGAGCTGAGCCACGAGCAACACCTTGTGTGCCTCTAGGAGAGCAAATTTAGGACATGGAGAAACTGCTGTGCCACAGCAGCTGGGAGAGAGGAGTGAGAAAGGGAGAGAAGCAGCTTTGCAGGCACTGAGGTCAGTGCAGAAAGAAAGCAGGGTGTGCTCCATGCATAGAGCAGCAGCTCCCTGCAGCCCAGGAGAGGCACACAGAGGAGCAGGCTGTCCCCTCCTGCCCATGGGCACCACGAGAAGCAGATCTTCATTGCAGCCCAAGGGACAGCAGAGGATGAATGGGATCATGTCGAGCAGTTCAAAAAGCAGACTGAAGCAATAAGAGGAAGTCCCTAATAGAGAGTTTTATACTGCCAAGTCACTTCACTTGGAGATAGAGATAAGAATTTAACACGTTATGGCATTTATGCTGGTAAGATGAATAAAATGATTAAGTAGCCCACATCCCTGCCATTTTGCAGCTTCAAAGTTGACATTACATTACAGTGAACAAAAGAGTTGATATGACTTCTCAGTCTTTCTGCACACACATTGTACACGTGTGTTTAGACATTTTGTGTGTACTACACACAAACATATATATATATATATATACACAAAAAATCAGTTTGCAACCAGTGTCTCATAGAAGCTGATGGGAGCATGAAATGCTCCTCTTGGTTAAGACAAATGATTTGCAAAAATCTCTTGGTGTTGATGTTTTTAACCATACCATCTATCACGTCTAAGTATTATGCTTTGGTTTGTATCAGAAGAGAAAAGACAAAACTCTTTTGTCTCACCTATTAAAAAGTGTTAAACCTTAAACTTGAGTCTCCTAAAAGTAGGAGAGAAAGTGTACCATTTTGACTATTGCATTGTTAAGAACTTAAGAACAAGTTTCTTTAGTCTTCTGTCTCTGAAAATATATACTCTTCAATTTTCTTTTTGAAAAGTTGAACATTGAAGTTGATACAGAAGATGAACAGCCTAGAAAAATGTATGTTTAAAATTAAGCATTTCTTAAGTAGTTATGAAGTCTTTCAAGAGCTATATAATCTATAATAACAGTAATCAGAAACAGGTGAGATACAGTTTTTTATTGGGTAAACAAATGTATGTTGAAAGTTCTGTATGTTAACTTATAGTTTAGTTTATATAAGGCAGACCCACACAAGAAAACATATACCAAATTCAATTCTATATTAGAGAAAAAATAGAACATGTAATATTGTAGATAATTGATAAAAAATTGCAAAGTTTCTTTCTGTTGAGCTCTAAGTTCAAACTCCCACTTAACACTGAAAATAGAAATCTGAATTTTCTGAATGTAGAAAAATTGTACCTCCTTTTCCATTTCAATAGGAATTTTTAATAAAAGACACGCATGACTAAGTCCAAGTCTCAGTTAATGTAAGTAAAATATAAAGGTAGTCTGCAATTCTCATTTATTTCCAATGACAATTGGGTACATTCTTTAGACACTTTTAAAAATACTGCTGTACAATCCTTTCACAATCTATACAACCTTCTTTCATCTTAATTCTACCAAAGTCTGCTCGAACTGGTTCAAACAGCTGAAGTTAAAAGCTAGCAGCAGTTAGTATAATTTGCTGAGTACAGGTTGAATAGACTTTGATGTAGCAGAATGAGGCTGAGGAATATGGCAAATTGAGAGTTCTGGTCTCAACTACAGCAAATAGTCCAAAATCCCAGGGGTGACTTATAGCTTCATTTAAATCTCTACTGGTTTGCTTTGGTAATAGAAAAAAAAAAATCTGCACTCTTGGTTGTGACCTCAGATATGGTTTAACTTATATCACCAAATTGCACTCATAATTTCTATTCTCTTTCATCTTTCTATTGATATTATGTCAGGCTTGTACTATCTCAGGCTGGTTTGATTTCAGGTAGCAAAAAGAAGTCATCTGAGGTCAACAGCGGTCCCTAGATATAGTTGAGCAGATCACTGAAAACTATATGGCATTAATTTAGATCTAATAGTTCTACCAGATGGAAAATCCTTTTCTAAAGGATTTCAGAGGGGTCATGAAAGGATGAACAGGACTAGAAATCCAGCTGCCCCATGATCCACCAGCAGTAGAGTCTGGTTTAAACACAAGGCACCACAGCATGTATTGCTAGGCTTACTTTGAGGATTAACAGAATTGCCTCAGGGTCTGTTCTCCTTTTAAGTATATATAGCGAGAAGTTCTGTAATCAGTTTCGGCTCCTTTTGAACCACTTAGCAGATGCACAGACTGTGCTGGCTCCAGATCTTATCATCAATTCCCTCTCTCCCCTAAAGAGAGGACAAGCATCTTATTTCAGCCTCCATTAGTGACTATGACATAGTCATTACTTGTCCCAGTTTGTCAGCAATCCAGATTCCCTTCTGACTTGCTACTCTTTCCATTTACTTTTGGATGAGTTTCACTCTTCTAATTTATAATGAATTATGCTGACAATAGTATATATATGTTAACAAAATAATGCATACGGGAATTAGAGGTAAGCCATATGCCAGATTCTGGCTATAATTCTTCAATACTGCATATTAGATGATATGCAGTCTCTTCTCCAGTCATTTAATATACTGTTTGATTTACGTTTTTTAGCCATTTTAGATATAGAAAAAAAAAAAAAAATCTTAAATGAGTGGTGGAGAGAGAAAACAATCCTAAATATTTTATGACTTTAAAAACTATTCAGTCTCTAACACTTACGTTGCTTACAACAGAAACAGATGTATTTCCATCTTTTTTATTAAGATCTATTTAGCTCTTGCAGGTATATTTTCCTGTAGTTATACACTGAGTGTTCCAAGATGGTATTCATTCAGAGAATACAGGATGTGAAAGCTGGAGATGAATGATTGATTCTAAAAGTCATAAAAGTACAAGATTTGCTAAAAGCACAAATATAGTCTATGGCAACAGTAGACAAAAGCAGCACGTCTGGATATTGAGCTACAAAAATATTTGGACTTTAGCATCCTGTGGGAACTAACGACCAGTAAACTCAGTCTGTGACAAGATGAATATGAAGCATCTACTCAACGTATCATACTCATATTCCTTTAATATTGCACAATATTTTTTGTTGCTGTTTTTATAAAATCAGTTTCCTGTGCAGTATTTAAAATTCACTGGAGTGGTAGTGGTAGTCCTCTGGCTCTGGTCTTCTTTTGATCACATTCAATAAAAGAAAATGTCTGTCAGAGAGAGCAGCTCAAGAGGCAGAGGCAAGAGCTGTGGTTCAATTTTAGTTGTTTCCAGGCATGAATACTTAAATTTAAAATTAATGGGCCAGTAAAGGGCTGATTTAACACTTGTGCTTGGAGGGAGAGGACAGAATTAACAATAAGGGACAATCATTTACAAGAAGTCATTCGACCATTTATTTCCTCTTGCCTGGATGCATACAAAGAATTAGAAATTTTCCTTTTTCACAATCAGACAACAATTCTTTGAATGTTTTTAACATGATTATTTTTGTCTATAATCCTGAGATAGAGCCCCATTAAAAATCCATTACAATTTTGAATATGAATCCAAATTTTTTATCTCAGGTATGTTACCAGATTAAAATATTCATCTTTTGAAACAAAAACGAAGGAGCAAACAAAGAAACAAAACCAAAACACAACAACTACAACACCAAAAACCCAAACAACCAAAACTCAACCTGACCTATCTGGACTAAAGTCATCTAAAGAGATCTAAAACAACTGATGTGTTGCTCTACAAGATAGTATCTTCTTATTAAATCAGCTGCCATTTTCTTAAAGGAAAATTTATATCTGAAGCATCTGACTAGAGAGACATCATAAAGACTCTAATAGAATTACTGGATGCCTTGTGATTTGGAGATTTTTAAAGCTACAATGAAAATGACATCTAAAAATAAATCAATATTCCAATCTCTGTGTCATTTTCCATAATCTTTAGTATAGCCAGATGAAATAGCACTTTGTCTTAAAGTTTGTAAGTAGAATAGTTAATAAAATATTGTCTTTTCTAAATGGAAAAGAGCCTGAGCTATAAAACCAGCATTTATATTGGGATCTTCATGCAGCTGTTGAAACCTACAATTTTTGTTTGTTTTCTTTGAAAGTTAGAGTCAGTTACAGATCCCTCAGCTCTACAAAAAATGCAGGTACATCTGAGCTGACAAATACGAACAATATTATTTTACATGGGTTGCTGATAAGCTGAGTGTTAAGTGGCAATTAAAAATTTACTATGCCAAATTCTAACTTAAGCTCAAGAGTCTAATCTCAAATTTGAAAAGTGTTGCAATCCATACTTTTGGTCTTGAGACATTTCTTTTTTAACAGAATTCAAATCACGAGTCAACATGATTCCACATGAAGGAATTCCACACCTTTGCTTCATACACACTTCCATGTCAGATGCCATTATGTCATATTGCCATTCTGCTGCTGTCACATGGCAACAACATGTAACGGAATACTGGCAGAAAGTTAAAATCTGTGCTGTCATATCACTAACATCCATCTCTGATATCACAGACCAACACATGAAAATAGGAGGCATTGTTTTCAGAACAGCCCTCCTATTTATCTTTCGAATAAGAGAAGGAATTAGAGATTCTTATGGATGAAAAGCTTGATATGAGCCAGCAGCATGCACTTGTAACCATGAAGGCCAACTGCATCCTGGGCTGCATCTACAGAGGGGTGGCCAGAAGGGTGAGGGAGGTGATTGTCCCCATCTACCTCCCTCATGAGGCCCCATCTGAGATGCTGCTTGCAGACCTGGAGTCCCCAGCACAAGAAGGACACAATGCTGTTGGAGTGGGTCCAGAGTCTGATAGTGATAGGACAAGCAGTCCTATCTAAAATAAGGTAGATTTAGTTAAGATGTTAGGGGAAATTTTTTTTACTCGGAGGGTGATGAGGCATTGAAAAAGAAGGTGAATAGTTGTGAGGTACTCAAGGCCATGTTGGACAGGGCCCTGGGCAGCCTGATCTATCAGGTGGCAACTCAGCAAATGGCATAGGGGTTGGAACTAGATCTTTCAACTCAAGTGAGGATTTCTATTGGGTTATGGATGTCCCTCCCTGGAGGCATTCAGGGCCAGGTTGGATGGGCCTTTGAGCAACCTGGTCTAGAGAGAGATGTCCCTACCTATAGCAGGGGGGTTGGAACTAGATCATCTTAAACGCCCCTTCCAACCCAAACCATTCTATGATTCTGTAATTCTATGAACAAACACTTCTTTACTATGAGAGTGATGGAGTGGAGCATAGCAGTGTTTGCCTGGAGAGGCTGTAGAGTCTCCCTCCTTGGAGATCTTCACAAGCCACCTGGACATGGTCCTCAGCAACCTGCTCTAGGTGTCCCTGCTTGAGCATGAGATGATATTCAAGATCTCTTCTGAACTTGAACATTCTATGATTCTGTGAATTCAGTAAGATTAACACTATGTTCTTGGCTAATTCTATGTACGGCAACACAGCATGAAAGCAAACTTTTGTGGAAATTACTTTCCCTTACTTTATTATTTCTCCTTTGCAATAATGGAACAGCTTAATTAACTCATTTATTGAAGTATTAAATTCCAACAATAATTGGAGTCCTATTACATCAGATGATGTAATATCCCAGGTGTTTAAATGTTGGTGAAGTTGGAAGAAGTGTCTTCCTATCAGGTTAATAGAGAAATTTTTTTTTTTTTTTTTTTTTTTTGTGCAATGCAAATTACAGTTGCCTTTTCCTGTTTTATTGATATGTTGGTAACAAGGCCATTGGTGGCATGATGCTATCAGGCTAATTTTCATCAGTGGATCGCTTTGGAGAAGTCTGCAGTTGGTACATACTTTTTGAATTAATGTTATTTCTTTTGAGACCCAAACAAACGTGGATGCATTCCAGGAAAGCTTTATCCTGTTTCCACACAGTGGATATTATTTACTGCTGCAGCATGTCGTACACAGAGTAGTAAATCTGCTTATTTATAGCAAGAATAATGGGCACAGAGTAAATAGGAATACTTACAGGTAAGTATTTTATAAGCATTGCTTCTGCTAGGAACACTAAGGTGAGATATTAACAAATATGTGCTCATTTTTGCTGAAAAATGTATGGAGAATTAAATGCTAAATTTAGATAAAAAGATTTTAAGCCTGTTTGGGTTCCCTTATGTTTTAACTGTGTACTACATTCAAAAAATTGAGCAATAGTAATAGTGTCATACTGTTGCCTTTCATTAGCTCCACATTTCAGCAGTTGTATTACTGTTGTCTTTCATTATTCTCCACAGAATTGTTGAGGTTGGAAGGAGCTTTTGGAGATCATCTGATTTAACACCACTGATTAAATCTGTTGCCCAGATCTGTGTTCCCTGAGTTTTTGAGTGCTTCCAGGAATGGAGACTCCACAATCTTTCTTGACATCCCATTCAACTGTTTGGCCACTCTAGCAGTAAAACTAAATAAACAAACACATAAGTATATAAACAAAATTTTATAATACTTAGATAGAATTTTGGATATTTCCATTTGATCCCATCATGCATTTTGAGCTCTTTATCATTATGCATGAATTCATATAGAAGTTATCCTATGGAAGGTTGTTTCATAGATAAAAATCTTACTAGGAAACCAGGATGTAAAGAATAATAAACTCAGAGAAAATTCTGAGTTGGGAAGGCCCCATGAGTGTCATCAAGTCCAACTCCTGACTCCACGAAGGGCAACCTGAGAGTTAAATCATACATTTAAGTACACTGTCTAAATTCTTCTTGAAAACCACCAGGTTTGAGGTAATGACCCTGCAGGGACTTGTCACGATGCCTCACCATCCCCTCTGTGAATAATTTTTTCTTAATCTGAATTTCCCCTGAAGGAGCTTCATGCCAGTGCCTCACATCCCATCACTGGTCACCACAGATCAGTGCTGCCCTTTCTGTTCTCCCTCATGAGGACGTTGACAGCAATGATATCATTCTTAGTTCTGCTCTTCTTCAAGCTGAACAAACAGGCCACTCCTCATGACCACTAGTCATTTTGCCATCTTTGTTGCCCACTTTTGGATGCTTTGGATGCCACAAGGAGAGAGGACCTTGGTCCAGTGAGTCAAGATTTTCCAGCATTTTCTTAGTGTCCCAGAAAATGTAATTATTCCTTTGCCATCAAATCATCATAGAATCATAGAATAGCTTGGATTGGAAAGGACTTCAAGGATCATCAAGTTCCTACCCCCTGCCACAGGCAGGGTCACCAACCTCCAAATCTGGTACTGGGCAAATCTGCCCAGGGCCCCATTCAACCTGATCTTGAATACCTCCAGGGATGGAGCATCCACAACCTCTATTGGCAGCCTGTTCCATCACTTCATCCCTCTCTCTGTGAAGAACATCCTGACATCCAATATAAACATTCCCTCCTTGACCTTAAAACAATTCCCCCTTGTCCTAACACTATCTATCCGAGTAAAAAGTTGATTCCCCTCCTTAATACAGTGTTCTTAGCAAAGTGGACTTTTCTTCTGTGTAGTGTATGCTATTTCAGAGAGAAATAATAAGACAATAGAATGAAATGTCAAAACTGCTATTGTATAGCTTTCCTAAACCTCACTCATAATTGCTACCATATCTTCTGTATCCCAAGACACTAGAAAAGAGAAAGAAAAAAAAAATGAACTGCAGTAACGTTGATGCTCTGCAAAACAGCACACGGTATGCTTATTACACATAATTTTGCAGCAGCAGCTGTTACCATTTTTCCTCCAAAAATGTAAATTCTACTTTTTTGACTCTTCCTGCTTAATTTTAACTTTAAAAAACAAAGATTTGAAGTTACAGTTCCTTTAAACAAAAGCATGCTACCTACCAACCACTGTGTTTTGCATTGCTTTTAACAGAGTTTGACTTCAAAATAGAAAACATTCCACTTTCTGCAATTTTAAAGAAAGGTTACAAAAATAATTTGACTAACAGTGGGTCAATAACAAACTGAGCCTCTTCTTGTTCTGACATAGCTGCTTACTCTCTGCTAATTCTCCATCCACTCTCTTCCTGTTCTTTGGGAACTCTGTTTACTAAGTTTCTCTGTCCTTTACACCTACGAATGAGAAAAGTCTGACAATATTCTCTCTTGCCTACACCCCTCCTTCAGAGGTTCTCCAGAGGGAGATGTGTGTGAAGCTGCTGGATGACAATCCATTATTTCAGATTAAGTGACTGACTGCTGATGACCCCTAATAGTCTCCTGTGCTACTGTAGAAAAGTAAATGTAGGAAAGCATGAGGACATTTGGGATAAACGCAGAGCTGAAATAAATAATGATACAAATCAGTCTTCATTTCCAATTAAACAAAACTATACCAAAAGAGGTCCGATTGTTTGGATGGCTGTACCTTTTCAGTTTAGTTTCAGACAAAGTAAATCACACTCAAGTGGATAATGACTCCTGCATGAATGTATATTATTTATGCATTTCACAAACACCAACTCTCTACAGATTTCAGGAGCTGCAATCAACATGTGTAAGAACCACAAGTGAAGAAGTGCTTCTTCTCCCCTGAAGAAAAAAGAAAACATAGGTGTGAAATAAACAGCAGGTGCTCAGGGATAAAACTGCTTATGTCCACAGTTACCCCCTTACTCAGCTGAGCAATTCCTAGAAAGCTGTGGCAATTGTATTGCATTCCAAGGTGGTTTTGGGAAACGTGCTTTGTGACTGGAGATGCATTATTGAGGTAATTTATGCAGCTATTATTAATACAAATATGTAAATCATAATGACACGGTGCATTTCCAACTGTACAATATAAATGTACAATTGCAAAAATGCTGTAAGATCGATTCCACAGGCCTTCATAAAAACTGGTATAACTAACCTTGACTGAAGAAACGTGACATTAGAAGTGTAAGAAATGGATCAGAATGAGATCTCGAGAAATCTCCGTGCTGAATTATTTTCCCAAAACAGGATTTATATATAAAAAGAAGTCAACAAACACTTGTCCCATGTTAATGTATATGTTTAAAAGTAATAATTCTATAATAGAATTCTGTTCAAGTATTAAAAAGGCATAATCAATAAGAACTGTCTTCCTATTATAGAATGCCATTTTTCATCAGTTTAATAGTTCAGTGATATAATGTATATTTTTTAAAAAAGAATAGGAAAACATCTGAAAACAGTGTGAGATAAATGATAAAAACACTAAAATATTTAAATTCCCCAGAGGGTTGCTTTTGTTTTTTTTTTTTCCCTTTTCAATAAGCACTCTTATTAAGGGGTGAATAGAATACCACCTCTAAAACTTTTGCAGAACCATTTCCCAGTCTCATTAGGACTATTTAATGTAATTTTATGAATCTAAAGCCATGGGCTTGCCTAAACTTTAATAAAATGTCAGTTTTTGATATATGTGAGTTATTAGGATGCAAACTTAAAAACTGTAGAATTTTACAGGCACTGGTTGCTGTTTTCATTATAAATCTACAAGCTATCACTGCCTTCTAAACTGTATCCTGGTCCATCCATCTAAAATGTCACTTTAGCTGCAGAGATGTCATATCATTCATTTTATTTACACAATAATGAGGCTGTCAATGCATATTAAAAGCAATTCCTCTACAAATCTGAAACACAGATAAAAAGCTAAGGAAATATGACATAAATAATTTATTTCACGTGTTTCACCATCCATTTCTTGCAGAAACACTGCACAGAGTCTTGTATTATTTATACATTTACTCTTGGCTATGTTACAAAACGCTGTTGATCGCGCTGTTGGTAGAGTTGCGATGTTACCAACTGCTATCATTGTTTTAGTGTAGTTAGGTCCGGGTTTTAAGCCATTAAATAGTAATTACACCTTGTTTTTGCCCATTAGGTACAAAGCTTTCTGCTCCTCTGGGAGAAGCTGTGGAAGAATCAGTGAGAAAAAGGCATGCCTACATAGCAGGAATTGCAGACAACATGTAGGCAACTGGGGATTCTCGGAATGCAGCCCCTTCTCCCCAAGGGTACAACAACAACCCCAGTGCAGGCTGAAATTGCAAACAGACAATCCTGCTAAAGCACCATCTCTACATATTGATGATGGGAAAGCTTTATTGGCTATGTGGAATATTGATTATATCGGACTATTTAAATAATCTGGGAGATATTTATACACGCACACAAGAATGGAACTAGTCTTAAGGGACTGTCAGAAAGCCAATGGGCAAAATGCAATGTGAGGGCTATTGACTGGGAGACTTTGGAAGTTCTCTTTTATTATTTATTTATTTATTTATTTTTGTTCTGAATAAATTTATAGACAATAAAGAGAAGAGATCCATTGGACTGGAATGAGGCAACTGCATTTCTCCAGGAAAGAGAAATCAGAGGTGCTAGATAAAAACAGAGCTAAGGATTAATAGTAAAGGAGAAAAGGAGAACAAAGATCCATGATCTGTGTGGGAAGAAGACTGCAATGCAAATAATTTGAAAGGGAATCCCAATACATTTTACTTATAACCTCAACAGTAAGAATTTTAAAACTTTTAAAAGGATATGATGGAATAGATTATTAACTCTCATAGTTGAACGTGTGTTG
Source organism: Chrysolophus pictus (assembly GCA_037305975.1). NCBI lineage: Eukaryota > Metazoa > Chordata > Aves > Galliformes > Phasianidae > Chrysolophus > Chrysolophus pictus. Next base: position 2,331,206 of record CM074583.1, on the reverse strand, counting down.
CTCTGAGATGTTTTTTGTCACTGAGTGAATATCATATTTTTTATATCTATATATGGCTTGCCATGGAGGTGGTTGAGTCACTGTCCCTGGAGATGTTCAAAAAACTTAAGATGTACTGAGGGACATGGTCTAATGGGAAATATTGGTCATAGGTGGATAGCTGTACTGGATGACCTTGGAGGTCTTTTCCAACCTTGGTGATTCCATGATTTTTTGATTGATTCAATATCTAAAACTCTCACATAAAACTTATGGGGAGAGAAGCCCTATTTTTTCCTGTAGAAACTGGTTATGTTTTTCTGCAGCCAACATGTTCTAAGTAAATATCCTGTAAAACTGCAAGGATACATTAGCAGACAGTGATGGCTCAGATGCTTCTCATTATTTCCAAAGATCATTATCATTACCAGAGCATTAATTTTATTAAAATTTCTAGCCTGCAGTATTCAAGTACAAGTAGAAATCAATTGCTATTTCATATTAAAGTAGGACTTATGAACTATTAAATAGTATCTCAGTGAGACCAATTTTATTATGGGAAAAAAAAATCCAACAAAACAGAAAACATTCTAAGTCAATATGCTCACGAGTTCTCATAGAAAAAAAAAGCATTAACTGTCTGTATTTCAGAATGATGTAGCATTGCTAATCAATACAGAGCTAAGAATGACCATCAAATCATATCAGATCACTGTGGAATGTAAAATAATTAAGTTTGTGGAGAACTGACACATGTTTACACACTTGAAGATAGGCTAAAATAAATTAATTTGCTTCACAATAATTTGTAATTAACAAGCAAATCCCAGTCTATGTAATAATTTCTTTCACAGCTCAGCTGCTTTCTGTGCAGTGGACTTCATATAGGTCTCTGGTGTTCTCTAACAAACGATAGTTTTCCAAGAAATGGCAGAATTTAGGAATGAAGATGGTCACTTAGCACAGTTTCAAATCACAAGACAGTTCATATGAATGCTAATTTAAATTAACTTTTCAATTCAAATTTTGAGACATGATAGTAAATGTACTGCTAGGTTCCAAATATCATATATATACTACACTTATTCTATCCATTAATTAGGAATCTTTTTAGAGAAAATTAGGCCTTATTCATATGAACTACTGATACCGTACTTACTCTCTCAGTTTTAATCTAAGTTTCCTTAAAGGCTATTGAAAACCTCACAGTATGTTTAATATAATGGAATGAGGCTTTTATTTCTATTTTTAAATTTAGCTTTGCCTGGGATAGAACATTGATATTCAGTAAGTGGTGGTGAAATAAATAACTAATGCTCAAATATAATATTATAAAGATTTGTCTACATAAAATGTTGCATGAGACATAGATAATTGCAGGGACATAAGGAAAAGTAAAAGTCTCTTTCTAAATGTTGAATTAAACCTAGTGTTAACTAGGTGAACATTCGTCATGCATTCCTTGTACTGCATTTATCACGGAAAGATGAGATTCAGGAAAGTACATCACCGTTGAGTTCAAAAGGAAACATAAAGGTTATGTAATTCTAGTGAGTGATGAGAAAGAGGAATTGGAAATAAAAGGAAGGAAGGGAGAAAAGAAAGAGTGTGCAGAAGGCCTATCCCCATTCTTCTATCCAAAAGTGTAGGGTGGTTACATGGACTCTTTGTGCACTGACATCCATACATCTTAACACCCTTGGCATTTTCTTTCCAAGATCTATATAAACAAACAGTGTAGGACTCTGAAATTGCAGATGTGCATTGCCAAGGGACTGTGAAATTAATTCCTGAATGCTATCAGGTCTGTAATATAAAACACAATATGTATAGGCATTTTTATGGAATCTCCATGCTTGGAGATAGTCAACAGTGAGCTGAACAAGGCTTTGAGCAGCTTCACATAATGACACAATCAGTCTTGCGTAGCACAGATTCAGCTAGCAGACCTGAGATTCCTAGCAGACTAGATTACCTTTATTTATTTGAAGGATATAATTGGTCAAGATAAAAATAACTTCAGATTTCTTTTTCATTAAATATAAGCTAAATTTACCTAAGAGATATGACAGAGTGTATTGGCTTATAATGTGCAATATCTACTAAAAAAAAAAAAAACAGGAAAAAAAAGCAATTTTTTTGAAAGAGATTCGCAGAATTTTAGCAAATTTTGATAAACAAACCACAAAAAATTGGTTATAATTTGTACAGATTTATTTTCCTTTTTATGCATTAACAAAAGAACTTTTAGTTTACAAGAGAAAACAATGAAGAGAAAACAATATTGACAAAATATAAACTATAAAGAGGTATATACCTAGTCACTATATATATATATAATATAATGAATATATATATATTCATTCTAAAGATAATACATGCACTGTTATCAGAAACAGTGCACATATATCCATAGCTTACTATTCTTTAAAATGAAGCGTCTCATATCACTAAAGTACTCAATCCTCGTGCCCCACACCAAAAAGATAGCATTCTGAATTTAACAAACAATTCCTAATGAATGGTGAACGTGGCACTCTGACAATTCAAGAGTTACCTGTACTAATTAATCAATAATTGCCTTTCTCTACATTCCTTCTGAGTTGAGTTGCGTTGAGGGACCAGAGTAAAGTTTGACCTTCTATCCTTTCCATGGATAAAAGCGCATTTGTTTCTAACACTTGTTCATTTTTAGTCTAGGATCAAAATTTCTATCTAAGCCAACGTCTGGACGTCTAGCCAAAGGCAGTCAGGATCAAAGACTGCTTCCCAGCAGTGTTTCAAAAAGAGAATGGCTAATCATTCATAAATGAAGAACAGATGATCTATAGCACGTCTCTAACTGCTGTGTAATGATGTATGCGATTCACACTGGGGACACCAGGAGACAACTGTGAGGGGAAAAAAAAAAAAAGAGAAAATAGATTAAAAAAAAAAAAGAAAAAAGACTATTACTACTTGTTCTAATCTGAAAAGAAAGAGGGAAAGAAGATAAACAAATTCAAGTGTATGAACACCCCACAGAATTGAATCACATGTATTTGCTAATAGCCTAAGCTAGAAAAAATTCTCCCTAGGTGTGCATCCTGCTATTGCATCCTATGGGCTGGAAGGGAATAATTAGACGGGAGCAAAGAGGAAGTTCATACGTGGGCAGGAAGTATGGAAGGACCTCATTGACTAGACAGTATGAGAAGTTGGACTTGACTTAGTGTAAGCACTGCTCAGAACAACAACAAAATCAGTGTATTATCCACATTTATCTCCTAAATCCAAAACACAGCATCGCACAGCAGCTACTAGAAAGAAAATTAACACTATCCCAGCCAAAATCAGGATACTGGGATTGCACCACTTGAGGCCCAACATAATCACAAATACATTATTTACACCATAAAAACTCTTGATGGTATCAATTACCCTTACAATTGCTTCCTAATTTATTCTTTCCACATTTGGATTCCCAAGTAGGAGAGAATCTCTGTGTCTCTTTCAGCTTTTTTTCTGAATCAAACTCTTTTTAAAAATATAAGAAAATGTTCTTCTATGAGAAGTCAGGGTTTCCATTTTTTTTACCTGTTAATGATTAAAACAGGCTGAATCTGTTAACCTGCAGTTAAATATGAAATATTACTTCAATATAGCAATAAATAAAATAACTTCATTATCAGTGGCCCCAGTTAGAAATAAACTTCAGCATCCACCTGTCTAAATAGTTCTTATGGATCACTAAAGTGACTCTGAAGAGCTGTCTATTTTCACAAAAACAACAGAAGCAATTAACTGATCCCTCCTTATGCAATTCTCTTATTTTTTTCCACTTTAAATTGCTATAGAACAAGCTTATCCAAGGAAACCAAAGATATGTCCATTGAGTTCACAGTGAAGGGAGCACAGCTTAATTCTCTCAATTACAGCAATTGCCATGCTGCAGCAATTCAGAGCAGACAAACCTGTTCCCAGAAGCTGCTCTCCATGCAGCATTTCTGAAGCACACCACTCTAAATGTCTCCTGAACAGCCCTAAATAATGTCCCCTTTTGCCCTCAAACAAATGCTCTCATTCTCCCTGTTCTGAAAAACAGGGGCTAAAGATACTCGGTATAAAACTGTTAGCTGGGGTTTTAGAGATTAGCCCAAGATGTCAAGGAGTTCTAATTTATTATACATCCAATTATTGGTCCAAGGATCCAAAATATGAAAAAAAAAATTAAAAAAAAATCAGAATTTCTGCCAGGTTTTTTGTTTTGTTTTGTTTGTTTTTTTTTTTTTTTTTTTGCTCTATTTGCACTAAGCACCAAACTACAGACCAGAAATTGTGTGTCAACACAGAGCACAGTGGCCATTTTTATCGAATCACAAACCGAAGTCTGCGATTGCTGTAAGGTACTTAAAACCTTTCAGGCTTCCCACGTTTGTATTTATAGAGGGTTATGCCCCCTGGATCATAATAGTCTTTGTGTAGCTGCAGGTAATTCTGGGTCAGGTGGAGGTTGCAGTTTTGGCAGATCAGCACAGAACATGGTCCAGATCAGTCAAGCATTAGTGTCAGTTGTCTTTCACACATCCCTAAAGTGCAAGTGCTAAAAAATCAAACACAGTGTCCTCTGCTGTGAAAACTGAGAAATGAACAAGAATGAAAAGAGAGAAACTTCATCCAGGCCAGAGAAAACCTGCAGGACACAGCATCAAAGTATTCATTGGGGCAAAATCTATATGAATTAAAAAGCTTGTGGGTTTAGATTTAGTTGATTTATTCTTGCCTCATTGAAGCTGCGTAGAACACGATTCATGCAGGCTGCTGCTTTTGCAGAAGTCTCTACAAACATCCACAGAGCACTGGGCAAAAGTGTTTGGGTTGCGTCTGCAGAAAATAGGATCACACGCTTCAGGTTATGTAGTTATCCATCTTTTCATTTATGCTCTCCTCTGTTGACAAACAGGAGGGCCTGTCATGGCCATCAGCTCAGCTGATGCCAGAGGCACAGCCTGTCTGGGACAGGTTCTGTGTGATAGGAGCTCAGGAATTCATCTTGTGTAAGTGTGCTAGAGCTGAAATTCACATTTGACCCATAGTATAGCTGGGTATCAGTGTTGTACTTGTGTCCACACCTAATTTGCTTAGTCACTAATTCCTCATCAAGTTAACTAGGTTGAGGCTGGAGGTTTCGATAATTTGGCAGGACTGGGCTGCATTTGCTGCTGCAGTAGCGTGAAGCAACATAAACATTACAAATATGTTATTATGTAGTTAATTATTTTGAGGTGTACATCCTAGCAGAAAGAATGGGGATGCTTCTGGCATATGAAAAGTCCTGTCAAGCTCCCATCCTACACCTGGAGAAAGGAAAATGGCTTTTTGAGCCATTTCCCAAACAACCCAGTTCTTTTCCCTTCCTGCCATCACCCAGAAAGCCACCTGGATCTGCAATGGGCAGTGCTGGAGAGTGACTTGTAGGGAGTGTTTACACATAGCATCTACAAGAGGGTGACAAAACTTTTTTTACAAGCTTTCATCCTGGCGGTCTAAAAAGAGAACACCTCCGCAGTCTGTCTACAAGCATTATTTTATCATCAGGTTCACCACTAGCACTCCAAAGAGTTTACTTTTACAACCAGAAATAACTTGTATTTAATCAGTATGTGGACTCTGGAATATTTTTCCTCAACAGGCAGTAGTTCAGTGGTAAATTCTGCAAACTATGTAACTGCAGGGAATTGGAGATCTGCCTGTCATCACCACTTCACACTGAAGAAATGAAATCAGTGACAGAACTTATGGTCGTATTATAAAAACAGATGTGCCAAGAAGTAGAGCAAATAATCCCTCACAGAGCTTCCTGGAGTGCTACCAAATATAATTGGTGCCCATGCCAGCCATACTTGATATGGAAGTCATAGAATGCAATGAGAAAATAAACTGCTCTGCTCACATAGCTCAGCTCAGATTGCCATCTAAGTTGTTTACTGTCTTTTTTTTTAATAAAAAAATTAAATGGCAATCACAGAGCTATGCATTCAAGATTAATATCAGTAAAGTAGCGTATAAACCACATTACTAGGCATTCATCAGCTGTTAAATATACAAATTTCTAAAACCCATCCATGATTAGTCCAAAAAAATTTCCAGTATGTAGTCATATACATACAGGTATATACATCCTCTGGAGCCGTGTCTGTTACTAGCCCATGTTCCTTCTTCTAGCACTGCAGGATCCCCTCATTGACCATTCTCTGTGAGAGACCCTCAGCTTGGATATTACAGAAAAGGTCTTCTCAGAAGGAGTGGTGATGCAGTGGCACAGGCTGCCCAGGGAGCTGGGGGTATCACCAACCCTGGAGGTGATGGTGGAGATGTGGCACTGAGTGACATGATTGGTGGGCATGGTGGGGATAGGGTGGGGTTGGACTTGGTGGTCATAGAGCTATTTTTCAACCTTAATGATTCTCTGATGAGGTGCAGGAGTTCCAGCTTCATGTGTACGCTACCATTTCCCACACCTCATTGACACAAACACTGGTGACTTTTGGAGCAGCACTGATAGATCCCATTGCTAGCGAGCCAACTGCTGGTGGTGTCACATCCAGGTTTACTCTGCTAACCTTTTTCCATTCCTAAGTATCTCCTGCAGGTTGTAGCCTTTATACACATGACTTTTCAGGCTCAATCCTTTTTTCTACTGTTCCTTGGTCATGCCCTAGATACTGCTCCCCTAGATACTGCTCACTTTGGCTCACCGTGCTTTATCCATGCAGTGTATCTTGCTAATTTCAACTCCTTCTCACATCCTAAAAGTCAAAGATGATGTTCCAGATGGGCTGCAAAACATTGACATAGACATATTTCTGCTTTCTTCTATGATATGACTAACATATGCAACACACAAAACATATTGGCACTTTTTCTTTCATCTGGCATACTGCCTTACTGACACAGACATAATTTGTTGCCTTTGATGAGTTCTACTTCTCAGTCCTATCTTTTGACTTGAAACTAAGTAAAACTGACATGAACTTCCACTGATCACGGTACTGAAAAGCCTGTTTTTAGGTAAATAAATTTTCACTGTGCAACAAGGGAATTCAGGTAGCATCCACCTTTTGAAAATGCAAAGGCACTAAAAGAAACTTTCCTGATTGGGTTATTGCTGCCAGTAAGGCTGGGATTTTGTGGCTGTGCTCTTAGAAGTAGTTCCAGGAGGATCACAGATGAGATAGCAGCAGGTGGAAGAATTGCAATGAGTAAAACAGAACCAGCAGCAACAGAGAAGTTGAACAGCTGTTCTTAGGCACTTGACAATGTTAATCTCTCACTGCAAGATCAATTCCATGGCCATCTAGCTGAAAGTATTTTAGTTTGCTGAATTTTCCTCTAGACCCACCTGATAAGTGATTTTCCTTCATGGAATTTTATTTTGAGTTTATCATTGTAAATTTGGGAAGATGGTTTAGTTATTGATCAACAAAATCAGTAACAGTTGCTCACATGGGAAAAGTTATATTCCTCTTACATTGGATGTGTTGGAAGTATTGTAGTAGAATGTAATTTTTCTAAGATTCCTGGTGTATCTATACAGTTTGTTTTTCTTTTTTCCATGTATTTTCTGCTCTCCTTCAAGGCTACAAAGAACTTCTGCTTCGTTATTTCTGGTTCTCAGTCTTTCTTCTCAATTAATGTATCAATCAATCAAACAAAGAACAAAATCCCCAAGCATCTCTGAAACTCAGCATGGCAGAAGCATGGTAAATGCATCGATTTCTATTGATATATATTGTGGTTTCTCCAAAAGTAGTGCCTCGTATTCATTTCCATGGGAAATACAAAAAAGAGCATAATATCACTATTCGATAAGGCAAATTCTTAGCTGCAAAACACTCTTTTTCAACATAGTCACCACTGTTAGACAATTTGTGCAGATGAGCTGATCAAGAACTCCTCATTTTGTGGTGGGACAGCAGTGCATGGGCATCTGAAACGTGGCTTGTTTTTCACATTGCTGTAGCCTTGCTGAAACGCACCACCCACTGCCTCACTGCCTTCACATCCACTGCTTGGTCTCTATAAACATTCAGCAAGCATCAATGAATGTCAATGAGTGACATTTTTTCCTCATCGAGGAATTCAATTCCTCACCTTTGCTCCATACACGCTTCTATGTACAACTCCATTCTGTCAGACTGCCCCTCTGCTGCCATCTGTCACGCAGCAACAAGACATAATGGGATATTGTTGGGAAGGATCAAACTCTGCTGCCATCCCACAGTCACCTGCCTCTGAAGTTGTGGGCCAGCATAATAAAGTAGAAGGCATTAGATTTGGAGCAGATCTTGTAGATTGTAAAGCCCTTGTAAGCAAATTAAATATTAAGAGAAGCAATGAAAAATGTGCTTGTGTAAGGTTACATTCTGATTAAAAGTAAATCCAATGAGTAGACTACATCTGACTTTGGTGCTGTGAACTGAATATTGAGTTTATTAACTTCCTAGAAACACAGATGCTACTGCTTAAACATGAGTTCCTTTCTACCCAGAGGTGACTGAGAGAGTGAAATTCCTGTGTGTAGCAGCAGATGGCATTTCTGACTATTTTAAAGTAGTCTTATTAACATATGTGATTGCACCAAACTGGTGGGCTTTGCTTAGTTATTTATATATTTATTGTTATGATGTGTAATTCTGGAGAGTTTTGTTATTTGAATTAATGTGAGAAAGAGTCATTATGATAATTGGTTTTATTTCTAGCAATAGAATGGCCTACTTGCTCATTTCACAGGAGCTACGCAAGGAAGACTTTACAGCAGCTTTTCAGCCACCAGTACACCAAGTCCTTCTCCACACAATTGCCCTTAGTCACCCAGTCTGTGCTGATGCTTGGGATTGCCCTCACCCAGGTGCACCTCATCTGGCCTTGCTGATCTTCATGAGGATTATGTAGTCTCATTTCTCAACTCTGCTGTAAATATCATTCCTTCCTTCTATCGTATCAAGCATACCACTCAGCTTGCTGTCACCTGCAAGCTTGCTGACAGTGTACTCAAATCCATTGTCATTAATAAAGATATCAAAATATCTGCACTCTGTGGGCCACTACTCATCGTTTATCTCCATGCAGGTATTGAGCAACTTACTGATGCAGTCACTCACAAGAGGCCAGTAGGTGTGTCAGGCACAATTTGCTTTTTGTGAAGCCATGTAAGGTTGTCTCAAATAATCTTCATCCCTATTTCCATATACATTCACATGGCTTCTGGGAGGATCTTCTTCATGGTACAGAGGTGAGGCTGACCATTCTTGTAGTTCCCAGGGTCAGTCTGTCTATCTCTCCTTTTAAGAAATAAGTGTGATTTCCTCCTATTTTTTTAGTCATTAGTTCCCACCTGTTTGCCACCACTTCAAATGTATTGGAGAGTGCCTTGGCAACTACATTAGCCAGTTTCCTCACGATGCCAGGATGCATCCCATCAGGCCCCATAAAAACATGCATGTTCAGGATCAGCTCATGGTCATGAATCCAATCTTCGCTTACACCTGGAGAGACTTCATTCTCCCAGTCTCTCTCTTGGGATTTTGGGACATGAGAGACGTAGAAAGAGTGACTGCCAGCAAAGATTAAAGTAAAAGCAGTGTTGAGTATCTCAGCCTTCTGTGTCTGCTCTCACCAATTTTCCTGTCTTGTTTATCAGAGGGAGTACACTCTTTTTTGTCTTCCTTTTCTGACTAATGTACCTACAGAATCCCATCTTATTATTCTTTGTGCCCCCTGCCAGGTTCAGCTCCAGTTTGAATATATTATTTTAATCTTTCCCTTGACAATCTTAATTTATCATTTCTTATTTTTCCACCAATAAATATTGTGTCAAAATGTACTAATTCAACATCTGTTTCCATGTCAGGCTAAGCTGTGGTTATAAATGTTTCAGAAAGTGTGTCTTGTAGAGAAGAATTTAGAAAGATGATCCACAGTTCATGAAAATGTGAAAAACTGCTAGAAAAATCTTAGCTGGGAAGAAATCCATACAGTAAGTTTTAATGAAACACAATTAACTTGCTTTTCTGGAAAACAACCAACCAAAAACCCAGAAAAAATAAAATCAAAATTTAATTTCTGGTTAAATGAAGTATTTTCCTCCCAAAAGTCAGATCACTGTTATTTTGCTCTTATCAACTCAATCATCAGCAAAAAATTTTCTTTCTAAGTACATAGTTACGCTGCCCTGAGATTTGTCCAGGGAACGTGCTCATGTTTTAAGACTGTTTTGTTTTTATTTCTCATCTTGGTTGATTAGATGTACAAAAAGAACTGAAAATTATTCATACACAACTAAGGACATGCTCTTTTATCACTTGAACAGGATAGCAGCTGCCGTACTGCAGACAGCACAGATCACATCTCCTACTGCATCTCTGCATATATGTCATAGGGGGAAGACAACAGAGCTACCACCTTCAGGAACATAAGCAAGCATCTTGTCTTCCATTCATTCCCTTGATTTTACTTTCAGCTCTTCCAAAAGAAACAGACTTAGATACTACATACCACAGGAAACTACCTCTGCGTAAAGTCACCGATGCACACATTAAAAAGAAAATAAACCAAGATTTAAGAAGAGCTTAAAAACCCAAATGTTATTTCCTCTCAGAATTTTCCTCACAACAGCTTTTATTTTTAACTGAAATAATTTGGAGACCACATAATTTGAAAATAAATGTCAGTATTAACTACTTCTTTTTTAAAAAATAAAATTATTCCATACTAATTCCAGACCAGAACCTTATGCAGCATCCTTATGCCTCTCACGTATTTGTTTGCTAAAGTCAGTGACTATTTAAATCTTCACAGGGGAGGAGAAAGAATCTTGTTCCTTTCCAATGTGTAAATGAAGTACAAAATTGGTACATCTGTCCTTTTATGCCCTGTTTTGGTCAACGCCAACTAATAGAGGCTGACACTGCAGATAAATTAGAAGATACTGGAATATAGCCTTACAGCTTAAATTTATTGCCAACATTTCTAGGCCTGTCAGTACAGGAGGAGCAAAACATAGTTGGACATTGCTGCATTTTAGTACAGTTTATGGTTAATTAGGTAACCATCAGCAAAGATTAATACTGTCTTTTTAGCTTCTTTTCCCTTACTACAGTATGCAGAATATGATTACCTTGAGTACCTGTGTTTTAGGAAGGTACTCATTCTCCTTTTACTAAATACAAGGTTGGTAACATAACCTGAGGTTGGAAATTGCCTTAACCCTTTTTTGTACAAGCCATATTTAGGTGCATGGAGATAACAGGGCTTTTGCACTTCTAGTGGAAGTTGTCACAAAATGATTTCATATTATATATATATATAAAAGAATTCTATATAAGAAAAATATTAGCTTGTGGCTGTGAGCTCAACAAAGTATCCCAGAATTCCTAGTAATTACCACACTTATGTTAGGGCTGAAGGATTGAATTGCATGTTGCTTTGCAGAATCTATTTTGTCCTCTACTTCAGTACTCTACAGTATTCCATTGCTCTAGAAAATTGGCAAAATAAAAATATATTTGGAAGAACAAAGCAAGCAGTACTGGCATGTTTACCTGCACACTACCTACACTATCTTATGATTTCTGAATTAAAGCTAGCTGTCTTAAGGCCTACTGAAGATCCTATCCATTCTACTATAATTTTAAGTTATTGTGCATATAAATGCTAATTGCATGTTGTCTTAATTTAGCTCATAATACCAGTCTCCAAACATAAGTATCAACCCAGAAGATGTCTCAGAATATTTTGCCTGACCAAACTGCAACAGTACATGCAGATCAATTGAGTCATGTATTTCTTCCTTCATAACTGCTAAGACAGTAAAAGAAAAAATGCAACAGTAGTATTTGCCCTGCCTGAAACCACACATTCCTTTTTTACTGTGTAAAATTACATACTTAAGAAAGTGCAAGTGTCATGATAGTTCTTTGTCTAAGGAAGTCTAGGTAAACATTTTACCAAAATCATTATCTTCCACAGAGGAACCCAACAGAAAATAGAGGCTTCGTATTAAAAGAAGCTTACATGAGTTTCTTGATATAAGGACAGCAAAAGAGCCAAGAGAAGTTCCTCCCACATCATTGCCTCCAGATGATGAACTTCCTATGCAAATGCTTGAGCAAGATCTAGTTCACCTCTGGCTAAACTTCTTCAGGGTACAGAAGAGGAGCCACAGAAGATTTCTCCTCTCCTTGGTTGTTTGATGCTTTGGTAGGCAGGAGAAGATGGCATGGGGAATATCTTCTACCCTATCAGTCAATCTGAAGCAAACACAGTACCAGCTGTTTTGGTGTTGGGATGTATTCCAGAGAAAATATTAGTGTGTGAATAGAGATAGTTTTAAAAGAGAGATCTCTGCAGTCTTAAAAAAAAAAAAAAAAACCAAGCACTGGTTTACACCACAAAGCACACTTGCTCAGATTATAATTACCGAGCTGATATATAAATATATTTCCCCCAAAACTGAATCGCTTATGATTTTTTCATGGCCAGCTCATCCACTTTTCCTTCTTGTGAGGAGGTGGACTTGACTTACCTACAAGTGCACCAAACAGGTGCTCTTCTAATTCTGCATTCTTCCTTTTTGCAGGCTGTAATGAATCGAGAGCTTCAGTCTGCTAAGGAGATAACTCACAGTTCTGCATCTTGCCCTTGCAGGTTTTAACTAGTTGTGGAACAGAGGGAATGCAATTAACAGAATATTCTTCACCTGTGATCATTATCTTTGGTGCAAAATTGTTGTGATCACACACTACTTCCCTGGGAAGCCCAGCAGCATCTCAGAGCTTCCTCTTGAAAGCTAAGTAGGCAAGAGCACCTGCACTCTCTCAGACTTGTAGAACTGAGATGTCATTGAAATCTGCATATGATTTTAAGTAGATATTGTTGCTATCCCAAGGGTGACTCAGACTACATCTGACTGAAAGTTAAACTGCTAAGTGAGGTAGGGAGTACAGCCATCTCTTCTAGGTGGCCTTGGGGACTGCTTGTGTCTGGCTGATGGGGCCCGGTCTGATGCCCAGATACCTACCCAGGCTGGGGATGCAGCTGCTGCTTCTCCTTTACCACTGGTAGTAAAGCTGTAGATGTATCCCATAGACTCTCTCACCACTCAGTACCCTTGAGGAGATGCCAGGCTATCTTTTCTATTTCACACATCACCTACACGCCAGTTAGTCCAGCTTGAAGTTTGCTTCATGCAAGCACTCACATTCACAGGTTCCCCTGCCTGTACCAGCAGAAACCCACCACGTGCCTGATACCTGGCCCAGATCTGAGGCCATTGCAATGCACTGGCAAGCCCAGCTTAAATTTTGATAGAGAATACACGTGCACACCAGGTGGGAAAGAAATAAATACTTGGCTCCTCAAGCACTTGGCACCAGGCACATGAAGCGTGACTGACCATGGCCCTGCTTCAGTTGCTGGTGGAGAGTCTGCACTACTTCACTCACTGTGTTTCCCCCACACTTAGTTTGGGGGCACACATTACTCCTGCTCCACGGCTGGGAGTTCTACTTGCTCTGGTAGCTGGCATCAGTTTATTCATACTGATCCCCCCAGTAGCTGGTACTCCAGGCTCAGAGTCTGTTCAGATCCTCTTACTTCCAAGGAGGACCCTCCAGTTACTGACTTCAGGACCCCCATTCACAGGCACTGCAGTCCAAGGGCAGCCACATTCCCAGCCTGTCTCTAGTAGCTGGCACTAAATCCAATTCACACCAGCACCCAGTAGTTGTCACTCTGGGCTCAATGTCTATAGGACCTTTTCAGATCCATAGAGTTATGGCCCCTTACACTACAGGCACTAGGACTCCCACTCGCCCCAGAGGCTGTCACCAGTGTCCTCTCATGCACACAGGTCTTGCTAGAAACTGTAGTCCTTCAACAAACATACATATAGGAGATAGTGCAAATACGCAGAGAGCGTTAAGAAAAAATGTAATGAGAAAAGACAGAAGACATGACAGCCACTGTTCCACACACAGTCAGCCCTTTTATACCTTTTTCCAGCTATCTCCATCTCTTGATGCCCCCTATGCATCCCCATGGATTTGCACTCTCTCCATGTGGGCCCCATGGTTCAAAATCTTACCAGCAGCAAGGTTCATCCTTCCTGGGGGCAATGCCTGTAACTGTTAGCCCACTGATTAGTGTGAGTGAGACATTTATTGCTCGTGATTGTCTCTCAGCTTAGAAGTCCTCCATTAGACAACCCTGCTGGTGTAAATATTCCCACAGTCTCACATGCTCTCATAAATTCATATGACTGACTGCATTTGATGTCTTGGATGAGATTGCACACTTCATGCGCAAGAGAGAAGCAGAAATGTATTTTACTGCTATAGTGATTTAACAAAACTTACACAACTCAGCAAGATTCATGACGGTGAGGTCACTTGAGGTCCTGTCACTGACAGATGACCAGACAAAAGTGTTACAGAGACCCTCTCACTGAGTCACAAAGTTAGAATGGACATTCTGGTCAATGGTTTATTTCTAAAGGATTATGTGTGAAATTAATCCTTTGGATTATAAATATCCCCCAGTATCATAGAATCATAGAATTATAGAATGGGCTGGGTTGAAAAGGACCACAATGTTCATCCAGTTCCAACCCCCTGCTATGTGCAGGTCGCCAACCAGCAGACCAGGCTGCCCAGAGCCACATCCAGCCTGGCCTTGAATGCCTGCAGGGATGGGGCATCCACAACCTCCTTGGGCAACCTGTTCCAGTGCCTCACCACCCTCTGAGTGAAAAACTTCCTCCTAATATCCAACCTAAACCTCCCCTGTCTCAGATTAAAACCATTCCCCCTTGTCCTATCACTGTCCACCCTCATAAACAGCCGTTCCCCCTCCTGTTTATACGCTCCCTTCAAGTACTGAAGGCCACAATGAGGTCTCCCTGGAGCCTTCTCTTCTCCAAAGCTAAACAATCATACAACAAGTTAGCAAGCTATTAGCAGATAAGAAGTTTCTCAGTCTTGAGAAATGTAAAGTTTCAAGAAGTCATCCATTAGTCACTTGCTACTGCAAGTATCTACTGCAGGTAAGGAAGCTCTAGACTTGGAGGAGTAATCTTGAAAGTCATCCTTGTCCAATTGAATCCCATGCTTTCTTAATATTGCTTATTGCATTGGAAAAGGTCCTGGACAAGGTATCTTTAAAAGGAGCTCTCTTACTTACCTGAACTAATATCTGATTTACAATATCTGATGATGTATTTTGTTGTGTTAATGTCATTTATCTTCCAGCATTTTCTCCCATCTTCTGAGTACTGGAACTGATCTCTGTAACTTGGATGTGAGCAAGTGCTTTAGCAGCTCCTTGTTTTTTTGTTTTCTTTTTCATAACTGATTTCTCAGTACATAGTCAAAGTCAAGATAGGTGAGAAATCAGGGTTCTTTGGTTGTCTTAAACTATCTATTGTTCTTCTGCTGTCAAGATGCTTTGTGTTCCATGCTCAATATGTGTAAGGATGATACAAGGAAACTGCTTCCTCTATAGCAATAGCTGGGAGGTTTATAGGGTCACAGAAGTTAAGCTATCTGAGATTAACAGGCTTGGCAATTTTTTTGAATAAAACCAAGCAAGTTGTTGAAAAGGCTGCCAAAGACTTTTTTTCTTTAAGAGCTGATCCAGTAATGAACACAATTTCAGCTTCTTGTTTGTGTAATAAACAGATAACTGAGCTCCTCTGTTTCTAAAATAAAACTTATGTTTAGTTTATGAGATAAAAAGTCAGTACCCACAAATGAATTTCAGAAGAACATAGAAATAGATTAGCTGCTGAAAGTGTTTTTCCTCTGCAAGCTTATGTGTAACAAAGAAGGAAAATCTGGCATTACTGTCTATCAGACAGTATTCTTCTATCACTTACTCTTTAGCACATTTTGCTATATTTGCTTGAAAAAATCTGAAAAAGACTTTAAACACTGCGTGGTCACCTTCAAATCTAATTATCTGTTCATGCTCCCAAATTAATTTCTGTTTCTGAGCGTGTTTCTCTTTCAAGGTTTAATTTACGGGTGTAAAATGGAAAGAAAAGCTAAATGATAGATATTTTCATGAAGCTTAGAGTAGGTTTTATTTTTTGTTGTTTCTCCCCCTCCCCCTTTTAAAAGGTAAATTGATTTTCTCAACAGAAATCAGCCTTGAACTTGGGACCCCACAAATCCTCCTCATAAAGCATTACATCCTGTAATGTTTTTCTTCAATTCAAACAAAACCGAAACCATCCCCAAGCACTGCAACATTTTGTTAAAGCCCTTCATCAAGAGTGATGAATCAAGTCTAGTAGCTCCTCTGCAAGTGTCACATCCCAGTCGTGAAGGAAGAGAGGAGTGAACAGACTCACAAATCCTGTTAGATTAAGGAGAAATGATATTCAAGATCCAAATACAATTGATGATATAATGAGAATCTCTGTAATACAATTTCTTAAAAGTATTGGCACTCCTATAATTATACCTTAGCTGTGTGATTAACCTATGAGACTCCATAGGACACCAAAACAAGCTTTGTGTTATTTAACAGCTTTAAGAGGGAAAATAAAAGAGAGAGGTGGGAGAGAGGCACACAGAGGAAGCGATCACCAATGTCCAGCACACAAATACACACTCAGGAATCTCATATCTCCCTTGGGAATCCTATGAAATTAAAGAGCATTACATTTTACTGCCATATGCAGCTGATACAGCCTTTGGAAAGTTCAAATTGTTAAGTTTTCTGAAAAAAATGGTTACTCTATTTGCTATTAAAATGTACAGAACCACCACATTTTAAAACATAACAACACAGCATCCTTTCAGTGTCAAGATGTCTTGCTTGAAAACAATCAGTGCTGAAGAAGCTAACCTTAGACATATTCAGCAAAATCCAGTCCCAAACTCTTGTGGTTTTACAGAATATGTACCAGTAAGAAGCTTATTACATTTACTTCTTAATCTTCACTAAACTAATCCTGAATTTCTTGTTCTTTCTGGAGCTGGAAAAAAAATTTTCCCCTTGCCCTCCTCTCCACCTCTCTGCTCCTTCTTCCCTCTCCAAAAAAAAAAAAAAAAAAAGAAAAGAAAAAAAAGAAAGAAAGAAAAAAAAAAGCCTAAAATCTGTAAAGTCTTCAATTGATTTTCTGTAGTAGGCTGTTGAATTATTGAGAGCTCAGAGAAAACAGTGGGCATTTGCTCTGCTCCATCCCTTCTTGTTCTTTAATTTTAATGCATGAGAAACGAAATGTATATAACTAAGTAACTACTTAATTAAAGCTTAACCTACGGAATGGCAGAAGATTCCCTTTTAGTTCACTTGCAAAGTTATGTCCAACGCAAATACAAAGAGTATCATAACTTTTGCAGTATATTGTCTATTTTCAACTTTGATGCTGACCCTGAAGCCTCTGGTATTAAATAAACAAGATCAAGGAGCACCACTTGAACAAATCAAGTTAACGCATGTAATGTTTTACCCAAATGCAACTTCAGTCATCTTAAAGAAGAAACCCTTTCTACTTCCCTACTTCTGGTTTCCCATTGCCAAACTTGACATCTCAAGGGATATACTGCTGATGAAAGAAACACTGCTTTATCTCCTCGTTCCACGTACACTGTAGTTTTCAGGGAGACAGAGGACAAGGATGCTTGGGAAAATGATTGCCATAGTAAACATTTCTAGTGACAGCCTTTCCAAACCTCTGCAGCATTCCAGTTCTCTATATGTAAGCTACATATGTTGCTTCGAAAGTTGTGTCTCCTGTTTATTTCCAAAACCACAACTATTATAATGAGAACAAAGCACTATTTGATAGAGCAAATTCTCAACTACAAAGCACTATTTTTCTACATAGTCATCACTGTTAGCTATGCATTTTCATGAGTGATGCACATGAGCCTGCATGCCACGCTTGTAAAAGCCTGCACCTGTGGAGGTGACCCACTGTCACTGCTGAAATGCACCATCCACCACTTCCTGCACTCACCTCCACTGTTTGTCTCCATAAACATTCAGCAGGCATTAATGAATGTCAAGGGGTGCCATTTTTTTTCTGCATGGAGGAATTCAATTCTGCAACTTTGCTTCATACGCACTTCCCTACCCAACGCCATTCTGTCAGACTGCCCCTCTGCTGTCAGCTGCCACACAGCAAGAAAATATAATGGGATATTGGCAGGAAGGTTCAACCTCTACTGCCATACCATCAACATCCACCTCTGACGTTGTGGGCCAACATCATAAAAGAGGAGGCATTACTTTCAGAGCAACCCTCATATAACCCTACTTCTGACTGCTGAATGTGAATGCAGATTGACATAAATGATTGAAGACTTCTCCACCAACAGCTGCTACTACAGCTTTGGCAGAGAAACATTATTTGCTCTTGATTTAGGTAGAAACAGAATTTCATCCTTAAGAAAAAGTGAAAATTTGTATGCACAGCCTAATAACTGAGGGTCCTAATTTAGGCCAGTCAGTAGCATAAATCTTGAGGCTTTAGTCTCCATATTCCATGTTTCTTCCTCACCCTGTTAGCATACATTACTGTCTATTGATACATAAATAGATCTCTCTTATTAAAAGACTGCTTTATGATCTTTTGCCATGCACTTCATTTTTGTAGCAGATGGTACTACTTCTTACCCATGCTGATCACATTTTCTTCTAGTAAAAAATGTAACACTATTGACATAACATCAAACATACCATATGAAATTAAAATGAGTTCCTGCATCCTACATAGGAATGTATATTAGAATCCCAGGAGACCCGGCTTTGTCTGACAAAATGTAACCTCAGATGCACTTTTTTAAAAGGAATATTGCCCCAAATGATTAATAATGGTTTTCGTCTCAACTTCAACCTGTCCTTTCCCCATAACATCTTTCAAAAGTCAAACCAGCAGAGATAATCACTTTGGGAGTTCCACCTTTATTAATTTACTTATTTCCAGAAGATTGCATTTATTCTACAAATAGCAGATGAAGCTTTTGTTTTGCATTTACATGGGCAGTATATCAAGTGGATCTAAAGCTTCTCATCATCTTTCAGATAAAGCTGCCTTCTGTGGGTTTCTCCTACATTTAGCTGCTCTGAAGTTATATAGAAGGAAAGGTATGAAGTTTCCTTTTCTATCTCACCTTTGCAAAGTTCAGTCATTCATCTCAGATCTGCACTACCCCTTTCCTTATGTTTCACTGCCAATATATCTTTTAAAACAGAGCTGAACTGAAGATTATGTCACCTACACACTCTGCATCACCAAAGCTATAACAAATCCATTCCAGAGAAGAACAGCCACTGTAACAGTTAGCACAGACAGATTATCTGTAAGATGGGAAGATTAACTGATCTACTTTCCTAAAGTTCTTTCATGGGCAGAGTGCTGCCATGCTAAGTGCACCTTCAAGTTAATGTATGATTTTTTTATACAGTGTGCATCAGTTGGTTGCGAATGCCCTAATTCTGTCCGAATTACTTCAGAGTAGTAATCTATAACTTTGTTTTAACCTTTATGTTTGTTTTTCTGTTAGCCGTTATTGTATTTAAACACCGTGCATTAACATCTGTGTTCCCCTTTTAGGGTATTTCAGATCTGAGATCCAGTTTCCTTTGTGCATACAGAACAGTCTGGTTTCCCATCTCTTATGGGACATTTCCTTTGCTTCCAGTGTTAGTCAAAGTACCTTCTGTTGCAGCTTCTTGATGTTTTCTAGCTTCCTATAGTCTTCATAAAAAACCATAAATAGAAAATCTCAGAGTATTCTAAAAGATGCTTTCCTACTGCTCAGTATGTATTTAAGTTCTGATTCATACGTCTCACTTCTAGAGACATAATGCATGCCAGGACTTTGTTTACCTTCTCGCTGCTAGCAGACATTGTGCAGATGGCTAATGCATTATCTCTAATCACTCCAGGTCTTGTTGCAGCTCTGTTTTGTGGATGAGTGTTCTTATTTGTTCTGTAGAATTTGTATCGTGTGGTTCTGTTCTCCATTTTCTACATTTCCATACACAAAAGATAATCATATGGTAAAAATCAAATCGATCAGGTTCTGAACTGCTGAATAAGGTTACCTGCCATTCAACTCATTTAACAGCTTATTTAAAACTCTTTGACTCTTAATGCTTTTGTGAAAAGCTAACTTTTGCCAAATGTTGAAGCACACTGATCCTGTGCTTGTTTAAATGTTTTAATGAATTTAACTTGGTGTGTGTATCAAGACTTCAATTTCAGTACCACAAGTGGGCTGCATGCTTAGTTAGTATAATCCATGCACTACTGTCAAAGCCAATTAATCTGTTATGATACCAGTCCAGGATTGTAAACGTTACACTTTTATCTACCTATTGATCAGGAAAAAGATCTCATCTATTTCTGCTGAGGATAGAGATAAGACAATCATTTCAAAGGCTTTCTATTTTTAACTATGACCCTCTTATTTACTTCCCTCTCTACAGCTGAACTTTATGAGCTACAAGATCTGCCAGCCAATATAACAAATTCCTAACTCAGCCTCTGTTAATTTCTGGTGATAGCTAAATGAATTAAATAAGCGCACAAATTACAGATTCAGTGAGTTGATTCCGATGTTTCTTTTCATCTTTTTTCCCTAACATTTCTATACCATTTCTATATTTGAGTTTTCATACCATTCAATAATTGTTGCATAATCTCAATGATAAAATCTCAATATAGACTTTATTTAAACAGATTCCTCCCAGAACTCTTTATTTTAATTGAGCACATCTGAAATGCTTGTATACTGATGCATGAGGATGAGGAAGAAGCTGCTTGAACTGGAAGGTTTTGGCCCTTTCCCAACATTATGACATCACTGGGATGAGACTTGGCAGCACGAGTCCCACAACTGGAGTGAAGGTATGGAGGGCTATCAGCTGTTCAGGAGGCTCAGGCAGGACCAGTGAGGTTGAAGTGTTGCACTGTATGCTGTGTGTAAAGGGGAAATTAGACTGTACAGATCTTAATGTTAGGGATTGCATAGTAGAGAGCCTCTGGGTAAAGGTGAAAGGGATAAATAGCAAAGCAGATGTCGTCATAGGTGTCTGATATTGACCACCAACCCAACAACATGAATGAGCTATTCTGTTATGGGAGAAATCTATGGATCAGTTGTCCTTATCCTTTTTTGGAGATTACCTTCTCATATATAAACTGGGAATATCCAAATGCTGTGAAAAGCAAGTCCTAAAGCATGTTGAAGAAAAAAGCTTCCTGCCACAAACACAGTAAGCCAAGGAAGCCACTTAGGAGCCCACTTAGCTCTACTGCTTAAGAATAATGCAGGACTTGTGGGGGAGGTGATGGTGGGTGGCTGTCTTGGCTACAGTGATCATGAAATAGTCAAGTGCAAAATTTTTGGTGTAAGCTGAAAAAAGATCTGCGTTGCCACTTTAGGCCTTAAGGGAGGAAACTTTGAGCTTCTCAGGGAGCTAGCTAGTAGTGCCCCATTCTGCTCTAAAGGCTTTAGGGGTCCGTGAGAGCTGTTTTGTTTTGTTTTTTTTTCCAAGAATCATCTTTTGAGAGCTCAGGAGCAGACAATCCCACTGTGTCACAAGACAAACAAGAGAGGAATACTGACCTGAATGAACAGGGAACTCCTCCTGGAACCAGGGCAGAAAAATAAAATATGTCACCTCTGGAAGTGAGGTCTGGCTTCATAGAAATAGTACGGAGCTGCAGTTCACGTCTACAGGGAGAAAACAAGAAAAGCCAAAGCTCAAGCTGAGTTTACAAAGTGATAGCCAAAGTGATGTCAGACAACAAAGAAAGGTATTTTAATGTCTGTCAGCAGCAAAAGAGGGTCTAAGGAAAACACTGCACTGATACTCGATGCATATGGTTACCTAACGAGCAGTGGAAGCATTTAATGCCCATTTAATGCCTTTTTTTTGCATCAGTTTACACTAGTAACAATAAATCTTGGGCTGCCCAGCCCTCAGATTTGGAGGACCACAATCAGGGGAACAGTGACTTTTGTCTGTGGCTGCTGAGACTGTAAGGGACCAGTTACAGCAATTCATAAGTCCCTGGAGCCTAATGGAATTCACCCCAGAGAACTGAAGGAGATAACAGATGCTATAGCTCAACCCCCTCAATAATTTACCAAAGGTCTTTGGTGTCTGGGGAAGCCCCTGTTAACTGGAAGCTAAGCAATATTATATCTATCCACAAGAAGGGCTTGAAGATAGAACCAGGAAGTTACAGACCTGTTAGTTTAACCTCAGTCCCTGGAAAAGTTAAGGAAAAGACTATCCTTTAGAATATCAAAAAGCAGTTAAAGAAAATAAAAAGCAATTATCAGGCATAATCAACACGGGTTCACGAAGAGAAAGTCCTGCCTTAGTAATTTGATGACAAGCTTACCCACTTTATGTATCACAGAATTATGGAATATCCTGATTTAGAAGGGGCCCATAAGGATTGTCAAGTCCAATTTCTTGTTCTACATAGGACGATCTAAAATTCAAACCATATGTTTGAGAGGATTGTCCAGAAACTTCTTGAAATCTGGCCAGCTTGGTGCTGGGATCGTTGTTTGGTGGATCCTGTTCCAATTGCAAATGAGAACATAATTGACCTCTGCTTTAGGGATTTCTTAGACAATAAGCACTGAATCACACCCAAGCAATGCTCTCCCTTCAGTGGCTGGCCCTTATATGAGCCAAGGATGAATCCACCCACCCTGGGTACACCCCTTTTGGTTAGATGGGGAGCACAGGGCCAACCACCCCCATTCACCAGGCACTCAATCACCAGTTCATACCATGACCTAACAGTTCTCCTACAACTGGGGATCCACAACCTCTCTGGGCAACCTGTTCCATCACCTCACCACCATCTCAGTGAAAAACTTTCCCCTGACATCTAATCTAAGTCTTTCCTCCTTTAGTTTGAAACCATTCTCCCTTGTTCTATCACTTTTTACCTAAAAAAAAGTTGACTTCCCTTCTGTATATAATCTCCCTTTAAATACTGGAAGGCTGTAATGAGGTCTCCCAGACTGAAGAAACCCAGTTCCTTCAGCCTGCCTTCATAAGAGAGGGTCTTCAGCCCTTTGAACATCTTTGGGGCCCTCTTCTGGACCCTTTCAAGAAGCTTCACATCTTTCCTGTGTTGGGAACTCACAACATTCTTATGGACAAACTGCTCATCTGAGAGATACACAGGTTTGTGTTTTGCTGGGTGATGAACTGGGTCAGTATTACAACTCGAGGGGTTCCAATGAATGGGGCTACACCTCACTGGTGGCCAGTCATTAGCAGTGCTTAATTTTAGAGTCAATTCTGTTCAATGATCCAATTGCATTGGAGCATTGGACAACCATTAAGAACATGAAATTCAACAAAAGAAATGCTGGGTGCTGCACCTGGGACAGAGTAATGCTGGACACAGGTGCAGACTGGGAAACAAGTGGCTGGAGAGCATATCAGCAGCACTTGGGTTATCTAGTTTGGAGGAAAGGAGGCTGAGAGGTGCCCTCATTGTCAAACACTACAACAGGCTTCCTGGCAAGGTGGTTGATGCCCCGTGCCTGTCGTTGCTCAAGAAGCATTTGGATAACACCCTCAATAACATACATTTAACTCTTGGTTAGCTCTGAATTGCTCAGGCAGTGGGACTCGATGATCTTTGCAGATCCCTTCCAGCTGAACAATTCTAAAAAGGAAAGGAATTCTAAAAAGGAAAGACATCATTGTGTGAGTCAAAGATATCATCGTAGTGCCTGAAGGAAAGAATTTGTCTATCGTGTTTATAACATTTACTGTCAGAAGCTACGTTAGAAATTAAATCACTGCTATCTTTTCCTTTTAGAAAAGGGATTAACCAGTCTATAGAGGGAAATACAAGTCTACCTGTTCTAAAAAAGCAGCACAAATATTTCGGATCAGCAGGGGGAGCTAAACAGTTATACTTTCACTAAACGCAGAGACGAGACACTCGTTACAAAGAACAGTGCATTCTCTGTGACACTTTTTATTTCTTTACTTTTATAGTATTTCCTATACAGCTTTTTCCACATAAGAAGCCTCAATTTCTACTCTGCTCTCCCATTTCCCCTAAAGTAACTAATCCTAATGAACAGCTCTTTCATGGCAGGAATGCTTGGATGAGAAGCTTAAATAAGAAGCTTATTCAAGATGGGGTGATGATTCTTATATTGCAGCACAGGCAATACTACAGGATTACTGGAGGGTATTGTCACGTTTCACCAATAACAAGGAGAATAAAAATATTTTTAATGTTGAAATTGATCCAACCAACTAGTTTGAAGTTATATTTATGTTACAGGCAGCTCTGTGGCTTAATCTTACTGAAGTTCAATGTAATGTAATGTACAGGCTCCATTACACGTTCTAAAACAAAAAGACAAAAGAATGTGAGGAATAGCATGTTTATATGCTTTTACACAAAGATCAAATCCTTTCTGGATAGAAATGAGAAAAGAAATGGTTAAAGATCTTTCCTCATCCTCCACGCTTCCACAAAGTGTCACTAATGCCACTGTGACTAAGGAGATTAAAAAAAAAAGTTATTGGCAAAAGCTTTTGTTTAAAACATGCAGAAAGTGAAAATGAAATTAAGAATGTCGCAGTAACTCTAATTCTATAATTTTGGTTTGCTCCTTGTTTTTTTTTTTTTTTTTTCCCCAGAGCCCCAGCCTCCTAACTGTTAACTCTGCTTGTTTGCTGCTCATTGCCTGATGTTTGGCAGAGGGAATTGCTTTACTAAATGCTACCCAAAAGAGTCTTGATATAACTGACCCAGGTCTGAGCCATATGAATGTAAACTGTACCAACACTGTTTCCGATGATCCAGCATACCACCACAACACTGTTGCTGTAAGTCTATGTATGTCATCATTCCACATCCTATTAATTCACTTATCTGCTGAGTGTACACTGCTCAACATTGTTCCTGTGAACTGTGGCATTGGTCTCTCGTTGTACCAAGTATTCTAAATGGAAAAAAATATATATATATATATATATATATATATATATATATATATATATTAAATAATAGCACATTCTAACCAAAATTGGTACTTCAAGGAATCTCTAGATAAAAGCTATGGAAATGCAGTCATGAGTGGGCAAAATTTTGGCAGAGTAAATGAGTCACTCAGTAAGTTCACAACAACGTGATCCACAAGGACAGATAAACAAGATCACAGATAAACAAGACCCTCTATTAGTCTATAGTCACAGGCAGTGATGTGGAGTATCATTGAAACAGAGATTCTAAAAGATCAAAACTTGTTCTAGGGATGGAGTGATTTCTGAATTGCGTTTGAGCCAATCTGGTGCAAAACCAACAAAATACAGAACAAAGAAGGAAAATGATCACAATTTGACTTGCAAGATCTTCTCTAAAGAATTTTATATACACTATATGTTGTAAGCACTCGGTCTGGTACTGGAAAGCAAAAAAAAATGACATGTAAAAAAGATGAACACGTAGGAATCATTTCTGTGAATTGCAGTGCTCTCTCAGACCATCAGTGGGTTTCCAAATGTTGGACGACCATTAATATTTAACAGAACTCTTGATGAAACAGACCTAGTTTTAAGCTTTTTTGTTGTTGTTGAAACTAGTTAAGGTCATCTCTGAACAGCCCCTCTGAAACCCCAAAGGATCTACACCCCTCTATTACATTTTCTATAAGATATAGTGCTAGTCCCAAGGCAATTGCTCCACATAACAGAAAAAACAGAAGTTGGAGAGACCGCATGGCAGCTGCTAAACAATGAAGCAAGGTGCTGAAGACATTATAATTGATTGTGAAAAAGTTTAGATCTAAATCAAGCCCAATCAAGGCTGACAGCAAGCTCTGGGATTTGCCTGTTAATATTGAACTCTTACATATGCAGCACACTGAGAATACATTTCATAAAGAATGATAGAACATAAAGCTATTCTGACAAACGTATATTATTACCCGGGGGAGAGGAAGGAAAAAAGTAGCACAAGTGTAGAAAACCAAAGTCTCAAGAGAAAATAATGAGGGAAGAGTTTTGTTGTTGGCTGGTGGCTTTTATTTTATATTTCTCTGATCAGTATGTGCTTACTGCATCTCACAGAGCCGGAATTTCTGATGGCCAGGTGCTCAGATGCTCTCTGTATGTTTCTGTATGGTTTATGGGTTGGTTTGGTCTGGTTCTGTGACTAGCCTGTTCCAGTGCTCTGTTAATTTCACGGTGAAGCTCTTCCTCATGCTTGTATGGATCTTCCTGCGTTCCAGTTTTTGCCCATTGCCCTGTGTCCTATTGCTGCACGCCACTGAAAACAGCCTGGCCCCATCCACATCACTCCACTACTTTAAAAGTTTATAAATAATGATGATATCACCTCTCAGTTTTCTCCAGGCTGAAGAGTCTCAAGTCTCTCAGCCTTTCCTCATACAGGAGATGCTCCAGGTCCTAATCATCTTTGTAGCCCTCCACCACACTCTCTGCAGAAGTTCCCTGTCTTTCTTAAACTGGGGAGTCCAGAGGATCGCCTCTCTCAGCCTGCTGGCCATGCTATTTTAATGCACTCCATTTGCTTTCTTGGCCACAAATGCACACTGCTGGCTCATGGCCAACCTGTCATCTGCCAGAACATCCAGGTCCTTCTCCTCAGAGCTCCTCTCCAGCAGGTCAGCCCCTAACCTGGACTGATGCATGCAGTTATTGCTCCCCAGGTGCAAGATTCTACGCTTGCTCTTGTTGATGCTCACCAAGTTCCTCTATGCTCAACTCTCCAGCCTGTCCAGGTCTAGTTGAATGACAGCACTACCTTCTGTGTGTCAGCTGCTCCTCCCATTATTAGCAAACTTGCTGAGGATGGACTCTATCCCTTCATCCAGGTCAGTGATGAAAATGTTGTAGAAGACCAGACCCAGTACTGACCTCTGTGAATACCACTGGTTATGTCTCCAATTAGACTGTTCTCAGCCCACCTCACTGCTCATCTAGCCCACACTTACTAAGCTTAATTGCAAAGATGTTGTGGCAGACAGCATCAAAAGCCTTGTTGAGTTCCTGGCTCTATCCTGTCTAAAGCAGCCTTATCTCTCTTCCAAAAACACAAGTGGTATGGCTTTTAGGTCCTTACCACTAATTCTTTTATTCTAATTCACCAATTAGACACCAATGATGTCTTCAGTGGCAACATAAGTTTGCTAATATAAATCTAGACCCTCTCACCCCTCAGTGTAGCATTAGTTCAGAACTGAGATCCAAACCACAAGTCCATTCACGACTACTCAAAAGATGTTGAAGGCAGGTTTTGATGCTTTTGTTGCCTACAGTCTCTCAGTCACCAGAGTAATTTTGCTCAGTGTAGCTTAAAGCAGCATGTACTGTATTTTTAAATCTTGATACCACACTCAAAGCTGAGAGGTATTTGTCAATTTCTGCTTCTGTTCAGATCCACGTTGTTGCAGAAAATTATGTCCTCAATTCCTCAGCTAGAGTGAGGCACCACTACATGTTGTTTGACCACTGCCATACTAAAACCAACTAAAACTTATGCTCTTCTGAATCTAAACTGTATCATGACAGAGTCCACCTGGTCTTTCCCTTTAGACCAAGAGTTCCCAAACTAGCAATCACGTTCCTGGAAGTGTGACTGCAAGAGTTGTAATGAATTCAGACACAAAGATAATTTCAGAACTGCTGTCTTAGTTACCAGTTTACAAGAAATATCAAAAATGTGGATACAGGCACAATTAAGATGGCTCTAAATTCCTTAAAGACAGTCCTCTTATGCAGAGGAAATGTTATCCATTCAAGGTATTGTTTTCTCTGCCAGTGTTTTATAAGGATTTCAGAAATTGCCAGTGAATATGACACCAAATAGTCCATTGTGTAGACATCTCTACTTGTTGGAAGTGTTTTTAAGAAAGGAGTGGAAGTTGTTCCCAGCTGAAATTTATATATAAAAACTATAAAGAAATCAAAACCAAAAAGCAAATAAACACCAAGAACAACCGCAACCAGTCAAGCAACCCCAAACCTCAACCTGATATGCTTTTCATTCAAAATAAAAATACAAGATTTTCGTATCACAGAACCTCTGGTGCACCACCTTCTGTCAAAAGCAGGCTGGGAAAAAGACTTGAAAATGCTTTGTATCTTCTTCAGTATACCATGCCACAATACAATTGTACGTTTTTACTGTATCTGCCCTCTGAATATTTGGATCTTTCCCCTTACAGTAATTGCCTTTTTATTTCCTTGTAGCTTAGTTGTACTTTGGCACTGGACAGAAATTATCTTGTACTTTCATGCTGATCTTTCTTTTATAAGGATTTCAGAAAAGAGGCAAATTAACAAAGCTGATAAAGTATTACAGAATATTCTACTCTGTCTCCTACAGCAAAAGCTGTAGAAACAGGCATACAATGAAGAGGACTTTTTCTCTCCTAACTTTGTATTTAGTTTATTGCCTGCCTTGACAACTTAAGAAATGTGCTTGCCAATTTTCTTTTCCCCAATAATATCTTTAAAACAAGCTAGAACAGACTCTTTTTCATTTGTCTATAGGTTTTGGCCATAGTCCAGGAAAGCACTCAGGCATATTTTCAGATCAAGCATATGAACACCTGAGCAAAGATCAATGCACAGGTAAGTGTTGTGAAAAGCATTAGGTAAACTCAAAATCTGAATTGAATGAAGGTCTCTCTTCATCTTGGTGTAAGTATATCCAGAAAGTTAACAACTTTTGTTCTCATCTTCCCCATTCCTTCAAGGGAAAGGCATAGACAAAGCTGATGTCATAAAAAGGCTGTTGCTTTAAATGGACCCGAAAAGTGGATTAGCATGAAAAGGTGAATGATACCAGAGTACCACCTGTCAGGCTTTTGCTGGACCAGTGAAGATAATGAAGCTGAGATCAACAGCGTAACAAAGATGTGCAGATCGTTCCTCTTAAGGAGGAACAATTCCTACCATTTCTGTCTGACTTTTTTCTCATGTTGTAATACACTTTAAGCACAATGAATTCTACAGTTTCTGTATACCCACAACTTCAATTTTTTTTTTACAGAAATGAAGTCAATGTATCCTTCATTTTATGAATATGTGCTTTCCAAAGTATTCCACACCAGTGTTCTACTGGGTCCACATCTACACATTGGCAGCAGCCTGTGAGAGGAGACCAGGGGCTGCCTGGTGTCAGGCACAGTTGGTTCCAGTCCGGTCCAGTCAGCTTTGCAGTAGCCCCATCACAGCCACAGAGGAGCCCATCAGTAATGCTGGTGACACCTCTGGTAAAACAGAATTGAGAGAAGGCAGAAATGCTTGATAGGCAGAGGAGTGAGGGAAAAAATGTGAGAGAAACAATCCCACAGCGCCCAGGATCAGAGAAGGAGGAGGAAATGATGTTTCAGTTCCCCTGAGACCTATAGAAGAGAGTGTGTCCATGCAGCCCACCACGAGAACCATACCAGGACCAAGCTGTGCAGTGCGGTCAACATGCCCAAGGGATGGGATGCCATCCAAACAGATCTAGACAGGCTGAGCAGTGGGCCCAGGAGAATCTCATAAAGTTCAACAGATCCAATTGCAAAGTTTTGCACTGGGGCCATGGCAACCCCCACTGTCAATAAAAGCTGGGGGATGAAAGGATAGAGCACAGCCCTGCTCTTTAGATGGCTCTGTTGTGATAGGACAAGGGGTAATGCCTTCAAACTAAAAGAGAGCCAATTTAGCCAGGGTATAAGTTTACATTGTCCTTATTTACAGTCAGGACAGTGGCACAAGCTGCCCAGAGAGGTGGTGGTGCCCCATCCCTGCAGACAGCCGAGGTCAGGCTGGATTAAGCTCTGAGCACTGATGGAGCTGTGGGTGTCCCTGTTCATTGCTGGGGAATTGGAATAGATGATCTTTAAGGGTCCCTCCCAACTCAAATGATTCTATTATTGTATCACAGGAGGTAAATGGAATAATTTTTTAGTGGTTCATATGCAATTTCTACCAACTTCAATTGCAGGGCTAGATCAGTGTAAATAGGAATCTCACCTTGACAATGATATATTATCAAAAATATTCAGAAACTATATTCAAGCCATGTAGAGATTGAAGGTTTTAAATATTTGTGATTTTTGCAGAGAAGAGAAACTTATGTGAATACCTCCAGGGGAGATTTTGGTGATCAAACCAAGTCTGTATAGGTGACTGGCTAGAGACAAGTCATTGTTTTGAGAGGGGGCTCTTTAAATAATACTGGAGAATGCCTGAGTAAAGCAAGAATAACTTTGGGTGTAGAAATAGATTTTCATGGAGAAGCTAGCACTCTGAATGTGCTTTAGCTAACCTGGATGAAAAATCTCATAGAAAACTTGTTAGGATAATTGTTTTAATTTTCCAGCACTGCAAGATTTTGCAGGTGATGATGCAGTAATTACTGCTCAAAAAGCATGTTAAGAAACAGCATAGCTGAAAATTACTTCATTGTTCCAATAGCTGATTTGAGAATGGAAAAAACTCCCAGTACTATTATAAACAGCAGAGACATTGGCAAACTTTGCAGAAGAGCTGTTATTGGATGGGGCCCAGGGCAACCCAATCTATAGGGTAGCAACCCTGACTATAGCAGGGGGGTTGGAACTAGATGATCTTTAAGATCCCTTCCAACCCAAGCCAATCTACGATTCAATGATTCCTTGCTGCTTACCAAATTTAAAGCTCTGTAAGAAGAGAAAATTTTAACTAAACCACTGTAAAGTGCATCATGATTACCTGTGAAAAGCATAAAATATTTCTTAGGTACATTTCATCAGCTGTTGCTGAAAGTAACTTGCAGAATAAGATCATCTACATATAAATGTATGAGATGAGTGTACCATTATAAGAATGGGATTTTAAAAATACAAATAAAAATTGAACAACTTTTGTTTTGCATTTCTATGGAAGCAGCATAAAAACTAGGATGTGGTGAGCACCATTACATGCTGCTGCCTTCACTTCTTTATAGTATTTAAACTATATGGGTGCTTTAATTATGAGATGTTGGAAGAACTGAAAGATTTCAATCTACACAGGTTGTTTAGCTTGATGGCAGGTTTCTATTATATATTATATATGCAGTTAAAATGCAGTCCTTAGAATATATTTACAAGTGAAGCTGATTACAAGTTAGTCAGTGACCTTTCTATGCAGAGTATTAGCCTGATGCGTTTTGTCAGAAATTGACTTACAAAAAGTGAATGATGAAACAGAACAGTTCTTTTCAGATATGGAACAAAATTCGGAACTAGTAAGCTTACTTCAAAAATCTCTAAGACGGGATCCACCAACAAATCTGTGTCTTACGCGATTCGGAATAAGTAGAACCTGAGTACCACTTACAACTAGAGCAATCTTCTGGCTGACCTACTAGCCACTTCTGCCATGCTAATTGCACTATTTAAAACCTTCAGTGTTTTGGATTACTTCTAATCTGAAAGAAATTTGGGAATGATTTAATAATCTTATTGTGTTGAGGACATGAAAAATGTATATTTCCATACTATCTCTTTTTTTCCACCTCCTATTGTGAGTACAAAATACATTAAATAATTTCCAAGTTAGAAACAGTTAACATTGTAAGTACAATTATTGCTCTGTGGGAGCATTCCACAGATCAGCAGAATCCCCTCTCCTTCAGTTACGCTGTCATAATACTATGAGGTGGTATTAAAGCCCTACAGGGAACATGTGTGCAAACACAAAATAAGCCAGAATTCTTTAACCAAAAAAATGTCCAGCCTCACTAGGATCAAAGCGTGACAAGTATAAGAGATAATAGCAGGCGACGGGAATGAAGGATTAAGGCAGCGATAAGATCCTTCAGTTATATTTATCAGCAGTGTACATAAGTGGATGATGGAGCCACAGTCTATTTAAAACCAAAGCAGATTGGACACTGCTCAATCGCATCACATCACACAGCGCACACTGCGGGATCCCGCTGGCTCTCACTAACAGGTGTTACAATCTTTTAGGTTTCCAAATAAATCCTCACCTGTATTCTATATAAGTCTTTAGCTCCACTTATGACAAATGCCAATAAATATTATTATCCACCTCCATTAGGGGTTCTACCTAACACCCGCAGGGTTCACTGATCCCATACATACCTCAAGGCATAATCGTAGAGCTAAATGAGGCCATCAGAACCTCTATGTTTTTTTGTGAAGAATTCGTTTTTGTGTGTGTTCACTCATGAGAAGCAGAAAAAGCAGAAACCAACCACGGAAAAATTACATCAGCATGATGCTGATGGAAGGCTACCTAGAGAATGAAACATGACACCAAAGGCAGCTTAACGCTATTAATACTATTAGTATGAGAATGCACTCTCACTTTTTAAGCTTACATCTTTATTTGCTAATTTATTTTAGTACCTTCTTACATTTCTGAGGATCACAGGTAACACATATTTAACAGAATCTGAGATCAGTGAAACGGGAAAATTGGGAGGACCGTTCTCTGTTTCAAAAGTCCAACAACTGCCGAGGCATCGCGTCTTACTTCTTCAGTCCCAGAAGTGGCTTTGGAGGATGGCCCCAGCAGGCAGCTAGGACCTAGCCAGTCACTCACTCTGTCCCCTACAGTGGGATGGAGAAGAGAATCAGACCAAAAGTGAGAAAAATCATGGGTTGGTATGAAGACGATTTAATAAGTGAAGCACAACAAAACAAATGGAAAACAAGCGGTGCAATCAGGTAGTCAATTGCTCACCACCTCCCAAGAGCAAACGTGTTCAACCAACCTATGAGCAATGGTTGAAAAACTTGCCTCCCCTGCCTTCATGGCTGAGCATGATGTGAAATGATATGGAATATCTCTCTGATCAGTTTGGGTCATCTATGTCCTTTCCCAACCTCCTGCCCACCAGCAAGGCCTCTAGCTTTCTTGCTGCAAGGGACAGCATGAGAAACAGAGGTCTTAAAGTTGCTCAAGCGTTGCTCAGCAATAGATGTGTTATCAGCAATGTTTTAGTCGTTTAGCAATGTTTAGACAAATCTAAAACAGCACTGTATGGGCTGCTGTGAAGAAAATTAACTCCATTCCAACCAGAATCAGTAAATAAGTTTACAGGAGACTGAATATTCTTAAGCAACAGATATGAGCATTCTATGAGAGTAAACTACATGTCAGGGTATTTTCCAATCACAATATGCATTGTGAGGCCACTTTTTTAGAGAGTGGCTTGTTTTGAAGGTGTCGTAGTAGACAGATTGAGAAATCTTTCTAATTGGGGAAACAAAACAAATTAAATACATTTGTCCTTTTTTTTTTTTTTAATTATACAGAGAAAATGATTTCTTCATGTACTCATAACTGGTGGGTTTTTTTGCTATTTATGCAGTTCTTTACATTAGAAAGTCAATAACGCTGACTACTCAGTTTGAAAAAAAAATCATGCTACAGCTGTTTCTTAAGAGTAGACAATGATTAGACTATAACTGTAGTGCATCTCTAAGGAGCAAACTGGTTAACTCCACATTGACCATATTCGTATTAACACATACCAGCTGTCAGCTACAGAATTTATTCAGTCTCTAACAGTGTTATTGTCTCAAAAAAAAAAAAAAAAACAAACCAGTAACTGACAAATACTTCCTACGACAACACCAAATTGTCCAATAAATTCCAGTAGGTGGTAGAGAAGATCTACTGCTTCTAGTCAGCCCCAACAATGCTTAATGAGAACTTTACCTTAGAGTTGTTTTCTTGTTTTGTCATTTAACCTAGCCATGCAAGTGCACAACTGGGACACTGAGATGATCCTATGTGCATGTGCATGTTTTCTCAGTGCTGCCTTCACCTGAAACCACAAGGAAACAGATTCTTATCTCCTGGAGTTCATAATAGGAACATGACTTAATGTTCTGTCGTGGAAGAGATTTCTGATATAAGGCAAAGTTATTTTAAAGGTTGAACAAAACCAAGACAGCCAACTAAAAGCTGGATACATAACGCTTTCTGAATGGGGTCCTAAGATTTGATTTGCTTTCTCTACAATCACATTTGAAGAAATGCAACTGCAATTATGCTACTATGGTAAAGCTGTTTGTACCACCTTACATATATGAATTGCTGCTGCCATGTGATTTGGCAAAACACTGAAGAACTAAAACATAATCTCATTCTTCTTTGCTGAAAGTTTTAAGCTCATGCTTCAAACCAAGCAGATTCTAGAATGCTTCACAAAATACATTTGGGCTTTGTGCTCCACTGCTTTGACAAATGGAGAACATAATCAAACAAATGAAGTAAGAGACATCTTTTTTACTGCCGTCTTTCCTTTGTGACTGAGAAAAGAACCTGAATTCTTTCCAGTATTTATCCTCTACAAGTGTGGAAGAATTCTACAAGGGTAATGTCTGCAGCTGACAAAAACATACCTATGGTGCTCTGCAACGCTCAAACTCTTGCAAGTCAGGAACTGTTAAAAAAAAAAAAAAAGTAAATTGAATTCATCCATCCAAATTCCTCATGCTTTTTCTGAATCATTAGCTTAATGGCCCAAACAAATGATAAATGCTTGTAATACTGCTATATTTTAAGTGTATGTTAAAAACTGAAAACACACTGTTTGAGAAACTGCATTGTTCTTGTTCACTGTCATTAGTGGCCCATGTATTTTGATTCTTATGAGGTAATGACATAATAACAAAGGTTATTTTCAAGTCTTACTACAGATCTTTTGCTCAGCTTATTTCTATGGGAGATAACTACATCTGCTGAGATAATGCACCAGATGTTATTCAGGGAATGACTATAAATTTGAAGTAATATCTGTAAAATAATCTATTTTCCAAATGCAAATTGCTTTCTCTAAATGCCCTTTTCTTCCCAGCATAACTACCCTGTAAAATTCCACTTTTCTAGGATGTAATTCCTTCACACTGCAAAGCACAAACAGAGAATTTCAGTGGTATCTGTCTGTTGTCCCCTTTTCAGTCCATGAAAAATTTCTTTAATACACCTTGGCAAATATATATTCTACTTCTGCAAACATTCATAAAGAAGAAGAACCCAGATTTTAATCAGTATCTCTTACTGGTTGAAGACAAAATTGTTTTTGCTGTAGTTCATAGCGACCATCTTTTGTACAACGGTTCAGATGTAACAGAACTTTGTTTGACTCCATCACCCTTCCAAAAACTCATCTTGTCTGGAAGTGGTCTTTTATATGCACCACAGAAAATGCACTGAAGAGTCTTATATTCATGTTAACGCTTCTGTCTTCCTTTATTAACACCAGCCTATCTGTGACAGTGATTATTTTGTGTATGTTAATACCTTGCCTAGTCCAATAGGGACTCGATTCCGACCATGCAGAAGTAACACAACAACACCAACAAGGCTTTATTTATGTCCGTGTGACAATACTAGGCTCAGGCAGGGACAGGAGCTGAAGAGAAGATGCATAACTTCTACATTTAGATATAAAAAAGTTTAAAGTACACTCTGTTTCTTTGCAAATCTATTGAAGTGTTAGCCTAGTGCTTCTCACAGTGCTTTTAAAGTCAGTGCTTGTGGTATGCTGTCCTCTACTTCATTTCTTTCCAACATATCAACTACTGGAAGTACATCTCATACAGTAGGACATTACTTCTGGTACTGAAGTGTGGACTAACAGTCACTGAGAAGAAATTTTCCACAAGAGAACAAGGCATTTGATGTGTAAGACTCTTCACCACAGTGCTTCAATGGGATTTAAAACACAGCTCCACCTTTACTCTTTTCTCTATAGTTATCTTTTCATTTTCTTGAAAGTAACACAGTTTTCAGCGGTTTCTTAAAGTCTACTATCAATAAAGAGTGACTACATTAATATATCAGGTTACTCAGAAATACCAACCTCATAAGGTTGCCTACAAAATCTTGGAAACACAGACAATACACACATTAATTAAAATTTTCTATACAAAGAGAAAATTTGGTGGCATTCTATATAGCACGGATAATAGCAACTGTGAAGATGTGACAGAATAGACTTAAATTTTCCAAGAACAGGAGGTAGCTAGGCTGCTAATCCCTAGAAAAGCTCATGTTCCCACATCCGAAGTGCTGTTTACCCCTTCCAGATATGTGTGTCTAGCTATGTCTACTGAGTTCACATGAACTTATAGATAACTTGCAGATATCTTCTGAAAGGAGTGGAGAAACATCAGTGGTCTTTTCATCATTGTTCTTTCCCATCTCAGAAAACTGGTGTCCGAATCATACTTGTAACCTGAAAAAAAAAAAACACCAACAATTTTTGTCCTTTACTGCCAAATGACAGGGTAAATGTAAGACATAAGAAGTCTATGGGCCCCAATGGGATTCATCCCAACGTACTGAAAGAATTGGCTCATGTCATCACAAAACCTCTCTCAATTGTTTTTCAGTGGTATTGGGAAACTGGAGAGATCCCCATTGACTGGAAGCTGTCAAACATCCCAGTTTTCAAGGAGGGCAAGAAAGAAGACCTTAGGAGTAACAGGCTCTCTTCAATGGCTGATAAAATGATGGAGAAGACTATTCTAGGGGGTACTAAAAAACACTTGAAGGCAATGTAGTCCCTGGTCATAGCCAACATGGGTTAATGAGGGGAAAGTACTGATTAACTAAATTCTTCCTTCTGTGACAGTGTTATCTGTGTACTGGACAAAGGGAAGTCAGTTGTTGCAGACTTTTTGTATTTTAGCAAAACTTTGAACACTTTTGGGCCAAATGTTCAGCGTACACATAGATACACACATAAGCTAATGCATGAGCAATCAGTCAGGCTCAAGGGGTTACAGTAAGTGGGGTTACACCAGGTAGTAGCTACTACTAGGGCTCCATAGGACTGCATTTTAAGGCCAGTCCTCTCTGATGTTTTAATACATGATGTGAATGCAGGACGAGAATGCATACTAAATAAATTTTTTGACAGTACTAAACTGAGAGGACTTGCTAACTCCCTTGACGGTAGAGAGAACTTCCAGAGGGATCTTGATAAATTAGACTGCTGGACTGTCACCAACCACATGATATTTAACAAGAACATGTTGTGGATGCTGCACCTGGAATGAAGCAACCCTAGATATACAGAAACCAGGGGACAAGAAGCTGGAGAGCAGCCCTGCAGAAAGGGATCTGGGAGTTCTGATTGATTGTAAGTTGAATACGAATCAACAGTGCGTGCTGGCAGCCCAAAGGGCCAAACACACCCTGGGGTGCACCAGGACCACTCTGCTCTGCCTGGTGTGGCCTCACCTGGAGCACCAGGTTGGGCACCAGATACAAAAAGAACATAAAGCTATTAGTGTCCAAAGGAGGGCTATGGAGATGGGGAAGGATCTGAGGGCAAGGCGTGTGAGGAGGGGCTGAGGTCCCTCGGTTTGTTCAGCAGAGCAGAGGGGGCTGAGGGGAGGCATCATGGAGGCTGCAGCTCCCATAGGGAATGGGCACGGACAACTCTACCAGACATATGGTTTAATTTTTAGATACTTACATGTGAAGCCAGCAGTTGGACTCAGTGATCCTCACAGATCCCTTCTACCTTAAGATATTCCATAATTCTAAGTAAGTATGCAGTCATTTCTCTGTATTTCTCTGATTTATTTTTCCCTCCAGAAATAA
This sequence comes from Chrysolophus pictus, assembly GCA_037305975.1. NCBI lineage: Eukaryota > Metazoa > Chordata > Aves > Galliformes > Phasianidae > Chrysolophus > Chrysolophus pictus. Next base: position 2,293,586 of record CM074583.1, on the reverse strand, counting down.
ATTATAAAAGTTCCAATTCATTCCCTATATGTGAAATGCTGGTAAATTCCAAAAATAAACTCCTCTGCAAGAAAAGAAAAAGTCTCTGGCTGTAATTCCATTCAAGTGAATCATAACTCCATTTAAGTAAAAGCATATAGGTCAAAATATGTTTATGAAGCAAAATTCTAAACACAGCACATTTGTTTCTATACTGAGCAAACACACGACTTATTTAGATAAGTAGTTCAATTTGTGGATGCACTCAAATAACAACAAAAAATAAAACCCGGGAATATGTCACACGTTTTCAAAGCAAAATACAAACACTTGGACATAGGCAATTAAGCATTTGCTATGTTTTCTAGATGAATATGCAAATTTGACATTCAAATCAAGGTCTAAAAATAATCTCACCCATTCAAAAAACACCAAGATCATAAGGAGTGCAAAGCGTGAGCCTTTTTGCTTTAATTACTTTGCCATAATATCAGCTAAGGGCAAGGCACTTCAGTGGGTTATCATTTTGCTCCTCCCAACTGTTTCAAAGGTCAAGTAGAGTTTCCCTTGACAAAACATGTATAAAATGGAATTTTTAGATGGAGAATTTACAGGAGACCAGCACGCAGAGAATCCATTACAGCTAAGAGGAAGAAGCTACTGTAAGAGGGTGACAGCATTGTTTGCATAATACTTTTTTCCCGTTGCAAATTAACAGTAACTGCTGAACTGGTTTAATAAACTGCATGCATTGTCAGTAGCTAAAAAGAAACGTGGAGCCAGTTCTGGAAAAAAAAGAGAGTGAAAAATATGGGTGTATGAAGTAAAGAAGTGTTATGGGATACACTATTAAGATGTGTATTTACCAATACACAGACACACCACTGCTTCATGTAGATTTACAAGAAAGAGGAATCTGATGACCTCTAATTCACTGCCACTTGGCAGAAGTAATGCACCTCCTCTATCTCACACGATGATGTGCAGCTCCTCAGGTGAAACTAGGCTCCAAGTTTGGATTTTGCACTGCCAGTTCATGGTTCTTGCCCCATTCAAGTACAGTTAGTGCCATGGTTCTACTGTTTGCAATTTCAACATTCTGACCTATGGTGAGATTTTGTAATATTTTATTACTATCATTGAACAAAAAGCAACAAAGAGGACTTCAAGTTTGCTTCAGCACCATTTCAAGGTCTAGAACAGAACTGTGGTGGCAATTAGATCTTGGAATGGACATCAGTGGAAGATTTATGTTGTTCCTCCAAGATAGTATTCTTTTAGCTTTTAGGTATTTAACAAATATACACAAGTGAATAATATCAGAATATCCTTATTAGATTTAAAGCAGGAAAAGGGCCAGAAGAAGTGATATGAGTTAAGGAAACACAACTGCACAGCTCTAGATTAACAGGAAGGGAAATCATGCACATTGAAATATAGATCAGACTGTGTCCACTGTGCATCTAAGTGCTATGAAATGAAAGCTAAACTTAACTACGAACGGTCTGTGCCAAAGTCCAGTAAAGTCAATCTTCTCTTTTTTAGAGGGGACAGAGTTGGTAAGACTCAAAATCAAATTCTCCTTCTTTGATTTAAACTGCCTTTGGTGTGAAATGACTGCAGAACTAATTCAGCCTAGGACATCATTACAACTAGAGTGAAAACTAGAGAGAGGAGCAGAAAAACACAAGCACATCAGCAAATCTCTTTATATATATGTGTGTGTGTGTTTATGTATACGTGCATGTAAATACATGAGGATCCACCAGATCTTACTAGCATTTGCAGTAACAAACACTGTCATGAAGATACTGCTGCCTCCACACACCCCAGCATGTTGATCTATCCCTGTCTGTCTTCTGTTTTCTCTGTGATTTTATCAGTTCTAGAAAATGAACAGGACTATTACTGAGTACCGTGAATCCCAAGTCTACCTAATAGTCATTGCAGGCTTTGATGTACAGCAGACTGTGAAGAAACACTTATCTTTACATAAACAGGCTGACCTTTCTAACTGGCATTTTGTCAGGACTGGCTGAAGGTGGAGGGGGGAGAAGAGGAGGAGAGCAGTCTGTACTACTTGTTGCTGCAAGAGAAAGTGTACTCCAAGGCAACGAGGCAAGATGGTATGCTTTTCATTTTTATAACTGCCTAGTGAATCATGCACATGCCTACATATTTAACAGCTTCTACATTTGAAATGGGCACTTCTTTTTTCTCCACTATCAATAACATCTTTCCTCTACTCTTATTCTCCCCTCCTCCCTGAAGAAAATAAGAAAGCAAAGCAGGGTAAGTCATTACTAAGAGAAAATGACTCTACAGTTCTTTAGTTTAAAAATGTCTTAAAGGTGCTGGTGGGGGGAGGCAAAACTATGTGATGCAATTGGGCTTCTGCCACATCTCACAAAAAGATTTTGGAAGCATAAAACTGCCAGGCTGACACACGCACACGAACATTTCAACCTAGTGCACAGTGAGATGAGTGAGGGAAGACAAAAGCCCTCTTCATCAAGAAGGTCAACAGAAATTACAGTCTTGTGAAGAGTGTATGTCACACTATGGGCAAGAGCTGCTGTCATACTGTCTGCCACCCCACCTTGCCCAACGTATACATCACATGGTCTACGTGATCACTTTGCTTACTGATCTTGGGAGGCACAGTGCAAACGTGACCAGGTTACCCTGCTCTCGTGTTGGGATGCCAAAGCCTCTTGTTGATCTGCAGCCTGTTCCCTGTCAGGTTTCGATTTATTCATACCAAGCACTCAGGCTAATCGTACCTATGGAAAGACGTGTTTATTAGCCATAAACACATCTGCTTACAGCACATATATGCAGGAGAGTGACAGAGCCAGAGAGGTTGCAGGGAGGATCACGCTCCATGAACGCTGACGCTGCCTCCCCTCCCATACATACCCCTTGAAATTCAGCACACATTCTGGAGCCACTATGTGAGGAAAAGGGAGATTTTTTCCACCAAGCCAGATCGTGATTTCCATACAGAGAGCCGAGAAGCGCCAAGAAAGGGGGGAGCGAATAGGGATGCTTCCCTTAGGCAGGGCAAGAGGGGGGTGGAGGGGGGGGGCGCGAACGCTCAGCAGGAACGCTGCCCAGCCCTACCCTCCGCCACCGGACAACAGCTTTCTGCCGCGATGTCCGCCGCTCCGAGGCGCTCCGAGACGCCGCTCCGCCTCTCCCGGCTCCGCCAAAGGGCTGCGGGCTGCGGGCAGCAGACGGGAGCCGGCGGGGAGAGGCGGCTGCGGGGGGACTGTCTGCGTGAAGGAGGGAAAAAAAGCACAAACCCTACAAGCCAACACCGAAACCAAAGGGATCTGAGACAAAGGCTTCGCCCAGGACAGGGGAGAGGCGGAAGGCAGGGCTCCTCTTACCGCTCGGTACCGCCGCCGCGGCTCGCTGGATGGCGGCTGCGGGAGGAGGAGGAGGAGGAGCGGCCGCCGCGCCGCCCAGCAGCCGCCCCGGGGCTGCCCTCCGTCCGGCCCCGTCCCTACCGGCTGCCCGCATCCCGCAGCGAGGGGCTCCGTGCGGCTGCCCGCCGCCTCTCCGCCCTCCCGGAGGGGATCGGTGACGCCGGCAGCCCCTCCGCCAGAGCCCCTTCCGCAGCCTCCCGTTGCCGGCTCGGTCTGGGCTGTGTTTGAGCAGGCTCGGCGCAGCCCCTCCGTTCCAACCCGCTGTGCGCATCCCGTGGTTTGTTATTCTTTCCTTGAGGAGCACCGCCATCACCGCACACACACACACAAACACACACAAAAGGAAAAAAAAAATAAAAATGAAAATAAAAAGAAAACCGACCCAACCAAAGCCCCGCAAACAAACAGGGAACAAAATAAATCTTAACCCCTCCCTGCAACTCCTCATGCTATTCGGATTTCCTACCCTCTCTCCTCCTCCGCCCCTCCACTCCACCCCCCCACCAGTTTCTCTGGGCCCCGTGCCTCCCCCCGCACACACACACGCACGGTGTGGATGGGTGTTGTACTTGCTGCTGTGCCACACGGAACTGCTGATGGTTTCCAAAGTCCCACCACCACCATGCCCATCCCTCCTTTAGCCTGAAGCCGGAGATATGGACTGTACGTTTGGATTCGGGATGCATTTTGCTCACAGCCGCTTCGCTTCCTGAAATGTCACCCGGTGAGTAGGTTTTATTTCACATTTAGATTGCTTGTCTTCAGCAAACGGACACTTAAAAGAGGAAAAAAAAAAAAAAAAAAGAAAAAGGAAAGGAAAAAAAAAAGGAAAGAAAGAAAAGCAGCCTCTCCGTTGCCTCGCCTTGTCTCTCAGCCTCCCAGCAGCGCGGCTCGCTCCGCTTCCCGAACTCGAAGGAATTGGAAGCACCAGCCCTGCCTGCACAGATCCGTTCCGTGCGTTAGTCTCAGCTCCCGGCTCTACATCGCACCGCTCCGCAGCCTCACACGCTCAGCCTTTATGCCATTCCGCCGCTTATTCATCACATTGTATTAATGTTTCCATCAGACGCTCTACCTGCTACATTCCCTAAGTTTAACTCCTGCAGGCACAGCTGATCGCGAGGGGCTGTGGGGGGAAGAAGGGGGGCGGGAGGAAGGGCTCGGAGGAAAAGTTCATTGCCCTCACTGAGCCCCGAAGGAGCTCGGATTGGATTGGGGGTGGGGAAGCGTGCTTCAGAAGGGATCGGAAGGGCGCGAGGAATCCCCAAACCCCACTCGCTCTGTCCTGTCGCTTGCGCTGGAGGGTGCCAGCGGCCGGGCTGCGCGCCGGGGGCGGCCGGGGGGGCTGCGGCTGCCCAGCACCGCCGGGTTCGGTACCGCCAGGCTGGGGGATGCTGTGAACCGCAGCACCGCCGGGTTCGGTACCGCCGGGCTAAGGATGCTGTGTTACAGCTTGCCTGGGGGTAGAGAACAGGCTCCGTCTGCACCAAACGTACATATATGTATATATACACGCGTCTACCTGCCGCTTTCCGAAGCGAAGGCTGTCCTTTGGATCAAGTAGGGACTTCTTTACTTCGAAATAAAAATTCAGAATAGGACCAAGGGGAATAAATAGTTGTTGTTAAAAAAAGGATGAGTGCCGTTATAGTGCTATTTGCGGCTGATGCTTCCAACGTTTCTGTGTCTCTAATTAAAGGCAGAGATCCACCCACGTTCAATAACAGAAGGTAGGGAGGGAACATGTTAGTTCTCACGAGGAGGTATTGACCGAGCTCCATTTAACTCTGTCATTTAGCGTGCGCGATGAGTGTGTGTGCGTGTGTGTGTGTGTGTGTGCGCGCAGTCATGTCTCCACAGCAGTACGTGCACAGATCGCAAGGACGGTGCTCAGGGCTTGCAAGCAGGTGGAGGTGCCAGTGAGAAAGACACGAGATCTGAATTTACTGCCTGGTGGCAAGCAGAGAACCGAAAAGATCAATGCCCTCTTCAATACCGTGCTCCCGAGACTTGCTTCCCTCCCCTCCTCCCCCCGCCTCCAAATTGCTGGCTGATGTCGGGAAGGGGGAAAAGGGAGTAGAAGAAAGCCTTCAGGCGTGGGATCCAAAATCCATCCTTCTTCCAGTTCCTCTCTTCTCCCGGCTGCTGGACAGCCCCCCTCCCTCCCTCCCTCCCCTCCCCACACCGGCTCCATCCCTCCCCATAGTCTGTTCCCCCTCCGAGTCTCCCGTTGCCGTCAGTGCCTCCCTTGCCCCCCCCGCCCCGGTCCATCGCACCAGGCTGGGGTCATTGAGCAAACCCCGGGCGCTTCTCCTGAATCTGCTGCTGCGGGGATCCTCCCGCACCATGCTCCTCAAGGAAAGTTTCTGTGCATTCAGACCTCCTTCCTTTCCTAGGTATAGAGGATTACCTAGGTAAGTGTATTTCCAAAGCTCTACCCAATTTGTCACCCTTCTTTTGGTTCTTTACTTTTCTCTCCGTATTAAGAACTAGCAGGAAACCCTGGGGGTTAACTCTCTGTGGGAATAACCCGCCCGGTGAGCAGCACCTCGGCACTCCTGTTAAATGGTAACGCGCTGCAGAAGAGATTGATGTGCCCATCAGCAGAACGCTGCCCGCGGTTCGGAGCACTCCGCACTCCCCCTGTGCCGGCAGCGGTGGGAGATGGCAGGGCAGGGAATGCGGGCAGCGGAGTAGTTCAGATCGCGGTCACGGAGATGGATGGCAGCGGTGCCTGGGCAGTTCACGGACAGGGTGGTGGTTCGGCAGACGGGGAGGGGGGCAACAAACCCTTTGCGTACAAACATCGAATAAATCAATGCAATTAATGTAGTCTTAATGGGCGATAGTATGCGGCGAGCGTGAGGCATGCTTAATAGGGAAGATTCCCATTAGCATCGGTGGTTCATTTCCAGCGTTCCGCGCTCCCAGACCAGAGGATCCCCGCTGCTCACACAGGGCTGGATGACTCGGAGAAAATGGGAATGCCAGGGAGCAGCCCGGCATTTTTGGCTTCGGTTCGGTTGATTCTTTTGCTTTTTGTACAAAGGAGGGGCAGCGGGTAAAAACCTCCCGAGCCTCACACCCCACTCCTGGAGGAACGGTCAGCAATAGCCTTCTTCCCTTCTTTCTCTCTGCTTGCTTGTGACTGGCCTCGCTGTCAGGGATTGCTGTCACCTCCTCTGTCACCTTCAGACTCTCTGAAGCTGTGAGGCTTCGGGACTCCTTCTCGGTCAGGAGCTAATTTTCCAATTCCAAATATTGGCAGTGGCAGGCTGACACCTGGGAGGGGGCTCGGAGGGAGGAAACTCCTTTAAAGACGCATGTCGGCAGCCAGCCTGCCCGGTCCTCTGCCTGGACGTAACCCCGCTCCGTCCCTCCGAATTGCTCTTACCCTTCTCGGGGGAGGAGGCAGCGGGGAAGGGGGGGGTGGCACGCCAAATCCCGCAGCTGCAGGAGGAGCTCCAGACAGGGCGAGCTCCCGCAGCCGAGTGTCGGACCCAGGCTGCCGGGACCCCCCCTCGCCGTATCCTCCGCGGGAGAAGGAAGTTCCCTGCGCCCACCGCCCGCCCCTTCGGAAAGGAAGAGGAAAGCGAACCCCCCCGAGGACGGGGTGTGTGCTCCTCCCGGCTGGGAGGACTTGACAAGGGAGCCGGAGAGCTCGGGCGGAAAGAGTTAATCGGGGCTGCAGGGTGCTCCAGGCGTGAGTCCTGAGAGCACCTCATAGGCGCACCAGCCAATCCCAGGCACCAGGAGCATGAACCGTATGTAGCACAGTGTAAAAAGCGAGGTAAAGAAAATAGGGTGTAAACTGTCACCATATATCGGAAGGCAGGAGACCTGATTTTTGGGGGCTACGATTCCTGTGCTGCTTAGAGATCGGCATGCATGTACGAAGGTAAGGGCTTTGTTACCAGCAATCTGTATTGTGGCTCACTCCTGGATTCAAGTGCATTTTTCTGCATACGTTTCATTAAGTGTTAAATCGTACAGTGCAGAGTGGGAAGTAGTGGAATATGCTGTGGTTTACTGTTTGAGATTATTATTATTATTATTTTTTGAAAGACTACATTTGTTTCAAGTGGTAATAATTTCTTTTAGAGGTTAAGGAAGTGTATGCATGTGAAGCAAAGTAGATCCGTGACTGGCAAAAAATGTAATGCATGTGATAAGTGAAGAATGTTCTGTGATGGCTGCATCAAAAACAGTCATGGACCCATATCATATGAAGGCCAACGTGAGATAGACCTGATTTGGAAAAAAATAAAAATAAATAAAAATAAATAAAGGGGTAATTCGGAGACATGTATGTGACAAACAAGTCTGAGAGCAGAAACCAAAATAACTTATTTGCTGACATCTAACAGTATTTAAATATGGCATCACAAAAGAATGCTATAAAAAGTGAAATCAAAACCTTACAGTGTGTATTGCCAGAGACAGGTGGCTCTGACACATTAAGTATAAGGAGATAAAGCTGGAGTGGCCCTACTTGCATTTACAAGGTGAAAGGAATAACTTCAGAGGAGCAACCCATTTAGCTCTCAGTTTACAGACTGCTGTCAGTGCCCAACAAGAGCAGAGCTTGCGGTTACTCATTTTACGTGTGCTCTATCAGCTTTACCTTAAGACCTGGCTTTGAGAACAGAAATGTTCCATGTGTATGTCCTCTCTGCATCTAAGCGTGGCAAAGAGCTGTAGCCTGAGACACTGTTGCTGTGCCAGTTATCAGAGTTATGTAAAGAAACTACCTTCAATGTCTTGCCTTCAACCATTTTTTCTCTGTAAGTCACGTACATAATTTAAGCGAAGCAAAAAGAAAACCAAAGAAAAAGATGTGCTACATTTTCAATAAGCTGATCCACCTCCAGTGAGAGCTCACCTCCCCAGCAGATGCCGAGTTCACTGGAGTTGCTGTGTTTGGGGTGTTTGTTCACGAAATAATGAAGCACTGTGAGGGAAAACGTTAACTAGGAAATGTGAAAACAAGCAGCTGAACGTTTTACAGATCTTACTGCAGAAGGCAGCATTTGTTCAACAAGCCAACAAAACAACTTGAGGATCTTCAAGTGATGTAATCACCCTGTCTCATCTTTTCCCATTTTTTTCTACTACTGTCTGAACACTGTTGTGAAGAATTAATTACAGGAACCTACTCATTGTTTACATCAATGTGTGCCTGAAAAGTTAGTTCTCTACTCACACAGATTGGTGTGATTTTGCTCCTCTCAAGTCTCAGGCGGAGACAGTGATTTATGGGACTAAAATAGTTTTATTTCATTTGGATTAATTTGGAATTGAGTTATCACATCTGACTGTGAGCAGTCTCGAAAACGTCCTCCTTGAGGTTTGAACAAAAAATGCAACACCTACTTAAAACTAAAGAACACTCTTTTTAGCAGCAAGCTTGACTCGTGAGTGGTTTGTGAAAGTCTAAATAGCAAACTGGGAGAACAATTAATTTACATAAGATTTTGCTTAGGAGAAAAAGGGAGTGGTGCAAGACATTAGATGTACTTTCTAGAAACATGATGTCTTTTCTAGATGTCACGTGCAGCTCCTTATTCCTCTGAAGGGTTCATCCCTCTCAAAATCAGAAGTAAAGACTGATTTTTTTTTGTTGTTTTGTTTTCTCTCCTGAAATATTAGCAATCTCATTTGGGAGTGAAATGACTAGGAATATTCTTTGACACAGGGAGCCAAAATACACTCTCAGATAGGCTGCATTAAAAACAAACTTGTCCTGATAGACTGCTGCAGGCAGTAACTTACAATAGTCACTTTATGAGAATTGGCTTACTCTTCCTCTTAATCTCATCCTATGTCCTCATAAGAGCGAGCAAGCATTTATTTATTTCATTCATTTTTAAATTGCAACCACATTCTTGTTGTGGTATTGCTTTCCTATTGTTCAATATGTCTGCTGTTCAGTGAGGGCCTGATCCTGCTCTCTTAAAGGAGATCAGAGCATTGCTATTAACTTCACTGAAAGCGAGATCAATTTCCAAGATAATAATTTGGAACCAGAATGAACTTCAGTTTTAGGAAAAAAAAACCCACCAAGCTTCATGATGCTACTTGCTGCATACAGAGTTGTACAAGGCATTGCATATCTTGACTCAGATATCATTGAAATAGTAAAGAACTGAAGATTTTTTTAATGTGACCTCATGTTTCTTTACATCTTAGTATTCTGCCATCACTGATAAATCAACATTTTTCTGTATAAAGTTGAAAAACACGAGGAGTTCCATTTTCTGAAGGGTTCCACTGAGCTGCAGGCATTCAGTACATCACGACTTAAGTCGTCCTGCTGCTGAAACTGTAATGGGGTTGTTTTGGCTTCCTAGCTCTGACATTAATAGCTTACATGTAGTATAGTAAGTGTGAATATATAGACAATCTTTATGTACATATACACAAGAGTACATAAATACGTATAACATGCACCAAACCTATCCATCCATTCATTCCCCCACACATATGATATGTGTAAGTGCTCTTTTGCCCTGGGTCATACGTGTGATCAATTATTAGCACAATCGTTTTCCCATCTCCCATTGAAAGTCTCCATTTGCTCTGTGTGCCACAAAATAACGAGCTGGCAAGAGGAAACAAGGACACCCTCTGTCATGTCAAAGCTTTACATATTTAATGAGCCTTTCACAAAAGCCACAGATTTTGTTCAGTCTTCAAAAGAAGATTGACCAGGCAATATGTACTGTTAGCTAAATTAATGCTATTAAGCTGTAGTGGTTTCTCTAATAACGAGGTGAGATCTCAAGGCTCATCAGTCAGGTACCTCTGCTGTAGCACTCACATTAATGGCGATTAAAAAATTCTACTCATTTGCAGTAACACTTTCACTTCCACATTTTCCAGCACATGATTAATGAGAAACGTGGCTTTTAGGATATTTATCATACACTGCAAGTAAAGGACTTAAATCTGGGGAATCAGAGCACTAGTCTATATCTTTAATCCCATATCATTCATGACTACTGAGAACTCTGCAGAGCTAATTTAGCTCTTTCAGTACTTACTAAGCCATTGGAAATAACAAAAATATCTGATTAACTGGGTGACTCTAAAGTTAAATGGGGTTATTAAAATCCATTATGCATTCCCTTCCCTTCCCTTCCCTTCCCTTCCCTTCCCTTCCCTTCCCTTCCCTTCCCTTCCCTTCCCTTCCCTTCCCTTCCCTTCCCTTCCCTTCCCTTCCCTTCCCTTCCCTTCCCTTCCCTTCCCTTCCCTTCCCTTCCCTTCCCTTCCCCTTATTTTTTTCCTATTTGAAACTCTATTCTATGTCTTATTTTCACAGGTGTAAATCACTGAAAAATGGTACAGTGGGTTAAGGTGGCAGCCTAGGAATACACTATTAAATAGCTAGCTTTCACCTAAAATGTTAATGGTTCCTATTCTTCTGAAGTTTGGAGGTCACATAGAGCGGACATTTATTACAGCAAATTTTATCTTTTTTTTTTGTTGTTTAGCTTAATATGTAACTCCAAAGTCTAGAACTGTCCTTTTTTGAACATGACATTGTACATAAGTACTGTATAGATGGACATATGTGTACTTTGGCATCTTAACTGTGATCAGATCAGCACTGTCTTATAGGAAATACTTAGCACAGTGCAAGCAGAATGTTAGCTTTCCTCCTTTTGTTCCTCCATCTTGAAATGTGGACAGGTATACATGGCAGAGATGACACCCATCTCTGTTCTTTAGGAAAGTGTGGCTGCTCAGCATTTACTAGATTAATTATTTTATTCCTCAGTTTTGTAACAACATTTCTAATGAAGATGCTTCTTAATGTAAAGCATGTTTATGCATGTTGAGACTCATCCTGCTGTCAGCCTCTGGAAATGAATTTATTTCACAGAGAGCCATTAGCTGGTGATGGCCATTAGTTGATGATGTTCTCTTTGTTTAATTACTGCTCCAGTGGGAGATGAATCTGACTTATTAGCTTAAAAAGTAAAAGCTTTAGTAACCTACTAAGTACATTTAAGCTATATGGTAACATGTTTATTTGCATTAGTTGGAGAAACAGCAGGGGCTCTTTTTTAAAGATATTCATAAACTATTTCCATGCAGGTCTATCTTGGCTAGGTAAAGTCTAGAACATTTTTTCAATCTTTCTGGAGGAGAAAAAAAAAAAAAAAAAAGGTGAGGATGTAATAAAGATATCTTATGTTCCTCGTATCTAGAGAGACTGCACTGATCTGTATTCTCTAATAAGAAATGTAGACAATGTGTCCCCTGCTCTGCACTGAAAAGGTACTAGAGGAAAGTTTAAAGCTTTTCAACATTTGCTTAACATCTCTCTATTAAATCAGAATGTGCTTTTCTATCAGCTGCAACAAGAAATAGTGATAATTTTGCAGCACCATGGTTTCAGACTATCACTTAGCTAAATTAAAACAGTTGGGAGATTGTAATTGGTGACGAGATTATAGCTCAGACTTTTTCTTCTCGTAACATGATGTTCACAAGAAGGGTATCTTTGAACAGATTTTTTCCTTTTTTTTTTTTCTTTCTAATTTTATAATTTCTTCTAAATTTGTCCAAAAAGTGACATACAACTTTTATTTTCCCTAAACTAATCATGTTTAGGAGGAAGATTTATGAGGAAGCTTCACTGCTGTATTTATATGAGATTGCAGGCTGCCCAGTACACATGACATAATTATTACTTTTACAACCAAGCCTTGTATATTATCCATCCTGAGATGCAATTAGGTCCAGACTGACTTGCTGAAGCTCGAATCTTTGTTCAGTCAGCCATAAAGTCCCTCTCTGACTATAAAAAATTAATAGCTTTAACATGAACATTTAAGAGGATCTGGCTATTGCCCATATACTAGTTATAGGCTTAGAATGTTCAAGCAAAGGATCTTACACAAAGTCATGCAACAGTTTACAGAAGGATCAGACACAGAGCTCTGGGCTCTTGAATCCTCTGAGTTCTGTGTAGGCAGCATGCACAACAGGTTATGCATTTTTTTCCAGTAAGGCTTTGGTGGTATAAATCTATTTCTTTTTTTTTTTCCTGCTGGCGTAAATGAGCTGAAGCCTGGGAATCTGAAAGGTATTTTAACCGTCCATTTACAACAGCTGAAAATCAGCTCCACCATCTGTGAAATCAGCTGTAAAATACATTACGAGCTCTGGAGCACCTTTGTCTGAAGGACCTAATGGAAAAACAAAACAAAAACATTACCATTTTATTAGATATCAACAATAAGAAACAAAATACATAAAATCAACCTTTCTTATTGCAATGAATCCAGAGATGTTGTGAAAGACAAATGACGTTCTATTAGATTTTTATGGAGATTATTTCTAACTACTGGTCTAAACTAATTTTCACATGGAAAATAAAATCAAGAAGAGTGCAAATTCTCCATCAGATGTTACTTAGCTAATACTACAGAGCAATATCCCATACTTGAACTAAGGCACCTAAACTGATAAATTGGTTTCTAGAAACCCCAAACCCATGACTTTAGCTGTCAGAATTTGAAACAAGAATGGGATTATGAATTTGGTTAGATATGTGAGGGACTGAAAGAACACGAAACTTGGCTGTCAGCTGGATTTTGTCTGTATGTCCTTACTTCATTCAATTGTTTCTTTGTTTCTCTTTGCCCCATCTTAAGACCAGAGGATACCTGCACCTCATTATTTTGTCTCTTCATCGTTTTACAAACAATATCAGAACGTCAGTAACTTTAAGGAAATTTCTATTTTGTCCAAGGCTGCCATTTCCTTTCCTGAGCATTTGTTACAGAATCTTCACAACCACATATTTCAAGTAGCTACAAAAGCAGTTGGCTACTCCATTAGTAGACTGAATGTTTTCTTTTTTACCTTATACCATTTTTGTCATCAAATTATTTGAAAGCACTCTATAGATACTGATTTGTCAGATTTCACAACTCCCTTGGTTCCTGATCTTACCAGGAAAAGGGACATCAGTATGGAAACTGGATATTAACTGAATGTTAAGGGACTTGTCAATGTTTCTATGCTAAAGTCAGAATTATAATGCAATACAACCTTGCTCCAAGTGTTCCCTCTCTGAAATGCATTTTCTTCAGGTCAACAAATTGTTGGTGAGCAGAATTTCCATCTCCTTTTAGCTTTATATGAGTCCTTTTGCAGTCACCAGTGATTACTTATACTGAACCTGGTCCTTAGATTTGAAAATCTTAAACTAAAGCCTTAGTGTGCAGCATGTCTGTAGATGCTTCCTCCCATTTTAGAAGGCATCTATATAACTACTTAAGCACCAGTAATGATATACATCCAAAAAGATTACTGTACAGGAGGATATTGAATATTTTAGGTTAAGCATCACGTTTTTAAAATTCCAGTTAGCTGGAATACAAGTTTCTAAATGTCTACTTCCCATTAGGATTTTTCTGTGAACAGAAATTCCTTTAGAATAAATTCTATATTTTTTTTTTCTAAGAGACCTTGTACTATTTCCATTCTTATTCTTTTCATTCTATCGGATGTATTCATTAAAAATTTTTGGATGTTTAGAAGGATACTTAGAGTAACGTGTGATGGAGTGGCAAGACTGAAATGTCATGTACTGTACTACATGCAAATATTTTTGTACACAGGATAGCCCATATACACTCATGGAAACATAAAGACCTAAGAACTTTTATACAGTTGTTCAGCCTGGAGCAGCTTTGCAACTCTGAAAGCATCAGATTTTATTGTGGCTTCGTGGCATCCTGGGTGCAAATACCCAGGGGTCAGGCAGAGTCCTGCTCAGATGTTCCAGAATTTAACATTGTTTTAGCTCCTTGTGTGACTGTTGGATTTTATTTCCAAAGGATGTAGAGAGGAATCTTAGATGAGAAGCTGACATGCCCTGAAGAGTAGGTGAATTTCTTTCTCTCTTTGTACCAACACAATTCATATGTTCAAGGCACTCTCACATTCTTCCATAAATCACTCGCTACCTTTATGTGGTAGAGAAGAACTGCCACACTTGGTTTATGAGAACTGAGAGAGAGCTAAAAAGCCAGAGTATGCAGCCAGGGGCCAAGCTACGTCCAGGTGGGCACAGGCTTCAGTGGTCCCAGAAGCCAATGAAAGTGAACAGTGTGGGGTTGGTAGCCATGCAGGGGCCTGCCTGTGGCCTGGTCAGCCAGGCCTGAGGTCCAGCCAGTGAACCTAAGAGATGACACAGTGGCTGGGGATGAGACAGGCAAAGCTGTCGGGCAAGGATGGAAGACTCAGGAGCCCCGAGCCCTGGCTTGGTGGAGGGAAGCCAGGGCCACTGAGGCCCATCAGTGGCTCCAGCAGTTCACTTCTTCCCCTCAGAATGCTCCCCAGAGGAGCAGCCTAACTCTTTAAGGTAGAAAACCTGAAATTGTAATCTGGGGATGCTGCCCTGTTTTGTCAGCTGAAACAGGTTTGCAAAGGAGGATGAACTTGGGTTAACAGATTGAAGGTGTACTTAAGGGCTTTTTACATTATCCAAGCAGCAAAAAAAAAAAAAAAGGTCTTTTAGAAGTACCAGGCATGAAAACAATTACCTCAGCATACCTGACAGCTGTGGTGTACTTCAAGGACTAAGGAAACTGGCACTATCTGTTCAGAGATACAATAAAAATCAAGTGGGTACATCCGGTTACATGCTCACAGACACTGCAGGGGTGAATTGCTGCTCATACAGAGCAAACACCAGTGCACTTTCCTTTGGCAGCCATGCAAACCATGACAATCAAAACTCACATTCCAAAGAGAGCTAGAATCAGACATCCCATTTGTTCTTTGCTTTGGCTTTTGGGTATGTAATTACTGTAGTCTTATCCTTGTCTCACATAGAGAGTAGAGAAGAAAGCTGAAATTCAGCAGTGGGTGAAGCTGTGAACAAAGAAAATATGTTTCTAATAGGGTGCATGTAGTCAAAGCAAACATCAAGACCTGATATGAAGATCCTATGTATTTTTAAGTCTAGAATTCATTTCGGGATGTTAAGTGTAGAATTATTTTCTCCTTTCAGATTTGCCAACATACCTGCTTTTGAGCCTTCATTTGATGACAGTTCTTAGGCCTCGCCTGAACAACAGAAAACAAGCTGATGCAAACCCCCCACCCCCCAGAAAATCATCTGTTGACCATACATTCTACCTAGTTGCTTTCTACTTTTGAGTCCTGACAGCAGCTGTATCTTGAATCTCATGTGTATCAGATCTGGTGGCACACAGAGCTATCCATCCTTTAATTCCCCAAACTCTATTCTGTTTTTTGTTCTGCCAGATGTACATCCTGCCTTTCTTGTCACTGCACTGTCCTTTTGGTAGTTGAAAGCTAATGTGTGAAAGTTAACCACTGTCAAATGGCTGCTTAGGAGAGCAAGACAGAACTTTATTTCATGTGTCCTTTTGCTATCCTTTAGCAAGTTTAGCTTGACAGAGTTTATTCTATGGATTTGGATATATCTGTTTGAAGAACAAGATACATGTAAAGGCTGAGAGAAGGGCGTAGCACATTCCCTGCTTTTTCTTCTCCTGTGTAGCCCACACCCATTCCAGCACTTTCTGCTCTTTTATTCCATGGCACATCATCAGCTTCTTGGCTGTTCTGTTTACACTGGACTGCGTGAGAATTTCAAGGACAAGCGCATCCCCAGATCTCATTCATTTAACACTGCTAATATGCCAAAAGTTGAGGACGAGATCATCTCCACAATTCTCATGAAGAAGTAAAAACGCAGGGTCATCAGCTGATAAGCCCATGATTTCACAGCAATAAGAGTAATCTCTGACACTCAGAGTTGTTGTTGTTGTCATTGTTCTTAAAGGGAAATGTATTTATCAATTATGACGTTGCTTAATTTAAAGAAAACTAGATTTATGACTTGCATTTGAAAACACAATCTGGGAGACATTAAACTTTCACTTGTGGAAAACATCTTTTTCATGATAAGCCCATTAGTTTACTTTAAAAGGACATATCTGAAAATTACAAACCTAAACATTTTACCACAAAGTAAGTTTTTATCCAGCAGAATCCTTCCAGCATAGAAGGACATCATGCTTCCATGGGAGAACTGGGTTGTTTCACTGTTTCCACAAAATTTAAGTTCTAATTCTAAACCAAAGGGCTTCGGCCTTTACATTGTCAGGGAGAGATTCCTGTAAGAAGCAAAAAGGGAGAATGATGGAGACAGTGATGCTGAGAGAGATTGTGCAAGCATTGTTCCATGTGTAACACTGGAAAGGATATCTCAGGCTATGTCCATAGCACTTACTGTGTGTACTTTAGTATACATGATTTATCAGTTCATGGTCTTTATGCAAGAGAGCTCAATGCAGAAATAAAGCAAACACTTAAATTTTGAACTTTTAGGTGCAGCAGTTTAGTGGCCTTATAACCCACTCCTATGCAATCATATATCATTTCTAATGTTAGAAGAATTTTCCTGAAAAAAAAAAAAAAGAAGATAAATTTGCTGTATTGTACCATAAAATAGAGAACAAAAAGGTTACAGATTTCCTGTAGTCTTGCTGCCAGGTGAAGCTTGGTGACATTTGGCTCAGTGGTCACAGTGTTTGTTTTGTGCTTGCCAGTACTACATTCTCAGCTGGAATTAATGCATGGGGTTTACCAATCTTCAGCACCCTTTACATGTTCATGAAACATAAGGCATAACTTTCCCAGAAGTATTCCCAGAAGTTACCCAGTCAAGACCATTTTGCATTAATGAACGTGAGGACCACAGATTTCTAACAGATTTCTAAAAAATATGCTTCTTGAGCTTAATATAACCTCAAAATTTAGAAGGGGAAAGGATGAAGACTTATCAGCATTTGCAAGTAGTAGTTGAGTGAAACGCTGGGGATAGCAGAAAGTAATTTGGCTGTGCATCTATGCTTGGTAATTGTCCTCTAAGCTAGCACTTTAAAGAGGCAGCATGTTGATATGCCAGTTTCATTTGAAGCATCTCCTTTACAGAGTGTCTCTTCTGCACTAAAATCCACCACCTCAGTTACTTGCCAGGCAATCGTTTATTTTTCAGTTCTCACAGCCCACCCTGAAGACAGCAGGTGCTCTCCTGCAAATTTAATTCACATCGTTCCTCCCTGGAGTTCCGTGGTGGCTGTTCTAAATACGACCTCTGTATGTTCCACATACCTATATTTGAAAATTGTTTTCCAGGCATTTGAATTTATTAGTGAATTTGAGTATTAAAAAATCTTGAGAGATCTTTCACAATGTAACCTTAGGAAAATTCCTTAGGCTGAGATTTTCAAATCTGTCTTTTAACACAGAATACATATTTAAATCCCTCTGGCAGCTTGCAAAATCTTAACCTTGGTCTTTTCATGCTTCAGTTTCCTGTTTGTTAAACTGAGGTAAAAATTTCTCTCTCAAGGGTGTTCTGAGAATTCATGATATGCAGGCTGTTTCTGCAATGACTGGGCAATATGCACAAGTGGATAAGTATCAGTTAGAAGCACATGCGTTGTTTTGCACTCCCCAGTGACCAGCTGTATATTTAAACTCTTTTGGAAAAAGTCATTTATTTTTTATACAGGGAGATAATTTTCTTCTGTCACTACACAGGTTCTCTAAATGTGCTTTGGTGGAGGTAAATTTATGACATACCATGAAGTGTAGTGTCAAGGCTAATACAGAGGATAGCTCTTCACTGTTCCTTTGGATGTAGGAAGATGCTACCTATACATAGCAATTCATCTTCCAGTCTCACTATTATCATTTTAAATTCAAAACACTCAATTAGTTGTCACGACACTATAATGCCCTAAAACACTTCATTGTTAATAAGGACTCAAAAGAGTAAACTCTTATCTCTTGTACATTAAACCATTATATGATTTTTTTTTTTCAGTTGAAAAGTTAATTTAGAAAACATGGAACACTGTCTTAGCTCTCAATCTGATAACAACATTAGGTGTAAAAAATTACAATTCTCATTATGCCCTTTAGAACTGTAGATAATGTAAAGAAATCATGCCCAGAGTCTTCCTAGCCTGTTGAGAAGTTGAAAGAGGGAGTTGGATTTGTTGTGCAATATATTTTTTCCTGATTATAGGCATGTAATGGTAGGAGGGAGAGGGTGCATGTTAAAGCCTGGCTTCTTCAGTCATGGTGAGCTAATTCTTATCAGGAAATGGCAATCAAATAACCACAGTGGCTTTTGTGGCCCAGGAGAGTCAGCTATTGCTTTTCTGTTTTGCTTCAGATCTGTGCACCCTTGTTCATGGGATGCCACAAGTTTGCACAGTAGTGTAACCTCACACAAATAAAAACCAATCTGTGAAAGAAAGAAACACCAGTCTGGAGAGAAGACATGGGAGCTTCACCAGCATTCACAGATCTGCAGGGTTTTTTGCATGTAAATAATTGCTCGAGAGTACAAATAACAGTTAAGAGAGTTCTTTGCTGCAGAATCTCATTTCGAAAGGATTTACAAAATTAATGCAGTCTGTGTTTCATGATCATAAACTACCACGATTACAGCTCAGTGCTCTGACATATGTTCAGTGTGAAATATATGAATAGCCTTTTCTCAGTGAGATTACTTATGCATTTAATGTTTGCAGGAGCAGGTCAAAATCACATTTTACAAACATTTACATTTGTGCTAAGAAAACAACAAACTTTCTCTGGTTGAGATAACAGATAATTATTACTTTCTTAGGCTGTAAGTTCCTGTTGGTCCAAATGAACTTCTCTTTTGGAGGCAGTTTGCATCCTGCAGCAGACATGTTTATAATCTATACCAAAGACTCTTTAGAATATTAATGGTGAGAAATTATGGAAAGAGCATGTTTATTCAGCTACAACATTTTCAGTATAATGGATGGGTGCTAAAGAGTGTGTATTTGCAGTACAGTTCTTTGGAAGCAACCTTTATTTGGGATATACTTGAAAATTAAATCACTAATGCAGACAAAAAAAGTTCCTGCCAAGAAAAAAAAAAATCATAGTGGGGGCACAGTAAAAATGTCATAATGAATGCTGTTTTATTTGATCGTGAATTAAAAAATGTTTTTCATGAGCACATATTCACATCATTTCATCAACTAGAAAAATGAAAGCCCTCACATTAGCATATTCTGCTTAATTCTGTGTTGTTTTATCTTACACTGACAATCAAAATGGGTTGTTTCTATATATTTCAGTATTTCTGGGAGTTCATGCTCTTGAATAGATATTTTCACAAAATATAAAGCAAGCAAGATAAAGAATCATTGTTCCATTTCACAATTATGAGACTGAGGTATAGGAAGAAACTGTGGCTTGTCTTCACTGAATAATTCTTAAATGGAGCTATGACTGATTATTGATTTTTAATTGGACACCCAAACAATTCTCTAAGCTCAACATCAATAGTATTTCCAGATCGTGCCATTCAGTTGGAGTGAATTGGACTGCAGGTCAAGTGCTGCTGTTAGGGATACTTAAAATTGCAGCATCTGAAGCCTGTATAGCTCATTGAACTCATCCCTCTGGGTAGCTCCAGTACGGCTGAACAACATCCTTACTCTTTGTCCAGCTATGCTATTTGGAACAGGACAACTTGATCCTATTAACTAAGTGTGTAGTGAAGGCAAGCCATTAAGTGACTTTTCTAAAGACAAAAAAAGGAAAGCAGGCTGGCTCTTCTGAATCTCGCCTGTTTTCTGTCTAGTAGGTGAACTGAGATCTTAATGCATAGACATTGCTGAACGCTTTTGAACTGATGCTAAAAGGCAATAATTCTTCTGTTGTATATTTTTCATTAACGATCAGTGTTATGGGGGAGGGAAAAATAAAGAAAAAGAGAAAAAAAAAAACAACAATCCCTCCCATGACAATTTGTGAAGGTTTCCCTTCAACAGTAAATATTATCGCTGATGATGTTAATGAAGACATTAGTTTCACAGCGTTTGAAGTACTGAAACACTCCAATGTTAACTAGCCTAGTGGGGTTTATGCTAATGTAATATGTAATAAAGTAGAGGCCACTATCTCTTTAAGCTGAAAGAAAGGAAACTTGTTTCTGCTTCCAAGGGATGCCTAGTGTGTGCTTATCTAATTGACTGTGTATTTTGTCTAGGTGTTGAGGGAAAGCTAAGAGAATGAAGGCTCTAAGTCCCCAGTGGAAGCATGATATGGCGATGCAGTGCTGGTGCTGAATTGTTCTCTCTGATGGCTCTATGGGAGTGGATAGCACTGAGTCTTCATTGCTGGGTTTTAGCAGTTGCTGCTGTTTCGGATCAGCATGCCACAAGCCCCTTCGACTGGCTCCTCTCTGATAAGGGACCCTTCCATCGTTCACAGGAATACACAGATTTTGTGGACAGAAGTCGACAGGGATTTAGCACAAGATACAAGATTTACAGGTATGAAGCAAAGGGAAAGCAATTGCAGAGATACCATCCTTAGAAGTTGTAAATTACCAACAAGGGTTTCCTTAAGGGAAAGTTTCACATGTGGGAATAAATCCGCAGACACAATTCATGGCTGAAATATATGCAAGGCCATATATGCACTGTGTACTATGGAAATGCCTTCTTGTGTTGTTTCTGTTTTGTATAAAGAAATGTTGGTAACTGACTGTGTTGCTTTGGAGAACGTTGGTGTTTACTACCTGCCTCTAGTCTGCCCTAGTGACATACTGAAAAATGTCCTAAGGCATCCTGAGGCATTCAAACACTTTCTCTGGGGTTACTGTGGGACACTTGTTTGTGCAGAAAGATCCAGTTCAATTGCTTTTCAGTGCTGCGCATCAAGACGTAAGCTGAGACTTTAAGAATGAAATTGTTGCTTCACACTGGCAAAGCATTGGCTTCATTGTATAAAAAAGGGCATTTCAAATGTTATTCAAATGTTTTTTTTTTATACCAGTTTGTACCGGTGTTTTAGAAGTAGCTTTCTTATCCATGAAGGACTGAGCTTTAAGAGCCCTCCTCTTTTACTGGCAGCTGAAAGTATTTGTTCCATCAGGAACCTCAGCATTAGCATGGCCCAAGTCAGATTGAATGAGGAAAGAAGAAAAAATGGGAAGACTTCTTCAAAAGTATAGGCCTACTTGAGAATTTATGCCTGGCTATAGAATTGCTTTCATGATACATTTGGAAGCTGTTGGTTTCTGGTCTTTGAGACAGCACTGATGAAATATCTTCTTAATCAATTGCAAGAGGCATAACTCGGGAAAACCTCGGGTTTACCAAGGACATCAGAATGAAAAAGGGAATTCAGTTTAATGGTAGTGAGTGAATGGCAAATAGGAGGAGAAAATAAGGTCTGAGAGATCAACTCTATAAGCAGAGATTTTTTTTCACCTCTTATTGTCATAGATCCTTTCTGGAAGCAAAGAGAAAAAGGCCGTAGCGATGCAACGCAGGACAGATTGTTACCATCTCTAATAACTCTCCAGCCTATAAACACAGACCATTTTTGGTGGAACAACACATGCTGATTTCATTTGAAACAATGAAACAGCCCGTGCAGTTTTTATACCTACTTTAAACTATTATTCCATAGAGGTATGCAGTTCTTTAAAGAAGGGAAGAGTGCTGCACACGTTCTGGTACATGCTGTTTTTTAGTTCAATGGCCAGTGCCCTGTGACAAATCTGCACGATTCAATACATTAAGCTTTTATTGTTAAGGAACTTGCTTTGTGTTTCTTTGCTGAATGCATGCAGTAGAGGGCAGTCTGTTGCAGGTCAATTTTGCAATGGGCTCCTTTGCCACACGCAGAGAAATTAAACATATTTTGAAAAGAAAGTGTGATTTGGAAATATGCTTGATGAAGTGGCTTGTCTTAACAGAACAGCATTGCCCAATATTTACTGCATTTTAAAAGCCAGCTGTCAGGACCGATAATGTAAAGCCAATAATGCAGAGACTGAGATAGCGCATTTTATTCCTATAACTCTGTATTAGTCAACAGCAAACCAAAATTATCTTGCTAAAAACAAGAAAGATGGAATAGTATTTCATTTCACTTCTTTCAATCACGTCTTTGAGGTTTTTTTTTTTTCTCTTCTGAGTCATCATTACAGAAACACTGTTAGGTTTTATAGATCTGCAGTCATATCTCTGCTATTCATTTGGGTTTGTGCATAGGTTTTAATTGACTGTAATTTACGTGAATCCACAAAAGAGTGTTGCTCGTGTTTATTTCCATCCTCTGCCTAGTCCCTTCAAGAAATGAGCTGGAAAGAGGCCATAAGCTACCTGAATCAAGGGAAAAACTGCATTTTTGTTTTATTTTGTCCTCCAAATATGAACCTTACTGCAAAGTTCCCCTATAAAATACAGTCCCCTTAGCAAGTAATGCAGAACATGGTAACCTTGTTATGAATCACACAATGTAAATTTAATCCCTGTTGCTTGTCTGTGAGCTTTCATAGGCTGAAGAATCTGGAGTCTAATTGGTTTGTTCATTTCCTCACCTATCTTTTACCTTATGAAAACGATTCCTCAGGGACACAATCCTTATTAAAATGGAGAGGTAAGGAAGGGGAAGAAAGAGGGGGAACACAGGCCTGCATTGACTCAGCTGAATTATATGGCCAAGAAAAATGCTGTCCCTCCAATCAGTGCTGACAGGAAGGCCTCCTTTACCTTTGTTCTTCTCTCCATCACTGAAAGCCTGTTTCTACCATGCCAGTACTGTCATTTGCATGGCAGGAGGCAGACTACGCATGTGTGGTTCTTACTTTCCAAAATGTTCAGCAGCCTTAATTATTTTCACTTTCTACATTGCAACTTCAAGACTAAAAAAACTGAATGCATATCGTTATACGTACTCCATGCTAGCATTGTTTTCATCTTGTTCATATGCCAATGAGTCCAAAAACTATTGCTTTGTAGCCACGCTATAAACAACTGCTCATCTGAACATGATCCTGTTATAAAGGATGTCAAAGGTTGGTACTGAGAGAATGTACGTATTAATTGAGCATGATTTCTTATGGGAGGCCTTAATTTAAGCATATGCAGTTCTGTCAAGATAAAATTAGACTTTACCTTCTCTTCCTATCAGGCTTTCTGACCATAAAACAATCATTTGAGAAGAACAACTGATGTATAAGTTATGGGAGAGTAGCAGTAAAAAAATCAACTCTCGCTGCATTAAAAGTCAGTTATGTCCATGGGCAAACAAGCTGGTCTTGTAAAGTTCTCCTCAAGGAGAGGAACTTTCAGTGCTACAGGATACAGGTGAAAGAGACAAAAATATACGTAATAACATTTCAACCAGGTTTTGCAGTACTCTAAATAATTGCAGACGATGTCTCCAACACTGGTACAAGCTGGGAGAGGTAAGTTGATTATGCTGATTCTATGGCAGAGTAATATTCCTATAATTTTTCATAGGAAATGTCCTACTGCAGGAAACTTAATAATTATCACATTTTTTGGTGACATTCATTGCCAATATTATATGAAATGTCAGAGAAACACCTGGATAGCTGTTCAAAACATCTAAATTAGTGGAAGTGCTGTGTCTGTGGAAGGTGTTTATTTGATAGAAGCTGGTTTGTATAGTTAATAACAGCAAATAAGAGGGATGTTCCAAAAGTAATGTCTTCTATTTTAGGATGCTGGCCCGTGCCATCAGAGGCAGATGTTGGTGGTATGGCAGTAGAGGTTGAACCTTCCCACCAATATCCCATTACATTTTCTTGCCTTGTGACAGAAAGCAGACAGAATAGTGTCTGATGTGACAGTGTGTATAAGGCGAAGGTATGGTATGGAATTGAATTCCTTCTTCCAAAAAATGGCACCCATTGACATTCAGTGATGCTTGCTGCATGTTGGTGGAGACCAAATGGTGGATATGAGCACAGTGAGGTGATGGATGGTGCACTTCAGCAGTGATGACAGTGGCTCACTTCTGCTGGTGCAGATTTCCATGGGCGCAGTATGCAGGCTCTTGTTCATTGCTGACAAAAATGCATAACTAATGGTGGTGGCTGTGTTGAAAAATGAGGTTTTGTAGCTGAGAATTCACTCTACTGAATAGCGTTATTGCATTCTTTGTCCCTGTTGTAATTTCCATGGTAATAAACAGGAGGCATTATTTTCAGATCAACCTATGTATTTTGGCAAGGAAACCTGATTTTGTAATTTGCTATTTAATACACAATAGGAATACTGTGCTGCTTATGTAAATCAGCTATGCGGACAAAGGAGTTTAAATCCAAACAGAACAAGACAAGAGGTTACCAGGATGGAAAGACTGATTGTGAAATTATGCAAAGAATCTGCATTGTGTCAGAAGAAGTAATTTCTACAGATATACGGGAGTATTTATGCTATCAGATAGGGTCCTGAGGAAATTTTCTCAGGAAAATTGTGTGGTTTTGTTAAAGAAAAATGATTTAAAATCTGAAATAGATGTGAAAAGTCAGGAAAAAGAAGTGCCTCGGTTTTTGAGCTGAAAAAAATTTGCATATATGGGGGCTGGGAAAGGGAAGAGAGAGAGTGAGAGAGGGGGAGAGATGAAAGAGATTGCAGTTCCTATTAGTGTACATTTCATAGAATGGTAAGAACTATTTCAACCAAAAGCTGTTAGAAAACCAGATTGATATAAACTTGCTACAGATAAATGTAGGCTGACAACTTAGCATAGGTTTCTAATCATCACAATAAAACAGTTTTGGGAAAAACTGCATTACAAAGACTGGTGGAAAAGGGAAAACGACATAGGGCTTCTGATGGTGGACTAGGTTTTAGTAACCACTGAAATCCATTTCAAGTAGCTATTCCTAAGAAGTGTAGATTATCAGTCTTCAGAGGGAGAAAAAATGTGTCTTAAAGAACGGAGTAGCTCAATATATATATATAAAAATACATAAAGAATTGTGGAGCACAGTGTATGTGGCTTCAGAAGAGTCTATTCTGAGGCTGTTTTAAAAGGGATTGTGTTTGTTCATGAGCAACTCAAAATAAAGGACTAGAAAGTAATGCTATCTAATTAAAGTTTATTTTTTATAAAGACATATTGGTTTCCTCTCATATACTCTGAGTAATACTTCAATAATCGAACCTTCATAGTAAAGTGAGCAAGGCTGAAGCCTAACTGAATACTCATTAAAGTATTTTAACACTTGCATAAGAGGTTAAGTAGGATCAACATTAAAATGAGTTTTATTTTACTTCCCAATCAACATATTTTAGCCCCCAGTTACCACTGGATTCCTTCACATCCACCTTCCTGACAGAAAGTGCTAAGAGTTGCTGAGTTCAGTTGTGTGTGTGCACAGTGCATGGCCTGATTTGTACTTCTTTCCCTTGCCGGCAGTCTGGAATTAAATTTCCTTATATTCTTCCCGAGATTGCCTTCAGCTGTAAATTTAGGGACTGTATGATATTGAGAGAATTAGCATTCATCCTCAGTAATTTCTCTTGAGACAAATGTTCAGTAAAATGGCGGACTGAAAAGAGATGGCTGCTGTCATCCATGTAAAAAGAAAGCAATGGTATGGCACTTCTTGGTGCTGTTACTTCCTGTACACTTGATCATACTCTGGAAACCATTATCACTGACAATTTTTTGAAAGGGCCCATTTGGTCCTGGCAGTGTCAGAAGTGTTATCTTCTTTAGATAAGCCAGTTCCTTTGGAAACCTTATGAGAGCTCAGCCATGAGTCTCACTTTCCTTAACACAGAACATACAAAACAGACAAAAGATGAGGGGGGTAGTAGCAGATGAATAACACAGGACATATCAAGAAAAGAAATGGGGCAAATGTGTGCAGCAGAAATTGAGGAAAGAACTGGCTGTAGTCAGCGACCTGTGACTCTAGCAAATGATAGTGCAAGGTTGCTTAGCAAACTGGGCAGCCATTGCCTTCAACTCTTCAGAGCCTTTGCTTCCCAGGGCATAGAAATGTATGCACAGTGTCGCTGCTGGGCCACTGAGAGCCAGGATTATAAATGTACCAAAGTGAAAACAAGTTTATCTTTCACAATTGCCATATCGGTTGGAAATAAATAGAAGGAAGAGTTCTTTTTGCCTTTTCCTGAAGTTCACTGTATCAGTAAATTGCTTCTGGCCTTCATCGTAATTGGTCAGCTTGCTTTGGGGGATTTTCCATTCAACCTGGTGGATGAAAGCTACAGTAATGAGATGTATCATCATTCTCAGAAGGTTTCAAAGCCTTAGTCTATGGAATGTACAAAGTCCTCTTTTTATATACAGGAGTTCATAGACTGGAAATAGAGAAGAGCAGCTCAAAGAGAATTTCTGTGATTGTGAGGATTTCTGCTGTAATAATAGTGCTTGTAGTCCAATACTGAGGCCTCATTATTGAAGCACTGTAGCCCGAACAAAAAGACATAAATTCCATTTCTGAGGAATCAAACATTTGTAGACTCTTACAGTGAAAAAAATAATTATGAAAAATGAAATAAAATTATAACTGTAGGATATTTCTTAAGAATGTCTGTATCTGAAAAATATCAGTTTCATTTCTGATTGCAATGGTCCTGAATAGCCTCTATTAGTCTAGGTAGCTGGGGACAATAAAGACATGACAGGGACAATAAAGACGTGACATGGACAATAAAGGCATGACAAAATTGACTTTGCTGAAACTACTTTCACAAGTACATACTTGAGCAAAATAAAAGTTCGTAATGACTGTACTGCCAGGTCTAGAGATACCTAAACAATGTTCTGCAAAAGCATTTACCTTACAGGGCTTTGTTTCAAATGCAACTCTCCTTTTCATAAGAAAGCATTTGTATTTTACCTCTAGATCCTAAACACCTACTAGCTAGTGTTGCTTTACAGCTAGCAATTGCTGTTATCAAAATTATGTACCTTTTATCCAATGGATTCTCTGGAGGGTACGTACTTGTAACGAGGTGAAAGAAGCAAACAAACAAACAGAAAACCAACAGATAATTTAAACTGAGAAGCTACATGTACCCGACAGGAAACTCTTAAAAATCTTCCAGATTAATTAAATCTTAAGGCCAGTTGAGTTCACCAGTAATTTCAAGGGGTTGCTGATTACATCAAATAGACAATCTCAAACTCAGTCCTTCACTGATGTTCCTATAGCTACAACATATGGACTACCTCCAATAGCTCTGTGAGCCTTAGGAAACCCTCAGAGCGAGGTGCAGGAGATAAAGAAAGGACACATGTAGGTTTGGCCCCAGTTATGAAAGAGGCCTTCTTCGGTCAGGGATAACTGCAAAAGCAACAGTAAATGAATCTGAGTTCTTGTGGACGCTTGTGAGGGTGAGGGAGACGAGGATAAGGGAGCTGGAGGCAGGGAGGAAGAACAAAGAGGAGGTAGTGAGATCTGATTTCTGGAATGTTCCTACCTTTCCAGTTCTTTTGTTTATGTGAGGCAATAATGTAGAGAAGTGATCTGTGCTAGGTAAAGAGCAAGCTATTACTCACGAACACAGGAGGCATCAATCAGGCTCACTTCTGACACCAATTCCTAACATTTGCCCTAAGTCAATCTTTGAAGGTCTATAGAAAAGCATGGCCAAATCCTGATGAAAAAACCCATATTTTTAACAGATACTGTTTTTCTCTGGAATCTTACAGAAATCTCAGAAAATAACAAGGCATGTTACAGTGAGCCTAATCACACAGCATTCAAATGCCTTTCCATTGTTTTGCCAATGACCAGAGCCAGGGCTTCTCCCTAAACCCTCACTCCATTTCCTTAGCTAAATACTGAAAAACTGAGTTTCAAAACAAGGGTAGAGTTTCTCTCAGTGAGTTAAACAAGTGCCAGCACTGGATAGGATGCTGGGGAATAGTGCTGACTGAGCCAGCAGGATTAGGAAGGTTCTCAGGAGTCAGTTTGTTTGACAAGAATACAAGAGTGTTTTAGCTTGGCAACAAAAGAGAATATTGATGCCAAGATTGCCTTCTGTATTTTTTTTTTTTTTAATAATACACTGCAGGAGTCTGTGTTTTGACAATCTCTGTGCATTTCTTCTTATTTGTTTGGTGCGTTTAGTCAAAGATCCTAAGGAAACTCAAATGGCAAGGAAGGGAGTGAATCTCAATTTTTGTGAACATTATCATAATCAGTTTCCAGAATATACCTACTTTCAAAATCTAATATTTTAAAAATGATTACTGTATTAAGCCCCCTACTGACATTTTTCCCTAGAACAATGAACTTTTATTTAGACAACGTGGTTTATCATTATTTCATTCAGTAACTTCATAAATCATTTAAGTCACTCTGAAAAAAACTAAGATAATAGAGGCTGTAACTTAATGGTTTCAGGCAATCATTGAGGTAGTATAAAAGCTGTTTAACAGTGATAATAGATTAATTCTCCAGTCAGCAGGATGATCTGCCAAGATCTTGGTCGTGAAATCAGGTCATTATCATTAATTCTTTCAAGATTTTTAGTTAGTTGAGGCTTTTTTCTTCCATTTGCCTTTCATTTTCATTTTTGTTTGAATATCCTTGCTAGTCCTTTCACCAGTATTCAAGATACAGAGGATGACTGTCATAAAAAAGAAAAAACAATTACTAATATTTATTTTGTTTAATTAAATAAAAGGCTTACGTGAATCAATTTCTCTGTCCTTTCATTTTAAACCCTTTACTGATATTTTTCATTATTGCTGCTAGGTCAGCAATCCTTTCCAAATAGAATAACTGAAGCTTTCAGGGATATTTGTTTGCTTGTTCGTTATTAGCATTTATCCACATTCTGAATCTGTGTGGGTGTCACGTGTCTCACACAGAGAAAAGAACAGAATAACACAGAAACCTTTTCTATATTGACAGTAGTATAGATTGGAAAGTATGGCTCTTTGTTTAGGAGAGATGTTTTCCACACAGACCAAGAACAAATGGCAACAAATATACTCACTTTGGAATTTTTTGTCATTTTCTTCTTATATCATTGACTTAAGGTCACGGTCAATATCTCAGAATTTAAATCTTATTTGTCTCCTTGCTCTGATTGATCCTATGGGTTTTACTTGTCATTCTGCTGGTTGTGAAATTTTACTGTGGAACACCAGATTCATTCCAATAGAGACACTTGCAAAGAAAAGCCATACTTCAAAATAATGTCTTCTTGTTTGATTCTCACTAGAATCCCAATATGATATGGAAAACAGTGTTAAGGTCGTTAATGGCTCCATATCCCAATTTATCTTCTGTCACACTCACTTTCTACTTTAATTATACAGTTTGAAAAAATAAAGTGTTTTTACTGACCAGACAATTTAATGCACACAGAGAGAGCTCTGCAAACTACACATACAAAGCCCACTAGCAATTTATAAGTTGTGTATGCAGGTCTCACGTGCACTGAAGAGATACCATCTGGCTTTAAGCAATGAATATTAATTTCTCAAGGGAAAAACACATTTGCTGGTTTTGACTTATATGAGCAGCATAATTCAAAATCAAAAGAATATGCAATATTTTACCAAATATTCTGAAAGATCAGCAGAATCTGAAATATTACTGATCATTTAAATAAATATTGGTATTTGAAATAATTCTGAACTGTATCTTATAGTTCTTGAAGTTTAGCAAATAGGGCTTTTTAACCTATACCTTGAGTGATAGCAATAGAATTGGCTATTCTATTAGAAACTCAAATGCCATGTCATCTTTGTCTACTGATATATATGATATATTTAAGTTTGAAATGGATATAATTAAGTTTGAAACAATTTTCTCCAGTTACATCTGCATTTTATTTAAATCACATCGTTAGCTACATATGTAAAACACTGGCTATAGGTTATAAGAGTAAACTCTAAACATCACATGGCATAACCAATCTGATAAATTGCATTAACAAACAACATTAAGTCCTTTCTTTACATTTCACATATTTAATAATGAAAAATAAATGAAAAAAAAAAACATATTAATTTAAAAATGAATAAAATTGAAGTAGTGAGGTCTACTTGTTATAAATAATTTTTTGTTGCCATTTTTCTTTTATGAAATATCGGTGATGCCTTTGATAGCACACTATGAAACTCAACTTATAGTAAGTAGAAAGCAGGCAGTCTGTGGTGCTTTTTTATTTAATAATTTCTAGAACCCCAATATTTTATGATGAGTAAATTGGTATGAGAGTGACTGCATGTACATATACATATATATACAGTATATATATGCAAATATATATGTGCATGTCTATACAAATAGTAAAAATGCATGAGTTTATTTCATTATTTTTTTTTTCAGGCAAATAGTGAGAAGAATAGTGTTTATTATAAAGAAAAATATATGTCTCCTGCAGTCGAGTGTCTGAATAAGAGCTTTTGAATGTACATTATTTTACCATGGACATTTTCTGATGAATCAGAAGTTTAGAAATTCTCCCTAACGCTGGCCTTTCCCATTGGACTCTTGGATGAAAATGCCTTTATCAGAAGCATTCTTTCAGATCTTACTAAATTTTCCCAGTGGTCAAGTCTAGATTATGACATACAATAAACTTAAGCTATGGCTACAGTAAAAGACATGTGAGAATCTCTAACAGAAATAGATTAACTCGAACCATTTAGTACAGAAGCTATTATGACTACTCTTTTTTTTCTTTTCTTTTCAGTATAATTCTGAGTATGGTTAATGAAATTAGACTTGAGAGGGTATAGCTTCTTTTTGTGCATGCATACAGTATGTATGTATGTGGTGATAAAGACTTCTAATTTAAACCCCTGTTTTCCATCGATTCCTTCTGTAATGCTATTTATGTGAAATCCAAATGCCACAGAGTTTTCACCTGTGTCTTCACTTGTAGCTCCAAATGTGTGCTGAGAGTGAATTCTCCAATAGCATCTATCAGTATTTCAGTGCTTGAAAAGCATTTCAAGTTATGTATAATTCTTAATTTTAAAGGAATCTGAAAGAACTTTGGGCTGAGCTCAGTGCCTAAGATATCTCCCCAAGTTTTGACAAATAGGATGTGAGTAACGAGCAAAAGCTGGATCATTTCTTTCATACGTCCCCTAAAAGGTTCAGTAATCTCTTTTTCGTTGCTGATTTCGTCAAGAACTTCTTTTCCTCTTAGACAGACTAAATAGTGACTGAAAGATATTTATATCTGTTTATGAAATTATATACCATTATATTGTTCTACTATGTTGTATTATCCTGAAATTTGCTTTTCCACTCAGTAAAAACATTTCTCATATGGTTGGCTGCAAAGATCCATCTGTTTATTTAGAATTTTCCCCGAAGAAGCAATGCTTATGTCTATTTTTACCATCCTCTCCTTAGCCTGGATGAGTACAAGCAAATGTGTACTTGTTTCCTGGTGCTGGCACAGAGGTTCTGTGTGACGTGAATATGACTGACCCTGGTACCAAAACTATCAAGGTTTGTAGCAGTGTGATTTATTAAGTCCCTTGATATTTATCCTTGCTCTCCCCTGGCCTTCTCCCCTTTTCCGAAACAATGAGATCAATAATTGAAAAAAGTTATTGTAACTGTAGGGATTTATTGGGATTTAAAGACAATGTTAACAATTGAGCCTAAATTATTTGTTAACTGGGAAATGAGAATGAAACACAGTTAAGCTTCTGCTTTTAAAACATGTGCATGTATGCTGTATTTACCGGGAGATGAAATTCTATGTATGACAATCACATAGATTTCACTCCATTTCCCTTCTCAGTTAAAACATGAGATTTCAAAACCAAGTGTGACATTGCAAGTCTATATATCATTGTTGACAGCAGTAAAGCAGTTCAAATTTGGGGTTTCTGCTAAGATGAAGTGAGATTTTACAAGCTGCTATATGGAAAAAGGGTGAGGTCACTACACAGGAAAAATTGAATCACAGAGTCAAAGAATCACAGAATCATAGAATCACCAAGGTTGGAAAAGACCTCCAAGATTATGCAGTCCATCCATCCACCTACAACCATTATTTCCCCACTAAACCATGCCCCTTAGTACAATATCTACTTGTTTCTTGTACACTTCCAGGGATGGTGATTCTACCACCTCCCTGGGCAGCCTGTTCCATCACTCCTTCAGTAAAGAAATTTTTCCTAATATCCAACCTTGAGGTCACATGATTTCTGTTTCTAGTTCTATTTGAATCTTTGGGAAGTCCCATATGCAATATTAACATTTCTTTGCAAGTACTGGTTCTGTCATCATGATTGGAATAAAAAGCTAATTAGCTATATCTATGAATTTAATTAGAGACCGGAACTTTTCAGAGAGCACAGGGAAATAGGGAGAGGTGGGAGGTGGAATAGAGCAGTCGATTTACACATCATCAAATGAATTTATTGGCAATAGTTGTGTCTGAAAGCAGTGTGTACTGGACCCACGGAGGTTTTATCCTTGAGAGATCTGTATTTCTGATCTGTGGTGAAAAAAAGGTTTGTGCTTTTGTTCTCTGCTTTGATGCGACCTCATCCTGAAATGGGCTAACAAAACTGTAATTTCAGAAGTTACTAATTTGGTGAGTAACATCCCTTACAGACCGAAAACAAAGGAAAATGATGTTAACAACACGAGGTGTGGAAAGGCCACTTGAGTGACTGTCTCCTATTACTACTGACGAGCGCTGAGCAAGACGAATGCAGTCTGCTTTGAGCTTTACACCTACAGAGTAATTGGAGGGAATTGGCTCTTTTCTGAGTGCCATACTGAGTATAGGTTGTTTTTCTTTGGCTTTTTATCTTCTCATAGCTGGCTGGTTCTCACTGGATCTTGTATTGCTGTCAGGGCATTTATAAGAGCGTCGCTCCTTTGTAGTCACTTTCAGCTCTGTGGGGTTATCTGCAGGGGCACCTTTGTGGTCACAATATTTTATGTACTTCTGTTCATAAAATGTGAAAATAATCTTAAAGAGATTTGTAGGTGAACATTGCTCGAAATCAGTGAAATTTCAATAAGTTGGATTTGGATGAGATACAGCTGTGTGTGTAAATGACTTTAAGATCAACCTACATCTACTATCACTGTGCACTCCAGTTCTTAAGATACCAGGCTGAATCAAATGTAGAATCAGACTAAATGAAAAAGGCTGCATTCTCATGCTTCTGACTTGAAAATAGTCCAGATTATGCAGCTGGGTTTTGATCTAGTAGAACAGGAACTTAGCCTTCAACTTGGAGGTGATACAGGGTGGCTTTCCATAGCTAGATTCATAACAGTAAACTCAGGACCATATTTCATCTCCATAGTCCCATTGTACTCTCTTTTCTTATGAAGGGAAACTGAACAACTGGAGATAGGCAGGGTAGGGCACATTTCAAAGTGTTTTTAATCCACAGGTTATATGTGGATTTGTTTTGGAGTAAGGAAGGATGATGTCCATGGCTGCTACTTAAGTGTTCCATCTTTCATGAGCTGGGACATTCATATTCCTGGCAAGTAAAGTCTTAGCAATATAGTGAACTGAAATTGTTTGAATATACAGCTCTCACTTTTCTTTTTCTCCCCTCCCCCCATTTATATTTGTTTCTAATTAGAGTAATGGTACATGGATTTAATGCTTACTCATGATTTTTGCTCAGAGGACTACCTAATGATCTATGGTACACTGAGATTTCTAACAGCATTACAAGCACTTTGAAAAATTAGACCACATAATACATAGGACTTTGGTAACTGAGACAGTGACTGACTGAGAGTGGAGTTATGTACTTTTTTTTGTTTTATTTTTTTAAGTCTTTTTTGGGATTATTGGACATTACATCTAAACTCTGTATTATATTTCAGTAATTGCTTATGGAAGGTCGTCACTGGAAGATGTTGCTACTGGGATGTATTACATTAATTGAATGTAATCAGTCAGTGTAAGAATGAATGTAATTTTCGCCATCCAAGCAATCAGGCAACACAAATAATTTTCCTTCTGTACCAATACTATTAATTATAGAATGTTAGAATCATGTTATAATTTGGGTTGGAAGGAACCTTTAAGATCACCTAGTTCCAACCCCCTGCTATGGGCAGGGTCAGACCAGGTTGCTCACAGCCCCATCCAGCCTGGCTTTGAATGTTTCCAGGTAGGGGGCATAAACATACCCCCTCATAATGACATATCTCTTGTCACTTTATAATTTCATGTGAAATATCATTGAGCATCTCACCTGGCTCACATCATAAAACCCAGAATTAAACCCAGGTGCTAGCTTTTTTTTTTTTTTTTTCTGAAAAATAAATAAGTAAATAAAGAAATTACTTTATTTTGCTGTGACTACAGTAGATAATACCTTTTAATCAATACCGACATACAATACTGGAGCAACATAAAAGATTTCACGTTTCTGATGCCCTAGGCAAATCCCCTCTAGTTATTTACCCTTTGGAAGTAACTCGGTCCTGAAAATCAGGGACCACATTCGCTCTGTTATGCAAAAATTGCAGTGAGCTGCCTGTCAGATAACCTTCTGGGACAAGAATCTCTCTATCTCAGATGAAGAAAATCGATTTGTAGTTAAAGGATCTGAACTGACTGGCTGCAGGAATTTCTGGGTTTAGACTGCCATGAAATGCTGTGCTGATCCTAATTGTAAGTAGACAGCTATACACAGAAGAAAATATGTAAAAGTATAAGCATGTCCACTGTGGACTTAATGCTGAGACTAATCCAGCAAAGGGATTAGGATTTTAGGTTTCTTTAACTCCTTTCTCACATAAAGAAATGTGCTTTTATCGCTGGTAACAAATGCTGGAATTTGTAACAGAGGTATTCAAATTTAATTCTCGTGCTCTGAAATGAGCACTGGTCACAGTCCTCACAGGCAGAAGCAAAAGGTGTTCTTCACAGCTAATGTGTTCAAGGATTACATGTTACTTTTCATGTACTAATGAATGCAGAGCATAAATTTGAGAACTATCCCTCTAGTTTCAGAGTGGTTGATACTTTTCCACCAAAATAAAGACAAGCAGTGCCCAATTAAATGAAAAATTAATATTTTGAAGGCGTTTCTGAAAGCTTAAATGCAGACTTTACAATAAGAATTTGTTTGTACAGCCAGGAAAACAGGGACTCTCAAGAACTTCCTCCTCACCTCTCATTGTAACCTCTACAGATGCCTCTGATATCTAGTTTTGTTACACCATTTTTTTTTTCTTTTCCAAAGAAAAGTTTTAGGCAATAAACAAGATTCCTAATTCCACTCCCAAAGGAAACCTGAATATACAAGAAAAAGGCCCAATGATTTTTGATTTTGGTTACTGGATCTTCTGATTCTGCTGGTCAGTGTATTAGCCACAGAGCAGCGTGTTGCAGAATAGGAAGCTAAAATACTGGAAGGTGATTTGGTTATCAGAGGAGAAGTTTAGTCTCAATTACATTGGGCCAAAAATAGCATGAAATGATAATGACCTGACATAGTGAAACTATTCAATAATGGGGTTTTTTAATACATGACACTGGGCAGCTATTTTTTTTATTATTATTATTATTTTGTTCTATTTCTCTAAAGGCTCTCTGAGTTACTTGAACAACTTTGTCATACCAAATAATATTCCAAATAATCAGTTTCGTTGAAGTCAATGATGTAATTAACACTTTAATCAGAAGAAATAAAAATGTAGAGGATATGTGTGTGTGTGCAGGTTTTGGAAGCCATTTTGATGCAAACAGATTGTTAGACACATACACCTCCTCAATAGTATCTCTTCCTAAATAGTTTGTAGTAATTTCTGTTTCCAACCAGTTTTGTTAGGCTGATAAGCTAAAATTGCCATTGTTGAGAAAGAACATTGCTGCCTATCATAAACCCTCCTGATTTCCTGGTCTCCTGTAATGTGCTTCTGTCAATTCTGCTGTGCAAATCTTGTCAAGTAGCTGATATTTGCTAAAGGATTATATTAATTCTGTATGTCTCTCCACTCTATAGCCAGAGCTTTTTGGTGATACAAAATTATTTTTTTGTCATTGAAAATCTGACCAAGGATAGAATAACACAGTTATTGCTATCCAACTGTACCCTGAAAATAAAATGGAGCTCACCTTTGCCATTTTACTTCCACTTTCTTCTGATTTTATTTTATTTTATTTTATTTTATTTTATTTTATTTTATTTTATTTTATTATTTCATTTTTTTCCAGAGCTGTAGACATCATACAAAAGCACTGTGCACTGAGCTGCAGAATTAGTGTCCTGGTTTTATCAGCTTTCCATGTCATGACATCATGCAGTTCATGATATGGAATAGTGATAAAACCAGGACAATTGGGTTCCCTCCACCAGCTATGCTGGTATTGCTTTTTCTAAAAGATAAAGATATGTAGTCTGAAGGCCATGATGCTGTCGGAGCTGCATTGCTTTTTGGTTGGCAAGAGATCTTGTGTTCATGC
This sequence comes from Chrysolophus pictus, assembly GCA_037305975.1. Lineage (NCBI taxonomy): Eukaryota > Metazoa > Chordata > Aves > Galliformes > Phasianidae > Chrysolophus > Chrysolophus pictus. Next base: position 2,256,874 of record CM074583.1, on the reverse strand, counting down.
ATTGATTCAATTGGGAAAAGTGATCCACTATTGTTTAAATGTAAATATCTTTTTCTGATTTTACCAAACAGGAAAAGTTAATCAAATATGTAAAATGTATAGAGATAAAGCATGCATTCTAGTTTTCCAGTTGTACATTTAACTGATTTTGTAGAGTAGCTGCTACTGAATTATGAAAACTTTTATCTCACTTAAAGGATAAGGTATTTCACATTTTCACATCTTTTGCTCCGGTTTGATTTCATGATAAAATACCAGTGAAGGTAGGAGAAAAAGGCTGACTCTGAATTTCATATTACCACTAATAAGTAGTGGTCAATTTTTCTAAATACTAAATGATCTCTTGCTGTCAATATAGACCCAAGTCACTGATCAGCAGCTGTAAAGCTCTTTAATTGCGTACTTTTGTAACACATATGTCTAAATAAGCATCTTCAAAATATAAAAAGCACAATTAAAATATATAATTCAACTATCTGGGCTCATTGATAAAAATATAGCCACATTTTAAATGAGTTTTAACAGCTCCTTGCTTCAAAGAAAAGTAGATTAACACATAGCCTGCAGGGAAAGATAAAGGTTCAGATCTCAGGAATCTGAAAAACTTTGCATTTCTATGGAATCTAATTTCAGGCTGCACAAATAAAGTTAAGAGGATGAGTAAACTTGCTGCATAGAATATTTTGTTATCTTAACCATTGTTGCACACTGAATTAAATTTGGTCATTCTGCTGAAGTTCCAATTTTATTTCATTCCTCACGGTATAGTTATGTTGTCTTTGATGTTCTCTAAATATCGTCGAAGCTAATGCCATATCAATTAAATATGCTGTTAAAGTGCCTTTTTTTTTTTTCTCACCAGTTTATCTTTGTTGAGATTTTGTATAAAGCTTAACATTAACATTCAGAACCAGTTTCTCAAGAGCCTCATCTTTTCTAAAGGCTTTAGTCTTTAGTGCATTGTTTGTTTATTTAGGTACCTAGCAAGGGTAAGAGCTGTACTGAAGAAGATGGTCCATCAGTTTTTGAATTAATTGCTAGGATGTTTCCACTGCCATTAGTGATCTAATGGTCGTATTAAACTGCTGTTAGCAATTGATATGTTCAACAAGATTATGCCTGGTAGGTAGTAGTGTGTTCAGGTCCTTGTTGCAAAGGTTTGGGATACAGAATGATAGAGCAATAAAATAAACTTCCTATCTACTCTGATCTTCCCACTCTACTTTGCTGTTTTGAGACCTCACCTGCAGTACTGTGTTCAGCTCAGTGTAAGAAGGATGTGGAGTTGTAGGACTGGGTCCAGAGGATGGCCATGAAAATGCTCAGAGGGCTAAAGCATCTCTCCTATGAAGACAGGATGAGGGAGCTGGGCTTGTTCAGCCTGCAGAAGTCTCTGGGAAGACCTTAGAGCAGCTTTCCAGTACACAAAGGGGATCTACAGGACTGATGAGAAGGGACAGTTTATCAAGGAGTATAGTAATAGAACAACCGGGAACAGGTTTAAAGTAAAAAAGGGTTAATTTAGGTTAGATTTAAAAAGAAACTTTTTAATCTGAGAGTGATGAGGCCCTGGCACAGGTGCCCAGATAAGTTGTGGATGCCCCATCCCTGAAGGTGCTCAAGGCCGTGGATGGGGCTTTGAGTAACTTGGTCTGGTGAGAGGTGTCTTTGCTCACAGCAAGGATTGGAACTAGATGATCTTTCAGGTCCTTGCCACCCGAAACTCATAGTTTGTGATGGTCTACCTGGGTAATTACAACAAAAATAAACAACAAAAAAAATTAGATAGCAACTGGGAAGAGAAACCAAAACAACTGAAAATTGCATTTACCAAGTCAGTGTTATGTGACTGTGTGAATTTTATGTTCATTGCCTGTTTGCTTTTCTCGTGCCCTCTTGCAAAGAAGTTAATACCATTGCAAGGCCTCAGGTGAGATGGATTCTGTCAAAGGGCATAGAGTGATCTGTTGAATATTTACCTCAGGAGCTGAGTGGTTGCCAGCACTTCACTCATCTTATAGATTGCCTCATACAGGGGCATGAATAGATATAACAAAACTTGCATTCCCCCATACAGTCTATATCTCTTAAGTACAAGGTAGGTAATAGAAAAAGTTCTCTGCCAGTTTGCCAAGTCTTATTAACACACAAATCATTGGAGAAATCTTGGTTCATTGGGAATGAATGACATCCTAACCCTCTCTTTTTCTGCTCTATTCATGAACACGACACTGGGTATCCTGAACTGGTGAAGAACAGGGGAATAGACTGTGCCAAGAGATAAGTGGGTGTGGAAGAAGTAAAACCACAAAAAATATGCTACTTACTCATCAGTGTGGAATTTCTTCTTGTTTCCAGATTTGCTGTTTTATAGGTATGAGGTAGGTGCTGTGTCAGGCAGTAATCAAATCAAATAAAAACGCTGGTCAGTTCCATCAAACTTCACAAATTTAATCTACTTTTTTTGAGATAACACTACTTCATTGAGCATTGATAGCTTTCTGATTTTCCCTGCAAGAAGAATATGGACAGTGTACCACTTAGAATAGCTCATTTATGTGTTAAAATTCATTTGCTGTTTGAGTTTGAGTGTATACGTGTATGTACCTACATCATGCAATTTTTCATTGTTCTGCTATGCTAGGATGCTTTATGAGGGCTCTAAGGGCATCCTGACAGTATATTAACAGTGTTGTTATGTAGCTGTTCTGGACTTCTCTGAAATTAGCTGTGAGCATGTAAGCACGTCCTCACATCACGTATTTGTGTGTGCAGATGAGTATGCAGGATACCTTGCATGAACTTAGACTAATAGGTTGATGGAAGTCATTAGGATCACATGAAAAATTCTTAGGCACTGTGAAGATAAACAGCAGAAGTGTGAACTTCCTGAGGGAAGTTACTGCTTTGGAAGTATTGCAGAAAATAGTGTTGACTCACACATTTTTTTTTAAACAGACTTGTAGAAGAATATGTCAGTAGTGTAAGACAGGAGTTCAGATGTCTGCCTTATTTAAAGAGTAAACTCTCAAACTGCAGGTTTTCTTGTTCCGGGCTAGTGTCAAACTCCAAAGCTATTTTGCAAGGCAGAGTCAGTCACTGGCCAGGCTAAGGAGCTCTTAAATTTTAATTGATAAATATCTTCAGCTACCACAAAGCATTTCCTCCAACAACTGAAGACAAATGAGATTCTGTGCCCATGTTGCAGCTTTGTTTGGCTGCTTTAGGTACTGTCAAGACTGACATTTGCTTTGAAAATCTGAAGAGTGTAATCAGCTGACTGCCATCTCTGCCTTTATGGAAAAGACTCTGATGTTGGAAATCATCTAATTCAGAATGTCGAATGCTCAATGCTGATAATTCCAGCAGTTAAAGATCTTTCCTCCAGCATCCTTGTCTGATTTAGAAATAAAGTTTTATTGACAAAAATCTTACATAAATAGATTAACATTTCTTTTTAGTTAATAAGGATAACTTCAAGTAAGATATCGAGACAGATAATATGCAAACAGAAATAATTACAGAAAACCCCAAAGAAACCAAGATTATACAAAATTGATTTATACCAAACTCTTCAAGATGATATATGCCAAATGCTGCATTACGCAATATTTTTAGTTCTTCCTCAAAGGAAAGAGAATATCTACTAGATATCTCCAAATCTGGAAGGACTGTAGCCCTTTATCCTCCTCCACATCCCTAGATATGGATCCTTTCTGTAACCGTCTGCATGGAGCTTCCTGAAGTTTTCATAAAACATACTTTCACATAACAGTTGAATATAAGTATAGCATCTCCATGTCAGACTTGTGGGATAAGTGTCATTTCATGATGGCCCTTAGCATATGGTGCTTGGCACTGGGAGAAGGAAAACTGAAGTTGAAGCCAAGTTGTCAGGAAGATACCAGCATATCTGTAACATAAACCGTGCAGGATTTCTCCTGTACTTTGCGGCTCCTTTCTCACCTACTATTATTCTGGTATTTATATCTATATTTGACATTTTTGGAGCGGTCACGGGGTATCCTTGGAGAAAAAAACAATCCTTCAAAAACTCTAGTGTGCTGGCACATGTAATTTAAAAGCTGTTCAGAATGTGACTCCATTTAGTGAGTGCTTTCAGACTGCAAAGCTTGGATAAAAATAGAGTATATTGAGCAGAGGGACCCTTTCGAACAGGGTTGGTAGCTCTCCTTGCACAGCTGGCCTTTCCCAGTCACAGCTGCTGCAGATCTCACAAACCTTTTAGCAGCAACAGGCGAAAGGTCAGGTTAGACTCCAGACAGCCTTTGTTTTTTCATCTATCTCCTCTGCTAAAACAATCTCGTTTTCTGACTGCTTCTTTATCACTCTGGTTTCCTTACAAAAACCTTTAGCAGAGAAAGCTAATGCAATGGTCTTTCTCAGAGCTGTAGCTACTCTAGCGAAGAGCTCACCAGGAATTACTATGCTAAATCATTATATTTATCAGCATTTGTTAAGCAGCAGCATTCTGATGCAGCTTCTCACTGTTCATGTGGAAAGCTGCATTAATGAATGAAATTTCAGCTTCTTCTACATGTGGTGTAATGAAACATGCCACTTCCTCACACTACAAGGTGTCCTATCCGCAGCTGCATAGTCATTACCCATCTTTTTATTCCATTATTTTCACCTCTCCTAAGATTAGGTTAGTACGTGTGTGATGAACAGCCTGTAGAAATGCTGAGTTTTGAATATACCTCAGAAGAGATTGCAGCTGTGGCAATGTGAAATTTGCTGGTCTCATGCTATGACACAAAGCAACAGCTCTGATTCAGCAGTAACTGTGAACGAAGATGACATACTGCAGATTTTAGGCACTCTTGTTAATGATTCAGATTAGAAAGGTAAATAACAGTTCATCCACTGCAATGCAGAAGCTCAGTTCACATTCATGAGTTTTAATACTGAAGGCTCTTATTCTTATATTCTTTTTTGGTATTCAGAATCATAGAATTGATCAGGTTGGAAAAGACCTTAAAGATCATCACATCCAATCATGACCTAATCATACTACCCTCACTCTAACAACCCACCGCTAAATCATGTCCCTGAGCACCACATCCAAATGGATTTTAAACACATTCAGGGATGGTGACTCAACCACCTCCCTGGGGAGCCTGTTTCAGTGCTTAACAACCCTTTCTGTGAAGAAGTTTTTCCTTATATCCAACCTAAACTTACCCTGGTGCAGCTTGAGGCCATTCCCCCTCATCCTTTTAAATCAGTAGGTTATAGAGGACTAAATATTTTGCATGACTTAAAGATAAAACTCTCCTAAATATTCTTCTTTAACTTCTCTTTGTAGTTTTAAGAATTATCTATTTCATCAGGAAAACTTCTAAATATAAGGGTTGCTCTGAAAGTAATGCCTCCCATGTTATTTTGTTGGTCTGCAATGTCAGAGGTCGATGGTGGTGGTGCAGCAGAAAAGGTTGAACCTTTCTGCCAGTGTCCCATTACAAATTGTTGCCATGTGACAGATGGCAGCAGAGGGGCAGTCTGACAGAATGGCATCTAACATGGAAGTGTGGCTGAAGCAAAGCGTGTCATCGAATTCTTCTGTGGGAAAAATGGCACACACTGACATCCATCAATACTTGCTGAATGTTTATGGAGACCAAACAGCACATTGAGGGGTGGGTGGTTTATTTCTGCAGTGTGACAGTGACAATTGGTCACCTCTGCTGGTGTGGATTTTGATGAGGGGGGCATGCAGGCTCTTCTTTGTCGGCGCTGAAATTGCATGGTGGTGGCTGTATTGAAAAAGAGTGTTTTGAAGCAGAGAATTTGCTCTATCAAATAGTGTTATTGTGCTCTTTGTATCTGTTGCAGTCTCCTTGGCAATAAATAGGAGGTATTACTGGCGGTGATACCAATATACACGAGGTTAATATGGTGTAAAGACTTCCAGAAGTGAATAGGTGTATAAAGAATGTTTTATGACTGTAGAGATTGAGATGGAGGAATGTAGCCACAATTATGATCAAAAAGTAATTACAATCATAATGCTCCAGAGAGAACAATCATCACCCTGTTTGTTTTAGTGCAGATTTTCATTTTGTAAAACTCCTACAGCTTGATTTATGTTAGAACTAATTATCACACGCCACTCAAATTTTAATATCTAGACAGAAAAGGGGAAAATAACATCAAACCCCCTCCCTTTTCTTTCTAAAGTTTCATGTCAACACAATCTGAAAGAGATCTTGAATCTTAAATGCCGAAAGTTTTCTTTATTTTAAGACAGCATTTTGCAATTTATTCTTTGTAATGTTAAAATCTTAATATATTTTCACTGGCTGTCATTGCATGAGTCAATATTAACACTATTCAATGCTCTAATCTTGCCTGCTGTTTCTGGAAATGAGCTAATTATAATGATATATGGGAAGAAACAGAAAAAAAACAAATACTGAGAAAACGATGGTTTTATATGAGCTGCACACTCATTTTTCTGTTATTTTGTATTCACCGTAACTCTAATATGATATGTTGGAGTTAGTGTTTTGTGACTGCCTGTCAAATGGGCGTCTGATCAAATCTTCGGTTTAAGCCAGTTTTTGAGGTAGAGGCATTTTCTGCAAAATAATTATTAGTGCAAATTCTCAGTTCTTGGGAAAAAAAACAAAAACAGAAGACTGTAACAGTGCTGAGCATCCCATTCTTATATTGGTATAGCTGTGCTGAAGTGAAGTAAATCATTACATGTATTTGGCAAATAGTTTCAGACAATAAAATTGGAAGATTTTCTGCAGCCCACCTCTTTCAAAGTGAAAAATATGTATTTCAGTGTCGTTATGATGTTTATAGGTACTTCAGGATAATCTCTTTTCTTTTTTCTTTGTACAAAAAGAAAAAGTCTGAGAAATGGTAATACACCATAGAACGATGCCAAGCTTTTTATACGTTGAACAGATCCATGATGTCACTTTTTAAAGCTTCTGTTTCATAATGCCTTTCTCCTCTCGTGTGCTCTTTCTTTTCCAGTGTGGGCATAGATAAAGTGAGAAGGTGGATGGGTGAAGGAAAGGAGACAGCAGTTAATAGCAGAACAGAATACTTTAATATTAAAAATAAAACAAGTAAAAAACAGAAAATGAAGCAGTGGTATATGTATTTCAAACCAAAAGAAAAGCTCTTTTGGATTGCAAACCACAGTTCATTGCAAGGGAGTTGGACTACATGACCTTCAGAGGTCCCTTCCAACTCTAAGGATTCTTCAGTTCTATGATTCTATGAAATCTTGCTGTTTTCTAGAGTTTCCTATCTCCTCAAGAATGGAAAATAGGAAAGTGTTTTGCCTATATTCACAATATATTCACAATAAATTCACAAATGAATAAAATTTGTGTCCAGAAGTCATGTCTGGGAAATGATTCTTAACTAGAGCAGTTCCTTAAGGTCATATAAAGGTTTCTTCAACGCTGCTAAACAATGTCTAATTGTCCACGTTTTTGAGCATGTTCTTAGACCAGCAGTCTTACAAGTTCTTCTGCTTCTTTATCCTGTGCAATAGCTCCTAAGATATACACTCTATTATAACACTAAATTTCAGATATTCTTGGAGACAACTGTGTCTTAAAGAAATTTAAAGAAATGTGGTCTTGCCTAAAATAAGCTTCCATGCTATCACTTTGGCTAACATACGCAATCAAAGGCTTGGCAAACACATATATATTTCTGATTATTTTGTCTCCTGCTGGAAACTGAGAAGTATGCTGAACAATCTGGAAAAGAGGAATATTAATCTCAGTGTTAAAAAGGTCTTTGGCATTTTTTGCTCATTAGAAGAAACCAAGCATGTGGAGATGCTGCATAGGTTCCAAATTGTTGCTAAGGAATACCTCGGACCAAAACATCTTTGCTTATACTCTCATCAATTAACAAAGTGTGCAAATAGTGTCTGTATGGTTCCCCTATTGCTACTGCTACTTGTTTTGTGCTACTTTTCCATAATATGCTGCTGTAACTTCCATAATTTATTTGTCCTTAGCCCTTAGTTTATAGCATTTCATATTGCCTTTTCAATTTTCCTAGCATCTATTTTCCTGGGGGTTGTTGATCTGACTTGTTCTCTAGGGAGTTTTGCTGCTTGCCAGGATCTCAAATCTGGATTTTGTGGAGAGATGCTACTGCATCTGTGGCCCTCAGACTTACTGCTCATCCACATAGACATCAATGTTATTGCCAGAGGACATTTTAGATGTATCAAGAGTGCTCTCTGCAGTTGAGCCTCTAGAGTTCTTCAGATAATAGACAATTGCCCCACTGAAATGGAAGGGCTGAGGAATTAATTGAGGGACCCTACAGGTCAACACCTGATCAACAGCAGGTGTTTGTTGATGGCTTTGGGACATCCCAGTTGAGGAAATAAAGAAGAGACCTCCATTGCCAACAGACTGGTCACAGCACTGAGGACAGCTTGAAACTATGAATAGCAGAGGACATGTATAACGAAAGTCAAATGTGGAGGTGGAGCATCTGGTTGGTACAAGCAGGGTGCAGTGTGATGGGCACAAGAGACAGCAGCAATAACAGCAACAACAACAAAAAGGCAAACACCTGAAGTATGTGTACACAAAAGTATAGCTCAGAAAAAAAATGAATATGGAGTGAACTGGAGCTCAAAGACCAGTCACAGAGCTACAGCATTGTTGGAGTAACAGAGGCAGGGTGGGGAGCTCATACAGCTGCAGTGTTGCAATGATGGAGAAAAGCTGTTGTATATTAACCTTGACCAGGACCCATGCACCCACCCATCTGCTCTATCAATCTCCCTCCTCTACATGACAAGGGGAGACAACAGAATGATAAATGTTTGTGAGTCACAATGAAGACAGGGAGATCACTTACCAATTACTATCACAGGCCAAACAGACATGACTTGGGGAAAATTAATCCAATTTTTTTACCTCTCTGTGAAGAAGCAGTTTGGATACAGGGAACTCTGCTATGGGATGTAAAACAGGAGAGCTGGTGGGTCAGAATGATGGGCAAGGCCAGAGAGGCTAAAATTGTAGTGGGAGTGTTACAGGCCTCCTGGTCACAGCAGGGCAGTGGGTGAATCTCTCCTTAAGCAACACGAGGGTATCTCTAGGTCACAGACCCTGGTTCTTATGGGGAGCTTATTTAACCCTGACAGTGTGGGCCCCATTGTTCACAGTCTTTCCAGATGCAAGATTCATCCTTCCTGGGAGCTGTGCCTGTTAGTACACTAATAAGTGTGAATGGGAGGTTTGATGCTGATGCTTGTCACTGTCTCCCAGCTTATAGATCCTCCATCAGATAACCCTGCTGGCACTAAAACAAAATGAAGGAACAGCAAGAAAAATAGTAACAATAAAACTCCCAGTCCTCAATTTTTGAAGACAGCCTTTCGTGAAAAAAGGAAAGAGGTGAAAAAGACAGGTTCTGCCCTTCTAACTGATCATGAGTATTTTCCCATTGAAAAGTGTTTAAATGCAGAAAAAAAAAAACAACAAACCCAAACCTTGACAAGCTTCATTGTTCATTTCTTGCAGATAAAGGATGTTCAGTTGTATTTTCCTTCCTGACGGCTCAAAGCAATCTGCTTTATGAGCTGAGAAAAATGGACAATGATATGTGCATGTATCCTGGCAGATTTAGCCCTGTGGGTTTAATAGTATGCTCTGGGCTTTCCTTCTTAAGTTCTAGAAGTGTTCTGATATATATATCTCATTAAGGGAATCAGGACTGACTGCTACCTGAGAAAATATGGATGACTAATATTACATGCTTCAAGAACGAAATAGAAAAGGGTTCAGGGTGGAAAACTTATTCCCATATCCCTTTTTCCTTAAAGGTTCTCAGCGTGACCATGCCAAATCTTTTAGTTTGCTCTTGCAATGGATAAGAGCATTTTCCTGCCTCACAGGAATCTGTCAGGATGGATTTATGTAAATGTGTCTAGGTACGATGGCAAGGGTAGGGGATGCAGGGATTAAGTGAGGGCTGCCTTTGCTGAATCTGAACCAGCTTGACCTTTGCCATTGAGACCATGTGTCTTTCTCAGCTGAGCTCTTTGAGTAGTAATACATCATCAAACCCCAAATCATTTTCTTGCTATTAATTATCTGTGAAATGATAATGTTTTCTAAAATTGTGACCTCATGATCATTAGCTAACTGTCTTCTTTAATCCTTATAGGTGTATGGGGATTGTTTCTTATTTGTATCTATGTACATCTGCTCAGCTGAGTCCTCTAGAAATGAAAAACTTGGTAGAAAGCAATGGTAGTGATTATAAGTTCAATTTATTATTCATAGGCTTTGCTTCTGTTAGCAGAAAGGGAGGAACTATGACTTTTTAAATCATAACAAATTGCATTATTTCATATTTTAGGATCAATTTCTAAATCAGGTATAGAAGGAAAAAAAAAGATATGATGTGGAAGATATCAGGGCAAATTTTGCAGTCCTTTCAGCCATGCTGAAGTAGGTTCTGGTTTCTATTTCATGGTGTTGTGAAGCAGTGATGGTGAGAGGCGAGCAGTTGATTGGTAGCTCAAACTTAACGCAGCTGCAGATGGTAAAGCATACGGGCACAGAAGAAATGCAAATATTGGAAGTCTGATCACAGAGTTTTCCCTGGTCTAATCTGGTGAAATAGGAACATTTATTTTAGAAGATGGAATCTGAAAGAAACCAGCAATTACTGCAGATTATTCAATAAGCATTAGTTTCTAGCATAACCTGGTAAAATAATACCTTTATAGATTTGCAAGCATTTAAAGGACTCTGTCACTGTCTTCCATAGATGCTAGAACTACAAGTAAAAATTAGATCCAAAGGGCTTAATTCATGAGTGGATGTGCTTCAGAGAGAGACGGCTGTTCAGCCACAGTTCCTGGGGCAGTATCATTCAGTTATGGGGGAAGGAGGAATCGTTCTCTCTGACGGACAAATTACGAGGCAGAATTCACTGCCCTGCACTGCAGTAAGTCAGATCAGATAAACTCAGCATTCCCGTCTGGCCTTAAAGCACAGGAATATATGTCTCCGAGACAAGGCTGCATCTTGCCCACAGCTCACTGCCATGCAGTGGTCTGCATAATGAGAACATCTGCTAGACCGTCCATGCTTTGTTTTACAGCACTTTGCATTCACAATCCCTGTACTACTTGCATGCATTGCTAAAAGAAATAGAGTACCATACAGGGATTATCCAATGTCTATTTTTTTTTTTTTGCTCTGAATCATTACCAAAATTTGTCTCTTTGGTGTACCTGTAAAACTAAGGTCAGTATTTTGCAGCACAGGAACTTGGAGACAGGCAGTGTAAGGGAAAAAAAATCCTTCATGTGTCCTTTTCCTTGCGTTTACTAATATTGAATTACATGTAATACATATTGCAGCGGATGTAAATGTAAAAGAAAAACTAAAAAAATGTTGCAAGACCAAAGAGTTTCTGTGTTTTTGACTTAGAATGTGGGTGACATGTAAGATGGCATAGTAGCATTTCCAGAGTGTAAAGAACTGGCAAGTGAGTTTTGTAAATGTCATCCAAGTTCAATGATTTATTCAGCAAAAGTAGAAGACGTGCAGAAATAGAAGTATTCTATTGAATAGAAATATTCTCCTGTATTAAAATAGAAATAGTTTTTAAATACTGGTCTGGAAAGTTAAAATATTAAAAAAAATAAAAATGTGAACAAACAATCCAAGAAAGAATTATTATCAGTTCTGGTGAAGATGTTGATTCCACTTTAAAAATGTTAAAGTTTGACTTTTTCACTTGATTACTCACCCCATTTTCCAGATGGTTTAGGAATGTTCTGAGCCACAGAAATCCATTTGGGATGAAATGATAATCTTCTCTCCTGTGCAAACTAGTAGTTTTTTTCTGCCTTTATTTCCTGTCTTTTTGCAAGTTGTTAATCCACTCGAGGACTTTCTCTCTTGTCCAATTGTGTCACGGTTTCTTTATGAGAGGTTGGCTAGGAAAATTGTCTAAAGGCTTTTGGAAAGCTGAATGCTGTAAGATTAAAGTGAAGCTGCTTCCCTTTCGACAGGGGAAAGAACACTTTCGCTCCGGTAATCCCCTATAGAAGAGCTGTAATGGGACCATGCACAGATAGTGTAAAATCATCAAAGCCTGACTGTTTTTCTTTTCACACAGTAGTGGTACCCTGGGACTAATCCTGCCATAGGCATAACAAATACTTACGCCTCACCAGAGACATTATACCTTGTATCCACAGAATGCTCCCTCTTGCTGTTGATCAGATCCTGTGCCTGTTTCCCAGTAGCTTTCACAGCAGCTCACATCCCAAGCAGTATTTAACCTCGTTCGTTAGTCACCATCACCAGCACGACTGCAATTCCTGGTTTTATATCCTGAATCAAACGTTAAACATGCGTCTTTATGACCTCCTATCATCACAGCCTTCTCATGCTGCTGGTATCTGTATAAATTTAAAGTTGCAAATAAAGAGAAAATCTGAATTTCTAGTTTTGCTTAGTCGGTAATCCAGAGTGCTTGTAGGCTTACTAGCGTATGTACAGTAAAATAAGTCTCTTAGTGCCATTTTGGTCTCATTTACTGGGCACAGAAATCCAGCTGACCCTTGAAATACAGCAAGACAACTGTGATATCAACAGTAAACTGAAGAAATAGCAACAACAGAAAAACTTACTTGGAAGGTATATGGTCCTCTGGTATATTTCCAGTCCTGTATAATGCGATGAAACTAAACTTAACCACTAGAGTAAGGCATATTTGAAACTCGAGTATATTTTCACGGGGTCTTTGGTTCTGGTTAAAAGGTGGTATATTTGGTGTGCATGACACTGGGAAAAAGAACACAGTGTTGTTATATACAGACAGTTCATAAAGACTGAGATATCCCTATATTTATATGCAGGAGTTTTTGAAAGCCTCCTTTAAAAACGAGTCAACTAAAGCAGAGGTTTTGTGCCACATTAATCTTCTGGAAATCATACTTTTTCTCCAAAGCAAAGGGCTTGCTGAAATTGTTATCAAAATGTGAGTCAGTATATTTTTCATGTTGTTATTAATGGTGTACAATGATCTCAATGCATATCAACAGTTTTAATCTCCACGGTTTGTAAACATAAGCTGCAGATTTGCACAAAATATGCACTTTGCTGTCTCCAAGGAGATACTTCATAGCATCACACATGTAAGATCTTATAGCATCAGAGTAACAACAAGGGAGAGGTAAAGCAAATGAGACTGGGGAATTTCTCTGTAACCCGTCTGTGAACTGTCCACTCTACTGGAAATGAAGGCAAGGAAAAGAAAGCAATGGAACAATAGTCTGCTAATCCACTTCTATTGCTTGTATGCACTGAAACGTGTGACAGAAGAGCACATGAGGAGGAAAGTGTAAGTGATGTGGTAGGAGAATTATAAAGTCACCACAGAGATAGCCTCAAAATCCAACTGTGCTGAAATCCTGTTTATCCAAGCATATAGACAGGAATATGTATCTGATTTTAAAACCTTTATTTTTTTTTTCTCTCTTTTTTTTTTTCCTCTCCTACTATTAAGCTAATATATTTACTATTTTTATTTATTATTGTTTATTTGGTTTTTTTTTACTTTTTAAAGCTATTCCTGTTTATTTGGAGTTATTTGGAGCTCTTGAAAGGAACAGACTTTATTTAGAAAATCTCACTATTTATAAAATGCAAGCTCAGGAACACAGTCAGGAGGCTTTCTCTTATGAGTTTTGTTGCTGTGCTTCAGTGGTACTGATGAGAGAAGTGTTTGGGGGAACAGGAAAGAATACAAGAGCAGCAAGTGATCTGTGATTCAGAAAAGGCTTTTTGTGCTTGTAAGAAGCCAGAGGTAATTAAGGACTCTTGCTGAAGAATTGGAATTTGGAGGAGGGGCAAATGAAGAAGCAGAAAGCAGAAATGAATTTCTTCCTCGGTGCACCTTCATTTAAAATAGCACTCTGTGTGAGGTGAAGGTCACATTACAGTTTCAGCCCCACCAAAAAAGAAGCAAATAAAGTGCCTATCAGTCCCTAACTTTCAAGAGACCATTTGACAGATAAAGTATTTTCAGACTGAACATCAAGTGCCAACCTTATAAAAGTATCAAATTTCACTCGCGCTGCTTTATGATGCAGTCGCATCGTATGTTGAAAGAGTCATTTGATCTTGAAGAAATTAATATTTGAGTACATTGTATGACTTTTTCACTATTGGTTATATTTTCTGGAGTTACTAGCTCCTCCAATTTATTCACTGTGTCAGTCTCTCCTTTCATTCTCTTTTCCTCTGATGCTTCAGAATTTTATGTCTGTCTTATTCTATTGGGAGGGAAAAAGAAAATATACAGCCTTTAAATGAGGAGAAGTGCTGTTTACAGACTTTAGATTTCCTTTGGTTTCCATGTTGTGCTGCATAAACTAACGAAGCTTACTGGAAATACAAAACACCATTTGCCTTGGACATCTCACCTCCATTTAAAATTGTTCTTCTACCTGGCAAAAAAGCCATGATTAATATATATTCAAATTGGCTTTTACAGAATTCTGTCACAGCTAAGTAATAATTCTTTTCAGTCAAGCAAAGAAATTCATGTTTCTTTTTTTTTCAGTAGAAATTGAGTAATGGTACAGTAGGTTATTTTATTTAGTCTCTTTAAGGTTTGTAGCTCTTCACTGCTCTAAATAATTTGTTTTTCCATTATTTCTTCGTGCCATTTTTTGCACCCTGTCAGAGTTATGCAATAAATTTGCACACCTGAGATTTTGTTGAATGCTTATAAGATATCAAATAGAGTTGCTGGTCTACCTTTCTATCTGGGAGGTCTGAAAGAGGAATTTTGGAAAACAGGTGTAGGAAAGCACTCTTTTATTTCACAGGGTATGGTACAGAAAGCAAAAAGAGGACAGCTTCTGAACATTTTGATAAGATTTTCTGAGCGTATCTATAACTAAACAGTCACACTGGTTTGGTGCACTTAAGAGTACCATTGGGCTAGAGCACAGATTGCTCATCTTGCAGAAATGACCCCACAATGTGAAAGGAAATAAAAGGATGTAACATCTCCTTCCAAAAAAATGGGTCCCATAAGCAAAGGCAAGCATCTCATCAAACCTTTTTGAATGGCCGGACAGCCTTTGGGCAATTATCAGTATTCTCTCATTAAAAAATGGACAAATATAAACTGATAAATAAGGCTATATGTAGTAGAGGAATTTGAACATGTTTTCTATTTCTTATCTTAGCGTTGTAATTCTTTGACTTCCCAACACATTTTCTTTTGACTAGACTCCAGTAAACAAAATTATAACCCTGCAAAATATTCTTCCTTTTTAGCTTTTATGGGAGCGCATCCGTTGTTTGCAGCTCCACACATTTTCAAGTTAGTAAAAACAACACTTACTCTAATGTAATAATCTTAGAAATTGCATTTATTTAAGCAGTTAATGACTCTTGCTACAGTAAGTTTTTTATTAGCTTGTTTTTTTCGCTTCTCTCTATTTTTGAGTCTCCTCTATTGTGCAAGGAATAACGAAGTTCAGAGTCATTACAGAAGTTTTTGCCTCATTTGCAAGCAGCATCAGTTCCCTAAGCCTCCAATTCTGTGATGACTTTTCGCCATACCTACTTTTCCATGATACTGTCCTAGACACATCCAACGCACATACACACACACACGAAATATAAGTTCATGCAAAAGCACCTGATTTGCAGTTCTCTGAGAAATGATTACAGCCTACACCGTTCAACAACTTTGCACAACCTTTGCCCCATACTTCTATCCCTATATTATTACACTGCAAATAGAATTTTTTCTTTTTAGTTTTTGTTATTCAAAATCACTTTAACTGAAATACGTCACAGATTTCTCGTGTCTCATGCAAATATATGGTTATATATGGTGACTCTCCTTTTGAGTCTTATTCTTAAATTTGATACTGGTAGGCTGTAAATTACTCATGTGACAGTTAGCATTTTTGTTACTGTTTCTGATGTCTGTAATGCAATTGGTTTGAAAGGACATTTATCACCATTAGGCAAAGCATGGAAATGAATTACAGCAAATTCAAACCTAGATGGATGTTTAACCGTGAGTAAGTTTGTGAAGAAGTACAAGTCAACTGACTATGGCTGCTCTGCCATAGATTTCTCACAATTTCTCACAATTCCACTGAGCTATCTGAAGAAGGATAGAGAGGGATGGAGGTTAAGCAGTTAGCTTTTATGCAATCAGGAAAATATTTTGCAGCTAGACTCTTCTGGGAAACCCTAGCACAGCTAATGTAGTAACTGTGATTGGAGTGAAGAACTGGGAAATTTATCTGGCTCTACTAAATATTATATTTGAGGAGAAGTGATAGACCTTTATGTTTTACTATCAAAATGAGTCCCAACCAGTTTTCAGATTATGACTTTCCCTTCCCTTCCCTTCCCTTCCCTTCCCTTCCCTTCCCTTCCCTTCCCTTCCCTTCCCTTCCCTTCCCTTCCCTTCCCTTCCCTTCCCTTCCCTTCCCTTCCCTTCCCTTCCCTTCCCTTCCCTTCCCTTCCCTTCCCTTCCCTTCCCTTCCCTTCCCTTCCCTTCCCTTCCCTTCCCTTCCCTTCCCTTCCCTTCCCTTCCCTTCCCTTCCCTTCCCTTCCCTTCCCTTCCTTCTCTTCTTTCCCTTCCCTCTATTTTAATACAGATCAACCTCCTAGTTCCCATCCCCTGGAAATGGAATACAAACAGCTTTTCTCTACATGGTTAATAAAAGTCTCAGCAATAACATGACATAACTTTATACCTTCTAGGCAGGTATAGCTTTAATTGCACCTTTTCTGTATAAAATCTCACATACTTTAGAACATTCTGACAGTCCAGAATGGGTATTCTTCATGAAATCCTCCAAGCCATTTGGATTATCTGTCTTTCATGAATGTTTCTTCATTCCTCTGTGTCTTTATAAGTCTAGGAGAAGCTGGGGTGGACTGCACAAGATAAATATGAAAATTTAGGCTTTTAGGGGGGCTTCTTTAGTTTCTGGATACAAAAGTGGGCATTCCTTTTTGAAGTAGGTAAGGAACAGTAGGCATAATAAGAAATCAAAGTGATTTTTTGGTGACTGTAGCTAGGAACTTTATAAATATATCTATTGTTGAAAAATATAATGTGGGATGCAGTGCAAGGTCACCCACTTTAAGCTATGCTGTATTTTCTTGTTATACAAAGAACAGGAAGGTTGTGAATCAGAGACAAAGCGTTTCCTGAATTGACCTCACCGCTGGTGCCAGTAATAGAACTGTCTTTATTAAACCTCTAGTGTCATGACTCTTAACATACTCATCTGGGCCATGTCTTTTTAAGCACTTATGCCATTTGCATTGCAGAGGCTGGACATGTGAAAAAAAATCCTTTGACAATGCAGCCACCATTTCTTTAAAACTCTGCTACCCAAGTCCGCCTAAGAAGTTAAACAAAGTGTGTTTTAACAACCTCCCCCTGTGTTCAGATCAAACACTATAAGCTGATACGCTGGACTCAAATGCAAATCGTCCCTGAGTACCTGCTGTGATAGAAGCATCTGAAATGGAAGAGGAAAAGGAAGCATCTGACTGCCTGAGAAAAAGGCAGCTTTTACTGCTCCAAGGAACGGTGTACCACCTGCACAGCCTGCTCCTTCCAAGTGCTGACAAGAAGGACCATCTCCTTGAAATGCAGAGGAAATTGTTTCACTTGATGAGAGAAATACGTCTTTTTGGTGGATTATATACCCTGAGGAGAGCTGGTATTTGGGATATGAGGTGTTCACAACGAAGCAGTACAATCCAATGCCTCAATCAGTGTGGACTGGTGAATAAAGCAATTGATAAGCCAAATTTCAACGGCTTGTTCAATACAAAGCATTAGTATTTAATTATTTATGTGATAGTTGTGAACATTTCCATTATTCCTTCTTGGAGACACAGAGCAAATATGTTTATACAGTCATGCAGTTAAAAAAAAACACAAATCCATCTACAGCTAATCAGAACTAACTGGGAGAGATATCATCCATCCTGGTGCCATTAAAGTGTTGCCGTTAACCAAAATAATAACACATGAGAGAAATACATATTGAAATTTCCCCTGGCATAGAAGACAAAATTAGAATCTCCTGATATTTCAAATTTACAAAGCAGAATTTTTGTTTGTTTTTTTAAATTATTTTAAAGGCACTATACTGAAGGCTTTCTCTCACTTCCTCTTCTGCTCTAATTCCTTTTCCTTCTCCCTCTCCCCATCTCTTTTAATGTCCATGTATGAGAAAATGTTCTTGTCCTGTGCAGTTTGAGCAATGTCACAAGACAGCCTGAGCAGGCAGGAGCAGGCAGGGCATCATTTCCTCCATTCCTGGTAGCAGCTAAAGCTTAATCAACCTAGCACACTGTGAAACTTCGCTTTGCTTTAGTGTGGGTTTCCATATATTCCTGCAATGACAACAAATACAACGCTTAAATTTCTTTTTCTGGTCTGAACATTTGGGCTGGCTTCCTAGGTATTACAATCACAGAAGCTCATTCAGTAATTTATGAGCAGAATCTATAGCTACTTCAGATGCTTTCAGTGTCACCACATAATGGTATGTGTTTGACCAACTATAAAGATGAGTTTCAGTGCCTGGGATTAGGGAATTCACAGGGATGTTTACAAATACCTGATTTTCAGTCAGCTACCTAACGATATGCTCAGGAGTATTTTGTGCGATCCTACAATCTTTCAGATAACTTGAGCTTTATTTATGGGAGGTAAATCTTGTCTTATTGGATATACTTTCAAACAGCTTGTTATTTTTCTTAAAGAAAATTCAACTCGGTGCTTCTGATATTCTTTTCTAGTACATTCTGTGTTGATATTGAGACAGCAGTTTCTATTGCTTGTTGACATTGATAGGTTTGTTTGTCCCTGAATCATCTTTCTTTAACACTCACAGTGCAACTATAGGCAGAATTTTTTCAGTATTTAGTCAAAATAAAACAACAGTGGAAGACTGAACTTAAAAAAAAAAAGTCATAAGATTTTATTAAAATAAAGGACAAACATAAGATCATACAATCATGGAATCACCAAGGTTGGAAAAGACCTCCAAGATCATCCAGTCCAACCGTCCACCTACAACCACTATTTCCCCACTAAACCATGTCCCTTAGTACCACATCTGAATGTTTCTTAAATACCTCCATGGATTGTGACTCAACCACCTCCATGGGCAGCCCATTTCAAAGCCTGACCACACTATCAGAGAAGAAATTTTTCCTAATACCCAACCTGAACCTCCCTTGGTGCAACTTGGTTGCTCTGTTATTGGTCATTATTTGATCTGGTGGGGGGCAGCCAGCCCATGGCAGGAGGGGGGTGATCTTCAAGGTCCCTTCCAACCAAGCCATTCTGTGATTTTGAAACACTGTATTCTGTTTTGGGACAAGTTATAACTGACAAAACCATATCCTTGCAAAGAGAACTCTTCACAAGAATAGATTTCCATTTATTTATTTAGATAAAAGGAGTTAAAGGGGAAGATATTATATACGGTTACAATACGTTATACAAAATGTATTCCTGGTACTATAGAGAAAGGACTAGGCATTAGGGAACAATGGACAATAGGAAGGTAAGATACAAAAACACCATTTCTTTTTCAATTAATGGCATTATATCTAATTTCTTCATCGTCTGTTAGATTTCAGTCATTTTTATGGTTTAATCTCTCTCCCTATAGTAAATAATAGATGATAATATAGAATTAGGATATCTGAAAAAAAAAGCAAAAGACTCTTAGACTTATTATTTAGAATGTGCTGATAAGAGAAAAACAACTTGTTTTTTGACAACACAAGTTGAAAGGCTTCAGCTTTTGGTATGTATGAGTATATAGATATTCTCACAGGGAAAGAGAATTAGCAGTTAAAAAACTGTTCAAACAAACCATCATGAGCTTATCATTAAATGCACTCTCCTCAGCAAGGTCATTTTTATTTTCAGAAAATAAATCATGTCCTTTGAAGAATACTCGTTAATATCCAATATTGGTAAAAGTGTTAAGCAAGTTTTGATGTGTTTGGAGCTACATGTTTGGATACAACACATGTCTTTCTACAGTTTGTATGACCTTAATACACTGATAAAGTTTAAAGAAATTCCAGAATCACTGTGGATGACTTTCATACATCATGTAGTTCATCCTGTAATTATCAGAGGATGAAAGATAACTCTTTGTTTTAGTATTGAGCACCTTTGTAAATTACACCTTTGAAACTGAAGAACCTGTGCTGGCCTTTTTGGCCTTTTCAGACTAATTATGGTGTTTTTCTTCCCCCCTTAGGATTTGAGGTGTGACAGCATAAGGTAAAAATGGAGATAGATTTGGAAGTGCATTGGGGCTTCAAGGCAGATAACGGCTGGAAGAGCTGACACATCAAATCCTCTGATCACAGAAGTCTGAATCCTAGCATGTCCTTACTGATAAATAGGAATCTTGTTTGGTGTTCTGTCATAGAAGACTGTGAAAAAACCCACGGTGGTTCTCTATAGCAGCAAACCTCTCTTGTCACATGTAGCATTGTAGGACTATGCATTAAAGTGGTATTAGACGAGCTCATTAGGACTGCATTCAACCACCAGAACCTGCAGTGCAGAAGCAGCTGAATGTGCCAGTGTATGAGCATTGTGGTTGAGTGAATTACACATGATTTTGCTGGGAATAAAATAAAGTCAGAAATGCTTCCATCAGTAAAACCTTCATCAACAAAAATTATCTCCTTCTGAGATACTGTACTTAGGCTAGGGAAACCTGATTCATTAATTTTGAAGGATTTTCTTTCTTCCTGCCCATGGGCTGCTGTCTGAACTCAGAAACATGGTAACCAGAAAGCAGCACTCAGATATCTTCCTGCATATGCTCATCACTATAGGTTCAAATTTTGCTCACTCATGACAACATTAGGTTTAGTAGTGTTCTCATTAATACCAAAGTCTTTCTTCCCACCTTAGATATTCCATGAGCCAGAGATAGCTCATTTTTCATCCCATCTAAATTGATAAGACTTTATTTCTATTATTCATGGCTGGACCTAATCAGCACCAATGTTTCTGGATTAATATATTTATATTGGGAAACAGAGGACTTTTCCATATATGTTTCAGCTTTAAAAGTTGATTACGCATTTGCTTGCACTGCCTTTAGATTCCCAGTGATATATTAAACATATTTTGGGTGTTTCATTGTGTAGATTAATTCTAAAGGCTTTTATTTTTGAGATCAATTTCAGTGTTTGCTTTTACTAGAGTCCACTAGGTTTTATTTTTAAGATCCAGAGTCCCTAAGGTTGCATTGGTCATTCTCACCAAGAAAGTACATCTGTTGCTACTTCTAGAAAGAATATATTAAGATGAAATCCTAATAGGAACTGGTGAGTTTACCTAGCTATATTCTTTCTCACCAGTTCCTATTAGGATTTCATCTTAATATATGTGAACACTGTGTTGCATCTGAATTAGAATGACTTTTAGTCTCTTGATAAAAAACAACATAAGACCAAGCTCTGCTTAATAGATCATGATAATGCTGAATAATTCTCTTTTATTTTCATTCATTTTTCACATAATTTGTAGTATGTTTTTTATAAAGGGAAAATATAAATTGAGCCATCAGGGGTCAGAGACAAGAATGTTAGACAGAAGGAGCTTTTAGAAGGAGCAAACTAGAGAGTTACAATGGGAAACCAGAAGCATGAAAGAGGTAGTTGGGCTGTAGAAATGAAGGAAAACCCTTGAAGGCCCTGGGAAATTCCTGAAGGGATGAGACTGACTGCTTCAGTGTAGAAGTGATAGAATTTGGGACAGGAGTGGACAGACAGAAAGCAACGCAGGTACTCATTTTGAACATCTATCTCACATTTTCCATTTTTGTTGACTTTTGCTTATTTTAAACAGAGGGGTTTTAAATTAATTTTAAAATATTTCTTCATGTATTTACTTATTCATGTATTAAATCTTTATCTGGCAAGTAGTAGGAAGACTTCTGGTCTTTTTGGATAGTTCATGTGAAAGAGAGATAAAAGCAAATCCACTGTAAAGTCCTGTTCAGCCTGGGGTCTCATCACACTCAGCTAATGCCTTTTGAAGGGCTGCCTTTTCTCCATCTAGCCTGGGTACATGGCAACTCCTTTGTTGCTTCCTGAAAATGTGGTACCTTTAAGTTTCAGAATGAATTTTAACATTGCAAGAATTCAGTTTTATTGTAAAGTGTGTCTATCATCACTTTCTGAATTTAAACAATATCTTAGTATATATTGTGATATCTGGACTGATATGGCCTTCTTAATGCTGAAATAATAAATAGCACAAATTCCTTTCATAGGAAAAGTAATTAAAAGATATATAAACACAGTTAAACTACCTCCAAGATTTTTGTTTTTAAAGTAGCACCAAGCTATTTTTCATAACACAACAAAAAGGGGAATTTTCAAGGACCTGACAGTAGTCTTGTTATTTAAATTCATCACATTTTATGCATATCTGTCTCCTGGGCTCCAGAAAACAAGCCAGATTTTCACCAAAAATATTGTTGGCAGCAAGATTTTATTTTGGTTTTACGTTCTATATTAGCTCCTAATCACTTTCTAAGCTCAGTTTGTCTAATCAGTTGATAAATATTGGCTCTTTAGTAGCTAATTTTCATCCATTTGAGGAAGGTATTGAAAATAACTGCAGCTCAGAAAGCACGTATTAGAACTCTTTCCCCTTTTCTACACTCGTGTTACTTTCCAATACTTATTATGGAAAACTTTATTGCTGGCCAGCAAGCTCTGTGAACACTTATTGCATTAAATAATTTTTAGAGAGCATCCCTATCCTTTTGCTCTCTTCCTGCATGAACTGTAAATATCCTTAGCAGAGCTGAAGCTCTCTGCATCCCCTGTTTTACCTAAGCATTTATATTTTTACAGCAACTTGTCTGCTTTTACAACATACTTTTCATTTTTATAACTTCAGCTTCAAGCTATCTGGTTTCACAGACAATTCCCAGGGTTTTGCTGACCAGTCTTCATTGCAAATAATCATTCTTTTTCATGAACTCATTTGGAAAGAATTTCTTGCCGTCTACACATTTTTCCTTGGACATAATTTCAATTAATAAAGTAATGTCTCAGAATTTTTTTGTAGACAGCCAGATTTGATACTCTGAAGCACAGCGAATAGGACTTTGCTTCAGGAGCAGCCCACTGGGTTCTTTTGATTTATCCCATAACATTACATTCCTAAGGAACCTGCTTTAGCAGGGGGTTGGACTAGATGATCTCCAGGGGTCTCTTCCATCCCCTGTTTCTGTGATTACAGTCTGTCTGGAAAAAGGTTTGGGTTATTTTGTTTGCTTTGTGGGTTTTTGTTTTTTTTTTAATTTTTTTTTCTCCCTGTTATTTTTTTTTGTTTATTTCCTTTTTTTTTTCATAGCTGCATAATAATTCAAAGGAGAAAAGAAGATAAACCTGTTATCATACCATGTGTAGGAAGTGAGGTAAAAGTTCTGCCCTGGAGGTTTGCTTATTTAATATCAAAAGTGTCTAAAGAGCCTGGGTTGAGAATTCCTACAAAATCTCTTCCCTTCTACTTCTCAAGAGATAAGGGAAAGCAAACTGAACAAATGTCTGGTGAATATAGGATCAGATTGACCAGACAGTCTGTTCCATCTCCATCTTGGGTGGATTTTACATCTTACCTAAAACACAGTGTCTTTGCATTAGTGATAAAGTAATAAAGGAAAAAAAAACACCAACAAAAACGAAACACTTCAGAGGCAGCATTTCTGTGTACCAGACTTTCATTTGTTTAGAAGCTTTGTCATCAGCAGATGCTTTGAAGTGCCTCTGTTTCTTGGTAGGCAATCTCTAAAGCTCAGATAAATCGATCAGGATTTCTTCCTTCGTAGTTAGTCCACTTAGGTGACTATGCGATACAGGTATAAATTAGCTTTTGCTTTAGAAAATTAAGAAGCTTTGTACTGTGATTATTGGAGATTTTTTCTTTTTTTAAAATAATGGAACTGCTTTTTAAAATGCACTTGCTGTGTTTTGTGCTGTCCTTTCATATCTGCATTTCTAAGCATGCAGTCTCGAAGCTCTCTTGATTCTGAGTTCATGAATGGGTATTTAGGACCAGAGCACCTGTCAGCCATGTGGTGTTGTGGAGCCCTGCTGTTAGAATTGCTTTTGCCTCCTGCTTTGAAGTGTGTATCTTTTAGCATCACTAAGCACATACACTGTTTATCTTCACGACACTTGAAAGAAATTTACCATCTGAGAAACATACCTCCATTTCCAATTGTGAGACTCCTATTTCAGGATTATCATCAGAAGGAGACATATTTCTGGAAAAAAAATTAAAATAAAAAAACAAGAAGCTTTTTCTAAATGCCTTCTACCATCTCAGATGCTCCAAGCATGGCCAATGTGCAATTTACAGTCATAAAGCAAGTTGTTCCAGAAGATAATTTGCTTCCCAGAGCCTGGCCACACTTACCATAGCTCTGTGTTTGAACATGCCTATTTTTCACAACTGGAATACAGAGCAAATTTGCAACTTAAAAAAAAAAAATCTATCTAAAGAAAATGGAAAATGAGTTAAAATTTGAAAGGGCCCGAAATTGGAAAAAGTGACATGTTGTGTCCAACATCTTGGGATGTAACTGAGATTGTGCTTATGGTCTCAAGCTTTTTCTGGTTGTTTTTTGTTATTGTGGCAAGGTTTCAGCAAGCAAGGCTTACAGTACAGTCAAACTTACACGGTGAGAAGGTACATTATGAGTATGTTTTCATAGATAACATATTATTTAAAGCATTTTGATTAAATGCAATAGCATAAAAATTACAAATAACCACTCAGCATTGGTTACGTCTTATATGACCTGAAAAGATAGCATGGTGTAGAGGCTGGTTGTACACACTTCAAGCATGCCTTGCCATTTCACATCCAAAGGGACATCTATACTGTCCAAAACTTTGTTCAAAATTAGGCAAGACTCGAAAGTCTAAAGCCATTTTCTTTTTTAAAATCACTGGTGCATTGTTTTAATGCACAACAAATTTCATTAAGGCATTCAAGTCTGATACAATTTTGGCATTTGAATGGATCTA
Organism: Chrysolophus pictus; assembly: GCA_037305975.1. Taxonomy (NCBI): domain Eukaryota; kingdom Metazoa; phylum Chordata; class Aves; order Galliformes; family Phasianidae; genus Chrysolophus; species Chrysolophus pictus. The sequence continues at coordinate 2,231,723 of CM074583.1, read as the reverse complement.
GAGTTTAATAAGAATAAAGAATAACTAAGAGTAACTAAATCATTTCAAAAAATACAAATGTTTTTATTTTTAAGCCCTAATGAGAATAGTTAGCCAATTTTGTTATAACTAGTTTACAAAAAAATGCAAATTTTATAACGTCATGGGTAAGATGTCATCTTATGAAATAGAATAATAAGAGATAATAAAGGACAAATTAAAGACAGGCACAACCAAAGTAATGCTTGAGTGGGGTTTGAATCACTGCCTTCAGTGTAGCTGTCTGAAGAAACTCATCTCCCCATCAGAGACCAACCAGCAGTCAGTCCAATTTCACAAAAAAGCTGATGGTGCTGTTAACGAGAAATTCTATTTTCCCTGTTTACCACATGTCAAAAATAAAAACAGCACTATCGATTAACAGTCCTTCAGACTCAAATGCCCACACAAGTGTTGCTACTATCTTTTCACCTTTGATGATGAGCTGGGAAATCAATCTTGTCAGTGCTCCTTTGGTGGTATTGGTCACAGAAGTTACTATGATTTAAGGAATCAAGGCGAGCTACGCTTGCAAGAACAACCTTTTCAAAACGTAAAGCTACGGTATGTATACCATAGATAAGTTTCTGTTAGATAATAAAGTGGACTAGGTTTTCATATAACAAAAATTACCAAATAAAGCTAACAAATATAAGTTATCAGTGCTGAAGCAGCAACCACGGAGAGGCTGGCTTGCAACTGCAAAACCCAGGAGATTAGCATTGCAGGTTTTAGCTGATCTATGCATCTTATTCTGCTGCAAGTTGTCACAGCAGATGCTTTCACCATCAGCCCTGATACATTAGGCAAGTAGTGTGAACTTCAGAACTTAAAAGGAAACAATTTTGTACCCGTATTTTACCAAAGCAGCAATGGCATATGCAGAATTTATTTCCTTCAATCTTATGTACTTTCTGGTAGCCGAATATCTAATTTTAATGAGTTTGAGAATCTGTTATTATAAACATAGCAAATGGACAGAAAGAAATGAATTACCAGGACATAAATCTATAACATTCACACATGGTTCGTAATAACAGAAGAGTGGCAAGACTGATTTATTACTTGCTAGGGTATCTATTCCTGTACATGAGGGTTTTTTTCTTTTTAAATTATAGTACATAGAAAAATTTAATTCAATTTATGAAAACGAGAAAACTATTTTCTGTTTTCTATTCTGCTAATACAAAAGTTTTTCATTTTCTCATAAATTTAGGAATGAGCATAACATTCATCAAAGTCCACAGAACAATGTCAGACATATAGCTTATTTTAAATCTCATATTTCACCAACAGAAAGTATATTACGTGTTAGAGAAGGCAAGAAGTCTGAGCTTTATTTAAAGAAATAATCTTATGTAAATATCCCAAATCTTCATGCTGACAAAATGTGTTAAATCCACTTAGATGTTAAAATGATAGATATAATACTTGCATAATGGGTTGCAGTGTTTCAGAGAAGTCTCCTTGAGATAAATTTCTGAACTTCTATGTCAGTTGTCTTCTAAACTCTTCCGAAAAGCAAGAAAAACATCAGTGATGTTGCAATGCCATATTTAAGTAAACATATCTAAGAGGGAAGAGGAAACTTTTAAAAATGTAAGATTTTTATTCTAGTTGTTGTGCTGTTGACATTGTTTTCTAGCTATGGCAACACATTGCTTGCCAGCCAAGAGCTAGAAAGCGTAAGTATCATGAAAAAAATTGCTAAGATTTGCAATTGTCCTTATTGAATAGCTGGAAATGGAATGGACTGCCCAGAGAAGTGGTTGCATCACCTGGCAAGGTTCAAGAAACGTTTTGATGCGGTACTAAGGGATGTGGTTTAGTGGAGAAATACTGGTGGTAGGTGAGTGGTTGGACTGGAGAATCTTGGAAGTCTTTTCCAAGCTTAATGATTCTATGATTCTGTGAAATCACTGTTGGGGCATCAACTCTGTTTTCCTGGGTAGAGTTGGGTCTTGATTCACTGTTCTGCTACAGGCTTTTGCAGGCTGTATGTACGTGTGCAGTAGCTAAAGTATGTATAGCACACTTTCAAATGGAAGTGGAAAAGCCACAAACTGAGAAAACACAGATCTCTGAAGTTACCTGATAGTAATGCTTCAGCAGGGTTTGAATCACTCTGGTATATGACCACACTTACCGTAGTGGTAGAGAACATGGGACCAGAATGGACACAGTGAAATGTTGTGTGTGGCAAATGTTCAAAAGTTGCAGCATGTGGAAAAATAAATAAAAAAAATAATGTGGCACTCCGGCATCTTCTTACCATCAGTCAATCAATCAATCAATCAAACATAAATCTTCCAACACGCAGAGCATTATTAACATTCTTTCTTTCAGTCTCAAGCCTGATTCTGATGTGGAGAAGGAAAAGACTTGCAAGGAAATATTTCTAATCCTACTACAATCACTTTTCTATCAGACTACCCAAAAAATATTTCAGAAAAAGGTTTCAGAAATGGATTTCTCCTTTCATAATGGGTTTTCATTCACTGACGCTTTATTGATTTCAGGCCTTCCAGTAATTTGAATGATTTTTGCAATGGACCAATATGAAATCTCACTCCAAACAGCAATTTTATTTTACTCAGGAAAGAGAAGTCTAATTGGCAGTTAGATCAGCTTTCAAAGTCTAAAGTAAAGTAAGACCCGTTAAGGTTTAGGTTCTCAGAGAGCGCTCAGCTTTGATTTATTGTTCCAAGTTAAACCACAACCCAGAGTTAGGTAATTTTGCTACTTCCAGAATTTGCAGCTTTACTTTGGTGTCAATGCTCTTGTTCTCACAGAAGGGATCTTTCTGCTGAGCCAAGGGCATAAATCAGACTTTAAATTCAGAGCATTCTCAGGGCTACCTGCGCTCCTAAAAAGATTTATTAGCTCTTAGCACCACTAGATAGTTAGCCAAACTGCTTTGGCAGAGTTACTTGAGGAAATGGAGCTCTGACGGACAGCTTGCATGGAAGAAAAATAATGGAACGTTTGATAAGTCTAGGTAGGCTAATTACATTTAACAGATGAAGCAACAGCTTTGCAAATGATGAGAAGGGTGTGTTAGCTCATATCTAGAGGGAATGCAATTTAGAAATTTCTGGGAAATGAGAGTTTCTGCAGTATCTATCCTATTGTGGCCAATAGGAGATAAGGGTGATTTCCTGAAAAAGCAGAAGATGGGAATTAGAATCCAGCCGGTAGTTTCCCTTGAATCCATTTATATATATGTTCTTATTTACTGTTACCTGTTTCCTTTAATTTAATCTCTTAAAATGTCATTTATCCTACACCAAAAAGTGCTAGTGAGTAAGGCTCTTAAGGGATCTTTTAATCTCAGGGAAAAAGACATTCTTCAGAGAGAGGTTGGAAAAAGGTTTGCACAGAGAGAGATGATGAACAATGGAAGAAAACCATGTGGGCTGCTAACTGTGGAATCGATGTGGAAACAAGGAGAACAGTTTAATTGATCTATAGCATTTATTACTTAATAATAACTGGTTAAGTTTTTGACCAAAGTGCAGAGAGTACAACTCTGAGACCTGCATAAAAAAAAAATCCATGTTTTGAGAAGGAGCATTTATCCTTAATCTGTATGAATATGAATGTGATGTCTATGTGCTAAAAATGATATTTTAGCCTGAGACAAATGGGTTAGCTAGCATGTTAGTCTAGTTTTCAGTGCAAGCAAACAGCTCACAGATTTTCTACCATTCAAGCCCATTGGCATTTCTAGATTTTGATATCCTTTCGTTAAGGAAAAGCTCCTGTCTCTCAGTGAGAAGCTAGACCATTTATTTGCAAACCTTTTATCCTGAAGCAAGACGTCAAAAATAAAAGTGGATTCATATCCAGATTTCTATAACTGTGCTGCTTTAGTCGTGCTGCATCTTGTGCATGACACTGCTGTCAGCATTTGCATCACTATAGAACCCATGCTTCCTACAGCAGAACAAACGCAGTCTTCAGTGTGCATAGCAGCTGAAAATGGCAATGGGGAAAGGGAGCTGGAAAAAGACTTATTTATCACCCTGCTTATTAGATAGTTGCAGTGGAGCACAGAGGTATTTATCAGAGGTCATATAAGAGGCCCCCATGTGGGCTAAAAGCTTAGGTTGTGTAGGACACGTGCCTCCCTTTCTTCAGTCCAACAAAGAAAATGAAAACCTGTAAACTCATGGCAGAAACAGCTGGACAGAGGATCATCTCTAAGCATCATGCATATTTTGCCATAAAAGCAGTTTCATTCCAAGGACAGGTTTGCATCATTGCTTACTAGGAATGTTTCTTATATGAACATTTGGGTATTGTTTTGTCTCATTGGGTGTTTGAGAAAAAAGGGGTAGAGCAAGAGTAAATGGAAATAAATTTTTATGTATAGGAATGCTGGCTAAGCCTGAGTTCAGAGAGAACTGCTGAATAAAAGTCAGATACTGCAAACTCCATGCAACCGGTTCATTACCAACGCAGAGATTAAACAATATCTTTTCATCACAATACCAGTTCAAAAGCAAACAGAAATCTGAGCTAAAGTAGAACTAAAATAAGGAGCTCAAGCCTTCAGGTAAGCAGCGGGAAAGAGGCATAACTTGATCAGCAAATAAAGTCAAGATAAAAGAGGGAAATCATTATTTTTCTATCATTTCTGCTTCATCAAAAGTGACAGTTCCCAAGGATAATGAGGGATAGACAGGCTTTCCTAATAGTCCTGGATGATGCACCTGAAAAGGCCAGCAGAAAACGAGTCATGGTGCTTTGTCACATAGTTGGAGCTTACAGCATGAATCCACAAGGTCACAAAATAATTTGGGAAAACTGTTTATAAACAACATTTTGGGACACAATTCATCTTGAAAACACAAACATTGATGCAACTAATTTCCGAAACACTAATGACAACCTCAAAACTGACATGGAAAGGTGTTAATTTTCATTGAAAGCTTCTGAGAAGTAATAGATATCATTATTTCCATTTCAGCACCAATTTTAGACTAAGATTGGACCATTAAAGAACTGCAAGATATAAAACAGTTTAAAAAAGCCTGCATCTGTTTTAGCTTTCTGTTAGAGCTGGAGATCTGGGACAAAATCATGCAGGAATAAATCATGACGCTAGGCTAGGATGGCTTTGAAGTTACCTGTGCCATAGTATAGATATATATTTATGTGCTATAAGTAAATATTTGTAGATCCATAACTATAGATGGGTTTTCTTGTGCTAATGTATTTTATAACTAATCCTGGTAATACAACACGCAGAAAACCTGTTGTTGTGGGTTTTGATTTCCTTGTTTGTTTATTTTTCTGTGTGCAATCCAATAAATGTTTGCTTTTTAGAGTTAGATTTTGGTATCTTAAAATAACAAATAATTACCTGGGCATTTCTCTGGTGCTGTCTATAAATGTAGGTGGTATTTAAATCAAGACTCCACAGAAACACTCCCACTCCTTGCTCAATCCTGTCCACCTCAGATGAAAGGATGGAACTAAATACCCCTGTGAGGTATTTAATGCACCTGGCACTGCTGGTGCATTAAATAAATACGGTCCATTGCAGCACCTATTGCCCTTCTCTTTCTGCCTTTTTCCTCCATCAGTGCAATACAGAAGCTGCAGGCTGAATCTGCGTCCCTTCTGTCCCTGCAGCTTCTGCAGCACAGGTAAATACTTTTCTACTGGTAAAGCCAGGCTGGTAGACCAAAGCATCATCATTTGCAATGGTCTCTGAGAGCAATAAGTGCACAGCTTCTTCTGGCCCTAGGAGAACAGTGCCACATGAATGGGACTGCCAAGAATACAGCTTCTGTCATGAACAGGAGAAAAATGAAGTCTACATCAAAATGAGCCGGGACTTGAAATGGAAGTCAATTTGCCTTACTGTGGCTTGGAACAGAAGCAGAAGCAAATCAACAGAATTGATTCTTTTTAGAACTTTTATGAACTGTAGACAAAAAGATTTTTCATTTGTACCAAAGTTCTCTGCCAGTTCTTCCATTTGTTCACAGCCTGTCCACGTGACAAAGAAATCTGTATTACTCATAGCAAAATTCTCTTTTTCTTTCTTTCCTTTTTTTTTTTTTTTTTTTTTGGCTAAATTTAAAATAATACTGCTATCAAAAAATTTCTACAAAAGTAATAAAACAATAATGAAAACAATAAAAAATAGTAAATAATAACATTGGTTAAAGTGACGTTTCTCATAATCTGAAACACGCCATATTTTTTCATGGAGTGGAAAAAAAAAATTAGTAACAATAGTACCTTACAGTGGTCAGCAGTGAAAAACTTGCCCCTTCCTGAAATGCATCTCATCTCCTTAATTGGATGCTTTATGAACCTAATTTAGACTCAGCTGTGAAATATATGTACTAGCATTTGTTTCTGCAGTAGACATGGATGCGTGTTGAATGGGATCACGATTGCATAAGACTTCATCAGAAGTGAGGAAGATCAGTGCATGTCTTTGTGATGGAAAATGATCCTGGTTTACACTGCAAACAAATTGAAATTATTGATATCATATAAAAAGCAATAGATCACTAGTTGGAAACCTCTGCTTTTCTTTTTTTTTTTTTTTTCCCAATAACATATTTACTAATATCTGGAACGATTTTAAACCTGCTATTATAACACTTAAATGGAATTCTTTCCATGTGGAAGTAATTCATTGGCTTTAGAACATATCCCTTGGTATCTTAGGATTGGCTTTAATGTACTGGGCCCTTGAGGTTGCCAGCTGCAGCCATGATGTTATACTACTGTGGATAGTGGAGTCAGTTGCAGAAGAAATATTTTCAGTGTTTATTTCCATTGTTATCCTCTTGACTGGGAAGGAAACAGTGATGAAATACTCCACTGAAATACTTGGAATTTGCTTGGTTCTCAGACGTGATTAGTACTCAGCTGCTTATAGTCTGTTCACAAATTCTGCATTTGGGAGGAAAGCAGCTGAGAGTGGCTGCTCCAACTGAGGATGCTTATGAATGGACTTACAGATATGTTTCTCCCACTCTCCATCTTTGCTTTCTGAACATGCACATGACTACACCATAATTATGCTCTAGTTATGTTCTAAGACTGAGTAGTAAAAAAATCAATGCTGTGTCAAGTGGAACCTGATTACTGACTGACCAAAGTGTTCCTTAGACAGTGAGAACTCTATGGACAAAATTTGATATATCTTCACAACTCTTGAGAATATCCTAAGTTTGGAGACCATCAGCATATTGAAAATACCAGTTAGACATGTTTTATGCCAGGTGGACCTTTCAGATTTGAGAAATATCCAAACGATAATGAATTGGAGGCAGAAGACTATCACTTCATTCACTCAAGGGACGAAGAATTGCTGATATGATGGAAGAGGATTATTTTTTATACAACAATTCTATCTTGCCTTCTCTGCTCGAGGAGACTTTCTGAAAGCTTGGGAAACAGATTAAGTGAAAGCTAAAGGAGTTTATTTTATTATACTTGCATTATTTTGTAGATTTGGAAACACTGATCTGACATACCTTTATCTGCTGACAATCCAGTAAAAATTCACTGTGCTGCAATTTCAGTGCTCAATTATTGTAATCAGTTTATGCTTGGTGATTGGTGAGGCCAATCCAGGTGCAACCAGCTTCGTTCATTGCGTCACTCACTGGCTCAGCTACAGCCACTAGTGAGCCCTTTTCTGAGCCATCTGTAACTGGCTCTTATCTCACATGGGGCAACTTCTGGCATCCTCACAGAGGCCACATATGTGGACTCCCTTCTACAAAAGCCTTGCCTAAAATGAAGTGTGTCTATTTCACATTACTTTGTCAGATCTTTCAGGTGAGAATTTAACCACAAATTCATTCTAAAAGCAATTAAAAAAAAAAATCCTTGAAAACCAAAAGTGCTTTCAAGAGTAGCAAATCTTTCTCCATTAAGCCATGTCAACTTTTATCTAAAATGTATTTCTGATTTTGTCACTTTCCATTTTTGTCCTAGTGTTACTGAATTAACCTTCTATACACATTATGATCTCAAAATCAAACAGCTCTTAAGACCTTGAAGGTGAAACTGAAAAATGGCATATGTCTTTAGAGAATGAGGTAATTGAATGAAGTGATTGCTTTTTTAAAGTTGGGCATAGCTGGCAACCGTGTCATTTTTATTGTGGAAACATCTATAGTGGAAAATAAATTGTTCCTTCATTGGTAAGTTCTCATGTTTAGGACATTCACCAATACTTAGAATTAACCTAGCAGCTGCTAGTACTGTTTTGGGGTTTTGGTTTTTTTGTTTTGTTTTGTTTTTGTTTTTGTTTTTTGCTTTTTTTTTGTGTCTTGTGCTTAAATTTTTGACTGAGTATAAAAATGGAAAATTAGTCCCTGACGTTCTGCCATATCTTCCAACATTCCCTCTGCAGCTACCATTTGCTACAACTGCCTTAAGGAATGACCGTCTAAATCTCTTACTGATTTAAAAGCAAATGTTCTGTTTGTGATAGAAATTCAAAATGTGCCCATTACTTTTCTATCTCTGAGTCTTTAATGAAGTCATCTTCGTGTTACTTTGTCAATTAAGGTACTATTTGGAAGGCCTTATAAGGGAGCTGGCAAGAGTTGACTGCCTGTACCTCACCCGATATAAATGAATATTGCTACAAACAAACAAAAAAAAGAACTTCAGCCCTCAGCTAAAGACAGTTTGGGAAGATCAGTTGCTTTGTTTTATTTTTCTTTGTATTTGAAGTTTGGATAGCCATGAACTGCCGGAATTGGACCTGTATCAGTTTGATTTCTGTCATTTTTTTTCATTCCCCTTTCTCTTCCACTCTGTAATTGGAGCTTGAAGCTCAACTTCAAGCAAACTTTTACTAGGGAATTTAGCTTGTAACCATGAGAACAAAAGCACGTAACTTGGTGTCATAAGAAGTAAAATTTATCTGCTAAGTGGAAAAGCAAATGGACAGTGAATTCTGCTCTCAAATTTTGATCTTTTTACATGCATGTATTTTACACTCATGCCTTCTATGGATTAGCTCCTCCAGTCCATCCAGATGGTCATTTTGGACCCAAGGCGATAGTCCAGGTACTCCAAACACCAAATACTGTGTGCTGGCTGGTCTGGCCTCTAGCTGCTGTGATGCCACCTTGGGCTGCACCTTCAACACAGTGTTGGATCTTCCTGTAAGGAGTTCCCCACAGGTAGACTATTGTTTCACTATTTACTGCTTTCTAAATTAGATTGTCATCATAAGTTGTCAATGGTCATGCTAAGTACCTGGGCCAGTCTCTGTTTTTCACAGTATTTAAAGCCAGAAAGTGACCTGCATAGTTCACTATCAGAACACAAAGGCTTTTAGCAAAAAGAAAAAAGCCAGCAACAACAAAACCAGAAGCACTTAAGATAACATAAGCTAAGGATTGCTAAACTGAAGCATTCTTTATAACATTTACCATGCATTTTGTCATCACAGTATGCTATAAATATCAAAGTTGCTGCTTGTGACTGTAATTTTTCAAGAACTTGGCATATGCTATTAATCTTGTTCTATTAATGCTTTTAATGCTATTAAACTTAGTCTTATGCAGTATTTTATTGTCATGATGCACATACTTATGGAATCAAGTAGCTATTTCACTGTACGGTTACGTGTACTTTGATGTTCTGTTAGTATTTGGGAGCACTTACTATCAATCTGTATGAATAGGTAATACCTATTCATGCCTACAATACCTACAACGTGCCTCTCTGAGATCAGTCCACACTGGTTTAGCAGCTCATTAACGGAATTTTCATTCTTTTCTCCCTCAAGGATGTTGATATCATGGATGGAGGTAAGAGATCCCATGCTTTTATCAGTCAGTACAATTTCTAGTGCCCCTTGTGTTTGTAACCATTTGTTCTTCCCGAATACAGATATTGTGTTTTATATGTCATGAATCATGCAAAATACCTATAGTCATTCAAAATATTCAATAACCTTTCTATGAGCTATTTAGTACAAGACTAAATTTTTAGTTATTTAAAAACCAGAAATGGAGTAAATTCTAATCATTTTCGCTCTTGCTGTTTCAAGCGAAATGTGATTGTCATTTTGGGTCGCAAAATCCAGAAAAGCAAGCTGAGCATATATTATTCTAAAGTTACACTGGAAATATCATTTTTAATTTATATCTGTATTTAGTTATATGCTATCAAGTGCTTACTCAGAGGAGAGGAAAAGCCAGACAGAAAGGCAGGATCATGGAAGGAGACAAGATTCACAGTTGCAACCGTTTGTATTGGTGATGACCGAATAACAATCTAGTAACTGCCTGGCGTAGGCTGCATAGGTTAGTAATTTTAATGAGTACAGTTTAATAATTTAAAAATTCTTCTAATGCCTCCTCTTTATTTCCATGCAAATTACAACAGATGCAAATAACACTATTTGATAGAGCAACATAACCACTGCTATACACTTTCACCAACAATGAAAGAGAGCTTGCATGCAGTATCTGCGCCAGTGGAGGTGACCCACTGTCACCTTGCCACTGCTGAAATGCACCACCCACCACCACACTGTGCTCACATGCACTGTTTGGTCTCCATAAACATTCATCAAATGTTGATGTATGTCAGTGTGCTGTTTTTTCCACACGGAGGAATTCAGTGACACGTTTGCTTCATACACACTTCCATGTCAGATGCTGTTTTGTCAGACTGCTCGTCTGCTGCCATCTGTCACGTGGCAACAAAATGTAGTGGGATCCTGGCAGGAATAACATACAGAATATGGCAGAATACTGCAATACCACCACCACTTGTCCCTAATGGTGTGGGCCAGCATCATAAAATCAGAAGCGCTACAAATCGGAAGCATTACTTTTGGAGCAGCCATTGTACTTCTTTCATAGCTTTCTTAAACAGCACAGATTTGAAAACTCGTGCATAGCCAGTGTAATAAAGAACAGGTTACGAAGTGCATTTCTGTAAGTTGCCAGCTAAATTAAAATTTCTGCCTTCATATGTGAACACAACATTAATGAGTTAAGTATTATCAGAAAACATAGCAAGGTATATACAATAGTATTAATTCTATTCGAACTAGCTGGGTAGGCTCAGATTTCTCTAGGTATTCCGTGGTCAACCTAAGATTTGTGTCTTTATTTTTCTCCTCAGGGGAGACAACTAGCAGCTAATTCATGAGACAGGTAAATGGATGGAATCATCAAGCCTAGTAAATAAGACTAGCCCTCCTTTATAGCAGCTGAGGAGCCTTTTCTTAAAGGTGGCACAGAAACAGTGCCGTCTTTAAAAGGGTATTTAAATGCACAGTCTTGCTGTTGATGTTACACTATGATTTAATATTTTTAGCATGGCGTTAAAAGAGTATCAGAAGATCTCAGGAGTACTATTCTGTCTTCTGGTAAATACAGGTCTTTGAAACGTGGGCTTTTTCAAAGATCTGTGGAACAAATTGATCACAATATTAACCGTTATATGTTGGTAGGACTTTGAATAGGAAGCAGGGGTTATGGGTTTTCATGCCCTGTGATGACAAGAGATGGCACACACAGCAACAACGTCCTTTCTATCCCTGCATTTTGCAATCCCTGAATTCCTGCAGTGAGTCATTAGTGCTTACCACATCTTTTTCTCCATTCCAGCATTTGGTCAGTCTCCAAATGCACGAAACTCATCTCATGAAGCAGAAGGTTACTTTTGTAAAAAAAAAAAAAAAAATCAATTTGTATCATTGAGATTCTAGACTTCGTGGTAAAGATTGGGCACAGGAGGAGGAAGAATCCAGTTTTAATACTCACATGGGCTGAAGTGTAGCCACACTCCTGAGCAGCTGTATCACCGTGTGTTGGCTTGCACTGCAAATAAAAATCTGCAACACTGCAATAGGAAATTTCAGTACTCACCTTTGTGCATAGCAGCTCAACCTGAAGTATGGGTTTGGACCAGGGCCAGGGCACAGTATCTTCTATAGCTCCTTAGCCCATAGTTTCAGGAGCTGAAGTTGGGGGAGGGTCTGTGTGGAGGGGCTTCTTGCTGGATTATGCTGTCTAAGGAAACACTATTTGCAGCTTTCTTCTGCTTCCTGCTGAAAGGATGCAAAGGATCCAAAATGTTGTGTTTTATTTAATTTTCTGATTAATTGAAAGAGGCAAACAACATTATGCTGAACCCTCCCACCATCCGTTTCCGTTAATACGAAACATCCACCACCACCCCATCAACATCCAAATTCTCTTTCTAATTATTTGTAAATTTAATTGAAAGCTGGTTGTACTTATCAATGTATTTGTTAGAGTTTATGTAATTCAGAAGAAAAGCTGCTTTCACTTGCACAGGAACTGAACTAGCCTGTAATTTTTACAGAAAAATCTATCATATAGAAACACTACCACTGTAAATAATTGTGAAAGCCACAAATAAAAACTGCACAGTTCCAAAAGATTACAGTTTCAGAGTAAAAGTCACAAATCTATTTGGTCACATTTGGCTTAGGACTAAAGAAGACAGTGAAAAGAAATACAGCAGTGAAGCATTAGTATCTTAGAATTTAAAAGTGAAAGCATGTTTTTACTAATGCTATCAAATATTTCTTTCCCTGCACAATGCAGCATTATTGGGCACGTATGTTTAAAACCCAAATGTCATGAACGCAGGCTGGGTTGATGCTTTTGACAGGATAAAAGTGCTTCAGCCTATTTAAAATTGGTTACAGTGAGTATATGAGTGAGGAGACACAAATGTGTAGTTTGGAATACAAGCAGAAAGTGTTCCTCTAAAGGCGTAATCAGAGACTTATCCAGCTGGCTTAGCCAAGAATATCTTTCATCTCCTGATCACTGTGTACCTTGTTTTATTCAGGTCACACTTGCACAGAACTTTCACGGTGTTCCCCTATTTTCTGAGATAATTTACTTTCATCTTGATCTCGAGTAACTGCCCAGAGCTGGTTTTGTTCATCTGTAAAACAGAAGATATTACATCAGTGCTAAAAGTGCTTATGCAATACGAACACAGTGGAAATACCATCAAAAAGCATACATGCATGGGAGTATTAATACATTAATTTCGAGCTGCTGAAGCAACCTATCTGAGCTTTGAGGTTTTTATAGCAAGAGTAAGTTCTGCTTACTTGCTAGAAAATTCTCATATGCATACAAATAAGACAGGGCTAAGCTATACTGCAGAAGATATATCATTATTTTACAGTTACATTAAATTAAAGTGATAAGAGATGAGTGGTAAGACATATTTTTACGATGTCAAGTTTCTGCTACAGATTTTTTCTTTTTTGCCTCTACTGGACTTGTTCATTCCTCCTTCCATCACCTTTCTTCCTCACTGCCCACATTCAAGCTTATTTTATTTCTCAGAAGAAAAAGTTGCTACTTCTCCTGTCTTCCTAATTTACATCTATTTTAGGCCTTATTAGTGGAGTCTTTACATTCAGTGATTCTTCATAGATTGTGACTTTCTTTGGACTTAGATATTCCCTTTATTTCTAAGAATGGAAGAGTTGGGGTTATAATCACAAATGTGGTCCTTGGGGGAGCTACCAAGGCTCCTGGCATTCATTAGGAGGAGAAAATGGAATCTCAGGTTTTTCACACACAAAGTTTGCTACAGTTCTACGTAACTCTTGCTCCTGAAATTCAAATGGGAAAAAGGCCACCTGCAACTAATGTAAGAGAGTTTCATATTTAAAAGAACTTTCAGTGATATAATTTTAATAAATTTTGTCATGTAAAAAAGGAGCTCTTGCTCATTTCCCCATAATTTTAGAATTTTTAGCAAGTTTTCACTTCATCGCAAAAGTCTTGGAACAACATTATTCATAAGCAATATTTCCTTGGATGTATTTAAAAAGTATTCAGTTATAAGATAGCTAATTCCTCTTTAATGTAGAATAGTGAATTCATTTCCAGGAGTGCAAATAAATGCGCATTCAAACAAGCCCTGTATGATGCCATTGTAGCACATTAGGAACAAGTATTTCCCTAAGAACCCTTTCAGAAAAAAAGATCTTCTCACACATTGTTTTGTCTCAAGGGCAGTAAGAGATAACAACTTGGAAGTGAAAACAGAATCTTATAATAGCTGAAGAGATTCTGAGCAACAGATGGGCTGCTGTTCTACTGAATTACATATGCAAAATAAGCCTCAAATGAAAGAAAGTAATAACTATCACAGTAAGCCATTGAGTATTATTTTTTTGGTATCCCATGGAAAACTGTTGAGGGGGAAAGGCATGGGCAAGAGATGAAATATATATGTATATATCAATAATACATCCATATATATGTAGATTTGCAACTATTAAATGTAATGTCGTTGAGTTAGTTGCATTCCCTGTCCTATTCCCGTGGATTAAACTGAAGTTTGAGGACATTGTTCTGATAATGGCACTACTGAGTTTAGTAGCACTATTCTAATAGCAAACTTTGATTCACATATAAGTAAGGGAGCAGCAGCTGTATCCAATCCATTCTTTGTACCTTAGGAAAGTAATGACTGCAGGCTTGCAAGGAGAGAACTCGACTGCACTTTTCAATCACTCTGGAGTTTTCTTCTGATGATTTCAGAACAAAAACCTTCCGCCTTTGTACACTAATTACACAAACCTCAGCCTCAGTCCAGCCTTACTTAGTATTAGAAATTTTAATGGTTGAATTTGTGGCCTTCTACTGAGTTCATTACTACAGTTATATTCTAGAAGACATCACTCAAAGGAAACAGTGTCAGCCAGAATCTAATTCCCAAATATTTTTTAATATGTCTGAATTCAGTGTGTATCTTATTCATGTTATGCCTTACATTTTGATGTGGATTTGTCAAACCAGCATGCATGCAGGCAAATTTATACACGTACTCTAATCAGACTTCCTACCCCTTCAGGAGCTTTGAAAAGATGTAGCCTTTTTATCCCATTTTTATTCATTGATCCATTCATCCTTGAAGCAAAAGACATATTATATTTCATATCTTCAGCCACAAGGACCTCCAGCCTCACTGAGGAATTTTCTAAACCACTGACTCTAATTTCCATATTCTGGGGAGAACAGTAGAATGCATTAGATTAATATCTGAACTTAGTAAAGCATTTGATACCATAGCTCACAAGAATTATTCATGGAAATAATCTATCTTGGCTTGGCTATGACCCTTTGGAGGAGTTTATACTTAAGCATGCTTAAATGTAAATGTCTATGAGGAAGCAGTTGATCGAGGGAGCAATCATGTCAACCCAGACCTGGAAAATAAAGTTAATGTCACTTATCCAACTCAAGGGATCAAGTACATAAGTTTAGAGGCAATGTAGTGTTTGAAAAGTGCTTTGTTATAAATGCCTAGAAGATTCTGGCTGACATTCTGATTTTTAATAGTCACAGTTTTAGGCTTACTTGCATATAAATACAAGCTTGCTTAATTTCCCCTGGAGGACAGGAGGTGCATTTAATCAATTAAAAGAATAATTTATAAACCATTAAGAATGCTCTGCCAACAATTGGCAGCACTCAGTCAATTCCCAGAATGAAATTAATGCTGCCACGGTGCCACTAGCAAAAAGAAAATGCCATCCACACCTTTTTATAAAACTTTTCTCCTCCATTATAATTCCAGAGAAAGAAAGACCAGCAGACTCTATAGCGATAGGTACAGTTGAAGTGCATAGATGAAGTACAAATGCTGTGGAACTGTAAAGGGGAGGAAGATTTGTGATAAGTGACAATTTTTATGCAAACACGAGAACTTCATGTTACTAAGGATAAGCAGTTTACCATGTCTCGGCAGAAAATGGGACTCAATTCAAACTCAGATTCATTTAGACCTCAAGGTGACAGGTAGACGATTGGACTGGATGATCTTTAGGTCTTTTCCAACATTGGTTATTCTATGATTCTATGACTCTATGATTCTATGCTGGAAATAGTATATGGCATCACTTCTATTGAGAGAGAATCACCACGACTGTATCACTTTGACTACAGGTGAAAATACTCTCCCTTACACTCTAACGAGTCCTTGCAGAGGTCATCTGTGGCTACTATTTCTTAATGTTTCTTACTGTTTTTACTTCTGTGTTCCAAGCCAGCTCAGGGATAGAAGCTCCTATCATCTCCTGATGCGATATGAAAGAGTGGCAAGTTGTTTCATTCAGGGAGTTCATCTGGGAAATATTGTATGCCACACTGGAATAGCAGTCTTGGAGGCTGCCCGGTTGTCCAGTTGTTGTGCTTGGATATTTGGGTCATGGTTGGACACAGAAACACTTTCAGAACTCACCTACTGAGCAGAGGTATTACTGAGAATCAGGAAAACAGAAATGACAGAAATTAGTGGGTCTTGCTGTTATTGTTGTAGAGAGAGGCAAGGGTAAACTTCATTCCAACTCTCAGTTAAAAAGATGAAATGATAAGCACTCGGGATAGATGCATTTATCTAATTTACATCTACTTGCTTATATTTAATTTACTTGTAGAAACAGGGATGGATAAACAGGCATTAATACCCATTAGTTTGGACACTTTAAGGGGTTTCGCGTTTCCAAAAATCTACACTAAATATCTCCTGTAATGCAGCAACTGACAACATAAGCTGGGAATCTTGAAGTTTCTTTAAGTGAAGCCTAAGCATAAATTTGCCTGGCATTGACAAAGTTTGATGCTTTCTAACATATATTTTTGAGCGTTATACACAAATTTTGTTCCTTGAAAATGACTGCAGCTATCAATTTAATGGGAAGTTAAATTTGCTGTAGCCAAAGTGCTTTCCTCATTTTTTTTTTGGTGTCCTGATCAAGTACAGTATCAGGGTCACTAAACTATATCTTTATAGTTTAATTACACATCCCCATATGCAGTTGACTAAAGCATTAATAATTTTGACCTCACAGGAAAAAAATAGCTTTAAAGAAATGATATATATCAGAGTTTGTTAGGTGCCTTATTCCCCTTGAAGAAAAACTTAGTGTGACCCTGACAGAGAAGACACAAGGTTAATGGAGATGCTGACATTTAATGTTAGTAGTAAAGATTTCAGCATATGGAAAGCCAACTATTTACAGCTTAAGCAATGAGAAATTGGGAAGCTTGGCTTTATACCTAGTGGCTTCTTGGATGATATTTTTATGGGTGACATACACACAATAAGCATTACTTACTGGTTACTGCAAACTCTATAGATATTATTGTGCTGAACCTTTGAAAGGCTAATATCTCACAGAACACAATAAAAAGTAGTTATTTTAAAAAACACTCAGAGCTATAATGCGTATATATTTTGTTTCCTTACTACACTTTTAAAATAACTTTCAGCTAAAAATACGGCTTTTATTTTCGAAGAGATCCTTATGTTTACCTGTAGGTATTTTCCTTTTTACCGACCTCCCCGTAAAACCAGCCTACAAATTCATACATGAAAGATTGCTACTGCAAGTAGCAGCTCGGTGGAATGGAGGAGCCCCTTGCACTTATCCAAAGGAGTGCTGTAGCATAATGCAAGCTTCTTAATCTTCTAAATAGAAAGTCTTTTTAGAAGCTTCAGTAGTTCTTTCTGCGTGTACTGTGATAGTATTTTGCGAGGCCTGCTGTGTTACACCATTTCACAATTGGGAAACCACATTCTTCCGTATTACTTGTTATACTTCAGTAATACATTCTTTAAATTTGAATTTAAGTATCTTTTTTCTATACCATATGTCAGGAATTCAAGACATGGTTATTGCCAAACATGAATAAACTAAATGCATGGGGTGTTTTCTTAGTAATTATGAGAAACCCATCGGATGTATCGGGAGTCAAAATTATATTTTTGCTACTGCTAGAATTAAAGGAAGCATATCATCTTCCACTGTGCTTCCATCTACCCATGGTCATAGACTTATGTTGTCGTAGAATCATAGAATCATAGAATCCTTAGACTTGGAAGGGACCTTTAAAGGTCACCTGCTCCAACTCCCCTGCAGTGAACAGGGACATGCACAGCTCCATCAGATGCTCAGAGCTTGGTCCAGCCAAGTCTTCAAAGTATCCAAGAATGTGACACCCACGGCATCTCTGGGCAATGTGTCCTTCTTATCCCTTTTTTTGCTTGGATTTGAGGAATTTTTCATCTGGCACTGCATTTGTGAGAAGACACATCCAATATGAATTTTTGCACAGCAATACGTGCTGGAAGAAAAAAGAGGGGCTGAAAACAAAATGTTTGTCAGGTTGAAAATAAAAAAAATCACCTATCCTATCTTCAAATCCTTTTATTCTCTGTTGAAGATTTTGGCAGCAAAAGCACCATTTGTCATGTTAGTGTGGAACCCTTGCTTTGATGCTGAGCTTTCTCCACTCTGTATTACACTGATAGAAGCTGCCAAACTCAGAAATTTGTGAGCTTGCCTTTTCCCCCTCCACTACTATAGCTGTCTATACAATAGAGAGGACACAAAGGTTAAATGACAACAGAAAGTGCCAATAAAAAAAAAATTGGATGAGTGATGTAGCATGCTAGCAATATCTGAGAACTAGGCAACTCAGCAAAGGTCACTGAAATGCACTGCAAGAAATCATGAATTAAGAGTACTACCAACTAAATAGGAATGGAACGTCTGTGAGAGCAGAAACTGTTAGGCCAGAAAATTTGTGGTGATCTTAGACATGATGTTAAATTCTCACTATAGAATTTTGGGGACTTTTTGTGTTGACCTCAGCCAGCTGCCAGCTGCCCACCCATCTCTTCTCTCATTCTCCCTCATCAGCAGGACAGGCAGGAAAAATAAGAGGAAGTAAAGCTCAGAGGCTGAGATAAGGATGGGGAATTCACACCTCAAAATGTGCAAAACAGACTCAACTTGTGGAAAATCCATTTCATTTATCAGGAATTAATAATAGAGTAGGATGGTGAGAGAGAAATGCAAAACCTGAAACACCTTCCCCCCTCCAACTTACCGAGCTCAGCACCACTCTTTCACTCCTGGCTTTTCTACCTCCTATTCTGCCCTGAGCAGTGAAAGGATGGGGAATAGGGGTTGTGTTCAGTTCATAACAGCTCCTCTCTGCTGTTCCCTCCTCCTCACACTTTCCCCTGCTCCAGTGTCAATCTCTTTATGGGCTGCCCAGGAACCTCTGCTCTGGCACTGGGAGCATCTCCTCCCCGTCCTTCTTCCCTAACCCTGATGCAGAATTGCTTCTCACATCTATTTTCCCCCACTCCACGCTTATGTGCAATAGCATTTTTTACTTTCTAAACTGTATTTCCACAGAGGTGCCACCAGCACTGCTGATGGGCTCAGATGTGGCTGTGGTAGTCCTGTTGTGGAGCCTGCAGGAGCAGGAACTTGCTGGCATTGGGTGTCCCTGGTCTCCTCTCATAGGTGACCCACTGATGCCAACACCTAGCCACATAAATCACCTGTGTGCATTGTGTGTCATGATCTTTCAAAGGAGACAGGACAAAATGTTTTTGTGAGACAAGCATCTGAGAACATTTCATTGTTTTGTTCAAAAATTTTAATCCGTTCTTCTGTGCAGTTTGTTCCATTCCCTCTTTTTCTCCTATCTCTCACTATCCCTAAAATATCCAAGAACTTTCCTTCCAGACCTCAAAAATTCTTGAGCTAGCAGTGCTGGGATGTAGCTGACATTTTTCTTTGGGGAAAATGGGAAATGGGTGATCACAGATAGCATTCCTCAGCTCCAGGCAAGACAAATCTGGGAATCTAGAGGAAAGCTGTGCTGCCCATTGCAGAACATACTCAGGTCCAGACTTCTCAGCACTAGATTCCCCAAACTGCTAACATCAGCCTTCAGGGAGAGTTTAGATGTATGAGGCAGACAATTTAGATGATGATATAATATAGACAAGATTGAGGCTTGATCCCACATAAAGATACTCTGAAAAAATTTGGTCCAGGTGCCTGAACCAATCTTGCAATTGGTTCTCTTACTTCTCAAAGAGTCGCATTCTTCTTACTGTTTTTTTGAATCATAGAATCACCAAGGTTGGAAAAGACCTCCAAGACTGTCTACTCCAACTGTCCACATGCCACCAATATTTCCCCACTAAGCCATGTCCCATAATACAAAATCTAAACATTGTTTTAATACCTCCAAGGCTGGTGATTCAACCACCTCCCCAGGCAGCCTGTTCCATTCTTTCTGAGAAGAAATTTTTTCTAATATCCAACCTTTTCATGTGATGTTATACCTTTCTGATCTTCTTTCTTGTTTCTGGGATATGTTTTCTTTCTCTTAGTTTTTATTCATACAAGCTCCCATAGGATCCAGCTAAAAGATTCAGTTCTTCTTTTCCTCAGACTCAAAAACTGTAGCTAAAGCCATTTTCATAGTCATATAGTTATGCATCTCCTTCATACTCCTGTCTTTTTTTTGTGCTTATTCCTCTTCCTGATGTAACCTTGGTAACAGGAATTGTGAGACTTGAACCTAACAGCTTCTTTAATCAACAGTCTTAATACAGACCATGAAGTCTTAATTCACATCCTAACTTTAGTCATAATTCACACTATTTGCAGACTGAGCTATATGTAAAATATGCCTTCCCAGGACTGTCTTCTGTTTGGGCTGTTCTATTTGTAGTGTGTCTGTAGCTAAGTATCTGAAGGAAAGCAAACATTCCATCCTATGTTTTGTACATCATGTGGCCGTAGTTAATTTTTCAGGTGGCTGTTGAAAATGCTAAGAAATTGAGAAAAATACTGGCACTGCCTCTGAGGTATGCCACACGCATCCTATGAAAGTCATCTTAAAAAAAAAAATCCAATCTGACCTAAAGATTGCCTTTAATTTTCTTGTTGTCACGGGCACTTCATCCTAGAATCTTCTGTTCAGTTGGCTGAAAAAACAGAAGTACGCTTTCAGATAAATGAAGCTGCAATATCACACTTCATCCCTTCCTCTTCTCCTTGTTTTCTTTCAGGAAGAAGCTGATGTCTGATCTGTCAAGGTCACACACTGGAAAGTATATAGTGCAGATGCTGGAAGTTGTCTAGCAGCCTGAAAACATTTGTTTTTATCACAAATAAATGGTTCAGTTAGTCCTCAGTCTGTTCAGATCTCTGGGTCCTGACATTTTCAAATGACAATAGGAAGAAAAAAAAAAGTGAAGTAGAGCTGTGGCTGTTTTATGTAGTGCATGAGCAAAATTAATGAATCTGTTTCCTAGGGTATAAGGTTATGAAGAGAAAAAAAGGAGGGGAGGAATAGAAAAACAGTTAGCAACATGAAAATCATACACTAAAATACAGTGAGAACAGGAACAGGCTGCCCAGAGAGTTTGTGGAGTCTTCTATGGAGATATTCAAGACCCATCTGGATGCCTATCTTTGTGACCTATTGTAGGGAACTGCTTTAGCAGGGGGGTTGGACTCGATGATCTCTTGAGGTCCCTTCTGACTCCTGCAATTCTGTGATTCTGTGATCTGTCCAGTTTAGAGATAAGGATGTGATGTGAGTCCACATCAAAGCCTTACACGAGTCCAGGTAGATGACATCAGTTGCCCTCCCTTTCTTTCTACCAATGCCATCAGCCCATCATAGAAAGCCACCAGATTGGTCAGGCACAGTCTACTCTTGGTGAAGCTGTTCTGGCTGTCTTGGATCACCTCCTCATCTTGCATGTGCCTTAACATAAATTTCCAGGAGGATTTGTTCCATGGTCTTCCCAGGCTCACATGTAAAATAATATATTTGCAGTAAAATTTGTTAGTTTTTTTTTCAGTAAACATGCAGATTAGTCAGAGCTTGCATAGCCTGACCTTTTTATGTATAGAAGAAAAAGAAATGCCCCTACTGCTCAAATGACAGAAGTGCTCAAAAAAGCTTTTTTTCTAGCTATTTCTGATTGATGTTTCCCTTTAATCTCCCTAGATATTTATTTTTGTCTGTAAAACTTACAGCACTTTTCACACAAGTGAATGAATAATTATTTGTACAGCTAAGCTCCTTTGAAGCCTTTAAAAAGAGTGAAGAATAACTATTTGCACACTCAGGGAAACAGAGTAGTAATCAGAGAAAAATTAACCTTATATTCCATCTGTTCAGGTCATAAGGGGATTTCAGTATTTTATTTAAAAATCAGAGAGAGCTTAATGATCTTTTCTAAATATGCTAAGGCATATGTTTTAGAGTGAGTTTCGGTAGGATGAATCACCACAAAAATATCAGAAGGCACCACTTTCCTGATGTTGTTAATGTAAATGGCGCAAGAGGTTTCTTAAGGAGATTTTGGAAACTTTTTCGATGAAGTCACAGCCTGTGGAAATTCTGTTCGAGTTCTGCTTAGCCAAACCCATTGGGCTTCAGGATGCAGAGGTCTCCCTCTTCCTTCCTGGCACAGCAGTTATGATTTGGGTTCACTCCTGGACCTGGGGAACAGCTCTCACTCCTCTCCCCGCCAGGCCTGGGGGATGAGTGATGACTGCACATCCTTGTATCCACTTCCACCTGGCAGCAAGGCCTCCTCCAGGGAGGAAGATCCTCTTCACGCTGTGTTTTTTTTTTGTTAGGTGCAGCATCGTTTCATGTAATGACTGTTCATTTCCCACGACTTGTTCAGTTACCCAAAACTCAGGACAGGGCTTGACGTTTGTATAACTTAGCATTACTCGTCCGATTCTCCAGACTGTTTTAATATCTCAATTTAAAAGACCCATAAAGATGAAAGAAAAATGGAGAATTAAAATGGTTATTACATTTAAATCTATTTTCCCTTTATCACGTACTTCTGTACTTATCAGAAAATATTTTGACAAGTCTAATTTTTTTTTAATCTTTGTTACAATATGGTTAAATCTTCCTGACTGTATGCCAGAAGTTTTAATACCACTTTTTCCCCATGTTTACCAACAAGAAGACACTATTATCAGTGAATTTACCAGTACAACATACTGAAAGCAAAGGACTGCTTTTATTCAGACTTTAAATATAATTCTTTTTATTTTCCTGATCAAATGTGTTTTCAAAGTCTGTCTTCTTTACATGTTCTTTATTATTATTATTATTATTTTTCTATAATCCACTGTAAATTACCTCTGGCTGTCTACAACAGTCTCTGTGATCCATTTCCCAATATCTTGCATTCAACTTTCTCAGCCTTGCACTATGCCAAACTTTTATGCAGACTATTGTCAGAAGGGTGACAACTATGCGTCTCCCAAAGATATAAACCAAAAATTACTTTCTGTTGCTGAAGTATAATCCATGAAACCATTGTATTATTGTTACGATATATCTAATTTCCATCAATAGCAGAAATGTATGACAAATTAAAACTGGAAGACTAGGACGTGTGACCTATACACTAAATTACCTGACATTAATACTAAATACACGATTAGACAGTGAAGTCAAACATGTTACAATAAAGTCAAACATGCTACCGAAGTGATTCTACATCAAGAAGTCTTTGGTCACAACAGAAAAACTGGATAGACTACATCCCTAAACCTTGTTCTGTCATATCAATGCAGAAGATTTAATGACCTCCAAGCGCCCATATCTCTGATCTAAATGGCTCACACTTACAATTAGTAAAATCAGAGAATGTATGAAATACACTGACCATCAAGATCATCCCAGCCAGAGCACAGGCTTTGGGATTCTGAATACTGAATTTCCACAAGCACATCCTTGGATTAGAGAGTTTTTGGGGCTCGTGATTTGCTACCTTTCAGTTGCAGTTGTTGAAGCATTCAATTTCTAAAAGGTCTCCTATTATAATCTCAGCAATCTATAGATGATGTTCTTTTGGCATTATAGAAATGTGTATACTTATCATCTGATCAAGAATAGGTGCAAAGACAGGAACTTCATGCAGTCCTGTGCTGTCGCTCCAATCCAGCATATGGACAGCCTGAGTTGGAGACCTTCCAGAGGCCTTTACCTTGATGATGGTGCAGACAGCCAGGCGTACGGATTTACAGTGATATTTGTATTTACCTGACACGCTATGGATACCAGGTCCAGGAAGTTTCGTAGTGAGCTGAAGCTTATAAATAGTAACTTTGCAAATGCTTAGTGCTTGTATATGTGAACATTAGTGACATTCAACTACCAGAGTTAAAGCAGCTTTTGCACTGAATTTTGCCCAGCAACCTAATGAAATGGGAAAAGTGGTGTCTTGGCAGTGTGCCTCCTTAGGCTATTGGATCAACAAGCGTGAACTTGTGTGGAACTGAACTGGCAAGTCCTTAGCTTTGGCTAAAATATGAAAGCAATGCTGATCCCTTTGTGGTGCCCAGTAACTTGATGCAGAAACAGTGAGCCAAAATCTCACAAAGGCTGGTTTTGGCATTATTTCAGAAAGCAAAAGGTGTTGAACTAGAGACCATATGAAAGAGCTCCGGACCTTTGAAAAGCTCCCAGTGTGACTTTTGCTCAGGTGTCTTGTGCTGGCTTCTACAATCAGCAAAAATGAAATGCTGAGCCCCAAACCAGAGAGACATGTATTTAACACATGAAAACTATCCAGATGGTTACCATCTTTCTACCTGTGCTTTGGCCAATTTGTATCTTTGTGTACAGCTTTGACAGCTATTAAATCCTCTTATTTTTAACAACGTTTTTGGAATTAATTTCATTTTCGTACTAAGAGAACCAAATTGCTGATGTGGGACGGAATCCAAAACTCACTGAACTCAGCAGAAAAAAAAACATCACAGCCTGACTATATCTTGGAACAACTAATTGGTGCCTGAAGCTATTCTATAGCTGACATCATACTGTTTCACAAATGGAATTTAGTGCTGAGAGGAAAGGCACGTATAGAACTGCACAAAACTTAACAAGAGCAAGTCTTGGATTCTGCACCTGGGATGAGGCAGCCCTGGCTATACAGATTGGGAAGTGAGACACTGGAGAGCATCTCTGTGTAAAGGGATCTTGGGCATTCTGGTTGATGGCAGGTTTAATCTGAGCCAGCAGCGTGTCCTGGAGCCAAAGGCCTGACCATACCGTGGGTGCAGCAGACCCTGCACTGCCAGGTGGGCAAGAGGAGGGCTTGGTCCCACTCTGCTCTGCTCACCTCCACCACTGGGTGCAAGTTTGGGTGTCACAACATAAGAAAGACATAAAAGATTTAGAGAGCATCCTTCGAAGATGGGGAAGGGTCTAGAGGACAAGAAATATGAAGAGTGGCTGAGATCCCTTGGTTTGTTTGGTCCAGAGAAGAGGAGGCTGAGGGGATGCTTTATGGCAGCCTCACAGGGAGTGGAAGGGGCACAACACTCTTGGATGCAGGTTTTGGATTTCGGAAGTTCCTGCCTGGAGCCATGAATTGGACATGATGGTTCTCACGGATCCCCTTCTACAAGGGTATTCTTTGATTCTATGATACTATGATTCTAACTTTATTTCTGCACTCAAGCTTTTTTCTCCATTGGCTTGACTTACTGGGAAGAGACATGGTTGAACATGGGGTGGAAGGCATTCTAGAATAGCCTGTTTCAGTCATATAATTACACCATACAGTCTGACACCTTCGTATAGTGTAAATAAGTACCTTTGTAAATTGAACGCAATCACATGTAGTATTTTAGTTACTCCAGAGCCCCAGTTGGCATGTAGTCAAGAAATACACTGACTTACTCAACAGGGAGAAATTCATGCTGTGTAGCTGTGCTGCTTCTCATACCTAAGTTAATGTTTTTTTTAAAGGTGCCCACTACTGCAATATCTTAGTTTTCAGAGATCCAAGAGCTGGCAGAAGCTGCTAACAGTCATTTACAGCTTTTTCTTTACCTATTAAAGAATTTTATTTTAATGTTCTTGTATAACATTTGTCTGTTCAAAGTATTTCCAAGTCATGTTGAAGGCTAACAAGCAGGGCTCCCATGCTGTCTTGGCCAAATGATGTGAAACAGTTCTCCACATCACAGGGTTAGGTGTAACATGGAGAATTCTGGGTATCTGACAGACCAGGCTTAGTTTAGTTTTCTTTGTGAAATCCGTTTCAATCAAAGGCCCTGCTGGCAATAACATCATTATTCAAGCTGGGAAGAACCATTCAGGATTTGATTTCTTTGAGAACGTATCCCCACAATGTGTTGCAATTTTGCACAAAAAAAAAAAAAAAGGTGATATATATCTACTGTGGATATAGCAATTACAAATAGTGTTCACAAAACTGAACAGAATTCATAATTGGGCAGACATATTCTCCAGAGTGTCACACTGTCATTCAGTCACAGCACAGCTGGGAAAAAGGGAACTAAAGAAGCTAAGTAAAATAACTGATTTGGATGATTAAAATGAAAATGGTTTATTATTGCCACACGGAAGAGATTGCCAGCTTTCTCTCCCTTGGTTTTTACTGTGAAATGAAAACACAAAACTTCAAAATATTTAATTCTGACTACAGAGGCTTACCAGCTCAAAGTTGAGAAAATCTGTAAGTTGATATTGCTGCTGGTGCACCCTCTACAGCATGGAAGTCAGAATATGACAGGGAAGCTTGTGCAGAAGCTCGAAGGAATAGAGATGAAAAACTGATGGATTTGGGCCTCTTGACTAAATCTTAGAGACGTCTGTGGCCATAGTTGCTCAGAATTAATCTCATTGCTGAAATTAAATCTTTTGGAGGATCATTTCACAATCATTGCTACCCTTGCTAGTCAACTTAAGCGTGCACATGAAATATCCTCCCCATTTTTTAAGCAAAGCAGAATCAAAATATGGTTTGAAGTAAAAAGTGAGAGTTCATTTTATTGTGTCTTATCTAGCTGATGCTTGTGGCAGCAAAGAGGGACTAAACAATCTCTACTGCTACTTCATCCAGCATATGGACCCTGCTATGCTAGCTAGCTTAGATTACAAGAGGCTTCCATCATAGTCTTCATTCAGTTACTATCTTTGTGTCTCATTTAAACCTCCTTCCTTTGTTTCTTCATCTGAAAAGTATTAATTATATTCTGCTTGTACCAGTATCATGAAAAGTAGTAAAATAATTCAGAAGATGTTGAAGAAGAAAAAATTTACCTGTCCATCACTGAGCAATTGAATATAAGATTATTTTTGTTTCTCACATTACCTTAGCTGGAAGTGCAAACTGCCAGTAGAGAAAATGGAAGGGCCAATCAGATGGGGAAAAATATTCATTATAGTCTAAGCACGGAGTTTCTGTCACCCTTTAGTCTTCATTAATAAATTTTTCCTTCTCTTCTCCCTCTCACCATTTCAGAGTTTAAGCTTTATCAGAATAGCAGAGTCTATTTCAGCTCTGACTGATTAACAACAAACATAAGAATAGGTCATAAGCTAGAACATATCTAAAACATACACTTAACAAGCAACAACAATTATATTAAAAATATTAAATTTAAGAATCATAAAAAACTTTCTGTTTCTCTGGAGAGTTACAGAGGTTCCAGCTGTTATTACAAATGTTTCAGTATTTTCAAGAACTCTGAATGTAGGCATTCTTTTTACGCAGGCTCATGTCAGTTGAGTTTGGAAGGAATCACTGGACATCATCTAATCCAACCTCTCTGCTAAAGCAGAATCATTCAGATCTTGTGGTCTCTGCTGTCAAGTCTGTCCCCAGGCTTCACAATTCCCTTATTGTTTGATAGCACAAGGTCCAGCAGCACACCTCTTGTTTTCTCTTCCACTACCTGTGTCAAAAACTTATAAGTGTTCTGAAGGAACCCCCTGAAGTGTGTGTCCCTGGCTGTGTTGTCTTTACAGCAGATATAAAGGTGGTTAAAGCCCCCATGAGGACCAAGGGGTAGTAACCTTTGAGGTTACTTCCAGCTGTCTGTAGAAGGCCTCATTGACATCCCTATGAACTAACCTGTAGAAACCACTCACACTAGTGTCACTTGTGTTAGACTGCCTTTAATCCCTACGTGTAAGCTCTCGACTCGCTCTTTATCCACCTCTAGGCAAAGGCTGATACATTCCAGTTGGTCTCTCACACAAAGAGAAACTCCATCACCTTGCTTTCCTAGCCTGTCTTTCCGAAAAAGCACATAGCCAGTCATACAAGCTATTCAACCATGTTCTTATAATAAGATCATGGCCCTATGATCACATATTGATTTCTAATTCCTTCTGTTTATTCCCCACCCTGCGTGCATTGGTGTACAGGCATTTCAGAAGGGTAATTCAGCAGACAGGTTTCTTGGAAGAGGTACAAGAAGATCCTCTATGGCCATGTCCTGTATGTATGTCCCTAGCAGTATGGACCTACTGCAGGCATCCCAACTTGAGTTGTGTTTTGCTGACCACTCTGTCTCTGTAACTCTCCTCCCATCTTTCCTAGTTTAAAGCCCACTTTACCAGCCTAGTCAACCCTGTCAAGCAAAGAGATGTGTACCCTGCTTAATAAGGTGGATCTCACCTCTCCCTATCAGTCACACGTCTTCAAACATGGTCACTGAAGACAAAAGACTATTGCCAAGACCAGTGACACAAGAAATTGCTAACTTGTAAAATCCTTCTCTCATCTTTGTTCCCAAATGGCAGGCTTGAGGAGAAAATAGCCTGGGCTCTTAGACCCTTGACCACCATCCTGAGAGTTCTGAAATCCTTTATGATGGTTTCCATTTTGCCTTTGGTAACATCAGTTCTCGCACAGAAGAGCAACAGAGGTTAACAGTCTGATGTGTGGACAAGGCTTTGTATTCTTCCCATGACATCTCATCTTTGAGCCTCCGGAAGGCAACAAACTGCTCTACACAGGTCAGGTTAGCATATAGGTATCTCTGTCTCCTGCAGCAGGGACTCACCCTTGGTCAATCACTTTTATAGAGTAAAAAATTCTGGGATTATCTCTTCACTTTCTCGGAGCAATGTAGTTGTTATGACTGAGCATAACTTGCACACACACATAAACTACAGACTCCAGTGTGAGTGGACAGCAGCTTACACTGCCCTACAGAAACAGCTCTAGGAGGCAGAATATCATGGTAATAAATAAATAAACATCAATCACATTTTACCATTTACCTATGCGTCGTCAGATATTGCATAAGCATTTTGGTAGTTAAGGAAAATGCTAAAAGCAACAGTTACAGCTCTTGCTCATTTGATGTTTTCTTATTCCTGGTTTTGCTTCCCTATCATTTAATATAGACAGATCAATGACTGAGCTAGCTTATACATTCTTTGAATTAAGTGAATATGGAGCCAGTGAGGAAAACAGGTGCCTTGCTGGCCAGGTGCATGATATTGAAAATTTATACTGTGGGTGTCACCTTTAAAATGAGGATCATGCTTCTCAGCTGCTTTGTAAACTGCTCTGAGATAAACTGACAACAACGTGTCAGACAACAGATTATTTACTTTGTCTATGAATGAAATATCTTTAACATGTTTTTGTACACTATTTTTTTTTTTTTTAACTTTGAATGAATTTAAACTAGCTTCAGATCTTGTTAGAATTACTGTTGAATTTGATGAGGCTAGAAGCCAACTCCTGTATCTAGTGAATACATACAGGACTGGGATCTGAGAGATTTCACTGTCTAGTTTGATCATGGTTTCCACAGTGAAGCCACGTTACTTACATTCAGTGACACAAACATCGGTTCAGTTTTTTTCCCAGTGTGGAAATCTGAAAGTTAAAAGCAAAATAACACCACAACAACTCTCCTAACATGCAGAGCTTATTTACTCATTTTAAAGCTGGAGCACTTTTATGTACATTCTGTTGCTATTTTCAGTTGTTGAATCAATATCAGCACTGGTGATATTGATGCTCTTTCCAGATTTAGTGCTTTTGAGAAGAAGAAAAGAAAGAAAAAAAAGAGGTAAAAATCTCTTTTTGGAAAGAACCACCTCGTTGACTCTATCCTCCATGAATATGTATGCATATATATAACATGCCAAGAATATACGTACATATATGTGTAAATAACAACAGAAAAAGCTGAATTAAAGTCTGTTGATATTTCTGCCTTCACAATTTAAACATTTTTGAGGCAAAAGTAAAAGTAAGGCTTAGTTAGGAGGGCATTGCAAACAGGTACCGGAGACCTGGTGCCATTTACATGTCTGCCAGTTGTTTCCTGAACAGCCAGATTATAATCTTGGAATAACTTTCATTTTACTCTTGAAAAGCATGTAAAATCACTGATATAAATAATAAATTAAATCACAATTAAAAAAAAAAAAAAAAAGGATGTGAAAGAAAAGTCAGGATTGAAATTCCCAGTCATGTTGAACAACAGTGTAGTCGTCTAATTTTATATACTTTCTGATTTGCCAAGTAACTGAACTTGGAAACACATTTCTCAGCATGTGGTGTAACATCTCCAAAAAGACATAAGTTAAACACGTTAGCATCTCATTGCTGCAAAAGGAGAGTGTCGTAGCTGTAAGAAGAAAATATGTATGAGAGACTATATTGCACCTGATTATCTTGAGTTTTTCAACTCTTGCTTATTTTCTGGTTATTTAATCCTACTTGATTTCAATGGTGCTAGCTTTTCTGCCTCCACTGTGTCAGCATTTTCATTGTAAACCTCATTTTAATGGTAATACTGTTCATTTGCAAAAAAGTGTGTTCTAAGCAGAAAATGGGCACATCCAGTATCAAATTCAAGCACAACTCAATTCAAAGGAGTATTAGTAATTTTAAAAAGAGACACTCACTTCTTTTTAAAAACACGAGAATCGAGAATTTCAGCTTTAATTTTTTTTCCTAGCTACAAATGCAAATAGTAAAAAAAATTACATTTTTTGTGTGGAATATTTACTGCCAGGGGAAGGGAAGGGTCCAGGGAAAGGATCTGTTTGACCTATTTGATGTTCTTAACGAAAATCAGGAAATAAATGAGAGTTTGAAAAATGAGGATCTCAGAAAAAAATAACCTAGTAAAATGAATGAATAGAATTTGCTTTGATCCTCAGATAACACTCACTAGGAGTTTCCAAATGGGACCTGGGAGAAGTATGAAAAGAGGTCTTTGAAGAATATGCACACAGGACATTTAAAGTTGGTATCAGGTCTGATGAGGCACTTGTCTGGAAATCATACCATCCTTAAATATCAAGTAATCCAAACAATACAGTGATAAAATACATTGGAAGTGTTTTTTAGTCTATATCTATCTAGTCCTGAGCAGGATGAGGGGAGGAGATTACTTTGCTCTACTTCTGATGCATAGTACTGTTAGACTCTCTATGACTTGATTAATCATAGGATCATCTAATGATTTCCAGAGCTGAGATCACCTTGGAAGGAATGGACACAATGAGCTTAACTCTGTTTTTGGTTGTTGGGGACATCATTTTGGTGGGCAAGGACAAGACAGAGCCAAGACAGCATCATGAGCTGCACCTCAGTGTCGCTGGATCTGTGTGGTGCTGACCTCTCTGGGCTTCATATCTGATCATCATGAAAGCCAAGAAACACCAGAATGTAAATGCATCAGATCACACCATGGCTTTGTTTCTCAAAACAAGCGTGTTCATGCATCAGTTGCAATATCTCCAAAATATTTTTTTTCCCTAGTTGCAGTTCTAAGAGCACAAAGGCCCAAAGAACAAGTGCTATGATTGCAAATCTAGTGGTTTCTTCAGCATGAACTTTTCTTGGAAATGTCCTTGTCAAGCAGCTTTCCTGTGATTTGTAGCAGCTGTTGTGTCACCATGCCAACTGATTGACAAAATGGGGGAAGGGCACACTCAAAGTCATTTCTGAGCTGTGCAATATCTTATGAAGAAAAGCTAGTGATTATAATGAGTAATTCCTTACCATGAAAGCTGACTGGGAACAAATGGAGAAAACTGAGACTTTCAGTGAAAGAAAACCTGAAAAAGATTATCTCCGTACATGAAAAAGCTGAATTGCTCGGGAGATAGGACCTTCCTCCTGCCCCCGGAGAGCAGTTCCTTGGAAGCTCTGAAAATTGGTTATTGTGAGACTCTTTGTGCCTGTGCTTGTGCAATGATAAAAGGTGTGAGGATTTATCAAGGAAAGAAATACACTTTAAATTGAAGCCTTTTACCTGTAGAGAGCAGTTGATTTTGTCAGAGGTGCGTATGCAATTGCTTAAATGCAGATGGCAAGTGAGGACTGAGGAAATAACACATAAGTCCTCTTGGGGAAAGAATCTCCTTGATACCCTAACCAAGGTACAAATACTTCAGAAGTGCAGTAATTGAAAGAGAAGTTATTTCCCAAACTAAAGCTATGGTGACAAGATACATCAAGAGAGGAAAACAAATCCAGAGGAGGACAAGCTAATATTGAAGCAATTATATAGTTGCTGCATATGCATCGATCTCAGCATATTCTCAGATGTGTAGTGCTTGTTATCCCAGACAATTCCTTTAAGTATTTACTGCAATGCTATTTAGCAGATAATAAAGAAATAACAGGAAAATACGCATGCGAGAAAACAGAAATATCTTGTGCTTCCTCATAGGGAAGCTATCAAGCCTAGAAATAGGGAAATGATAAACAGAGTGCTCAAAGGAAGGTGACTGCTATGAGCTACTTCTCCACTGTAAATTGGACACCTGGGAAAAGAAGGCAGAAGTTCCACTGAAGTGTAACAGAAGGTAATATTTGCCACCATGTGTCAACTGTGCATATACAAGGGAATAAAGAAGAATGAACTGCAAGAGGCACTAGTGTTAGAAATCCTGCTTTCTAATGAAGAGAAAAATATTGTACATTGAAAATACCGATGAAAGTAAAGGACAATTCCTCTCTCATTTCAGCTTCAGACAACCCCAATTGCACTTACACTTGGCATCTTTGCCCTTCTGTACTGTCACTGTGCTGGGGCTGAAAAATTGTCTAAATCTAATGTTTAAATTTTTTATCTACTGATACACCGCATCTCATTTACAATCCTTTGGCTTTAGCTTTTAGAGTACAGTGTAATCTACTAGGATACACATAGTGTGCAGTTACAAATTCAAATTAAAGAATAGACACAGGTGTAATCAGTTGTACCAGAGCTGTAGAAAGAAGTGCTCTTACCAATGAATTTTTACTATATTAAGTTCATTCTAAATTTCTTGTTCACTTTCTAAGCTGAATTTACACAATAATAAAATGAATATACATACAGAACCTGGAGTTAACAAAACTAAGATATGAGGTAAACACCACTGGGTGGACTGCACTGTTGTCTAGAATTTGAATTATAAATCTGATCCTGATGTATATGACTGTGACTGTTCAATATAGGTATAGATGTACTAAGGGACGTGGGGAAATATTGGGGGTAGATGAATGGTTGTACTAGATGATCTTGGAGGTCTTTTCTAGCCCTGGTGATTCCATGATTTTATGATTCTTTGCCTTATGTACTTGGTCAGTATTTATTTTAATGAAAATTTGAGTGTTCCCCCTCCACACTTCTACTGTTAAAATAGAATTGATTGCATTTTGTCTATTTACAAAAAATTTCAACTGCCTCTCTTTTACCATTCAGAAATTGTTGGCCAACTTTAACTCAAAAATTCCGAGAGAGCAATGTCCTTTCCTGAAGATGAAAGTCTGTTGTGAGTGCTCTGTGTTAGAGTATATAATAATTCATCGTTCCATACAAAATGAAATTAGGTAAAGACTAATCTGTTTGTCTTTGCTAGCAAGCTTGCTCTCTGTCAGGGAGCTTCCAGAAGGGCATTGTGACAAAACTCCTGTCACTTTTATCTACTTACAATATTGCTTCAGAGGATGTGTGACTGGTATCAAGAAATACTTCTAACAAATTACAGATCAGATTGCAATGGAGAAACAAAGAGATTAACTGACAAGGACCTTTCTGAGACAGTACACATGCACTTTGAACTTCAAGCATTTTCAGTTCTGTCTTTTTCCCTTTCATTCTGACCTAGTACAGCTGAAAATAAATATAGATCTGTCAGTTAAAAACCTGTGATCACTGTGCTTCAGAAATATCTTTCAACTGCGTTGTACGCTAATAATCACTAAATATTAACAGTCTCAATGCCTTAGATTATGATATGGGCATTTTCATTTGGGCATATTTATTGTTAGCAAGCTTCTCCTTTCCTTTCCTTTCCTTTCCTTTCCTTTCCTTTCCTTTCCTTTCCTTTCCTTTCCTTTCCTTTCCTTTCCTTTCCTTTCCTTTCCTTTCCTTTCCTTTCCTTTCCTTCCCTTTCCTTTCCTTCCCTTCCCTTCCCTTCCCTTCCCTTCCCTTCCCTTCCCTTCCCTTCCCTTCCCTTCCCTTCCCTTCCCTTCCCTTCCCTTCCCTTCCCTTCCCTTCCCTTCCCTTCCCTTCCCTTCCCTTCCCTTCCCTTCCCTTCCCTTCCCTTCCCTTCCCTTCCCTTCCCTTCCCTTCCCTTCCCTTCCCTTCCCTTCCCTTCCCTTCCCTTCCCTTCCCTTCCCTTCCCTTCCCTTTTCTTTTTTTCAGACAATCTCCTTTCATTCACAAATATTGTAGATTCACACTGTATCATCACATAGAAGCGGTCCATTATTAAAGTAAGACAGTTTATATTTACTTATCAGTTTATTAATAGAAGACTGCATGAATTTTAGTTGCAGTACTCTGTGACATAAATTATTTAATGACCTTATTGATAATGTACCTAAGGTGAGGCGGCACAACTAAAATAGTGGTAACAAATAATTGACAAAGGAGAACTGACCGTATCCAAAACCTACAAGGCTGATAGATTCAGGCTGGAATTAAAAGATCATTAGTTATTCTGTTAAAGTCATCTTAGATTTTGATTGATTACGTAAAAATTGAATATTTCTATTTTGAAAATTGTCAGACATTACTTTTGCCACAGAAAATCTAACTGTTGGCTAAAATTTAAACTCTTATATATACTTTCAATAAAAAAGAACTTGTACTGTAATATCCTTTCACTGGAAAAGATGGAGTCACCTCTGTAATGAACGGGGTACAATTTTGGCTGTTCTCCAGCTCTCCAGAAAATCACATTAAACTACAGGAATAGATAAGCGAGCCAAAACCGACGCAGCTAATTTTAGTTGGCTGAAGTCAACACCACCTGGATGCCTGGCCTTGGTAACTATATATTGATCCAGTTCTTTTAGAACAATCTGATATCAAATATGCAATCTAGTTTTTCACGTGCATAGTTTGTAATGGAATTGCCTTGTCCGAAGTGTTTCACATAATTTTATTTTTTTGGATTTAATATTTCTGTACCCACCAAGTCCTTAAAAAAAATTAATAGCCATTGTATCGTTCAATCTTAAAAAAGAAATAGTGAAATTTATGTGATTCTCTAAATAAAGCCACAGAAATACAATTTGAATTTTACAGAGAAACATATTCTCCTGTGATTTCAGCTCAGCTATACATCCACTTTCTTATCAATTATGCTAATCCAATCAGAGAAGATTCATGTTCTGATCAGAGCTTATTGGCACTCTGGTTAAAGTGTCAGATACACACAGTGAGTTATTTCCAGTACAAAATAGAAGGAAAATAGTCTCAGTACATTCAAATATCGAACAAACTACAAAAAGTAATCTGCTAAAGGAAATGTTGTGAACCAAGAGAATTCAAATTGATCAAACATACTTTCCTGTGAACAATTCACTAAAATGCAATTTTAAATCAGTGTTGAGATAATAAGAGTAAAAATACTGTTTAAAAGTCTTCATGGCCTTTGTGATTTTTGAGATTTCTCGTGACCGTCTCTTCGTTTACTTTAGTGGGATTTGCATTGAGCTATAATGGAGTGAACTTACAGAGGACATCATTAAGCAGAAGGCTCATTTTATCATTTCCTTCTTTAATCTTATCATATGGTATGAAAAATTGTTTCTCTCTGCTAATGCTCTCTTTCCTCTGTTAAGTTCTATAAAGTCAATCAGATGATCTAAACTCATGGTACTGTCAGCTCTTCTGACATGTTTTAGTTTTTAAGTTTGCTTAGAGTAAGATTTTCCTCAGAGATCACTAATGACACTATAATTTAAAATTAATTTAAGTATTTGAATGTGTGATTAGTTTATGCTTCCTATATATATAATTTAAATTCTGTATGGATATACACTACCTATCTTGTTTTTAAATATATATATATGTGCATATTCATACCTACTGCAAATTAAGCACAGGCACTTATAATACTTGTAATTCACTTTTCTTTAGTTAATGGTGTCCTTTCAGTAGCGAAACTTTTCAGATATTGACATTTTTTCAACATTGGACAACGTTGCCTTTGCATGGCATGGTGTGGAATCACAACCACATATAAAAATCTCAGACGGTCTCTTGAATCCTAAGGCTCAAAACAAGATCAAACAATCTGAATGTGCTGAAGTATGTTTATTAGACAATGGATAAGACTATAAAGACGACTGTCTTTGATGTTGAGAAAAAAAGCAACTTCTCTCTCATTATCGAGGACACCTCCCAGTGCTGAGAGGCCTCTAGTGGCTCATGGCACATTTGCATACCTGCAGCAGGTGCAGTACAAACGTTATTCATTTCTCATTCCCTTGCCATATCTGACCTTCTTCACACTAATCTTTATTTACTTCATTAGTGGCGTTTCCAAATTTGTATTTAGAGGATTGCTGTCTTATTGGAGCTATTGAAAGTATTTTAATGCTTTCTCTTAGTAAAGATACCTCAGGGAGAAGTTAAATATTCAAAATTCTGGGTATAGGTAAAAATGAAGATGGGTAGTTGCAATGTTTATACATTTTTTTTCATCTTCTTTAATCTATCTTTGCCAGGTGGGAGAAGGAAAGTAGAAAGAGAATTACATTTAGTGTGTCTGCTGCTTGCTGAAGCAGATACTAAGCTTAGCAGACCAGATTCTACCTTACATTAAGATTACTTTAAATTTAATCATTAAATTTATCTCCTTTCAGACTTGCAATATCTAGTGTTTCCATCTTTGATTTTTGTATGGTTTGGAATACTTTAAATGTTTGGGATTTCTGAAGGACATTATTTATAGAGAGTAGTTCACTTATTTTAGTTATCTTGATTAAAGTAGGCTGTTGGCAGATGATCATCCCCTTACAACATCCCCATAAAAATGAGTTTGTTGATTTACAAATTTTAATGCTCCATGCCATTCTAAACATTTTTACCACTACTAGTGTTTGTGTGTGCATTTTATAGAAAGATGAGCTTGAATTATCGCAAAAGCCTCTAAAAGTGATCTCCAGCAATTTTCTTCTTGTCAATAAATGTGTGTTGTCTCAGAGGTGTAGCAGGTCAGGCTGTGAGTGTTTGGCTAACAAGCACAAAGCGTGACACAGCTATGCTTACTTAGACATGTATTGAGGAAAAGACCTGTTTCATTAAAGTCTAAACAGAAATCAAGAGAACCTCAGCATGCCAAAGGTAAAGCAGCCTTATTGTCTCTGTTTAGCATCAAGCCTGTGTGAAGGCTTTCTTTGTCTAAGTGAGGATTTCACTATGACAGATATGGCTTCAGTTCAACATGATGGCATACAATTGTGAAAACATAAAAAAACGTCAAGCACACCCTCTAATCTCAGCTTTGTTGCTGTGAATGATATACATTTGCTGTTGTCACTAATATGACTGACAGCTTCATGGCGAAGATGTTAAAACCAAGCGATCCATCCACCCATAAATATTTCCACATTCCTGGTAATATTCGAGGCTTGCATAAGTGATGTGGCCTATTTGACTATCAAAGTAATTATATTTGAATCTTGTCAGTTTTGACTATTGTCATGTTTCTGAAGTTAAAAATATAGTACTTAGGTCGTCTTATGATACCATGCTAATTTTCTGCCTTGCAGATCTATATTCCTTTCTCGTTAATTGATGAGCGTGGCTCATGGGCCTGTGTACATCTGTACTGAAATACAGATAATTGCAACTTGAGTGTCTCCAAGAGAACAAACAAACCATGGCTGTTAAAAGAAACAGTGATGGCCTAGAGCTAGTAATGCCTCACTGCCAAATGCAAATGTAATGAATCTCCTTAAAAATACAAAAGCAAGCACAGAACCTACCTGCAAACTATTTTCGAAGTCAAGGATATCCCCAACCTCACTTTAAATTATTTCTGTAAAGACTGTGATGTTAAAGGAAACATTCTCAATCCCTGCCTAAACATATTTTCTGTTGTTTTTTTTTTTTCCTCTCTACATCCTTTTTGCTATATGGGACATATGTCATTCCCTGAAACACTTGTACATTTAAAAATAGTTCTTCTTTAAACATAACCTTCCTGTTGTCTGGGGAATTTCCTAATTCCTCCCACCTGGTTCCAGCCACACTTCCATCAACAGAACAGCTCTCCATGCAACTGTGGTTTTCCTCAGGGTAAAAGTGCTAGCTCTAATCTTGCTGGTCCCTAGACATTGTGTTAGGCTCACTCAGCGCTTTTTTTTCCCTATGAGATGATAATGCATTTAGCAGTACAATTGGGATGGAGTACATATGGAATTTCTACCTGTGCATTATCTATGCACAGGTATAATCTATACTAAAGAATAACCATGACTAGCTAAAAGAGGATAGCACTGCAAATCCCATTTTTGCTATCAAGAAAATAAGATATTTGCTGTTTTGAATAAAGAACAAAGGGAAGAAAACAATAGTGGGCAAGCAGATCCTCTGGAGGTGTTCCAGTTCTCATTTACCAGGTTATGTTCTTCCCGAGAAGCTTCTTATAAAATCCTACTCTTGTGCTGAACAAAGATATTACATATATGCCAGTGTAGACTTTCTTTTTTTTCTATAGAGTGGCACAAAATTATGCTTTGAATAACATTTTACTAATAGATTTATTATATCTTTCATCTACGGCATAATAAGGTAAGGAATAAATGTCTTGATCCCTATCAATTTCCAGATGGTAAAACTGTGGCTCCAAGGTACTATTCTCTACGTTTTAAAAAGTGCAATTTACCATGATTACGTGACTAAGTTAAAACACATTTTGCTATCAGAGTCCCTAAAGCCCTTTCCTGAATATCATAAGGTTAAGGACGGACTGGATAATGATGTATTTTATATCTCAGAATTCTTCCTAGAAAAAAAAAAAAAAAAAGTTCTCTATTTTGCAAAGGTATAAAGATACAATAAACTGTAAAACACATACTTAGTCATCAGGGAAAATGGGATGATCTCGTTTTCAGTGCCAGGACCTGTCCACTGTTAGAGATCATCTGCATCCCGGCTGTTGGCCAGAAAAATATTGGAGAAGAATGTTCTGATAAATAATCCTAGGATTACTTAGGATAAAGAGAATCTTAAAATACATTTTCAGTTATACTTCAGCAACATATTATCATGTCACGAAAGTTCTAAAATAGAATGTTCCTGTAAACTTTAGCACATCAATGCCATTTTCACATTTAATCTTCTTCAGCTAGCGTGTAAGCTCCGTAAACGTTTAATGAAAGATCAATCCACTCTGTTTCCAGTGCAATGGCAACCCTGTTAGGGGATCACAATTATCGCAGCTGACCTGAACAATCTGATACTGCTGTGCTAGTGAAAGCAAGGCAGTGGAAGGACTGTACCTTTCACTTGGCTTTTGCTGCTGTTTATCCATGCTTTCTTTTCTGTTCTCCTCTGGCAGCACATTTCAATTATGTCAACGTCTCAACTGGAAGAGCTATTTGTCACCTTATCTCCAGCTGTCAGTAGCTATCGTCTCTGAGTTATAGGCACATTTGAATTACTGACTGTGAGACTGAAAGGGCAGGATATCACCACAACTGTAGTTTATTAAAGACCCACAGCTGTTCCATATAAAGTCTCGAAATTCAGTTTGCTAATAAATAATTGCTAGAGACATCTTTCTGTCTGTTTTCCTTCCTAGTAAGGACGTTGGCCTTTAAAGAATCTCGTGTTTTCAGAGTATTTACCTGAAATAATCCATATGATGCTTAGAAAACTTTAGCTTTTTTAAGGAATTTCTGTGATTTGTATAATTGCAATTATCAGTCAGGGCAACACTGTAGCTTGTAACAAACATTGATGTACACAATATTAGTACTTGTATCAGTAAGGATTCTGACAGTTATTGAAGATTGTATTAGAAAAATGCAAAAAAGTAACCCAAGAAAGAAATAAAGGAGAAAAACAGTTTGTGTAAATTGTTTTCTATCCTGAAGTTTCCCTTAAATTATACAGGGACAGCTGTTTGTTTTGGTAAGGTCAAGGTCATGTGTGTGAAATGCAACATGTCTACCTGCTGTCATAGGCAGGACTTACTTTTCCTATCCCTGAGATTTCAAGTAAGAAACAATTTCATGGTAAGAGAGTGGGATTTTTTCTCTCTGATTGTTCCTACTTGTTAAATTCATTTCATTATTTTGCCCACAGTTGATGTAAAATGAAACCCACTGACTGCCTAAAAGTAGGCCTAGATTCTAAATTAAAAAAAAACCAACAACAAATAAACTAAAACCAAAAACATAAAATATATTCCCTTTTTTATTACTATTGTTTTTAACCCTGTAAGGGTATAATTATATCATATCATATTTAATTGATGTCTGAATGTCAAAATGAATCAGATTTGGAAAACTATTAGTCTCAAGAAAATGTTGGTCAACAGAAACTTGGCATGCTCTGAATATCACCAAAACAAACCATTTTATGTATAATAAGTGCACTGAAAAACTAGAACAACTAGTAGAAAAAGGATGGCCAGCAGAGAGAGGGAGGTGATTGTCCCCCTCTACTCAGCTCCTGTGAGGCCCCATCTGCAGTACTATGACCAGGCCTGGGGCTCCCAGCACAGGAAGGATGTGAAGCTCTTGGAGCGGGTCCAGAGGAGGGCACTGAGATGGTCAGAGGGCTGGAGCACCTCTCCTATGGGGAAAGGTTGAGGGACTGGGCTTGTTTAGCTTGGAGAAGAGAAGGCTCCAGGGAGACCTCATTGTGGCCCTCCAATACTTGAAGGGAGTGTATAAACAGGAGGGGGAATGGCTGTTTGTGATGGTGGATAGTGATAGGACAAGGGGGAATGGTCTGAAACTGAGACAGGGGAGGTTTAGGTGAGATATTAAGAGGAAGTTTTTCACCCAGAGGGTGGTGATGCCCTGGAACAGGTTGCCCAAGGAGGCTGTGGATGCCCCATCCCTGGAGGCATTCAAGGCCAGGCTGGATGTGGCTCTGGGCAGCCTGGTCTGCTGGTTGATGACCCTGCACATAGCAGGGGGCTGGAACTGGATGAGCACTGTGGTCCTTTGCAACCCAGGCCATTCTATGATTCTATGATTCTATGATTCTATGATTCTATGATTCTATGATTCTATGAACATAGTCACCACCATTAGCTGGTTCACAAGATATTCATA
Source organism: Chrysolophus pictus (assembly GCA_037305975.1). Lineage (NCBI taxonomy): Eukaryota > Metazoa > Chordata > Aves > Galliformes > Phasianidae > Chrysolophus > Chrysolophus pictus. The sequence goes on along the minus strand of CM074583.1, from coordinate 2,190,497 downwards.
TTGTTGTGTGACAGCTGTGCGTGGCCATCTGGAATCTGGTTTTATTTCACATTGATGTCTCCAGTGCAGAGATGCACCACCTACCACCTCACTGTGTTCACATTCACCGTTTGGTCTCCATAAATGTTCAACAAACATCAGTGAATGTCACTGTGTGTAATTTTTTCTATATGGAAAGATTCAGTTTCACCTTTGATTTATACACACTTCCATGTCAGATGTCTGTTTTGTCAGATTACCCCTCTGCTGCCATCTGTCACACAGCAACAACATGTAATAAAATACTGGTGGAAAGGTTCAAACTCTACTGCCATACCACCAACATCTGCTTCTGATGGCATGGACAACATAATAAAATAGCAGGCATTACTTTTGGTGCAGCTGTTGTACTTTCATAGCTTTCTTTACCAACACTGATTTTAAAAGCTCATGCACAGCCAGTGAAATAAAGAACAGATTATGAAATACATTGACCAAATCCTTACTCTACATAAAAGGTAATTAAATCCTATTATTTTGCTAACAGTTCTTTATTTTCCATCACTGTTAATGTTTCTACACTCTTTACAGGAACTTTTGCAGACATAGCAGAATAATTGATGCTACTATTTCTGTGTGTACCAGGAAAATGTGTAGTGTGCCAGTAGGCCAAGAGTCACTTATGCAGGACTGTATATAGACATTTAGTAAGAAAGTGCCCACAAAATACTCGCTAAGTAGGAAATAAGGCATAGTGGGTAGATATTGCCAAAAGGGGAGTACAGCAAGGAGCAGGGCTCCTGTTCTCCAGAAGCTTTCATTCTCTTAAAAAAAAGTCTTTTTTTTTTTTTTTTTCTAATAAGTTTCTTTTATTTTCTATTCTTCATGTTGTTTTCAAAATTATTTAAACAGAGGGTTTTTTTATTATTATTTTTCTCTAGGGGCACTATTCTTAATAAGATTTTATCAGAACTCTGGAAAGTGACAAATATTTTTTTATCATACATAAAATGTTCTTGTTTGCAAGAATTTGCCATACTTGCAGTGAAATTCCAAGGAGATTTAGTCTTTTTTTTTTTAATCTACTCTTTTATTGCCGCATTTCTACTTGCTTAATTATTTTGTGTTTGTTTTCTTAAGCATTAAAAGCACCTTGCTTTTTATTACATTGCAACTTTCGAATCTCTAGCCATCTCTCTAGTGTCTCAACATGATTTCGAGTGCTTCTTTTCAGAAACTCTTGTCATACCTCATGCCAAGCATATTTTATGAATATCATCCTACTCAGCATTAAAATAAAGTACTCTGTTCAGGACAATTTCTGTAGGTTCCCTCATATGAAAGCTTCTCAAGTAAATAATATGACACTAACAGCATACACTTTGAAATGGATTTAGGTCCTGCTCCTGCGTTCATACAAACAACTGTAATCACTCTTCCTTTGGAAAGACACACAAAAAGTTCATAATTTATAGACACGTCTGCTAAACTAGAGAGAGAATAAATAGATTGTATATTTCTAGATGTGTGAAAACTCTACTTTCACCTTTTACACTTTCAACTTTTCATTGGTTCAATAAAGTAGCTTTAATATGACATAGGTGTAAAGACAAATAGGATATTTTTTACTCTAATCTCATTTTCAGTAATTGTATTGAATTTTATGTGATGATGCAGCATTGCATAGGAACAACAGCTTACAATAGGATAGCTAAATATTTTATTTAAAAAAAAAATTGATTTTTGATTGTCTCACCTTTGCTTTTTCCTTAAAATAGAAAAATGAGGAAATGTGATCTTTCCATTGCTTTCCTGTTTACTTTACTGCTTTACAGAATAGCATTCAGACAGTCTTCCATTTGGAAGTGAGTTTTGCAATTTCCATTTAGGTTAATCAGGTAAAGAACTTTATCCTGCATATTTAGCACTTACCAGGTCAAGTTTTTCCTGAAAGAATGCAGGATACGAAAGACTTATGAATATCTCAGAGCTATTAGATGCAAGAGTTCCTAATTATTCATATTAAGGATATTCTTTGATCTTTTCCATGGTCTGTCCAGAATGACCACACATTTTCTCTGTGCCATAATTTTCTTGATTGAAAAAAGAAAGGAGAAGGAGAAGGGGAAGGGGAAGGGGAAGGGGAAGGGGAAGGGGAAGGGGAAGGGGAAGGGGAAGGGGAAGGGGAGGGGGGGGAGGGGAGGGGAGGGGAGGGGAGGGGAGGGGAGGGGAGGGGAGGGGAGGGGAGGGGAGGGGAGGGGAGGGGAGGGAAGGGAAGGGAAGGGAAGGGAAGGGAAGGGAAGGGAAGGGAAGGGAAGGGAAGGGAAGGGAAGGGAAGGGAAGGGAAGGGAAGGGAAGGGAAGGGAAGGGAAGGGAAGGGAAGGGAAGGGAAGGGAAAGAGAAGAAAATGGAAGTTAGAAATGACTTTTGGTCAGGTTCTATGTCAGGGTGCATTTCTCTGCATCTGAGTTATAGCAGGAGAGATGGCATCTCAGAGAGGATGTGTCATGATGACAGGATTGCTTAGGTTGTCCCCAAAGAGAGAACAATATGTGAACACATCTCTTCTGACTTCCAGGAGTATATCTGAGGAAACCCAGTACTCTTGTGGTAGCTTTGCATTATTTTTGAAATCCTGCTTTTCTCCTTTTTCTACCTTGATTCCAGTGGAGTGAAGCTACATTTACTTGAGACCATGCCTGGATGTGGGTGTCAGTGATTCCTGCAGGTCAGAAACAGCTATTCACCACAGTGAGGTGACCCCGTGACAAGGGAAATTAAACCTCAGCCACACAGAACCGTCAGGTTCGAGATGAGCAAAAAAGAGTAACCAAGAAGATAACTCCATATGTCTGTGCATTTGTGTTGCTTCATTGATACAATGCTTATGCATTTGCCAGAAAGACAAAATGGGAATGTCAGCATCTCTCTTTTCCACCTTCATAGAGAAGTAACTGATCTGCAGCTACTGCAGGAAGGTTGTGTTTTTGTAGCTTTTTGTGTGAACAGCTTCTTCAAATATGCGTAAAGCAAATAGTCTTGTGGAACATAAGCTTATGTTTCTGTGCTGCTCAGCTATTTACTAAAGAATACCTCATTATCTACCCTTAATTTATTGTCATCTTTGACACACTTTCAGCCAGTCCCATGTTCAGGGCTTAAACAAGTTGTTCCACACGCAGTAAGTCCCTCCAGCCTTTTCCAAGGTATATCAAGAGTTACTTCTCTTTGCACCACAGCAGGTCCTCTCAGAGAAGATGGATGCATTTATGGATTTGATTCAAGGGATGGAATGCCTCTCCTTTGAGGGCAGGCTGAGAGAGCTGGGGCTGTGCAGCCTGGAGAAGAGAAGTCTGCGAGGTGACCTGAGAGCAGCCTGTCAGTGTCTAAAGGGGAGCTACAGGAAAGAAGGGGACAGGCTCTTTATAAGGGTCTGTGGTGATAGAACAAGGGGAAATGGCTTCAAGCTTAGAGAGGGGAGATTTAGGTTGGATATGAGGAAAAGGTCTTTTATAGTGAGGGTGGTGAGGCACTGGCACAGGTTGCCCAGAGATGTGGTGGGTGCTCTGTTCATGGACACTTTCAGGACTGAATCATGCCCTGGGCAACCTGATCTACCTGTGCATGTCCCCATTCATTGAAGGGAGCTGGACTAGATGGCCTTCAGAGTCCCTTCCAGTGCTAACGATTCTTATTATGATTATATTATGATTCTATATTGATAGCAGTGTGAGCTTTATGCTAAGGCAGCAATACGTGCTACAGAGCTGCCATGTATCAAGCCAGCTGAATGCACAGGCAGCATAAAGATTGCCTTTAGCTTGTGGGAAAGAAGGTCTTCGACTGTCCTGATTTTTTCCACTTCCTACCTTTACTGAGGCAGTGAGACCAAACTCTAGTATTTTTCTGTTTGTTGCATTGCTTTCACTGATCAGCCTCCTTCTGTTATGTTTGGGAACTGCATATACTTACCATAGGAACTGGAATTGGAGTTGTCTTCACATTGGCCACCAGATACCCATCAGATGGTAAAAATTCTTGTTCTGTTGCCACATTGAATTGCATTCAAATCTGAAGGGGTGGGATGTTCAAGTAGCACTTGAACAGATTTGCAGTAATGCACTTTATTTATTCATAACTACAATACAGATTACTTCATTTATCCCTACGTCTCTTTCATTTTATGTAACATATTTTTCTTATTTATAAAATACTGGACTACTTTTAACACATTGTAATCTTTCAGTTCATGAGAAGCAGCACATGCAATGGAGGCTTACTGATATTTTTTCATGGCAGCATTTCAAAGCTGGCATGTCCTACAATAGGGTGAAAATCATTCTGTTTAAAGCATTAATAGCTAAGGTTATGTTTACTATGGCCAAAACAGAATCCCCAATAATTGTCCAGCCTTGCTCCGTACACAAAGAAGCTGGACAAATATACCATCACATCTGTTGGGCATATGGCTTAACAAACAGTTAAGCTTGGATCTATGTCCAGATCTGCATAACCCTGTTGCATTCTGTTCCCTCCTAATGAATATTTCTAGGAAAATGCCGCAACTTTAATGTAGATCCTCATTATTTCAAGCTTTGAGCAACCAGAAGAATGAGGTCCTAAACGCAGCTGCTATGATAAATTTAATAATCACCTGAAGTTGAGATACATCTAGAGAAAAGCAATAACCTTGTTGCTAATTTTAATTCAACATTTGTTTCTCTTCTTTATTGCAATTGGCTTGCATATGTTAGAGTACTTCCTATGTTTTATTTATTTATGTTATTAAACTTGGGTTTCACGAATAAAATCAAAGAGAAAAGAAATGAAGGCTTTTGACTCCAGGGAAGCAGACCAGAATAAATGGTACTGCTGAACTACATGGCACTTTGCTCACGCTTTCTAATGATGATGCTCAAGCACGGCGTTGACACCTTTGATGCAGATATGAGTGATTCAGAACAGTATTTTACTCAGCCATGTGAGTGTAAAGACAGAGTAGCTCTCAGCATAGCTAAATGTTTGTGTGTATATGTCATGTATTGCTTCTCTTGTTTGTTAAATATGTCCTTCTTCCACAGCAAGAGCTTCCAGCCTCCATTGAATACATAAAACTTCACTCCTTCCAATCTGTGCCTGTATTCATGGTATTATAAATACAGCTTATGGAAGATATGATAATTATATGACATTCTAGGTAATATTTCATGTCCCATTGGTGCTATGAGAGTTAAATAAATGGATACAGACTCACATACATTATACTATGAGGCATGCTCACTAAATATCTTTTACAATATTTAAATCAAAGCAGAGCATTTTATCTCAAGCTCCTTAGAAATGCTTGTAAGGGGACACTGTAGAGGGATCATGGATTTTACTTAACAATTTTTAATGCAAAGAGAACATCAGAATAGATCTATTTGTCTTCAACATACATATTATAAAGCGTATTACAAGCTGACATTTCACAATATCAAAACAACAGTTAGGCTTATGTCTACGAGATTTACACTTGTGTAAAATTGTACTGAGTCCAGAGTCTTGGTAGAAATAAATGGGAGAAAAGAAGTCCTTATTTGGACAGATATGTTTGTCAATTTCATGCAAAATGAGCCAAATAATCCACATTACAGAGGATTATTTCAGTTTATGTGACATTCTTTTTGGAAAGAAAACAATTCTCGACATTGTGTATCGCCTGATAGATAAGGTTTTGAATCAATATTTGTTTCAGGACGTGATGCCTCTGCTATTCAGTTTCTGTTTGCCTCCAGGCCAGCCGCGTAAGTACCTTTTACCAATTCCAGGCAGGCAGACGCATCAGCCTTTGGGATGAGCAGACAGGAATTTGGTCTCTCCATGGCACTGAGCTAAGCCAGTACTAAGCAGCAGCAAGGCTCCAGAAACAAATACACAAAAGCTTTTCAAAGGATTTAAAAGCTCACACTCAGGGCCATGCCTTGATCTGACTATGGGGCAGAAGAAGGTTATATCTGTTCGCTGACTTTCTTCTTTACCTCCACAAGAAATCAAGTTCCATTCTTTTTATTTTTATTTTAGTCAAGAGAAGAAGAGAAAGGAGAAATCTATGACTGTGTTGATTTTGAAGCAGCAATATGTACAGATAAATCCTTAAAGCCGCTTCTCAACTGGGGAGCCCAGAGGTGGCTTCTGACTCCTTTTTTCTTATGAAATTCCAGAATAAGTATACTTTTTTCATGCACAATCAATTACAAGAACAGGACTGTGAAATCTATTGGCTCTTAATATCAGACAAAAGGACATATAATAAATACAACTTTCTTCTCTTTCTCAAACCTCTTTTCATCAGTGTATCATAAAGCATTTTCTTGAGATCTGAGCAAATGTGTCATTTTGGGAAACGTTGCACAGGTAATAAAGGTTGTCTATGGGCATATGTGAGCTAGGAAAACAATGATTCAAGCTTGCCAAGACTTTATAGAAGGGTTAGATTAGTTTTGAGCAATGTGGATAAAAGATATTAGAAACTGGTAATACGAAGGGAAGAATGAACAGTCTTGTTAGCCTTCTTGGATGTGTGCCAAACCATGAAATCAATCCTGAACTTCTTGCAAGGAAGAATAAACATATAAACCACTTATAATGAAAAGTGACCAGGAGTTTTTGTAATTAATTGGATGGACAATTGCTCGTTACTCCAAGAATGCCGTCAGCTTACCTAATGGATTGTAAATCCATATGTTTTTTGTCATTAATATAGGAAAGAATATCTACTGCTCTATATAATCAATCCCCAGAAACATAAAAATGTTGAAAAATCTCCTTTCTGCCTACTCAGAATGTATAAAACCCAACACATCTGCAGGAAAGCAGCTCACAAGTAACTCAGTCATTCTCCATTTCAGGTGTAGTATAGACAAGGATAGTTTTACTAGGAATTCTCCCTGTCCTCTCTGCTCATAATAACTAATCATTATTATATGTAAAGCTGATAAAGAATCTGCTTGGCATTTAATTCTTGTCTTAAAAGCATGTTCAGTCAGCTCAGTTTTACAGGACATTGTACCAGTTCCTCACAATTAGTCGATCAGTTTCTACAAATATTTTTCCATTTTCTACCTGTTCCTGCTGTTTATTTTTATTTTTTTTCTAATTTGCAATGTATCACTAGTAAGTGCATTTCTTCATACTACTTACTATATACTGCATGGGTGTTAGATTTATTTCTGAGGCTGAATTTTAATAAGAGTAAGTCACAAAGAGCTCTTATGTTTGTCCAAATACCTTTTCAGCAATGGAGGTACAGCTAACTATGTAAACATGGGGACACTGACACAAGTGTGTTGGGAATTATATCACTAACTATAGATGAAAAACAAACACAAAGCTACAAGACAAGATGAAGAGATAATTCATGCTCAGATTCCATTAAAGGAGGAATTTCTGGCTACAGATGTTACAGAGGCTGAATTTCTATTAGACCAAAACAAAAGAACATCTACTTCTCTTCCTCTATTGTTTCCACAACATTCATGGCATTTTTCAAATCAATTATGTCATAGCAGTTGGGAAAGTCATCTGAACGACTATGCATATAGAAACAAATACATTGTATTTCATTATAGGTTTATAAATACATATATTTGTTAAAATTTGTTCATGGATTTCTATGAGTTTCATATGATAAATTTCTCCCTTATATGGTTAATGAAAGAGAATAGGGAATCTGATTCAAATGAATTCTAGTTCTGGAAGAACTTTGAGTGCTATGAAGCTGATAAGACGAGGAAGAGATACAAAGGGAAAAGGTATTACTAGGATGTTTCAAAGTTGTGGTATATAAAGATAAGAAGGAATCTTAATTGTTCTTATTCATCATAATGTCAAAATAAAAATATAAGAAATGGTATGGAAAATATGCAAGTATCTAACAAATATTTCTGCTTTGACTTCGAGAAAATGCCAGTCAATAATGAAGATACAGTTAATGAATAAATAGCATATTTTTCTCATTTCTCATTTCAGCAAAGAGAACTTCATTTGAAAGGAGTTTAAAATATCTTGATTTTTTCTTTTTAGTCGCCAGATATGGATAAATGACAATTTTAAGATGCATTCTATCCTAGCAGATTCAACTTCTCCCAAAGAAAAGAAGCTGCTGTGTTTCTGTTACACATTTCAGCATTTGTCCCTATTATCTTGCTCCCGTATAGGCAGATATTTTTGGAAAGCTCAGTCGGTATGTAATTCCTAACTCCTAAAATAGGAGAAAACAGCAGTAAGAAAAATTCAATGAAATTTGGGAACGTTCTCTACTACTGAACTGATTTAAATTAGCTTGTGGCCTGTTTCTGGCCACACATGGATAAATTTTCTGCTTACAATCTAATTTTTATGTTATGATACAGGATATTTTTCAAATTTGTATGTGACTGTTGTGGAATGGCTGGTAGGCAGTATCTGCAAAGTAATGGGATATTCTTTTATGAAATCTGTAGGAATGTGGTGTAGCTGTGTCCAGATGGGTTAACTACAACCCATTCAGAGTCTGTCTCCTGTATTGGAATTACATTTTCTATGAGGTTCTACAACAGTTCCAACCCTACACAGCTTTTTCCTTGAATTGGACACAGGGAGTGTTACAAGCCCTATCAGAATAGGGCAGTTGTTTCACATCCCTGCAGTTTCCAGCTTACGTAAGCCCTAGACACAGATCAGTGTACGATACAAGTTACAGCCATTATAACATTTCGTTGACCACTGAGTTTCAATGTAGTCATTTTGTTTTCTATCATCGTGGAGTTTTTCATGTTATAGCCTCAAGCATTAAGAAATCTTCAGGCTTTTAAAGAATGTAGGTGGAGAAAAATGCCATATATTCTCCCAATGATCTTTTCTGCCAGCAGATTAACTTGCAGCTGCTTGGGAAACATTGGCTTCAGAGTTCTGATGTCATTCCAGCCCATTTGAAGCAGTCATCTTTTCACCAGCCAAAAGTGGATCTGTGTCATTTAGAAGACATTAAGAAAAGAGAAGGCAGAGCAGCGTTCTGTAATATTAAAAATGGTGTGATGTTTATTGTCCAAGCAGGCTTTCCAAACTGCAACACTGCTACTTATTGACATTTATACTTTCTGGCACTACTGCTGTTTTATGAAATACCAAAGTAAGTTATAACGAAAACTAACACTGCTGCTTTTATCTGGGCACCTCTTGAGTATGTCTGACTTAAGAAAATATGGCTGTGTGTAGGAAGAATCCATCACACTCACGGGGAATCTCTTAGTTAATCATCCAGAATAGCAGATATTATAATCCCATTTCAAATTCACACAGAATGCAAATTTAGAATACAATGGTATTTTTTTGTTGTTGTTGTTTCCTTCAACTAGATGTTTTATGGATTTTCCTATATTACCCCATAGCATACAGTTTAGAATGTATTAAAATGAATGCAGTAGCAGAAAGAAATGGAGAATTTATATATGCATTTGAAAAAAAAGGAATCAATAATTTGAAATAGACATAGACAACCCTCCTTTGCCTGCTGCCCTACTTCTTTTCAGATCCACGTGTAATTTTATGTTAAGATGAGCAAATCTCCATATTCACTTTACAAAGATGAATGTCATGTCAGAACATTACTCTCAGATACAGCATCTCTCTGAATGCTGTACAAATAAAAAAATAGTAGGAAATAATGAAAAAAAATATATATATACATTTAAAACTGCATTTATTTATTTATTTATTTATTTATTTTACCCTGCCCTGACTGCATTGTTTCAACTTAATTTCTAAATGGAACAAATGGCAGAAGATCCCATTCAGCAAATAAGCGATGACTTGCCTGCAGTGCAGCCTGTCAATATTGGCACTGCTTGGCTTTAGAGCTCTTGCACGTGTGTTAACCAGCTAGCCAAGAAACAGATTTGGAGTAGGACATACAAATCAGTGAGTCAGGAAGATGGAGAGAATGCTGTTCACAGCCCTTGGCACTGCTTATGACAGTACTGCACTTCTATCACAGATTTCATCCTCAGAGATAGACTGACTTTCCTCTTTCCTGTATCAGCCCAGAAACTCAAAGCCATCATCCTTCTCAGCAACAGGCTTTGCCCTGAGCAATAAAAAGCTCTATCCAATGGTGAACATACTGCATATATCAGGCTGAAAATAGATGGGTAGCACAGTGGGTCCCAGCTGCTATTAAATCTTAGGTTCTTGATAAACACCATGACAGCAGCTAATCTTGGCTGTCACAAACTGGAAGAAATGGGAGAGAAGGAAAGAGTAAGCATCTAATAAGTCCACTGTTTGTTTTTGAGCTATAATTAGTTTTCTTGACCAGCAGTCAGCACTGATGCTATGCTGTTCTGTGGGAGAAGTTTTTCCGGCATCCCAATGTTCTGAAGGAGTGGTCAGATGTGATTGTCAAGCCACTCTCCATTGTATTTGAAAATGTATAGCTGTCAGGTAAAGGGACTGGAAAAAGGGAAACATCAGTCCCATTATTAAGAAAGGTAGAAAGAAAGGCCCAAAGTGGTTGAGCCTCAGGTGTGTGCCTGAGAAGATCATGGAACAGATCCACCCAGAAGCAATGTTAACATACATGAAAGACAAGGAGGTGACACAAGACAGTCAGTACAACTTCAACAAGGGCAAATCATGCTTGACCAATCTGGTGGTCTTCGACATTGGAGTGACAACATCGGTGGACAAAGGATGAACAATTGATGACATCTACCTGGACTTGTTTATGGTCTTTGACATAGTCCCCCACCACATCCTTGTCCCTAAATAGGAGAGATATGGATTTGAAGCCTGGACTAATTCCATGGATAAAGAATTGTGTGGATGGACACGGCCAGAGGAACGTGATCAGTGTCCAAGCGGAGGTGAATGGCAGGTGGAGTCCCCCAGGAGCCCACCTTAGGACAGTGCTCTTCAGTGTCTTTATCACTGATGTAAATGATGTGATCGAGAGTGCCTTCAGCACCTTTGCAAATGACACCAATCTGAGTGGTGCAGTTGCTAGAATAGAAGGAAGGGATGCCATCCAAAGGGACGTGGACAGGCTTTTTAAAAGGGGGAATCAACTTTTAACTTGGGTAGATAGTGATAAGACAAGGGGGAATGGTTTTTCCCTCAAGGAAAAGATTGGATGTCAGGGGGAAGTTCTTCACAGAGAGAGTGGTGAGATGCTGGAACAGGCTGCCCAGAGAGGCTGGTTGCGTTCAGGACCAGGTTGTGTGGGGCCCTGGGCGATCTGCTCTAATGCCAGATCTGGAAGTTGTTGGCCCTGCCTGTGGTAAGGGGATTGGAACTTGATGATCCTGGGCATCCCTTCCAACCCAAGCCATTCTATGATTCTATGACTTCAGAAAGTAGAATTTTTTTTGCTGCTAAGATCAATGATTCTGTTGGTCCTGCTAGTCTGCAGTGGATGGAAATCTCTCTTCCAAAAGAGAATTATGTACATTTAGTACAAAAATCATTTGAGGGCTGGAACTTGTATTTGAGAGAATGACTGTAAGTGAAACAGGTAAAAAAATGTTGAGTTTTACTGTGTGATAATGAGGGGGGAAGGAAATAGGAGAAAATATGCTGCCTGCTTGCAAGGTAAAATGAAGAAAAGAAACTGAACTTGTACATATAATATGCATATAGATAAAAATATTTTTGTGTATGTTAGGGCTGCTTTGAAATTAATGCCTTCTATTTTTTTATGTTAGCCCATTCCATCAGAGGTTGATTTTGGTGGTATAGCAGTAGAGGTTAAACCTTCCCACCAATATTCCATTCCATTTGGTTGCTGTGTGACAAATGGCAGTGGAAGGGCATTCTGACAAAAGGGGCATCTGACGTGGAAGTGCATAGGAAGCAAAAGAGTGGTACTGTTCAGAAAAAATGGCACCCATTGATATTCATGTGTATAGACACCAAACAGTGGGTGTGAGCATAGTTAGGTAGTGGGTAATGTGTTTCAGCAGTGGAGACAGTGACAGTGGGTCACCTCCATTGGTGCAGATATGTTTCATGAGTGCAGCATGCAGTCTCTTTTGTCATAGCTGGCAAAAATGCACATCTAATGGTGGTGGCTATATTGAAAATCTGGTCTAGTGTTATTGTGCTCTTTGTCCCTGTTGTAGTTTCCATGGAAATAAATTGAAGGCATTCATTTTGGACCAACTGCATATTAAAAGAATTAGAAGAACATTAAAATTATCAAGCTGTGCAACTTTTGCATAGCCTGGAAGTTACCAGATTTCCTCCATGTGAAAAAAACTGCACCCACTGACATTTGCTGAATGTGTATGGAGACCAAACAGTGGATGTGAGGACAGGGAAGTGTTGGGTGGTGCTTCTCTGCAGTTGAAATTTGGTGTGAAAGAAAAGCCATGTTCCAGATAGCCACAAACAGCTGTCACACCACAAAATGAAGAGCATCTCGATCAGCTCATCTGCAAAAATCAGTGGATTACTATCAGGAAACTGTGTATACAGCTGAATATTGGTCTCAGTGCAATGGGAACAATGGTGGCAACATTGGAATATAGAAAAGTTTGTGCTGGGTGGGTCCCACAGGAACAGAAGGAACACCTCATGCAAGTTTTTCAGGACCTACTGAACCAAAATGAGGCAGAAGGTGACATTTTTCTGGATTGTATCATTACCAGTGATGAGACATAGTGCCACCACTGTGAGCTGAAGTTAAAATGGCAGTTCATGGAGCGGTGAAATGTGAATTCCCCATTGATGAAAAAGTTCAAGATGCAGCCTGGATTTGGCTCCTTCTAACTTTCTTCTGTTCAAGCTGATGAAAGATGGACTGTGTGCGTAGTATTTTTCTGGTGATAAAACAGTGGATCACCTCCACTGGTGCAGATATTTACGAGTGCAGTATGCAGACTTTTGTTCATCACTGGTGAAAATGAATAGCTAATGGCTATGTTTAAAAAGTGTTTTGTAGCTGAGAATTTTGCTCTATCAAATAGCGTTATTGAATTCTTTGAAGCTGCTGTTTTTCAGAGAAATCGATGTATATATTAATTTATATACATATTTATATACAATGTAAAAGGAACATCATGATGCAAGTTTACTTGTAGTGATTCTTTTTTTTTAATGAGAAAGTAATTCGATATTGAAAACAGCAGTTACTAGTGACTCTCACATATCCAGAAATGGCCTTCTCACTCAACATTCTTGAAAACAATATAGAGCAAATTTCTACCCTGAACTCCAGCCCTAGTTTCTCTCCTCTCACTTTTTACTCCCATCAACTCACTTATTTCAGAAGTCTGTAATCTTTTCTCTTGTTTCCTGTTGGAGAAGTTGCTTGTGACTTCTTGCTTGTCCTCATCTATGTATCAGCTGTCATGAAGTCAGGCAGCTTATTTTTGTTGTCCTGTGTCCCTCTTATTTTCAGATAGGACATTTCCTCTCATCTCTCTCAGAGCATTTAAACCTTCATCTGTCAAAGTTTCGAAAGACATTATTTAAGAAAGACTTCAGGAAAAGGTGTAAGCTGGTTAGTAAGTGCTTTAAAAGCTTCACCTCAAATGAGTAAAATAGAATGTCTGTTTTTTAAAAATGTCATCTCCTCAGTTTCTACAACAGTGAATTTGAAAAGATGACTACTTGCTGCACCAGTAATTATTTGCACTGATACACTCACAATAAAAAGCAAAACATTAGCCTAGTTGCTCTCTCTGAAATAGTGTAAGTTATGGCAAAACAATCTTTCTGCAGCAAAAACTGTGGAAGGGAGGTTCTCTAACTCAGGTCTGACTAATTAAGCCAAAAAAATTTTCTCGTAGCAGTAGAATAAATGAATCCCTAAATTCAGTAAACAACAGACTTTTAGTGGAGTGGGAGGACTTGAACTTAATACTTCTGAGTCTAGTATGGGTGAGATCACCATTTTTCTAGTTTTTCTGTGTTTTGGAGGGGAGCTGTAAAACTATGTATCAACTAAAACCACCATTTGGAAAGAAACACAAAAGGTATCAGTTGACACAGTTAGTCCAAGGTTAAGAAATGATTCAGACAAGAGCTGTAATTAGTTGCGCAGAACATGCCTAGCATTTAGAAGAGCCTTTAATCTACCAGACATGCATTAAAAGCTCCAAGAATTGGAAACTCAAGTTGGCGGTGTTTATTCTGAAAAGAAAATGTTCTCTCTGAAAGTAGTCAAATCCTACAGCAGATTATTAAGAAATTCTGAGAAATCCTGAGAATCAGCTTTTAACTTAGAATTAGATATTTTTTCTTGGAGATTGGCTGCTTCTTCAGTCTCAGACTTACTGATGTTTATAGCAAGAATCATTCAGTGACATTGTTCTGGCTGCGTTAAAAGAGGGTCACACACATGGTCAGGGAAGGCAGGAAGGAAAGAAGGAAGAAGGGAAGGTAGAAATAAATAAAACCTCAAAACTATATCCAAAATAGATAAAATTAAAAGAAAAATATTTTTCTTATTTCTTTTTACTTCCAGTTGAAAAGCACATTTACAATTCAGGGTAGTGCACTGTATTTACTGCATTACTGTAGTCACTATGACCAACCGTTAGCCTTATATTTTAGAGGTAAAAATATTTCTTTTTTAGTTTTCTCAGCTATTCCTACTAATTTGCTGTAGTTTCATAAAGGATGAAAAAAAGAGATTGTTAGATTTCTGGATTCTTACAATGAAAATAAATTTATGAGAACAAAGCATTAAAAAATGGTAACTGAATTAAAAATAAAACAAAACAACAACACACCACCACCACCAAACCAACAAAAAATACCTATGAAGTAGCTGCACCAAATTATCACCTATTATGTGTGTATGGCTACCCTGGTGAAAAGGCATTTTGGATCTACAAGAGTAGAAGGTTACTATACATTAGGACTACACAAAACTGTATTAATTTGGTTCTCACTCACACATGTGAATTTTAAAGTACTGAATACAGAAAAAAAAAAAAAGTGTTTAAATATTACATAACTCATTTTATTCATTCAGTCCCATGCAATTGTTTTCTTTCAAATATCTCTGATTTATTTCCTAGCTGCAAACTTGATTTTTGTCTTTTGTGTTAATTGTGTAAATGAATATTGTACTATATTTAGCTGGGACCTTCAGTAGGATCTTTAAGAGCTCTAATCTATTTGCTTTTCTACAGTCTTATCTGAGGACAAATCTTAATTGACATGCTTTACAAAGGACTTGACAAAGCAGTAGCTAAACCACAGTCCAAAGGTTGCCTTGGACTTAATTCTCACAGTATTCCAGTCTATAACCAAAAGAGACTATAGAGTACCTTGCAAAAGCAAGGCTAACACAGATGCTAAGTGTCTTAGCTAAGTTGAAAGCAATGAGCTCTTCTGCTAATAAGTATCTGGTAGCTTAATTGGTAAGTAAATGAATAAAAGATGTGTTTATTACTGTGTAATTGACTTGTTTGTTTTCCCTGCTCTTACTGAAGTATCTTGCAGAGGGGAAGGGGAACATTTTTAAAATTCATTTGTATCCCTCTTACAACTGAAGTTATCTGTTTTCAGGGATCAGACGTGCAATCTGCATGTTTACTCTGAATGGAGACCAATAGTACAGAAAACTTTTGGAAATGTATTGTAATAGTGTTTCTCTACATTGTTTGAAGTAGCCAACTACGTACCTAAGTGCAAATCTGGTTGTTCCAGGGTTATATTCACGCCAGGAAATAAACAGGAAAAATGGGAGCAGTAGCACCCTCAAATTTTGTTTATTTATTTTTCCAAATGATGGTTTTTTTAACGGAGCACTTCTTTCCCTTCTAATAAATAACACTTGTTGCTTGTCCTATGCTTATAAAACATGACGGAGTGTCACTGTCAAGCCTTGCTGTAATACCCAGCCAGTTGCCTCCAGCTAGTCGACGAAGCAGAGTAGTTTGCAAATGAAGGCATTTGTCTGAATGACATATTTCTGAATGAGAATTACTTTCCTTTGCAGAGAGTTTGGCCGCTGGAAAGTAAACAATCTCGCTGTTGAAAGACGCAATTTTCTTGGCTCCCCGCTGCCTCTTGCCCCTGAGTTCTTCCGTAACATAAGGCTACTAGGACGCCGCCCAACGCTTCAGCAGATCACAGAGAACCTGATCAAGAAATATGGGACACACTTCCTACTATCAGCTACCTTGGGAGGTAGGGTTAACGCTTGACGAATATGGTGCATGCCTTTGGCTTGACTGAACGGAAAGTGTTGGCCAACTGAGCTCCTTGTAAAACTGTGGTGCTCTCTTTCTCAGCAGTCAAGCTGAGCTGCTGCCCTGGGATAGATTTTGCAGCACATGAGTAAGTTTTGTCTTCAAGCCTTATGGGTCCTTTTTTCTGCTGACGATGAACTTTGTTTTATTGATTCTGTGTAAACAGTTTCAGGGACAATAAGATAAGAATGCCCGTTGCTAAGGCTGAGGTACTTTACCTGAGATCCTGGTGTGCATGATCCTGGCCTTCTGGGGACACTACTCTGCACTGAGAAGTCACAGATGAGAGCACATTTTTCTATAAGAGTTCCCTACAATAATTTGACAGATAACAAATAACAGTGGTGCCTCGCTGCATCACAGTACTCCAGAGATGAAGCAACAAACCCAACAAACAGATTAATCTGGAAAGTGTATCCTGATGTGTAATTGGGATCCAGTAACAAAATGGATTGAAGAAATCCAGTGAAGAGGCATAATGTTCAAAAGATTGTAAATTGTTCTCAATGAAAGATAATTAGTGCCTGAGATGACCCATCTAGGCATCACAAAATGAACTGACATTTTAGAAATGCAGCTTTATCCCTTGGTGGCTGATTATATTAAAGATAATTCTAGTGATTGAGTATCCTTCCAGCAGGACAGTCTTGTCAAAATCCTTTATCCACCTGAGGAATTGTCCTCTTTAGCACATTTCATAACAGATATTTAACCATAGATTAAGGAAATTACTGCCTTCCCATTCTCTTTTGGCTGATATCTGTAACAACTGAAATGGCTCACAGTTGCTCTCTTTTGGAGAAGACCATTCTAGAAACAAGGTAAATTTCCATCTTACTGTAGATATTAAAACTATAATAATTAATGAATTCCTATCATATTTTCAGAACTAGCATTTCTACAGTAAATCCATCACCATTAGCACTGTAAGAACAAATTACATGTGTGACCAGCAACATGGGATAAAATTCCCAGCCTTTCTGTTAAGTACTCGATGTATTTATTTCATCCAAGAATCCTTTTGAAAAACAGACATATATTTGATTGTGCATATGGCACATCTGAACAGCAAAATTAACTGCAGAATAGAAAGAAAACGTTGCTCAAAATATTTAAGCACAATACATAAAGATTTGGCTGCAGCAGGTATCCTAATGAAAAGATTATCCAGTGTTAAAGATTAGTTATTATTATTAGCTATTTGCCAATTATTAACATAAATTTTTGTATTAACAGCTATATCATCAATTTCACAAGTTGGAATTGGATGTAACAATTAAAGAGAAACAGTCTAACCCAAGCATAACTGCTCTTTCACAAGTGCAAAGCAGCACATGCTGATCACAAAAGAGCTACAGACTGAATGCCTTTCATAAAGCATAGCCCCAAGTAAAAACTAAAACCTGAGGACAGTTCTTCTAAAGACACTTGGCAATTCCATCTATAAGCTGAATTAGACTTGGTGCCCAAAGCCTTAAGATCTCCTGCAGAGAAACTGGGGTAGAGTATCCTTTTCTTGCTCCTCTTGATACCACTTCACAGAGGCCCTAAAATGCAGTAACTGCCACATACTTGCAAAAATTCACCACCGTGTTGACTTCTGGGTTCTGTCAAATCTTAATGAAGTCAAAGGGATTTTTTATATTAACTTTGATGGGCTTTGATTTAGGTCTCTAGCCTCAATTTTAAGACATAATTTAAGGCACACCTGCTACCTTCCATTATCACTGGATGGGTGGTGAGTAATTTGAAAAATTGGCTGATTAAAATAATTATAGGAAATTAGTAATTTCTAAAAATGCTTTCATATAGTAGCTAATAACCCTATACTTTCCTGTAAGTGCTAGTTCTCATTTGGGAGTTAAATTGAATGGGGATTCCCAGAGATGCTTATCCGTATTTTAACACTTAATTTGATTCTTTTCTTTCTATAATGTATTCGTACTTTTTCTTTAATTATGGGTAGCTTTATTCTGAAAGCTTTGTTGCTTATGCAGCTTCTTGAAATCAGAAGACCAAACTGAGTGTACATATATTTTTATTTAATGAATCCCCAGTTGTTTGCATTCATGGCCACAAGGGAAAACTTGGCAAATCAAAGATCTTGCTGTAAGATTTGTGTGCCTCTGTGAATGTTTGGCTTTCATGAATATCCCTTTTTGACCATAAAGGGAACTCTTCCACATGGTTGTTTGTGATGCATTCGCAAGTCTTTGTTCACAAACACAGACATACAATTCTCAAGGGCATTCTAAAACGAGAATCTGGAGAAGTTATGTTTTTCATGGTTCCAGTAGATAATGTGGAAAATGACATTTCTCACTGCTTCTATTTCTTATGTAAATTTTATCTGTTAGTGACATAAGGAAAGTTAAATGTCCGTAATGAGCAACTTCAAGTTGCATGAGCACTCAAGTTGCAGGGGCACTTTGTAATCCAGTGATGCAGAGCAAAAGCCAAGCTTCAGCAGTAGATTCATGAATAAATTCTCATGCTTGTGCATAGGAGTAAACTCTTCTGCTTTTGCATTAGCTGTACACAAAATCGAATTTGTAGAAAAAGGAGAGATGATTTTCAATTTTGTATATAAATGGGAATATTGTAATGAGGTGGGCCATAACTGGTAGGTGAGGTAATTTTCCCTGCTCTTCTGGGATGACACATGTCCTGCAAGCTTTAGCAAAACTGCAAATTTATACAATCCAGCAAAAAATGTTGGCTGTCCAGAACAGCTTTAGAGGAAAGGTGAGAGAAGACTTTTGTACAAATCCCTGAGTATCTTATCTAATTAGACTTGCTTTAATCAAGGGATTGGACTCCATGACCACCACCTTCCAACGTAAATAATTTTCTGCTTCTGTGAAATGTATTTCTGAATTCTCTGTTAGCTTTCACCTAGCACTTCCAATAATCAAAGATTCTCCTTTGAGTGAGAAACAGCACACAATCTTTTTTTTTTTTCCTACATTTGTTCGTTTCTCTTTTGCTTGCCTATAGCATGATGCAACAACAGTCAGTAATGATAAAGTCCATAATATACAAAAGCATCAGCCACCATAAACATGAATGGTTTACAACAAATAGGATAGAACAGTGAGCTGAATAAGTTATTGTGAAACCTAGGGCAGCACTGTGGAATAAGTGCAGGGTAAAAATGCCAGTGGATCCCACTTTAGATGCATTCATTTTAACACTGCCTTACATGTGGATGTCAAGGTTGCTTAACAAACTAACTGATTTGTGATGAGGAAATAAAAGATAACACGCTTCAGTGATATGATACATCCTTATTCCTGCCATTTCGGGGGACTTAAGTCTGATTCTGGTGCTTTGCAAGATGAAGACTAGGTTACCTTGGCATCTGGAAAAATTGTAACTCTTCCCAATAAACAAATTTGCAGTAGGTTGCCAAGGCTTGTTATGAAATTAGCGAATCAGAAGCCAATTGGCTGAATGGCAAATGGTAATTTCAAATGTTGCAGATTGAGATTTTTTTTCTCCTATTGTCAGTCATAATTGCTCAAAGTGCTCATTACCAGATCATCAATACATTCACCCGTCTGGGTCACTCAAAAAAAAAAAAAGGTAATTGTTTTCTTTACTACAGACCATCTTAGCAGACATCAGCAAATCAGTTTAACCCCAACCTCTTATCATTCCCCTCTGCACTGATTAGAGTTCTGCAAACATGTTTGATATTCACACCTTTAGTATCCTGAGTAAAAAGGACATTGCACTGTGTACAGAGATGGGAGATATTTTCTGGTGATGCAAACTGGTGAATTTTATGAATTCTAAAGGATTTGTGATCATTTGCACTAATTGCTGATATGAATTTTGCTTTCTGTGATGCTCATTCAGGGTAAGGAATAAATAATTGGCAAATAAAGGAGGGTGAGCCTTAAACGATTAATGTGATAAAGAAGCTCAAAAATTTAGCATTGGACCTTCAAACCCTCCATGGGTCTGTACATTTTTCAGCATTTAATATTATGAAAGTTAAGAGGGAATTAAAAAAAAAAAAACAATCTGTTCTCTTTCTTTTCTCTCCCTATGTGCTGAAGGAAGGAAATACTCAAATCCTTTCACAGAGGATATATATGTGGAATTAGTGTGCATTGTATTCAGCCAAACCACAAAATTATGTCACATCTGGCCTAGCAGTGATTTAGATACTATTTGAAGCTGTGCACATCCATCAGCATCTGTTTGAGTTTGGGAAAATGACCTGATGAAATCCTCATGGCACGTTGTTATTTGTTGTTGTTGTCGTTTTAATAAAATTGCATTGTATGTCTTTATTGCTATATTGCATTGCAACTATTGCAACTGACATATTATATTTAATCATAAACTGTTGATAAGTTTATAGGCCAAAACCTTTGTGTATTTTTATGATACATACACACGTATGAACACAGAGCTCTGAGCAAGTAACCGTGGTTGATGCTCAGATATATCTACCTTTGAGTGCTATCCTTTCTTTATAATTTCCTCACTTTCTGGCAAACACTGTTGTGAGTTGCCTGGATCACATTTTCCTATCCCAACCCAGTCTACATATGAAAACATGAAACATCAAGGCATGTGATCCTTTCATCATTACAAAGCTGTGGTACAAGGAAACACTCTCTCAATAACCGAGGCAGAAAACAGCACTAAGCATTAAAATCACATGAATATGTTTTATTCTGTGTAACAAAATATATTTACTCCAGTAGACATTTCTATTTAGTTACAGTTGTTACTGCACAATTCTAATTCTAATGTGCCAATGATAGTTATTTGCATTTTTATTTAAATAATTTCTGAAGATTAATTGCTAATTTCTGAATGCCGTCTATAAACTATTGTTTAGAAGTCTTCTACCTTAATGGCCACGGATAGGTTATTTGTCTAGGTAAATTTCTGCACACTTAATTTATTTCATTTTCTGAAAAATCAGCAAGTAAAAATTTTTCTCAGCTTGGAAATTTAACTTACGAATACAAATCCTTCAAAATTTGCTCATATAAACCTAGAAATAAATGAATAGAATATAAAAGCTAAGGTATAAGCTTGTGAATTCCAGGGCTTACGTGGACATTTGTATGTATTTCGCCAAGGTCAACCTATAGTGTGAATGTCAGTTCCCAGCCCACAGATAAATATCTTCATTAGGGACAGGAGCTGTATGGAAGTAAAACAGCTGATTTCTCAAACCAGTCATTAGATTATATAGGATTGCTATATTAGAATGACCAAATGTCATTACGCTATTTCTTTTAACCCCAAGAAAGTGAACTTAATTGTCCCTTGGATTTTGTGAAATAGACAGAATACTGCTTTTAGAGATTACAGAAAGCATAGCTTCATTTTTTAGCTAATGCCTGGATGTCTTCTTACCCTTTTCCATGGTGGCAGCCGATAGACAGAAAAAACCCACAAGATTCATCCACATTTTGAATGCGACAGGAACATTTCTTTTGTTGTGGATTTAATTTTGCCTAAATTAATGTAAAATTCAAATTATTTCCTGGTAATCGAATATGAACCAGTGATGTTCCTTCACAATTTTTCTGTGTGCAAACAGAACCCTGTTACCACTCTACAGCAACATGGTGGAGCCCAAGTAACAACATATGGTGGAGTTCTCTGCTTGTTTCACCCATCTTAATCCTTTCCCTAGCAAGTGCCAAATCAGCTGAAATACTTCTTGAATCAACCAGGTGCCTTTTGGACATCAAATATTTTTGAAATATACCTAGTTGCACCCATTATCACCTTAGTGCTTGAGAATACCAGCAATGAATTAGTTTGAGACGCCATCCAAGAACAACGCAGAGAGTTTGGAAGAGAAAGCTTCCTTTGTGTTTACACCAGAGGCCCCATCACTTGAGCCACGTGCCTTCACTCAACCTTGGGAAATGTAATCTGATGTGATCTCTATTTGGTTACAGAGCACGGAGAATGGCACGTTATCTGTTGTGGAGCAGGAGCAGGACTACAGGGCTGGGGATGAGCAGAGTGCTGCTGGGGGATCTGCCTGCCAAATCGTGCCCACTGGCGGCTGCTGCGGCAGACGTGGGTCAGTCAAGCGGGACCATGAGGACAGGATGATGTGATAGCTGTGAGGGGATTCAAAGGTTATTTTTCTTGACGTTTTCTGATCAAAACAAAACAAAGCAACACAGAGCACTTCATTCTTGAGATGCATTTTGGAAATGGGAGCTTTTTCACTGCTCTGATCTTTGCCTTATGGAGAACAAGCATGTTTGATGGGGGAAAAATAAACAAACGCTGTTTTAATAATAATAAAGCCTATCAGGATTCTGTTGAAATATGAAATCTGGATGGAAACGGTCCCACTATCTCTCTACTAATAACATAGCATAGATCAATCAAAAGGGCTCTGTGAGCACTGGGGAAGGCAGGGTGGCATGCCAGCTTATGAAACACAAAGAACATCTTTTTTCCTTTACTTTCCAGAGATTTCTTGCGTTTACCTTACAATTCATTATAAGCTATTTTCAGTGGAAATCTGATTGCAAAAGTCACTTTAATCTAAATACATTAGCCGAGACACCTGGAAAAGGGTGAAAAGTAAATTAGATCCCTTAATGAAATTCTGCAACTTTTCTGCCTTGCCGGAACTGATCACTGATTCAGTGCTTACCCGCTGTGAGCTGTGGCGTTGTCTGCTCTGATATGGCTGCATCTTCACAGTACCACATACAGCTGCACAAAGCCCACAGCCCCTGGCTCTGCTCTCATCTCGCTCTCAGCTCTTTGTTTCAGAAATACTGACTAGCATTGCAGGGCAGGTTTTGAAAAGGCAGGCTTTTTCGCAGGCATAACTGAACACCAGCAATGCTGGAACTCTGACCAGATTTTGTGGCACCAGCCATGAGATGCTACTGCTTTCCAGATCTCTGCTCAGTGCCACCAGAGTGGAAGCATCCTGGTGTGCATCATGGCCCACCTGGCCACAAGGCCTGCACTACCATTGTGTCAGGAGGTTTTGTGTGGCAAAACGTAGCACATGAGCCTGTGCTAATACAGTATGTGTAAGCCTCTCCTGCCAGCTGATCCCAGCCAGCTTTGCTGGAGGTTTTGATATTAAATGTGAATGCTTGTCTATTAATTTCATCAGAAAGCTTAGGTAGTTGGATGGGGAAACACTGTTATTTATGGCGGCTGCTTTAATTCCTGTTCCTGGGGAGTTCAAGCAATTAATTCCCACTTTGATGGCTGCATGTGCAGAAAAAGAAATCTCCCATTAGGATACTACAGGGGAGGAAGCATGAGCAGAGTGGCAAAAAACCCAATTCAGACTCCATATGGAATGGCCTGGACAGCAGCTGTCCCTCCCAGGACAAAGTGAACACAGTGGACAAGCCCAGCAGGCCTAGTTAGGTAATAGAATCCTGGATAACCACAGCTTTTGCCTGTATAAACACTGGAGGGCCTGTCTGTCCTCTGACTTTGGGAGGCGTTGGGAAACGCCGTAAGACCCGTTGATTAACATTGAACACAATTCTCTTTCTCCAAACAGAAATGAATTTTGCAAGAAGAGGTAGATGTGTGTGATCAAGACATGTCAGCAGATGTGTTGTCCTGTGTGGAGGCATGCATTCTTCATTTAGCATTGCTCACCACCAAGATTATCTCTTTTTAAAGAAGATGTCATGTTTTCATCCTACATATTATCCCTCTACAGCTATATTTGTTGGCACATAAGCCTGCCTGAAATTGGCATCCCATCCTTTGAATGGGCAAAATGCCACTACGGCAGATGGGTGAGCAATGAAACTAGAGCGAGTGGCAAGTCAGAACATATCAGGGCAGTTTTCTTTCCAGGATCAAGGAAATAACATTCTGTGGAGCTGCTCAGCACCTGAAACACAGGTAGAATGACATTATCCCTTGATTCTTGAGCAGATTAATACTGAAGAGTGCTAGCTACCAAGCAAATGCTTGGAAACTGAGAAGTGTTTTGGTGGTACTTAAGTTGCACAGAAGAAAATACTGAGTCAATAATTTACTTTTCTAATTCATTTTTCAAAGTAAAGAGTTTTGTTTAGACACATCACTAATTAATGAGTTTTTTTGCTTAGCCTGAAATGCAGGGGAAAAAAAAAAAAAAGATCTATGAAGTAAACAATTAGTTTGAGATATTCCTTAAAAATTCATCACCATTAGGTCTGTACTTAAACTGTTCTTAAGAGCGTACTTACTAAATCAAATGAGATTTTGTTTTGCTTTTTTCTTAATTATCTTATGGGAGCTAAATTTTCTAAACTCTGGAATACTTTTCCATGTCTCATTAGAGAAAAAATTGAGAGAACCACAACCTAAGATGCTTCTCTTTGTTTTTGGAAGATCAGCTGTGTTTTAGAAGTTTTAGAAGTTTCCCTTCCCTTCCCTTCCCTTCCCTTCCCTTCCCTTCCCTTCCCTTCCCTTCCCTTCCCTTCCCTTCCCTTCCCTTCCCTTCCCTTCCCTTCCCTTCCCTTCCCTTCCCTTCCCTTCCCTTCCCTTCCCTTCCCTTCCCCTCTGTATTTCTTTCTGGAGATACAGACAGAGAATTTCAAGTGCAGAAACTAAATGTAGCTGCTCATTCACTTTTTCTTTATTTCTTTTTAAATAAACAAATTCCTTTTTTTTTTTTTTTCCCCTAGAAAGACTTAAGAGCAAGGTTACATGCTGACAGTGGGCAGTGTATATTTTTAAAAACCATCCTTATAACTTATTGTCTGAAAATGGACATCTGAAAGCCTATTAAGCTCTGAGTCCATGGAAGCTCTTGTGCATGTGCTTAAGCACTGAAGTACCTCAATTTACCACCAGGGAGTAGCTATAGCAAGCATCAACTTGTCACCTTATTTCTGGCAAAACAAGAGATGCAGAGGATGTCACTGATGGAGACTGTGGTTTCTGTTTCTGTATGCAGGAGAGGAGTCGCTCACAATTTTTGTGGACAAAAGGAAGCTGAGCAAGAGGTCAGATGGAAGTGACCCCAACACCAACAGCTCTGTGGTGACTCTGGAGACCTTGCACCAGCTCGCAGCCTCCTACTTCATTGACAGGGACAGCACACTGCGCAGACTCCATCACATCCAGATAGCTTCCACTGCCATAAAGGTATGGGATTCTGCTGAGACAAACCCATGGACGTGTTTCTAAATTCACTAGCTGCTCTTTGGGAGAGACGTATTTCAAACAGTAAGCAAAGATTGACTAGGAAAATAACCATGTTTCTCCTAATCTTTTTTTTTTTTTTCTTTTCTTTTAACCTGAATCAAAGCATTAAATTTATAATAAAAAGAATAGTTTAGAAAAGGGTGTAACACACTGAAAATATTACTTTTGTTGAGTGATACACAATTTGAATGGCCCTTATCGTGTTACGTCACTGAGAAAATCTTCATGTGTGTTTTCAGAAAATGTGTTTATAGACAAACCTGTATCTGCCTAGAGACACATCTGTCTGGAGACACATGCTGTTTACATACAGTTTATGTTTTCCTTCAAAAATTGTTTCAAACTGTATCTTAGTGTACTCTTCTGATTGAATTACTTTTTACCAATCTTTCCAAAAAACAACAAAAAAATGAGCTCTTGGTTCTACAGTCCTATTTTCTATCCTGCTTACTGACTACAGCAGGTCATCCATAGCAATGGGAGATGCTTGGCTGAGACCAGAACCTCTGCAGATACTATATAAAGCCACAACTTTTCTCTTGCTCAAATCTTTATCATAATGCTCTTTATTGGATATAACCTCTCTCAGTACATTTCCAGAATTTAAGATAAAATCAAAATGTAATTTACAGCTGAATACACGTTAATTCTGATATATTTTTTTTTAACATAAGATGTGATTTAAAATCCATTGCATTTATTTAATCTTCCCACTCTTAACTAAGGCCCTCATTTATGAGGGCAATATGCACTTGCTAACCACCTTAGCTATTGCTCAAGTAAACATAAATCCACCTCTCAGCAGTGCTAGATCCTTTACAAATAAGGATACATGAAGAATTTGTGGCATGGCAGCACATGCTTTGTTTGCCTGCCAGTATGTGAAGGATGTTCCTCCTGCCCCATTGATCTTGTTAGCAAATCCCAGCTCAGTGCTGGTCAGCTGCAGGGCAATGTTAGGTTCTTCAGGCAGCACAGATGAAAATACAGATGAACAAACACAAAGTCCAGTCAATCTCATCTAGGGACTGCCTCTTGGATCGTACAGTCTTGCTGCAGATTGTGGCGCTGCCTATTCCTCTGTTCTGACTTGTATCCCCAGTCTCACTGTTCATTATGCAGAGCTGCAAAAATCTTTAAAACCAGTCTGCTTCCTTCAAAGCACAGACAGTTTTTTCCTTCTATATTAAGACAATTCATGGGAAGAAATAAGTGGTAACTAAAGTGCTAGACTACCAAAATACAAAGACAAGGCTGTCTCTGAAGGTGATTTCTCCTATTTGCTGTATTTTTAAAGCAAATTTCTGCCACAATACAAAACTCAACTGTGCTTGCTAACAATTTAGTTAATGAATGTTCTGCATGCCCAAAGATTTTTTTACAAACACCCCAGTGTTCTCTCCACAACCTCACTGTTCATGAAATGGATACAAATGCAAGCTGTAGTCCATAGGCAAATCTGATTTGGGTAATTGAGTGCAGCGGGTCTCTAGAAAATGGTTTTCACATCAGATGCAGCAGTGCTGATACATGAAACCTTCATTTTGTATATTTGCATTACAGATTTCTATTGTCAGAACACTTAACTGAACAAAAAAACCTGTTTCTGTCGAAGGCTAGGAACACAAAAACAGCCAGGGAAGGCATTTTTTTGTTTTCTTCCCACACAGATTTTTGAAACAATGCAGTTTTTACATTGGAAAGTCATCCAATAACATTTCAGACCCGTGCTGTAAATAGAATTTTTCCAGATTATTTCTTAAAACGTGTACTGATAACTGATAACAACAGGCTTTCCACAGATCTGCCTGAAGTCACGTTTAGCAGCAGTGATACCCTGAGGACCTGAGCACAGAGGTGACCATCAGCCCTCTCTGTGCCTTACTCTCCTGAGATACTCAGAGAGGAGAGGGATGACACCTTTTACAGAGTTTCCATGCCTGCCTTGCTCACCACAGCCCTGCTCAATATCTTCCTTTGCATGAGAGGTCAAATTAGGGATTTGCAAAAGCAATCCAAGAAATGGTTCCTCAGTTTATCCTCCACCCTTCAGACAATTCCAATATGAAGGTACTGGAACAAGTGGGGATGTTTTCTGCTCATTTTATAAAGCCCTGAAATTCTGAATCGTAAGGTTTCCAAACAATACACAATCATTTCTTGATTGTTGTCCAGTTAATAACAACAACAAGAAGACATGTTCTGAATCTATTTAGTATTTGATCTTGTCATTTATGATTCACACGCAGATACCAATTCTATGTCTTAAGCATCATCTGCATGTACATGAAGTTTCAATGAATTGAAAAGACTAAGAAGATAGGGGTTCTTTGAATTGTTTGTTTTCCCTTCCTTTTTTGTCAGTAAATTTTAGTTACATTCTGGATGGCTTTCAAATACGCAGCATTCTAGACTCTGCTGTAGTACTGAAGTTGTTTTCAGGAACAGAGAACTGAGAATAGAGATACAGCTTCTATTACTCATACCCTCACTATGAGAAACTCAACTATCTCTTGGGGAATGCACATTTTAATAAAAAAAAAAGAAGAAACGTTCTGAATGAGCGAGATTTAAAACACAAATCAAAATACATGGTTTGGGAGAAAATCATAGAATCATAGAATGGTTTGTGCTGGAAGGGGCCTTAAAGATCATTCAGTTCCAACCACCCACCATGGGTTGTTTGTGACCCACCAGATCAGGTTGCTCAGGGCCCCATCCAACCCGGCCTTGAATGCCTCCAGGGATGGAGCATATGCAGGTTATTGGGCAACCTGTTGCAGTGTTTCACCACCCTCTGAGTAAATAATTTCTTCCAAACATCTAATCTAAATCTTTGCTCTTCTATGTCTGGGGGCCCAGACCTGGGCATAGTACTGCAGATGGAGCTTCATGAGGGCAGAGTAGAAGGGGACAATCTCCTCCCTGTCCCTGCTGTTGATGCAGCCTGGGATACCATTGGCAGTCCATCCACACACCGCTGGTTCATGTCCACCTTTTTGTCCACCAGGAGCTCCAAGTCCTTCTGCGCAGGGCTGCTGTCCACGAGTTCTTCTCCCAGTCTGTACACGTATCTGGGATTGCCCCAATCCAAATGCAGCACCTTGCAGTTGACGTTATTGAACCTCATGAGGTTCACATGGGCCCACTTTTCAAGAGTGATGTTTTGGTTTTGGTTGCGTTGTAAATTAGTAATGTATCAGTAAGATTTAATGGATGTGAAGCAGTGAGAAAACAATTAAATATGCAGGTATAGAGAGAGACTTTCAGTTGCTTATAAAACACCACCAGAGATTAATTTGGCTAGAACAGGATGAAGATAAGCATCTAGCAAACCTGTAACAGTGCCCACTCAAGTATTAAGATAACAGTGAGTAACTCCTTCATTTGCAAACTCAATTTTCATGTTTGGACATTTAATTGCTATTTTTTCTAGTTTCTTTCTTTCATATTTCTTGAACAGAGTAAGGAAAAAGTTCTTTGCAGATGGGATATGGACAGTGTTCCATTAAGTCTCTTAATTTACAGAGCAAAATCAATAATGGATCAACTATTAGATGAGGATGCTCAAGCTCAGTCTTCTGTGAAAACGAAACAAAACAAAATAAAACACCACTACTCATATATGTCTGTTTTCTTAAATATTGAGAACAAAAATGGCAG
Source organism: Chrysolophus pictus (assembly GCA_037305975.1). NCBI lineage: Eukaryota > Metazoa > Chordata > Aves > Galliformes > Phasianidae > Chrysolophus > Chrysolophus pictus. Next base: position 2,161,452 of record CM074583.1, on the reverse strand, counting down.
ATACTCTTTAAAAAGCACATATAATGAAATGTTTTTGTCCCTTATGTACTTAAGACAATTAATACTCAGTAAATTATTGTACCCTTATATCAAATTAATTGAGATGTATGCTACCCAAATTTCTTTTCTTACAGGTTTTGATACATTAGTGTGTGGAATTGATCAGAAAAATAAGATTTTGATGAGTTTTATATTTAAGGTTTTCTATTAAAAAGTTGATTTACATCGCACAAAATGGAAAGTATTAGGGAGAGGGAAGTGAGAATAACATTCAAGTTTTCATATTTAATTCCTATTTATGTTATTCATACCAAAAGCTGTTAGGAGCACAAGAGATGTACTTAATGAATCAAGTTTGTTAATCAATTATTTTGTAATCAAGTTTCATAGTTGTGGCATATTTATCCTCAAAAATAACGTGAGCACAACTAATTAAAGCTTCACAATTTTCCATTGCTTTCCATTGTTTATTCCACATACAATGAGGAAAAATCACAAAATCACAATATTTTCCAACTGGAAATCAAATATTTATGGGAGCTATCCAGATCCTATACCAATATTTACCTTATTTTAAAGTCCCTGATACGTACATTCTTCCAATATTATTTTAATGCATGCATTTTACTGATAGTAGTTAGGCTCATATGCTAAATCAGCAGTTTGCAGCCTCGAGGGCATCACTGGAAACTCTCCAAGAGCCCCGGGGCTGCATATAATTTGCATATACATTTACATGAATGCATATCCTGTTGTATTTGAAATATTACAGACCCAACATTACTTCTCTTGTATGCTCATTTTAGATGCTTTTTCCTATGAACATTTCTCTTCAGATGCACTGACAGCTGTTAAGTCTCCCTATTAACATGCATATTAGGATGACGGAGTGTGAGCTCCTCGTATTTGATAAAATCCTCTAAACTTGTGGAAGCATAATACAAATAAAGCCAGCAAATGTTTTTCTTTCTATTTGTGTTATCTTTAACAAGCAATATTCTCAGCTCTTCCTACTCAGTGTTGTTCTTGCCTGTGTACAGCCATGCTAATTTGAATCTATTGAAGATCTAATCACAATCAGAGGTCCAGGGGAAGGTCAAATGACCTAAGACCCAGAACTATCCAATGACTCTAATCGATATGACCAATCTCTTCCCTTCATCTGATTGACGGATGGTGTAAACAAGACTCGAAGTTCACAACTTTGCTTAGCACGTTCTGTGATTCTAACAATGTGTTCCGTTGCTGCCCAGTGGCAGAATGACCCGTACTACTCTGAGGTCAAGTACTCATCCTCCTAGCTCTCGGTTAGGAGTTTTTTCAGTGTTGGGTGGATTGGATAGGGCTATGCATAGTGTCCCAACTTTTTTCTGCTCTCTTAACAGTTGGGAGACACAGTAGTATAAGCTCCTACACAAGTGACCCTGAGTCCTGTTTGTTAGATGCCACTGTCAAACTACCACTGTCATCAACGAGAGTTAGCTCACACCACTGCCTGCCCTTGTCTTGGATTTGCAGTGCTGTGTTGAGAAGAGCATGGTGCTTTATAGGACCATAATTGTGAGGATGTGCTAATCGCTTGCTGAGTGAAGTTATGCAGAAAAGATAAGAAACACACTGACAGCATGGAAGATTAAATATTATTGAATAATATTGCTACATGTTGCAAAGGGATAAACACATTGATGTCAGGCAGTTATAACACTGATGCTTAATAAAATGAAGTGTTATACTAGCTGTGTTTTGGAGGATATCTTCTTACATCCCAGAACAGATCTTATTTCTAGGGAAAATGTTTCAGAGAGTTGGGGAAGGTAAATAGTGTAGGTGTTAGCTTAGAGTCCAAGCAGCTGAAGGACAGCTACAGTGCATCAAAAGAACAGGAGGGAACAGAACAGATGCATAAATTGAATTTTCCAGCAGCTATTTACAGCCAAATTACAGCCCATTTTTTCCATCTGAGTGAGAATGAATAACCATCCGTGAGAATCTGCCCTCTCATTTCAATTAAATTTTATTGTGCAATTTGCTTTTTCTTTCCCCAACCCCCCCCTTTTTTTTAACTATTAGAAATTTAAGCACTTTGTTTTCTTGGAAAACTGTAGATTACAAATAGTGTATAACAGGGATCTATTGTAATGGTAAATATACCTGATTACCTATAATTAACCCGTGAACAACTCATGATAGGCTGTAAGAGAGGAAACTTAAATGTAATGAAATTAGCTTTTCACTCAAAACTCATTCTGAAATCCAGACCTTTTGTTTGTCTGCTTGCTTCTTTGTTTGGTCTGAAAAATCTTGACTTCTTCTTTTTGTTTTCTTTCATATCTCCTATTTGAGTGTGCTTTCCTGTGGGTTCAACTAATTGCTGTAATCAAAAGTGAAAATGCTGAATTGCTATAAAGACTCATTCTCTTGTCAAATTCCTGAAGAATCCTAAACATTTTCACAATTTTTCTTTGTTGCTAAATTTCGAAGCTTTTGAAGTTTAGGTCTTGAACTTTTCCTGCTAAAATTTTTTCTTTTTAGTTTGTGGTAAGGATTTAAGACCCAAGCCTTGTAAGTGACCAGAATTTGGGAAGCTCAAAGATTCGTGCCCAGGAGGAGTTTTAACTTGTAAAATTACAGGAGCTGGAAATGCTTAATGTGTCAGTTTTCTGTTGACTCCATTGAAGAAGTTAAATAGTAAATGTGAGTTTAATTAAACACATTAGAAGACGCTGTCCCTCTTCAGAAGTTTGTATCTTCTGCATCAGGAATTTATGGTGATGTAAATTAATCATTTCAAAGAAAAGCCATGAATCTTTCATCTTGAGGTGGCAAACTCCCATGAAATTCAGTACTTCTGCAGGCTACTTTGAAAATCTCAGTTTGTTAGAAGCTTCGCAATTCAACTATGTATACGCATAGGTATAAATGTTTAGTTTTAAATTTGGGTTATTATCTTATCTTACCAGCACGACTGGGAACTGAATTTTGGTTTCTAATTTCCACTACGTTTTGAGCATCACCTTCTTCCTGAGGGCCTTTTAGTAATGTGAACTTAGCTGAAATTCTGTTCTTTGAGCCTGGCCAGACTGTGCCATGCTTCATGGCACAGAGGCTAGTACATACAGCTAGCATCAAAAGTACTTGTATATTAACAAAAATGTGAAATATTGAACACAACGTGACAGTAGTGCTGTAATACTGTGCTGAAACAATTACATCGCATTTCACAACAGAGTTTATTTGCTAAGGAGCAACCCTGAGCTTCCCTTCCTTGTCTGAGGCTCAATCTCTGGTATCTCTGGCATCTTGGTACCACATGCTATTGCACAGCACTGAATTTGTGTTTGTTTCACTGTAAAATTAAACTGTATAAGGCTTTGTATATTTATGTCTGGGAGATGTTGGAGATCTTTGGGCCAAATTCTCTGCAGATAATTATTATAGAAAATTATTATTAAATAATTCTAAGAATACACAAAATGTAAAGATCAAGGAATTATTGCCTTTCTTTTTTCTTTTTTTTTGAGAGAGAGTTTAAAGTGATGAAATTAAAAATAACTTTAATTCACTTGGACAATACAGTTCTAATTAAATAGAAACACAACTGCTTTCCCTCAAAGGTACTGTAGAGGTCAGTTCTTCATTTGGTGTAAAAGAACACAATTACTTTGAAAATCTGACCCTCACTATCCAAGTAAGAGAAATGGAGGGAGGGGGAGGAAGAAGTAGCAAGTTAATGCAGTCACATTTTACTAAACACTCACAGAATGCATACTCAGCAACATAATTGGCACAATGCATCACAGCAGCTGCAGCACGATGTACTTTAGCAGCCTCTAATACAGACCACATTGTCTCATTATATTTTCAATAAAGTGCATAGAAGAATGTGTGCAAGGAGCTATAACATTGCCACCTAGTTGGTCACATAGCGTGAAATATCTTCAAAGCAACAAAATGGCACATACTGCAGATGCTAGGACAGATCTTTCAAAGACTACAGATAATTATTCTATGGAGAAGAGAGATGAGGAGAGGGGAGGAGAGGGGAGGAGAGGGGAGAAGAGGATTGGAGAGGAAAAGATAGGAGAGGAAAACTCCAATCTGAGACAGGCTACAAAAAGACAAATGTAAGCAAGAGTCTTTAACAGCTTTCACACAGCTCTTGCCATCATTTAAAAAGTTCTTCAGATTCTTCCCTTCCCTTCCCTTCCCTTCCCTTCCCTTCCCTTCCCTTCCCTTCCCTTCCCTTCCCTTCCCTTCCCTTCCCTTCCCTTCCCTTCCCTTCCCTTCCCTTCCCTTCCCTTCCCTTCCCTTCCCTTCCCTTCCCTTCCCTTCCCTTCCCTTCCCTTCCCTTCCAAAGGAAAACAGAAAATTAAAGAAGGAAGGTTTTAACATTGCAAGATCAACAGTGAAAATACTGATACATACATTAAGGGTGGAGCATTCCAGAATTAATTTTGAGGCAGTCAGATTTTCATGGATTTGGGCTTTGGTTGTGCAGTGGTTTCTGTGTTGGCTGAGAAATGTAGTTCAGAACTCCCTAATTGACAGCTGCTGCCTGAAAGAAGGTCAGAAAACATCAAGAAAGGGCTATAAAATTTGGAGAATCTTCTGCTACCTCTGAACCCAAGGAAATAATGGATACCACACATCAACAGCATGTATGAACACAAGGTCAGATTAGGAAGAATATAATCGAGGATAATGGAGACTCAGATGAGTCAGAAGCCATAAGCTTTCAGAAAAATAAGATAATGAATAATGAAAGATTTCAGTGTATGTATTGTTTTTCAAATAGAATTTTTAAGATATTTTCATGTATTTTGCTGTTATGAGTTACAATTAAAACTGCTGTATCCCTCTTGAAACTGTTAATTTAATGGTACAAAACACCTCTGAAAATATACATCATGTTTATATCTTTAAGAGGCAGCTCATTATGAGAATTGCATCACTGCTTTCTTCTGCAACTCAGAATTATTTCTACCTTCAGGGCTTCACACAGCACATCAGCAGGATTTAAATTCCTACAACATAACTATAATGAAAGCTCTAGAAACATAATGCTTATAATGTCAATATAGGCAGTGACAGAAGCTGGCTTTAAGAAAAAAATTCTTTACTCATTCAGAACATTTTCTGTGATTACTACATTTTATTTTCAGCTCTTTCATGTCTGAAATGATGGTATTTTCATCATTGTTTTATAGATTCTATTACTGAATTAAGAGTTCAAAATGAAAGTATTTTTAATTTTGAGTTGTGCAATTTTAACCTCATGCAATAAAGAAGTTCTACTGAAGTCAATGAAGTCAATAACGTTTCTCTGTGCGCAGTTTGATATGGCTGAGATCAAGGTTTTCTCCATACAACCTCAACCACAATCTTCTTATCAAACTCTTTTTCATTTTCTTTCTATAGATTACCCAAATTAATAGTGTTTCCCAGGAAATAGTTGCTGCATTTCAAATTGATGCAGTACTCCTCCATTGATATTTTCTTCCTGAAAAAATAAAATGAGAATACCATAGCAGAGCTATACTGCCTTAGCTATACTAGTTCAATTTGTTTTCCTAACAGTCGTAATAAACCTACTAAATAGAGGTCACAGGCTCCTATCTGGTAGATTTTTAAGAAAATATATCTTCCCCATGAAGAAATAGAGCTTTGAAAATGAAAATAATTCCTTCTTCTTCTTTGACTTTTCATGAAATCCTTAATGTGCAAAAAATAATTGGTGATAAAGTAGTGCAGAGAACAGATCGAAGATATACAGTAATAATTTTTCTGCCATCCAATTCCAGTCTCTTTTAGTAGACTTTATTCTTAATCTTGTTAAGCATTGAAATATGACATTCACAGCAATGCTGAGCCACATTGTTGTAGGAAATAAATAATATATATAAATAATATATATATTATATAATATATAATGTTATGTAATGCAAAGCAATTTATATTTTTGGTTAAAGTGCAATGATAAGATTTGTGGGTCTGCTTTTCTTTTTCTGTTTCAGAATAAACATGGGGAACTTTGCTCTTTTAATTTTTGATCTTTGCTGGAAAGTGTTTATTTGGCCATGCTTTCCGTTTGCATTAAAAATATTATTGGATTTTTTTAATCTCATACAATCAGTTAATGATTACAGTATTTGTTTGGTTTATTATAGAGACTTTTACCTAGAACAGTGTGAATATTTATAACTTGATCAAATTTAGCCTCAGAGAAGAGAAAGGTTCAGTGTATTTACACTTGCCTGTTTAAACTCACCTCACGCTTTCAGAAAGTTGACCTAACATAGCAAGTTGATATCCCAAATAAAAAGCCTTATTTCCAGTCTTTCTTCCCTGGTTCTTCCTCAACTGCTCCATCTGTCTGAATCAATCCTGTCAACACTGGCACCGCTGCTTGAACAGTAGCATCTGGAACAGAAATAAGAAATCTGGGGAGATGTACCTATGAGTAACTTCCCTATGAAGATCAATTACAGTAAATAATAAGTGTCACTTTTCTGACCACCAGCAGGTACATTGTCTTATTTATCCCCCACCCCCAGCCCCATAAAGATTTTCTTAACACCCAAGCCTGTAGAAGTAGCTTGGATAACATAGAGCCAAAATGTTATTGAGATTTCCTATATCTTGTCAGAATCTCACCATTTAAGCCATCACAACTTGGGTGATATATAAGCCATGGCTCAATTATGAAATTAAGCAGCAGCACTTTCAGTCTTGCAGTGGGAAGAGAGTTCATGGCTGCTTATGTTTGCTTTGATTATGGTCACCGTTCCCTTACCTCACCTAAATGATCTAGAAAATACAAGGAAATGTCTACACTTCAAAACCAATTCAACACTTAGTCCTATGTTTTATTATTCTTTAGCTAATTTGATATTGATTGGAGTTTCCAGTGCAATTATGATACATATTTGCATATATTTTTTTCCTTTAGAAGTAATATCTAACAAGGAATGTGTACATTTAATTAAAAAAAAAAAAAAAGAAAGTGCAAGAGATTTGATTTCTGAATCTGAAGTCTCCTAAAAATTAAGTAGCAAAGAAGTTGGCAAGTCTTACTGGCCTACTTTGAATAAGAATCATATTACCTGTATCCGTGTACTATGTTTGTCATATAGATATGCTTACTGCACCCAAATTTGGATTCAGATTCCAATCTCAAACATTCCTCCTATTTTTTTTTCATGAATTTGTGAGTTTTAAAGACAAAAGATCGCTTTTGCCACAGATTAAATTACATAATAGTCATGGAACAGTGTAACTAATCAAACTTACAGAGCAATTCAGCTGAACTATTCAGCTAACACTGGAGGAATTCACATTTTCATATTTGCATATTTCTACAACCAGTTTAGCTTTCCCTTTAATTTCCCTTTCCCAGTCAAGAGTTTCCCTTTAATTTGAAAAGCTGAGAGGTATTTAATGATTAAATTATACATTAGTTGTTATTGATAACTTGGTAGTTAGGCAGGAAAATGTATAATAAAAAGTGTATCACAAAACTGGTAATTTTGCAAAAACTGTATATTGAGAATTGGCAGTACCAATGAGAGGGCAAAAGTGTTACAGCCATTTACCAGAGGGAATGAGTGAGTAGGAAGCAAGAAGGACAGAACCTAAAAATAAATCCCTGAAAACATACATATGACCCAGACGGAGAGCAAGCCAGCAGACATGCATATTATGGACAGTAATGTGATTTCTTTTGAGAGGCTGGAATGACAGCCCCATAAGGGGTGGTTTGACTGGAGCATGGTAAAATAAAGCGGACGTGTAAAACGTCCTGCTTCAGATGTCAAAGTATGTGGGGGGCAGTGTTAGGAACCGTAGCGCTACGGACATCAAGAATAAATCAGTAGCTTAGTTGCACTGCATTCAAGGAGAGGAAATAAAAAGCCTGGGGATAGCTTAATTTAGTCAATGTTCAAGGATTGTACAAAAAAAGCAACTAAGTTTTAAACTTACACGGAAATATTTAAACATGGGTAGGATCTCTGTGTGAAGTCTGGATCTTATTTAAGCTGCCCTTATCACTCTGATTTTTGGGCTTCAATGCTTTAATTCTTTTTATTCTTTTTTATATTTCAAGTCCTAATGTAACCTTTAGCAAATATTTTTATAATTTAATAAAAATTATTTTTTTTCTTTAAATTTAGCATATGTAATTTTAAAGCTGGCCACATCAAGGTGGTCCAAAAATTGTCTAAAGATCATTTTTACAATGATCCTGACCTTTTTTTTCTTGTGGCTTCAAAATAGAAGATTTTGACTTTGTATTCTGATTCTGGAAGGAAGGACTTGCATTATTTGGGTACATTTTTCCCAAATTAAGGAAATGATTTTCCATCCAACCGCAGTACAATTATTACTCCTAATATCTGAGAGTCTTAGGAATTACAAAGTGGTTCTGTCTTTGTAAAAACGAATGGGGATGCAGTAAAGAATCTAAGTATGCTCAACATGGTGCATAGAAACTGAGCCAATACCGTAAAGTTCTTGACTGGGTTTGCAGTTGGGCAAAACAAACAGTCTCCCTTTACAGTAGGTGCCCCAGGATTCCTTTGGAGATGTTGTCTATTGTATAGTAATTGTAATGGGTTTGGAAGAGGAGAGAGGACTCTGAAATAGGTTCTGCTTCAGTACAGCTTTTTGCTTTTGTGTTTTGCAGATAATTTGTGATTTTTTTATGCATGAAATGCTATTTTGATTTGTAGCCTGTTCTGTGCTCTTTGTTTCTAATTTTATCTTATAAGTAGAATATACGGATTTCATTTATTCTTTATTGCTCGGCTGTCTCCTTAACCAGCAGAAGTTGTGAAAAAAATAATAGAAGCATTCATATAAGTAAGACATAGGCAAGCAGCACTATCTAAGTGTAAGCTAAAACAAAATGTTCAACTTTTATTGCATCTTTTCTAAGATGTACATTACTTTTCCAAAAGAGAACTGCACTCTCACACATTTCTAGTGAAAAAACTAGTTAGAAGGAAAAATGAATGCCTATCATCTCTGTGTAAGGCTGAAAGTGCAGGTAATAAAGGCTCTTGCACTGGTCCCAGACAGCCTCTGTTTGTCGGGACTTCCCTGTTGCTTCAGATACAGATGCATAGGAATGTGGCGTCTGACACACGGTGTAAATTAAACTACCCTTGAAAAGGGAAAATCGTGGCTCCAAGTGTCAGACATGTCAGTGTTGCCAGTGATTTCAGCTGGGGGAATTCCTCGCTTTCGAGTTCCAGAGCCACAGGATTGTCGCACGATTTGCAGAGTCAGAGTTATGGAACAGTATAATCATCTTTTCCTTCCTCCTCCATCCCTACCTTAATTATCTTTAGAAGGCTGTTTAACCTATGTACGTGTTCTGCTAGCTCAGAGCTGACACAGCCCTGGCAGGCTCAGTTTCTTCTCTATTTTTTTCTGTGGCACAGCATAAATTCAGAGGCTTGCCTTGATGTTCTTATAGGTCCTCCTAGAATTAACAGATAATAAATTGTTCTCTGAAGTTGTGGAGAAGAGACTTGATAGATGATTGCTCCCTATCAGATGAAAGTAAACAGTTAGCCTTAAAAAAAATCACCATCTTGCATAAAAACCTGCAAGTCCTTATTCCACTTTGCCTGGTTAATGAAATTTGTGCAATTTATTTCATTTGCTGGCAGATTAAGTTTACTGTCTCTGACAGAAAAATAAGATAAGAGAGATTCCAGGTCATCTGAGTTAGTGGGCTCTTTGAATGAAAAAGTCAGACCTATACTAACAGTATGGACAATGCTAGCAGAAAATATATAGAAAATGTTATATGCTTATCGGATACGGCTTTAGAATGTTGACAAATATAAAATAAATAAATAAATACTTCCCCTCCCAAAACATTATTCCAAGTCCTGACATCGTGATTTCTGTTGGTTTATCTAAGCTTCTCTTAAATGTTCATCTAGCTGCTAGCATGACAAGCGTCAGTGCTTGAAACATTCAGATGATTTGTGTTATTTCAATTACGCACTAATTAGTGGAAGCCCTACTACGCTCAATGACACACAAAGGGCAACGGAACAGTAACTATAGCAATTATTCTCTGCTAAAAGAAGGTGCTGAAGGAAAAGTGCTTTTGTGAAAAAAAAAAAAATTGCAGAATCTAGGGAGAAAAAAAAAAAAAAAGTTGTTTGAGCTTACATAGCAGAGGTTTTCATCGTGGAGGAGATGGTAGAAGGTTCTCCATGCACAGAGCAGAAGCTCCCTGCAGCCCGTGGGCACCACGCAGAGCAGATCTCCATTGCAGATGTAGAGCAGCCCATGGTGCTGCCGTAGATGTGGCCTGCAGGAGGCTGCAGCCATGGAGCCCCCGCAGGAGAAGCACCAGGCCGGAGCTGCAGCTTTGGAGAGGGGCCTGCAGTGGGGCAGGAGGGCTGGGGGAGATAGGCAGCATCTTGTGACCCTTCTATTCAATATCAAAGCCACATATATACTGGGTTTTGTAGCCCAGAGGTGTGATTCACCCTTTATAGACATCTGCCTACCATCATGAGGTGATCCATGCCCCTTGCGGCACTACTGGAAGATGTTGACTCTTACATCTGATTAACGATAATGTGTAATTACTCTAGGGAGTTCTATTATTTGTGGAACTGCCAAATACTGTTACTATGCAATTAATCCCCCTGAATGATTTATGGAGGGAAGGACTTAGAGTGAACGATAATGGCAGGATCTGGCTTTACCTAATGGTTCATTAGCTATATTGAATGAGAAGTTCAGTCTTTCCTCTTCCTCAGACAATCCTCCAAAATATCAAGCCATTCCAGTTTTGTATTTGCTTTGGATTTCTTCTCCCTGCACAACTTTGTTCATCCTTCTATTGTACCAGTCATTCAAGAGAACTTCTTCCATCACTAACATCACATAAATGCAAGGAATTACTTCTAAATCACTATTTTAATGTTTAAAGTTGGCGATATGAATATGAATGCAGCTTTCTGTTTTGATTTTCCTAGCATTGTCTCATTCTCCTTTATGCTGGCTTAGTTGTCTTCCTTAGAAGCCAAATACATTTTCAAAGAATCTTCGTAAAGAGGACAGTCCTTTATGCAAGACAGTGCACTGCCTCTGCCTGGGCATGTAGCTAGGAATATTAGCTATGTGCAATAGAAAGGACACACCGGGACCAAAATCTCTGCAGAAATGTGTTCCTTTTTTATTAGAAAAGCCTTCTATAGGCTTAATTATTGTGGACAAAAAAAAGTACAGTTTCCCAGGGAAATACTACCCACTGATATCACAAGAATTCAGCTCTGCTTAAGTGCTGGGAGGTATGTTCTCTGTGCACTTATAATCGGGTCATTATCACCATGGTTATGAGTTTTTAACTGACTGAAAACTGTAGGCATTTTCCTCATTAATACCAAATGTTACGGTTTATTTCTGGGAACTGAAAACCCTGCTGCCCAGGGAAACCTGTGCTGTGATAATTTTTGAAAACAATGCACTTGAGAATAGCCTGCTTGGTTTCTGTCAAATGGTTTTACACATATTTTGTTTACTGGTTCTTATGGGCTTCTGGTTGTTAAATAACTTTGGTCTGTTGTATTTTGCTTTGTGAGTTAGTGTTCTTCACAGGCTGTGGGTCTAGTTCTTATGAAACAAGTGATTACAGTGCTCTTTGTTCATCTGCAATCACTTCTGGATTATGCTTGCATCTTAAAAAATTCTTTGCATTTACATTTTACCATGCCCTCTCCTGTTTTTGCCTTATTTTGTATTGTACGCCTTCAGACAAAACACTTCAGCTGTGATCTTGAGGCTGAATATAGCCATACTTCTGTGTTTGGAAGATAATTAAAGAAGTGCCATTTCCTTTCCAGTGTTGCTTCTATCACTGCAGTTTTCTTTCTATCACAGACAAAACATGCAAAATTGTCAGTGATTTTATTAACAGCTGGATCAAGACAGAAGTATCTCATTTGGGAGTAACTCTCTTGAGTGATTTTGTATGACTGGTCCTTAGAAAAAAATATAAATAAAAGCAGCTTAAGGATAAACTCTTTCCCATTCTGCTTCTGTGCACACCTACATACACCACATGCTGTCACTCCCCTAATCAAAAAGACAGTCATCACTACCTGTGTCTTGTATCATCCAAGTGAAGAATAAACCTTTATGAACAAAATGGCACACCATAATTACACAGACGCTAACCTTCTTTATTTTGTGATGTCAAGAGCCGGAAGGATAAAAGAATGAGTAAGAATTGTTTCTGTAGGTCTTCCATTTCATAAGGATTTATGAAGTTGGATTGCTTTATAGACAGATGGTTGAAAATTATAATAAAAGATAAAAAAAATGGATCTTTGTAAATAGAATTGCATGCATATACGCTGAGTATAATCTTTCAGAACTAGGACAAAATTCATAACAACCTTCATCCTTCTTTTTCTGTCTTCTGACTATTTATCTTGTTTAATGTACATACTGTCTTTGTTGTTATATGAACTAATTAGGATTTCTTATGTGAGGTGGGTGTGCAACAAAAAAAATAAGATTTTCTAAAGGGATTTTAGATCACTTTTGGGAGAAGGAGGGAACTGGAGGATCATGGGTAAATCAGAGTTGTCATTCTGCCCATTTCCCAGCCAAATCTGATAGCCATGCAAGAATCTTTACACTGGTTCTGGATGATTAAGCAAAAAAACAAGGTAAATCTGGCCCCGGTATAAATACTGAAGACTGCCAAATGTGTGCAGGAAAGAGAGATCCTGTGTTGATCTCATTTCCTTACGCTGTTGGCACTCTGCTAAGAGATTTGGCTGAAGCCAGTTCTGTGTGTTCTCTCTGCAGGCTGCTGGCATTGCAGAGGATCTCATTTTCCATTGCCAGGAACGCTTGTTCAAAGTGACAGAAAGGTGCCAGTGAATAGCCCAAGATTTCACATTACTTTCTGAAAATGTTAGGACTTGAAAATACGAAACAATGTGGAGACATCGTGATCCAGTTGCAGCCGTTCACACTGGTGCTGGTGATCCTAAGCAACATAAACTTTCATGGATTTTTGTAGCAAATCTCCATATTGCTTTCAAACGAGATTATTGAAATAGAAGGATTCCTTCTGTTCATACGAGTTATTAGATGTCTAGTGCTCGGTGGAGGTTCATATTTTGGAAATGAGCTCTTTGACCTTGCAACTTAGGCTTATTCTCCAGGAGATTTGACATAGAATATAATACTTGAAGTAACAGACGACAGAATCACCTTTATTCAGAGACAAATCAACAAATAGAGATAAATGTCAAAGACATCTAGGATGGCAAAGCAAAGAGAGCAGGGAAGTTCCAACACAGTAGCTGGGAGCAGCTTGTTGAGGTGGATGATGGAGAAATTGGTTGTATTTTGGCAGTAAAGGAAAGTGGGAAGATATCCCATGGCCAACATTTTCTGCTACAGCTCTGCTTATGTTTCATTTCATTTTTACTGTCCTCCTTCTGCTTGGACTTGATACTAAGGAGAAAGAATCAAAAGCCATGAGTTTTCAACAGCGTCCAGTCCACTTAAAAAAAAAGAAGAAGAATAGTGAGATTGTGGTATATCCACCTGTCTTCAGGATTTAGGATTTTATCTTGCTACCTATACAGGCTAAAATAATCACTGAGATACTGCCTTGCTGCCAGCCAGCCCTCTGGGCATCACAGCAATGCTTCAAAAGTGGCAGCACCTCATTGCTGAGAAACTGAATTAGGCCCTATTTTTTTTCTTTTTTTCATTTAAGGTAGCATTTAAAAATAAACTTGCTTTTGTAATTGTTTCATAGACAATTAAGGACCATCTACATAATCCATAAATTATGTGGACCACTTGTCTTTATTATTTTTGGTGCTATTATTCTTAATAATGTATTTACTTGTTTAACAAACTACGTGTGCTAACAAGCACAATCCTTAGCTGTTAAAATAAAGCTCTATTTGTGACAGTTATTGTTTTGATACAAATAGCTGTATTTTGATCCTGTGTTACACCCCATGATTACAACAGGCAGGATGTGACCTAACCTTATGTAGATCTTTCCCAGATGAAAAATGTTGTACCTCATCAAAAGTTTTTACTTCTAAATCTTGCTTTGCTGCACAGAAAAAGTCCATTTTTTACTGTGATTTCAACAAGGAATTGCCACGTGCAACTGGGCTGGTACCAGGTCTGGAATTTGGTGGCCCTACCTGTGGCAAGGGAGCTGGAACTTGATGATTCCTGGGGTCCCTTCCAACACAAGGCATTCTGTGATTCTATGATTCTATGATTCCATGATTCTATGATTCTGTGTGCACACTTTTCATCAGTGAAAATCTTAATCTGCATTTTTATGGACTGTATTTGTTAAATTCATTTTGATTTCCACAGTACGAAGAAATAAATCATCATCACACGTTGATTAGCTAAAATATTGGTAGTGGTGCCCTGCTATCAAAATAGCACTCTCCAAAGTTTGTTGTACCGGTGAAACATTTGCAGTCTTATTTTTCTTGTATAAAATAATCTATTTCATCTTAATTAAGTCTGAAATATACAGACAGTTGAATTAAAGGGAAACTTTACGAAACGAGCTTCTGAACTCTTCAGTCTGTTTTGAATAATGCAGCAAATGCTTTTCCATTCCCTTACCATCAGGTAACAGAAACGCGGACTGGTCCTCTTGGCTGCAGTAACTATGACAACCTAGATTCTGTCAGTTCTGTTCTGGTTCAGAGTCCTGAAAATAAGATTCAGTTGCAAGGTATGTAGGTGTAATTTCATTAATTTGTTTTGGAACAGGATGACATTCATCACGGTATTTGTTTTTCTTTTTTTCCTCCTCATAAAAGGTCATTATCTTTTCTTTTTGTGTGTGTGCAATAGTTACATTTTAGGCAAAGTGAAGGAAATGTCAATAACTCATGCTGCCTTTCAAATTGAAAAAATTTCTTTACCCATCAGAAAATAATCTGAATAATGCTGTTAACATTTTGCATCCCTACTTAGCAATGACTTGCTCACCTTTCAGAAAGCCCGAATTCCAATAGGTTCTACCAAGCAGGGAATGACATTTCCTGTGCTTAGCCTGCTTTGCACATTTTGAGTAGTAACCCATTGTCCCACTGGAATGAACAGATTCACCAGAGGAACAGGGCATAGGTTTGCAAAGTCCTTGAGTAATGCAAAGTGCAGAGGCTCCTCTGGGACTTACAAGAAAACCCGTAAGGTTAGACATCTCACTCATTGGAAGAACGTGTAAAATGGT
This sequence comes from Chrysolophus pictus, assembly GCA_037305975.1. Taxonomy (NCBI): domain Eukaryota; kingdom Metazoa; phylum Chordata; class Aves; order Galliformes; family Phasianidae; genus Chrysolophus; species Chrysolophus pictus. Next base: position 2,146,178 of record CM074583.1, on the reverse strand, counting down.
ATCACTTCTGATTCATTTTTAAGAAATTGCAGTAAGTGCATATCTGCATATTAGGCACCTAAACATTGTTGAAAGTGAGCCTCTAGTAATTGTCTTAATTTTTATTTGTTCATTTTCAGTTACACAAATGCAACGTGAACAACTTTCAATTACTGCTCTGAAAACAGACTGAATTCTCTATGATTTATATATTTATGCCTAACTGTACATTCAAGGACAGAAGAGTATGGGTCTTAATTAAACAGTTATTTCAAGTTGTAAAAGTTATTGATATTGGTTCATACATGAGTTGGACATATAGTTGACATGTAGCATGAAGTTGTTGCTGGTTATTAAGACTGGCTGCTCAGGAAAGATTACCTTGTTTAGTACATCCATGTCTCTTTTGCCTTTCCTCTCTCTTTCCATTAGGTGGGAAGGCTGCAAAAGGCATGATTTCACCAAAAATATACGTATTTTTCAAAAGAGCTTGTCATTTTCACTGGAATGTAGTGAATAGAATGTATCCATAAATCATTCACTGTTTTTAAAGGTCTCCAGAATTTGCATGATGTTTGTCAGTTAAAATTTGGAAATTAATCTTTGCTTCAGTCACAGAGCTGTTTGACACATGCCATTAGATTGTCATGAGAAATGTAGTAACAGAACTGCTAAAACTGTTTCATGCTTATCACATAGAAATTGAACAAGACAGAGCTGCTTATTTCGGCTTTCTTTTTCTGTCAGAATTATAAGTTTTTTTTCAAAAATACATTTGTACATTGAAAAAGTATACTACAGTAGCAAGAGTTTTGATATAAGGCAGAGAAAGGCACAAACAGACCAGCTTTTAATAATATTGTCATGCATCTATAATATGGCTTTCTACCTGGAAAGATTATAAAATTACTGTTACAGATATATTTTTATTTACCTAATATTTAGGAATAAATCTCTATGAAATGGTTCAAGTGCTTGTGTAAGAGAAGCATATCTCACAAATAACCAATGTACTGAGAAATAAGCTCCACTTTTTCCAGAGAGATTATATTTGTTTCAGAGTAATCACAACCAACAAATCAAAATTTACAGTGTATTTCACTGGTTGGTTTTGTTCATGGTTTTTTTTTCCTATTGCTTGAATAGGAATAGTTGTAGCCAAAGAACTAAGAGTTACAGGTAATTAACAAAATTTCTATATAAAATTACACATTCCCATCACTGAAATCATGTTAAGAACGGTCAATTGTTTTCAGATGAATAAAGTTCTGGTCAAAAATATTCTAAAATTTTTATTCTGATACCTCAGTACAACGTATGTTCTTGCAAGACCTCTACATGGCATGGTGAAGTGTGAAAATGCTTTGCAGAGGGATTTGAGACATAGCAGAAGAATTTTAATCAACAAACATCCTTCCCTTCTCTATGCTAAACCTGTCATAGAAATGAATTCTTTGAATGAATGAATTCTTTTTCTCAGGATTTTGTATACTTACCCAGAATATCCAGCAGACTGTCTCTTAGCAATTTGAAATCCCCTAAGAGAGGAGGGATCTATTTGAAAACAGCTGGTTTTAGCTGGTTCTGAAGCATGCTGAAGTCAGAGGACTTTCTGTAGTGATTGATCAGGTCCCATCCTGCAAGGTCTGCTTGAGGTACTGGCAGATGAAATAGGAGTAAACCACTTTATAAATCCATACACTCAAAAAATCAATAGCAAAACTGTTCTTCATTTGATTTTGCACAAAATGACATAGTTACACTTCATATGGAATCATTGCACACATTTTTCTAAAACACTTGGTTAAAAGGCTGTTGTATATCAATGTTTAGAAATGAAATATATGGCTAATTTTATTTTCCTAAAATTCCTTCTAGCTCGATTTTCCAATTCTTCTTAGCCTGGGTCTACAGAAGCATGGAGAAATAACTAGAATAATTTGAACATATCTGTATTTCAGATATATCTACTTGTGTCAAAGCCAACATGGAAAATAAGTCCAATGTTTACCTCCAGATCTTTTTTCTGCTTGTACAGCTTCCTTACTTCCACTGTTGCTGTCTTCAAATTCAAAAGATTTCCCTTTCACACTCTCAAAATTTATATTAGCTTCTAGTATAAGGACTGTAATTTATCTGCAGGTTTCCATACTGAAAACTTCTTACAGCAGAGGCTCTTCATTCAGTCTCCTATCAAGGGGAAGTTGATGTAATCCACTATTTCTGTTTTTGACAATCCCCCCAGAAAGAAATACACTAGTATATGGTCTGAGGAATACAGGTTAGAAGCTATTGGAATGAATGTTCCCTACTAAGACAGAAGTGTAAGATAAATGAGGGGTGCTCCAAAAGTAATGCCTCCTATTTTATTATCTTGGCCCACAGTGTCAGAGGCTAATGGTGGTGGTATAGCAGTAGAGACTGAACCTTCCCACCAACATTCTGCTACATTCTGTGGCTGTGAGACAGGTGACAGCAGAGGAGTCTGACAGGGGTCAGACATGGAAGTGCATAGGAAGCCCAAGTGTGGAACTGAATTCCTCATGCAGAAAAAATGGCACCTGTTGACATTCACTGATGTTTGCTGAGTGTTAATGGTGACCAAACAGTGGATGTGAGCACAGTGAGGGGTGGGTGATAGTGTTCAGCAATGGTGACAGCAAGATCAGCCATGCTCTGAGCAGTAAAGCACAGCTGTCACACCACAAAATGGTGATTAATCAATCAACTCATCTGCATAACTTGGTGAATTACGTCCAAAAAACTTTGTGTGAAGGTGAAAATTGGTTTCAATACATTGGAAACCATGGTGGCAGCATTGGAATATCACAAAGTTTGCACCAGTTGGGTCTCAGAACAGAAAGAATGCCGTATGCAAGTTTGTCAGGACCTATTGAACCAATATGAGGCAAAAGGTGACATATGCCTGGATTGCATCATTAGCAGTGATGAGACCTGGTGTCACCATTATTAGCTGAAATTAAAATGACAGTTCATGGAGTGGTGACATGTGAATTCCCCATTCAGTTAAAAGTTCAAGACACAGCGCTCAGTGGGAAGTGATGTGCACTGTTTTTTGAGATAGGAAAGGAGTGATCATTCTGGACTCATCAGAACCCAGGGAAATCATTAACCCGACTGCTACATTCTGACGCTGACTAAGCTGAAAGCTGGAACTTCCAAGGTGAGGCCAGAGGAAAAGACATCCTTTTTCTTGCAACGTGATGTATGCAGGCCTTGTTTGAAGACAATGGAGCACACTGCCAATCTTATCTGGATTGTCCAACCACACCCACGGTATAATCTGAATTTCAGGCCTTCTTAATTCTGTCTGTTCAGGCTAATGAAAGGTGGACTGCCTGAGCAACAGGTAGCAGCTGTGAAACAGTGAATCACGTCCAGTAGTACAGATGCTACATTTTTTATGAACGTAGCATGCAGGCTCTTGTTCACTGCTGGTGAAAATGAATTGGTAATGGTGGTGACTGCTCAAAAAGTGTTTTGTAGCTGAGAATTTGCTGTATCAAATAGTGTTATTGTGCTTTTTGTTGCTGTTGTAGTTTCCATGGAAATAAAGGAGGCGTTACTTTCAGAGCAACCTATGTATATCTTAAATTAATTCTTAGGCAAGTAAATTCATGACATAGTGCAAATGCTGGAAAGACATGCAAATTTTCCTGTATTTTTTCTTTTTGTAGCTTATTTAACTTAATTTTAGCTTTTATTTTTTAACCATCTTATGTAGCTACAGGAATCTGACTTTTGAGTTTAATAACATAATATTTATTCTATTTCCTTAAGGTCTTCAGGTCATCCTGCCTGAGTACCTGCAAGAACATTTTGTCCAGGCAGCTCTGAGCTATATTGCCTGCAATTCAGAGGGAGAGTTCATCTGCAAGGACAATGATTGCTGGTGTCAGTGTGGTCCCAAATTCCCTGAGTGCAACTGTCCCTACATGGACATTCAAGCCATGGAAGAAAACCTGCTCCGCATAAGTGAGACTTGGAATGCATATAACAGTGAATTTGAAGAATCCGGTGAGATGTTTTATAAGATTTTTGTCTGTTTGACTGTATCTTATAAAACCTATTTATACAACAGACTACATCTGAAGTCTCCAGAATGGTTAATAGATCTAAAGCTAAACATGTTCTTAAATACATCCCGGACCTCAGTCTTAATTATTAAAACGTTCTGATAAGAATTGTTATCCTCACCTCGTGATGACCAGTCTGGGTAAGTACATCAGAGTCTAAGCAGGCTGTGCTTAAAATTCATGTGGTTTACTTTGTGGAGTCCAGGGCTATAAGGACTCGCTCCCTTTTGGAGAGAGAATTCTAATAGAGGAGTCAGAAAGCAGAACAAACCAGAAACAAAGTCAGGCTGCACACTGTTTGAAAAGGTATTCTGAATTTTTAGTTTGTCTTGCAGCTGAAGCAGCTGCTTCATTTCACATCCATTCCTCTGTTCTGGGTCGGTTGTACTTCTTTTCATCCCATCCCTCCAGAGATGGGATATGATGTTGGGCACAGCCTGCCCTTGATTTACCAACGAGTTAATAGTTCAACTGTAGTTGGTAACTTGTTTCTTTGTATGATTTCTGCTTCAACTGGGCCTATCCATGTTGCCTGTACAGCATTTCTGTGCCACATCAGTTTTCTCTGAACCACTGTGATTTGTTTCACGCATCATTTCACCTGTCCTGATCATCAGAACTTTCTGTACCATAGGGATCCTCAGGTAAAATCAGCTTCTGAACAACTGTTTTCATTCAGTAATATCAGTAACAGCTGTCTAACCAGATGGTGGGAAAAGTAAGGAGAGCTCAGCAGACGTTGGAAAAACAGTAAAGAAAAAAGAGAAATCAGTGAGAAAAAGTATAGAAAAAGCAGAAAATGCTATTTAAGTTGTATGGAAAACAGAGAATGAGTAAATGGCAGAGGGGGAAATGACTTCTCTGATTATGGGAAGAATACAGGTGAGAAGAAGAAATATCTGTGCAATACTTAACTGTGAACAGTACATTATCAGTGTACATTCATTTATTTACATTTGTGGTGCTGTTAAAGATTAATTTCTTAATTCAAGAATTTCAAAAGTCCCTATATCTGTTACATTTTACAGTTACTTCTGTTGGAAGTGCTTTTGAAGATCTCAGGTCCTTTTCCAACTCTCAGTCTTATTCTTATATGACAATATGAAGATATCAGAATTTTCTCCTGGGAGAATATTTCTGCTTGGAGGATCACACATATCGCTGATTATAAAAAAAATTAAATTATATTTCACTTCTGTGAATATTAACCCAACATTTTTTCAATAACTATTTTAACACCTTCATGCATTTCTGGAGTAATGCTATCATTTACTGCTTTGCAAACTGAGAGAATTGTTGTCTAGGAATTAGAGTCAGAGTAAGTAAGTACGGGGTAATCCAGTGCACTAAATACTGGCCCACATAACCTACTACAAAATGCAGTGGAATGAATGAACTCCATGCACTGAATCTTATGACCTCCAGATTCACAGAAAGTTAAACACACAAGTATTTATTTTCTAATCATCCTGTCATTCTAATCCTTCCTTACTTTAAATACAGCAAAATACTTATTTGAATATAGAGAAAAATTTTGTCCCCATATAAAAAGCTGTAAAACTTACTGAGTTCACTTGTGATCTTGCACATTATTTGACCACAGAATTTAGCCTGAAGAGGAAGTAAATATTCCATTTAAAATTGCTTGTTTATAGTCAGTGTTATCTTTCCTTCCATCTGTTCAAGATAAAACAACAATAGGAACAGATTTTTAGAAGTGAGAAATGGTAGCTTTTTAATAGCTAAATCTCATTGAAAATTAAGAGGTGGCTACATTTCGTCTGTGTTTGAAACTCTCCACTTGAACTGAAAGAAAGAAAGGATAGAAAAGAAAGGATAGAAAGAAAAAAGGATAGAAAAGAAGGGAGGAAGGGAGGAAGGGGGGAAGGAAGGAAAGGAGGAAGGGAGGAAGGGAGGAAGGGAGGAAGGGAGGAAGGAAGGAAGGAAGAGAGGGAGGGAGGGAGGAAAGGAAGGGAGGGAGGAAAGGAAGGGAGTAAGGAAAAGAAAGAAAAAAGAAAAGATGGAAGGAGAGAAAGAAAGAAAAGAAGGAAGGAGAGAAAGAAAAGAAGAATGAAGAAAGAGAGGAACAAAAACACAAAATCAATTTTTCTAGGGTTTACTGCTCTCTTTCAAATACTACATTGCCTTTTAAATCGGGAGATAGAAAAGAAAATTGTGTCTAGTTAAAGGTCAAAAACCCTATACACTACAGTTACAACTGAATAAAGGTAACAGTTTAGTATGACATGTCTATACATACATAAGCTTAATTCAAAATTGGTTGATAGGAAAGCATTCTATGAAAATTACATGAAAGATTTCTTCCTGTTTTTCTTATATAATGACTGGTCTACAGTATGGATTTGCTGGTAATGATTATGAACAATAGAGATTAGATAACCAAACACAGTTCCTGTTCAGGATTGGTCATTGTTAAATGGAGATTTGAAGATTTTATTTCTTTTATTATTTCTTCTGGTACCTTTTAACAACTGAAACCTCGTTTTAGAGAACTTAAAGCATTATGTTAGTTATCTTACAATAAATTTTGCTGGCTTTTTCACATCTCTACTTATCCTCCAGAAATACATACTTGATCACTATTACCTCAGTAAGTTTCATATAATTTTGTAATATTGAGGTATGCTTTAAGTTTTCTGAAGGAAATGACAAGAGCTACTTTAAACTGTTTACTCTGAGCCATCTGCTTATTCCTTATCGTATCTTCTGGCCTTCAGACTTAGGTACCACCTTTTCAAGATAAGCAGCTGTTTCCTTATTGAAAATCTATCCTAAAGCTGTTCAACATTTATTAACAGATTTCATTAGTTTCTCAAGGCCTTTGGCTGAATTAATGTGTTAACAAAGTACTCTGAAAACATTATTCCAAGAATCTGTGTTCTTACACCATATCATCTCACACTTGACCATAAAAATATCAACTCTAATGGAATCAGAGTTTCTTTTATCCTCTATCTGCATGAAAGCAGCTTTTCACAAGAACTAATAGACTAAAAGGACATTTAGATAATATCTGCTTGACCTCTTGTCAGATATCAGTTTCAGTGAGATCCCAGAACATCAAGTCCAGTTACGTTAGTCAGGTTGAAGTGCTGCAATCCTCACTTAGCCTGAAGCCCCACTGCCCACCTCCCAATCCCTTTTCAATGTTGAAATTGCTCTTTTTACTTTGCCACTTGTCCTGTATCTCTATCTATTTTAGTCTTTGTATTAGGAGCATGTACATGCCTAACTTCTTCTTCTACTCCACTTTCTCGGTAAATTTATCTTTCCCATTCAGGAAAAAAATTTGACCCAAGCACTCAAATCCTAATTAGTTTCACACGATAAAAAGTGTCAAAAGATTCCTTAGGGATTCTTTAGAATTAGAGAATTAGAAATTCTCAATTTCTTAAAGTATGTAGGATAGATAAGACTTAAATACTTGTGATTACACTGACAGTGGTGATTCCATCAGTGAACATGTTCTCTTGTGTACTGCTGGTTTTGGAAGTTTTGGGGACCCTTTTGGCAAGGCTTAGCAATGTAAAAAAGCAAATTTTAATGCACAACCCTGTCAACCTCTAGCTAGAAACTAAGCGTTTTATAGAAATTATGACCCACTGCTCTAAATTGCCTGGAAGCATTAATACCCATGCACAGGGTCTGGATTCTGATAGCAAGGACACGATCATGCACTGTCTGTACCAAAATCCCGGTGTGGCTGGATGCTGAGTACCTTTGGAAATCTAGCCACTTCACTCAAACAATTTAAATTACAGTAATTTTTTTAAGGTGATCTGCCAAAAGAAATCTGTAATAGTCCAACTTCCTCTCATTCTGTTTAAAGTAAAAAAAAAAACAACACCATTAATACGACATGGACAATAGGAGTTGCTCAAGTCATAGAAGATGGCCAAAGTTTATTTCGATAATTTCTTTTTTTTTTTTAAATCAGTAATTTTTATGAGAATTCCTGAAAAATACCTGAAGTAAAATCTTCATTCCAAGGATTCACGTATCTCATATGAAATGATAGCTTTCTCCCTAGTTGTCATATATTTCCCAAGTGCTGACCAGTTGATTTTTTTTTCCGTCAAAGGCAAGAAAATCTTTTTTGGAATAATTCCTTGGAAGACTTTGGATAAGGAGATGTGCAACAAATATTTTGAAGCATATTTTCAAAGTAATATGCTTCGAAGTTGAAAATTTATTCTTTCAAGCATTCAGTACAAACACAAAACACATTGGACAGAATCTTATTGTTATAATTGGACTTTAAGCACATTCAGGGAAGTATTGAAATATGTGCTTAATTTAATCAGTTGTAGTGCACTAACTTCATACATTTAAATTATGTACTTAAATGTTAGGCATCAGTTTAAACAGGTCAGAAATAGAGCCATCTAGAGCCTTGAAAAAGTTGGCCTACAGAACACAAAAATTCTTTATGCTACAAGCCATGTATCTTCACAGGCATAATTAAGCATCAAAAATTATACTGTAAATATTTTGGAATGTATCCTTCAACTAACCAACAACTTTAAAAAACAGACTTCTCAAAACAGATTTTCAAAATATAGATTTTTCTCAATCACTGTTCTGACAACATATCTGCCTTATAGATAAGTTAAAAGATATGTTTCGTTATCACAGAAAGTAAAAGTATAATTGCAGTCAAGAGTAATTGATGTTAACTTTAAAACTAACATATGCTGAAAATATTTTTTCATTATTTGTAACTTCTCCATCACTGCTTTGATTTCAGAGCGCTCACTGATCTGAATTTATTTTGCATGTTGTTTCTTCTTAACTCATGGATTCACTGGATTTGGACTTCATACCCAGTGTATATCATAATTCCAAATTAACTTATGAGTGTCTTGCTGTTGAGCGTTAGTTAACCTTTACATATACTGATTTAATACAATCTGAAAAATAAATCCACATTTTCCACCTATAAATTAAATCTAAATCCTTAGCTAATGTATAGCACTACCTTCAAAGTCATCAAAGTTTTTTTTTTTTTTTGCATCAGTGTAGATTACTTTTGAGACTTTACACTCCTGTTTCCTCAGTTTTATTACAGTTTTCCTTTTATTTGAATTAATGTCATTCTCCACATCCCTTATATAATATAATTGGATTTAAATAGTTGAATAAAGTGCATAGAGAAGGTGATAAGCTTATTACTGAATTAAAAGTCAGTAACACTGCAGAAGTTCAGACATCTCATTCTTTTTTGGGGGAGCATTTTCATCTTATGTAATTACTTTTATATAGAATGTACACAAAATAATAGGATACATCATATATACCATGTTCTGCCATTTTAAAATGTCATTAATTTTTTATCTCCACTTTCAAAATTGCAAAATATCATAGAAATGCAAAATATCATAGCAACCACCATAGTTTGAGGCAATACTTTCAGAACTCTTTTTTCTCGTTCAGATCTTTTTTTTTTTCCATAAGAAATCTAAACATACTGTAAATGTTAACTTTGAAAAAGGAAAGGCTCTTTCCTTTTTTTTCCCCACAGATCTGCAAATCTAATTTTATAAAACTCATCGCCACACAGCCAATAAATTATATTTAAGAAAGTGAAGAGTTAGTCTCACTCTGATCTTAACCTAGAACTTAGTTAACTGAAAATCTATGCAAACTTGATCAACGTTTTTACAGTATACTACTAAAAGAGAGAATTTGAATTCATTCATTCAGTACCTTTCAATTCATGGACTGCATTTGAGATTGATGGTAGTCTTGCTCTGTAGGCATCTGAGTCAGTAGAGGTAAGACTTCTTGAGTTTGACTGGCCATTTGTGGCTGTGCTACACCTCTTTACAAAATAGCACTGTGTGCTGTCTCCAGGCTTTGAAATTATTCTACTGCTTCTTGGGAAGAACAGAAGATGGAGTGAAGCTGGTTTTCAACATCGACCCTGTGAGGAATTGTAAAATACTATCATGTGGTAAAATCAAGATGGAATTTATGGAATTTAGAGTTTGCATTGGTGTGGAAGTGCAGATGCTCAGAGGAGAAGTCAATTCTCACTCAGTTATCCTTAAGAATTTTCCACTGATTTGCTGCATTGTTTTTATTTTATGATTGCTAACAAAGTCCGGGACTGTGTATGAAAATCACACGGTAAATACATCCATAGCAAATAACTGATCTCAAAATGTACACAGATATCTTACTGTTTCTCAAGGAAGAGAATTTCAGAGTCATTATTCTTGGACAGAGATACTCTTAGATGTCATACACCTACTGAGTTTTTTACTTTCAGTCATTTTGAATAAAAAGGTGAAAAATAGCTGAAGTAGTCAGAGCCATCAAAGTTAGTTAATGTGCTAAAAAAATATATTTATATATATTGGAATAAAACAGACCATTTAAACAGTTTGAAATAAACAGCCAGTTAAAGAAAATATGAAGTTAAATCTGAGCACGTAGTGTGGAAGATGGAAATCTTAGACATCTGGTTGACAGAATGCATTATGATGAGAGCCAATGACAAATCCAAGTCTTCAGGAAAAGAAGGTAAATCTCACTATAAAACAAAGTAAATCTTGAGAAAATAAGTTCGCATATTAATTTCTTTCCTTTTTTTTTTTTCATAAAATGTTGCCAGCTGAAATTGTGAAATCATCTTAATTTTGAACTATACTAACATCTCCCAGTAGTGCATTAAGAAACACAACCAGTTTCAGTAATGTTCACTCTTCCATCTTCTCTCCATTGACAAGCACTTTAACTTTGATTGCAGTGTGTCAGATTCTTTCTGATGGATGACTCTAGAAAGTGTGAATTTAGACTGATGTTTAGCAATCTCCTTATTTAATCAGAAAATTCTGATATAATTTTGTTTGCCATCCCAGTAAGCCACTGTTTTGCTATTCTTGTGGCACAAGTTTGTACTAAAACTGCTTTAGAAAAACGGGCATTCTGTGATTCCTTTTTGCTATCTTCAAATCAAAGTAATCTAGCTGTCAAGTAAAAATGAGTAATTTTTCTCAGCTGCCAAGCCTGCAGTTTTTACTACATTGTGTATAGTTCAGCCTGGTTTCTGGCTGTCTCTCTTATTACCAGTTCTAATAGCAGCCCTAAGATCCAAACAAAGCCCACAGTAACTCATGTGGAAGCTACCGTGATGATGCTTTAAGTTTGTTACAGACTACGTATTAATCACTATATAAATTCACCATGGTGGTAAATTCATCATGGTTTACCATAATTGTTCTTTCAATTAAAAAAAAAATAATTATAAAAGAGAGAGAGAATCTGTGTTCTACGATTAACATTTTAAAATATAACTGAGGTGCTAAGTGTCTCTTTTACACCTGTTCCAAATTACTAAATATGAGCACAAGGGAAGAAGATAAATTTGAGTTTTATTTAGGTATGTCATGTCAGCCATAGAGGTTGCTATATATACATTCTGATCTGAAGAAACTTCTTGCTTTTATAATAGAAGAAAACTTCCAAGACTAGCTTTCAGGCTCTGTGTTGAGATTCCAGTTCACACAGAATATTTTGAGCTGTGTAGGTTTGATTTTACGTTGCAGACAGACAGTAAATTTAGAATCTTTCACTGCTATTTGAAGACAATCTGCATTCAAAGTTCTCTCTTACTGTGGTCTGGCGATACATTACTGCTTTTCCAGTTTCCGTATTTTAGCTAATATGCATGTAGAATACGCTACAAAAATTAAACCTGAAAATAAAACTGAACGCTGAACGGTTTCTTCTGTTTATAAAAGCAGCAGATTTAATCTTACTCAGAAACCTCTTTTTTTTTTTTTTTTAATTCAGAAAAGAGGACATATCTATTGAGTGGACCTTGTAATTTTGTTTTTGAAGGCACATATAAGGTGTAATTGCACAGATCATGCGAGTAACATAGTCTGCCTCTCTGTTGACAAGAATAGACCAGCAGTGATACAAAGTGAGTCTCATGTGAAATCTTAATTGAAAGATTCCTTGTGAAATGTCTGAAAAATCTCACTGGCAGGTGAAGGTGTTTTTTAATCACTGAGAATAAAGACTTCAATCAATATGGTTCAAACTATTTACCCCAGAGCAGTAGAGCAGTGTTGTTTTTTTTTAAATGGTGTTCATAGCTTCGGGCTGAAGGCCAAGAAAATTTAGCCTCCTGAGTTCTTAACATAATTATTGTTTTCTCTATTATCTAGCAAAGGTGTTAATTTGCTTCCCAGTAATTAACTTCCCTATGTGATTGTCAGGAAGTTTAATCGATAGTATGAACAGATAGACCAAGCTGTCGTTCCTTCTGTGACCAATACTCGTCACCTCACCCCTGTGGAGGTGTCACTGTTTTAATAAAATGAACAGATGTGATGTGCAGAATTTCTTCAGAGAGCTAGTATCTAAATTGTTCCTCTTTGATTCCAAACATGAAGGTGCAGCCAATCAAATCCTGGCGATATAATAGCCTCAGGATCAAACCTAAGAGCATTATATGCCTCCTGCTAAAGCAGCACCTGACAAATCAATTTATTAAAGATTCACACCACATTGAATTCTCAGACACTTTAAACACTGTGATGATATTATAATAAAAGGAGGAGCAGAAGGCTTGATCTAATATAATTCTACTTATGTCCATTATGTACCGGACATAATGTAGTTCTCTTCAGAGCTGGTGACAGACTCATTCCTGGTGGAATTCCAATCTGCCTTGGCAGCTTTGGACTTTCTTTATTAAGAAGGATGTAACTCAATGGTCTCACTTTTCTTCCAGAGCAATGTTGTCAGTTCTGACTCGTGGATTCTTAAATCTTCTCTTGTAAAATCTTGACACTGGTTATTTACTTCAGTGTGCTTTACAAGAATATTTTCTGTTTCATTTATTTCTTTTCTTGAACTATTCTTCTGTGACATATTTAGTCTATTTGCTTTATCCAGTTTTTAAACTGTAGGAGTTATCAATAAGACCAAGAACAATAAAATTAGCTTTTGAGGTAGCAGAAATTATGCCTAAATCTACACATGAGAATTATATCCTATACATTATATGCATTTACAGTGCTACAGAATGATAATAATAGCAGCACTAGATAGAAAGTGGAATGCCCGTGCTTCAGAAATATTTGTGTGATATATATATAATAAATGATCAGAATGTTCATATAAATTCCAAAATAATCCATGATTCAAAATGGATACATTAATTGAGAATTTTTTCTTGATTGTTTGCAATTAATTCCAAAGAATGCCAAGCTGAAGGACAGCGATACGAACATTTTGAAAGGAGTTAAGAATCAGAATCACCCCTGAAAGAATAAGTAACGGGGTGAAGGAAATGACTTTGTTGGGATTTGCAGAGACAGCTATTGGAGTCTGGTTTGTTTATTTCTGAAAAGGTTTCATTTAGATTGAGAATAAGAAGCAACTCACATCTTGTTACAGGAACTCGGCATCGCTTCTGTTTATTCTGTTCATGCTGCCATGTTTAACTCCACACGATGCTTTTTTTCATTTATGCATCAAGATGAGACTGTGAAAGGAGTATCTGGCCTTTCCTTTTTCCTAAGAAATTACATACATACATAGGAAATTACATTTCCTAAGAAAATACATACAAAAACAAAGAATCAGAGGATCTCTGCTCAGCAATCCAACCTTCAGCTGCATCGATATTTTGCCCAGTTCTTTCCTCCTTGAAAAGTTTACAGTTCAGAGGAACTGCAGCAGTTCTCACTTAAAAAAATAATAATAATAATAATTATAAAAAGCCAACAGGGAAAAAAAGGGAAAAAGAAAGGGAAATGGAAACTTAAACGGAAAGGGAGAAGGAAGAAGGAAAAGAAAAAACTTAGCCCACTATAAGAATCATGGAAATTTGCTTTCTTCGGCACTTGCAAAGCAGTTAGACTGTACCTGTTCAAACTGCCTCTCCAATATTAAATGCTGACCTCCTCTCCTCCTTCATATACAGTCTGTATTTACAGAGAACATATCTTTTCTTCTCTTTGTCCTTCAGAAAGTTGAAAAGAGAGTTCATTTACTTTGGACAAGTGCTTTAATTATGGGGAGTGCAGAATGAATTATCTTGGATGGAAAAAAATACATGTATAAGAAAGAAAAAAAAGTAAAGTTCACTTTTATTATATTTTCTATGAAGAAATAAGATGATTTTAAGCTGCAATCTTAGGTTTCCTTCAATTCTATTATTTTTGAAGATAGATTTCTTGAAACACAGCTGTTTGTTTTAGTACTTTGTTTTCTCCAGTCTTATGAATCATGGTGGTCTATTTTAAAAAGCATATATCTTTTATAAATCTCTTTAATAATATCTACACAAAACTGAGGTAGCATTTCTTTGAACAGCAACCACATCCAGCAGTTTGAACTGTAGACCCTATTGCTTTTTATCCTTTCAAACTACCAGCTTTGTGGTTTGAGGTTTCAATTTACAGCTGACACTGGTATTTGACTTGCTGTAATATTTTATGCCCTGGTTACAATTAAAAGCATTATTATGGAAAGTAATGATATTACCATGGTCATACTGTTAGAGTCGATTTTTTTTTTTCCCACATATATTCCTGTTTTATAAAAAAATGTGATGGGCTGTTGGGACTTATGAGACTGTTCCTGTCAGATAAGTCTTTCTTTTCATGCTAATTGCAGTTATAACTATGGACTCCAAGCAGGATGTAGTTGCCTGAACTACAAGAAAATTTGAGATTATTATTTGTATTACATGGCAACAATTAAATTTGCAGCCTACTGGGCAAAGTATTGCCCTATAAAGATATAATAAGAGACAGGCTCTTCTCTAAAGAACTGGCAATCTAAACAGAAAAGACAGTTGAGATACAGCGGAGATGAAGAGTTATCTACAAAATGTTACAGAATATTGAGGAGAAATTGCTAAAGCTCATTTGGCTCAGCTTAGATTGTTATCTCTTTTTACTCTTTCATGTGAGCACCAACAATACTGCCGCAAGTGACCTGGAGATATTAGAAGGGCCTACATGGCTGTGGGGGTTGAGGATGGGCCCAAGCCACGTCTTCCTCATCCTTCTGAGTTTGCACAGAAATGTATAATGCAGGGTTATTGTAAAAGAATAATAATTTTTTAAAAAAGGAGAAACATAATCCAGCAGTATGTCTACTCAAGCACACTCAACACATGATGTAAATTAAATAAATCTGAACTATGAACGAGGTCACAGAGATAAACCATTGTTAGAATAGCAGAGATAGGGAGGGACAGCTTCCCTCACTGCAGTGTTGTGAATCCGCTGATCCTGTTGTTATGGTTCGAGAAGATAAATGGCTTCCCAAAGTAGCAGTGGTTTGTGAAGATTCGTGGTCTTTTACAAGCAGCTATCATCATAAATCAAAGCTACATAGAGCATGAATTCACTTTAGCAATTTTGTATGAATCGCTCTTATTTGGACTGGTGTATAAGACTAGATTGCATGCATTTGTAAAGGACTAGTAAATTTTTGACAATTTGCCATAAACCTATTATCACATTTTGTTAGTTGAAAAGTGTAGCAGCTTTTGGTTATGAAGTATTATACAATTCAAGACTGTGATGGCAGAATTTAATACCTTTAGTACAAGTTAAGCTCTATAGAAAAAGAAGATACACATAAATGACAACTGCATAGATTTTACAGACATGGCTTAAGTGTTGGAAATGCTGTCAATCAAGCTAATGAACACACAACATTTTATTCGCTATAAAGATTGTCAAAGACTTTTGTATTATTATTCTTGGATAAATAAGGAAGAAAATGTATCATTAAGGTGTCATTTGGAGAAATTATAAAATAGCCCATTTCAATTGCTATCTAGTGGTAAATTTTGACGTAATGATATGATATACAAAGTGGTTTTCTCCTACAGATAGTCTTTTCCTGGGCTCTGATAAATGGAAAAAATGCTGCAGTCCAAATTTTTATCCATAGGCCCATCTCAAATAGTATGCCACTGAATAAGGAACTCTTAAAATGGCCAGACAAAACAATTTTTCAGGTATTTTCAAACTGCTTTTCTTCAATAGTGTATTTGTTTTTTGCACACTTGAATGCTTATTTAGAAGAAAAAAGACCATTTAAGATTGGATTAGACTATACAATCAACAATTAAGCAGGAATATATATTTCCTGAAACTTTATGTTGTAATTTGACTGAAAAGCCACCTGGCAGCAATGGTCCTGGGAATATGTGTTGAATATGAGTCATCAGTGTGCTCAAGTGGTCAAGAATGCCAACACCATCCCATCCTATATCAGAAAGAGTGTGGCCAGCAGGACTAGGGAGGTGAACATCCCTCTGTACCTGGCACTGGTGAGGCCTCACCTCAAATGCTGTGTTCAGTTTTGAGCCCCTCTCTACAGGACAGACATTGAAGTCCTGTAGTGCATCCAGAGAAGGGCAACAAAGTTTTGAAGGCTCTGGAGCACAAGTCCAATGGGAAGCAGCTGAGGGTACTGGGATTATTTAGACTAGAGAAAAAGAGGCTCAAAGGAGACCTCATTGCTCTCTGTAACTACCTGAAATGTAGCGAGGCAGGGGTCATTCATTCTCATCTCCCAACTAGAAGGCAATAGGACAAGAGGAAATGGCCTGACGTTGCACCAGAGGAGGAGCACAGCAAGGCATGCTGCACAAGGAGCATTCCTGAACCAGGGAGATACCAGGGTAGTAAGGAGGCCCGCAAGCAGGTCTCCATAAGAAGTTGGAATGAGCGATAGTTTTGCACCCTCCTATGAGTGCTATGCTCATAGCAGAAGCGAAGATCGTTCCCAGACTTTACACAGAGTGTGCCTTGGGCTGTGAGGAGAAAATTGTTGTGTTTCTAATCCCATATAGACTAGAGAGAATCACTTTTGTATCGATAGGATAAACAGTAGCTCTTATTTAAAAGGAAAAAATTAGGAACAATAATTGGATTTGTTCCATTTATGCAACAGAAGAAAGGGAGAAGAAAGCGTGTTGATATTATGTGACATGTTATGCCAGCTTTACATTGCACAGTCAGATGCTTATGTTTGCTTATGTTTCCGTTTTTAACCCAGTGTTTTGGATTCCCCAGCTGGGAAAATTGCATTGACTTCCAGGATGCTTCCAAAGATACTCCAAAAAGGATCTTAAGAAACACACTCGCACAGAATATTTTGATATTCTGGAATAGATCCAAAAAACCACTTGGCTTCAGTTGAAGCAAAAATAGAAGTGTGCTATGGTCTTGTATGCATGAATGGTCTTGTATAGGTTTTGTAATTCAAAATATCAGGGATATGCAAAATATTTAGAGCAAAAGACTCAAGGGTCCTGCTCTCCTCCAACACAGAGAGCAGGCACCTTTTTTTTTTTTCCTTGTTACAGGGAATTGTCAGATCTTTTGATGAGACTCATTGCATTTTTCTGGTCTTTGCTGACTCTGCCTGCAGAATACTTATCAATGTATTCAGCATTGTGCCCTGCTCCTATACTGAACAACACTGAGAATCCAAGTTACAAGCTAAGTAGTTCTAGGTATTTATTACAGCCTAAATGTGTCTGATATGCATCTGACTCTAGCAGTAATGTTTACTTCCACTGTGATATTTTACATTTATTCTTTGCTGCTGAAATATGCCATTTCAATCTACTCACTACTAACACATGGAAGATAAAGCCTGCAAAAGGGGAAGGTGAAAAATAAACGTGACCATCTATAAATGGAAAGTTAAGTAAACTTGTTTGATCAATCACTGTCTATTATATTTTTCTCAGTATTTGAAGTGAGTAGTAAGAAAAATTGTATTACATATGCACTTGATATCTACCAATGAAAAAATAAATTAGAAAGTACTGAAATCTTATCATATGTTGTATCAAGTATCATGTTTTAATATCATCACTTTCTATGTCTCCCAGCACTATAGTACTAGCTGTTAATCTTCACGAATGGCTGGTATAATGTGTTGATTAGAGTGTAATAGTTTAATCATCTCTCAGTGGTAGGAGTTCATGTTGTAGTTTCACAGATCATGAAATGTGTCTGTTTAAGATATGAGTGCATTATCTTTCCTTTCCTTTTTTTTTTTTTTCCTTCTTTTTATTTTTTTCAGAAGGCACTATGTAACCATGCTCATTTTATCTCTGTCTCTCTTTTACCTGCAGTGTGGTGCTCATTAGCATGATCATTCAAGACACAGGGATAGTCAAGGATGATGTTTATTACAGGGAAAAAAAAGAGCACTTTCTTATTGGAAATGCATTTGCATTGCAAGTTAAAGACTGTAAACCCTCCTTATCATGTCTGAACACTGCATCTGATTAGTTGTTAGGCTGTAAAGCTTGCAAAGGACAACAAATTGACAGTGGTTCTTAAGTTATCACACAAATATGAAAATTGAAAAGGCACATTCTGAGTACATTCTCTCCTCTGGGATGTATGTATTTTTTTGGCATCATGAACCCGAGTTTGAGTAAATATACCAGTGTCTCTGAAGAACAGAAGAGAACGTAAAAGTTAGCAATTAAAACAGGTATTCAGGAATGCAACTTTTGGATCTGATCCTCCCTGAGTGCATTAATACGCTCCTCTGAAGTCAGCAAAGCTTGGATGATTTATACAACCTGCAGATCTGAGTTTTGCCAAAGGATGTACTTTGAAACACTTCACCTACCCCTATTTATCTTTTTTTTTTTTTTTAATTATTATTTTTAACACCAGTAAATAAATTTGAAAATGCACTCTTCAGAGTTGGAAGGGTTTACCAAGCCACTGGACCTCCTTCAGACAAGTCAGACTCAATCCCTTCTCACAGTAGCTGTGCAAGCCTTGAAGGAAAAGGAAGTTTGGGAATGTGCTTTGCAGGGAGATTAAGGTGTAATTTTCTCTTTCTTACTTGGGAATTGTTTTTCTAGAACTGCACCAAGAGACAAAACGCTGCTCATCTGGTATAGTAAAATTTACAAAATACTTCTATTGAATTTAATTTTTTTCAGAAGCAAAAACAAAAACAACCAAAACCTGGGGTTAGATGCTTAGTCTTTTTGGACATGGGATAAAATGAGGGAGGAGAAAAAAAAAACCCACAAAGATTAAGAGTTAGGCTCCAAATACTTCATGAAAGAAGCAAAAAAAGCTTAATTTCCCTTACTTTTCTCCCAGAGATAGGAGAGGGGCAGTGGTACTGATCTCAAGAAGAGAATAGCATAAGGCTAATATCCAAAGAGGAAGGCATGGCAAGAAAATGAATAACACGTTACCAAAGAGATTCCAGATGAATCATTAAAACCACTTTATTAAAAATTAAATCATCCTCTTTGCCCCTTCCCTTTCATTTTGTACCTTCCAGAAGGTCTTTCAATGCTATTTATCTTCCAGTGAATGGTAAACCGTCACAGAATATTCTATGCCAGAAAATATCTGTTTTGTTTCATCCTGACCCCATGCCCCACTGAATATGGAGGTTGGCTGGACTAGCTCATTTAGGAAAGAAATTTCTTATTACCCTGTTAAAATATATATATATATATATATATATCCTTTTTTTTTTTTTAATTAAAATATTCTGTTATAGAAAAAAGAGACTAAACTAAACCAAGCAGGCATACCTCTTGATTTGATTGTAGTAGAATATTCTTTCATATTAGCAGACATTTTCCCTAATCAACCCTCTCCCCAAAGAAACCTAAACTTACAGCAGTGTTAAATATTATGAGCAATTCCAGTTCTAAGCAGGAGGCTGCTTCAGCCTGTTGGATCATTGCATTCAAGTATACTACCCAAAAGGTGCAACTGGAAGAGTGAAAGCAATAGGATAAGTGACTTTTATGCAGTAAAAAGCAGCAGGAGGGCAGACAGAATTAAAGTATTGGAATATGAAAACAAGAATGAATAGAATATATGTATATGCAAGAGTGGTATTTATTTCCTCTTCCTCTCCCCTTCACCTCATTCCCCGATGCTCCCAATTAGAGCCCTTTTTAGATGAAGTTTATTAAGATTCAAAACTTATAATTCAGCTTGTAAATTATACTGCTCATGAAAATAGACTCACTGATTAATAAGATTCTGTTAATGAGATTCAATCTATATATCCTACATGGACTAAGCTAGCAGAACAAATCAAAAAGTGAGGGCTATTCACCGTGTGAATTCACAGTTAATATGTGGCTTAAGAACTCTTTCTTTTGAAAGTCTAACTTAAAATGGCTCATTGTAGTCTAAAAAAGAGTAGGCCTGTGACACCATATTTACTTGAATTTCCTAAGTGTTGGAATATGCTCCATTTGAGATCATTTTCCATCTTCTCCATATGGGTCAAAGTATACTGATCTTTAAATGTGCTTTTACTTTCAGGCCCTAGATTTGAAGGTGAGTAGCTCTGATTCTTATTTAATCTTTATGTTCTCCAGGTTGAGAAACAATGACAGTGCTTGAATTGCCTTCTAAGATCAGTTTAATATTTATGGCTTTAATTACTTTTTCTGTTTTTAAACTAATATTATCACAAAAAATATGGTTAACTTTCTACTTTGAAAACTTCCGTTCTAAAATTGCAAAAGATCATTTGTATATATTAGAATTTCAAAATAACCAAAGCATAAGTTCATTTTTACTCTAAAAATAGCTACAAATACATAATTAAAACCTAATAAATTTTGTCTTTTTTTTTTTTTTTCAGATGAATTCAAATTATTTATGAAAAGGCTGCCCATGAATTATTTTCTGAACACATCTACTGTAATGCATTTGTGGACAATGGATTCTAATTTTCAACGTCGCTATGAGCAACTAGAAAACAGCATGAAGCAACTATTTCTCAAGGCACAGAAGATTGTTCACAAGCTCTTTGGCCTTAGTAAGAGATGTCATAAACAGCCACTCATCCGTATGCCAAAGCAGAGGTAAGAAAATTTGCCTATTAAAATCTGAAAACCTCAGTGTTGTTTCATGCTAGTTTCTCCTTTATGGCATGGATGTTATAAGGCATGACACACAGCATATGTACAGAATATACTCTTTGCATTTCTAGAAGTTAAACAATGCCAACCTTCAGTATTTTCCTGTTTCTGTTTTCCTAAATGTCATGGGAAAAATCATAATAAAACCTGATTTGTATACAACTTCATTATTAGAAGCAACTTCAAAATAGCACGAACATCCAGATTCACCCCCTTTGGTTTGCCCCTTTTTTACAGAATTGTGTTTTCAGTGGAATTTGGCCAATTGTAACAGTGCCAAATAATTGTATATAGAATACTGAATACCTATTCTGAAGCCAGCTTCACTATTTTAAGAACTTTCCAGGTCATTATACAGTATATACTACATACTATTGATTTCTTGTCTCATTTGTCAGATATAAATTAGATTTGAAAGGATGCCTAAGGAAAGAAAACGTGTTTTAGTTCTGCTTAGAAACTGAGAGATCCCAAAAGCTTGCTAGTCAAATCTGTATTAACATAAGTGGTTATTGTGAATTGCAGATCGAAAATGGCTTTATTGAAAGTAGTGGAAGGACAGTAGAGTAAATCTGAAATGAATGAGCTTTTAGGGAAATTATTCTTCTGAGCATCATGGGATTAGTCCAGTGAATCCTGAATTTAGCACATTTCTCCATCAGTTTTGAAGAAATCTAGTTTAGATTCAGTGTTCCAGAACTGCCAGGGGTACTTTGCTTTCAGCTCTGCTGAGGCTCCAATAATTTCTTTGGCTTTTGGTAGCACATAGCTATTCCATCCTCTTTTTCTTTCAGAAGGTGGTAGCCATTATGGCTCTCATGCTCTCTCTTTCTACACATTGTGCTCTGCTTTGTGATTTGCTGGTTGAAACAAAAATGTATAATTTTCTCTTTAGGAGTAATTCCTTAAAATGCAAGAAACAGAATTCACCCTCACATTATTATTATTTTCCCCACCAAAACTGAAAATAATCAAGCCCTTCAGCGTAATTTTTGGGGCTATCTTCAATCAGGCATTGACCTTCGAGTGTGGATGAAATGAAGTGCAAAAAGCTAACATCAGTTGAAACTGATCACAGCACATCTGCCACGTGTTTGTTATATGAAATTTAGTTTCTGGGTTGTTGCTGTTGTTTTTATTTTGTTTACAAAAGGCAAAACGTGTGAGTTCACACTTTATTTGTTGATAACAAATGTAACCAGCAATGAATACTCTTGTTCTACAGGGAGTTGTGCTAAGCTTCCAGGGCAGTTTCATTTTGCAATGCATTTCTAACATAGAAATATCAGAACTTCTAAAAAAATTATATCCCATTTTGGTGACCACCCAGATTTTTTTGGCAGTCCATACAGAATGCATTGTTGACATAGTGGTGAACAGAAATGGCTCAAGATCAATGCTAATGGCAGTTTTTGAAATACTTATCTAGTGGAATACATTTAGTAAAAATGAGACTTTTTCAAGGATGGATTCCATCTGATTATCTAGGAAAATTGCCTTCTGACACCAGGGATTTTATGGCTGAAAGAAAGAGCTTTAAACTGAGAAATGTGAAGGAAAGGTCAAGCTAAACTGATTTAATTTCCAAACCTGGTTAAGAAAACAACAACAACAAAACCTCAGGCAGATAACTGGAGATAGAGGAATGGATAAAGAATTCAGTGATGGTAAGAGGAATAATAAGAAGAATGTAAACACAGATCTTGACACAATAATATTCAGGTGCTTCTAGTGGTAACAGCATACTTAATTCAAACACAGTTCTGAATTTGTCCATAATTAACTGCTAACAGGTAAGTTGCAAATGAATAGGAAAATTGAGTAATGCAATGGAGAAACATTAAATATTGATCAGGCTATAAAGCTGCTGAGATATCTCAACTGAAAAGGAATAGAATGAAAAAGGAAAGCAAAACAAACCATTACCATTTATTGTGTTTTAGGGAAGACAGAAGGAAAAAACATAGCTTCATGTGCCAATGGTATTATAGATTCCAAGGAAACAGAAAGTGAGAATTTGAATAAAGTAGGATATTTTCTGAAGGATGTGTTAACAGCTCATTTGGATTAGTGTTTGAGACCTGGTAAGGGTGATTTTTATTATGGAAAGAGAGATTAGAAAGAGTTAATGGAGGTATAAATACGATTAAAAATTCTATTTTATGGGTACTTGTCTTTTCAGATACAGATTAAAGAGCCTTCTGTTTGTAGTAGAGATCACAAGGCTGGCAGTGAGTAAAAACAAAAGAACTGCGTTAATGTTTAATTTTACACTGTGTTTTAAAAGTCAATAGGTGATACATATAGATTCTTGAAGTTGAAAGCTGGCTTTCTCTTTAGTGAAGCTGGGAGTCATGTCCTAAAAGTTTGATTTGATTAATGAAAACTTTCCTATAAAAGACTGGCTTTTATAGGGATTTATCTATGTTATCTGCCAGAAATCATTTTGTCACAGTTGCACTTCTACATGTGGTGAAGGTTATAATTCATTACTGAAAATACCGATCCGTCTGGCTGCAAAATATTAATACTGAACATGAAACAATTTGTTCAATTAAATAGTTAATCAGAATTGCTTGTAATTTTATATTTCCTACTCATAGGACTAAATTATGCTTATATTTTGATTTTCTAATCCTTGAATGAAAATATTGTTGAACCCTTTCTTAGTATCACTGTTCAGGGTGGAAGAGAGTCGATGAACCTGCAAGTTAAAGAACCTACATTTGTATGTGACACAGTTTGCATTTTTCATTTTACAGTTATGTGCAAATACTTTTCTTTCAGTCTGCACTAACAATAGGGAAATCTCTTATTTACTGCAGCACTTCGGTACACACAGCGGATGGGAACATGATTACTTTTTTTATTTTATTCTGCTCACTGCAAATACTTTTGAACTCCAGATGTTCTTCTCAGGTTTTAAGCTTCCTGTCATTAACATGAAATGGATCATTATTCCTCTCCCTGAGAATCAAATAATGCTAAGATACACCAAAACTCTGTTCGTTTTCATTATAAACTATTATGGGGCTGTTCAGTGTAACTTTTAAAATGCACCTGAATTAATCAATGCACTTTCCGTAATCAGGACTTGACACTGTGCTCATTCCAAAGCTTCAGGTGATTATTGCTAACATACTCTCATTTCATTGACACATCAGCCTTAAAAACCTGAAATATCGTATGCTCATTCATGATGTTTGCTTGACCAGAGTCCACTGCATGCAGCAATTGTTATTCCACTAGATGGCCAGCTCTTGCTGCAGTTTTTATGCAGGAATGTTGTTGAAACACCACTAGTGGCACAATACATTCTACTTTGCAGAAAACAGTAGGTGGTGTAACGTGTATATAAGAGGGCTGTTGAAACAGTGCTAACAACTCAATACGTTTTGCTCTGTAGGAATCAAAGTGTGGTGTAAAACCACATTTCTGCACTGACACCGTCGTGCATATTTCTGTACTAGGTGTAATGAATAATTGTAAATCTTTGCAAGCAGACTGTGTATGGTATTTGTGCCATGCCATACTACGTGTGTAGTATATCTAGCCTGAGAAAAGGACAGACTTAGCCATTAAGTTGGACCAAGCTTCTAGCTTTAGCCATGTTTTTCTCCAATGCAGTGAGAAATGCTACCCTGCTACAGATGTCAAAGAACAGGCTTTGGAGACAATCCTATTTTTCATGGACAAAATAGATGTAGGAAATGCCAATTTTACGTAATTGGTATCAGACATGTCACTGTTGTTCACATATGGCAAAGTAAATTGTGATTATAGTACTTTCTTCCCAAAGTACACACAAGCCTATAAAAAAATTGTTTTTGTTTGTGTTTTGATTAAGGTAGCAGTAAGGTTTCTTTTTAAAGGCAATGACTATACACTGAGAAGTTGAAAATTACATTAATGGAAGATATGATTCTATCCACAAACTGTTATCAAGTGACAATTCTGACGTGAACCAGAGGGTAAGCAGGGACTTAACATGTCTAAATTTTGGAACTAAAATGGGAAACTGGGTAGATTTATGCTTAAGAGCATAACACAATAATAAACTATGTTGATGGAGAAAAAGGATTTTAACTTCCCAAAATATATTTCAACAAGAACAACAGTTATTTTCCATGATTGGAGTCAGTACCCAAACACCTCGTTCTGAAAGACACCAAAGAAAGGGAGCAGCTTACTTTTCTTTCCTGGCAAGTGCCAGTTCAGAGCTCATTTTCCTTCCCCTTCTGTGTTAATGGTTTCCTTAGCTAATGTCATCCATTTGAGTGAATGCACCTTGCATACTATTTTGCTATAAGTACAAACCTTACTTGCATGCATTTAAATTACATAATAAGGAAAAAGCAACATTTGAGGACAAATTTAATCAGCCCCATTTGTGATTAAAAAAAAAAAAAAACACAACATAAAAATATTTTTAAAAAGAAATGTAAGGTAAATATATCAGTAAACCAGCAGAATAAATTACATCTTCCCTGGCATATAAACAGAACAGAAATCTGCTGCATCAAACTGCAACTGATGAATATGAGCAACTCAAGTAAATAAGAATCTTAAGTTTAAAAGATTTATGTAAAATATTTGCACTAAAAGCAATTGATCTTGAATAAGTTGCCAATATTTTAATTTTTTAAAAATACTGAATGTTTGATATTATCATATAATGTACAGTGAGGATCTTTGTTATACCAACATTCTAGCCAAGTCATTATCAGAATGTAACTTTTTTTCTTTTTTTGAGGTACCTGTTTCTGGTAGACAAGGTGAAGGCAAATTTAGACAAACTATTTAACTTGTAAAAAGATTTTAATTAACATATCAGAATTCTTATGTCTAAAGGGGAAAGCTATTCTCAGTAGCCTTACGTTTGAAGTACGTCCTTGTCTTCATAAAAGAACTTTTTTTTTAAAGAAACAATCTTTGAGAGCTAATGTAGACGTCATTCATGTAGAAGTCATTCATCACTGGAGGCAGTAGATGAATGCATCAAAAAGAAGAGCTGCAGAAAGAATTCTGGTTTTTGAAAAGATAGGTAATTCTGGAATTTTCAAAAGAAGGCACCACAGATGTCTACAAAAAAAGAATGAGCCATGAATTTCCATTTTTCTATTTCTTCATGAATTTCACAGAGCAAAAATTTCACATGCCCTTAGAGTCCAACAGGGCCTGAGTATTGTAAGAACACTTCAGAGGAGGGTCCTATATCTTTCACATCTCTTCAGTCCATAAATGCACACACAAATACACACACGCACAAATTCTAAGAAATCTGACTTATATATAACAGAATCTAATTCCAGTCCTTAGGATACAGAGGTCTTGTAAACTGTTTTCTTCAGAACACTTCATAATGAAACACACAAAGAAAACATACTGTAGAACCATCCCACACCATCAAGATGCTTCATGTTATTACTTACTTATCTCCCAAAGTTGATGATGAGCAACTTTAGATCATTTTACATGTGAAAGTATAATTGATTAATGTCCATAAAATTATTAAGGAATAAAATCTTCCACAAGGAAGCCACAAAGTTCAATGTACAGACGTTTTGTAAAACATTAAGGAAATGTTTTTCTTTCCAAAGCTTATTTGTGGCACTGGATGTAAAGAAAAAATCTTACATCAGTTTGTGGACTGTTAGAATAAAAGTAAATAGTGAACTTAGATGTAAACTGCCTTACAGGAAGACAGTGTAAGACAGCAGAAACTTGTATGGATGGATTGGGCCTAAAATACAAGAGCTTCTGCAAAAGAAATGCCTTCTATTTATTTCTGTAGATTCTACAATGGTTACAAAGAGTACAATAACATTGTTGGATAGAACTAATTCTCAGCTACAAAACACTGTTTTTCATCATAGTCACCACATTTTTGCCAGCTATGCACATGAGCCTGCATGCTGTGCTCATACAAATCTGCTCTAGGAGAGGTGACCCACTGTCACTGTTGCTGCCGCTGAAATGCACCGCTCTCTGCCTCACCATGCTCCCATCCACTGTTTGGTCTCCATAAATGTTCACAATGTCAATGGGTGCTATTTTTTATTATTATTATTTTTTTTTTCTGCATGAAGGATTTCAGTGACACACCTTTTCTTCATACGCACTTCCATGTCAGACACCATTCTGTCGGACTGCCCCTCTGCTGCCATCTATCACACAGCAACTAAATGTAATGGGATATTGTCAGGAAGGTTCAACCTCTACTACCAGATTACCAACTTCGACCTCTGACATTGTAGGCCAATCTCATAAAATAGGAGGCATTAATTTTGGAGCAGCCCGTGTGCACAGGCATAGTCTGTTCTTAGAAGCTCTCTGCAGGAGTTTTGGTTTCTGATGCTGCATTTTAATATCTGCTCACAGGGCTTGTTCTTGTTATCTTTCTATATATTAATTTTTTTCACGCTTCCATCAAGTTAAAGACGGGCAAACTGCCCATACTTTCTGACATCAAAATGTTGGCGAGTGGAATGTGATTTCACTCCATGCATTTTTTGCATATTTAATAACAATGTTGAATATTCAGACAGCAGTCTCTTAGACAATAGACAAAAGGTGAGAGTATTCAGAAGTATGATGGCAGAAAATGACTCAAGGAAATTCATAGAATCATAGAATGGTGTGGGTTGGAAGGGACCTTTAAGATCACCTTGTTCCAACCCCCTGCCATAGGCAGGAACACCTCCCACTAGACCAGGTTGCTGACAGCCCCATCCAGCCTGGCTTTGAGTGCTTCCAGTAAGAAGGCATCCACAACCTCTCTGGGCAACCTGTTTCGGTGTCTCACCACCCTCACACTAAAGAATTTTTTCCTAATACCTCGTCTAAATCTTCCCTCTTCCAGTTTAAAACCATTTCTCCTTGTCATGTCACTAATGTTTCATTCAAGAAACATTAGATGACTACTTTGGTGTCCATCCTTTGTAGGTTGCCTTCTAAGAATAGCTGGATAACAAGAACAGAAATGCCAAATTCCTTTCAAAGACAAACTTCCACTATATGGGCCCATTCGTAAATGTGAAATGTTGGGCCCCAATTTTCTTTTTCCACTATTAACTTATTTCTATTTCAGATCCACTAACAGCTATTCCACTGCAAATTGCCTCTGTCCATTCCAGCTCTGCCTGTTTCATGTCTCCTTTTTCATTTCTCTTTCAGGCAAATTTTGTATTGCAATTGGTGCTGTCAGCACCGGAGTTTGAAAATTTTAAGACAATAAAGTGCAATCAACTTAAAATTATGGTTTATTTTATAGAAATGTGGTATTGAAAAAGAAAAGGATGTGTTAAAATAAAAGCTGCTACAGAATTTCCATTTCAGACATAGAGTGTTCAGCACATTTGCTCCCCAGTGTAGATCCAGGACGCTGAGGGGCTTGTCTTTGGCTTTTTGATTTTGACTGTGACCTGACTGCTGTAAAAGACCTTCCCTCAAGCCAAATGTAAGGATTTCTTGATCACCTATCCCCACAAATCGCTTGTAGAAATGGCATCAGAGCTACTGTGATGATGCAAGCCTGCAGTTTCAAATAATTATTTGAAAAGTTAATAGATCCTGGCACTTGGCTTGGCAGCTTCTGTTTGCTCTTGAGCTGATGTTTATCCATCTTTCCATGACAAATTACTTGATGGCCAGAATCTCTTCTAGATAGCACCCTCTGACATAAGGGAGCCTGATGACATCCACTGCAAATTAAGGCAGGGACACAAGAAAGACGTACTGGATTTCAGAGCATCCTGAACTTCAAGTTGTTTACAAGTCTGAATAGTTCTACTATTTCCCAGATTTTAGTTGCTGATAAGATCATATTAGAGCAATGCTTTATTGAATCCAGATGATAAAGTGATCTTTTATCATTTGTGAGTTACTAAGATGGACAGCCTGATCTAGTGGTTGGCAATCCTACCCATGGCAGAGGGGCTGGAACTAGATGATCTTTGAAGTCCCTTCCAACCCAAGCCATTCTCTGATATAATTTGATGATTCTATGATGTGCAAGAAAAACAAGAAAGAGCAATCTTTGATATTCAGTCTCCAGCATCAGGCTTCCTTTGTGAAGTCACTGAAGTCCCTCAGCCTGTTTCCCTCTTATTGTAACATCGATGCCAGTAAGCTGCCAATATGGTCTTTCCCCTACCTTCTTTTGTCTGCTCTGTATCTATAGACTGAGGATTGCTCCTGCTATATATTTGTATGGCACATGTCACAGCTGGGCCCCAATCTCATCTAGGGCTGAAATGGATTGCTGCAATATAAATGTCTCCTCTGTGAGAAGTTAGCATCAATACAAAGCACACAAAAACTTTGATGTGACTGCAGAACAAAAGGGAAGATGAAGGTTGGATGTAAGGACAGAAGATGTGGATATCTTTCTGTGTGTGTCCATATTTCAAGCAAAACCTTTCATTGCTCTGATGCCTCGCTTTGACAAAGAGGCCTCTAGTTGTCAGGTCATGTCTGTGAGTGCTCTGAAAGCAAGCTTTTTCAGACTCTGAATCATGAACTATTTACAATTAAAGAATAAACTGGAATACAGAAGCGTTGACAAAGATATACACAAGTGTCTTGTATTTCTCACCTGTGTTAATTTCTTATGCAATGTATGCATTTATGCCACTCAGGGGAGAGATTAGCTCTTTAAGGAGATGTCAAATGCTAGATTTTAACCTTCAGGCTTGTGCTTCAGGTCATCTTAGCTGAAGATTTATTTTAGCTTTATCTTTGGATAAATGTGAAGATTAGAAAGACTCAGCCCTGCAGATGTTGAGCTTTGAGATTCCCTCTGACTTGTTCATATCATCTCACGTCTAGCCTTATTCAGAGTTTGGTATGGCTGCTGCATATTAACTTTTCCCTGATGCAACACTAAGCAGGAAATAACTAATGTTTCTGATTTCAAGACATTTTCAATATAATTTAGACTATGTATATGTGTGTGTGTATATATGTGTGTGTATATATATATTTATATATAAAAGCAAAAAACCACCACCAAATAACAACTTCACATTATTTTATGTGTGCTCTTGATGAGAACAAAGAACAAGCGTATACTAAAGTAGTGATAGAGGATAGAGAAACTGAACTGCTAGATAAGAATTCAGTTAGTGCATAGATACTATTTACGCTGTCAATGGAAATTTATGGATAGAAACTTCAGGAAAAATATATTTATGATAGTGGTTAATTCTTGGAAACATAAACCAAGGAGAAAGGTAAAATTTTCAAATTATAAATTCAATACTGGCATCTTATGCATGTAGATCAATACAGGCTGTTAGAGCAATGTGCAGTTCATTTACCCCCAAAGAATACCAAGTAGCAAGCTGAACACCTCCATAGGCAGCAGTAAGGAGACACAAGCTAGAAACTGTCTTTTTTTCCCTCCCCTTGTCTTCCTTTCTTCCTGCCCTTCCCAGTATCTAAATGGACTTAACATCAGAGGGATGTCAGGCAGACAGCTCAGAAGCATCTAGCTGTATTAAATGCTCCTGTCAAGATAAGATCAGCAGCAGACCTGGGCATGCACTGCTTTGCCAATGTGTCTCAACTTTGACCAGGAGGCATCACTGCTGGAGGGTGTGACAGCGAGTCTTACGTAAATAAATAATCCATTGTATTTTATGCCTTGGCTTCTTGGCTGAGAGCATCAGCAGTTTTGGTGATGATGTGTGTTGTGTGGACAGATGTCACCTAAGGAAAAACTTTATCATTGAGGTATTCACTTATTATTTTTTTTTTTATGTCAGAACATTTAAAGTCCTGATTGCGTACAAACTTAATGTCACTAAGGGACTGCACTTGGAAACTACAGCTAACTCAAACTAACCACAGAGTTTTCAATTCAGCTTATGGCTAGTACGACGATATCTGGAGAGATACAATATTGTTTCCAATGTAATTATATATAACTTGAATCTTTATAAACCTCACAAGTAATATTAGAATGAGAATTAGAAATACATATTTACCGTTTGCTATAATATAGTTGTAGCTTCTGCCATCCTTGCTCAGGTTTACCATGGTGTTGGTGCCTGGAATGGGAGCATTTGCTTCTGAGAAAAGGAGGAGTTAAAAACAGAATGGAAAATACAGTAAGAGTGACACAAGTTGCCCATTAGACATAGTATTTTACTATGCAATCATTAACTGTCCTGCATGTTTATGGTCTGGGAAGAACTTGCTACTTGCATATAGACATACGAACGTGGATCACGATATAAAATATATATAAAATATATATATATTGGGAATTAAAATCTCTGAACCAGTATGTTTTCTTCAGTTCTGTGGGGAAAATAAAATAAATTATCTTTTCTACTGAAAATTTCAGTTTACTTTTTTTAAAGAAAATGTTAGTGTACAAAAGGCGTAAGCCTTACATTTCTGCATACTTTCCAGATATTTCCAGGTATTTATATTCTTTTGGAAAAATGCAATGAAGGTATTACAGAGAGTGAATACAAAGCAGTGTGCTATCAGTAGTAGTCTTTCAAAATATTGATTTTGAAACTTCATTTTAGGCAGGAAATAGCAAAGATTTAGACTGAGAGAAGGCAAATGAAGATTTGCCTGAAGATCAATCAATGAATAAACTGGGACCTTAAAACTACATCTGAAATGAAAACAAGATTTTCTACCCATCAGATCCTTTTCTTCACATTCATAACTTGAGCATTATTTTGAAGTTAAATAACTTTCTTGATGTCCTTAAACTGATTACCTATTGATGAAACAGAGAAAGTCAAGTGTCCAAGACATCTGACTTCTTGGTCTTCTACCCACGTCTCACTGAAGGAGATGTCAGGATTTATTTTTTATTTTTTTTTCACAGGATGGTCTCAGAACTCATTAGACAAAGTAACATAGAAATTACATCCTGGTATCCCATTTTCTGTATGTGACTAATTCATAAAATATAAATTGCTTACCCATTTAGTGTATGCTTGTAGGATTCTAAAGCATATTAAAAAGATATATCATAGCACAGTTTCAAATTGATGACCAGAGATAATTAAAAAAAAATCCCTCAAATAGCAGACATTATTGAACAGTTGCAGAAGTCATTAATTGCAATTAATTTCTCAGGAAATTATCCCAGTCATCATATTATCAGTTTTCTGAATATCCTTATATGGGATTGAAGATGATAAGGATAAAGAAAAACCTCAAGGAATTGAAGTAATAATAACTGTTGGCACTACAGACAGTAGGTGACGCTTGTTAATTTTCTAGTATAGTTTTAATTAATTATCTCTAATGACTGACATTTCTAAATTGTCAAGATATTAACGTGAAAAGATGACCCAAACCAAAATCACACCAAACTAAATTCCTTCTCTGCTTCAATCCTATTCAGAATTTCTAAGCAGTCCAAACATTTTTCCCGCTGTTAAGCTTTCATATCTATCGTAATATTGATTTTCCATACTTTAGCAAAAATAATTAAAATAAAGAAATAAATATTTAAGTGTTTATTTTCTTCTGATTATCTGTCTGCTTGGTCTTTTGAATTCTTAGATAAATAGTTCCTTCCATAGAACAGGAATAGCTTCAATGTGCACTCCAATAAGTCTCTCTTCATTACTTAAAAATGCATTAAATGTCAGGATTCATTCCATCAATTAAAATTTATACATCCTTATATTTATTAAGATATTCTGAAATAAATTAACTCTTCAAAATGCATGCTCTTACAGAAAACAGCAATTAAAAATCTCCCTTGACATTAATCATCATAGAAACGTAGAATCACAAAACACTCTTGAGTTGGAAGGGACCCAAGAAACATCAAGTCCTACTCCTGGCTTTTTGCAGGACCATTCAAAATCCACACTCTGTGCCTGAGAGCACTGTCCAAATGCCCCTTGAGCTCCAGAACTCGGGGCTGTGCCCACTGCCCTGGGTGCCTGTTCCATGCCCACCACCCCACAGAGCAGACCCCTTTCCCTACCTCCCCCCAACCCTCCCCTGACACAGCTCCATGCTGTTCCCTCAGGCCCTGTCACTGTTCCAGAGAGCTGAGCTCAGTGCTGTCCCCCCACTCCCCATGAGGAGC
This sequence comes from Chrysolophus pictus, assembly GCA_037305975.1. NCBI lineage: Eukaryota > Metazoa > Chordata > Aves > Galliformes > Phasianidae > Chrysolophus > Chrysolophus pictus. Next base: position 2,113,075 of record CM074583.1, on the reverse strand, counting down.
TGCAGCCATCAGCCCCCCCTCAACCTCCTCTGCTCTGGGCTGAGCAAACCAAGTGACCACACCAGCTCCTTGCCCCTTCCTCATCTCCATAGACCTTCATTGGACAGTCTCTAATAGTTTTCTGCCTTCTATTCTGGCACCCAAATCTGCACGCGATGCACAAGATGAATGTGCACAAGCATGGAGTAGAGTCGGAGAATCTCTTCCCTTGACCAGTTCCCTCGACAACCAGCACTGTTCCTTGACAATGCTGTGGTAGCATTGCTTAGATCCTGTTCACTGTAATTCCTAAGCTCTCTTTCCCTGTGTAAAACAGAGACATTTCCTGATATCAGGGGAATTATCTTAAACTTTTATACCTTACCTTTCTTTGTCTTGCCTTTCCTCTCTTCTTTTCCCCAAATTTAAATATCTTCTCTTTGATGGTTAAGCAGAAATCCTAAAAGATTATTTAACCGACCTTAGAAGAAGCCACAGGCATCATGTCCTTGAAACAGTGTATATATTATTTCATGCATTTTTGGACAAACTGGACTTAATTTTGGAAAAAATGTGGGGACAATAACTGATGATTTTTTTAATGTAAGTTGAAAGCTTACCATCTGTGTGGATTGCTTCATCAGTGTATTATCTGTAGAAAGCACTACTGGTTTCAATAATTCCTGGAGTGATGGCTAAGATACAGTATAAATATAAATGAGAGGGTTGGCAAATATGTCCAAGATATGACAAAGGTACTGTGAAATGGATAGTTAAGCTGCTGAATGTGTTGTCCCTAATGTTTCTCTACAGAACTTCAGTTAAATTATCTCTGAGTAGAGACCAATGTAGCAAATCCCAAGACAGCAGGCAGACTTTCAGTTTCATCAGTTTAGCCCTCAGTACACTGCAAAACACTTGAGTAGCATTTTCTGTCTTGCTGAGTCCAGTCCACAGTTTAATGAATCTTGCCACTGGCATGAGGTTGTTCAACATTAAGTGATTTTTTATTTTTTTTTTTAAATTTCTTTATCTAACCATCTGCTACATATGCAGGCTGCTTATCTATGTATATGCACATTTGGATATATGTCAGCTGAATTGGAGAGGAAATAGTTTTCTTGTGGATTATGACATGAGCAAAAGTTAGTAAAAGGCAGACTCCTCAGTTAGAAATGTTATAAGCAGAGAAACAGGTTTCCACCATGAATATTTAAAAGGAAGTCTATACAAAATATCTACATCTGTGCTTCTGAGTGTTGCAGTGGTGCTGGATTAACTTCAAAGGCAAACATAGACCCTCTGTCTATGAAAGGCAAAATTTTTCTGTACTGAATAGAGATTAGTGTCCTGATAGAGAGAGGCATTATAAAGAAGTTTCCTACAGGAGACACCTGTGAATCTTGGCAAATAATGATTCCAGAGCCTGTTTCTTCTTCTTGCTGAATAGCAGACAGTCATCTGGTTATAGAACTCTACAGACAAATACAGATGAATAGAGCCATGCAGTTCTGAAACTGATGACATTGCAAGTCTCATAGTCTGTGGGATCACACATTTCACTCAATCTTAGAAATATATTTTACTGATTCGGTTTCAACTGTTTAATTTTCCAAAGTTTTATCTGTAAGCAGACGTTAATGACATTTTTATTTCCTTATCGTCAGTATCATTTAGTCTGGCATGAATTCATTCTTTTGAACCCCAAATAATCCAACCCCTGATGGAAAAACAAAGATGCTGAATAATGCTGAATAATTTCAGATAGTCAGCAAATAAAGAGAATCACGGAACTTATTTTTAATTTGATTAACACTTTCTGTTCAAATATGGAAGCTGGCATACACGTGAGGTTTCATTTGCATGCTTAGACTTCTATGCTGTTCCGTTATGTTGCTGACATCAGAAAGTGCTGAATTAACATTTCCATTGGAGTAGAGGAAAAGATTGAGGGCTTAATTTCTTGAGAAGATAGCTTTTAAAAAGCAGTTAAGGTGTGCAGCTTCTGGTATTAAGGCACTAGAATGGCAGAAACACTTTGCATACTGTTAAGATGTAAAGGAAAACTGAGTGTGATTAATGGGATAGCTTTGCACGTAACAGCACAGCTGGTGATTATGTTATTGTATATTCATCTTCCAAACTCCCATAAAAGTAGATTACTGTTGTATAGCACTTCTGAATAGCTAAAATATCACTGGAGTCTTAACAGCTCCCATGTTCTAACAAGAACTATTCGACTCGGCCCTCCTCAGTCACATTCACCTTCAAGGAAGGTAAGGAGTATAAAACTCTGTAAGAGTGTTCAGTAGACACTGACGTCATTATACAAATGCCAGAAGAGATGTAACTATTTGGCTCTGCATGTGAGCACAAGAAAGGAATATTTTCTGGACTTCTCTGGCCCAAGTAGACTGAGGAGATGTTAGATGCATTACTGGGCCTGGGGGCAGCTGGATGCTGGGAACTGCTGTTCTGAGTGCCAGCAACTATACTTCATGGGGAAAGGATCAACTGCAAAGCCATGGCTACACTATGAAGAAAGTGCCAATGTTCTTTCAAGGATCAAGTGACGAGGGGACACAGAGTGCTCCAGGTATCACTGGCATGTAGGGCAGCCCTTATAGGACCTATGTCCTATGCACCCAAGCACCCTGAACAGCAACAGAGAGTTGAGTAAACAATTGAATAAACAGGGCATTTGACTTTCCATTGCTATCCACTTTTAATTGCAAGAAATATGTTTACAACCATCTAAATTCTGCTAAAACTCAACTGGAATTAGAATTGCTGCCGTGTGTCATTTGAAATCTTACTCACAAAGGAGATTCATTTAACGGGCTGCTGGCCTCAGCTAGAAGATACCCACTGATTTCAAGAAATATTTTGTCTTGGTCTATGCCTACTCCCTCGGTTTATGATTTCTATTTCTCAGCCACTCCAGGTATTCTTCCTTTGAATACTTTCTACTAATCAGAACTTTTGGAAAATCAATCACTATGAAATCATGATGTTCTCAAAACCGAAAGCGTATTTATGATATTAACCATAGAATGTGAAATGCTTTGGAAATAACAAAGTGACTGACAATAACAACAAATAAAATATATCCAATTTATATCAACTTGCTGACAGCAGGAGACAGCAGGAGACAGACACTCGCTTGTATAACAAGTGAATTTTTCCTTGATTAACAGACTTTTTTTTTTTTTCCCAAATATCTTATTTTTTACGACCAGTTGAGTGACAAGAAGATAAATGTGTTATTGCCCCAGGTTCTCACTCATTCCTTTTTTGTGTAATTTGTAAGGCAATATAAGCTTACCTTTAACGAGATATAACATTTTCTTTTCAATTATTTCAAGAACAGCCTGCCAAGTATCAAAAAGATACAGGTCCAATGAAAGTGAATGATGGAATAAGTGACAATTTTCTAAAGTTCCCATACACAAATAAAACTTTTTTAGCAGAATTTTTTTTTTTCCAGTAAGAGGAAAAATAACATTTATTTATTACATGTACATTCCTGAACTGTATGCTTTTCAGTATGCTTGTCTCAGACACTACTTTCCCTCAGTTCTTTTTGTCATTGATATGTTGTTAGTGAACAAATATAAAAAATATATTAGGCATTGTGAAAACTGTAGTTTTCTATTAAATTAACTTTGTTCGGTTGTTCATATGCAACTATAATATGATATCTGTATATTTTTAGCTACAAGCAATGACTGTGTGCTTGAACTGAAGTCACATACTGAAAATTGTTGTTAGCAGTTTCAATATATTACTGCAGTGTCACTTTCGTGCTCCCCAGGTACTTACAAAGATGGATCCTGCTAGGAGAAAATTAAGTCTAATAAGAAATATTTTGACAGGTCAGGAAAAAAAAAAAAAAAGAATAATAACAGGTGATGAATCCCCAACAGCCAAGGGTAATGCAAATGCACTAAGCTAGTCAAAAACATCTTCACAATAAAAAAAAATAATAGGTAAGCAGATACTAATAAGGTCTATTTGGGGCTAAAAAATACTCTTGTTCCTTATCCTTTAGGTATTACATTTAAATAATAGTTTTCATTCCACTTGCTCAAACCCTGAAATGCTGCTTTAAAGCTTTTAACCGAAAATATCTTTTCCTTGTTCAGCTTAGCATATCGACCGTTGCTATGAATTTGACTGTCACTCTTCCTTGACATCCAGTGATGAGTTCTTAGGTTGCTTCAAAAAATAATGCCAACATCCACTTCTTAGGTTATAGGTCAAAATAATAAAATAGGAGGCATCACTTCTCGGAGCAGCACTCATTGATGAGCACAGGGTGCCGAGCATCAGAACTTTCTGAATGCTGATTATTCTGTATGGGAGAAGAAGCAAGTTATTGTTATGAGCAAGGAGCAGCATTTTCACATGGTCCTTTTCAATCTGTAATAAATGCATTAAACTAGGAGAAGGATAGTATATCTCAATGACTTCAGAGAGACTTTTGGCTTTTGTCTGACTTCAGTGTTCATAGATCTGTTAAAGAAATTTAAAACAAACAAAATCATGCAAACAAAAAAATGACAGCAGCCGTATATCAGATTTTTCCTTGTATTTCTTTTTTCTTATTTTTCCTTCCCAGAAATCTGATAATTTTTTTAAGTAGTTTTTTTTTTTTTAAGTAGCCTAAAAGAAAAGATAGTAGAAAAACAATCTAAAGTAATTCCTTAAGAGATTAAACTAGTGAGTCTCATTTCCCTAAAAATTAGACTCACGGTTGAATTCCCATGTGAATTGATTTAATATTTGGGCTCGCTCTCACTCTGCAACTTAATAGAATCTGCAACTTAATAGAATCTCCAGTGTGCTATTTCTTCATTTCATAAAACACAAAGAAATTCAACTTTTTTTTTCTTTTTTTTTGTATTTCTGTTCTTTTGTCAAATATTGATATTAGCTCAACAATTCTAAAAGCTGTTGGCAACAGAGGAACAGAAGATAGAACTGATAGGCAATACTGCTACATCAGTTTTGCTTTCTTCAGAAGCTGAGTGGGAAAACATGTAACGTGCAGATGAAACCAGACAAGATTGTTTCTGTCTGTATCTGAGGCCCACAGTGAGAAATTGTAATTACTGGAAGCTCCAGAAGCAGAAAATAATTGTGAAGATTCATCCTTACCATCTCATCTACTAACTCCTTTTGGCAAACATATTTGAGAATTTCCCCGTGCCTATATATGACTATGAGGTTTTTTTTTTTTCCGTCCTTTTAGGGTTATTTTGGTTATTATAATTTTATTCACAGTTATTCACTCTTTCTGCCTTCTCCTTTAAGCTTTCTGTTCATACTGTCCTCTTAGAGAGACTTTCATATTACTTGTTTCAGCATTCAAAAAGCAGCAAGCAATTTCAAATATTCACGTGGAGATTTAGGAATAAAAGAAAACAGAAACAGCAAACATAACCCCACAAGGATCATAGTAACTGTAACAGTGCTTCAGCAAAGTGGTGACCAGTATACCCTTTTTTTTTGTTGTTTTTCTTCTGTTTTGTTATTTGAAGGAATGGTCCTTTAATAAACATAGCAGGGAGTAGGAGCTAGATGATCTTAAAGGTCTTTCCAAGGCAAACCTTTCTATGATTCTGTGGTTCTGTGTTCAGTTAATAGTGAATGCAATTGAGCATTTTCAAGTTGAATAAAAAAAAAACAAGCTTTAGAAATGATAACATCTTAAAAGAAATAGATTGCTCTTTTCAGGAGACGAATGAAATTGGATTTTTTTTTCTTTTTTTTCCTAACCAGCAAATCTCCTTAAAATGTAGGAGCAGATCTTCAGCTTTTTTTTTTTTTTTTTTAATCAAGTCATCAAACAGGGTTTACTAAGTAAAAAATAGAACAATCACTTTGCTTATCTATAGGAAGTTCTCTTAAAAAAAAAAAAACAGGGAAAAAAAAACCCTACACATACATACATACATACTGATCTTGTAGAAAATTGCAAATTTAGCACCAGATGGCAGGAAATGGAATTTGTTATCTTATCAGGACAATAAGGGAGAAACAGTTGGGGTAAATTTGCTGCAAAGGAGAAAAAAATCTTGCAAAAGAAAATAGCACAGATATTCTAGTTCACATTTATAGATTCTATTAAAGACAATCTGTTTTTAATTGGGAAGGACTTCCCAAGCCTGTAAATGTAGTATGTATACTCCTCTAAAAAATTATTAGTAAGTTACTGTCGTTCTGCACACAACAGGTGCTGCTCATGCATTAAAATAGATTCACTGCTCAGAGCCTGCTCAGCTCTGGTTGTAAAACAGGAGAATCATGAGAAGTGTCTGAAACAACCATTTCACAAATCACTTCTGTTGTAGTGGAACCTGATTAGAGGAGTTGCTCATTTCTAAAGATGAGCTCAAAGGCCATTGTATAAAAGATTCTGAAAGCTTGCTATATGGGTGACTAATATATCCAACATTACTCAGTGCAGACTGAAACAGTCTGAAATTTGAGCCATTCATGAGCCATTCAGTGCAAATGAAAGAACTGGCTGCAGGAAAAGGCAGATAAAAGGCGAAAACCCCAGTGCATTTATGCAATACAGGGAAATCTTTGGTCTAGGGGCATTTAAATTTTTTCATTTCTGAAGTCAGTTGCTTTCTTTTCTTTTGTTGTTTTTGTAATGTTGGCAGTTGATAAGGAAAGGGAAGGGGATGAAAGCTATATTGAAGTGGTAGTCCTGACTTCATTCTAATGTGGCATCATGTGACACTTGGAGATATCTTTGGATCCATGGTAGAGTACACTTTGGAGGTAGAAAGCCTTATCCATCTATCATTTCCCATTGATAAAAGTTTCTGATGGATTAAAATCCAACCCTTCCATCTGATGGATTAAAATCCAACCCTTCCATCTGAACCAAGGACAACATACTGTTTCCACCCTCCCTCCAGAAAAGGAAACTACTTCAGTTTTGCACTGGGTGTAGGGCTAGACTTAATGCAATGGAAGTGAAACATATTTCTCATATTTGCAGTGTTTCCCTGGAAAAAAAGCTTATGGATGATCTTTTGTTGATTAGCAATGTTCAACTGATATTCAAAAGGAAGATCTCGTCACTGTTATGTTTAAGCGGGTCATAATTAATATAATTAACACATAAACTCTATATTTATGTAACATATTGTAACTGTGTTTGAAAGAAATAGCATATGAATGGCAAACAAACAGAAAAGATCGAGAAGAAAAAAGAGTGCTTACTGATATTGAAAATATAGTAATTTTCCACAGAACATTATGAAAGCTCATAAAAGATAATATTTCTTTTGGTCAATGTCAAGTCAAAGCTTTTGGAAAGGGTATTTTCCTTTTTTGTTCATCTATCTTTCATCCTGATTCCATTTTGTCTGAAATTTGGTAGTTCTGTCCCTAAATTGTAGCTCCCTGTCTATAAATAATGATTCGTGCTTTAGCAAAGGGCATGGGGATCAGCTACCTAAAGCAGCCTGTCAGGAATCAATCAGCATTACTAGTTTTTGCCTTCTGTTCATGCACTTGAGAATCATACCTGGCTTTAGGATTACCTTAAGGATATGTACCTTGATTTGAGGTGGAGATGCATTCTGAAGATTGCATAATGGCATTACATTACAGACATTGCTTTTAAACTTGTTCAAGTGAGAATGTGCTCAAAGTACTGAACAGCACTGTCTGAATACAAGCTGACTAACAAAGCATGGTCATTTTTTTCATGGTGCACATTGGTGAATTGAAAAACAAAACAACAACACACCTATAAACCATATAAAAATGCTCAAAATTCAAAGTGTCTGTAAAGCAGCCTGCTTGACAGCCACATTTAAGGTCAGTGGGACATTTTAAGTAGTATCAATAGGAAAAAAAGTCTGCATAAAAAAGAATAACTGTAAAGTAAGCAAGGCTTCTGCCCAAGGCAACTGAGATGCTGAAATGAACAGCCATTCCCTCTTCTCTCTATAGTGGTTATTTTTGCCCTAATATGGCCTTCATATGGAGGTTAGGACATTGTTGCAATCCTGAAAACTGCAGTTTATAGCAAGATACGCTGGAGATTATGCATAGCTCTTTGAAATTTCAAGTTTTCTCACTCAATCACCTGATCCTGGGAATTTAAATAGTCCTACAACACCCAATTCCTTTGTTTCTGGAGCAAGGGGTACAGATATCTTATTTAAGAGTTCAAGCACCCGTATGTGGACAGGTAGTTCACGCAGCAAAATGTCCTATGTGAAGAACAATTGAATTGGTTTCCATAGAAAATAAAAACAGTCAGTGGAAGCTGCTAGGTGGCATTACGACAATTCTGAAGAGTTACATTTGAATAAATATGGATCATTTGCAAGTACAGATAATGCTTCTAAGATTATATCGCTTAGTTTCAGCCTCTAGTCAGGTTTGCAGTTTTTCACAGGGCCTTAAGCTGGTATTAAAAATTTGTAAGTCATTGATCATGAGTGCTCTGTAGGGAAAGGGAGCCTTTTTCCCAAAGCCATCATTTTCTGAGTGAGTCCACAGAGAGGTAAATAGATCAAGAAAGTAATATGCATTTAATAAGGTAATAGTAATGCTTGACAACGACATTGCAGAAAGCAGCACTGATCATGGAACTCCTGCCAGATATAAATCTAATATTAATTTTCATTACTTATACCATCTGCAGTTTGTCTTTCTGTTACTGAGTGTTTGACTGCATAGAGTTAACATCAAAAAAGAGCCAAAATTTGAGCAGGGACAATTTTTCTTAAACTTCCTGGTAATATCAGCTCTAGCTGCAAGGAGCCTTGTGAAAATCACTGGATTATGTGTGGATTTGGGCTTCTCAATCCTTTTGTCAGCAGAGACCGATTGTGTTGCAGAGGCAGTGTAATTACTCATCAAGTTGAGAGTGTTTCTGTTAGTGGCCTGCTTACTTTCCCAGTGGCAAGTCTGCTTGCCTTTGCTGTCAATCAAAAGCAGCATGGAATGGTAGCAGCTAGGAACATAGGAAAAGGCATTAATGCATTGAATGGAAGTGCCATAGTAAGCAGTCTGAAAGACATCCAAGCAAACCCTCTCTACAACTGTAAACGGTCCTTTAATATAAATGCTGTTCCCTTATCTACCAAAATGCAAATAAGGGAGACTTGGATGTGCATGTAGACAGACTGTATTGGATAAACAGTAGAAGTGATGGGTGATATGTACAGCTGAGGACATTTGGGCTATTTTTTGTCTATTCCTTGCTATTCAGTGGTATTTACTGTGCAAAGTAAGAAGTCCTTGGCAAGATAGAAGGAATATTAAAGCTCCAGGTTTGCACTTCATTTGGTTCTGCAGTCATCCACCTTCAGTCCTCATCATTCTCTCACTACATCTCTAAAAACTTTCTGAGTACATCCTACACCCCATTTATTTTTCTTTTAGTCTGCTTAGGTTGAAAACTCTTCAACACAAAGCCTCTTGAGGAAGACAGACATTTTCTCTACTGATAGTGTATTTGTGTTTTTTTCCGTTGTCACTTTCATTATAACAAAATAGAAGGTAGAAAAACAATTATAGGGTGTTTGAGATATCTTGGTAGTACTAGCATTCTATTTTTATTACACAAACTGATTTGCAATCTTAAAATTTAACAAACTTTCTTGAGCTTAACTAGTTAAAAGTGCAAGGATCCTGAGCTGCAGGACTTGTCCAATTTTTTACAAAGTAAAAACCAGCTCTTACTCTGCATGTAAGTTCCAAGATATCATTCAAATGCACCAAGCAAGGGACAGCAATTTGCCATAAGTAGCATTTCCTTCTGTAATAACTAAGAACAGCACTGCATTTTTCTGCAGCTTGTGCATCAGTATCTGTGCAGGTAGCTCTCTAGAAATAAGAAAGCTGCCTGTATTTCAGTACAATTCTATATTCCAAACCCATGGCTACACATAAGCATGTAGTACATGTGGTTTCTCTGGAGTTCTGTGTCCCTTTAACTAGAAACATGTTAATTTTATCAAGCAGGAAATCAAAAGGCCCTAAAATGAATTGGACCATATTCGCTTGGATAAAAATTGCACCGTGTTAAGGAAGCTCTTCTGAATGGGGAAATTTTCTTTCTCCCCTTTGATATTGTGGTAAATACATAATAATGAGTAGAGAACAACTCAACAGAATGAGGTTGAGTATCTAGAAACATTATACACATTTTAGTAGAAGTAATACGTTCTTCTTTCATCAAAAGTTGTCCCTTCAGATTATGATTTATGGTTGATTACTCTTCCTCTCAGGAGGAGGTTATTAACACAGTCCCACGTCGATGATTTTCTTTGACAGCTAACATGCTGGTGCAGCAAATACAGTGAACAAAAAAGATTGATCCACTTCTGTTTTGTAAAACAAAGAAAACCAAAGAATCACAGAAAAAATTGAGTTGGAAAGGAGCTATGTGGAACATTAAGTTCGACTCCTGGTTCCATAAGGATGTTTCTTGAACACTAACAGGCTTAGGGTTCTGACCACTACCCAAACAATTTTTGACGGAGTTTCAAACTATTGCACAGGAGTTATAGTAGCATGTGCAACAAGTATATATAATGATAGAATAAATTCTGAGAGGACAACAATTCATTCAGGACATAGCATTTCAGTATCCTTTTTAGTTTTTAATACAGACAAAGAAGGTTAATGTATAGTTACTTGAAATTTATTAATAATCATTATTAGTTATTACTGTCTTCTATTTCATATTATATAATGTTTTATTGCATAATATACATTATATACGTAATACATAATTTCTATATTATATCTATAATACATACATGCAATGTATGGCCATTTACATTAATACAGCAGTGACATCTTTCTATAAGAATTACACATTATCGTATGAAATACATAAATAATTTGTTTAAAACCAGCGTGATGCTACATCGTGAGCATATAATGACAGAAAAAAACAACCTCTCTTCTTCTATAAAGTATTTTGTGCCTACATTAAAACTGAGGGTTTGCTTAAATAAATTTATTTTGTTTTCAATTATTATTAGAATGTGAGAGGGAAAAAAGCACACTAAACTCTGTTGTTTTTATTAATATATAATATATGAGGTATGGATACAGAATTGAGTTTTGTATTCTTTAATTAAAATCATTACTCTTCAGCAGGAAATTCTTGATTTGCTGTAATAACTCCAGTTCTACATGAGGGAAAAAAAGTGACAGATTATTGCTCTTTATATTACAGTAGCATCTACAGACACCCAAATTTATAATTCAAATAGGCAAAGAGTGCCAAAAAAATTAAGATCACCATCAAAGGAGCAGAGCAATACGTGTAGTGTATAGTCATGTCATACAGAAAGGTGGTAAGCCAGTACCCGGACTCAGATTTTCTCTAAGCCTACCTCCATAATTACAGCTATAACTAGTTTTGCAGGAATGCAAAGAGAATTTCTATTTATTTATTGATTTTATTTCATTTTCAAGTATTTGTATCTGGGAATAAGAACACCGAAACTAGGAACAGAGTATGTAGTCAGTATAAGAGCAGGGTACTGTAATTATCTTGTATTAGTTCTGCAGGTGTTATAATGGCCTTGTTTTCTGTTACTGTCTATTACTGTAGTCAGTTTTGCTTGTATTAAAGAGACTCAATTCCAGAAAGCCACTCAATAGAAGCAAGATGTTTCTGCCACTAAATCTCTTCTCATACTCAATTCTACCCCTCACCACTACTATAACTTTGGATGCTTTTGTCAATACAGGCTTTTTGTTTTACTTTAGTTTGGCTTTAGCGTGGTTTAGAGACACTTCATCGATTACCTTTTCACATTACTTTTATTTACCTCAGCAACTACCTGAAAACTTCCAGTTCCAAAATGATCTTCTATCTCTGAACTTTCTGTTGTATTCATGTTTTGAATAAGGCTGCAAGAACTGCAGCCTCTTTTAATAAATACATTAAAACACACAGCAAAGCACTGTGTTTGTACACATTTCTTCGATAGTTTGTGATCTGCTGCACTACATCTCAAGAATTTTCATTCAGGGCTACTTTTTATTCTAGAATTCCAGAGTTTTCAATTCGAACTAGAACTGCTGGTAAATTTCTCATTCATATTTGAAAGGTCTTAGCAAATAGGAGAGGTGCCTGAAGACTCAAGGACAGCCAATGTCTGTGCAGCCTTCAAAAAGGTCAAGAAGGAGGATTCAGGAAATTACAAGCCAGTTCGCCTCACCTTTGTGCCTGGAAAGGTGACAGAACAACTTGATCTGGATATACTCTCCAAACAATTAAAAGAGAAGGTTATCAGGAGTAGTCAACATGGATTCAACAAAGGAAAGTCATGCTTGATCAACCTGATAGCCTTCTATGATGTCATGACTGGCTGGGTAGATTAGGGGAGAGCAGTGGATACTGCATTCTTGACATCAGCAAGGCGTTTGACAATATCTCCCACAACATCCTTCTAATGAAACTTCAGAAGCATGGGATAGATGAGTGGACAGTGAGGTGGGTTAAGAACTAGCTGACTGACAGAGCTCAGACGGTGGTTGTCAGTGGTGCAGAGTTGGTTGGAGGTCTGTAACTAGCAGTCTTGTTCAAGATCTTCATCAACAACCTGGATGAAGGGATAGAGTCCACTATCAGCAAGTTTGTTGATTATACAAAGCTGGCAGGAGTGGCTGACACGCCAGAAAACTGTGTTGCCATTCAAAAAGACCTGGATAGATTGGAGAGCTGTGCAGAGAAGAACTTGATGAGGTTTAACAAGAGCAAGCGTAGAGTCTTGCATAGGGAGAGGAATAACCACATGCATCAGTACAAGTTTGGAGATGATCTGCTGGAGATGAGCTCTGCAGAGAAGAACCTGGGGGTCCTGGTAGACAAGAGGTTGGCCATGAGCCATTAGTATGTCCTTGTGGCCAAGTACAATAAAAAGAGCATGGCCCCTCTACTCTGCCCTGGTGAAGCTACATTTAAAATACTATGTCCAGTTCTGGTCTCCCCAGTTCAAAATAGACAGGGATCTCCGGAAGGAGTTGAGTGGTGGGCCATAGAGATGATAGAGGGCCTAGAGCATCTCGCATATGAGGAAAGGCTGAGTAACCTGGGTCTGTTCAGCTTGGGGAAAATAAGACTGAGAGGGGACCTGATAAATGTAGATAAATATCTAAAGGGAGGTGGGAGGCAAATGGATGAGGCCAGGCTCTTCTTGATGGTGTGCTGCTATAGGACAAGGAGTAATGGCCTAAAACTTGTACATAGAAAGATCCATACTGACAAGAGGAAGAAATTCTTTATGGTAAGGGTGATGGAACACTGGAAAATGTTGCCCAGAGATGTTGTGGAGTCTTCTTCTACAGAGATATTCAAGAGTCTGGACATCTACTGGTGTGACTTGTTGAAGGGTACCTGCTTTAGCTGTGGGAATGGGCTCGACGATCTCTTGAAGTACTTTCCAACCCCTGTGGTTCTGTGGTCTTTTTATTGTAATGTGGAATTTATAGCTTACATCTTACACTGTCTTCCAACTGAGCATCAGGCCTTGGGATGCATGTTGATAAGAGAATCCAGTTCGTTTTAGCAGCCCCTACTTTCTCGCTTCCATAAATTAGTATTCAAACTAGGTTTATGTCAGCATATTAAAATAATCTGGGGAACCCTTGTCCTCAAAATTATATTGCAATTGTTTCATTGCTCTGTATAACTTCAGATCCAAAGTTCTCTCTAAATTAACTACTTTTCCTCTTTCAACTTACATTATTAGGTGGTATATCTTTAATTTCAAAATCTAACTTTTTCCTCCATTTTGTAAATCAATGGTTCTTCCATTTAGTTTATTCATTTCTATATCTATCTTATAGACAGCTCAAAACAAAGCAAAGACCTGCCACTGCTTGAGCTGTGACGATGTGAAGCTGTAAGTAATGATGCAGAGCATCACTACTCATACTGTTATATCTAAGCATTCATCTATGCACAGGAATATTCCTTTTGTTGTCATCTCATTAGGTCAGTCTCATGCTAGTGCATGAGCCTCTACAATGTGTACATTTCTAGACATGGAAGTATCAGGTTCTTATGTTCTTATTTCATTTTCTCTGTAAAAATAGTGGGGAGCCTATTAGCAGTTTGTCCAATTTTATATGTATTAATAGCTTTGTTGTTCTCGACATGAGAAGATTGATTGTGTTATAATAAACTCAATAGTTATTTTTATAGTGTTCTAAAGATGCCTATCAATCAGAAAAATCACTAAAACTTTCAGGTTAGCTTTTCTTTTTTAATTTATTTTAATATATGCATCTGGTAAAGCCTGTTAAAGCCTAAGGAATTAATGGATAATCTGTGGCCTAAGATGAATTTTATAGCCACCTAACACTGCAGAAACAAGTACACATATATGTAGAAATGGCCTTAAGAAACAGGCGTGATTCTGTACCTCTGTATTATTATAATTTTTGTAACATCTTTCTTCCTCCTGAATATTAAAAATGTTATTTTTTCTAGCACCTCTAATTCCTCTTTCATTCTGCTTTTTGACACAATTGATTCATTTGACTGGTATTTCCTTTGTCCCTGCAGTACTATCAATCATTATTTGTGGGCTATGGATCATCATTTAGTAAAAGCTTTCAAAGTTTGTCTCTGATTTGAAGCTTTTTTAATAAGTAGCTGGAACTACAAAGCAATTTCATTCTGATTCCACCTTTACTTTAATAAATCAAAGTAGATTCAGTTGTTATTAATGCTAAATGCAGAATTATCCTCCTGATACCTCAGATCTTTTCCCATAGTGTAGTTAATATACATAAGTCTCAAATGAAATTAATTTTTTTTAATTTTGTCATTATGATTATAGCCATGACAAAAAACAATGGGTATGTTATCTTAAAATGATTTGTATGTGACTATTATTTGCTTGGAGGTGCTTCAGGTTAGAAATTTTTTGCTACGAGAGTAAAGGAGGTGCAGCATTATTATTATTATTATTATTAGTTAAATCTGCAAATTTTTGAGAATAAATACAAAACATGCTGGAAAGATCCTCTAAAAAATTAAGCACAATACAGTGTTTATATCCAGAAAAAATAAGCCCTAAATATTTTTTAAAAGTTGAATAGCTTAATGTATGCATTAACTCAGAGATCTAACTCCAAATTCTAGTTGTGTTGTCACAATCATCCTTTTACTTGAAACAAAAGAAAAAGCATTCAAAAGTCATCGCTAAAAGCTTTGCTTTGTAGAAGGAGAGTTTCAGGAATTTTAAGGTGATCAAATTGGATATGGCTTTGTTTAATCAATAAAACAATGACAGGAGTCTAATAAGATATTCATACGATGTTATGAGAGCTTAGCTAGCAGCTGCCTCTCCTCTCATGAAGGTCAATCAACTTAATCTAAATGATTAAAAGTATTTTTTCAATGTCAAAATATTTCATTGCATGGAATATCATGTAACTCATGGCAGTTTTGTTCTACAAGGTGTGAGAGTCTATGAATTTTTCTATTGGAACTTATTTCCTCCACATCTTATATTACAGACTATCTGGAATTCAGAATTGACTTGCATTATTGCTTTTAAAATATATTGTACCAGTCACTGCATCAGCAAAAGCTGCAGAATGGTGGCACAAGAGCTGGGGGATCTGCAAAGATTACTCTTAGATGTGATTAAGAATGGAGAAGATGGTATTTTACTTTAATAAATCAAAGTAGATTCAGTTGTTATTAATGCTAAATGCAGAATTATCCTCCTGGTACCTCAGATCTTTTCCCATAGTGTAGTTAATATACATAAGTCTCAAATGAAATTAAATTTTTTTAAATTCCCACATCCTCTTTTTGGAAACAAGTTTAGCATATGGTAAAAATATTTCTGTCAAATTTTCACATGTAATTAATACCCTTTCTGCACAGTACCGCGGAATTTTAGCAAAGGTTACTTTCTAATTAGAAACTATTCATTATGCAAGTTCAGAAAAGTATCGTACTCCTTTTCCACCTCCCAGGATGCTCTGAGATAAATATTCAGGATTTAAAAACCTTGTTTTCACCATTGGCTATGTAGTTAGAGTGGACCTTTAGAAGAGCTATAAAACGTCTGGCTCAGGTGGAGCCAGCTATGAAATTGTAAGGTGTGAACTCAGAGCATCTGCACTGCTCCCATTTATGATCTTTTTGAGCCAGAGTTGCAGCTGTCACTGAGAGTCTCACTGACACATCTGTAACGTGAGCTGTAATCAAATAATTGCAGGCATGTTTATCGGAGCAGTGCTTATAGTACTGCTATTTTGTGAGGCTGAATAAGCTAAAAACACTCAGTCTTCTAATCAGTCATTCACTGTCCTTCTGACAACTGTCAGGTCTGTAGTTTGACTCCCAGAAGAAAAGTACGTTCACATAAAGACCATTAACAAATTTGGCGACAATTAATGTTCCTGTTATGAACCTCAGCAAACAAACTCAGTACTTTGCTTCTTATTTGTCCTTCCCGAGAGGAGATCCCACAAGATCAAGAATAGGACATTTTAAAGAGGCTTGTAAGTGCTTTTGCTTTTGATGTTCCTGTCTTACAGATTTATACTGGACTCAATCTCCAGAGAAGGGGAAAATAGGTAATGGGTATTTTAATGCCTATGCACTTCCTGTTAAATTGTCTTCACTTTTTTTTACATAGCATCTGCCTCACTGAGTACTCATCATCTGCTACTGAACCATCTGATGTACAACAGATGTTAAGCACTTAGTGAGGCAGAGAGGGAGGTAAAAGTGTCATATCATGATTAAGTACTTGCTATAGCTATTATATAAGATGACCATACCGCTTTGTTCTTATGGTAAATGCTATTTTGTGTTGAATAAGAGTTATCATAAGTTTCTTATGTTAACTTCCAATTGCTAATGTTCCAAAAATCTTTTTTTTTTTTTTTGAAAGGTAAAGTTATTGCATAGATGAAAAAAATAGAAAATATTTTTTAGACACATTAGAATTAAGAATTAGACAGTTGCTTCATAAAGAGGCAATGGAATGCAACTTCAGATAGAATTCCTTTATGTACAAAAACAATTAAGATTTCTATCTCTATTTCTTATCAGATAAGGATTCTCTAATAATCTGATTTAACATCAGTAGAATTACATTATTTTTTACTGCGGTTGTGTAAATGTGAGATTGTATGCCCTGTAAATATTTTAGCTCAAAGTATGCTAGCCAACTCTTTGCTGCATTCTATGCAACAGGAAGTTTACCCACAAAAGATCTTGATTATCCAGCAACAGCCTGATTTTCTTCTTTAATCAAAAGGGTTAAATTTAAGAAAATGCAATTTACTCCTTCAATTGGCTGTGCCTGTTATTAAATCACAATTAAATAGAAATCTCTCTTTCCCTGCAAATTGTTAAAATTGTGAAAGACTTCTGAAATATTGTCACACAAGATGACATCTTTTCATATTGATGAATATGGTCAAAATTAAATTAAAATTAAATAGTATTAGACAGATATGTTGGTTTAGGTGATCAGAAACTCTTTGTAGTCAGGGATGAAACTGAAACCCTAGAATAATTATAACTGAAAGGTTTACAGTTGTTTGTAATTTTTATGAGTTATGTAGCTCAGTGCGATACTCTACATAAGCGGAAGGTTGGTAGTCTATTTCATATTAAGACAGTAATTAAGCTGGGAAGAAATCAGTAACATTTATGTTTACTTAGAAATTTCAGCCTCAATTTGTGAGTTTGCATTGTATTTTGAAAGGTTTGTTTCCACAACTCTGTATTAATCAAGAAAAGAAGTTACAGAGAAATTCTAAGAAACTTTGAGGGAGCTCTAATTAATCATATAATTTGATATGCGGTATCCTGTACTATGACTGATTGTTTTCTTTAAATATTACTTCAATGCTCAATAGAATTATGATATCAAGTCTACTATTCACCAAAATAGCTTTTGATAATAGCTTATCACATAATATTGTATGATCATGAAAGCATGGATATTTTGGGCATCAGATTTTGATTTAAAGCTTATTGAAATAGGAATACTTTTATTGTTTCATTATGTTTGAAACTGCAAAGTTCTACAGCTCAGTGTTTGAAAAACAAGCACATCAAGCCAGTAAATTTAATTTCTCAAATCAAATAATATTGTTTACTGTCTCACTAAAAGGATAATTGGTGAGCCCTTTCAATCCTCCCCCAGATACTCATTGTATTCATTTATTTATTAGTCTATGTATGCAAGTAGCAACTGCTAAGATAAGTAGCTTCTTAGCTTTCTAATTAGTTCTTCATTAACACAATGAGACTATAACTGATTAAATAGAACAAATTAAAGGTAAAAGGACATGGACTGTCTACAGAATTGGAGTAATGTACTAAGAACTTAATAAACATGAAGAGAAAAACTAAAAGTACACTCAATTTTGAGCAAAGCCTATTATTGTCATTAATATAGATCTGAGAAGGTTCAAGTCAGAGACTCATATCCTACCTTATAAATCTGAAGAGGATCTTTTCCTAGTGACTACTGTAGACCAGAGATATCAATCCAACCTCAAAAAAATGGAAGAATGGAAAGGTGCATTGAAGAGTTATGACAGATTCAATAAGCATATTTTTTACTTTCCGGTGAAAGCAGTGGATTTTGAATATGGCAAAAAATGACAGGCATGAATTAGGAGCAATAAACTCAAATCTGCATAGAGAAGCTAAACAATCAAGCACTAGCTGAGTCATCTAATATAGAAAATTAAAGAATAATTAGACCTGATGTAGTAGAAAAGGGAAGTCTCATGAAATAATGATGTAGCAGATAGTGAGATTTTGTTTGTCTAACGCTAGGTGCACCAAGATTCAAAAACTATTCCCACATGCTACTGTTGTCTGGAGGCCATGGTAAGTTTGAAGAGGAAAAAAAAACCAACAGAATTCCGTTAAATTCCAAAAAGATATCTGGTATGTTTTTATATATGTTCCTTGAGGATTTTCTTATTTTAACTATGTTTTCAAAACTATGTGGTGTAATATAGATGTAATTATTGACCTGTAGTCGATTATCTGTTTGAAGTTATCAGTCAAACTTGTGGAGGATATTAAGCAGCTCAGTGTATCTCAAATTCTGGTGTTAGCATAGATTGGACTAGAAAAAGTAGCCAGATCTTCTGGTGGGACAGAAAGACTCAATGGCTTATACATCACTCAGGAAGTTTGTCTTCTTTTTAGGTATTAGAGACTCAATTTGCTTCTACTGGCTATAGGTACTGAGGAAGGGCAGAACCATAAATCATGAAGCTGTAGAAGTCATGATACTTAAAAGTCATAGAATGATTTGGGTTGTAAAGGACTTTTCAACTTCATCTATTCCAACCACCTACCATGGGCAGAGACACCTCAGATTGCTCAAAGGCCTTGAATATTTCCAGGGAAGGAACATCTACAACTTCTCTGGGCAACGTGTTGCACTGCCTCGCCAATTTTTTAGGAGATACTTGCTTCCTTATATCTAATAAAAATCTATCCTCTTTCAGTTTAAAGTTGTTTTCTGTTTTCTTCTTATTATTCTTCTAGTTAAGCATGAGTGTCTCACATAAAGTAGGTATATTCTTTTTTTTGTTGTTTATTTTCACTTAATTTTCTTAATTTACTTGAGAAAAAGCAATACCTTTAGAAAGTGCAGTAGTATTTCTTTATGACAAATTAAAAACAAAACAATACAAATAATGATCAAATAAAGCAATTTCAATTTTTTTTAAAAAAGAATTTCTGCTTGTAAACTGATCAGAGAAAAATGCAATTAGAATTTCTTGAAATTTGTCTGTTAAAACAAGGTAAACAAAATCAAAATAAAGTAAATATATTAGAAGGTTGTTGTTTTGAATTTTAGTTAGGAAAAAAAGGTCTCTCCCTCTTAAAGTTCTGATTTCTCTTGAGCAAAGATAAAGTTATTTTAAAAACTACATTTTAAGTTACAAATTTGCAGCTAAAGATTCATTCACCTGTGTAATTTTATGGAGACTTTTAGACTGCTCATTCTATCCCTTAGTAGAAAAAGGAGGGTAAGCTCATTAAATATTAAAAGAACAAAAGTGTCTCTTTTTTTTTTGTCATAATAACAGAACATAATAACAATAATGACATTTTGCTGGTCATGATAGCAGAAGCAATAGATTAGATCTTTAATAAGGAAAAAAGTTCTAAAAACTGTGTGCCTAGGGATAGGATTTACTCAAGTCCAATCAACATTTACCTGTACATTAATTTTGTTGATTTCAAAAAACTTATTCCAGCAACTTAAAATCCTCCTCTTCCAACAATATGATCTTCCTCACTAGGTTTCCCTCCTTCCCTCTCCTCTGTGGACCAAAACAATTTATTTCCTGCTCTCCCAGCTCTTCATCAGTCCCTCTCTTCATCAGCCTGCAATCATTCTGCGAACTCTGTTCTCTTACTGTCTGGCTCACTCTGTGTGTTCAGAGCACACTTGTCCAATCTAACCATTCTCAGGCATGTCCACAGGAGGAATCATCCTCCTTTATTCCGTGCAAAATGGGGGCTGAACAGCCAAGATAAGGCAAGCTGGATACCTTTCACACACATATTTTTCCTGACCCAACTTCACTCCTTCTCTCCCAACTTATCTACTTCCTCCTGCCTCAGGCAGTACAGAAAGATGGGGAGCAGGTGGCTGCAATCTGTCCTTACCTCTGTGCCACTCTTTTTTCCTCGCACAGGGCAGCCTCTGATCACCAAGGACCTTTCTCCACTGCTAAAACCTATCCAATGACAAATATATACCTCAACAAAGTACTATCCACAAATCTATCAGGAAATATCTAAAATCACACTCCAAAAATCATAGCTACTGTGTAGGTGAAAGATATCTTTGCCTGGGCTCCAAGCCAGCAGGAATGCAGAAGTTTCTTGTCCATACTAACACAATGCAAAATCCAAGTTTCTCTGCTGAGAAACTGATGCAATTGCATGACTTTATTCAGCTTTGCATCTCAGGCACAGTGAGCATTCATCTGACTAGAATGCAAATGTAATGCAGAATGCAGGAGTATCCTTAGGTTCTACGAACTACATAGCATGGCTGATGTTTTTTGTGAGTGATCCAAGCAGATTTAGTCTCTCTGGTCATGCTCTGTCATAAACAAAAAATCTTTAGATTATCTTCAGACATTTATCCTCTACTGGTCTGAATTCAAATTTATAACTGTACACTCAGAGCTGGTCTTTGTTAAGTATTTTTAAAATATATTTTTGGAAATGTACTACTGATATATAACATAACTTTTCAAAGACATCGCACTTTTGCTTTCAAGAGAAGTGAGAGAGTATGCTAAAATTCACTCTTATGAATCTGAGCAATATGTGCTGTTAGACATATGAGCACATCGCCTTGATACAGTAGTCACGTGGTATGAACTAGTCTTAAACCATGGACAATGTTAACATCCAGTTAGCAAGCTGAAAACCTGGAGATGAAAGAGCAAGTAAAAAACATCCTTGAAATCTGAAGGAGCTGGCTGAGGTGGTTGCCGAGCCACTCTCCATCATGTTTGAAAAGTCGTGGCTGTAAGGTGAGGTCCCGGATGACTGGAGGAAGGGTCACGTTACTCCCATTTATAAGAAGGGGAGCAAGGAGGACCCTGGGAACTACAGACCGGTGAGTCTCACCTCTGTGCCTGGGAAGATCATGGAACAGATCATCCTGGATGACATGCTTGATCACATGAGGAAAGGGCGTGTGATCCGTGACAGGCAGCACGGCTTCACCAGAGGAAGGTCATGCTTGACCAATCTGTGGCCTTTTATGACGGAGTGACGGCATCGGTGGACAAGGGAAAGGCGACCGATGTCATTTACCTGGACTTGAGCAAGGCCTTTGACATGGTCCCCCACCACATCCCTATCTCCAAATTGGAGGGATGTGGATTTGATGGGTGGACCACTCGATGGATAGGAAACTGGTTGAAAGGCCGCAGACAGAGGGTGGTCATCAATGGCTCTGTGTCCAGGTGGAGGCTGGTAACGAGTGGCGTCCTCCAGGGGTCTGTCTTGGGACTGGTGCTCTTTAGCATCTTTATCAATGACATTGATGACAGAATTGAGTGCACCCTCAGCAAGTTTGCTGACGACACCAAGCTGAGCGGTGCGGTCGACACGGTGGAAGGAAGGGATGCCATTCAGAGGGACCTGGAGAGGCTAGAAAGGTGGGCCTGGGTGAACCTGATGAGGTTCAACACGGCAAAGTGCAGAGTTTTGCACTTGGGCCGGAGGAATCCCAGGCATGCATACAGAGTGGAAGGAGCGGTCCTTGAGAGCAGCCCTGTGGAAAAGGACCTGGGGGGTCTTGATAGATGAAAAATAGCAAATAGCAAATGCTATCCTGGGCTCCATTAAAAGAGCGGTGGCCAGCAGGGACAGGGAGGTGATTGTTCCCCTCTACTCTGCTCTTGTGAGGCCCCATCTGGAATACTGTGTCCAAGTGTGGAGCCCCCAGTACAAAAAAGACAGGGAGCTGTTGGAGAGGGTCCAGAGGAGGGCCACAAAGATGATCAGGGGACTGGAGCACCTCCCCTATGAAGACAGGCTGAGGGAGCTGGGCTTGTTCAGCCTGGAGAAAAGAAGGCTGCGGGGTGACCTCACTGCATCCTTCCAGTACTTAAAGGGAGCCTACAGAGGGGAGGGAAATCAACTCTTTGAAAGGGTAGATAACAGCAGGACGAGGGGAAATGGTTTTAAGTTGAGGGAGGGGAGATTGAGGTTGGATGTCAGGGGGAAATTCTTTACAGAGAGAGTGGTGAGGTACTGGAACAGCTGCCCAGAGAGGTCATGGATGCCCCGTCCATCCCTGGAGGTGTTCAGGGCCAGATTGGATGGGGCCCTGGGTAGCCTGGTCTAGCATTAAATGAGGAGGTTGGTGGCCCTGCATGTGGCAGGGGGGTTGGAGTTTCATGATCCTTGAGGTCCCTTCCAACCCTGGCCATTCTGTGATTCTATGATCTGTCCAGTTATCTGTCCAAGAAAACAAATGAAAATAAGGTAAAATCTTAAAGAAGTGTACTGTGAAGTAACTGGCATAACACAAAGATCTAAAGGAAAGGTTTTATTTTATTTTATTTTATTTTTTGTTTTGTTTTCTTCAAAAAAGCATTTTTCTATATTCATCTAACATCTTTTGGAATCTGAGTAAGTATCATTTACTACATAGGTACTTGGGCCTATAAGGTGTTGGGTGTCCATATTTGAGCAAGAGTGTTTGATCAGATGTCCTCCAGTGATCTCTTCTAACCTCCGCCATTCTGTGATTCTGAGTTAG
Source organism: Chrysolophus pictus (assembly GCA_037305975.1). Lineage (NCBI taxonomy): Eukaryota > Metazoa > Chordata > Aves > Galliformes > Phasianidae > Chrysolophus > Chrysolophus pictus. The sequence continues at coordinate 2,089,778 of CM074583.1, read as the reverse complement.
GATAAAGCTATAACAGGAAACCTTTGGAAGGATATTTTCAGTCCTTCAGACAGTAGTCTTCTCTGTTTTGACTGCTGTCATGCATTTTAGGCCTAACAATAATAGGACAGACCATGGGAGACGTAGCCTGGCTGCCATGTTCAACACATAAGAGGAATTGAGATCATAACATACCCAAACTGCACTTCCTATGAGCTACCAGAGCAAACTTGGTGGGCATAGATTACTGTCAAAATGAGCCAGACACAGTACCTGGGAACTTTGATTCTACCTTGGAAATCTATTTGTTTAAAATTCTACTCAGTTTTGGAGTAACATTTGTGTTGTGACATTGCATTTGTTTGTAGAATGGATGCACTGTTTTATTCAGGAAAGGAGTAAACTTTCCAGGCATTTTTTCTTCATTTTAACTTTCAACTAAGCACACAGAAGCAAATTGTTTAGGCATTCAAGTCATATATCTTATTCTGTATACTTCCAAAAAAGTACTAATGGGCAATATGTACTAAAGAAAAATCAAAGGGGTTGGGGATAGCATAGAAACAACCAAAAGGAAGAATCTCCAAAGCCCAAAACCAGAAAACAGAGTCACCGGAGTCTAAAATGATTGCACTGGTTTTTATTTTCACTTTTTTTTTTTTTTTTTTTTTTCACGTTGGCAACAGTAGAACAGATTGCAGCAAAAACAATTTCTTTAAGCTCTGCACTGCGAGAATTGCTAAAAAGGAATGAAAAGTATGGACAAGAAAGGAGATAACACTTGTCTATGTCCATGTAACTGTGTTTCTTACATTGCTTTTTTGCTAGCAATTGTACCTCATCAGACTAAATTACTGGTTTCAGTATGTTCTCACACTATCTATTGTTTCTTGTGAAACTAAAATAAGTTGACAAGAAAAATATTAAAACAATCATTTCATTTCATCTCAGAAGATGAAAAGTAAACACAGCATGGTCATCACCGGCTTCCCATACGGGAAATGCCCATGGCAGTGGTAGGAACTATGTGATCTTCAAGATTCCTTCTAACCCAAGCCTTTATGTGATTCTATGATTTTGTTATTGTGTCGGAATTAATTTGAAGAATTAAGACTGAATCTGTTTTAGTGAGGCCCTACTTGCTATTCCAGGTAAGCATTTTGGTCACTCCATTCCTCACTAGCTATAAATCAAAGCAGTTACAACTAGAAACAAGAAGGCTTTCAGGCTTACAAAAATCTTCATAACAAAACAGCTTGATGATACAAAGTCATACACCTCCCTGAACGAATAGTCTCAGAAAAAGAAATCTAAACTGCATAGCATTTCAAGATGTTAATCTGAAGACAGGTACAGAAAAAATGACTCTGACAGGTTTTCTTGACAGAGGCGCAGAGAAAATACATGATCCAAATGTTCCTATTGTGCAAGTTTATAAGGAAAGTTCTTTTTTGTGGTTTTGCATTGCTAAAAGGCAATTTATATGTGTATTTATTTGACAGCAGATGCTGTCATTTGACTTTAGTTATGTTCATTCTGCCTTAATCTGTTACTAAAAACACTTTCATCTTTCTCTTTCTGGTAAAAAAAAAATTGCAAGGTTGTATTTATTGTTTTCAGGTCTCTCTTTGTGCTAAAATATAGTATTTTAAAATTGCAGATCCTCCAACTATTGGCTCAACCGCATCCAATCCTTTCTCTACTGCAATGAAAATGGCCTTCTGGGAAGCTTTTCTGAAGAGACCCACACATGCACCTGCCCTAATGACCAGGTTGCCTGCCATGGGTTCCTTCCCTGCACAGTTGGAGATGGCTCTGCTTGTCTGAGCTGCGCTCCTGACAATCGTACCCGCTGTGGGAGCTGTAATGCTGGATACATGCTAAGCCAGGGGATTTGCAAGCCTGAAGTGGCAGAATCAACAGAGCACTACATTGGGTTTGAGACTGACCTTCAGGACCTGGAAATGAAGTATTTACTGCAGAAGACAGATCGAAGAATTGAGGTGCATGCAATTTTCATCAGCAATGACATGCGCCTCAACAACTGGTTTGATCCTTCTTGGCGCAAGCGGATGCTCCTTACTCTTAAGAGTAACAAGTACAAGTCTAGCCTGGTCCATATGATACTAGGCCTCTCTCTTCAAATCTGCCTAACTAAAAACAGCACCTTAGAGCCTGTTCTTGCTGTTTATGTCAACCCTTTTGGGGGCAGCCACTCTGAGAGCTGGTTTATGCCTGTGAATGAAAATAATTTCCCAGACTGGGAGCGGACTAAGTTGGACTTACCCCTTCAGTGTTATAATTGGACACTGACTCTGGGCAACAAGTGGAAGACATTTTTTGAAACAGTACATATCTATTTGAGGAGTCGAATAAAGTCAAACGGTCCAAATGGCAATGAAAGCATCTACTATGAACCCCTGGAATTTATTGATCCCTCAAGAAATCTGGGCTACATGAAAATCAATAACATCCAAGTGTTTGGCTACAGCATGCACTTTGACCCAGAAGCAATTCGAGACTTGATTTTGCAGCTGGACTACCCCTATACTCAGGGATCACAGGACTCCGCACTTTTGCAGCTGTTAGAGATACGCGATCGTGTAAATAAACTCTCTCCACCTGGTCAACGTCGTCTAGACCTCTTCTCTTGCTTGCTCCGTCATAGACTCAAACTGTCTACCAGTGAAGTGGTGAGAATTCAATCTGCTTTGCAGGCATTTAATGCCAAATTGCCAAACACAGTGGATTATGACACAACCAAATTATGTAGTTAACCATAAATGTGAAGCACAACACAAAACCTTGAAGGAGTTTTTACAGTGCTTTTGTGGAACAGTTTATGTTTGGAAGAGTAAATTTAAATTGTCTTTTCAATATCTGTCTTATATCAGTCAATACTGTTGGATGGCAATTTACACACATGAACTTGCTGACAATGAATATATTATACCTGCAGTTTTGGTTTATGAATGAAATAAATACTGACACCAGTCTAGAAGACATTCTACTTTTTACAATAAATTTCATTTGTAATTTTATATGTTCCGTGGCAATGCTTTTGTGCATTACATCCTCTAGAGGGAACATAGAAGGATACCAATAAAATTTTGTAGCTGAACAGTTATTAAAAAGAAATGCTGTGGGATTCTTTCTTCTTACACAAAAGCAGTAATCTTGATATACTTTTGTGTGTGTTGAACACACATTGCGGGTAAATAAAATACAGTGACTCATGGTTTTAACAGAAAACACAGAAAAGCCTAAACCGTGGAATATTTTCTTCTTAGGAATTAGATCTAAATGTTTATTCTGAGCAGAAGTGACAACAGTAGCGATGCTTTATTTGCTACACCTCTGAGACTTGAAAAGGCATGCCCTTTTCAAGCTGCTTAACATGTCATACAGACTCCCAGAGTTGCAATATTGAGTGTTTTAAGATGGACAGTGTGAAGTGCACAGTAATGAAAGGTTGCATTCTCTCAACAGCAGACAGGTGAAAGGCTATCTATGCAACTGATCTTACTCACTTTACAAAAGAGAAAACCATCTCCACAGAAGTTTTCAGAAGTCTCCATTATTCTTAACTGTGCCTGAATATTTTGTGTTGTTTATAGAAAGAATAAATATTAAAGCACATGCATATTATTGTCCAAGGACACACTCTGAAATGTTCACCTTGAAATACCTATTTTCAACTACTTACCTAAGCATCATCCATGCTGTCAAGATTCAAATTCAGTATAAAATATACTCTAAAAATTAAACAGTTTAATCTATTAATCTAATAATGAGATGAAATAAATGTGCCTACCCGTTGAATCAGAATTGGGTTCTTTGATAGTTTATACATTCTGGCATAAGACATATATCTGGGATGGCAGAATGTGGCACCTCCGAGAAAGTTCTGCTACATAATGCCAGAGGAGAATAATGCAAATGTCTTTGCTGTCTGTAGACTGTTAGTAAGTAGAGAATAAAGTGAGGGAAATTTATACAAATTCTTTTGGTGGCACCGTGTTACGTGAAATCTGAATTTGTGCCCATGATGTAAAGGTCAACTTGTTTTTGTTTGATTGTTTTTGTTTTGATTTTGTTTTCAATGGGAAAGAATTTACATATAAAAGTAGTACATTATGTGCAAGCACAGAAAGATTAAAAAAATAATAATTCACTTAGAACTGAAGTTTTAGAATTTAATCGTAGAATTAAACTTCATTTTATTTCAATTAAAATAAATTTGGTAAACATTGAGTTAGTTCCTTTACAATTTAATTCTGAGTCACAGCCTAATCTGAAATTAGGCTTTGTTTCTATGTAGCCCACAGAAGTGCAAGAAATGCTATGATTCGTAATTATTAGTGAGCAAAATAAAACAGAAGCTCAGAAACGCTTAAAAAATCCTACAACCAAGAAGGATCTTCTTTTCTTTAGTGACTCCTCTCCTGCCTGATTTCACGATGTATTTGTAAGGATTACTCTTTCACCAACACTTTCAGAAAATTTCTCTTACTTACTGTACTAGGAAGCTCAGTAGGGCTAAAGTTAGCATATTTTTCCATAAATCAGCTTCTAGATGAATTCCTATTTGGTTTCCAATCACAGCTTTCTTTTACTGATAAATAATGTATCTTGGACTCTTTGTCGGTGTCAAAATTCTGGCTTGCTATTGCACTGATATGATGAACCAGGCCAAACAGTGACATATGACCTTCTTGGTTATGATTCCTACTTCTGTTCTTATCATCAGATCTCTCCTTTGGTATATATTCAGCAACTATAATAAAACATAGAAATAGACAATTTGGTTTTACTAATCATGACATCTTGCAGTCTTTATAAATGATAGAAAGACTATGGTGTAACAAGTTGAATAAAAAGCAAGAAGTCCTATTTTGCTCACAGAATGTAAAAGTTAGAATATAAATATGAGGCAGTGGTAAATAAAGCACTCTGACATATTATTCCTTCACAAAGAAAAAATATTGCTATGTCGTATTAAATCACCTGAGATATTTTCTCCCTCTTACTAACTCCTTTCTAAAATACTTCATCAATGACTATTTACTCTTTCTGTTTTTAAACATCTTTCTTTGCTTGAGATGGAAAGTTCTTCTTGAGACCTAAATATGTGCACAGAAACAAGAATAAGCCAAAACAGTCTCCAGACAGGCATTTAATTATTATACAATCCATCTGGATGTATAATAATCATGTAATTAAATTAAAATATTATATAAAAATACAATAATTAAATAATAACCCAGAAAGGCATACCTGGGGGAAAAGAAAAAAAAAATTCTTATTGTATTTCTTGTGACAAATTAAAAGTATGAAACAAATTTTTAGCCTACTAGTGATCAACTAGTTGGAACCAGGGGGTTCTGGGAATACTGAAGATGTTCAGTTTACCAAAACTAGACTCCATAAACATTGAAACAAAAACAAACAAAAAAACAAACAAAAAGAAAGTGTAAGTGAATAGTGAAAAAAAAAAAATGCAAGATTTATCAGATTTTCAAGCTACAAGCGGGTGCCAACAGTATTTCTTTTTTCATACTTTTCTAATTGAAGCATTTCTGTGTTTCTGAAGATAATTTGTTTGTGCGTAACAAAGAACAAAAAATTCTGGGCAAGTGAAAACAGTAAAGAACTTAATCAACAAGAAAAACTTTGCACTAATATATGAATATAATTGTGGAGAAGGAACACATACATACAGTCATTTCCATCCAGACACTGAATATGATTATTCCCTGCTTAGTATATTCTACAGTTCAGTTCCTGACTCTTTGCTTCTTTGCACCTCTGTTTCCCTTTGCATTCACCACTGCTGTTATTACCTACCGTTATAAATTGAAATAAAGACAGGCAAATGATAGAATATATGCAGTGACATAATGGCAGCTTGTAAAAGTATTCAGAAATATCTTCAATGGTTGTAGGTATAATAACCAGATAGATATTGATAGAGATTATTAGCGTATGTAAAATAAATAAAGTTTTATAAAAATATATATTTTATTAGATTATATAAATATTAATTATTAGCTTGCTGAGTTTATTGGCTTTAAACTAGATTTGATAGGGGAAGGGGATGTACTGCTGAATTGTTACTTCCTTTGCCACAAGACAATTCTATTTTTACAAATATTTGGAGAAAAAGCCTTTATTTCCTAAAGTAGTCATTAAATGACTGCATTGATTGTGAAATTGCTTACTCAGCAGATGCTTCATCTGAGAAGAGGCAAAAGCTGGGTTTTTCCCAAGCTGAGTAGGCAGCTTGTGCAGAAGAATGTACCTAGATATGAAGGAGTGTACTCTGAGTATCAGAAGGTTATTTCCTTGAAAACTCAGTGCATAGTTTAAGTACAAATCAAAAAACAATAGAATACAAAGTAAGAAAAGTGATAAACACCTATCTCACTATACTACAGAGTTACATCTAAACTTTGAGTCCTGAATGACCATAGAGGTATGACAGAAGCAATTAATATGATAATGGATCCATATTTTACAATCCACTAGCTATTGTTTCTTTGACAGATAAATGGCGGAATCTGAAGGACCGTTTGTTTTTGCACAGTCACCTTTGTGAATGGGAGATGCTCTAGATGGTGCATCACAGTTATTTTTTTATATTTGAACCTGTAAAGCTAAGAAGTGGATCAAGCTGCTAAGTGCTTTTAAAGCGCTGAGTTGCCAACACAAAACAAGAAATGGAAATTCTTAGTTAAAAGTTTAACTAAGAGACTAGAGACTTCAAAACTCTACAGTCAGACTGTACTCTAGTCAATCAGACTTTAGCTAAAAACTCAGGAAATTATGAAGCATTTATTTTCATGCTCAATTTTTCAGCTTTTACAGTTTAAGAAGGCAAAATAAACAAAAATTATTAAATTAGAGTGAAAGTACCATTTGCTATTTTCGATAAATCCTTGTGTAAATGGAATCTATCAATCACAGATGTTTTTCCTTCATCAGAAAAAGGTAACAGAAATGAAATTCTTGTCAAATTCTCTGATTAGCTTGAACTGGAGTGATTCTATCACTTCAGTTTCATCCCAGATTTATCTTAAAATTATTATGTGATTATTTATTAAAATGGCTGGATTTTACACACATGTACACATGAACACACAGATATCCATTGAACTTGCCTAGTTATTTTTTTCTTCAAGAGGCAATCTGTAATCTCTTGGACAAAATTAGTAAAAGCTATTACATGAAGAGCTGAGATACACTATTTGGTAAGCCCTCTGTGTGCGAGGGCATTTGACTTTAAGTCATTTCCACCTAAGTACTCTTGGAACAAGCAATTCATGAGAGGTAGAAGTGGCTTTGTAAGCAAGCTTTGTGTCATCCTGATACAAGATAATGCATGTTTCAGATCTCTGAAATCACCCATACATAAATAGAAGCATTAATAACTTTAAGCATATATGCATTTTTTTTTTTTTTTAATAGAAGCTTAGGCTTCTTCTATTCACAACATAGTTCTGAAGAAAACTTCAGGCATCTCAACAGCCTACACCTACCTATAGATTACTCAGAGACCCTATGCTTCTAGCTTCAATTACACATACTATTCCAGTCATGCATGAAAATGAGAGGAAGTTCTAAGGCTGTTATTCATGTCAACTTTGTTGTGCCATAGGAAAGAAAAAAAAAGCAATATAAATAAGAAACTAAGGAAACAAACTGTTAAAAACAAACAAACAAATAATTAAAAAAAAAAAAAAAAACCTAGCTCAACTTTATGAGATATTGCCTGGGTAAGAAATCATTAAGGGCTACGTTTAGCCACTGTATAATCATGCAGAAGTTTACCGAGTCACTGCACTAGACCAGCAAAGAGTAAAGCAGCTTAATTTGAAAACTACTGTAGAATCAGGCCTTAAGGAAACATTTTTAAAACTTAGGAGAAAATGAAATATGATGTTTTGATTTGTAATTGATTTTTGCTAGGTAAGTTCTGGGAAATTTCCCTAAATCAAATTAAACTCAAGGAGCCCAGCCCACATCATAAATCCTGTATTGGAACAAGGCATGCTTCAGATGATGCATGTCCTAGTCACGAAGCATAAGGGTGAATCTGATGACATGAAATGAGCCTGTTACACCAGAATAAAACTGTAAATATGACAACTTTATACCTTTGCTAGATGACTGCAAATGAGGCCCATTTTTGTAAAATATGTGATCAAGTGTCTGTATGTGCAAACTGTATTGCCACATCCCACTTGATCTTATTCATAGCTAATTATATATTAACAATAGTGGAAACTTTTCTGCTGAAGAAAATTTTCAGAATAGTCTAAAATTTGAGTCTGAAAATGCCCCCTGAAGTATCGAGTCCTGGATATCTGCTCACCTGTTGCTTGTACAAGCTGGCAGAAAACAACTAGAGAAGAGTCAAAATGCTGTGAATGAAAACTATTCAGCATAAGGAGTGCATCTCTGCAGTAAGAGTGAGATCTTTCCTTTCCTTGAAAAATTATCACAGTTTCACGAGGTGAAGTTACACAGTATGACTATGCAAGAATTAAATACAATGAATGAAAGGCTTCTGACGAAGTCTGGATAGACTTCAGCAAAGCCTTTGACACTGCCTCCCACAGCATTCTCCTGGAGAAGCTGGCAGCCTATGGCTTGGACAGGTGCACTCTTTGCTGGATCAAGAACTGGCTGGAGGGCCAGGTGAATGGACTGAAATCCAACTGGCAACTGGTCACGAGTGGTGTTCCCGAGGCGCTGGTACTGGGGCCAGTTCTGTGCAATATCTTTATTGATGATTTGGATGAGGGCACTGAGTGCACCCTCAGTAAATTTGCAGATGACACCAAGCTGGTAGGAAGTGTTGATCTACCTAGGGGTAGGAAGGCCCTACAGAGGGATCTGGACAGGCTGGATTGCTGGGCTGAGACCAATGGGATGAGGTTCAACAAGACCAAGGGTAGAGTCCTGCACTTTGTCCACAAAAACCCCAGGCAACACTACAGGCTTGGGGCAGAGTGGCTGGAAGACCGAAGAAAAAGACCTGGGGTCATTGGTCTACACTCAGCTGAACATAAGCCAGCAGTGTGCCCAGGTAGCCAAGAAGGCCAATGGCATATCAGAATTAGTTTTGGCAGCTGAAGCAGGGAGGAGATTGTCCCTCTGTGCTCATCCCTGGTGAAGCTGCACCTCGCATATTGTGTTCAGTTTTGGGCCCCTCCCTACTGGAAAGACACTGAGGCCCTGGAGCGCATCCAGAGAAGGGCAAAGAAGCCATGAGGGGTCTGGAGCACAAGTCTTATGAGGAGTGGCTGAGGGAACTGCGATTGTTCAGTCTGGAGAAGAGGAGCTCAGGGGAGACCTTACTGGTCTCTATAACTACCAGAAAAGAAGTTGTAGTGAGCTGGGAGTCAGCCTCTTCTCCCATGTAACCAGTGATAGAATGAGAAGGAACAGAAAGGACCTACCTACAAGATCATATAGTCCAACTGTCTTACTATAACCTTTACTACCCACTAAGCTACTAAATGATGTCTCGTAGCACCTCATACAGATGCCTCTTGAAAACCACCAGGGACGGTAACTCCACCACCTCCTAACCTCCTGCCTGACCACTCTCTGAGAGAAAAAGTTTTTCCTTATGTCTAATCTGAACCTCCTCTGGCACAACTTGTGGCCATTTGCTCAGGTCCTGTGTGTTGCCTGGGAGAAGAGGCCAAACCCCTCCTCATCACAACCTCCCTACTGCAACTGTAGAGTGCAGTAAGGTCTCCCCTTCTCCAGATTAAACAATCCGAGCTCCCTCAGCCGCTCCTCATAGAACTTGTGCTCCAAGTCCCCTCACCAGTTTTGTTGCCCTTCTCTGGACACGCTCCAGGGCCTCAATGTCTTTCCTGTGGTGAGGGGCCCAAAACTGAACACAGCACTCGAGGTGCAGCCTCACCAGTGCTGAGTACAGGGGGGTGATCACCTCCCTGCTCCTGCTGGCCACACTATTTCTAATGCAGGCCAGGATGGCACTGGCCTTCTTAGTCATCTTGGCACACTGTCGACTCATGTTCAACCGAGCATCAACCAACACCCCCAGGTCCCTTTCCTCTTCACAGTCCTCCAGCCACTCATCCCCAAGCCTGTAGAGCTGCATGGGGTTGTTGTGGCCAAAGTGAAGGACCCCGCACTTGGCCTTTTTGAACCTCATCCCATTCATCTCAGCCCAGCGATCCAGCTTGTACAAATCCCTTGGAGGGGCCTCCCCACCCTCAGGCAGATCAACACCACCTTCCAGCTTGGTGTCATCTGCAAACTTACTGAGGGTACACTCATCTAGGTCATCAATAAAGATACTAAACAAGATGGGCCCCAGTACCGACCCCTGGGGGACACCACTTGAAATGGGTCACCAGCTGGACTTCACTCCATTAACCACTACCCGTTGGGCACGGCCCTCCAGCCAGTTCCTTACCCAAAGAAGGGTATACCTGTCCAGGCCAGGGGCAGCCGGTTTCCCCAGAAGAATACTGTGAGAGACTGTGTCAAAGGCTTTGCTGAAGTCTAGGTAGACTACATCAACAACCTTTTCCTTGTCTATCTGTCTGGGCACCCGTTGTAGAAGATGATGAAGTTCGTCAAGCACAGCCTGCCTTTCATGAACCCGTACTGACTGATCCCCTGGATGCCACAATCATGTGCCGTGATCTGACCCAAGATAATTTGCTTCATAACTTTCACCTGGTACCAAGGTCAGGCTGTAGTTCCCTGGATCCTCTTTATGGCCCTTCTTGTAGATGGGAGTCCCATCAACAAGCCTCCAATCGTCTGGAACCTCTCCAGATAACCAGGAGCGCTGGTAGATGGCCGAGAGTGGCTCAGCAATCACCCCCATCAGCTCCCTCAGCACCCTAGGATGGAGCCCATCCGATCCCATGGACTTGTGACAGATAGAGGAGAAGCTCTGTAACTGTCTCCACCTGAATCACCTGGAGGTGTATTCTGTGTAGCATCCCAGACTTCCAGATCAGGGCATAAAGTGCCCTGAGGTTAACTGATCTGCATATTAAAGGCAGATGTAAAGAAGGCGTTGAGAACCTCAGCCATCTTATCCTCAGTGGTGGCATTCCCTGCTGCATCAAGTAAAGGATGGAAATTCTCCTTGGTTCTTCTCTTACTGTTAATATTTTTGTAAAAGGATTTCTTGTTCTCAAAGCCTGTACACCTTATTCCTTCTTTGCCTGTGTGAAGGGTGATATTATATCTGAGTTCACTATATATGGTACATTTTAAATAGATTAGTTATCTGTGTTTTGTTTTCTTTGCTTCTAAACTAATTTTGTGCAACTTCAGGTCTTCATTTATTTATTTTTCAGCTGACATTGCAGCCAAAGTTGTGCCCCATCTATTGTTATCCTGTGCCATGCTCCTTTACAACACAGCCTATGTCCCCACCCCTCAAAGGCTTCTGCTTTCATATTGAGTCTGTAAACCTCCACGCTCCATCACTGTGTTCAAGTAATGTTATGTTTTCCAAAATAACTGCTTCTTGCAATTATTTATATGAAAAACTGAAAGAAAAAACAAAATGACTTAGTCTCAGCCATCTAATTGTTCAAAATAGTTATTGCTAAAGCTAAACTGTAAAAACAGATCTGCTCCAGGAAAGTCAAGAAGAGTTTAGAGAAAAAGTGATAAAGCTCAGTGCTAACATCTTCCAAATGCAGTACAAATTTTATGACCTTTTACTAGCAACCGCAATATCTTGTTGCAGAGTTACACTTTCTCCTTGCATAGAAAGCCTCTAGGAATACACGACTGGGACCTATATAAGACTGAAGCTTTCAGAGATGCTAATGTATACATAAAAATACATTAAGAAATAAAAAAGACGAAAGGACAAGCTAGCTGTAAAAGAATCAGGATATCCATTTTATAGCAACAGGCTATCCTTTATTTCTCTAATACTCACTTTTTGCATCATCTTCAGAACCATCTGACACAGGACACTGTCAATGGTAAGAAAATGAGCTAGGCAGACAGTACCTACACAGAACCAGTTTAGCATTTATGTATGTGATATTTTTATTTACTCTAACTGGATTTTCTATGATACTCAGATCTACCTCTTGAAAACTCACTGGCTAATCCCCAAAATCATAATAAAATATTAGCATTGTTTCAGATATTTTGGTGATACCAGTAAGATGGTCTGGTTTCCACTCGGGGAGATTGGCTTTTCTTTTTTTTAATTTTCCGACTGCTTCATTAAGTTTATAAATGTTTCACTAAGTTTTATTAAATGCATTTAACTGAGAATTGGGAGCTGCACTTTGCACACTGGGTGAAATGCACTTCATGGGAAAAGCTTATTGTCAGGAGTGATTAAGAGTGTTCTATGAATGCTTTGGTTGTTTTGTGCTTTGTGGAGGGCACTTTATGCTTACTGGTTACTTAAAGGAATGAATTAATGTCTTGCCAAGCAGATCATACAAATAAAATATTTCACCATTTTCAGTAGCTATTTTCTCTTGATTTCCTTTGAATGTTCCTATAGCAAACATATTCTCCTCTTAGCTGGTGAGCTGAATTGAATCATTTTCAAAGTGCTGATGTTTTGCTAACTCAGGGATTTTATTGTAAGTCTGATGATATCTCATTTATGGTCTAAAGCTTAGGTCTTGGAGCTGTCATAATGTGAGTTTTCACTACATGCACTAAGATGTCAAATTTCTAGTCCTTGTGTCTGGGCAGAAATAATTGCTGAGGTACTGGGAAATAACTTTCCAGATGGCGTGTTCCAAACTAGCCTTAAGCTAAAAGAAAAACATGAAATTTCCCAGGCTGTCAGAACCACCCAAGTTTCTGTTATGCAACATCTCCCATTTCTGTGGCATGGAACATCTTCTCTCTGTCCTTATCTATCTCAGTGCCACTGTTAGGTGCAGCTATGCAGAAAATGTCTGTTGTGAAAGATCAAAAGTAAAACACTAAAAAGAAGTTTGGGTCCTCAAATAAACAATGCAGTCTCATGTTTTTTATGTCTGATTCAGGGTATCATCTAGTTGGTATTCTTGTTATTATGCTAATCATAGTAATTTATGCTAATATGTCTCTCTGATTACTGGCTTAGTTGTTGCTTTTTTATCACTAGAAAACTCACGAATAATCAGTTAATCATTATTTCTGTGATCTGTGCAGCTTTAAATTTTATATTCAACTATGTTTACACTCTGTAATGTTCCTAGTTCCTTGGGATGAGGATACTGTTCGGGCAAAATGTAAAATTGTAATACAACATTTTTATCTTGGTTCATATATACGTAGTGATAACTGGGACCAAACCTTAAGGAGAACTGGAATGGAATGGAATGGAATGGAATGGAATGGAAAGGAATGGAATGAAATGGAGTACAGTAGTTCAGCTGAAAGGGTCCTTCAAAATCATCTAGTCCAACCATCTTCATACTTCAAGGATAGCAATGTCATATCAAACCTCCATACAGAACAAGTATTTCCAATGGTAAGGAAACTCTACCATATTATGGTTTTGAAAATTATCTGAGACAAATAAAATCACTCTGTGAATGTTGGTTATAAACAATTTTATCAGATGTATTTAGCAAGATTTTAGTAGAAGGGGGGCTGAGGAATAGCCTCTGTAAGAGACTGCGGCTGTCCCATGTCAGACACAGCCAGCTAGCTGTTTTCGGTCAGCCCTGCAACTATCCCACTGCAGCCATAGCTGAGACCATCAGTGATGTTGGTGGTGATCTAGTAATATAGATTTAAAAAAGTATGAAATATTGCACAGTAGCTGTGTAAGAGAGGACTGAGGAAACAGAAATGTGAAAGAAACAGTCTAGCAAGACCTGGTGGAGGAAGAAGGGTAGAGAGGATGTGCTCCATGAGCCAGAGAAGAGGTTCTCCTGTGGAAATGACCACATCAGAGAGGATATTGACAATGCAGCCCATGGAAGATCATATGCCAGAGAATGTTTATCCTGAAGGAGCCCTGTGGAGAGGACCCACACTAGAGCAGGTGAAACTCAGAAGGAAGGAATAGCAGGAAGGAGCTGTGATGAAGTAATCACAGCCATCATTCCCATTCTCCTTGTGCCTATTGGGGTGCAGGGTAGTAGAGCAGCTGGAAGTGAAGTGTACCCAAGCTTGGGAAGAAGTTAGGGGGAGGGTGTTGTTTTAATTTGTCTTCATTTCTCACTAGTCAATACTTACTTTGAGTTGGTAGTAAATTAAAAAATAATTTTGAACAAATGATCTAAAATTGGGAAATATGTGATCTGTCTTCAATACAGGGAATAAAGAACTGGTATTATCTGCTATTCTTAAATCATAATTCACTCTTTGGTCACTTTGCCAGAAAACTCATCCAAGTCATCATTCCTTAGATCATACTGTCAAGCCCCACACATCCTACAGACAGTGCAGACATGGCTATTATTTACTGTACTGTATTACAATTCAATGTCAAAACATTTCTCAATGGAAGAGCTGTGTCTCAGGAGAGTAAAGGGTCAATCATGTGAAATACTGTAGGTCATGCAGAAATTCTTCATGAGACATACTTTTTATTTTCCTGACTGATAGCTCTTCAGAGAATCTAACAGACAGGACATCCCTGAGCACTACTACTAACTAGTAGGAGAATTATGGTTAGAATAGCTGTAGCATTACAAGAGCTAAGAATGTGGGAAGAGCTCAGCTTTTATCTCCCCATACACCAGTGGGACAATGTTTGAACCACTTATTGGATACAAAGATTTGTGTATCAAGGTCAGTGTTGTAAAACATACTTCTCTTTTGCTTTCTATATTGTTATAAGTTGCACAATCCTTATGTTGAAAGGATCAATTTTACTGTAAAAAAATACTTTTATTGTCTTTTGCATTGTATTTACAAATATATACAAATATATAAATATTCCCACAGCATGACAGATTATTTGGCCATAAGCTACGATCTTACATAGTATACCTCCATCTAAAATTTAAGAGAATTGCGTAATTTGAAGATTACATAAGATAGAAGATAAAAGGTACGTAGAAGATACATGAAATATCTGCATCATAATTTATATCTTAAATCTTACATTTTATTATCCATCCATGCATCTTATTATTATTAATATATATTCCTCCAGACTGTTGGCATGGAAGACTATTGGCTAAATGGAAGGCATTAAATTAATACTTTTCAATCATTGTCTAGATCAAATTTTTCTCAGCCACCATATAGTTAGACTGCATATGATCTTACTACAAAGTTTCTAAATAAAAGAGGAATGAGCCAAAAAGTTGAGAGTTCCCTTCAGGATCTAAATTACCCCCAGGTACAAAGGCTTATTAGAGAATAAGAATGCATTTGGTTCACATCCAGTAATTGTGAGTATTCTTGTCTTTAAAGCATCCTCCAATCTGAGTAAATACACAGAGTCTCTTCTTCATTGCTGCTGAAGGCTGCGTAGACCATTGCTGTCAGACTTTCACAGGGAGTAAATTCACATTCAGAGTGTCTCTCTTTCACTTTCCACTTCCTTTATGAATCACTAAGTACCGTCTGAGCCTACAAGTCTTGCTTGAAAGAATCTGCATTAATTACTACTCATCAGCATTAAACATGGTGACAGCTCCTGTTAGCAGCACTGTTTATTCTGTGACCACCTTTTCTGATCTGCTGTCAAACTGAGATTTTTTTTCAGTGCTCCTGAGAAAACAAGCTTTATCAGTGACCAACTGGTGAGGGAACAAAACTCCTATCCTTTCCCTTTCTAGTTCTGAATTTGCCATCCTTATTTTCTTGCCAATTAAATTACATCCCTATATATAGGGACCAGTTTGAAATTACATATATATTTTTAGGCTGCTCAAAAGATAAAGATACGTACTGCAGCTCAGCAGATTAGAGAGAAATAGCGATTTTGCTTAAATAAAACCGTTTGAAGATCCATAAGAAAAGCTAAACTCAGCTAGGCCTTCCATATCAATAGTTGATTTGATTTACAATTATTCACATTAAATATATTCAGTACTCATGATATTACTTATCTTTTAAAATGTCTGTATGTTTTAAACCTCTTTTAATGAAAAGAGCTTAAATCTCCATTGAGTTCTTGGAATGTGCTCAAGCTTGTGACCAACACTAAGCTGTGTGGTGCAGCTGATGCATCAGAAAGAGGAGATGCTATCCAGAGGGACAGGCTTGAAAATGACCCCACCCTAATGAAATTCAACAAGTGGAAGGTACTGCAGGTGGGTTGGACCAATCCCAGATGTGAAGGCAGACTGGGAGAAGAACTCACTGAGATCAGCTCTGTGGAGGACTTGGGAGTTCTGATGGACAAAAAGCTGAACGCGATCCAACAGCGTGTGCTTTTAGGCAAGAAGGCCAACTGGAAAGATGTGGAGCTGTTGGAGCACTTAAGTGGGGGCACTTAAAAAGGACACACGAAAAAGATGGAAACCAGCATTCTACTCTGTCTGATAGCGTTAGGGCAAGGCAAATGGGTAAGACTTAGCTTACATTTGAGGAGGAAATTCTTTACTCAGAGAGTGGTGAAGCACTGGAACATGCTGCCTTGAGAAGCTGTGGGTGCCATATCCCTGGAGTCTCAAGGTTCAAGGCCAGGTTGGATGGGATCCTGGGCAGCCTGAACTGGAGGAGGCAACCTGCCCAAGACAGAGGGTTGGAACTAAAGGATTTTTAAGATTCTTTCCAACTCAAACCATTCCATGATTCTGTGATGCTGCAAAATTTCTTTGGATTATTTCCTTGCACAGGACACTCCTAGTACTTAAAAGATAGTTACTGATGCAACAAGACAAAAATGGCAGAAGTTTGTAACAACTGCAATTGGACAAAACTGGTAGTTCACCAGGGAAGAAAACAGTCACTTGTACAGTTGCTGTTCCTATTATAGCTGTTTTTCCTTTTGTGAGATCCAACAAAGGTCTTCATCCTAAATATAACAGAGATTCGTTACTATCTGGAAAATAAATAAATAAATAAAAAAACATACAAAAAAAAATCCCCAAATGAGATACCTGTGAATGAAGAGAAAAGATTAGTGAGTTACAAGGTTTTAGAGATTAATCAGCAGAATTTGCAACAATAATCACAGTTTCTAATAAGTCTTTTCACTTATGCAATATAAAAAGACTCACAAATGAGAAAAGACTATGATATCTCTTGGATATGCTCCAAAGGGGAACACAGGGAGGAAAGGGAGAAAAAAGAAAAATCAGAGAAATGTCTTTTAAAGTAAAGCAGAGAGTTGTTAATTATTTATTTTTGTACTCAGATGTTTGGGAAAGGTGATAGATGGTTCAAAGTAACACCATTGTTCCTTCCATTTGAAACCTTAGGCATATTTTATTTAAACCTGGTAGACGTTTGGTTGTCTCAAAATATTTTATTCATCATATTTAAGTTAGTAAACAATGGTGCAGAGTGTCAGAGTTGTAGGCCAGTCATTCTGTTGGAAACAATCTGGGCGAAAAGGATACTTGCTTGAGATCAGCTAGCTTCTCATGCCAGTACACCAATTTTTTAAATACAGATTGCCTATAAAAAGAAAAAAAAGAAAAAGAAAAGAACTGATTAAAATGTATTTGTACTGTGAAAGATCCTTCAAGAATGTAAAACTGAATGGAACTACCGAAGATTAATATTTTAAGCTGAAAAAGATACTCTTTGTATTTTGTATTAAACAAAGGTTTCATAACATAAATAATGAAGATAAAAAATAAAATAGGCGTTTCTAGATCTGTTTCATGCTCGCTACAAAGCACGAGTTACCAGGACTTCCAAGTCCTGAAAGTATTAAGTAGTTCTTGGTTGCCAGGATTTTGTCCTAATGGATGACAATAGAGTATTTTCTATGTTTCATTATAGCAGTCATAAGGCTTTAAAAAGCTTTTCTTTCAATAGCAAAAAAGTATATGGTGAGGCTGTAGATGGCAAATTCTACTAATCCTACTGATCCATTGCAGTGAGCAGGGAACAGACTGAGCACAGGGCATTCTCAACACACAGTGAAATTTGGAACACTTAAACATATAAGGATATGTAAAATCCTTGGTGGTAGTAGTTTAGCTATAATTAATATTTTGTTTTGCATAAGAGGAGGAAGAGAGAAATACTGAGATTTACATATGTTTGCTTTTCTGTTTGCTTGTTTTTGTCTGTTTAATATGTATTGCTCTGTTCCACTCACTTAAACAGATAAATTACTACATATTTTTTATCAGTATTAATGTACAGCATAAACACAAGTCTGGTATGAGCACAATTAGTTCAGCTGAGCCTTTTCACAGCACTATGAATATGGTACAAACCAAGTTGTATCATCCTAGTCTATGATATGGTTGTTTTTAATTTATTCTACACAACAATAAGATTTCTATAGAATTATTAAGGGCAGCTGTATATCAAATGTAATTATGTAATAGGTTTTGATGAGTGATTTGTTACAAATAATTATATATTATATTTATACAAAGATTCTTAGTAATAATTGGAAGATAACTGTTTTCAAGTTATATTTTGTACTTAGAATATCTATTTCTATTTTTTTTCCACACTGTTTTTGGCTTCTGAACACACAATTGTTCTGTCTTCTTGACTTGTACTCTAAAAAATATGTGATGACCCACCTGAGACAGAATAGTAAGCTTGCTTTATTTTAGGAGATCTTGATTGGTTGGTATTATAAATGTATTGATACTCAAAACAGTTGAAGAATAATAAGGCTTTATTACTAGACTTGAATTCATTCAATTTCATGTGTTTCAGTGAATACATCTTCCATGATGGGAGAAGAACTTACGCATTTGGCATTTGCTACATTCAATAGAGAAGTATTAACTTTGCAGTTGGAAAGTATCTCTGCTCATAAGGCCACAGATCCTATTCTTAAGTTAGTGCCTGATCTAGATTTTGTGGGGAAGATACAAAATTAGCCACTTCTAGAAAAGGTTAAGAATGAATCTGTGAGTTCCTGTCTAAGTGAGACTCTAAATTAAAAGAGTCAGAGAAAATATAGCATTCATGTACAGAAATCTGTAATCAAGTAGACTTTGTATCAAAATTCATAATTTTGAAATCTAAGAAATATTACAAAAACAGAATCTAGAGGTTTTTTTTTTGTTTTGGTGATCTTTTTTGTTGCATTTTTTCTTTTTTTGTGTGCGCGCGTGTGATTTTGTAGTTCTTTTTTTATCTATGACTTCAGGGAGCTTGAGTAAAATATTTGACACCTTCTATATTGAAGCTTCCTTTCATTTTGTACACCTACTCCATATTTTCAGTAACTCAGAATTCCATCTTTTTTCTTTGTCCTTGGAGAAATTCCAGATAGCAGTATAAACAGGAAAAACAACAGCAACAACTCCTCACTCTGGCATTTAAACATACAAACAAAAAAGAAAAGAAAATCAAACATGAGTAGTAGTACACCAAGCTGCATGAGGCAGCCTTATTCTGAAATAGTTTAGTTTTAATGTGTTTTTGCAATGAGAACTGAAAATTTAATTTGGTCGTTACCACAATGCTGCATCATTAACTTCCAAACACCTCCAGAGCTTCTGCATTTTCCTCACTACAGTGCTACATTTTTAAATCTTGAATTAAACTGCATTAGCCTTTAGTTCAGGTGCAGTACTTACCTCAGGCTTAAGCATCTGTTCTAGAATAGAATCATAGAATCACTGAATGGTTTGGGTTGGAAAGGACCTTAAGACTTTATCTAATCTAACCTCTGTGCTATGGGCAGAGACACCTCCCATGAGATCATGTTGAATCTGCACATTGCTGGATCACGTTCTGTTTTTCACCCACCAGACCCTTCTCTGTAGCACTACTCTCAATATATTCAGTCTGTACTGAGATGTTTGAGATTGCCCCAGCCCAGGTATAGCACCTTGCATTTGGCCATATTGAAGATAATGAGGTTCACATGCGCTCACCTCTCAAGAGTGTCCAAATCACACTGCATGGCATCCCTCCCTTCTGTTGTATCAACTACACCAGCTTGGTGTCATCCACAAACAGCTCCCTGACTACTCCTTCTGCTCTAAGCAGAGATTAGAGTCCATTCTACCTCATCTTATGTGTTTCTGTGATCTTTTTCCTCAAGGTTGAAAGTTTGCTTGGCTTCAGCCCCTGGCAGAAACTCAAGGCAGAGCTGTCAGTTGCCCATATCAGTGCATGATACCATGCATCAGTCTCTTTCTGACTGCTGGATGCTTCTCAGCCTGGTGATTTCCTCTCACATCCTGGCCACCTGCACAAAAAGTTCATCAAGCTGGGCACGCTTGTACCCATGGCACCCCAAACTTACCTCAGGCCCTTGGGGACTTCCAAAGATCTGGACAGCTCTGTTCCTCCTCTGGAGGTCCATCTGTGTGAATGTGTCAGCCCAGAACAGTTATGGCTCCCCATTCTGGGTTGCTGCATTAGCCTGATCATCACAGCAAATGCTAAACATTTCTGTTTCAATGGAGTGCTGCACCCTTCTCTTCCCCCATGAGAAGAAAGCAGTTCACCTTTCACTCTCCTGCACAAACAGCTATGCAGACTACCACACTACACCCTGCTTGCCAGTCCTATTTGCTCTTCTCCTAGCCACCTGCATCCTTTTTATGTGTGGTGGTCTCCCACCCCTGCTCCCCATCCTGCCCATGCCTTCTCAGCTGTTCTTGCAAGAACTGGTGGCTCCTGATGGCTCCTGGCAGTTCTCTCCTTGCCTTCAGGTATCCCCAGCTTCAGGATCCCCCTCCCACAACTTGATCACTCACTCCATCACAGAGTGCACCTGCTGCAGTGCTGATCACATCAGAAAAAGGTGATTTATATGTGTTTGTTTTCATCAGGTAGTCTGAAACTCACCCTTCACTTACAGTGGGAGGAACTTCATTCCTTGCTCTGGAGCTTTAAGGACACGAGAGACCTCAGTGGTGTGGGAAGAGTGATGGCCAGAGAAGGGTAAGGCAGAAACATTGTTGAGTGCTTCAGCCTCTTCCATGTCTGTTGTCACCTGTTTTCCCATCTTGTTTATTAGTGGAGATACACTCCTATTAGTCTTCCCTTTCTGGCTCATGTACCTGTAGAATCCCTTATTATTCTTTCCATCTCTTGCCAATTTCAACTCCAGCTGTGCCTGGACTTTCTTGTTCTCATCGCTACACATACAGGCAGTGACCCTATAATCTCTCCTGGCATCAAGTTCCCGATTCTACTTCCCTGCTTGTTTTCTTACACTATGAAAAGTATTCTTAATGAGCTACCAGTTCTAATCGATTCCTTCCTCCTTAAGGACAACTCTCTGGGGGATATAATCCATTAATTCTGTAAATATCTGTCAGTTTGCTTTCCAAAAGTTCAGGGTCCTATGTGATTCTTATGCCAGGCCTATATTCCTCAAGATCAAAACCTCATCATGGCATGATAATTGCAGCCCATACTGTCTCCAGTCTTGAATGCTTTAATTAATTCATCTGTGCTTGTGATCAGTAATGCTTCTCTCCTGGTTGGGAGTTCTCCAGTTCTACATGTCTTCCTTTATATAAATGCTCTATTTCTCCTCCTCTCTGCTTTCTTACATTTTTTTCTTTCTTATACTTTCAGATAGAATAATCTACATTAGTTCTTACTTCTAAGAAGAGTTTACAAAGGAATGCAGGAAAATCTTGTTCAGCAGCTATGTGAATAAGAGATGGCTGTAGACCACATATTTTACATGTTTAAAATTCTTTTTACATTCAATTTCAAACTTTAATTAATTTATTTTTTAATACAGTCTTGAAAAAAAAATAAATCTAGCTTTTTCTCAGAGAGATCTGGTTTTCATTTCATCTTCTCAACCTCGGAACTTTTCACTGAGAAAAGCTATCCAAATAGACACTGCACTGAGTTATTTAGCTTTCAATTTAATACATTTTTCTTCTGAAAAACTTTCTGAACAGCTTTGGTGAATGATAACAACTCTGACACTTCTCTTGTATGTGGGAAGATTTAAGAGGCTGTATGTGTTGTATGTCTTCCTCCCAGTAACTCTTTGTTTTTATAGAAAAAAGATCTTATTCTCTCAACACCTTTGGCAAGGCAGTATCAATGCCAAAAGCAAATCAGTAAAGAGCTGAAGTACCTGTAACAATGCCAGAAGTAATATTTCAATTAATCATCCTGAATTAATGTCTGCTTTATTTCCAGGAAGTCCAGAAAGATATGATAGACCTGTTTTGCACTATTAAACTACTGAGAGACAAAAGAAATAAAAAAATAAAAAAATAAAAGGGGTTTTGTGATTTGGATTAAGTGCTTGCAGGAGGAATTGATTAAAACTAGCTTGAATTACTCTGATTCTGTGAACATACATAGAAAAGTGCAGTACCATTTTATTCTCTTCTTGCAGCCAGGTGGACAAGTAGATGAACGTGGTTCCTGTACTGACGTACAATCAGAAGCACAAAAACTATCTATCAATTCAGACTAAAAGCAATCAGAAAAAAAATCCTTTAGAAGCTAGTACAGATGTGACATTGTAAAGGAACCTCTCCAGCCAAGCTCTTCTTTAAGTTCTACAATATTTAAAATGGGCACGTAGCTTCAAAATCAGTGAATGTTTCTGAAAGCTGGTGGACATGAGCAAGTTTAGGATGGCTATTGCAAGAGCCTGCAAGACCTCAAAGTTCACAGGCACCTCAGGGAAAATGAACAGCTTATGCTTTTTTCTGCTGTCTTCCTCTTTTTCATAATAGGCTATGATAATCTGGCTGTGTATAATAATAATGAAGTTTTCTAACAGCACTGCTGATAATGCTGTTATTATGCAGTAATTTCTTCCATTGTGAACAAGGAATGCAGTGATTGTTTCCCTGATGCTTGATTGTGATTCTGTCAACACAGAATTCTCAATTGCCAACAACCAAGAAAGTATCTGATTAACTCTTTTATTCTATACCATCAAAAATATTCACGTCTCTGCTCTCCTGCTAGGCAAACTAGTCGGAGGGCTCCTCATTACTTCCTTCATTGTTTAGTAACAAAACAGCTGTAAGGGTTCAAATGAATGGCTGAATAGCAGAAACACTTCAGTATTGTTTCAGCGCAGCACCTTTTGTATCTTCTTATAACAAAATGTATGTGTATGCTGCATGTTAGTAGCTGGCTATGATTGCCATTGTGTAATTCAGCTTTGTTGACTGTCAGAGCTCAGCGGTTCAAAACAACTCATTGTGAAGTTGCCAAAAAAAGAGAGGCAAACACATTTGAAATGTAAGAACTCCACCGGAATTTCTTGTTGAGTCATAATGAAAACTATCCATTAATATCCAAAAAGTGGGCATTTCTTTAAATATTTAAAGCTTCTTTCTATAAAGCCGTGTACGCTTCCAGAGAGGTCACAAGGAATTTAAGTTTTAGGGACATATCTTAGAATCTCAAAGCATCTCATTGCTTGGGGCGTAAAAAACCCAAGCAAGAACTAGCACAAAATGACTCCCTTCTCAGCTGTTTGCATATTTTTTGTTACAAATGAATAAGTAAATAGGAAAGAAATTATTTGATACTGTATGAGAAGGTACTAAAGTACCTTTAGAAGCTGAAGGAATGTTTACAGAAGCCGAATGTCTTCAAAATTAATTTCAGTGATAAAGCTGCATGGAAAAATGCTAAAGCCTGTCTGGCTGCTGGGGGGAGCTTGCAGAATGCACGCAGGCATTTATTAAGATAATTGTTTTGTGTGAAGCACTTCCAAGAATGCTAAAACCTTCATCACAAACCAGTTCTGTACAAAGGTTTCTTTTCAAGACTATGAACTTAGGAACAACACTGGACTGTTTCATTTTCTACCCAATAGTCTTCATGAGATGTAAGCAAACGTATGGTAAGTGAAGACAATGTTGAAGAATAATTGAAATAAAAGTAGACGAAAGCTGATTTTTGTTTGTAATATCTGATTTTTGTTTTAAATATCTGAAGAGCTTCAGTGGTAGTTTTTCTAGACTCTTTGCAAACATGAACACCTTCTGTTCAAAGCACTGACGTTCGTGAACACTGTAAATGAACTACAGCGAAGTTCAGACATACTCTAAACAGAAGTGTGAGCAGGGTTAGAAATAGACCTTGATATCTGCTTATTAAGAAAAAATAGTACTTAAAATATGGAAAAATTACTCTCAAACAGATTGAGCATTCTGTGTAATGCCAGGATTGTCTTTATTTTTTTCCTTTATCTTAAAGAAAATTGGCAAACTATACATAAATAGAAGAATGTTTGGAGTGGCAATGTTAGTTTCCCTTTGCTTTAACCAAAGTGCCCTGAAATCCTAACTCAAATCAGTAGAAAAATAAAGCAGACAATGGAGGGCTGTGTTCAAAAACATGTTTACAACTTGCCAGTACACTAAAAGACAACCAGAAAATTTCTGTCTCTACAGGGCACAGATTTTACATCTCTTTTTGTATACACAGGTGATACACATATCTAACAAGTAATTCATTGAAAATCACCTGTGACATGTAGAAGATCTGAAAATTAAATCTATCAGTTGGCATCTGAAACTCATATTATTAAGCATCTGATAAAGAGGGAAAAAATAGTCTGTGTGCTCCTCACTGAAAGACAACTGTATGCACAACCCAAGCTGAAGTTTAGCTCACACTAAAGCCCTCTTCACACTAAGAATCAGCATGAGCCTGTTAAAGACAGTGGCATTTCTTCACATTTATGATGGTGCCATTCATACCAGAACCTGAAAGTTTCTCATGCTACATTAAACCAAAAAAAAGATGGGACACCCTCTCCACCCCCCTCAGTTCTTTATCCTCTCTAAAAAGTTATGGAGACTTTTCTTGCTGAGTGCAAGACTCCAAAAATCAGAATAAGAACCTGCATTATCTCTTCCACTGAGTCTGCAATTACAAATAGGGCATATCTCTGTTCTAATGAAATGCACCAACGGATAAACCATTATTTTTAGCCTCTTATTTCTATTCTGTAAAGATTTATCTCTTTGCTTCTACGTTTCTGTGCACTGTGCAATTTTACAAAAAAATATTATTACACTCAGAATCACAGAAGATGGGGCTGGTTGGAACACTTTGCAAATGCAGCTCCTGATAGATGGTGGTCTGCTTTCTTCTCTAAGAACTTCAGTAACAGAACATCCCCAGCCCTCACATAAAGTTTATTCTTGTGCTTCACAACTTTTAAATTAGCTATCGTAATATGTTTTTAATATCAAAATCTAGCAGAGAAGGTTAAGGTTTAAGCCATATGCTTCTATTTCTTCGCATTTGCCAGAAAAAGTGGTTGATTTCTTTTCTAAGTTTGGTAAAAAGGCCATTGTTTTCTTTCCAGAGTAAATGTTCAGAAGAAAGTGACAGAGAATTAATGATCTCACAGTCCCTCTGAGGACTTTGAAGTAAGCTAGGTAGCTCTCAGTAAATTAATTATTGAACTTTCTCTAATTAAAAAAATGTTCATAAGCAATGCTTCCTAACAACACAAGAGAAGTTTGTCATGTCTGGTGAAAAACTGTCTCTCTGCACCTTCAGTATTTGATTGCCAAATTAAAATAAGATGAGCATTTAAAAGACAAAGCAAAGTTTCTCTGCAGATATAATACACTTATTTATTACATTTATTAATTCCAGTGATTACAAAACAGATTTCCTTATGTGGTGGTGAAAAAGACAATTTTCTGCCCACTTCAAGTCCTGCAGATGATTTGTATCTACTGTGCCATTTCCCATTTAATTTGTCACCTTCTTTTTCATTCACTGTACTACCAGACTTTTTTTTTTCTTTCTCAAAATTGGAGTCTCTACCAAATGTGTAGCAAATAAACTTTAAATCAAAT
The DNA here is from genome assembly GCA_037305975.1 of Chrysolophus pictus. Classification (NCBI taxonomy): domain Eukaryota; kingdom Metazoa; phylum Chordata; class Aves; order Galliformes; family Phasianidae; genus Chrysolophus; species Chrysolophus pictus. The sequence goes on along the minus strand of CM074583.1, from coordinate 2,063,934 downwards.
TTCTCTTACGGGAAAAAAAATAGGAAATAATAGTTACATATATGCTTGCCAGGAGAACTGTTCAACAGTGACAGCAGTTTACTTAATATATATGGACAACTGCATCTTCTAATGCAGCACCAGGCAAATATTGATCTTCACTGCAAACAAATGCAATGCAATTTTTATTGAACATAAGACATACAAACTAAGAAACTCTCTAACTATATTAGAACCCTTTTAAGAAAAAAAGAGATTAAATCATCCATAATGGTTGCAATAGCAGCCATTTCCAGATTCTGTCTGTAGAGAACTTTTAACCTTTTGGATGCTGCAGATGAGTGCTTTAATCACTAGAGTCAACATTATAGATGACTAACCTTGCTACCTTAGTTCATTTTCTCCTCCTTTTAGGACTTCAAAAATATGTCTTGACTATATCATGTTGCAACACTCAGTGACATACTTCTACATAATATGGCATCATATCACTTCTGTGAAAAAAAACTAATTTTTAATTTAATTTTTTTTTTTTCATTTTATGTGTCTCATTGCCCGAATCAGCCTGAGCTCATGGCATACCCACTCACCTTCACACGAGCTCACCTTTGATTTGAAGTTGAATACAGCTTCCCATTTCATACTGCTTAATTAATCATTACTGATTTGACAGGTGTCTTGGGGACGAAGCTTCTGGTCCAGAGCAGGCTGTTTGAAATCCGTGTATATTTTTTTCCAGGTAGTCAGAGTGTAACAAACCAAGCCTACAGCTAATACTGGCAAAGGTGTACTGAGGTGGCCAGGAAATCCAAGGCAGTCCTTTGCAAATGCCTTATTTCTTGTGCAAGTGCATTCCTCTCACTTTTTAGAATGAAAAACAAGCATCAAGTTGAATTCATCACAAAAAAAAAAATAATAATAATAATCACAATCACAAAATGGCTTGTGTTGGAAGGGACCTCAAGAATCATGAAGCTCCAACCCCCCTGCCACATGCAGGGCCACCAACCTCCACATTTAATCCAGCCCAGGCTGCCCAGGGCCCCATCCAACCTGGCCTTGAACACCTCCAGGGATGGACGGGGCATCCACAGCCTCTCTGGGCAGCTGTTCCAGCACCTCACCACTCTCTCTGTAAAGAACTTCCCCCTGACATCCAACCTAAATCTCCCCTCCCTCAACTTAAAACCATTTCCCCTTGTCCTGCAGTTATCTACCCTTTCAAAGAGATGACTCTCCTTCTGTTTATAGACTCTCTTTAGGTACTGAAAGGCTGCAATGAGGTCACCCCACAGCCTTCTTTTCTCCAGGCTGAACAAGCCCAGCTCCCTCAGCCTGTCTTTGTAGTGGAGGTGCTCCAGCCCTCTGATCATCTTTGTGGCTCCTCTGGACCCTCTCCAACAGCTCTCTGTCTTTCTTGTACTGGGGGCTCCAGACCTGGACACAGCACTGCAGGTGGGGCCTCGCAAGAGCAGAGTAGAGAGGGACAATCACCTCCCTGTCCCTGCTGGGCACCCTTCTCCTGATGGAGCCCAGGATACCATTTGCTTTCTGAGCTGCAAGAGCACACTGCTGGCTCATGTTAAGTTTTTCATCCACCAGGACCTCCAGGTCCTTCTCTGCAGGGCTGCTCTCAAGGACCGCTCCTTCCAGTCTGCATAAATGACTGTGATACCTCTGGCCCAAATGCAAAACCTTGCACTTTGTTGTGTTGAACCTTATTAGGTTCACCCAGGTCCACCTTTCAAGTCTGTTGAGGTCCCTCTGAATGGCATCCCTTCCTTCCACTGTGTCAGCTGTACCACTCAGCTTGGTGTCATCAGCAAACTTGCTGAGGGTACACTGAATTTCATCATCAATGTCCATCCAAATGTTCTCTTCCTAAAGAAAGCAAAACACTGAAAGCACCACAACCAACATGAACAAAAAACAACGCCGCAATATAAAAACAATCAAGCAAAGAAACCCACATGAGCAAGAAACCAGTTAGGAGAGCTGAGAAGATATGTAGACACGTACATTTATCTTTATTAAAGAATGGTTGTTGACTATTAACAATTCAATAATTTTTCAATTCTTTACTCACACTCCTATTTTCTAACAGAAGTGTTATTTGACAGAGAAATGATTTTTTTCTTGTTTGACATTCTTATGTTGGCAAAATCACCAATCATTAAGCAGACCAAAAAGAACTGGAGAACAGGCCCTGACCAAAGCATAACTGAAAAAAGAATTAATAATCCTTCTGTAGTTATATTCATCAGAGGGCAACAATTATTTTTTTTTTCATTGGAGCAGCTAAAGGTGTGATTGAATGTTTTTTTTCTACTTAAGAATCTTTAAAATAGCCAATATATTTGTTGTTTAGTAGAAGTCAACATAAGCAGCTCACTACATTTGAAGGAAAATTTCATGTGCATTGACACAAACTGAAATTCCCTTACAGCTTAGCCCTATGGTTCCAGTTCAAAGTATCAGTTGACTCAAAAGGCACATAAGAAATAGTCTCACCCCTACATTCAGTAGGAGGAGCAGTATTTTACAAGATCTGTTAAAGTAGCTTCTAGTTTCTTCTGCAACATTCCTGACATATGTTATTTTAATATGTTGCTTCTGCTTGCATTCTAACCCTGCAGCCAGCCATGAAAAACTGAAAAATGACTTTATGAAACTGAAATGGCAAATACAGATCCAAACTATGAGCTTTCAGCAAGAGTCAGTAGTCATAAATTCCACATTTCCATTGTTTTCTTGAAAAACATATGATATAGTTTGGTTTACTTTTTAAAGGTATGCTGAATATACATTGTCAGCAGAAGGGTTCCACAACTGTATAAACAATAACACCTTTTCTTTATCTTGAAGATTTGTCCCAGTGATAAGGTTTGCAGCTCTACAAAGGCTGATTGGAGAGCAACTTATTGCTTTATTTAGGATCTCTATTTTTATTTTCTTTTTGCTATTTACGATTTCTTTTGTACTGTAAAGAAATGTGCTTCAAGAAGATGCTGCTACACCATTACCATGTTGTTCAAAACAGTCTGGAAGTTTAAAATTGTCTATATCCTAAAATCTTTACTATATAAAGATAATCACAAATCACAGAATCACAGAATCGTAGGGGTTGGAAGGGACCTCGAGATCATCGAGTCCAACCCCCCTGCCAAAGCAGGCTCCCTACACCAGGTCGCACAGGTAGGCGTCCAGGCGGGTCTTGAATATTTCCAGAGAAGGAGACTCCACAACCTCCCTGGGCAGCCCGTTCCAGTGCTCCGTCACCCTCACCGTAAAGAAGTTCTTGCGCACATTGGTGCGGAACTTCCTGTGCTCCAGTTTTCGGCCGTTCCTCCTTGTCCTGTCTCTCCACACATTGCTGAAAACAGTCTGGCCTCGCCACTCTGCCCCCCACCTTAGATATTTATAGACCTGGATGAACAGAGAAATAGAGATGAAAATAAGATAGGAAAGTTTTGCCTCTGATGGAGTACAAAATCAGTCAACCAAAATCCACAGACATGACTACTCATAGATTTAGTTTTCCATCTTTCTGACGTTATATTCATAATAAATTGGAATCAAATCTCTTAGTGTATTCAAGCTTTGGTTTTCTGTGTATAAAATACGAATAATAGATTTGCCCTCTCTTCCAACTGCAGATTTGTGGTAGAAAGCTTCAAGGGTTTTAATTTTCTTTAATTTTTCTTTATTAACCCTTCACTTCCCTTCCTTTTCAGTGACACAGGTAGCTCACACATTCCCCCTGCCTCTTCTAATATGACATGAGACAAGAGGAAGCTAGAAAAATGTGCGTGATACTCAAAACCAGAGATATGTTCTTTCTCCATCAGTAGAGTTTGATTTGGTGATCTTTCTGGGTCCCTTCTGATTGGACTGTTCTAATTCTAAACATTTTTAATGACACAGTGGGTTTGAATTCACCCTCAGCAAGTTTGTGGAAGTCCCTGAGGCTTCTGGGAGGTAGCCAGTACTTCTGCTTGAATGTAGGGGTGGTGCACCAGTCACTTCATATTTCTCCTTCACCCTATCTCACTGAGTGCTTTTTCACGGGAAAGGTGCTTGAGCTCTCTGATCATTTTCATGGCCCTCCTCTGGACTCACACCGAAAGGTCTGTATCTTTCTAATGCTGCTGTGGGTCCCAGAGCTGAACGCAGTACTTCAGATAGGCTATCACAAGAGTGGAGTAGGCGGTAGAATCACCTCATTCAACCTGCTGTCTATGCTTCTTTTGATACAACTGAAGTCATGGTTGTCTTTCTGGGCTGAAAACACACATTTTCAGTTCGTGTCAAGCTTTTCATCTACAGATACTTCCCAGTCCTTCTCCTCAGGGCTGCTTTCTATCTATTCATCACCCAATCTGTATGCATGCTTGGGATCACCCTTACCTGGGTGTAGGACCTTTCACTCGGACTTGTTGAACTGCATGCTGTTTGCACAGGCCCATTTCTCAGCCTGCGAGGACCTTCGAGATGTCATTCCTTCCCTGCAGCATGACAACTGCACTATCCATGTTGCCAATAGATATGTGAAACAGTGCCCGTCTCAATTCAGACCCCTGAGGAGCTCAATTCATCCCCAGTTTCCACTTGGATATTGAACTATTCTAAGTGCTGTGGGGACGGATGGCTGGTAAAATTGTAATCCAATAATAGCTGTAAGTGATTCATCCCATTTGATAATTAGCAGAGTGATACTATTGTGAATAGTATGCAGAATCAGTAATCAGTAATTGCAAAAGTGATGTTTTCATTAGTTAACTTTGTTACTGACTATAAGTCATTTTACTAGTTTTTAGTAATGATTTCTCTAATCAATAAATATTTTAATATTCTAAATAAGCTATGTCTAATGTCTACAGTCTAAAGAGGAAGAGATGGACCTGGATAGTAACAAGATGTGAAGATTTTTTGTTTTAAAAAAATGAAACTATAAAAATTCAATTCATGCAAAGTCATGAAATTGCTCCTCACAATATTTATCTATACTCTCAGTTCACTTAACATTATCATATCTTTTGTATTCAGATACCTTCCAAGTTCTGTATTTTAAAAGTTTGAAATGTGTTTTCTTCTATGAAAAATGAAAATTTATCATGTTACCATACACAAATGGTAACAGTCATAAAATTAACGTTTCCCAGTGAACTGAAAGGAACCTTTAAGAAGAATGCTTCAAACTTGTCTAAAGCTTGAACAGATTCAATTGTACCCATCTCTCAAAAGCAGTGATAGTATACATATATTGCTCAAGTCTTGCAGGTGATTTGGACGGGCCCATGGAGTGGAGAAAAATTATTGTTCAGAAAATAGTAAGTAGAGAGTAGCTGGTGAGTGTTGTTTTTGCTGTGAACTCTACAATTCTGTTCAACTTATATAATTTGAAAGGAATATTTAAAAGGAGAGAAGGATCAGTGCCAAGGTAAGATAATGGTCTTATGCAGCAGCAAGAAATAATATATGAAACACTGGAGTGGAGGGGAATGTACAAGTGACTTTTGACACAGAGATATATAATATACATCTTACAAAAGAAAGAGAGAAAGAGAGAAGAAAAAGAAGGCAAGAGAGAAAAAATAAAGAAAAAAAAAAAGAGTGAAAGAAGGAGAGAGAAAGAAAACAAGAAAGAGAAAATAAAGCCACAGTTCCAGAAAATTCTTCTGAATATAAGAACTTGATCATTGAAACTGTTACACAGATAGAATTCCTTATTGTCACTGTCATATAGGTCTCATATCAGTATTCCAAAGCAGTTCTGTGCTTTGTCTGCGCTAAAGGATCAATACTCAATTATCCTTTATAAGGAAAAAATCAACTTATTTCTCTTCATAGGATTCTAGTACCAAGTATGCAGACAAAGCCAGAAAATTGTCCTGAGTGTTTCTAATCTAACAGTTTGAACTATTTTTCAAATATTTACCCAGATAGTCAAAGAGTTCCAGACAATTCTATTAATTCAATCGTTAGGGTTTTTTTTTCCAATTATTTCTTCCTTCTTTAGATCTGAAGCTATCCTTGATTTTGTGACATACCACTTGAATCACTTATGACTATCAGTGTAATTGGATTCACTCACATAAACTTTTCAAAAACAGGAATCCTTAATTCATTTAAATATCCTACGATGTACAACTAGAGAGATAAAGGTTATAATTTTAGAAGCTATTTGTCATCCAACACTTACAGACATCTTCCATTGCTGTACTGTAAGGGCTCCTGAAACTGCTACCCTAGTGAATTTGTGTTTTCATATAGTCCAATTCAGCTGCCATACGTAGATGAGAAGCAGTCATGATGTTTAGTGTTTTAAATGAGATGAGCCATTTCATACAAAATATGTTTGTACGCATATGGTGGAGCTCAAAATAATCCACTTATTAAGTTATTTCTGTGAATTCTGTGAATATTTTCATGAAACTGATTTGAAGACATGATGTTAGTAGAAGGATTTTAGGGGTTGTTTCTGTAAGTCTCCCAACCAAGATTTCTCTTGCTGACACTACATCTTTAGGCACAGATAAGACATCCAAACTTGTCTAACTTTAAACCTAGCAGACTTGATAATCTTATCCTCTATTCACAGTTTACTTGTATACAGCAGCTGCTGAAAAATTGTAGGCTGCTGATAATTTGAGAGAGTGGGAGGATAAGAATATGTTGATGCACTATAACTGAGAAAAAAATGATTATCTCATTCTCTTGTTTTAAATACAAAAGGAGGCAAAGAAAAACTGATATGTGGCACTTGCTGACCTTGCCGTATGCTCACTTCTCACATGAGCATTGCCTTTATCAGTGTCTTTGCTCCTTTAGTTGCTTAGTGATAACAATTTAGGCAGAATGAGTCAGTGCCAATATTGCTATAGCAGTCATTTTCTTGCTGTTTAGTTTATGAGGGAAGAGTAAAGTACTGGAAGTTTTTGATATTTTAATTCTTCTCTCTTCTTTTTTTTTATTATTATTTGGGTTTTTTTTTTTTTTTTTGTTACTGCTTGTCTTGGTTTCATATGGGATTATTTTTTCTTCAGAGTGCCTGGTATGACTCTAAGGTTTGGTTCTAGAAAAAAAACAATGTGAATAACACACCAATGTTTATAGCTGCTGCTAAGCAGTGCTGCACAGAGCCAAGGCCATTCACATCAAAGAACCCAAGGATCTGAGAGGGAACAGAGAGAGGACAGCTGACTTACACTGGCCAAAGGGATATTCCATGCCATATGACATCATGAAGAAGGAGGTTTGAATGGAGTGGGAGTACGTCTCACTCTCTTCCACTGCTTGCAGGCTAGCTGGTCATTGGTTGGGGGGATGGTGAGCAATTGCCTGTGCATCACTTGTTGTATGTATTCATATATATACATATATGTATTAACTATTATCCTTTCTCTCTGTCTTAGTAAATATTTTTATCTCAACCCACAGGTTTACAGGCTAAATGATTTAATTATTTAATGGAATTGTCAATCAAAAATTATGCATATGTATATACTTCAGCTAGCTAGTTAATACTGTCAGATAGCAGTAAACATCACATTTTACATGATCTTTCAATCCTTCCTCTAACTTTTGTATACACTTACTTAAAGAATCTGTATTTTCATATCTTGAAGAGATGCTCCTTAAGAACAGTTGCCCCAGGGAATGCTTACATGTGTACACATTTTAATGACGTTCACTGATACGTAGAAGTAGATAGGCTCAGATTTTTCTGAGTTTAGTGCAGCTAACTCCATCTTGCAGTTAGTGTGCAGTAACCAAAGAAATACTGTATTATAAAGAGCATTTATGTAAGTGCTTGCTAGGTCATAGCTCTATTTATCTACATAAAGATAAAACAAACTAGAACATTTGGAAAGTGAGCAATCAGAGCAAAAGCTGGCTATGTAAAATAGTGATGGTCTTTGATATCAAACCCATGGAGCACATTCTAATTAGATATCATAACTAAAATCAGTAACCTTCAAACGGTTTGAGAGTTGCATGCTCACAGCTGCTTGGAGGAGTGCACAGATGGACACACAGACTGTTGTCCAGCTAGGCTGCGAGAATAGCTGCAAATTAAGCATTTGGTTATGGTTTCCAAATATGGAATATGCCTGTCAACATTCAAAATATATGGATCTGCATATCAAAATCTCCCCGATATTTATGAGCAGGGATGGGCTGAGGCCAAGCTGGGATGTTAGTCTATGGGTAGGGGTCAGGATCTGGCCCAATGAGAGTCATCGAGGTCAGACACTGCCCTGGGATGGCTGGGCATGGTGGAACAGGAACAGGATGTCAAGCTCTAGGTGAGGCCCAGCTCAGCAGGACCCATGGCTGAGGGGAGCAGTGGCAGCATCACCACTGACATCCGATGACATCACTGGGAGCCCTTCAGTGAGGGATGAAATGGTGTTCTTGTCCAGGAGCGGGCCTGGAGGAGGCCAGAGGTGTAGCTGATCAGGACACTGAGGACTATTAGTGCTCTCAAGTCTCTGACTGTGGTCTTTCAAAGCACCATTCTACTAATTTCAGTAATTGGAGGAAACAAAGTCAAAAGTCTCTGAATAGGACAATCATCTCTCCAAAACAGAAGTATCCCTCTGCAATGGGATTTCCCTTCACTCTCAGCCTAATGGCCGAACTCAAACAAATAAACAAAATAAAAGAGGTATGCTTTTAGCAGAAGTAAAGGCAAGACCTGGGAAGAGCACTGAGAATTTGTAAAAGTTTTGACTGTTTAAGTTAAGAAAGCTAAAGTCCTATAGTAATTTGTTCCAGCTGGAGATGTAAAAGACAGTAAGAAAAGCTTCTATAAACACGTCAGTGAGAAACAAAAGACTAGGTAAAATATGGACCCACTGCTGAATAAAATGGGAGAGCTGCTTGCATGGGACAGGGAAAATGCTGGGGTACTGAATGCATTCTTTTGCTCAGTCTTTAGCAGATGACTGGCTTTCAGGAATCTCCCAGAGAAGAGGGGAAAGACTGGAAGACGTACCCTTGGTAGAAAAATTACATTTGGAGATGTGTTCTGCAGCCTGATAGAGGCATTATGCAATACTTTCTGTGAATGGCTTTACTCTCTGTAAATAGATTTACAGAGAGTTCCGTGGATGTCTTTAATGATCACTGGTAGGTTCATAGAAGATAGGTTCCTTTGAAGATTAACATTTGGCAGTAGACTGTACCATGACAGATCTCTTTGTGATAGGACTAATTCTTACCTGCTGGTAAAGTCCACAAAAGCTCGTGACAGTTTCTGTGGATTAAACTAAAACTCAGTTTTCTCTTATCAGTGCTATAGGATGGGGCAGCTCCTGAACAGATGTTGTACTTAAAAAACTTAAAACAGCCATTATAATCTTTGCCTCAAGGTACACCAAAATTCCCATTTAACTACATAGCACTAAAGATGAATCTGAAAGTTCTACAGATTTAAATTAATTAAAGAGAGAAAATGAAAATTATCTCTACTTCTAAATACTCAAGAACTACGTGCTGTTTTTGTTCATAATGAAAACAAGTCTCTCCATAGTGTGACCAGAGTACAAAATTAGCATTTATGTTTTCACATGATAGCTTCTTAACTGAGGCATGTATAGAACTACAAAACTTTTCAGTATGGATACCTATACTTCACAGCATCCTGGTATGTATCATTAGGTAAGGATCTTAGAAAACTCCCTTTGATTGAGGCTGTGTATCAGTAACTCACAGCTGCAGCCTACTGTTCTCAAGCCAGTTATAGCATCATAGAATTAGAAATGCTATAGCATTACAATTAAAAGTCACAGAACAGTGTATCATTTTTATTTATGTTTCCTGAAGCTTTTTGGCATCTTACTATTCCCTTGGACACAAGTTCAGAAACCTTAATGAATTACCAAAAGAAGTACTTTCTATACAATTCTAACATTTCTAGTTTAAGAAAAAAAAAAAAATTGCTATAAACTTCTCATTGCAGACCAGATTATTGTCAGTTTATAAAGAATGACACCTGGGAGAGCAGCTGGTGCAGCAATGAACCTGGTGCCCTTGACTTTATATATAAGGTATTATTTTGGGATGCTGTTTTGAGATGCACATTAAGAGCACACACACACACTGGAGTGTCTACCCTCAGGATTAGTTTAGCAGCTACTGAAAAGTTGATCCAAACAGTTTTAATGTACTGTTAAAAATATCTTCCTCACCTACTGAAAACACACACACAAGTAATCATATTAGACCAATAGCAGCTTTGGGAACATGGCTGTCCAGGGTGAGTAGACCCTACTCAGGATATTTTACCTTTGCTTCTGAGTAGCCAGCATGACTGGCATGGAATATGAGGTGAAGGCAGCTGCTGCAGCCAGAAGATGAAGTGAAGTAATCTTGGCTCCCTCAGAGCTTCCTGCCGGGTCTCTAATCCAGCTCTAGCCTCTTCCCCTACTCTTTAATGCGCTATGCCAAATCCTCTATCCTTGCATTTTCGAAGTGTTCAGAATGAATTAGCTTTAATTACAGAAGTAGCTGCAGAATAACCAAGATCAGGTGTGGGAATAGTAGATAGTTTAGGTTCTATATAGGCTGAAAGCAAACAGATACAGAAATGACAAGGGAAAACATAATATGAAAATCTTTCACTATTAGTCATGCTACAGTCCCCTGGAGCTACTGTGAATACTACATACAGAGATGTAATTTATGCTATTCTTCATTTCTTTGTTTAGCAGTCTGTTTTATAGGCTGTAATCAAGAGCAGCATCTAAATGACCTGTGCAAACACATCATAAATTGTAATCTCTACTGTTAAAGTGCCTGATGCACAAGAAGTATTTCCACTGAGCTGTTTGTGAGTTATTATTGTTTTGTAGCTTAATATTTCAAATAAGTGATACTCTGATACCCTGTCTTCATGGAAAAAAAGAATCTCATATTTCTGTAATGAATTCTTTATTCATTATGAATGATTTACTAAGCTCTGCTCCTGATTACTAGTGCTCTAGAAGTCACAGCTAGGAAAATGGTGTCACTACTTCATTCATTGGATGAAGTCTTTCAACAAACACCTTTGTATTAGGAATTCCTTTTTTTTTTTTGTTACAGTTGTTGTTTTTTACAGAAACTAGACTTTTTCATGATTTTCTGGACTGTGACCAGATTCTTTGTCGCCTAGTCTTTTCACAGCATCACAGAATCAAAGAATGGTGGAGATTGGAAATGGCTTCTGGAGACCAACTTGTCCAACCTCCCTGTTCAAGGAAGATCACCTGAAGCAGGTTGCATAGGACCATGTCAGGGCAGATTTTTAACATCTCCAAGACAGAAGAACCTACAGATTCTCTGAGCAACCTATTGCAGTGCTTCATCACCTGCAATTAAGAAGTGCTTCCTGATGTTTAGATATAACCTTTCATGATACAGTTTGTGCCCACTGTCTCTTATCTTAGCCTAGTCTTTTTTGTACCTGTATGTCAGGATTCTACACACACTGATGTGACCAACCAAGTTTCCTCTTCTCCAGGCCAAACAGTCCCAACTCTATCAGGTTCTCCTCATAAGGGAGGTATTCCACTACCTTGATCATCTTGGTAGTTCTCTGTTGGACTCTTTCCAGTATGTTTATGTCTCTCTTGTACTGGACACAGAACTGGTCAGAACCAGACAGAGTACTCCAGGCTTGGCCTCACCAATGCTAAGAAGAAGTGAAGGATCTTGACTTTCTGGTGATATCATGCCTAAAGTAGCAAAGAATAACACTAGCCTTCTTATCAGCAAAGACACGTTCAACTTGGTGTCTATTAGGAATCCAAGTTCCTTTCCTGCAGAGCTGCTTTCCTGCTGGGTGCCCCCCAGTATATCCTGATTTCTGTAATTGTTCCTCCTCACATGTATAATTCTACAATTCTTGCTGAACTTCATGAGATTTTTCTCAGCATGACTCTCCAGCTTGATTTAGATGACTGTGCATCCCTCTGGGTCTAAGATTTTAGCCCACCTCATTCTCTCCTACTTTAGCCTATACATCAGCAGCTTCTGTATCAGAATCTTATGGCATGAAATGTCAAATGTCTTACTGAAATCCACATAGACAATATCAAGTTCTTCTCAATCATCCATCAGGCTGGTGATTTCACTGAAGAAGCTTATCAGGTTGGCTACACAGTACTTCCATTTGATAAATCCATACTGACTGCTCCTGATGATTTTCTTCTTATTCATGTACAATGAAATTATTTCCAGGATTAGCTGCTCCATTTCCTTTCCAAGAAATGAAATGAAGCTTCAACCATTCACCCCGGGCTCTGGGACCTGAGACTCCTGAAGGCAATCTTGCTGGTAAAAACAGAGGCAAAAAAAGTCATTCAATACCTCAGTCTTTCCACTGTTAGAGGTAACCAGGCTCTCGTTTCCCTCTGGAGTGGGCCCACATCTTCCTTTTGTCATTGAGGTACTCATAGAATATATTTTTGCTGCCTTTGATGTCTTTGGCCAGATTCAATTGTATCTAGGTTTTCCTAATTCCATCCCTGGATGCTCAGAGAACATCTGTGTATTCCTTCCAGATTACATGTTTTTGCTTCCAATCTGTATAGGCTTCCTTTTTGAGTTTAAGTTTGTCCAGGATCTTCTTGTTCATCTATGCAGGCCTTGTGGCATTTTTGCCTGATTTCCTCTGTCCCAGATGAAACCAAGATGAGGTAGTGTCTCTCTTGAGCTTGAAGGTGATTCTAGAATATTAGCTAGGTTTCTTCCCCAAAGGGCTTTATCCCATGGTGCTCTCTCTCAAGCAGATCTTTGAATAGGGCAAATTCTGTTCTCCTGAAGTCCAGAGTTATGAGTTTCCTGACACCCTCCTCCATGTCCTAAGCACTCCACCATTTCATGGTTACTGCAGCCAAGGATCTCACCCAGTATTTTATGTATAATATTTTATGTATAGTATTCTGAATTAGCAAATTAGATCTTTAGGACTATTGCTCTCTTAAGAACATTGCCATGCCCTTCTCTAATAAGTCTCAATAGACATTTTATTATACATTGTCCTTTCTTAGTTTGTTGCACAATGAAGTAAAACACCACAGATCTTAACCCATATAAAGAAATTGTAATTATGTTTTCAATTTTATAACCTTTGGCATGAGTTTTTTTTTTTTTTTTTTTTTTTTTTTTTTTTTTTTTTTTTTTGGTATGGGAAATAAATGCACATCTTATATTCTTGGCACACAAATAGATAGGTCTTGAATTTTGAAAGGCTCTGGAGAAGAAAAGTGTTCTTTTATAAAACTTTCATCAACCTTTTGGAAAATGAAAATCAACGGCAGATTATTTGAATAATGAATTATTTCTGGGAAAGGCTAAGAAGCTGATTTGTTATTCAGAATGACTGACCTGCTGCACCTATTCAAACTCAGCACAGGAAAAAATATAATTGGGCTTCCCAACAATGTTTTTGAGCATCGATATACAGTTAGAGTCTTCATTATTTAAGCTATGGATAGAAGTGACACTGTAGCACTCTATTACCATACTACCATTCTGCAGAACATTTTGAAGTTTAACTGCAAAATAACAAAACAATTCAGTGTATAGAAAATCCATTAAGGCTGTACAGTATTTGAATGAAGATGTGTTTACGAAGGCACTGTTCAGAACATGGAAATACTTTCCCTTATTCACAATTCAGAACCCAGAGTCAGTGTATTTCTGCACTCTCTCTTAGCCCCTAACCTTAAAAAATCTTTCAAATATCAAAGGAGATTTTCATCTTATGTCGTTGACTCTGCAGTCTGCTTATAATTATGCTTTCATTCAAAGTGCACTACCGGATATCAGTATTTAACAGTTTGCATAACTGCTGGTTTTAACATTTAGTTTCATTCATAAAATGCAGTCTATAACCCATCCTGCAATTTAAATGCAAATAATATTTAAACAAGGCTAATCTGGAGGGCTTTTGTGTAGAAAGTGATATATAAAAAGAGCTGCTTAAGGTGCAGTAGTTTACTACAAAGATTTTTTTTTTCACTTCAATCATTTCTCCACATGGCTCAACAATTAAAATGGTTCACAACTGCAGGGACTTTGACAAACCAATTTCATAATTGAAATATCCAGTTGAAGTAACCTCTGAGCATAGGAAGCTGATAGAAAATGATAAAACGTTAATTATAAATTGTGAGAAGAATGAAATATCTCTATCCTTCAGTGACCTGCTGCTGATAAATAAAGCTTGTTTATACAACCAGCACATACAGCAAAGTATTGTTGCAGTAGATCTTGCTCTTATTTAATACTTTTCAGTAAAAATCCAGCATTGCAGATCTATACTTTGCTGGGATAAACACATTTTTACTGTCCTTCTTTGTCTTTGTACAAGGATGAAGAGTTAGTGGAAGTAACTGATACACTATCTAGAGAAGATATCAAAAAGTTAATCATGAAAGTACAATTTTTCATCCTTTCACAAAGCAGCACAAAAATGGATATGTCATGATCAGCCATTTCTCTGAAATGCACTTCATGCGTTTGTTCATTCTTAGTTTAGCAGTGTCAATTTAAATTGGCAATAACACAACCAAAAGAGGATACATTTTTTTTCCCTGACCTACAGCCAGGATGGTGAATCTGAATTATATTTAGAATGATTCTCCACTTTCCTTTTCCTTGACTGCAAACCAATTCTTATGTTAAGAGTACACAGTAGCCATGTTCTGAAAATCATCATTAGGTATCTAGATTTAGTTGATTTAGATTTAGTTTATTTATTTATTTATTTATTTATTTTAACGGTAGACATTAACTATACTATTTTAACAAGAATTGGAATTCTACAAAAATATTTTTCATTAGAATTTAGAGCTAGAGTGGGAATATATTACTTTAGGTTTGTTTGTTTGTTTGTTTCTATGGGTTTGGGTTGGTTTTTTTTGGGGGGGGTTCTTTTTGTTTTACATGTAGATCTTAATGTAAGAGCATTTGTATCTGTTTCCTGTGAGTATAACATCATTATCTATAGGAATATTTTTATCTGCAGTCACATAAATGAAGGTTTAATATCTGTGATATAGTGCTCTCTTTTATTTTCTTTTAACCTATATCTGTGAAAAAAATTACTCTGTAGATTTGCCTTATAAAAATTACTACGCTTCTTAAAACTGTTTTCTCTTCTTATTTCAATTGTTTTTCAAACTCTTCCTTCCCTCAGTATACTTCTTTGCTTATATATAGATAGGCGCCTTTCTGCCTCTGATCACTTTCCAAATTTCTCTTTTTATTTCCATAACTACTTTCCCTCAATATCTGGAACTTAAATATTTACCCTTTCATCCAGGCAAATCAAAGATTTTTGAGCTATCTGAGAAACTCATTTTCTTACCAGTGAAATGATAAATTAATATACAGCAGTAGTAGTTTACAAACACGCAGACTTATATTTGAAAACAATACAATAGCAGTGGGAGTCTGGAAAAGAAAAAACAAGAAAAATCAGTCACAACAAAACACTGTCCCGGAAGAGTGTAAAACAGTAAGTGCGAGCTCAAAACAAAATGGAGAGAAAAGTTTCTCCCACTTTGTTCTCAGATACATTTACATTCAAAGGAGGAAAAACAGTAGAAAAAAACACATACCAAAACTGACACTGAAATATAGTTAGTTTATTATAGAGATACTGCTGAAGTTCCTGATCCTTCTTTTTGAAATTCATTACTGTTATTAAGGATTTCATTTCATTTTAAAATGAAATTTTGGATGATGTCAAGGCACATTAAGTGTTCTGAGATAACTATTAAAAGGCCTCTTAGTATAGAAGATCCATTCAGTGGGGAAGAAAACCACACTGACATGTTGACTTCTTATAACTTCAACTGTGCCTTGAACATGTTGGCCTGGTATTGTTATAAATCTGGTAGCAGCAGCTTGTTTAAAATATCTGTGGAGTCCATTGACATCACAGAGGGAAAAGTAATGTCCACAAGTCATATTTCTTACTTTTAGAAGTGACAAAGTTTACTAATTTGATCTCAAACTTATTAAGTATGCTTAAAAATGCAAAGTTTTGCGAATAGGAGGTGTTTGATCACAGAAGAATTTTGGAATATATCCAGTAGGAAGCCAGTTGATATAATCCTTCTGTATTTCAGTGAAGATTTCAACACTATTTCTACACTATTATAGAATGTCCAATATAGAGCTAGGCAATGTCCTATAAATTAAAGATGTATCCCTAGATGAAGTCTGCCAACAAAAATTCCACACTGCTTACTCACTGGTCTTCATGAAATAGTAAGAAAAACTGGGAAAGATGAGAGGATTTGTCTCTTGTTGGAGATTAATACTAACCTAATTATGAACTAGTAACACTGCTAAGATTTGCTTTTGAGTACTGACTAGATCTGGGCCTGGATACAGAAGTTAGGAATCAATATTGCCTTGGACTCCCCCCATCCCCACACACACATGCACACACACATACGCAATGAAAAACTGTTCTCTAAAAGAAAGCTTACACATGTAATCCCCAATCCTTTGTCTTCAGTCATTTTTCTTGAAGCGGTTAGTTTGGGGAAGGCTATTTTATGTACAGTAGATTAACAAACCTAGACTGACAGAGAATTATATCTTTAACTGTCAGAGGTAAGTTAAAAATGAAGAAATGGATAATTTTAACATATTTTACTTCGGGCACGGAAAACAGTTTTTCACCAGTTTTGAAGTCAAGGAGAAATAAAGAGAATAATCTGCAATTTTGTGGATCTAGCTTGGATCAAGTTTTCTTTTTTCAGGAAATCAGCTTTTTCCCCATTTTTTTATTTATAATTATTTATTTAGAATGTTCTCTTGTTAATAATGAAAAGATAAAAGGTGTTCCCGTTTAATTCTGAACTTCTGCAGGAGAGGATTGACAACTATGTCATTTATCAGTGGATACCATCGCCAGTAAAATACATAAAGGAAATGGTTTATCCTTCAATGTTATTGTATCACACACATCTAAGAAAGATTAAGTATGATACGAGTGCAACAGGTACTTCAGACTATATCCACAGAAAAAAAGAAGTTTAAATGTTAATTATCTTCAGAGTTAACACATAATTTACACCAAGGGAAAGTTACATTCCAAGAAATACCTTCCAGAATATTAAATTCCAATAAAGCAACTTAGCTTAGGTGTCACCTAAATAATCACATCTCCCTTCTGCTCCAGAAAGAGAGAGCTGTAAAATCTTGGACATGAAACAAACAAATGATAAGATTCCTATAATCTACAATATTAGCTTCTGAAAAGACTGAAAAACCTGCTTTTACAAAGGCAAGATAGAGAATTCCAGGTAGTTATTTTCTGCAAGTTACATATTTCAGGTTTCATCTTCCAGTTTTAGAGTATTACATAAAATACACTTTGGTCATCATCTGATGACATCTGTTATTCTCAGAATCTGAAAATAGCTACTCCACAAATATTCATTCCCTTTTGTTCATGGCAATCAGAGCATAAATGACTAACACGCTTTGAAGTTCATTCAGAATGAACAATGAAATTTAGTGGCTCAAGTTTTCCAGTAGGGTTACCTTAGTAATGAAAGAGATTAAGAATTATTTCAGAAGTGGTGCATGTCTCTGGTCTTAGTGAGATAGAAAATCCAGCCTGCTAAACAGCCAGTAATTCCAGCTGGTTGAGGTTTCTCTGTATGGCAACAGTACCCTCTGGTGCATCTGCTACTCTTCCCAGTGTTGTGTTGCCTGCAAATGTGCTGAGGTTACACACTCTGCCCCACAGTCCATACCATTAATGAAGATGGTAAACAAGACAGGATCCAGTCTTGATGCCTGTGGTAAATCACTACTTACTGGCCTCCAACTAGACTTTCTCACCAATCAACATTCCCTAGGCCATTCAGACAGTTTTAAACACACCTCACTGACTGCTTATCTGTCCCACTGCTTCAATGGCTTCTCCTTGATAAATTCATGCTGACTTCTCCTGATGATATTCCTCTCCTTCATGTGCCTGGCAGTGGTTTCCAGGATTAACTGCTCCATGTCATCCCCAAGGATCAAGGTGAGGTTGACCAGTCTGAAATTCACCAGGACCATCCTCTTACACTTCTTGAAGATAGGAGAGACATTTGCTTTCTTTCAGTGTTTAGGCATTTCTCCCACTTGCATTAATCAAAGATGATTGAGAGTGGCCTCTCAATGACATCTGCTAGCCCGGATGTTCTCATCAGGACTGACCCATAGACTTATGTTTGTGCAATTTGCTTAAGTGTTCCATGAGCTGATCCTTTTCTACCAAGGGTATGTCTTCCAAGTTCCAGTCTTTCCCCTATTCTCTCTGACCTCAGATTCCTGGAAGCCAGTCTTGCTGGTAAAGACTTAGTAGAAGAATTTGGTAACTCAGACTTCCCTGTCCTATTTTATTCAGCAGAGGGTCCACATTCTCCCTAGCCTTCCTTTTGTCACTGATGTATTTATGAAAACTGACGTTACCCTCTACTCCATTATCCAGATCATTGCTGCAGGTATTAAACAGAACTGGACCCAGTATTGACTCCTGGGGTACAATGCTAGTTACTGGCCTCCAGGTAAACTTGTGTCACTAATCACCACGAAAGTTGATCGTATTTCTGTGCAAATTTCTTTATGCCTACAATGCATATGTATCATTAAATACTTGAAAGGTATTGGGAGAATTGTATTTTCCCTTGAGTAATCTTTTATTATAGTTCTAACATGTTGTTCTGTTACATTAGGTCAATGATAAAGTATACAAATTCAGAAAAACTGCTAAAGGATATTAAGCAAGATCAATAAGCACATCAATTATTTACGGTCTAATGTGGAAGAATTCTCTTTAAGCTGAGAAGGATCTATGGCATAAATATAAAAATCAATATGATGTAGTCATGAGGGAGAGTCACTGTTTGCAGTATGCTGAAATCGACAGAATGAATGAATTCTACAAACACTGGCCTTGATCCATCAGAAATCCTGTGATTTTTTTCTTGCAGTCGTACTCTTTAGCATGAAATTATGCTGCCAGTACACTCAGTATTCATCACATTTAACCAATAACTCTAAAAAATAAATCCTTCCAATCTTTTTTTTCCAAAATGTTTTCTTCTTGCTCTGCCATTCCCCAAATGGATTTATGCCCCACTATTACTTGTAAACCCAAATGACAGCTTCAGAATGAAGGTATTTTCAAATGGAAAGTTTTATTCACTTGGGACAAACTCCCCTTTATCTAAGATCCTTCAGAGAAGAGGAGTTATTCCATAATTTTATGTTTGTTCATAACTGACAAAAGAGTTTACTGGATGTGTTGCTACTACAGGCTATACCCACCATTTGATTTCTCAACCCAATTACCCCAGTTTCAGCACAGATACTGTTAATATCACACTGATGCTTGGCTGTTGCCAAGTGATGGGTCCACTCCTGGGGCTGGTCTTGGCCATTCTATGGGGAAGAGATGCTGCCATGATGTTAAGGGATAGGGGGAGGGGGGACGGAGTCAAGACAGCTGACCTGAATTAGGAAAGAGGTTATTCCACACCACCTGACATCACATATAAAGTCATAAAGTTGTGCGGAGCTGGCCTAGGGTAGGTGTTGTTTGAGGACTGGTGGATATTAGTCAGCAGGTGGCGATTGCATTACTATCAGGACTTCAGGTGCTAGGCAGTTGTACTGTTACCTGGGTCTTGGTTGGCAGGTGGTGAGTATTACACTGCACATTTATAAGAGGGCTGCTCCACAAGTAATGCTTCTTATTTTATTATGTTGGCTCATGCCATCCGAGGAAGATGCTGATGGTATGGTAGTAGAGGTTGAGCCTTCTTGAAAATATTCTGTTACATTTTGCCACCTGTAACAGGTGGCAGCAGAGACAGTCTGACAAAATGGCTTCTGACGTAGAAATGTGTATGAAGCAAGTCTATGCCATTGAATCCCTCCATATGGAAAAAATGGCACACTCCTTCACTGACATTTTCTGAATGTTTATGGAGACATAAAGACAGAACAGAGACAAGAGTGTTTCTCACATTTCTCTCCATTTTAGGTATGGTGGATGTTCAAAAATAGTATATCAACCAAACAAAAACAAGAAAATGAAACAGGCTAAACAACCATTCCATTTTTAATTTGTTTAATTTTACAAAATAAGGTTTAGAATGTTGAGTTCTAATGAAAAACATCTGGCTGTAATCCTATCTTCTTTGTGTGATCAGTACCCACCTACTTCTGGGTTTCTTGGTTGGTTGATTTAATTTTGTTTCCATTTATTTTAAACTATACAGTAGTCCATCAGCAAATCTCACAGAACATTCAATAAAAGACTAAGTATAAAAACATCCTCATGCAAACAAACATAGGCTATATGATTGAAGTCGGATCATGAAAAATGTAAATCCCAGCAAAAATGACAGGCCAGGGGACCGTAGGACTTAATCACTTCAAGCAGATTTTTCCCTTTTTCTACTCCTCTGGGACTATCGGATGAGAAGTAATGGTCACTTGTCACTGGTGAGAAATACAGCAAAATGAGCCAAATGAAGATACTTGCAACGAAACTTGTTTTAGAGACAAAGGCATTATTGCTTACAAGATTCAATATGAAATGGAGGTAAACAGCTTTAGAGGACTGAACTAAATTTACTGTGGATGTATACAGGTTTGTGGGAAAGTGGAAGACATTATGGGATGGCAGGAAGCTACCAGCAAATACTGGAAGCTTGTGCTAGTAAATGAAGAGCTATTGGGTCAACTGAGTGTCCTGGCCAGCTACTGGAGTGATACAAATAGTGAACATATATGCATGTATTTTGCTCCTGTACATCAGTGCTCATCCATTAGAGGGGAGGAATAGGATCAGGCCACATGAATGCTGTGTGTATGTCAGTGCTGATTAAAGCACTGCTTTTTGTCAGTGTAATTGGTGTGCCCATCCATTTGTGCACTTGTGTATGCAGCAGAGGAGAATATGTGCTCAACCTTGCTACAAGCTGCAGCTGGAGGTGATCAGCCACTGCAGATTCACATGTGTGAGGACACTATGTTAAGCAATCCCTGTCAATAAGCACTATACTCTTATCTAGATCTTGCTGTTTGCCCACATTAGCCAATAGAGATGTTGTAAAACACATAACTTGACTCCAAGATATCCAGAAGACAATGTTCTATTAGAAAGTGTATGCAATGACCCATTCATGCAACATTACCAGGACTCTTCTGCTATATCCCTGTTTAGAAATGAGGAGTGGTGATGTAGTGCTCGTGCCTGATTCAATATCAAACTATCTCACTGGCATGTAGAAGTTTCTTTTGTTCTTTAAATCCTCTGTGTTCTCTTGAAACTAGCCTTTTTAAATCCCTGCAGCTATTGCCTTTTGTCACTACTGGGAATTGTCACAGGTCCTGATTCTACTATGGAAGTCCTTTTGGCTACAGTAAATCAAGAGCTGATTTTGTACACCTGATGCATGTCCTCCACCTGTCACACAAAAACCAAACAGTAAATAAATAGCAAAGTACACCTTCCCAGAAAGGCTTACAATTTATACTGCAAGCAGATCTTTTCAAATAAAGGTTTTGAAATGACTCTCAGCTGCAATGACAAGCCTAGTAAGTGATAAATATGATCAGGTAGATATAAAGTCAGTGTTTATCAGGTAAAGGGACATAGGATATTATGTTGTAAGAGATCATTCAAATGTGTAGAGGTGGATGTTTCTATGCATCTTTAAAATCAGACAAAAATACAGAAAAAAAAAAATAACCAACAAAACAAAATGAAAAAACCAAAAACTTTCTCTAGAAGAGTTAATCACAGCCTGATGTAAAGAGAATATAGTTTGGTGTCAAGATTTCTTCTTCATTTGCCATACAACGGATGAAGTCAGAAGAAAAAAAATAGCTTCCATTGGATTGAAGCACTTTTTCACTCAGTACTTAACACATAATGTTTTTTCAGATTAGGACGTCTTTTTTAGGTTAGACTTCACTAAAAAATAAGTAATAATCCTAATATTGTTTTTTTTTTTAGTTGTCTGTAGCAGCACCTAAAGTGCAGTTTAAAATCACTTTTCTAATAGTGAAACACTATTATAAATGATCAGGGGCACACAAACACCTTTGATAAAAGTGCTTCAGGAGGACATCATCTTGCTTTTCAAGCAGACTGCTGGTGTACTGATGCTGATGCTTTCCTATATCATAGGAGCACAGCATGGCTTGGGATTGAAGGATCCCAAGGATCATCAAGTTCCAACTCCTCTGACAAGTGAGGGTAAGTATCTTTAGCTGTTCATTAATCTTTCATAAAACAGAAGCATATTTTGAGCTTTCCTGTTACCCTTCCAGAGTAGACATCCCCAGATCTAATAGAATTTGTCCTAAGCAGAATAATAATTGAAGGTAATAAATCAAGTATTTACTGAACTGATTTCCACCTTGAAATGTGATGCATTTCACATCATCACATTTTGAAGGTTCTTAAATCAGTCAATCAAGATTCCTTCTACAAAATCTCTTTAAACATTTAGCTAAAGAAGGATCATTCAAAACAACTGTGAAGAGGGAGCAAACAGATTTTATGAAGTAAATTAACATTTTCGTACATTGTTATAAGACAGTTCTCATTTGTTTAAGAAGTTATCTTCGGCAGTCAGTGAAGAGAAAACCAGGAGCCATCCTTAAATAGCAAATAATTTTAGCCAACGATAGAGTAATAAAAAAGCATTAATCAAAGGTCTGATTTTTTTCTCCTCCACTCCCCTTGTTTTTCCCCTCGATGAAATTCTGCAGATAGATTTGAAAATCTAAATAAGTTCATTGACCTCATTTTTTTTTTCCTGTGTATTTATCAGTAAGGCCTAAAGATGAACTCTACACCTCTGCTTCTATAGGAAAAAAATCTATTGGCAAATTGCTTTCTCGAATATGAAAAGATATAACACGTTAATTCAGAAAGGTATTCCAGACATTTTGCAGTAACTACCAGCCATGGCTGAGCGGTGGTGTTGTCTGATCTTTTTTTGTTGTTTTTTTTCTTCCTTTTGTTTGTGTTAAGAAAGGGAGTTCTTTTGAATGTTTTTATGTATTCTGTAATAATTTAATTTCTTGGTAAGTCTTCTGATCTTCAGATATGCGAAACACTGAAGGAAAGTATCTCACAGAAATTTATTGCTCCTTAGAAACTGGAACAGATAAAGGAGGACTGAATTTACATTTAATCCAACAAAGAAAGTGAATTTTAAATACATTTATTAGCTTTTATACATATATAAATCTTTTTTTCCTCTCCAGTTAAAGAACTGCTACAGAGCCTGTTCTAGTCAATAACAATCTCTCTACTGTTTTTAGTAGACAATGTTTTAGCAGTTAAGGGCATTATTGAGTGTTGCTGATGTATTTACTTCTGATCTAAGTTAGTTGCTTATGGCTAATTTATTGCAGCTGTGAAAAAACAGCTACATGCTATTTTTTTTTGTTTTTATAAACTAGCTGGTGTTTTGGATTAGTAAGATAAAAGCTGCTAAGCAATCAATTGGCTGAACAAGTAGAACAAAGGAAAAAAACGTTGGGAAAGCTCAGTACATCTATGTTATTAACATTAAACGTCAATAAGATTAGACAGAGTGTATGCAGTTTTGTCTCATACACAAGATAGAAGGAACCCAAAAGTAGAAGAAACATTTCTTTAGAAACTTAACTCTTGAAATGCATAAGTAAGAAGTCCTTAACATAAGTTTACTGTCTGTTCTAAAATATATATATTTTTAAATGCTTGCATCAGAACCAAGTACAAATTTAAATCCCCAATTGGATTTAGATATATTACATGTATTCATGTGGATACAACAGTTAGATTTGTGAAGCTTCCTAATCTTATAGTTACCTACACGATCACACATGTTGCTTACCATTTGGGGCATACAGGGTTTTATATATTCCTTAATTAGTTATAATGATTTAATGGAAATAGCCACCTGCTCTGTTTAAGTGGATCAGTTACCAGAGCTGCTTCTATTTGCTTTGTATCTGCTTAGCTGTCTTGGATGTTCCAATACAAAAAATCCTTTTCAGCTACTGCTTGCATCTCTGAAAGTCTGGAAATTCATACCTGTATTGCCTCTTCAAATAGATTTCTGTGCCTATGTACTGTTGTTTTCTTACATCAAGAGAATACAAAACAAAAGCATTTTTTTCCCAGTTTTTTTTAACATCTTTTCTTTGCAATGTATATAGTAACAGAATAAGCTTGCTATTTTTTCCCCAAGTCTCATAAAATGGTCAGATTTAAACTTCATTTTATTCCTTATCCATTTCTTCCATGTATTTTTTTTTTTTATTTCATTACTTAAAGATTCCATTTTATTTACAAGTGTATATATACAAACGATACATAAGTTCTACAGGCTTTATTTTTAGAGGAAAAAGAAAGATACGGTTACTTGAAGTATAAGAAGACTTTCATCTTATTCCTGTCCCTGATAGTGGCCAGAAAATGTTGAATGAGCTGCTTTCTTTGCTTCAGTTTTCAAGCTCTGGAAAGCTGGAATATTATTTTTATTCTTTTCTATACACCTTGCTATTTGCAGAAGCTAACACTGCTTATCAAGAAACCATAAGGAAAATGCCTTAGTTCTCTCGCTCTTCTATGCGTTTCATTTCATTTCATTTCTCTTCTGTGCGGCCATTGTATTTCTTCTGTATCCAGAATGCTGGAGAAGCTGAAAGATGACTAGGGCCCTGGAAATTCAGATCAATATGTCAGATGGTCTTGGTTGCGTTCATTTTCATGAAGAAGGAAAATACACTTATTCATCCTCCATCCCCTTTGCTCCTTAAAAAAAAAAAAAAAAGAGAGAGAGAGAAACACAGCAGGAAATGAAAGTATAATTTTTTGGTAATTCCTGACTCTCTCATCACATTGAGATTAAGATGATTCCTGCCAAATAATACATCACCAGTGACAGCTGGGAGCTCTCCAGTGTACTATAGCAATTTACAGGATGGCAGGCATTCAGACTCAATTTCTCCAAAAAAATATTTCATTGCAATACTGTTAATAAGTACAGAGAAGGATAAGTCGCTGTGGTTGATGGTGCTGTTCCTTTTTGTTTTGTTTTTATTCTGACAAAGCATGTACAGCAGCAAAAATAAAAGGTGATACTAAACTGATCCTCATTACATTACTCAAAATGCATTTTTCTGAGCAGCTCCTGTAGTCTGAGCTGCTGTTACTGGACAAAAATTATAAATTCATCTGTGTTGAATATGCCCATTTAAGAATCTAAATTACACATGTGTAATACATATGCAGCAATACTCAACTGGCAGACTTATTGCCAGCATTGGAGAATTGAGATGAGGTTCATGTGAACTGAAATTGTAATGAGTGATATTCTGCTTTGGGGCAGTTAATGTAAAGTCAGATCTCAATAGGGAAGAAGTTCTTAGCTGTCTCAGCTCACCACTTGTAAAATGACAAATTAGAAGGTTTCTTTTTTCATCTCTGATTAGCTTAAAAATCATTTGGTGTACATTTTAACTGTAATGTTCAAAGTGCAACCAATTTCATCTGGAATCAGTAGAAGTAATCATGGGGGAAAAACGTGATGTCCTTAATGCAAAGTTTGTTTATGGATATAACCATGCAATTTTGAATTAATCACTGAAATACAGTCAAATATATGATGTGGCAGTCTTTCTTTGAAGTTTGTTAGCAAACCAATGCAAGCTGGTAGATAACACTGGCTTCTTGTCTGAATAATATTTGCTACTGAAAAGTTTCCAGTGCAAATTACTGTAACATCAGTTAAGGCAGATGTCTGTCTGTGCTTGTAACAACTTATACCAAAATCCTCATATACATCTAAACAAACATTAAATTTTAATTCAGGTCACAAATAAAAGCTGTTTGATAAAACTTAATATCAAAGCTGAATTTTAATATTCTCTGGGAATGATTAATACCTGAAGAAAGCTGTGGGACTATTCAGCATCTTTGAAAACCCTTAAAAATAACATCAATTTATGGAAAGTGATTAATTTCTACATCTTCTCCTTGTCTAATGCAGAGGAGGCAGTTCATCTTTCAGATTATTACATGATGCTTTTTCTCAGATGCTGTGTTTAAAATCTTCATTGTTGAATTATTTGCAGTTGTCCCAGATGAGACAGACGTTTTTGCTATGAGAAGAAGACTATAAATGCAGGGTCATAAGTTATAAATAACTCAGAATAAGAGGATACAATAAAGGCTTTTCAGCTGCTATAACTATACTCGTCAGCTTTTCCTCCACTACTATAAAAAATGATGTGTACAAGGACAGAGAGTTATCCACTTAACTTATTAGAAGAGCTGCGTTTTGGATAGAATTCATAATTAGGAATCCATTGGAAAGAAATTCTTGCACTCACATTATTAGAAATGGATATTAAAAGACTGCTACACTGTCTTTCAAATTTTGATTTTTTTTTTCAGTAGTAATCCTTGAACCTTCTAAAAAGTACCAGACAATGAAGATGGAATTATATTCTCTGACATCGGTTAAACTGGTGGCAATTGCTTCTCGTAGCTCTATTGAACGTTAAGCAAGTGGATGCATTCATGGATAGGATTTGTGCATGTGGGGTCAGGATTTATCACAGTACATTCACAGTGCCAAGACAGGAAGGAGTTTGTTTGTCAGGTAATAATTCATCAGTCTCAGCAGCAACTCTGTCTCTACAGAATGCTCGCATTGCAAAGGATCGTGCATTTCAGAGGTTTTGTATTTTAAACAACAAAACAGATAATTTCAGTGTGATGCAAAAGCT
Source organism: Chrysolophus pictus (assembly GCA_037305975.1). NCBI lineage: Eukaryota > Metazoa > Chordata > Aves > Galliformes > Phasianidae > Chrysolophus > Chrysolophus pictus. The sequence continues at coordinate 2,037,135 of CM074583.1, read as the reverse complement.
TCACTTAGTCGTGCAATTACAGAATCTTTGAAAGGGAATAGTAATTGGAAATATTAAAGAGAAAAAATTCTTCATGCAACTGTTTATATAAAAGGACCTGTATACCACAGTATCCTTCATTTAATGAAACAACAGAATTCCAGAAAGGCAGCAAGGCATCAGAAATAATGTTCCTAATACAAAGTTTATTTACATGTTTAAAGATGAACACCGATTAATTTCATAAAAATGTATTACAGTTTTAGACGTAACATGTTTTCTGTGGTTTCTTTATCTTGTGTCAGACATTGAGTCCTGTTGATTAATCAGAATTACTGTCTACTGTATAATAATTACTGTCCTCCGTAAATGTTACTGGCTACAGAAATAAGTATTTGACTATTTTCATCACAAAACAAACAAACAAACACTAAGCAATCGGGATTATTTTATTTGGGGACGATATCAGCACTCTTTTAAGATAGTCACGTGATCTTTTTTAACGGTGAGATTCTTTGCATTGCAAGGATTTTCATTAGGAGATTAGACAGTATGCCTTATCTCTGTGACAGATACAGTGCCGTGAATAAGGATCCTGACTTTCACAGGAAGATTACCTGGTGCACGTTCAAGTGTTGGTATGCCTCTTCTAGGACTTTGAACTGTACTACTAAGTGAATTGTAGAGGAAATGGACCTGGGGGTGTTGGTTGATGCTCGGCTGAACATGAGCCAGCAGTGTGCCTGGGTGACCAAGAAGGCCAATGGCATCCTGGCTTGTATCAGAAGTAGTGTGACCAGCAGGAGTAGGGAAGTAATTGTCCCCCTGTACTCAGCTCTGGTGAGGCCGCACCTTGAGTACTGTGTCCAGTTCTGGGCCCCTCACTGCAAGAAAGACATTGAGGCCCTGGAGCGTGTTCAAAGAAGGGCAACAAAACTGGTGAGGGGTCTGGAGCACAGGCCTGATGAGGAGCGGCTGAGGGAGCTGGGATTGTTCAGTCTGGAGAAGAGAAGGCTCAGGGGAGACCTTATTACTCTCTATAACTACCTGAGGGGGGATTGTAGCGAGCTGGGAGTCGGCCTCTTCTCTCGTGTAACTGGTGATAGGACTAGGGGGAATGGTTTCAAGCTGCACCAGGGAAGATTCAGGCTGGATATTAGGAAATACTACTTCTCTGAAAGAGTGGTCAGGCACTGGAATGGGCTGCCCAGGGAGGTGGTGGAGTCACCGACCCTGGAGGTGTTCAAGGAACGTTTGGATTTTGTGTTGAGGGATATAGTTTAGCAAGAACTGATAGGTGGATGGTTGGACTGGATGATCTTATAGGTCTTTTCCAACCTTAGTGATTCTGTGATTCTGTGATTCTGTGAATAGGAGCAGAAAGTACACTGTATCTCCCATTTTTCATCTTGCATTCATGACCCTATCATTTTAGCTAGATGAGCTAACTATCTGGTGATGGATTCAGATTTGTTAGAATTATGATTTCAGCAGAGTGTGTCCTCACAGGTTACTTAGAAAGCTCTGTGGATGTCTCCACACAGGAAATCCCTCTTCCATGCTTGACTGGAACCAACATAGATTTATCAAGAAATCATCCAGAAACAGACACCCAAGAGTGTACTCATAAGAGAACAGCCTGCTCCTTATTTCCTCAGGATTGTTAATTCATTGAGGTTATAAAGCACCTTGGGTTGGGATTCCCTGATTGGGAAGTCAGATGTGCATGGCATGGGCAGAACAATACACTTACTGTTCTGTTCCAGCTGTACTGGTCAGATGTAGGACTATGTAAAGGATAGTTACTATCATATGATTCAATTTCTCTTAGTTACTTTTCTTCTTTAACATCTTTTCAAATGAACAGTGTAATTCATCTTCTCAAATAAACAGTGTAATTCTTTCTGCACTAGTTTTGCTGATTTTATATCTTTCTTTGGTTATTTTTAATTTACTGTACAGACACTGGTACTTCACTATCCTTAAGATCCTTCACCTAAGAGGAGTTCCTGCCATTCCCCATTCCCACTTTAATTCTTCTTTATTTCCTCCCATCATTTTCTTTCTCCATGGAAGCACTCAAAGCCAGGCTGGATGGGGCTGTGAGAAACCTGGTCTAGAGGAAGGTGTCCCTGCTTGTAGCAAGGGATTAGAACGAGGTGATCTTACAGGTCCCTTCCAATCCAAACCATTCTCTGATTCTATGATTCTAAGGTATTAACAGAGTACATCTTTGTTTGGGCCCTGTTTTTCTTTTCTCTGCTTAAAGTCATCAAATATTTTATTAGATTTCTTATGATGGCTGTACTCTCAAGTAAATAAATATATAAAGCAAATAAATCCTTTTAAATATCAGGTGTACTATTTGTCAAACAAAATGATAAAAAATTATCCTCATTCTCTGCAAGCAGGTGATTTCTTTCATTAGAGTAAATGTGTATATTCCACCACCTTGGAAATAAAAAGTAAAAAATAGTTTATAGTACAAGAATTTTGGAAGGTAATAAATCTACTTGTGAAATGGAATGTAAATCCAGCAGTAACCCTAGAGATAACTTCAATAAGCCTATCCTACCAGTTCTGAAGGAAAATAGCATCTAACAACGTTGTTTACACAGTAGACAGGATATGTCATTTGTAAGTTGCTCAGATAAACATTGACATAATTAGGCAGGTTGTTAAAGTCCTTTAGAAGAATAGATAAAAGCTTTGCAGGAAATCTTACTTGAAATGAGTTGTTACTGATAAATGCAACTTTGAAAAGCTTAGAAAAGCCAAAAAACGTCTGCTATGGAAAATTCCTAAATGCATATTAAAAAAAATTTGTAAGGGCTATCCAGTAGCCAGGAATATCTGTGTTCATTAAGATTTCACCAGATGTCTGAGCACTTGCAGATCATCTGGAATATGACCACATGGAACATGCAGGAGAACAGGGGGATCAAGCCCAGCCAGCATGGGTTCATGAAAGGCAGGTCCTGTCCGATCAGCCTGATCTCCTTCTATGATTGAGTGACCCACCTGGTAGATGGGGGAAAGGCTAGGGGTACAGTCAATATCAAGACCAAAAGCATTTGAATATTGCAGATATTTATGAATATACTGATGTGGTAGGAGGCAAGAGGAGACCTTCAAAAGCTCTCCAAAGGACTTAAGCACATGAATCAGATCTTAGGAAGAATTAGCAGCACCTAAATTCAGAGGTTAAAGTTGTCGTGCATGTATACACATGACATATACCTGAACTCCTTCAAATCTTCAAAGCTATAACAAGACATATTGGCTACATCTGTTTATGCAACTGTGTTCATTGTGGTTTAGACAGAAGCTAAAAAATACTAGAGTAAATCGTAACTATTATTTCATATTCAAAACACTTTGGGCAAAAACAAAATCTCAGGACTTACTCTTCCAAAATAAAATAAACCTCATCCTCACCCAGTTCTATTCTTCCCCTCATCTCTCTTCTGCCTCCTTTCTCTTTTCTATTTTTACAGTTATGAATATATATTTTTTGTAAATTATATCAAACTATATATATATTATTTCCACATGCACAGAATCATGATTCTCGTCTCTATAATCTTTTCCATGAAAAAACCCACAAGAACTGAACTAGATTTCCTATAAAAATTTTATCATCTCCTGTTGATATTGAAGTTTGAGAAGTGTTTTTGTGCTGTTTAGTAGGAATTTATTTTTGCTGTCGAACGTACCATTCATAATTTTGTATGTATTTACTTTAATATAAATATTTCTTCAAACAGGTTCCTTTGTTTCCTTATGTACTTCTATTCATAAATCTTTATTTGCCCTTGACAACTGTAGGAGAATAGAGATGAATTACAAATTTACTTGTGCTGTATCCTCTGAGCCTTATATCATGAAGATTTGGCTTTCCTTAAGAGTTATGAATAATTCTTGCAATATATGCACATGATATTAAATTTAACCCTATACACTTTAAACAAGTCTAGGTTATATTGCCTTTTCTCTTATATGAAAATATGTAACAATTATTAGAAATTTGTTGACAGTACAATAACTATGTACTTATTTTATTGGAGATAGGGAGCATGGTATTTCTCTAAGCAGAACTACTGTTTCTTTCTAAGTAGAGAGTAAATTATATCTCTGACTTAACATCATTTACTTGTTGTTGTTATTGTGCCTCTGGTTTAAGTAAGATAAATTAAAAACCCCAAAACTATTGCATTTCTGATAAAAACAACATCAGCAACAGAAAAAAAAAAAAGTAATGGAATTAAAAGCTGTGTAGAAATTTTATGAATTTGCTATGCTGTACAAAATAAGACATGATTTTAATACTATTAAAATTGAACAAAGAAGCATTCGGGAAGAACGTTTCTGCAGTTTCAGTGAAAGCTTAAAAATATATATATTTAGAAAAGAAAAAATAAAAAGCTCTCAGAGTAAATTTTTCTTTCATATTAGCATATAAATGTTAGACTGTGTGATGAATGCATTAAGCAGTTATATTTCTTACAGAAAACAAAACTCAGGTGTTTGATGCTATGCATATGTTGAATCTTCTACTTTACTTGCTTGATTACAAGCTCTTCCCAAACCTATTCTCAACATGCAACATCCATTTCAATTAATTAAGAGGATAGAAACTCCAGCGAATCAAAAGAATACCTTTAATGTAAAAAGGGGAGTAGAACAAATGAAGTTATTTCTCTGAGCTTTGTCCTAATTTTAAAGATTAGCGAAACATAAACAAATACTGAAATAAAGAACAATGGTGTGTAGAAAATATACAAACAGAACTTTCTACAGGTCAAGGAAAGATAGATTTAAATAAATCTTTATACAGAGTGTATTTTTGGGGTGGAAGTGTGGAGGGAGTCTGGGGAGGACATAGAAGGGCATAGCTTTCTTCTTAATCAGCTCTTTCCCTGGGAGATAATTATTTAAATAGTAAAAACTGTAGAAGCTGTAAAATTAAACAAAACAAACTGCCTAAATCCTACTATTGCTAATTCCTTCTCTAAAATTTCACTCTCTGTGTCCCTGCTGTCACTAGGAACTTTTTCTATTTCAACATGAACAGGGAATGGGATTTCTTTGTTTCTTGTGCAAATAACTCCATTTTGGTTACATTTCTTCTTTTTTTCTTGAAGTTCCACTTGCAATTTAATCTGTTGAGGAAGCTAAAGGAAAACACAAAAGGCTTCTATAAGCATAACAACAGCCAAAGGAAGACTAGTGAAAATGTGAGCCTACAAAGTGTGTAACAGAGGTAACAGAGGACAGTGAGAAGGTGGATTTACTGAATGCCATTTTTGCTTCATCAGTGACCCAGATGAAGGGATAGAATCCACCTTCAGCAAGTCTCAGATTATACAAATTTGGGAGGAGTGGCTGACACACCAGAATGCTGTGCTGCCATTCAGCAAGACCTGGACAGGCTGGAGAGTTGGGTGGAGTGGGACCTGATGAGGTTGGGGTGGGGAGGAAAACCTGCACACACCAGTACAGGTTAGGGGATGACCTGCTGGAGAGGAGCTCTGTGGAGAAGGGTGTGGGTGTCCTGGTGAACAGCGGGTTGGCCTTGTGGCCACCTTGTGGCCTTGTGGCCAAGAAGGCCAGTGGTATCCTGGGGTGCATTAAAAAGAGTGTGGCCAGCAGGTCGAGGAAAGTTATCCTTCCACTCTACTCTGCCTGGTGAGGCCACATCTGGAGTACTGTGTCCAGTTCTGGGCTCCCCAGATCAAGGAAGAGAGGGAACTACTGCAGAGAATTCAGCGAAAGGATACAAAGATGGTTATGGGCCTGGGAGCTGAAAACTGAAAGGGGATCTTATCACTGCTTACAAATGACTGAGGGATGAGAGTAAAGTGGATTGAACCAGGCTCTTTTCAGTGGTGCCCTGCAACAAAACTAGGGGTAATGGGCAAAAACTGGAATACAGGAAGTTCCATCTGAACTTGAGAAAGAACATCTTTGAGGATGGCAGAGCACTGAAACAGGCTACCCAGAGAAGTTGCTGAGTCTCCTTCTCTGGAGATATTCAAAACCCACTGGTTGCCTTCCTCTGCAACCTACTCTAGGGAACCTACTCTAGTAGGGGAATTGGTCTCATTTATGAGTGATAGGTTTCTTCAGTGATACTAAGGCTGGAAATCTTACCATACAGTCTAAATAGCAAGATTATGCTATTTAACATTCACAGTATGTGCACCCTTTAGGGTCATTTATTCTATAAGCAAGATTTTAATTACTGTGTTTATGCTGATGACATCCAAATACGATAGGTATATCAAACAATTCATGATGACTTAGATAAGCTTATCTCTAATCTGGAAGGGTATTTATCACATATTCAGTGTTGAATGTCTGCTAACAGTTGGTGTTTAAAACAGAATTGATTTTGTTTGGCCCATTGCCTGCTAAATGGCATTTATGGTACCATTTGTTGGGGATATAAAAATGCTTTCTCACTGAATAATTTTGATATTATATTTGACCTTGAAAGTTATTTTGAAGGCCACATTGTTAATTCTTCATATTTCCACATCAAGAATTTAGCAAGGTTAAGGACATTGCCATTCTAGCATGATCTAAAGCTCTTGGTTTATGTCCTATAACATAAATGGTGGAAAAATGTAACTTATTGTTTGCAAACTTCTCTTAGATGTTTTCTTTACACAGTTCAGCTGTATAGAATTTGGTACGCACAGCATTTGCTAGAAATCCACTATGAGATCATATCTGAGCTGTCTCTCAAAATGATTTAGAGATGCTAGTCCTTGTTTAGAAATTATACAGCTCAGAAATTAGCTGGTATAGAAAGTAGCAGTGGGTGATGCCATCTGAATACATGAATCAAATGTTTGGATAATTTTTTAGTAAGTAAACCTGTGAGAATTGCCAGTGTTTCTCTCTATGACTACTGCAGAATTCACTACTCTTCTCTAGAAAGTGATTTAAGGTGTTTGGAGGAGCTGTGTGTTTTAGGAGTTTATTTTACTTTTTCAGAAATCTTTCACATGAAGTGACAGAAATTGCTAAAGCACTTGAACCATTTTATGCCATTTTAGTTGGAAAAACATTTAGTTGGAAAAGCACTAATTTAATCTGACTTAGTTATAAGTGTTTGATCTGAATTTCATTAAATTTTTTTGAAATCCTGTGGTTTTAGGAAATGAGCAGTGGAGTTGGCAAATGATCAGCTGATACTCAGTCTTGAAATTCAGGAGAGAGAAAGATGCATGGTGATCCCCAGTGTCATGTTTGAAGTGTCAATCTTTATCATAAAAACGTGCTGTCATACAGGCCATTTTACTGCTCAGAACACTTTCCAATTTTCTATTTATTTTTTAATAAATGGAATAAATAGACTCCTGTCTTTATTCCCATTTGGTCTATTTACATTTATGTTTTCTAGAAGTGTGTATCTAACCACTTTCCTACTCTCAGCAGAGATCACTGTTGGGTATGTGGTAAAAAGTAAATTTGTAGTAGTATGATAAGGGATGAGGCTTGTGTTTCTGATCCTGTGGGAGCCAAACCACTAGCACTTATCCTCTACCTTTGTTAGAGAATCACCATGCCCACCAACTATAGATGTGTGAATGTCAGCAAATGTTGCTGACTTTGCTAACTGAGCTGCACAATGTCATAATACTGTCACAGGCAAAACGGACCTACTGTTAAGAGCTAAGAAATCTGTGTTAGTCCAGCTGATGTTTTAACAGTATAATTAAATACAAACAGTAATTGTTTGTCCAGTATAATATTAAAAATATTCTTAGCACAACTCAATACAGAGAGGCCTCGTTAGTTATAATAGAATTAAATTCTTTCAGTAGGAAAAGACCTTCAAGATCATTCCAATCTTACCTAGTGCATCTTGTCTCTATACTGTGTCCCTTAGTGCTGTGTCCTCACACCATGTCCTTAAATAACTTAAATGAGATGAAGATTCCACCTTTTCTCCAAGCAGCCCATTCCAAAGCTTGACCATGTAGACTCTGCATGTAGAAATTCTTCCCAAAGTTATATAGTTATAGTTACAGTACATAAAAATTGTGCAACATCTAACTTTTTTTTTAACAGATTTTTTGCAATGTTTTACCTGAATGCTATTTTGCTATTTAGATTAAAAAAAAAATATTCTGGAAGTTTATCTAAGGAAAATTTGACCTAAATTACATCTTTGACAAGTTCTTCAAAAACTATATATTTATTTAATTTATTTATTTTTTAATTAGTACTTAAAATTTTGTGTCTAATTTAAACATGCTCTTACTCTCTGTCTGTAACTAGAGACTGATGCGAAGATATTAATATTCAATGATGTTTATCTGATTTTTAAAGTTTTGTTTTACTACCACTAAAAGTAAGATTTCTTCTGTTACAAGCATGTAATTTCCATCTCAGAGGTAAGAATATGTGCTTATTTAGAAAAGCCATGTCTATTCATAAATTAAGCTTTTGCTTAACTTTAGCATATTTGAATTCCTTTGAATTGCATATGAACTAAGGATCTGTACATAATTTGATTGCAGAAAGTGTTGTTTGTTTTCCTAGAGCTGTCAATGTCTTTTTTTTTTTTTAACAGACACTGCATGATTGACATGGAAAACAACGAACCTCTCAGTGTTTTAAATGTCATATGAAATATTGTCTAGAATGTTGTTCCAATGAGTAAATGTGTAATCTGTGCTTGATAGGAAAACTATTCCACTTAATGTATTTAACAGTGACATAAATATGAGAACTCTACACTTTTTATTTATTTTCAGAAATACTCGTAGCATAATAAAAGAATTTAAGATATTTTTCCCATCCTTTTTCACAGGAGACAGAGTACTATGACATCTATTAAAAAACAAAACAAAACCAAAACCTTTTATTTACAAGAACTTAAAAAACCAATATTAATACTTTGCTATTCAGCAATGCCAGAAGGAACTGCACAGATGCACTATTAATATGTAGGGTATGTTGCTCTTAATATCACACAGAGAATTCAACTTATTGACATTGTATACCATGCCCAGTATAATGTCCTGGGATCCCAGGATTAGATACACTCAACAGAGGCATTATTAAAATAAATGCGAACATGACATACCTAATCTTACCTTAGTATTGAGAATACCATATTAACATTATAATGAAAGTACCTTGTATTACTGAATGCAATTAATTAGAAATGAGATGAAATTAAAATTTATGTCACCCGCAGCTTTCCGTAATGTGGCTCATAGAAATAAATATATATATATATATATATAATAAAAGTAAAAATAGTAAAAAAAAATCCTAGAATACAGAAATAGCTGTTGCATTGTTTACATTTTTTGTTAATTAAATTAGTTGTTGAATTAATTTCTTCTACTATAAAATGGGAAATAAAATGCCTGGAATTTGTATTTCTCAAAACAGAGAAGATTTTAAGTGGGATAACTGTATGTCAGTAATCACTTCACGGAAGTTGTTAACTCTACAGCATTTTCTGAAAAGCTGTTGGCAGTCTGAAGATGTGTTTCAAATATACAGGAATTAAGTCCAGGCCATGAATATTGCAAGAAGTCTAATAAATACATGGAAAGAATATGTTTCTGTCTCTGGATGCAATCACAGTAGAAAACTTTCAGGGTAGCATCTGCTCCTATATTAAACTTGACTGCCAGGGGTTACATGGTAAATATAGCAGATACTGTACTTCAAGGCAAAACAGCCTCAAAATGTGCAAAAAATTGGATAAGCCTCAGTTCCACCGGAAAAAAATAAGGTCTCTATGTTGTGAAAAAATAGTCTTATAACACATCCATGGTATAAAACTGAAAACGATCTGCCATTGCGTGCTTGCATCCCAGAAAGACAGTTGTACACTGGGCTACATCAAAACAAGCATGACCAGCATGTTGAGGGAGGTGATCATCTCCATCTGCTCCACTCTTGTGCGCACCCACCTACAGTACTGTGTTCAGCTCTTGGGTCTCCAGCATTAGAAGCATGTGGACCTATAAGAGCAGGTCCAAAGGAGGCTGCAAGTATGCTCAGAGGGCTGGAGCACCTTTCCTATTATGAGAGGCTGAGAGAGTTGAGATTCTACAAAAAAAAAGAAAGCTGGTGAGGGACTTTGTATCCAGGATCGTAGTGTTGATATATATTACATAGAGGTGATGGTTTAAAACTAAAGGGAGAGTTAGATTTGGTATTAGAAGGAAATTATTCACTCAGAGAATGTTGAGGCCCTGGAACAGGTTACCCAGAGAGCTACGGATGCCCCATTCCTGCACGCATCCAAGGCCAGGTTGGATGAGACCCTGGGCAGCCTATGGCTGGAGGATTGGAACTAGATGATTTTTAGCTCAAGCCTTTTTATGGTATGATTCTACAAAGGCTTTGTGAATATTCTCAAAAGCAAGACACAGTGTTCAAAAAGTTCTCCTAACTTTTCTTACCATCACAACATCACTAACAGAGCTACTCTGAATATGATCAGCCCTTTACTGCTGTAGTTATTTGTGCCATAGTCAGATGGCAATCATGCATATTCAAAATGGAGTTTGTTTTTGCACACCTCCTGATTGCAGTCTCTCAATAAACATCATAATGTTTCTATTATTAGATCACAATACATTTGCTAGATGGTAAAAGTCTTCTATTTTCTTAAATGAAAATAAGAATGCAATTATGTATATTTATAACTATACAAACACATATTTTAATAGGTAACTGTGGATATATAGGGATTTTTCTGGTGCTCCATATTTATGGCTTGTTACAATTGTCACTAGTGTACTAAAGTACATTCACAGAGTTAATATGCTACTTCAGTCTTTGGGCGTTTTAAGAAACAACTGCTGCTATTATCAGATGGCAAATAATTAACACAGTAGACTTGAATACTGATTGAATAGTATTAATCTGATAAAATATTTTAAATTATTTATGACTTCTGTGATTTTACTTACCTATAATAAAGAAAGCATTAGGAAGCTACTTTCTCTAGCTTATGTTTGATTAAATGAATAATTCCATTTTTTTACATGGTGAATGTGAATGAAATTTTCTGTTCTCTATTTAGTTGCTTGAAACTTTCTATAAAGCAATTCCAAAAGCCCAGAAACCAAATGCATGCCGTGGAAACAGGAAAATTGTATGCATGCAGAAAACTGATTTTCTTCGCATTTTAAAAAGTAATTTCACTATTATTATTAAAAAACCTCTTGTGTACAAATGATAAATGACATGGTATAATGTCAAATAATGTGCGTCTTAGTTTGCATTTGTGATACATTTAAGAAAACAAAAGTTAAAAAAAAGCAATTTATTCTTTGAAGTCCAGCATAAAAATTTCGGATTGGATATCTATGCTGACAACAATAACAAAAACATTAATGATGTAAATGGCCCCATTTTTTTTCTACCCAGAAGATTTTATTAATTCCTTTTTCCAAAATGTAATTTTTGGAACAGATCTGAACTGAAGTAAGAGGAAGGAAAACAAAGGAGCTATCGCAGATGATTTCCAAAATTTTATTATTCATGACTGACCTTTTATTTTTTTTCTCTTAACTCAGCATCCTTCCTTCCTTCCTTCCTTCCTTCCTTCCTTCCTTCCTTCCTTCCTTCCTTCCTTCCTTCCTTCCTTCCTTCCTTCCTTCCTTCCTTCCTTCCTTCCTTCCTTCCTTCCTTCCTTCCTTCCTTCCCTCCCTCCTTCCCTCCTTCCCTCCTTCCCTCCTTCCCTCCTTCCCTCCTTCCCATTTACTTATTGCAATCTGCCATTAGGCCATATACTCCTAAAAATTACTTTAATAGATAGTATTCCAATTTAGCTGTTATCAAATGTCATACATTTCATTTATACACGGGGAATCACAAAGGTTCTGCACCAATCTGTGTGTGAGTGTAATTTTCCATTGCTACACGGTCCCTCTTAAAGTAAGGTTGATCAATACTTTTTCAGAGTCTTTTTTTCCTTTTTCAGAATCAGCGCATTTGTTACTGCATTGTCATTCAGTTTCAATCTCTTAATATAACCTAACCTTTCAAAGGTCTCTGAATCAACCCATTCAGTTGAAGTTCAAAGTATCTTATTGTCATGTATTGTTGAGTTGAATTGATTTTCACTGTGTAATGTTTGCAAGCATCAGAACAGCACCTGAACTTTCTGTAACAAAAGAAGGTTGTTAAATGAAGGGTTATTCCATGGCACACAAGGAATTTCAAGTTCTAAAACATATATGTTGCTGTTATTTACCCAAAATGGATAAATAGCACTTATTCAGTCTCTTAGCTTAAGCCTTTAATTTCAGTTTCACACAGATTATGGCCGGACACAAAAGTTGTTTGAATTCAATGGGAAGATGTATATTGATTAAGATAGATTGTGATATAAAATGCAAAAGATCCATTCTGAATAGTAAAGAATACCCCAAATCCTTAATAATAGAATGAATTTTAACATCTCTAAGTCTTTACTTGTTTTGCTTGTTTATTTATTTGTGTGGGTTTTTTTTTAGTTTGTTTGTCCTCCAGATTGCAAGAGTGACTGTATCAAAATAATAATAATAATAATAATAAAAATGCAATTCCAAAAATGGATAAATATGAATTGTTTCAAAGGTTTAACCATCACTAGAAGCAGGTTATTTTTCTGCAATGCTGGCTTGTAAATTGAAATAAATTCCAACACACAAGGTAAGAGTCTTTCAAAACCATAGTCACATGCAGAGCAGTTCCCCTAATGATAACTGCAATATAAAAAGGTGTGTGAGATACTTATTTGTGTTAGTTTTAAGCTTTGAAATATAGAAGTTAGACGAAGCTTGATTTTTTCATCTGTCTTCTTTAAACTGATTTTTTTCCTCATATGTTGTGGTTCATAATGTGGAGAGTCCAAGAATGTTCACTGTGTATCTCTGAAAGGCACAGGGTTGACTTTTCTATACATTTCCTTTTGCAGACCAGACCTTATCAGAATCTGTTCAGCCCTTAAACCATCTGTTCAATTACAGAATAGCAGGGCATAAGGAAAGGTGAAGGTGAGACTGGGATGGAGACCTGGACACAATTTCTCTTGCAATCAGTGGAATGAAAATTGGTTTAGATATCACCAAAGTAAGGCTAGTTACCTCTCAAATTGTTATTCCATACTTGTCTATATGGATGCAGACATGGACAAAATAGACTGAAATTAAATGGGAATGTAAGTGGGAGCTTTTTTAAACAGCTTTTTTGTTGTTATTTTTTGTTTTAGTTTTGTTGTTGTTGTTGTTGTTTGGTGGTGTTTTCTTTGTTTTGAGTTTTTTTAGTTTGTTTTGTTCTGCAGATGTAGCCCAGCATTCTGTCTGTCTGTTACCACTGTAGATTACCTTGCAGAAAGCTGATAGCAGTTTAGATCTAAAGATTTGATTGAAATCTGTTCATACAAATGTATAATAAAAAAAAGCTGGAAAAAGTAATATTTTTTGTGAGCACTGCACTGGTACTTACCATTGTAAATATGTCAAGATTTTGCTTTCCACTATCTAATCCAAGAAAACAAAGGAAAGGAACCAGTTATTCTCAGCAGAGCATTGTGCATGCTGTTTTCTAACGAAGATGAACGTTACTCTTAAAATTAAAAACTCCTTCTAGAACCTAAATTATTTGAATAAATACGAGATGATTCCTTCCCAGTCTAAAACTCATAATGGGATTAAAAACTAACTCAAAATTAGACATTATTGTGTGCATTTGATGACCTGCTATAAGTTTCATTTTCTTTTGTTATCTGCACTGAAAAAGTCACACCAATTTCTAATTGCTGTTTCCTTTTGTTCTCTGACTGCATTTCCATAAGGCAAAGAAAAATTGTCTTTGGCTCCCACAATTCATAAACTTCAGATACATCTGAGACAGAGTTAAAGCTCAAGGTTGAAGTTTTTTGATCAGGAAAACATTCTGACGCACATTCCCTGAACAAAATGGGACGAAGGGAAGACCCGTGATGATGCTTCTCACATGTCCTTCTTTCAACCATCCGATTTTCAGCTAACTCCATGTACAGATAATCATTCTTAATGTGTGTTAGAAGCAGGCATCCTGCTCTCTCTTCTGAGAGTAGAAGGCTGCAGGGTGCAGCACTCTCATATGGTGACCACCTGCCCCAACAGCAAAGCTGAGGTGCAAACTCAGGTCCACAACATTTCCAGACTGATGTATGGACCCAAACAAACCTCATGAGGAGCGACAGAGATATCCAGACCTTCAGACTCCAGAATCTGGAAGTCCCCAAGGAGCCTGATGGCAGGGGGACTGTCATGGGTGTGCCCAGCTCAACTAACTTTTGAGCAAGTGGACAGATTGTAAGGGGAAATCACCAGGCTGAGAAGTATCCAGCAATCAGAGATTGATGCTTGGTATATTGCAGTGACTCGGGCAGATGGGAAGCTCTCCCTTCAGTTCCTGCAAGGAGAAGAAGCTGAGCAAGCTTCTAACCTTCTAAGCTAACCTAAGACAAGGGAGACTGGATCTCTGTCCCTACTCAAAGCAGAAGGATGTTTCTCCCTTGCCTCTGCAACAGATATGAGACTCTGGGGATGGAAAGAGGAGAAAGTGGGATCTGGGAAAGGACAACCACATTAAGTTGGTCCAACCAAGGATTTGATTCAGAATATGTGCCACCAAAGGATGACAGGGGTGTTAGTAAGTACGGACTCCTCGCTGAAAGGCACTGAAGATCCCATTTGCTGCTTGCATGATCTCTCTAAAGAGGTCTTCTGTCTGCAGGGACATGCATTCAGGGTCACCTAGAAGGGGTTGCTGAGTCTGACAAAACCAGAGGGCTACTATTCACTCCTACTCTTTCAAGCTAGTTTACACGAGGCTTCAACAAAGAAATTACAAAATATTTATGTTTACTAGGAGGATCTTGAAGGGATCAGAAGCACAGGTAGTGCTTTCTTCTGTCCTCCTGCTTGGAGACTGGGCAGAAGGAGGGGAATGGATCAATAGAATGTATAGCTCTATGGATGGTGTCATGCTCGGGGTTTTGAATGCTCTGATCTTGGAAGCTTCTTTGAGATACCAGACATGTTGATGTCAGGTGGGATGAAACTGACCAGGGAAGATTGTGGAACAGATCCTCCTGGAAAGTATGTTAAGGCACATGCATGATGAGGAGTTGATCCAAGACGATCAGCACAGCTTCATCAAGGGCAGATCATGCCTGACAGATCTGGTGGCCTTGTATGACGGAGCATCAGTAGAGAAAGGATAAGCAACTGATGCCATCTATTTGGACTTCTGCATGACCTTTGGCATGGTCTCACACCACATTCCTATCTCTAAATTGGAAATATATGGATTTGAAGGGTGGACTCTTCAGTGGAAAAGGTGCAAGGTCCTACACTTTTGGGTCAGTGTCATCTCAGATGTGTATACAGACTGGGAGAAGAACTCACTGAGAGCAGTGCTGCAGAAAAGATGCTGGAGGTCCTCATGGATGAAAAGCTAGACTTGAGCCAACAGTGTTTGCTTGCAACCTGGATGGCCAACTGCTACACTTCAGATAAATTTTGTAAAGTATTTAATTAGTGTCACTGTTATGTAAGCATCACAAATGACATCAAATTCAATGGGCCTAAAATCTCGATTACCAGTTCCACAGACCTAAGCTCATAAAAACATATAAAGTTCTTCTCCCTTTTTTTTTAGCCACTTTTGCTAAAACCAACATAGATGCCATGTGACTAAACATTCAAGATTCAACCTTATAAATTACTTTCAACAAAAAATTCATTTTGTTACAGTATTTTTGCCAAATGCATTTGCTTAGCTCTTAAAGGCTACAGAAAACAAGTCCTAGATTGGTTTAAGTAAGTGCAATCCAGTTTTTGTTAGCATATTACGTATATATCAACTGGGGATTATTGTCCTATTTTTTAATTGTAAACTGAGAGGAAAATCGAGTACAAACCTTACAAAACCACACAAAACTTTCTGTAATAACATATATTCAAAATTAGCAAATTAACCAGATTTCCTGTTGAACAATGCAAGGATCAGTCAGATTTTGGTATCTTGAACTAAGCTTGTCATTCTTCTTCTGAAATGCCTTCCAAAACATTTTCCCTGTTTACAGGTATGATATGTTATCAAGATCATCTAAGTATTAATTATGTAGCCATTAAATTGGATGGAATTTATTATATCAAGTGCTATATCACAATGATTATTCAAAAAAGCTATCATAGTGGCAATTTCACACTTGGAGGCTAATGCACAGAATTAAGGGGATAAAAACCACACACTACCTAGTTTTCATATAAAAATCACTTCATCTGTACTCAGTGTCACACTTTAAAAGTAAACTGCCTGTATTTATTCTGTTTTCAAATCTCTGACGGACGGAATTCTTCTGAGGAAAAATAAATAAGCAAATAAAGCAAGCACTGAGGAAGGGAGAGCTTTTCATTAAACAGATTGTTTCATTTTGAATCAGTGTCAGTGGTATTTTCAGAGTGTTATTTCTCTTCTATTAGAACATACAAGCATGCAAATTATTTTCAGATAACATACATATTAAAAAGGCACCCAGTATCTCTTAAAAACATATTTCAGCCAAAATATTTTCATTACTCTCTTTCAAAAGCTGCATACCCTAATGTGGTGACAACTGCAGTTTCTCTATTAACGCTTTTAACATGAGAATAGTATTATTCAAATAATAATTCTATACAACAAACTTTACTAAATCGTAATACCATCATCAGAGAGATGTGATGCTAGTCTACAAGTATTTTTAAATAATTACTCACAATTTCACAGTTTTAAAATTAATTATTATCAGAATTATTGTCAAAGATTTGGAAAGATTTAGTTCAGTACATGCAACAGTTCTGTTTTGAATTATGTCTGAATTAAGCTACCAAATGTGAAGTGGGATATGGTGAGGCTTAAAGAAATGATTGTCATGACTTCTGAGAAGGAAGAAAAACATTTTAGCTTTGAAACTACATCAGTTTGAAGTAAACACATACATATATATATATTTAAATTAGCTGTTTTCCATATTGCGTCACAGTAAAGAAA
The DNA here is from genome assembly GCA_037305975.1 of Chrysolophus pictus. Lineage (NCBI taxonomy): Eukaryota > Metazoa > Chordata > Aves > Galliformes > Phasianidae > Chrysolophus > Chrysolophus pictus. The sequence goes on along the minus strand of CM074583.1, from coordinate 2,020,095 downwards.
ACAAAAATAGAAGCACAGAACTCTGTAAGACTGTCTTTAAATTCAGCCTTTAGACTACAAGTGTGTTAAAAAACATACTGAGTTTCTGTGATTTGTGGATTATCAAACACGTTATGGCAGGTTCTACCAGCCTCTCAGACAGATTGTATATTACGTAACCTGTGGTCAACTGTTCAATAAAAAAGAAAGGGCACATTGAAAAAAGAAGCAAAGATAGTCAAAGGACTTTTAAGAGGACAAGGCCAAATAACAATAATATTAATAATATTAATAATAATAATAATAATGGAAGGTTGACACTAGAAATGTGGAAGAAGAGCAAAATGTTTGCAAACCCAGCATGTCTATACATGCAAAGATGACTTTCAGTCTTTCCAGTCAGGTATGTTTAATTCATTTTACATTTGTTATTCTATTGGCAGCCAAGCTCCTACACCATGCGTTTGTCAGTATTGAATTGCGTTGGCTTCATGTCAGAAAAACGCATATAAAAGCTTTCTGCTATTTTTTTGTTGTCATTGTTTGACACAGCTCTGACCCTTGGAGTCTTGAGTGTGCATGGAATATGGGAACAAGTCTGTGTATTTTAAAGCTTTGTCAAAGTGAGGAATGTTGCCTTTGAACTTATTAAGGAGTGATTTATCCAGGGAATTGCAGGGAACCAGGTTTGTTGGATTTTTTTTTTTATTTTTTTCTACTTCCTTGTACAACTTCATCATTTCCAGACTTTCTGCAACAAATAATGCACTGCCTATAAAGTGGATATGCTAACTTTCTAAAAGGATCTTTCGTCTCAGAAAATTATATCTATACAGAGTGTCACTTTTTAACATTGCCATGTTATTGAGATTTGATGGAAAATGCTTTTCGTCCTGGATTTGAAAAAAGACTTCAAGGTCAGCAGCCATCACCTTCTATGAACACATTTGATAACAGGTCTAATAATAACCTTGTCCATTATTAAGAACTAAAAGACAATGAGTAAAATCCTTCCCTCATTGTTATCACAATTAATGTGATTAATGACTTTCCATGATATTTTTTTCACAGAAGACTTTTGTCACTGCTGTTTTTTTTTTTAATTTTGTTTTGTTTTGTCTTGTTTTATTTACGTGCAGAGCGAGGATTGTGTTTCAGATTAAGTTTGTGAATTATGTAAGCATATGGATTATGAAAAAAGAAAATAATAAGAGAATGGGCTATAATATAACCTCAGTCACCAAATCTATCCAACGCTCAGGAACCAAAGTCAATTATCTTACATTAAGTTAAGACTCTGATTATTCTGTATTGGAGGATAAAACCAAGTACCTCCATGGGTCATTGCAGACTCACTGCAGAAAAAATGTCAGAGAGCTCCACACAGCGTTTGATACCAAGTAGCACGATCCCAGATATATTGCAGTAACCTTCATATAAAGCCTGACCATATGCAAAAGCTGCAGAGAGTTGAGAAAACAGGATGGCAACAGGATGGCAACCACTAATGATTCCAGCATCAGGATTAGCGAGTTTATAGGGACTATCACAGAAGTTGGTTCTTTCTGTGCAAATCAATCCTTCGATTGGGAACTTTGAGTTGGTGCACCATCAAACAGAAATACCACGCTCCTCAAAGAATTGCATCACCACACAGGAAAAAAATGGTCTTAAAAGAGACTCCTCTAACCTTCACTAAACAGCCCAGGTATTGTGGGTGCTCTGACAATATCTAAGCAGGCCATTCAGTAAATAAAGCACAAATTCTTTTCATGAAGAGCTGGATCCTTTCTATCAGAATATTTCCAGACAGATCTTTTTCTATATGTTTCCTTAACATGGACTACTTTTATTTAACAATGATGATATTTTCCTACCTGAATGTATGAAGAATAGAAATACTGATTTTTTCAGCTACAAGTTTTCATAACAGGCCCACATTCAATATGCTAAACCCAGATTTCCTCACAACTCTGATGCAGACATTAAAAATGTTTCACTGTTTTTAAGAGCAGTGCAAATAATTGATGAAGCCTGCATTTGGTTGTTCACTGAATGTATTGCAATGATATACAGTAGTTATTTAGCAATGAGCTCAGTAGATGTATTTATGTAAGTATATACATAATTAGAATGAGCACATGCACAATATACAAATATAAATGAGGAGAAAAAACCATAAGAAGTAAAGGAAGTTCTTTACAGAGAGTGGTGAGGTGCTGGAACAGGCTGTCAAGAGAGGCTGTGGATGCCCTGTCCCTGGAGGTGTTCAAGGCCAGGTTGGATGGGGCCCTGGGCAGCCTGGTGTGGTATTAAATGTGGAGGTTGGTGACCCTGCATGTGACAGGGAGTTGGATATTCATCATCCTTGAGGTCCCTTCCAACCCTGGCCATTTTGTGATTGTGTGATTCTGTGAATTATTTGCATTGGTAAATATACTTATTTTGCATGGAAGATTTCAAGACCACACCTTCAAAAACAGTTATGTATTTATCTCTGAAAAAATTCCCCTCTGGTTTCAGATTGGTCTCTCACAGCAGAGACTAGAAATGTAGAAAATTTCATTGCACCATATGGATGGGGCTATAAAGATGCAAGGGAATATTTACTTCTCTCGTAAATAAATCTGCACATAATCGCTTTTTAGATTAAAACCCCTATATGAAAAACAGGATTTCTTTATTTTTCCCTGAGAAAATTGATAAAATTGATATACGTAACAAGTTTATGATTCATGCTACAAGTGGCATTTTCTAGAAAATCCTGTCATTAGTACTAAAAATACTTTGCCATCTGTCTCTTCACTCATTGGTTTTTCTATCTGGATTCATGCTATTTACTTGCTGAAAAAAGAGAAAAGCATGAAGAATGCAGATATCCTCATTCTAGCAAGCACTTTCCACCTGCTGTCTCCTGTCCCCTGAGTAAGCCTCTCTTGAGTGAAATCACATGATTTGATTCTGTATATTATCACTAATGACACAGACTAAATATAGCTCAAGCACCAGATTGCTTCTCTTTGTCATTTTCATCTTCTTTTTGTCCACTCTGAGCTTACATTAAAACAAACAAACAAACAAACAAAAACTACTAGTAGTACTAAAAAATCCTGTTTTTTTTTCCTTTTTTTAATTTATCCTTCTCACATAGACATAAAACAGTCAACTTACTTGGCCTTCTTTCTTCATAGATCTCTTAATACTATCCACATGTAGATCACTGCAAGTTCTTGCAGGTAAAAATAGGTAAAACAGATACTAAGTTGAGCAAGTAAGTAATTATTTGAAAAATGTAGAAGATATGCTGTATTTGTATAAGTAGCTTAAGAAAATATAGGAATCCAATAATAAATTGCTAGATTTTTAGGTGAAAAAGAAATGGTTATGTTCCACTTCTGGCAAGAACTTTTGTATTATATAAATAAATTGAATGCAGTGTACTCTGCACCATAAAGCCTGTATTGTCTGACTAAATTAGAATTGTTATTTTTAGAAAGTCATATTAATTCAAGCATTTAAAATGATTAAGACTAAACCTTGCATCTTTGTTAGGATTAATCACATTGTTAAAAAGGAAGAGGAAAAAGAAAGGAAAAAGAAAGGGAAGGGAAGGGAAGGGAAGGGAAGGGAAGGGAAGGGAAGGGAAGGGAAGGGAAGGGAAGGGAAGGGAAGGGAAGGGAAGGGAAGGGAAGGGAAGGGAAGGGAAGGGAAGGGAAGGGAAGGGAAGGGAAGGGAAGGGAAGGGAAGGGAAGGGAAGGGAAGGGAAGGGAAGGGAAGGGAAGGGAAGGGAAGGGAAGGAGGGAAGGAGGGAAGGAAAGAGAGAAAAGTACAAACATCCTGCTCAGGATCAGGATCAGGATCAGAACTGAAAATCATGGATTTGTTGAGCTTTTTGTTATACTTGGCTAGATCATCTGTACATTCTTTTTGTTAATAGTGAAGGCATGGTACAAGTCTCTGAGAGTACTTCCTTCAGCTTCATTATGGTTTTTAAGCTCACCTATGCACAACCACAAAAACAACAGTAGTTCAAGACCTGAAATTATTCTTTAATTATAAAAATATGTATAAAAATAATAAAAATCAGTGTAATAAATTAAAAATAATAAAAATACAAATACAAATGTATGCATGCATATTCACACACGTGTGTGTATATATATATATATGAGTTGTGAGGAAATTAGGTCATTTTTGGATCAGATCAGAGATTATTTTTGAGATAGATACAGAGAGTTTGACAATTCTTAACTGCAGTATTCCCAAATATTTTTAATTGCCTGCTTAAATTAAACTCGATAGAAACCCAGTTCAGACAGCACTTCAGCATTCCTGACTTATCTGTCAGCAGCATAACGAAGTTAGTTTTCCTGTTGACTAACACATGCCTTCCTCGAATCCTTTAGTCTTTTCATCAGTCTGCACCGAGTCAACAAATCACTCAATATTTTAAAATACCCTCCTCATGAGGGTACAGTTCAACGGCTATTTGGATAACGAAATCATGGGAGTAGGCAGATGCAACCAGCACAGAAATAAATAAAGAAAAGAAAAAAGGTTCTTTAAAACATATGATTTGAAATAGATGTTCTTTTTCATTTCTATTTAAGAAAGTTTGAATAGAATGCTTATCCTTTAGAATAAACTGTCCAAAACAAATCACAATTTATATTGTGCCCAAAAAATTTTATCAAGGTGTTGTCAGAATTTGATATAAATTTCAAGCCTGCATTTTGCCAGAATCATAAGTGAAGCAAAACTCCAAAATCTTGGTCTGGCAGGAAACCATCTGGTAAGCTTTGAAGCACAGGACTACAAGCACGCCGTAAATACGATGATTTGCTCTGATAAGTAATAGATTTGAGAATCAGCAAAGCACTTGCAAAAGTGATGAGCATGCAGTGATTGATGAGAATGTGTACTTAGAGTGTGCTAATGAACAATAATCCATCAGTGTAAACATATAATTTTGCAGTAATTACTTGCACATTAACATTTGATTTCATATCTTGTCAACCTCAAGAGGAAGCATATAGCTGAAGAGAATTTCATTTGGGTGACTTCTCAGTAGAAAAAATACCCTAAGTATTAAAAGAGCACAACAGGACGCATTATTTCCCCCCTTTCACACAGAATCACAAAACTGTAGGGCTTGTCCATTGATCACCTAGTCCAATCCCCTGCTAAATCAGGTTCGCTACAGTAGGTTGCTCAGGAAAACATCCAGATGGGTCTTGAATATCTCCAGAGAAGGAGACTCCATAACATCTCTGGGCGACCTGTTCATGTGCTCTGTGTCTCCCAGTACAAAAAGTTCTTCCTCATGAAAAACACGCTCTCCAACTTACTAGGAGCTGTTCTGCTGAAGGCTGAGGTAGTAGACTGGATTATTGGTGGGAGAGCTTAAACTGTGTCTGACTTCTGCATAATTGCTAAACTTTTTTCTCTTTTGCTAAGGAAAAAAGTTCAGCAATAGTATTCAGTTTAACCTCTGAAAATGCTAAGTCCTTAATAGTATCTGCAAAGCAAAAGAGAAAGAAGACAAAAAGGCCATCTAAAGCTGGTACATGCCGAAAATGTGAAGATGGATTTATACTCTAGAACTCTTAATTCCTGGGAAATAATAATAGAAGTAACTAATAGAAGGGATTACAGACACTGACAATTGGCTTCTAACTGTAAGAGTACATCATGAATACTGTAAAAAAGATATGAAAAACCAAATATGGGGCAAAATCCTCCTGTGCATTTCATGACAAAAAAAAAAAAAAAAAAAAGACACAAAAATTAGAGCATATCTTCAGATACAGCCTCACCACCAGTGAGAGGGGAAGAAACAATTCCCTTAACCTGAATGATTTGAATGGTATGAATTTAGAGTTCCAGGCTGAATATTTAAATAATATAATTGATGATATTATTGCCAAATTCACCGTCATTAATTGTTGAGCATAAATTTTACAAATGGCATTAAATGTACTTTTTACTTGCCTATATTTGTTTAATGCCATGGAGAACATTTCTCAAGACTTAATTATTTCGGAGGCAGTTATTAAATACACTTCTGCAGTGCTATCAGATGAAGAATCAGTGACTAAGGGTTATAATCAATGTTAATAAGGCTTTGTAAAAGTATTTTCCGAAGTATGAAATTACAGTGACACAAATTTCTTTTTTTTCCCTTTTTTTAAGCAAAACGAGCTTTAGAAAAAAAATGGAAACAAGAAAAAGAAAAAAAGAAAAAGAAAAAGAAGAAAACCATGGATGTAACTATTGTATAGAGTGTATACTGTATACTAGTGTATAGAGCATATACTGTATAGTGTGTATCCTGTTTACGAGGGTGGATAGTGATAGGACAAGGGGAAATGGTTTCAAACTAAGACAGGGGAGGTTTAGGTTGGATATTAGGAGGAAGTTTTTCACACAGAGGGTGGTGAGGCACTGGAACAGGTTGCCCAAGGAGGTTGTGGATGCCCCATCCCTGCAGGCATTCAAGGCCAGGCTGGATGTGGCTCTGGGCAGCCTGGTCTGCTGGTTGGTGACCCTGCACACAGCAGGGGGTTGGAACTGAATGAGCACTGTGCTCCTTTTCAACCCAGGCCATTCTATGATTCTGTAAATCTATGATTCTATAAAACATTGTTTTTTCTGAATATTGGAATGGTTTTGCAAATATTACTGCACTTCATAGAATCCCAAGTTTTAGAGACAAATATTAATTTGTATCATATATGGTTCCTTGAACAAGGAACATTAGCCACAGTTTTACTGATTGTGGATGATGTATATTCCTGTAAACTTGTTACAAGCTATTTGGATTAAATATTCTATATAGCCAGAAAATCATTTCCTGGAGTGGATTTCAAAGAAACATGGTTAAAAATGTGATGCATGGTCTATCAGTTTGTTGAATTTGTCTTCCATGGTACATTTCCCAAGATCTATGAAACACCTTCATTGCTAGCACAAAACAAAACAAAACAAAAATTTGACAGAAGAGGGAAAGACGAGAAAGGAAACAATAACTAGAAGTGATTTCTTACTCTTCAACGTGCAGTACGCTAAAGAAGAGAAAATTATTAGGTTTCTTGGGTAGCTCTAGGAATGTCTAGGAAAAAAGATGTCTAAAATTAATCTGTATTTCAGTGCTCTGTGCACAGCATTTTTAATGCGATAAAGGATTTTTTTAAGTAATTCCAGAGAAGATTATCATTTAATGTAACTCATATCAAAAAGTTTATTATGTATTAAAATTAATTTGACTTAACAATACTGTTAAGTAAACTGAAAAAGAGCTTATAAACCCCAAGGAATAACAACTGAACTGCAGACCCGAGACTATTCTTCAGTAGGCAGCATTTTTATTAGAAAAACTTGTATTACTTAAAAACATTTCTAACATTTCCATTGACAGTCTTAGTAAAAGAAAGAAAAATATTACTAATCAAGCAGACTGAAAACACTGCAAAAGAAAGAGTCCTAAACCCACAGATGAACCCAAGAAGTTACAGAAATAGTACCAAAGTAGCATATGGAACAAGGTTTTATGAACAGATAATAATTTATTGATGTCAAAGCTTACAGATGAAAGATCACGATGAGGAATGTATTTTAAGAGTAAATAACTGGTCTCCAGAGATGGTTGGTACTTATATAGTGGTAGTAGCTACAAGGGCTGCTCTGAACGTAGTGCCTCCTCTTTGATGTTGGCCCATGAGAGGTGGCAGCAGAGGGGCAGTGTGACAGGATGGCATGTGACATGGGTGTGCTATGAAACAAATGTGTGGAACTGAATTCTTTCGTGTGGAAATGGCCCCAGAGAGCCCGTTCTGATGGTCTCTTGAGATTCTAATCCTTATGTCTTGTATCTTTGTTTTCCCAGTCTTGAAATGGTGGTGACTCACTCCTCCTCTTTGCATTTTGCAGTTACTCTGCTACTATCACCCCTATTTCAAGAGAGATCGTCTCCAGTGCCAAAGAAGATTCAAGCAGACTGTTGGTGCTAGAAGGAGAAGACCAGCTGCCTTCTTGCAGGCCCTGGGTTGGAAGGAGGGCCAGCAGAACAGAAGCCTGCAGGCAGAGATGCAGTCAGGCGCTGCTGCATGGGCAGGCAGTGAGCTCCCTGTTAACAGCTGCAATGCTGCCCCTGCTGCTGCTGCAAATCACAGCACACATCCAGCACCAAGCGGTCCTTCTCCACTGGGGCTGGGGCCAGATAGTGGAGCTGCAGCTGATGGAGTTGCATGTGGCTACAACTTGCGCTCCTGGAAGCATTGCAGATGGGAGTAGTACCACGTAGATAGTGTAGAGTCATTTAAAAAATAAATGTTTGCAATGTTTTTCCACTGTCCCATCCTGTTTCTTCAGTCCGACTGAAGGTGATTCTTCCTACGCCCAGGAGTGGGGGGTGCCTTCAGGGAGCCTTCATTTCCCCCATCCCTGCCCCGTGAGTTTTGGCAAAGGTGCTGAACGCGGAGCAGGCACAGTGTGAAGCAAGCCTGATTCACAGAATGATGGGAGCACGGGGCATGCAGGTGTGCAGCTGGAGCAACGTCAAGTGCCTGGTCCCTCTGCCTGCCTGTCCTCTGTGGGTGGGGTGCCATGGTGGCACAGGGACAGGAGGTGTGCCATCCTCGCAGTGTAGTTTGTGGGCCCTCATGTAGTTTGAAGAAGTATTGCAGCTTCAACCGGTTCAGTTTCTAGGATGGCTTCCAGGATGTGGCTTCTTGGACCAATCTGCAGGCTCCTTGGGTTATGCTTGAGGTACCCCTTATCTTTCCCATTCTTTGTGCTCAACTACTTCTGCACTTTTAGGAATAAAACAAATTAGCCCTTTATTCACTAGTGCAACTGGTATATGCTCCAGTGCAAATGTAAGAGTGGATGCAGGCTCCTTTGGTGCCCCCCCCTAGCCTGGAGAGAACCCACCTCATCAGAAGGAATGCTTTAGACAGGATACATGGATTTGTGTTACACCGCTGCTACTTGTGCCTTGGTTCACCTGAAGACCCGGTGACACCTTCCTCAGAAACATCTGGTGTTTCGGGATGCCAATGTGACTCCCATCTATGATAAGGAGGATCCATGGAGCTACAGGCCTGTGACCTCTTTGCCAGAGAAAGTTATAGAACAGATCGTTTTGAGGGAGGTCACATGGCATAGAATAATAGAATGGGCAGAGTTGAAAAGGACCACAATGATCATTGAGTTTCAACCCCCCTGCTAAGTGCCGGGTTGCCAACCAGCAGACCAGGCTGCCCAGAGCCACCTCCAGCCTGGTCTTGAATGCCTCCAGGGATGGGGCATGTGCAGTTCAACCAGCGAATCAGGCGCAGCCAGTATATGTTCATGAAAGGCAGGTCCTGTTTTACCAACCTGATCTTCTATGATCAAGTGACCCACCTGATGGATGAGGGAAAGGCTGCTGATGTAGTCTGGCTAGAGTTCAGCAAAGCCTTTGATATTGCCTTCCATAGTATTCTTCTGCAGAAGTTGGAAGCCTGTGGCTTGGAATCTCTCTTTTGGATAAAGAGCTAGCAGGAGGCCTGGGCCAAGAGAGTGGTGGTGAATGGACTGAATTCCAGCTGGCAACCAGTCATGAGTGGTTCCCCAGGGGTTGGTAGTGGGGCCTGTCCTGTTCAATATCTTTATTGATGATCTGGATGAGGACTTGGAGTGCACCCTCAGTAAATTTGCAGATGACACCAAGTTGGGAGGAAATATTAATCTGCCTGGGAGTAGGATGGTCCTAGAGAGGGATCTGGACAGGCTGGATCAATGGGCTGAAGCCAGAGGGGTGAAGTTCAACACATCAAGTGTCAGCTCCTACACTTCGGCCACGACAACACCAGGCAACGCTTGGGGCAGAGCAGATGGAGGACTGTGTGGAAGAAACGATGGGGATGTTGGTCAATAGTAGGCTGAACATGAGCCAGCAGTGTTCTCTGGTAATCAAGAAGGCCAATGGCATCCTGGCTTGTATCAGAAATAGATTACCAGCAGGACCAGGGGGGTTATTGTTCTTCCATAATCAGCTCTGGTGAGGCTGCATCTCTAGTACTGTGTTCAGCTTTGGGCCCCCCACTACAAGAAAGGCACTGAGGCCCTGGTGTGTATTCAGAGACAGGCAACAAAGTTGGTAAGGAGTCTGGAGCACAACTCATAAGAGGAGTGGCAGAGTGACCTGGGATTATTTAGTCCAGAGAAGAGGAGGCTCAGCAGATACCTTTTCACTCTCTACAACTACCATGGGGGTCAGTTTCTTCTCTGACAACAAACAATAGAATAATGCCCTCAAGTTGGATATTAGGAAGAATTTGTTCTCTGACACAGTGATCAGGCACTGGAATAGGCTGCCCAGAGAGCAGTTGACTCACCATCCCTGGGGGTGTTCAAGAAACTTTAGACATGGTTTAGTGGAAAAATGGTGGTAGGTGCATAATTGGACTAGATGATATTGGAGGTCTTCTCCAACCTTTTTGTTTCTATGACTCTATGATTAAAATGCCTTTTTAACCTTCAGCTTCATAAAAGCAATTATGAAGAATTATGAAGAAATTAGAATAATTAAGACAAAGAAAACCAAGACATTTAAATATCACTTAAGTGTCACATGTTCAAAAAGACATATTCCCTTGAAACACTTTGTTCCCATTCCATGCCATAACATTAAAATGAAATGCTTCAGTACTGACAAAAAGACTGTGTGTGTAGCTGTGATCTGGAACTAAAAGAGCACTATATAAAGAAAATATATTGTGCACATGAGAGGAAAAAGTGCTAGGTAAAATGAAAAGGAAAGTTGAAAACAAAATAAAAATTACTATGAAATACTGACAATAAAAAAAAAAAAAAAAAAAAGAGATCATCTAGAAATGTTCTAGATCCTAAGAGAGAGCTGGCAACTCTACACAGATACAGTTCTATATGCTACATCAAAGCCCAATTAAAGCTTTCTAAAAGTTTTCAGTATGTTTTCAGGTATATAAAAATCCAAATGGCTAGACCAACCAAAAGAAAAAAACACATTCTAAAAAGAGCAGACAGGATTTATACTTAATTTAATTATTTATTGTATTTAGAGTACATAGTAATAGGTAGTTACAGAAGAGTACAACTTAAAAATTTTGACTAATTTTCAATAATGACTTGACCTTAAACCCCTGAGAAAATGTTCGTTTATAGATTGGATATTTTTTCTATCTTAATTTAAGAACAATTTTGATCATTTTAGAAAGTTAACTTAAACATTAAGTGACCCCTGAAATTAATATTTAGGAAGAAATAATTTGAATTGATTACTGTGTTTTATTAATTATATTTCAGTTAAAAAAAAAATCGTATTTCAGTTTGAAAAGTAAACATACATCAATCTTCTTTTGATGGAATTTCTGGATAAAAACTCTAACTCATATTCTTCCAACACACACACACTTAAAAGTAGAATTTTCAAAGAACAATTTCCCATTTGTTGTTCTTTAAAAGGAAGTGTTTTTGCATTATGCCAAATGATGTAGTCAACAGGCATGACACATCTTCTTTGTGACAAGTATCATTCTATTCAAAATCTAATAAACTATCACAACATAAAATATTTTTCAAATATAATTTATAGTTTTAATACCTGTTTTTGTAATTAGATGCTGTCTGAGTTTTATATTATTTTTATACGTAGTTGTAGTAAGACATTAGAAAGATCTAAGCTGGAAGTCCATAAGGGAATAATTTATTTTGTTTACAATGTGTAATGAATGATTGACATAACGCTAGCAAGATACACAGAAAGGAAACGTATGTTTTCATTTTTAAATACATGATTTACATAAAATGTGTCTTTTGTTCACTTCTTTTCAGTATTGCAAAGAGTTATTTATTGTGTTTCTGCCAGTCATTTTCTTTAAGCAGATTTGTACATGCTGCTGCAAATTGCACAGTACATAGATTTAGAATTTGTACCCAATAAACAAGATTAACGGAGCCGCAGAATCATAGAATGGCCTCGGTTGACCCAGACCATTTTCAACCTTAAAGATCATTTAGTTCCAATCTTCCCACAGTGGACACCATTGTCACCCACAAGCTCAGGCTGCCGACAGCCCCATCCAACCTCACCTTGAATACATCCAGAGATGGTGCATCCATAGCCTTATTAAGCAAACTTTTCTTGTGCCTCACCACCTTCCGAGTAAAAAATTTCTTCCTAACATATAATCTACATCTCTTATTTTTTTTAGCTTGAAGTCATTTCCCCTTGTCTTGTTACTATCAGGCCATGTATAAAGTCAGTCCCCCTTTTGCTTGTAAGCTCCTTTCATGTACTGAAAGGCCACGACAATGAGATCTTCTTGGAGCCTTCTCTTCTACAAGCTGAACAAGCCCAGCTCCCTCAACCTTTCTTTATAGGAGAGGTTCTCCAACCCTCTGATCATCTTTGTGTTCCTCCACTGGACTTGTTCCAACATCTCCATGTCTTTGTTGTGCCGGGGCCCCCAGCCCTGCATGCAGTACTACAGGTGGAGCCTCAAAGGATTACAGGAGAGAGAGACAATCACTTCCTGTTCTCTGTTGGCCACCCCTCCATTGATGCAGCCCAGGATACAGGGCTGCAGAGCTGCAAGTGCACACTGCTGTCTCATGTCCAGCACTTTATCCACCAGGATACTCAAGTCTTTCTCTGCAGATCTGTACACACTCATCACTGGCTCCACATGAGTATAGTTCCACTGGCCACAATGCTCTGGCTGCAACTGTCCAACAAGCACCTCACCCGCTGAACAGTCCAGCCTTCAGATCCGTATTTCTCCAATATAGAGACAAGGATGTGGTGCAGGACCATGTCAAAGGACTTGCACAAGTCCAGGTAGATGACATCACTTGCCTTTCCTTTGTCCACCAGTGCCATTGCTCCATCATAGAAGGCTGCCAGATTGGTCAGGCATAATCTGCCCTTGATGAAACCATGCTGGGTATCTCAGATCTCCTCCTTGTCCCACATGTGTTTTGACATATCGTCCAAGAGGATCTGCTCCAGGATCTTCCCAGGCACAGAGTTGAGGTTCAATGGCCTGTAGTTCCCCATGTCTTTCTTTCTCCTTTTCTTAAAAATGGAAACTATGGTTCCTTTTTTTTTTTTTTTCCCAATCACCCAGGACTTTGCCTGACAGCCACAGCTTTTCAAATACGAAGGAGAGTTACTCAGCAGCTACATCAGCCAGTTCCTTCAGGACCTGGGACTTGTATACATTTAGCCTCATGCGGTGGTCTTAGACTTTCTCTGCTGTTACAGTGAGAAGGATTTCATTCCCCCAATCCCTGACTAGAGCTTCACGGACATGAGAGGCACATGAAGCCTGACTGGCAATGAAGACTGAGGCAAAGAATTCAGCATTCTCCATGTCTGTTGAAGCCAGTTCTCCTTTCTCATTTAGCAGAGGGGACACAATCTGACTGATGATGATGAACCAGTTTTCATTCTCCTTTTCTATTTTAAACTTGGTCTTTTCACTTTTTTGGCCTGTAGCAAATTAACTGGGGAGTACTTCTACCTTCTGACATCTGAGAATTTTTCTTTTTATGTCATTACTTCTGTATTTTTAGCACTTCTTTGTGTTTGGCTTAACTTTAAGCTGTTTTGTCCTTTGTTTTCTTAATTCCTCTTAAAAACCGCAACCTACTCAGTGGTGAACATCAGCAATTTATACAGTCCAATTGACGTTGCCTCTGAAACTGCAGGAAACTGAGCTATATCTATGGCTTACATGGGATCTAATGAGGATCACTGCAAGTGTATAATACTGTTATCCAAGTATTCCACATTACTGTGCAAATATTAATAAATGAATCTTTGTGACATTTAAATGACCTACAGACAGTTGTTGGTTCAGGAATCCTCAAGCAAATGAGTAATCTCGGATTGTAATCTTGCTTAGTTCTAATTATAAAATATCTTTATTATTTTCTGTAATATTTTATGATATAATCGTATTTGGGAAATGACTGTATTGAGAGCATGACATTTACTGAAGTGAATAAGCTTTTAATATGTGAAGTCATTCCACTGCAGGTTATTGTGCAAAACAGAAACTTCAAGATGGAAATGAAGCAGAGATCAGTTAATTTCTTTAATATGCTATCAACCTATTTTATTTCATTTTATTAGTTCATTATATTCTATTAATACAGGAACTTTCTGTATCATTTGTACTGAGATACTTGGGGCAGCCAGGATCAGCACAGCAGGTCTATTTTTATCAACACATACACGCTGAACATTAGCCATGTTTTTGCAGTTCTGATCTCCTTGGCACTGATGTAGTGGGAGAAGTTATAAAATTCCAGTTAGTCCAGAAAATATTTTTAAGTAAAACCAATCTAGAACAAAATGAAGTCATCATAAAAGAAAAAAAAATCCATTAAAATGACAGTGTTGTGATTTAACCCATCAGACAGTTCAGCACCACACAGTTATTCACTCCTTGACTCCTCCCAGTAGGGTGGGGGAGAGAATTGGAAAAAAAAAACAACAAAGTGGGATTCATGGGTTAAGATAAAAACTGTTTAGTAAGACAGAAAAGGAAGTGAAATAAAAATGATAGCAGTGATAATAATATATCTATATTAATATTAATTAATTAATTAATATATCTAATATAACTATATATATGTTTACAAAACAAGTGGTGCATGACACAATTGCCTACCACCCTCCAACAGATGTCCAATATGTCTCTGAACAATGACTTCCCCCAGCCAACTCCCCAAAATTTTATGGTTTCTACATGATGGCATGTGGTATGAAATATGCTTGTGGTCAGTTCAGGGCAGCTGTCCTGGATCTGTATGTCCTAGGTCTGTACCCTCTCAGCCTCTTGTGCACTCCCCCCCACCTCACTGGCAGGACAGTACAAGAATTTGAGAAACTGAAACATCTTCGGTTCTATACAGAACTGTTTAGCAACAACTGAAACATTGGTGTGCTGTCATCATTGTTTTTCTCCTAAAGCCAGAACATAGCATCATACCAGAGAAAATGACTCTGATCAAACCAGGATAATAACATCCACCTCTTATTCCATATCATTTACACAGTACATAGGTCCCATGTCTTCTGCATCCCAATTACTTATCATCATCTGTCCTGCTTTCTGATATCTACACATTGCTATCAATCCTGTAATCTATGGACTGTCCCTCTAAATTGTCTGTGCAGTTCGCTTAGTTCATGTTTTGGGCTCCAACTTTAACAGACTTGTGTGCAGAGGGAACTGATACAGGCACAGGCTAGTTTGCTGCTTGAACTACAGTGCCTACTGCAGGGATCAGACTAGCCATAGGGCATGCTGGTCAGGGTACTGTTTGGCCCATTACAGAGGTGGGAGTGACCGTAATTGCTATTGCAGGGGTTGGAGCAATTTCAAGGCCTGTTGTGAAGTTGGAGCAATTTCTGGGTCGGTTGTATCCCCAGTCAGAGAGGACCTGTTGATCACCAATTCTGGAGAACTATTTGATAAAATCAGGATCGGTGACCTCCTGGGCTGTAAGTGACCATACAGTGGTGGAGTTCACACTCTTGAGGAATATTGGACAGGCAAACAGTAGCTTAAATTTAGAAAAGTAACTTCCAGATCATCAGGAAGTTGGTAAAAAAAACCACACCTGGGTAGCTTTTCTCCTTTCCTCAATGACAAGGAAGCAGAGCAGAGCTGGCAGATCTTTAAGGAAGCTTTTCTTAGGGCACAAGAGCTCTCCATCCCCTGGTGCAGGAAGTTAGGAAAGAAAGGCAAGAAACTGGCATGGCTGAACTGGGACTTTCTGGTCAAACTGAAGCAAAAAGAAGCAAAAAGAAAATGCAGAGGCTGTGGAAGCAGGGGCAGGTTATGTGGGAGAAGTATGGGATGCTGCTGGGCTGTGAAGGGATGGGGACAGGAAGGCCAAGGCCCAGCTGGAACTGGACTGACAAGGGGTGCAAGAAAAAGATAACAAAGGCTTCTATAGGAACATTAAAAAGAAAGCCAAAGTCCAGGAGGATGTACTCTCCCTAGTGAGAAATACAGGGAGGCTAGTAGCAGCATATAAGGAGAAGGCTGAGATATTCTGCAGCTTCTTTGCCTCAGTCTTCACAAGTGACTGCTCTCCACACAGCCCTTGAGTGGATGGTTTGGAGCATGGGGACTGGTGGAGCAATGACCTTCCCACTGTAAGCAAAGATCAGGTTCATGACCACCTGAGGAGACTGAACATCCATAAATCTATGGGTCCTGATGAGATACATCCCAGAGTCCTGGGGGGGGGGAATTAGCTGATGCAGTTGCCAAGCCACTCTCAATATTTGAAAACTCATGGCAGTCAGGTGAAGACCCTATTGACTGACAGAAAGGCAATAGTGCACCCATATTTAAGAAGGGTAGAAAGTATTACCCAGGGAAATACTGACCTGTCAGTCTCATCACACTGCCAAGGAATATGAGACCTCACATGGAGCACTGCATCCAAATGTGGACTCCCCAGTACAGATTTGGAATCCAGCAAGAAGTAGAAATGTAGTCTGAGGGCAGTAATCAGGTAGAAAGTGTGTTTGTGAATCAGCATGTATGTGTGTGCATGTAATGTGTATATGAGTACATAAATACAGTAATATTGGCACAAGCAAATACTACACATGCATAGGAATATCTGTATGACGTTACCTCTTGTTCCATTTTTGTATTTAACAGACAGGAGGATTTTAGACTAGCAATAGACAACTAAGTTTCACAACATTCAGCATGATTTTTAAAATAACATTTAGTGGCTACCTGAGGCAGTTTGATGGTTTTGTACCATAAGGGTCTAAAATTCATCTTGACCCTAATGTCCTTAACTCTGTGCAGCACTGCTCAGCAACAGCTTAAACATTGGTGTGTCATTGTCACTGTTTTTCTCCTAAAGCCAAAATGCAGCAACCTACCAGACACTATGAAGGGAAAATCTTTTTTTATCTTCATTAGACATATGGGAGAAAAAAATAACAAAATCTGTATGCTGGGTTCAGCTGACAGTTTCCTTCAAATGTGTAAGAACTGACTGAATAGAGACTAATGAAGATGGAAGATCCTGCTAATGAACAAATATTAATTTTTAATGTTATTGTTTAGAATTACAAGGAACTCCAGGACATTAGTGAGATAACTGAGATAAACTGGTAGAAATATTATAAATACTTAACTATAGTTTTGTTTTCAGTATAATGAGCACTTTATAAGTCTGAGGAAATCCAAACCATCTAAGGTTTCTGTACTTAGTTAAGAAATACCAATAGAGAATAACATGCTTTAAAAATACAGGTTTTCCCTTCTATGACCATTCTGCTCAATAACAAGCATTTAATAGATAAAATGTACAAATAACAAAATACATCTGGTTAAAGATTCACAGTCCAAGTTCTCAAATTATATACATGTATAATTCTGGGTGAAAATAATTCTGGGTGATTTCTAATTCTGAGGTATATATCAATATACCAATAACTAATATTAAATATTAATTGGTCAATAATATTAAATGAAATCTATTAAGTAGGTCTCAAATCTTGAAGGTAGTAAGCATCCCAGACTTCATGATTCAAATACTGTACACTCAAGGGATTCTGCACAGTGGCTTTCAGTAGACCAAAATTACTTAAGTTGGAAAAAAGACCTTAATGTGAATGAACAAGGCCAATTGTTTCTTAGCAATTTAATAACACAGTAAAAATTGATCGTTTTATTACTAGTTGAACCAGTCCCTGTCCAAGGGGAAATATTCATATACCTCATGGCTTTAAAGATTCTTAGAGAGAAAAACTATTTCACGATTATAAGACTAAGGGGCAGGGGGAGCTGGAGAGGGGGGGAGAGGGGAAAGAAAGGAAAGCAGATCAGACTATTTCTAATAATAAACAATTGTCTGAAGTATTCTGCATTACTGGCTTCAGAATATGGTATTTCAGAAGGCTGATAAGATAGATATGCTCAGGAAGAAGGGGATTATAATTCAAAGTGTGAATTAAAAAGACATTTAAATACAAAATACTAAAGTGCAAATTCTGTATTATGCAGATCTCGTATGCTATAGCCTGAAAAATGTAAAATCTCCCCCAAAAGATAAAAAGACTTTATTGGCTTCAACCAGCTGCTTAGTTAGAGAGCCACAGGAATGAGTGCATAATTCAGTTTGCATGGTAAGTAATACTTCTATTATTAATACCACTCTTAGTCACTTCTACTGTCTCAATTTAAAAAGAAAACACATTTCAACATGGTATATTAGGTAGCCAGAAGCCAATTACCTACGAGAGTAACAGCTTAATTAGACATTACATATTTGAAAATTTGAGAAGTGAAAAGTTCTTTGCAATTAAGAGAAATCCTTTTATCAACTTTATATATGGAATGTTTGATTTGGAAACTGCAAATTGGTGTAATCAGAGATGTATTAAGGTTGGAAAAGACCACTAACATCTAACGTCCAACTGCCAACTCATCATCACCATGCCCACTAAACCCTGCCCTTCAGTGCCACTTCTCCAGGGTCGGCCACAGTACCACCTCCTGTTCCAATGCCTCAGTACTCTTTATGAGGATAAATTTTTCCTAATATCCAACCTAGTGCAACTTAAGGCCATTATCTCTTACCCTATTACTAGTTACCTGGGAAAAGAGGCTGATCTCTTCCCCTCTCTACAACCTCCTTTCAGGCAGACAAGGCCTGCCCTGAGCCTCCTCTTCTCAAGACTAAACAATCCCAGTTCTCTCCACACTCCCCATAAGACCTGTGCTTCAGACCATGCACAGCTTTGCTGCCGTTCTCTGGACACACTCCAGGGGCTCAATATCTTTCTTGTAGTGAGGAGCCTAAAACTGAATGCAGCACTTGAGGTGTGGTCACTAACTGGATTTAACTCCATTCACCACCGCTCTCTGGGCCTGGCCATCCAGCCAGTTTTTAAACAGTGAAGAATATACCTCTCCAAAACATGGAGAGGAGTATCTCTGGGAGACAGCATCAAAGGCTTTTTGAAAGTCTAGGTAGTTATAAGTCTGCTCAAAAATTAGGGTATAGGACAGCATTTACTATGGAAGCATAATATTTTGGAGTGCATCACTGGGATGGAAAAGACCTCTGTTTGGATAGCTAGTAGTGGCCATATGCAGCTAAATCTTCAATATGCTTAATTTTTTTCTGGCTGATATTACACTATTTCCTGGGGCAATTGTGATTAAATCTTCAGTGTGTTCAAACACCCACTTTGAGTTTCAGAAGTCCGTTATAAAACACAGTTTACTATATTCAAACAGCACGTGAAGGAAAATTTTCACTCACTTCAAGCTGACAAACTGCTCACTTAGCCTACTTGAAATTTACTTCACTTTAAATATAATTAATCACCACTGGTAATGTATACATTTTTTGAAATTGTTTTTGTATTCTTTTGAGTAAAATTTCCTAGAGAAAAATAATAGATGGAAAACAGCAAGTAATAAATTCTGTTGCTGAGGTAGGCATTGCCTTGTACAAATACAAAATGCAATGTCTCATTAGAAAAAAAAAAAGAGAGAGAGAAAAGCCATGAACAAAACCCCCAAACAACATAGCAAACAGATATTGCATGTATCTTCCAAGAATACTTGTTTAGGCAAGAATTTGAGTTATGGATAGAAATTAGTGATTAAATAGGCTGGAAATATATTCAAGAATAACCATTCATTTTGCATTTTTAGGATTTTTTTTTCCAGTTTTCTGTCAGTTTGAAAAAGATTATTTTTTTGAAATGTGAATGAGTGAATTGGTTAAGTCTTTCTTTGCCACAAATAGGATCAGTCCATTTCTACTCATTTTTTTTGCTGCTGTATGACTACATCTTTCACGTATTGAGCTGTTAATTAAGCAAAAGATGGTTTGAAAATACATGTGTGAATATTTTGAACATAATCACCTGACATGCCAATTTTAGTGTTCTGCCCCTGTTTCTACTGCCAAAAGGTAAAGGATGCCAAAAGATCTGGTACTTAGGCAGAAAATGCATTCAAAGTTCTTGGCACAGTAAAACGTGTTATGAAGTTTAGGATGAGATGCCTTGTCCCATGAACTCTCAATAAATGAGTGATTCTGGGAACTTATATAAACACATATATACACAAACACGTATTTCCCTTTGTGGAAATACACAATTAAAAGAACATAAAAAACTGAAGTTCATAAAAAGCTCTCCTGATTTTTCAGGAAAGTTGGGTTCAAATATTTGTGAACCAGAAAGTAACAACTGAATGAAAAGTAAATGTAGTAGTCTCTGTACATTTACATTTCAGTCACAACAATGACTGCAAAGTAAACACCATTTATCACTAGGAATATTTTGGAACAAATAATTGAGAAGTTTTTTCTGTTGGCAATGCCAGTTCATTTGGCAGTAAGCTCCATTTACAGTGAAGGTGTCTTTCTTGATGAAAGAATGGATGAGGATGGGGGATAGGTTTAAGAAATGTGGAAGAGTGGTCTTTGATCAGTATAAATTTACTCTCAGCTTTCCATCCCTCCACCTCTCTTTACTACTCAAAAACTAACAAAAAATAAATTCACTGTGGCAAAGAATCCTCAACAGAAAAAAACTGCTTTGTTATGCACTTCTGCTGCATTACTGGATGCAAATCATGTCTGTTATGTATGAATAAATTAACATCTTAACAGCTTGATCAATATGCACTACACTGATCTGCAGTTTTTATGAATGGCTGAAAGATATTTAGAGCACGAGCATGTTTTTGTACATTCATTAACAAAAAGTATTTGAAGGTTTTCATTGAAATGTCATGTATTTCCAAAGCATTGCTTTGGAGTGATGAGGTTATTAACAAAGTAATACTGACCTCATTTTTGTGATTTGTTGCAACATTTTTGAATTATTCTGCCGTTATGTTCAATATGCAATGGATCTTATCTGTCAAGATGGCAGTCCCAAGAACTTCAATATTGGACACATCCAGAAAATTTTCTGTAGTCATCAGTTATAGGCAACGGTCCCTGAAAATGGCATTCCTACTTTGGAAGAAGAAGCCAGCAAGCTCAACTCAGCAATTAATTACTTGGTAGCAGTATGGAAAGCAGATAGATTAGAGAATCTGCTAGTCAGCCAATAAATTTTACTTATCTCATTCAGACAGGATATCCCGTTTTCAGCTGGGATGATGTTTTGGATTTAGAAGAAAAACAGTGTTGACACCACATCAGTGTTTCAGTTGTTGCTGAGCACTGCTGCACAGAGCCAAGGATGTTCAGCAACTAGTACTGTCCTGCCAGTAAGGGGGCTGTGGGAGAACAAGGAGCTGGGAGGGATCAGAACCAGGCAGCTGGACTAAACTGATTAAAGAGATATTTTATACCATATGGCATCATGTGAAAAAACATATTAAAACTGAGGGGAGTTGGCTCAGGGACTGGCTGGGCATTTATTGTCAAGTGATTAGAAACTGCGTTGAGCATCACTTGTTTTACAAACATATATATTTACCATTACTAATTGTTTTTCTCTTTTGTCTTAGTAAATAGGTTTTCTCTCAACCCAGGAGTTCTGCCTTGTGGTTTTTGTTTTTTCTTTTGTTTGTTTGTTGTTTTTTTTTGTTCTGTTTTGTTTTGTTTTTGTTTTGTTTTATTTTTTTTCCCCAATTCTCTTCCTCATTCCCCTGGGAGTGGTCAGGGACTGAATGGCTGTGTGGTGCTGAGCTGCCTGATAGGTCAAACCACAACACAGGGACGCAAATATTTTTATTCTTGGATCTGTATCTCCAGAACTAAGCCTAATGTACTTCCTTATGTGCAAAATGAACTGAATAATTTTGAATGACCTAAACTAGCTAGGCCTGATTTCTCTCCTTGCCACCTTCACTCCATGAAAGTTAAAAATGAATCAACTTCATAGACCTTCACTTTAAAATTGTCATGGTGGTTCTGCACCATTTTGCTACTTCTCCTGGTTTGCTGTTTGTACTTTACTGCCCAAAATTATTTTAGATGTTATGGCATTACATCAAGCAGAGTTTATCTTTGGACTAAGGGAATGGTTAAGTCAAATAGCAATATTAGTCTGCATTCTCTGATAAATTCACACTCTGAAAACTCATAAAACTCTGAAACCCATTAAAAAATACAAAATGAAAAGGCAGTGCAACAAGGAATTGGGAAATGAATAAGCTCTTTGGTTTATTACTGTGAAACTTTAAGAAAGATGTGATTATTGGATGAAGCAACATTATTCCCAGAGAAGAAATGACAATTCAAACTCAGAAGGTTTTGCTTTTCCTGTGATTAATTTCAGTAGTTTAGAGAAAGATAAGTTTTATAACTCAGAAGATGCAGGAATCTAGACTCACTCTACTCTCTGTGTAATACAATTTTTTAATGTGGAATTCTCTCTCTTTTTCCTACACCATAACTATTCCATATAAGTTTTTTACCTCAATTAAATAAAGATTTAGAAGTTGGAACTGGTAGAGCGATAAGAAGGCTAGTCTAGGGAGCATATTAATTTCAGTTTTATTAATTTTGCCCTAAAGAGTCAAATTTAATTTGTCCCTATGTTCTTTATCACCTCTTATTGAAGGGTCAAGATTTAATTTCATCAAATCTTCAGGTTTATTAGAATAGTGATTCCAGATATTGAAATGTTTTATCCAGCCACCGGAAATTCTACTCTGAAAAGTTGAAAGCTAAAACTAAAGCTGTATTTAGGTTTTTTTTTGAATTTAAACTTGTATAATCCATTTCTCTGAGGTAGACTTGTTTTCTATGGCCAGTTTGTTCAGTTCTGCATCTTGTTCTACTTGTAAACACATTGAATTATGTATCTTCCTTTTTCCTGAGACTATATCTGTCAGAAGTGACATTGTTTGAGAATTATCAAAGTTTCTGACTTGTAAGTTATAGACCAAACACCATTCAACTGAAGTCACTGTCTACGTGCTACATGCATCCTGATTACATACCAATGTTTGATATTTCCATAACTAGTGTGGTGCTGTTTCTGCCTTTACCCCAGCTCTAATTTTCCAGGAACACTTGTATCTCAATACAGTAGGAGAAACTGTTACCTGATGTGGTGGAATAACTTTGGCAAGCAGGCAGATTCCCACTTAAATGCTCTCTCACTCACCCTTCTCTGGAGGATGAGGAGAGAAAATAAGAACTATTAATGGCAGACCATCTGCATCAAAGTATCAGATATTTGCTTTAATTTTTTTGTAAGAAGAAAAGAAGGCCATCTGAACAGCCAATCTGGATTTTAAGAAGGCAAACTGAGCTTCTCAGGAAACCAGTTAGTAGTGTCCGCTGGGAATCAGTTTAGGTCCACAAAATATCGAGTTGCTTTTCAAGTTACCTTTTAAAAGCCCAAGAAATGGCAATCAGTAAATCCATAAGCCAAGTAAGCAGAACAGGAGGCCAGTCTTTCTTGACAGGAAAAAAATACTTGATGCAGACAGTCATCGAGTTGTCCTGGTTTCAGCCATAACAGTTAGTTGCACACAGATGTTTCATTTGCTGCTGAATGGTAAAAACACAGCTAGAGACAGGACAGACCACTCAGCAGGGAACAGCAATTGTCTTTTTGGTGCAGTAGCAGCAGGTGGGGTGAAGCCAAGACAGCTGGCATCTTCTGGAAAAGTAGCATGGGGAGCTGTAAGCAATCCAGGAGGCTCCTGCCATGTACCAATGATAACTTCCTGTGCCAGGTAATAGATGGCCCCATCAGGGAGGGCAATAATTAGACATCACGATTGGTGGCTGTGGTCAACTGGAACAGGTTGACCAGAGTAGTGGTGGAAACCTTGTCCTTGGTGACATTCAAGGTCAGGCTAAACGAGGCTCTGTGCAACGTGATCTAGCTGTAGATGTCCCTTTTCATTGCAAATGAGTCGGAACAGATAACTTTCAAGGATCCTTTCCAGCTCAAAGGGCCTTGTCATTCTATGAATTAGGCAAGGGGTTGTTCCATACCATGTAACCATCATGGAAAGCCATAAAGCTGTGGAGAGTTGGCTAGGGTTGGCCACTGCTTGGGAATTGTCTGGATATTGGTTAGCGGGTGGTGAGACCTTGCACTGCTAGCTGGGCGTCAGTCAGTGGGCAGTTGTATTGTTAGCTGGCTGTTGGCAGGTGGTGAGTAACTGTATATATACATGCATATAGTTATCATTAATTTTTGTTTCCGTATTTTTTTCCATTTCCATCTTAGTGATTAGCTTTTATCTCAGCCCATAAGCTCTATTTTGTTTCCAGTTCTCTCCCTCATACCACTTGGAGTGCAAGTAGACAGTGGTGTTTAGTAGCCTATCATGTTAAACCACAACAAAAATAAGGATAAGTAAAATGCAGATTAATGGCTTCTTATTTCTTTTAATAGTAATGATAGATCTTGGACTGCCCGGTCCTCAAACTTTTAGCTTCAAACTCTGAAATAATTAACAGTTGTTTATATTGCAGAACTATCAGGCTTCTGACTTCAATTCTGTTTTTCTTCATGCTAAGTATTACTATCCATCAGGCAATGAAAGTAGATTTCTTCCCATTTAAAGTAACTATTTTTACATTGCTGGAATTTCAGCAGTAGAATTTGACATCTTCTGCTAATAAAACATTTTTAACACTTCTGCAGACAACTTGAGTGTACCACCACATAAGGAAAGAATATATCTTCAGTTATTGGCTTATTGCACTGTAATAGAACAAAAAATATGGTGGGCAGAAAAACAGTTCTGCTGAGTTACACCAAATAATTCAGCTTGTTCTTCTGCTTTCCATCCATAAGCTAAGTTAAGAAGCATATTGTATCACAGATTTTCCACAAGCCCTCAGACATATGTCTTCACAGCAGAAAATATATTCAGAACCAGTCCTTAATAAATGCTTTCTTTAATTTCATGCACAAACTGCATACACAGTACAGATCCGTTTTTTTAGTTATTGGTCTACAGGGTGACATGGAGACACTTCTGTACCTTTGGAAGTGTTCTGTTCTGTTGGTACCTCATGAATCCTCATCTAGAAAAATTCAGACTGGGTTTTAGGAAAAGGTTCTTCACTGAGAGGGTGGTAAGGCACTGGAATCCCAGGGCAGCAGTCATTGCACCAGCTCTGTAGGAGTTCAAGGGGCATTTGGAAAGTGCTCTCAGAAATTTTGGGTGGTCCTATGTGGAATCAGGAGTAAGACTTGATGATATTTGTGGGTCCATTCCAAATCAGTGTATTCCATGATTGTAAATGGAATTAAAGACGATCCAAATGCCTGGAATAGGGAAAAAGAGACCAACATCGTAATTCTGTCACCTATTGTATGGTGATATTCAGCTAAGTCCTTCCATACTGTTGTCTTTACATGTACTAATAATGCTTATCTCTGTAAAGTTAACTAGAAATTGGTGGAGGTAAGGAGATCTATAAGGCACTGCTAATAAGGAAAACAAGTCACAAAACAGAAAAATAGAAGCTGGAGAATCTGGTTGAAAGGATTACAGAAGTTTTCCACAGCTGAATATACACAGCAACTTGCCAAGAAATGGTGAGCAAAACTTTTCTAACTACCCAGATAAAGAGTAATTAAATTATAATAATTCTTAATTTTACAATTATACATATAGAAGTGGTAGAGAAGATTTTTTTGGTAAAAAAAAAAGCATAATTTTCTTAATATTTCAACAGCAAGGGTTGTGTTAAAGTATGCTGAGACCATATTTTCAAAATATTTATTTTAAAAATTTCCAAGTCTGATAAATATAAGTTCATCTTGTTGCGCCATGTATTGATTCCTGTTTCAAAGAAAGCCAGAATATATTCAGCAGAAAAATGTCATTTTTACTGTTATTACATATATGTGATAAAATATAGTATTTATTAGGAAGACACGATGAAGATGGAGAATTTTGCTGCTGAAAAAAAATATATGTTGAGGAGAACTTAAGATGAAACATGAATGAAACCAAGCAGCCTAACATCAGCTGAGGATTGGTTGTTCTTCTGGGTATGTAAACTTCAGTTATGTTTCCCAGAAATTTGTACCAGCTGCTCCGCCTTCCTAGAAACAGAAGCTTGGCAGCATGCAGGCATAACTAATTGTTCAGGCACTATTGTGCATCAGAAAAGCTGAAATGGAAAGATGTGACACAGGAGAAAAAGGATGATAGACAACAGTGTTACAGAAATAAGACATTTTCCAGGTGCATTCAGATGAAGGACATAGAGCTCTAATGATGTGGAGATAGTCAGTCACCTGAAACTCATCTTGCTGTTGATATACTTAGAGAAGTAAACTTACATGGTAGTTTAATACCAATTCTTATTTTGTTAGAACTTACCAAAGCATTTGACAAAGCTAAGCTTCCTAATAGTATAATAAAAGAAGCCTGACATCAGCAATTATTTCCTCTTTTTTTTTTAATGTTAAGACTTTTTCCAAAGGTTACACAGCATTGTATATCACAGTGATGTATATACCAGGGTGTATGAAGACACTAGATTTCTTAATAATTGATATGTTAATACATACCTAAATAGGTCGTAGTATATCAAAATAAGCATAATACAGTGAAGTCAGCAAACGAAGTAAGATAAAGGGCAGAGTGACTAGGATATTCGTATCTGATATTAAGGCACAGACTGATAGCACAAAATTGTTCAAAATAGATTATCTCTTACATGAAAACAAAAGTAATGGATACAGCTGGCTAATTATGCACATCATTTTGCCAAGAGAGGTTCAGATACAGAGGGACATGGTTTAGAGGGAAGTACTGATGGTATGTGGACAGTTGGATTGGATGATCTTGGAGGTTTTTTCCAACCTTCGTTTGATTCTGTGATCATAATAAAGAATAACTATGAAAAAAAACCAGAAAATATTTCTTGCAGCTTTGTAATCTGATTTGAAAAACAGAACTTTTTTTTTTCTTAAAACTTTACACTGATGAATAAAAAAAGTAATAAGATAAAATGTTAAGGAGTCTCCTGAAGCAATTGTAATTTTAAAAATGTAATTTTCACTGTATCGGTTGCTGATAGTTTTGAACTTAGAAATCAGCCTAATGATTTATGTAGTTTATAAACATACTTTATTTTTCAAAACATAGTTAATATAATAGTTAATGCATAGTAATTTTCAATTCTGAGGGCAATTAACCAAAAATAACCAGTCTATTCCAAAAGAAATATGTGCTGGTTGTTAAGGCCAACAGCTTCACAAGTGCGTCATTGTAAAGGAATAGACTGAAAATGGGACAGTAACAGAGGGTTAAGAAAAGACAGAAACTGAGTTTGAGCTTACTTTCATAACCCATGAGTTTTGCCAAAGAATCTGGTTACTAGTTGCATGAGAGAAGTAAGAATGTGTCTTCTGTTTGCTTTTAATGTTTTCAGATATGTCACATTTTCATATTTTCGAATATGACTTTTCATAGCTAGCTGGCAGACATTTAGCAAAGAGCACAAATGTCTCTGCTAGATTTAATCTCATACTCCTCCAATTATCCAATTATATTTCCAGCATATGTTTATCCCCTCTTACTCTTTCATCTTCTGTTTTGACTCAGTCTAGTGTTGAGTTTGTCCCTTGTCTTTTGTTCTGTTAAGATTTTTCTTAGCTACAGTAAAGAAAAAAAATTAAAGAAGAAATGAATTTGAATATACAGTCCTCAAAGGTCTGAGATGACTGCAGAAATATTACTGTAAATTTTGATTTTGTTTTTTTTTTTTGTGATAAAATGACTGAATTAATTGACCTTTCCATTCTAGACACTGAAGACGAGATTTACTTCTTTACAAACTTCTTCATCAAAACCTGTTTACAACTAGTTAAAGAGCTGCAATGGGCCACAAGCAGGCTGTGTTTCTGATCCAGCCTTACTCAAACACGTGAGAGGTTGCCTAGGAGAGTAGGCTGGGATCACTGTTGAGATTGTAAGAGTACTGAGCTTAAGCCAATGGAAATCTTCTTACCCTCACACCACAATCCAGGAAGACCTATTATTATACATACCTACAACTACTTGCAACTCTCGAGGAACAGCAATTTTGTAATTCTTCAGTATTTTTATCTTCTAGCTCAAATCTAGCAAGAATTTCTAGAATATGGGAAAGTAGAGCATCGAGCTGGGGAATATGCAGTGTCATACACCAATTCAAAATGGCTTTGTCTTTATACTTGGAAAGGATCCAAAAATTATTTTGTTCAACTGTAACACAATTCTAAAAAACATATTTCTGAAAAGTTCACTCTAAATCTAATGATTCTGATATGATGGATGTACACTCAGTACATTTATTTGGAGCAAGAATAATTCTCTATCATACTGATAGAACTACTCTGTTTTACACTAATCAAGTAAGACAAACAATCCCATGAGCTATGATGTCAACAAGCCTCTTTATAATATAAAAAGTTTCAGCATACTTAGAATCAAATAAGTAGGACACTGTTAATTTAATTGCTAAGAGATAAGTTTGATCAAAGCTGAAGAATGTGAACTGCATTCCCAAATCTAAGAAGCTTCATTTAGAAAATGGACTTAATAACAAGCCCATTTATTCATTGTTGGAGACTTGTGATTATTAATATTTGATCTAAAGGATGTCTTATATTTAAGGCTCTTCCATTATTTACATTTATTATCCAGCTTTCTCCTGGCGCTGCCTTTCTGGCTTTACTATTGCTAAGAAATATGTGACCAAGATAATCATATTATCTTCCATCAGTGCTGCAAGCTGCTTAACTTAAAAAGCCATACACAATATTGCAGTGCTGCTACTGACAGAGGATTTAACAAGAACTGATTCTTTTGAGAATGACTCACTCTGTTGACTTCCAAAGAAAGAGCGCTACAAACTGGGATGCTGCTTCAGTTTCAGAGGGCTGAAAATTAACTTCTGCTCACAGCCCACAGGTGCCAGCTAGTCAAGAAAGGAAAGAGTTCATTTCTGCACGATACCCATGGTGGTACACTGGACAAGTCATATTGAAGTGAAGCTTGCTGAGGATTAATAGTGCATTTTACTGTGCATCTTACTCAGTGAATGATGTGCAGTACTATGGTTTTTTTGGTATTATTGATCCTTTTGGGCTTTTTTTTTTTTTTATGGGCGGTGGTTGATTTATTTTGCATTATTCTTACCGTGAAAAAATATATCAAAATTTGATTATCATCATCCTACATATTTCAGCATTTTTTCAAGCCATAAATATCATTTAAATGTTTATTCTGCTTGGATGTTTTAGCCCCATTCAGAACATAGCAAATATAGTTGGAAAATATATGAAGATTTAAGTGAGGGAGGCTTTTCACAGAAACTTAATTGACTTGTGACTTTTGTCTGAAAGGATTTTTGTCTGTTGGTTGGTTGGTTGGTTGATTTGTTTAGTATAAAGCTACTTCCTTGTGTTTTGGATACAATTGCCCAGAACAATCAGGAAAAGTAGAAAAAAATCAGTTCAACATACAAACTTTCTTTTCCTTAGAATTTGCATGCTGAAAATCAAACTATAGTCTGCTGAAGAGGGCTCCTACTTTAAAGAGGAGGCTGCCTGTGGCTGCCAGCAGTTCCTCTGCTGATGACATTTGCTCTTCAGTTTTATCTATTCGCTCACAGTAGCTGCAGATTTCTAGAGCCATTTCTTAGGCCCTTAAATGCTTTATCATTGTTCCCACAGCAGATCAAAGAGAGAAGATGGGTTCCAAAGAACATTGCTATTTCTTGCTCCTGGGCATGAGACGTTGTTTTTTATATTGCCACAGATAAATAAGTTTAATCATTATTACTAACCTAACCTGAATCAATGCTGCAGATTGTAGAGGTCCTTCCCAACCGCTGAAATTCCGTGATTCTTTGATCACTTCCTGGGGACTCACAGCTTTGTGGGTAGTGAAGCTTTTTGTGTAGAAGCCAAAACAAGGAATTTGCTGTTTTTACATGTGTACCTGAAAATACGTAATTTAAACAACAACAACAACAACAACAAACCCTCTAGTTTTGGTGGTGCTGTTTCAGCTATCCAAATTAACAAGTTTTGAAAACATTTATATGCTTTTCCTATTGTTGGGATGCTTATGGAGAGCACAGCCAGTGTTAGTGTTCACTTTCACTCAAACTTGGGCATTTTGTGAGCTCTGAGGGCTCCATTGCTATGAAACAACTAGTGGAAACAGTTAGGAAGTTTTGGGGTGAGGTTCATTTTCACATTCACAATGTGATAATACTCATTTTGATTTCTTCAGATGCTGGGGGAAAAAAAGAAAGAAAGCTGGCTTCAAATTCTTATTTTGCTGAACTATATTGGGCATAGTTTGTCCTACATAATAGTATTAATAGCCATAAAAATAGATAGGGACTAATTTGTAGTGGACTGTTAGATAGACATCACATGCTGATCCCAAGATCTTACAGTAAAACAAGCTTAGTATCTTGTGAAAATTCTAGTTATAAGGATTGCATCATGGCTTAAAGTCATAGAAGCATTTCCTCTTGATATAGGAAATTGTTACTGGGAAATAAATGTACATGATCTTTCTGTTGAACAGTTACCGTTTTTCTATCAATAATGCTGTTGAACAATCAATCTACAAGGCAGAACAAAGCAAATCTCCTTATCCTAGCCTTTGCAAATAATGATCAAAATGTACTTGGGTAGTCTCATTACAAACACTTTATGCTTCTTTTATGCTGTTCTTTTCCACTCTCTTGTCCACCTGAAATGTATCCTCTAATTCTAACATAATTTTCACAGGGGTGAAAGAAAGCAATTCCTTGTCTGTGATAAAAATGCAAAGGATAACATAGATTATTTTTTTTTTTAAAGAAAAGTCGCCCAAGCCTTTTCCATGATCACCAGTTTAAAGTTACATTAACAAAGCTAGTTTTTCTTATTTTATCTTAAAACAAACATAGATAACCAGAGAAAGACCCTTGAATGGAAATAAAGAGCCCTTTTTTTTAAAGATAGATAGCTACTGGTGGTTAGGAACCCACAGTGTCTCATAATAAATAAGCACAATAAACTATTTCTAAATTCTATATTTGTTCCGAAAAATTTTATCAAGTGCTAAGAGTTTAATGTAAAGAGAAGAATTAACATCAAAGGAAAATTTCCACTGGAAATGGAGTATGTTTTCAGAGCAAAAAATTTTGCAATTGAACATTATTAAGATTTTTAGGGCGACATGACTAAAAATAGAAGTTATTGGGGTAATGTATAACATCTGTGTAATTCTTTGTAATGTTTTTCTCCCTGGCTTAGGGAAATCAGAATGACAAGCATGTGCTAATACAGACAATACCAAGTGGAGTTGACAGTCTGTGTCTTACAACATACAGTTGTTTTTTTGTTTTTTTTTTTTTTGTTCTGGTTTGGTTTTGTATTTTTTTTGTTTGGCTGGTTTGATTTTGCTTTAACAAGGCATGCCCCATATTGACTTTATTACCCATTATGCTCCATTGACTTTAGTACCTATCTGTACTGTCAGAGGATACGTGAGTCAGATTTTCAAAGCAATTAATTTTGTTGGCCAGAAGGAGACTATCTTGAGACTATCTATGCAAACTCCACCACATTTCTCTATCAGTCCATTTTTTTCTGATCTATGCTTCAAGCAGGTACTAGAAGTAAGGGATTTTTTGTGCCTTTCCTTGATGACATCTTTTCCCAGACAGTTTTTCTTTTTTTGCTTCGCTGCTGGTGACTGTTGAAATCTGTCTGCTTACAAATGAACAAGGAAGCACCAAGTTGTACCCCGTTGTTCTCACCTGTCAAGCACCCTGCTTGGGATCTTTCTGGAGAGTAATGTAGCAATTTGGATGCACAGGTCAGACACAGCTATGGTAGAAAGTGTGAGGTCTGGAATAGAGATGCAAGTCAGATGTCCACACAGACTTGGCAAAGAGGAATCATCTTTGAGCTCTATGGTACAGCTACATTCTTCTCTTCTGATCAGCCTCTAGGGAAGAAGATCCCTCTTTTGTCTTTGGGTGTCTGTGTCTAGGTAGATATTTATCATCTATTTGTATATCTATATGATCTATATCTATCTGTATCTATCTATCTACATATTTATTTATTTGGAGCCCCCAGTACAAAAAAGACAGGGAGCTGTTGGAGAGGCTCCAGAGGAGGGCCACAAAGATGATCAGGGGACTGGAGCACCTCCCCTATGAGGACAGGCTGAGGGAGCTGGGCTTGTTCAGCCTGGAGAAAAGAAGGCTGCGGGGTGACTTCATTGCAGCCTTTCAGTACCTAAAGGGAGCCTACAAACAGGAGGGGAATCAACTCTTTGAAAGGGTAGATAACTGCAGGACGAGGGGAAATGGTTTTAAGTTGAGGGAGGGGAGATTGAGGTTGGATGTCAGGGGGAAATTCTTTACAGAGAGAGTGGTGAGGTGCTGGAACAGCTGCCCAGAGAGGTTGTGGATGCCCCGTCCATCCCTGGAGGTGTTCAAGGCCAGATTGGATGGGGCCCTGGGCAGCCTGGTCTAGCATTAGGTGGGATGATTGGTGGCCCTGCATGTGGCAGGGGGGTTGGAGATTCATGATCCTTGAGGTCCCTTCCAACCCTGGCAATTCTGTGATTCTGTGATTACCTATATATCTACACAGATATATCAACATCAAAATATATAATTATCTCTATATACAGTTACAGGTAGACTAAAAAAAAAAAAGAAAAAAGAAAACCAGTATCTTGACATTCTCTTTTTGCTTATCTTTTTACTTACTCACTGCTCCATCACGTCTTTGAAAAAGATATTGTTTGGTTTGACTACAATATATAACTTAAAATATCTTACGTTTCTCTTGTAGTGTGGTGGTTGTTGTTTTTATTTTTTTTGTTTCTTTATTCAATTTATATATAGAAATCATAAACCTTAAAAAGTAAGAAAATGTTGTAGGGAGATTCTCTGAATGGAATCAAAATATTATAATGGCAACAGACTTCCTAGTAAGTGTGACAGTGAAGTATAGAAGAAGACTGGAATAGATAAACATAAATTCTAAATAAATAATAATAAATATCATTCTACAATAAACATTTTTTACTGCTATTGGCAATTAGCAGTAATTTTTTACTGCTATAGCAATTAGCTATCCAAAAAAACAGGGGCTAATTTAATTAGTTCTGTTATAGTTGTGAAATTTCAGCTAGTTCTATGTGCTTCAGAATTGTTTCTCTGGTGTAAGTCATGGCAGAATCTGGTCATCCATATGATCTACTTTGGTCCTTCTTAGCTGCTCATTTATAAATGTAGAGTAATAAAAAGTAGTACAAGTATTTTTTGTGAAAGAAATAAAAAACATTTTCTATTCTACTGTGTATCATCTAAGCACTACAATACATAGGTACGTATGATGAAGTGGAAGATTGTATTTTGCTTGGAATATTGTCCTTAAGCTAGCTCACCTCTCTATCACAAATGATATTTTATTGAGGATGCAAATAAATACATAGGCAAGTGGAACAGCTTGCCAACTTACCTAATTGAAAAAGTTAAAAGTACTATAATAACACACGTGACAATAGTTCAAAGGCCTGATAGGCTTCACCATTCCAATGTTTATTTAATATAACAAAGATAGAGACAAATATAGAAAATGCCATAATAGGAAAAAAATATACTGGCAATGGTGTTACCAGAAATGAGAATATTATATAGGTTTTTCTAACATTCATCAATATAGTAAAATGCACCGAGTCTTCAGCTGATACAAACTACTGAGTTTCATTGATTGAAATTCTATATTTTAATCCCTTTCTAGTGAAATTTTGTTGCTGTTGTTGTTATTATTTAGATGGAAATGCGACACTGCGGTGATTTTTCTGATCTTTCAGAATCTTTAGGTGTATTTTCCTATAAAGCATACAACTATAAATTACAAAACTCTAACATTTTTTGTTTTCTTCTTAGAATATGGGTTGTAGAGCACTTTAGGAGTGCTTGCAACAAGCAATTTTTAAAGCATATAAATTATTTTATTCTGTGAAAAAATACCCTTTGAAGTGCATGTTTCCCCCTTCAGATGTTCTTCCTTTATCTAATTAGATGGAAAAAGAAAGGAAATGTAAAAATATTTTAAAAAGAATCCCTAACACTCCTGAATCTGACATATACAAATTATTCTTCTGCCTTTCTTTTTGACAGAAATATATTATGCTGGTCTCAATGGGAATTAAACCTATCTCTAACTGTTCTAGAGATGTATTAGGGTTTCTTAGTAATACAGATAAAATGAAATTTTATGGTAGCAACTAAGTGAGCTGAAAGTGTGATACAGATTTAGCATTCAGTTAGTATAGATTTAGAAGGCAATGTGATGAGAGGCTTTGAGATGGATGGTAAGGAACGGTCACACAGAAAACACTGGAGAAACATGGACCAGAAACTTGAGCTTCTCATCTTTCAAACTCTTCTTCCTTTCATTACTTCAACTCTCCTCCAGGACTGTCTTTTAAAAGTGCCTCCTTTAAGACAGGCTGAGCAGAGGCAGAATTGATTTAGGACACTGACATTCATCATAGAGGGAATTTGAGTGCCACATTTAATAATAATCACGTGTAATTATAAAGCTGTTTGTCAACAACTTGTTACACATTTTCATGACCTAGTTAGCTATGTAAGACTGATCCAGTTACCCAGAACCTCTTCCTGAATTAGTACTACAGTTTTAAAGGGAAAAACATGTTTGCCTATATTTATTTGACAAATCATTACAACTTCATAAAACATGCAGCTATCAAAAGGAAAATCCAAATGAAAATTTTCTTCTAAATTACAGTTTGTATTTTATATTCAAAATGAAGAAAAAAAAAAAAAAAAAACTCTTCCAAAGATCTATTGAGAAGATATGCAGAACAAAAACTAACACCAAATGATGATTCCTTCAGAGGAATATATGCCAGGCTATATTAGGCCTGGTTAATGTAATTTGATTTTGACCATCCATAACAGAGCTTGATTCGTTACTTCAAAATTGCTAAAGCTACAGAAAGTTTCAAAATTCAGCAATAATCTCAACTGAGTTTCTGACATTCTTACTGAGATAAGTATTATAGGCTTTTCATGATCTTACTTCACTGAAGCCAATATCTGGCTCATATATTGAATTTCAGAAGGAATAGCAGTGTTTCAGAAGATACAGTATACTGGAGGCAAAGAAAATGAAGATCAGTTTCTTGGTGCGAAAATCAAATTTATTATTGACAAAATGTATGATTTCTGCTGCTTTTTTTTTTATTATTATTTTTTAAATGGAAAGGCTCAAGGAAAAAAAGAAGAAAGTTTCTTCACTTAAAATCTAATAAGGCCTATAAAATCCATTAAAAACACAGATTCAATTCTCAGAGGTCACTAGTATCAGTCAACTCTTACATATGATTAGGGTAGGTTCATCAGAGACTAAACTTTTCTACTACTACTTGAAGCTGGAAGTGGTTTGTCTGTTAATGAGCATGAGGGTTCTGTCAATGGTTTGTGGGCTGATTTGGCCTGGTTCCGTGACTAGCAGGGTGGAGGAAACTGTGAGTCCGTGCCTTCAGAAAGGGGAAAATACAGGGAAAGAGAGATGGGCCCCAAAAATAACAGCAGCAATGATCTCAAACTAATTTACTAAAGAAGATATCAGAATACAAGATAACACACTATAATACAGTACAACACAACGTAATTAGAATTGGAGCTAATAAATCAAATATAATGAGAAAGTGTATCCGAAAACTGAAGGCCTTACACTGATGCTGAGTCGGGTGAAGCAACAAAGACGAGAGCCTGACAATGGAAAAGGGAAAAAGGTACATCAGGTGACATTGCCAGGAGTTATATCTCCTCTCTAAACTCAAAGTCCTCTGGGGTATGTAGTTCTTCTTCTCTTCTGAGACATGTACCCTGAGCTGGAGCATTAACTCTTTAACTCCCAGTGCACTGCATGATGTTATGATGTGGAATACCGATAACCAAAAATTATAAAACCATAACAGGGTCCTCCTGTTTTTCATAAAAGTCAGAGGAGAGCTTTAGCTGTAAGAAGTTCAACTTGATTTTCCTCTTTTTTCAACTGTCCAGAAGTGCTTTTATATAACAGTTTTAATTCTGTGATGACCAAAACTTTCAAACTTGTAAAACTCACATCATTTATGCAAGCTCATTTATGCAGCGTTTCCGGCAAATCCTTTGGAATGAAACTCTCATTCTGCTAATACACAGTGCCTGATACCTTAGTGTAACACAGTAACCTAATATTCATTTTCTTTTGGTTTGAAAATGAGGGAAAAAATATTATGTCTTCCTAATAAGACATAACTCTGAAGGATCTGGCAGCTTTTTTGCTGTTGTCCTCAATGAGGAAATGGCCCTTTGACTGGCATGATGCATTAAAAATCAACAGTTCTTTTAAGGTGAGATGTGGTGCTTAAGGTAAAACTGGGAATAAAAATATGTCCTAAGTGCTTGTTTGCTGAATATCATGCTGACATCTGTTCCCTTTGTCAAAATCTGTTCTACCAGGTATTTCAAGGGGAAAACATGAATTATCTACACTTTTGAGATTAGGTCGTATTAAAAACTAGTCTAAACTAAACTGGAGTATACTACACTAAAATCTTCATTCTACAGGAATAAAAAGGATCTGTCAAAGGACAAAAGTTATCTATTGAATGTTAAATAGGTCTGCATATCATAAAAATGCATTTATTGATATTTTTTAGACCAATTTTAATTCTCCCCTTCCCCTCTCCCCTCTTTCATTTGCCTTTGCCTTGCCTTGCCTTGCCTTGCCTTGCCTTGCCTTGCCTTGCCTTGCCTTGCCTTGCCTTGCCTTGCCTTGCCTTGCCTTCCCTTCCCTTCCCTTCCCTTCCCTTCCCTTCCCTTCCCTTCCCTTCCCTTCCCTTCCCTTCCCTTCCCTTCCCTTCCCTTCCCTTCCCTTCCCTTTTTCCCCTTCCCCTTCCCTTCTCTTCCCCTTTCCTTTTCCACTTCCCCTTCCTTTTTATCTTTCAATTTTCATTTTATAGATCAGCATTTTTCCAGCAACAATCAAAAATTAACTGAGTGACCTAATTAAGCAAGATAATGATTGTGTTTAGGGGAGCTTATCACCCCTGTGAGCTGTACCTTAAATGTACATTTCTTCCTCCAAATTTACTGCCTCCAGGTGTTTAGCTATGTCATAATATCGAAATATAAGAAAGTATAATAAGCAGTTTCACCTCTTCTTACTCATTTAGTTGTCTTTTTTTCCTTTAATGAATTTTGTTGAAAGAATGGCAAATATTGCAATAAGCATGAACAATATAGAATTCTGTCAAATTATGGCTAAATGTCAAATTATGCAAAGAGCCACGCTGCAGAAGTCCCTTTAGACCTTCTCAAACACAAGAACAGCATTTTTCATGCTGTATTTATTCATCTTTTGGATCTGTTTGGTGAGCATCCAACCTCACGTTCACCAACTGCTGTATCCTCAGTTCCACATCCCCCTAAAACCCTACATCTCCACTCAGCAGTAATACAGCATCCTGTCTTAACTTGCCATTCATACTGCAATTATTTGTCAGTGAGTGCAGAAAAGATGTGGCAACATGATCTGAACACACACATTACTAAATTTCATGCTCATTGCTTCAGTCATGAGACCTGAGGGAAACCCATTGTGAATCTGGCAAAAAACTGCTGTTGCAAAATCTCTTGCCATATCAATCTCACAGTCTCCTCTGCATATTTCTACTACAGGTGGGAGCAATTTTATAGCTCTGAATGTCTCGTTTTTTCCAACTATTTAAATGTAAATACCACAACAGATGACATCACTCCTCTGTCTATGCAGCAGACTTTTTCAGCTGGCTGATGCTACTTTTATTCTCACTTCAAGGCAATACTTACAAAAGTAGCTGTCAGCTCTGTTGGAAGTCATAGTAGGCAACTTGTACTTCTGTGTAAACAAAATTTTTGTGTCCATGGAAACATCTAAATATACTTTGATCAACATCCTGATGTCTTTTTTCTTGTGGTCCATTTTTAAAAAGCACCTGCAGCCATTCCAAAATGATCACCTGAAACTACTCCCAGCCATCTGTAACATCAATTTATGAACACGGAAAACATCACAGAGGCTTAAATTTGATTTTATTCATTTTTACCATCACTATTTTCCCATACTATCCATTCTGATGTAAAGAAATTGAAAAATGATAATTCTTTCTTAAAAATGATAATACTATCTATTTTTCTGTTTTGATGGAGGAGAATATATAATATAGTAATATAATATATAATATATAAGATGGTGAAAACAGAAAGTAGCAGGAACCATTTTTGTCCCTCCTTTACTTACACCATTTAAATATAACTTTATAATATGAAAAATGAAGAAGGAAAATGATCCGAATCTACCTAAAAATCAAAAAACAGATTTCCCACTGCTCTGCAAAAGGCAGTTATATAAAAAAACAATGAACAAATTATTTATCAACAGCCCAACCTCAAAGTCAACAATTCTTCTGCAAAATTCAATTGGGAGAAAGACATAATTTATTTAAAGATGTGTGTCCAAGCATTTAAACTCCCCACCTCCTGTTTAAATCCAGAAGTACAATATTTTACAAATGTAATTATTTATTGTTTCATAAGCCTCAGTAAAAGCTTAAAAGGATCTAGAGTATTTCTTCTTGCACTCATTTACTGAATTGATGAGGACTAATGCAATTTTTGAAAATATTTTTTACCTTTTTTTTCCCATTACTTGTGTAATGGTTTCTCAAAGTGGTTTCTTGCAGGAGCCTTGTCTTCCTGTGTATGAAGTGGTATGGTGAGTGATGTTAGTTTAGACACGGAAGCTGGAAAGCAAATATTAAGTTGAATACTCTTTAGGGAAAAATGATAAAAACAATCCTATGCCAAGTGCAGATTACTGTGGCTGTATGAAATTGTCTGTATGCATACAGAATAAAGAAAGAGTGGCAGACAACACCTGTACACAGTAAACTTTTATATAACCCATATCTATGTAACTTTCCAGTTAAAATAGGTGCATTCAACACTCCCAAGCAATTTCTAAGAATGCAGATAACAAGCAGTGCTGTTCTTAATTTCAATACATTTACCATTTCATTCAAGGTTCTTTAGTATGTATGGAAAACTAAATAAGATTGAACTATGAAGCATAGTAGTATGCTATAATATTGAGGAAGTGTTCTATACTTCTTTTATTTTACAATATAACCTTTGTTCTAAAGCTAGGTTTTCTTAATAATAATATTTCTAACACATATAAAAGGAAATAAATAAGAGGGAAAAAAAAAGTAAATGGAGTTTTTTTCTGTTCTGAAAACTGTATTCCATTTTAAGCAAGTAGACTTGTTAAAAATTTATGACACAATACACATTAATTTTTAGGTGTTCGTTATTATAGTCAGGAAAATACAGAGTTTCAATGTACTCTTCATAAGAAATTAAAACTGGGGACAACTCTGGGAATATATTCTAACTGCAGTTAAGTTCACTGTACTCTAAGTGCCTGCAATGTTATTGTTTTGAAATGAAATATGAACGAATGTAGAAGTTTTCTGCTCTCAGCTTGGTATATCAGCTATTGATTTATCCTGAAGCTACTGAGTGGAATCAAAAGGTGAAACAAACTCAAATAAAAGAATGGAGGTGTTGGGGTTTGTTTTTAAGAAAAAAGAAAGTGTGAATCCATACATACTGTGGAAATGGCCCCACTACTGCCCACTGGCCCTATCTGTGACTGCATGGCCATGAACAAGGCTTCAATCAAGACTTTCATATTCTGCTGTGTAACAGTAGTGGAATCTTGTACTTCCTTTGATGCTCTATTGCAAGGAAAAAATATAAAGTTTCCACCTCTAGCTTACACATAGCCAATAAACTTTTTCTCTTACTCAGGATAAATGAACAGTAATATAAAAACCAAAGTGACATTCAAAGACAATATAATAAAACACGACTTTGAGAGAGATGTTTTGTCATAGTGGCACACGCATGAAGATTTGATCTGATCTTTTTTGAAGAGATGTGCTACTGGTTTTTCAGATCATCTTCATTTACATCAAGAAAAGTCATAAACCATAACTAGACTATATGCTCTCTGCATGTTACATTTGTTATCACACGACCACTTAGGAAACGCTTAATGATGAGAATATCTGAAAATCAAACACAATGAAGGGGCCGTACAACTCATTATTTTCCAGGATAAAAGGTGAAAATACCTCAGTAATAGATTCACCATTTACCATTCGGGGGGCATAAGTCTCCATGTGGTCATACAAACGATATACAAAACATTGGATATGTATCTTATAATGTAACTTTCCTTGCTCAGTACCTCAGACCACTACTACTTATGGGCTAGTTCAGAGGGCAAATGAATTATTTATCTAGCATATTCTTTAAATTGTCACATGAGTTTGAAGCTGTTGGGAAACGGCATGTGCAGCTCTGCAGGAAATGGATTAGTAGGCAGAGTACAACTGAAAATGCCCAAAATACATGCTGAATTTAATTTTTCACTAGCTACAGATTTATTGCATGGTTTTCATCACAACTGGCGAGGAAACATGTTAGTGTGAATCAGTATCTAGTCCTCTCCTTCAGTGCCTGTTTCCTGATCAAAGGGAAAGAAAAGGAAATAATGAAATAATTGAATGAAATCAAGAAACGTAGTGGTACTCAAGTTTCTTTTTTGATGATCCTTTGCTGGATTCTCTCCAATTTATCATTTATCCCTCGTGTATAACAAGACATACAGATCCAGGTGCAGCCTCATAAGTGCCAGGTATTCACTATATCATGCAATCTAGGCACTTCTGAGAGATTTCATTCAGGAAGTACATTTGTTTTTTTTTGCAATATCCCTCGTTTATTTCCTCTTATAGATTAGAAAAGACTGCAGGCTAATAATGATTCTGTTAACATATTATCTGCTGACAAATATCTCAGTTTATTAATAGAAAGGCATTATTTTTCAAGCTTTTATCACCATCAATCACTATATCAATCATTTTGTTTCATTCTCTAGCTTGCTGCTTTTATTGATCGAGTCATTATAGAAGTGAGGCACTTCAAATTTTTGTCTTTTTGGAAAGGCAATGACAAAGAATAAAATCTATATAGTTTTAGGGACTTTTTTGTAAATAAACTTACCAGACTAAAATTCGGAAAGAAATAAGCAACTCGGTTAGTGATAAATAAAAGGAATAAAAAGAACAGAGAAAAGTCATAAGTATAATGATCAAGAGCTACAAACAAAACAAAGCTTTTTGCAAAATTGTTTTTTTTTTTCCTATCATCACACTTTGACCAGTGAGTTGTACATCAATCAAAGACATACATTTTCAGTATTTCTATGGAGTATGAGAAGAAGTTAGGTTACCAGTGGGCTTTGAAGAGCTTTTGATGAAAATAACAGAGAGTTTCTGACTTAGCTAGCAAAAACACAAATTTAAGACTTTGATTCTCTCTGCAAGAAACATAGTGACAAAGCAGGTATAAAATGGTGCAGTTCTTTTCTGCTGCAGTGCTAGGTTCATAGTTTAGCACTCATTAAATAACGACAAATATTTTTAAATAACTAATAAATGTAGTTTATTTTAAAAATAAATATAACTGAACTATGTAAAAGAGGGAAGAAAAGACATACAGAGTATGAGAAATTAAATACATTTTCAAGACCAGGTTGGCTGGGGCCCTGGGCAACCTTCTCTACTGCCAGATCTGGAGGTTGGTGGTTCTGCCTGTGCCAGTGGAATTGCAGCTTGATGATCTCTAGGGTCCCTTCCAACCCAAGTCATTCTATGATTCTATGATTCTATTATTCAGATTTTCCCAAATGAGGGATGAACAGACATAAAAAGAAATAAGCAGTATGCCACAGCAAATCTGTTATGTGAGATTCCATGATGAAATCCACAACTGTGGTGGCCATAAATTGTGAAAGGCTGGAAAACTGTATTTGCAATTCTAAATGGACAAAATTCTTATGAAGCAAGGCACAAATATATTCTTCCCATTGCGTTAGGAACAGTGAAATGAATTGAGGGTAAAATATTCACAATTTTTAAGAGACTGAAACAAAAACTGCATGAAATATGAGAAAGCAATGCTAGGAGAGGGAAGATTATATCAGATCACAACAGCAATTTAAAAGTAAAAAAGAAAAATAGAATACTTAAGATATGAACAGAGGAAAGAATAAAATATATATATTTAAATGTACTTTTGCATCTTGGTAGATAAAAAATCTCATTCTGC
Organism: Chrysolophus pictus; assembly: GCA_037305975.1. NCBI lineage: Eukaryota > Metazoa > Chordata > Aves > Galliformes > Phasianidae > Chrysolophus > Chrysolophus pictus. The sequence continues at coordinate 1,977,816 of CM074583.1, read as the reverse complement.
AAACGTTAAAATTACTATGTGGAAAGAAATATGGTGTTTTACTGAGTTTTCAAAGAGTATTGGTCTTATCTGTCAAGGTTTTGAGAGTAGTGAGATGTCTGCATGGGTCCCTCTATTAGCAGAGCCCAGCAGGTGCCCTGTGTCAGAATTTGGGGGGCCCTGTACTGCAGTGGATCTTACAGGATGGGTCCTACAGTATAGACCTATGCTGGAGCAGTGCTTCAAAAGCTGCAGCTTGTGGGAAATCCATGCAAGATCAGATTAGTAATGATGATCCCAGAGGACCCCACATGGAGCAGGGGCAGAGTGACCACAGGGGAGTAGTAGAGATGAAGCATTACAGACTGACTGCAGCCCCCATTTCCTGTTCCCCTGCTCTACTTGTGGGGAGGAGGTAGAAAAGGGTGGATTGGGGGATGCTGTTCTTAGTTTGATGTGTCCATTGAAGGGGGTGTCAGAACTAGGTGATCTTTAAGGTGCCTTCCAACTCTAACCATTTTATGATTGTATGATTCTAAGATTCTATGATTCCATGATTCTATGATGAGAGCTACAGAAGCTGACTCATCTCATTTGTATAGGATGTCAATCAGTAATGAGCAATTTGAACCTTAGGGACCTGAGTTTGCTTAGCCTGAAGATAACAAAGCAAACTTCATCATTCACTCATTCTCAGACTTTTCAAGAACCATTAGATTTACCTATTTTCCCATTTTTCACTAGCTCTTTAAACATTCACATAATTGAAATAGTTTAAGTATACTGAAAATTATATGAGCAATAGAAAAGCATATTTCTTAAAATAAACCAAAGTACAACAAACAAGCTATAAATCATCATTATTTTAAGTAGCATATTTATAATAAAGCTTTGTTTCAGCAATCGGTCACTTGAGCTTAAAAATTTTGGATTTCTTATTTCAATACTAATGTAAGTGAAGGAAAATGGAGGCTGTTAAAAGTGTCATAAAAATAGCTGAATCTAAAGAATAAACAAGAACTTTTGCTGTGAATATTGACTTTTTTTTTCTGTTTTCTTTTTCTGCTAATGCAAGCCAATAGTGAAATATTGTTATTTTGTCTGGTTTTGAGACAGTGCTGAGGAACAAAGCAGAACAGAGTATCTGCCAAGTACCAACTGGATTTACAGGTTAGAACTGAGATAGGCCTGTCTACTCAAAATGAAATGTACAGATTACATTTCAGTGCTTCACTGCATCTCTAGATAAGATAGTTCATTTAGCTTTCTCCTGTCCCATGTTAATGTCCATTTTTCTGTTTCACTGGAGGCCAGCCCAACCATACTATAACATTTTTAGAACAGACTGGCTGGATTATTTTGAGTTACTACTACCTGAACTGAGGTAAATCCAGAGATTTGAAGTATTATTGTCAGTCCTTGAAGAAAGTCTTTTACAGCTTCTGGAAAGAGCAATAAGTTGTTTAATGACTTGTAAATCAGTATTTTTCCATTCATTTCCCAGCTTCCATCATTTCATTTTCATTTTCCTTCCTTTTGATTTTCATTCAGTGTTCCTACTTCATTTAGGGTAAATTGCAGTTTAGTATCTTAATGCAACAATGAATTGGAAAGAGTTATGTATAGCTTTTTTATATTTATTTGAAAGTCAGGGAAAAAGAAATTGACAGAAATCATGATGTCATGTTGTTTCTTTTCAAAGCCTTGCAGAAGAACTTTATACTATGAAGTACGATGACAAATTCTGAGGGCAGTGTACATATATGTGTTACTCAGCAGCTATATACAGCCTTTAAATTAAATGATTCTTATCAGTCTATAAAAATTGGATTATCTGAGAATGAAAATGAAGCGGGTTTCATAGTTCTTAATAAAATTAATTCTTCCTAATCTTCAATGCTAGTATCAGAATAGCTGTAAATAACTATTTAAACACTTTCGGATAAGTTAACCATCAAGAAGATTTAAGCATCTTATCTTGAAAGAAAGATACCAAAGACTTGATATTTTAAAATACGAAACTAGAAACAAGAAATCACAAAAACAAAAACAAAAACAAACTAAACATAGAAGACAGGCCCAGGTGAAAAAACAATGAAAAAAAGCAACTTCTGCAACACAATACAACTTCAATATGTTTATGTCGCTTTGTGATTTTTAAAATAAAACAAAAAAGATTTCCTGTCAATATTTTAAAAATTAAAAAAATAAATAAAACAAAAGCTTTTTCAAAAATTGCTCTTAACCTGATGCATAATCTTGAATTTTAGTCTTTATCTGAAACCATATGTTACTTGAGTAGATACTGTACTGTACTTGTAGAGTTCTCTAGATATGAGGAGTAACCACAGCTCTTACCCAAATCCAAAACTCCCTGAGGAGGAGGATGCCAAAAACTTTCAACTGCAGTAGGAAAGAAATGAGTTGATTCCTACTGCAGATGGCGAGTCTTCATGAAAAATTGAAAAAGTACTGGAGGCCAGAAGACATTTAGAGGGAATTTGTTTCTACTAATTTGTTTCATGATCCTGCTAGGAAAGTGGCTAAGAAGATGAGATCATCATAATATCACATGTTGTTGAACTTCAGTAATTGAAATATCTGCATGTTCACTCAGCTAAAAAAGCTTATTCCTAAAATAAAAATATTTAATAAAAAAAATTTAATAACAATTTTTATTTAATAAAATTTTTATTTTAAAATTAATTGTAATATTGTCCCACAGATATAAAATCTGTTCCTGAATTGTTCTTTTGCTAACTTGACCTTTTCTAACATGAAACATTTTGGATATGCTTTCATTTATAGTAGTGGCTTCATGGCAAGGTGATATTTCAAAAGTATATGACAGATTTACTATGTCTCCTTCTGTCTAGGAGTACATTTTATGGACACAGTGCAATAACTAATAAAAACTGTATAATGAAAGCAAAACCGGGCAACTTTGTCATTGAGGTGGATTAAATTACTTCACAGTAACACTACCAAGAAACAACAGATCATGTTAAGAAACCGTGTATTGTGTGTTTCTAATATCTATATATAAATTTTTATCATGTAGCTAAGATATATTAAAGCAGATGCCACTGCTGCCAATTACAAACTGTTACAGATGTAATACAGAAGTCAAGAAGAGTTTTAAATGCTGATTTCAGAGGCCAAGATGCAAAGGACATGCCTATTGAAAGGGACATATCATTAGATTCAATGTCTTGTCTCTAGTAGTAACCATTTCAAATACGTGCTACCTGTAGCATCCGTGTAGGTGTCACAGACAAAAAAGTTCATTCTTTAGCAGGCCAGAGACTGAAGCAGTAATTGACATAGTTCAGGTAATCCTCCTCTGATTTTATAAACTGTATAGCAATATGTATTCATAAAGTAGCATGGTGGTAATCAGAGAAGTGAAATATCTTCGCTGCCTCACTCCTCACAGCTCTCTCGAATTCTATATTCAAAGGGATCTCCTGATAATGAAGGATATTTGAATGAAGGGAGCTTGGTGCAGCAAAAATGAATTCCCAGAGAGTTTTATAATAAACCGTTCTTATACTGAATGTAATTGTTAATGTAATTCAGCATATATAATTCTGAATTTCATTACATAGACAGATGGTATTTTCTCCATCTTCAAAGTCACAGAGTAAAGCACTGACAATTTTTGAATAATTTCTAAAAGTTTCTGTAGTGTTATGGGATCAATTACAGAAAAGATATCTATGTACAGATATGCTATCTGCAGCCTAGATGACATTTACAAAAGAAAAGTTAGTTCTCAGAGGAGTTACTCCTATGGTTGTTATGCAGTTTTCCAAAACAACACCATTTGAATGAGAATGCGTATTTAAAATTTTCTAATACTAATTTAAAAATCAGTAAAATGGTGAAAGACATAAAAGAATCTGCTATTGATCTCTATGTTTAGTATTAGAGAAGAAACAGCATTTTCACGGTAGTACTTAAACAGCCATGATCATTTGCTGTAAAATTACTTTAAAATTAAATAGCTGTAGCCGTTAGTTGCTAGAAAATGTCTTTTCATTAGAGAATAAGAGAAACTTTCCTAAATAATGGATAAGAATACAGCAAAAAAGTTCTTCTCGGTTTTCAAAATAGCTAAATAAGCATTTATATTATACAGTTTATTCACTTCTTTACAAACGGCTCGATGATAAGCTCGCAGTACAAAGAAAGGACTAAACAGAATCACTAAGTGAGCCACATTTGAGTAGAGAATTCATGAAACTGGAAATGGAAAGTGCTCATCAGCAATTTCTGCACAGCTTTTTCCCAGTATAAAGCTATTTACTCATCTGATTGATTGTGGATTTTATCTCCTTTTGTTTGTTGGTTTGTTTTCATCTAAGAAAATATATGGCCAAGAGCCATTTTAGTTCTTGTGGCTATGGAGATTCCCAAATATTTGCTGATAGATTATTGAGCTGGGCTTCTCGTACAGTTATTAGTCTACACTGCCATATTTATGCCAGATAAATTTTAAACGCCCACATTCTTCAGGATAATATGCTGTGGAAATGGAATGGAGAAGCTAGGGAGGACCTGACGTCTGTGCAATAGCTGTAGTCTCACAGGGTCTGCAGGTATGTCCTCTGTGCCTAAGTAGTCCTCATTGACAGGAGAAGGAATATCAAAGAATAAATGGTAGATGTAGGTTGAATGGAATTAAGGAAATATTTTTGCCTATATAACTTATTCCTTGAACTTGTACTATTTCTATTTTAACAGTGTCTCCAAAAAGTGACAAAAGATAGAAAAGAACAAATCAAAAGCAAGAAGTTAATGTGCTGCAAGGGGAATCAGGTATTGGACTCAACTGAAAACTAACGTGGTCGTACTTTTGACATAACTATGAGACAGTGTGGATTGAACGAGGCATGGCCTAAAACTTCAACATAAGAAGTTCTGTATCAACATGTGGAAGAACTTCTTTACGTTAAGAGTGACAGAGCACTGGGACAGGCTGCCCAGAGAAATTGTGGAGTCTCCTTCTGTGGAGATACACAAGACCCATCTGGATGCCAACCTATGCAAACTGTTGTAGGGAACCTGCTTTAGCAGGTGATCTCTTGAGGTCCCTTCCAACAGCTGCAATCCTGTGATTCTGTGATTCTGTGAATGTCATGAAAAAAATGCAAACTGTTCACTAGAAATTAGGCTAATCATATTTTTTAATATTCAGAAAACTAACCATAATTGCTGTATCTTAAAAATCAGAAGCAAAAAGGCTATTCAGGACAGAAGCTTAATCCTGCATCAAAACGCTTAGGTTCTATTTACAGCAAACTGGAGAAATTTGCAGTTTTGTATTCAGAATCACGTCGTGATTCTGCTTTGACAAAAATATGCTACGACCTTTGAAAGGCACAATGAAATTCCACCATGGAGAAAAAACTGAAAATATTACCTCTCTCTAAGAAATAATTGTGAAGTGAAAAGCGGCCATGTTTGCAAAGCCTTAGTGACAAATCCCAGCCACTGATTATATTTATGCTACATTATTCATTTACAACGTATAGCAACTGATACAGGTTATCGTTAGCCAGATCTCTTGCTTTCAGGGCTTATGTTAAAGTTGTTTATGGAAAGCAATTTCAGTCAAGAGAATGAAGAGGTAGGCAGAATGAATGGATTTTGCACAGCATAGTAATACATCATAATTTCTCTTTTAACCTTGATTCAATTTTGTATGCATTTCAGATTGAAATCTAAGCTGGATATCTGTTTGCATCAATACTTTTCTAAGTATTCATAATTAGAATCCTGAATATAAATAATATAATCTGTGAATACTGGTCGTTTTTACTGAAACAAAAAAGCTCTTTGAAACAAAACAAACAAAATACCTTTTAAGTTAGAAAACAATTCAGATTTATTAAGAGTTAAACAAAAGAAACTATGTAAGATAATATATGGGAAATATTAGTTATACAGCTAGTAATACAATGAGTTGAAGTTAAAAAAGGGAAAAGGCAAAGGAAAGAAGTCGAGAGGAAACAAAGAGAGGTGTGGGATGTGTGATTATCCTTGTAACAGTAACTGAGATGATTTTCATGGATTTTGTCAAACTGTCAGCTTCTATTTTTGCCCCTCGACAGAGCATTTCATTCATGTCTACCTGCACACCTTATGGCCTACTTATTTTGTTTTAATTATGTTGAGGTTTTTTTTGTGTGTTAGTATATGATTGCGCCTCTCTAAAAAAAATTGGAGATGGATTTTATTTATTCATTGCAACTATCAAAGCTTGTTGGTAACATGAAAGCTGCCAACCTGGAATCTCTTCAGGCTTAGATAAATACAGTGAAGAATTTATTTTAACAGGGACACAACCAAATCTGTTCTTGGTCTGTAGGACATCAGACCTCTATCCTCTCAACTGAAAATAATTAACGTTAAGTCACCTTAATAAAATATCTTTTATTATTCCAACTAGGGCTCTATAAAAAGCAACGAAGTACAATGAAATATGTTGAGTCACTCACTGAGATCATGAGCACTTAACACACTGGAGAAATGCAACTCCTGTGACAATGCCATTTCAACACTCCGCCAAATTCAGAGCAATTTCTAACCCTATATCAAAATAATGAAGTTAATCAACACTGGATCACAGTGCAAACCATAAAAAAGGCCTGGACCTCTGACATCTATATATATGTGAAGAATGATTAAAATGAATATCAATGGATATCAGTGGAAATAGTTACGTGGCCACTGCTTATATACCTGGCTTCATAATTCAATTACGGTTTATATATGCATACATATATATTTAGATACATTTTAATTACAAAGGGGACAAAAACCTCAGGGCTCTTAGAAGTACAGCAGTTCCAACTGTTCTTTTAATTGCAGCAAGGAATGTTAACAACTTGTTGCACTGAGAAGTGGATTAAATGAAGGCAGAATTGCAAATTTGACTCAAAAAGAGATATGGAATTCATACCATATCAATAGCAGTGCTGAGAATAAACTTACTGTTCTTGCTCTAGCTGTATTGTTTTATATATTGAACTTCCATGAAAGAATTATCTTTGCATTACACAAAGATGGAGTAGTATCTTTTTCCCAAGAGAAGACAATTTTGACTGTTAATTACTGGCAATTGAGACATAATTTGAAAGCTCAGATAACTACATCATGGAACCCAGCATCTCTTCTTTTTTTGGAAGATAGCAGAAAGTGACCTTTGGTTTCATTTTTTATTTTAGTTATACAGACATATGACTAATATGTTACTCATGAATTCAGCAAAGAAATTCCAGATTTGCTGTAAAGTTAAGTTCAGAACTTTAATCAGATGTTCACATATTCATTTAAGTCTGTATTTTTGCATTCTTATAGCAATGAATACAGAATTTGAGAACAAGAAAACTAAATTCAGTGAAAATTTCATGCAAACTCAAGTTTTAGGGTCTGAAGTGTTTCCCTGAACTTTTCTTTCATTCTTTTCAGCAATAAAAGCAAAAAAAAAAAGTACACAGAAGGGTAATTTCCAGTAGTCCCTAAAAGAACTGGAGAACTGCTGGTCAAACACGGGGCTGAGCATGATATTATCCTAATAAATTAAATTTAGTTAGCTTACTTTAAATGTAAGAAACAGTACTTTCATGCAAGTCAGGAGTACTGACTGGTAGCACCAGCCAAAAAAAGACAAAGACTAAATTTTATAGATCTGTTTCAAATGTTTGCATTAAGATTGCAGTGTTCTCAGTAGAGTGCAATCATTCTGAGTAAGCTTTTTGGAATGAAAGTTTTCATACACATGTACACATATGCATTTAAATCTTTGGGCTGGTTAAAAATGTAAGTATCTTGAACTTCGGAGTGAAAATTGCTGTTCTGTGAACTATGGACGTGTAAATCAGAATATAATCTGAAAAAGTCATGCTATTCCTGTTAATGGAGGTTTCATCTCCCTACTATCCTATGCTCTTTAAGTTATTTCTCAGGTTAATGTGTAGAATGCATGTTCCTATTTTCTGCATTCAGATATGCAGTCATACTTCATAAACAAAGATAAAACAGAATCCAGTTGTTTTGCTTTTTTTATTTCCAAAATAAGTACTGTAACAACTACATTAGGAAAAAGTTATTCACATAAGTATTTACAAAGTGCAGATTAGATGCCTAAATTCGTGCAAATAATTCAGTCTGAGAAAAAAAATAAGCACCTGGGGGTGCAATTGTAAAAGTGGCATGCTGTAAAATGCCCACACTTCTGGTTCTGCTGTGTTTATCAAGTATTCTATTTTTGTAGCCCTGCCTGTGAATAATTCAAACTAATAATTTTATGCATCTAAAATATTCTATCTTGCAGCCTGTGTGCTGCTGAGATGGAGGATGCCTTTCATATCAGAAGTTCATGACACTGCAAGAAAAAGATCTTTCATTACACTCAGTGTAATGCCACTAAAATATATATTTAATACCTTGATTTCCATGAGGTGCTACTTTATATAAGACAATGTAGCTACATGGTGGAAGAGCTGGGGTAGTTTTTGAAAATAACTTCAATTCACAGAATTGGAAATATATTTATACAGTAGGCACCTTCAGTATTTTCCATCTGATATTTTGTTTGCTTTATAATAATTATAAATACATTGTAGTTTATGTTCTGTGAGATTTTATTTGCTTATTTATTTATTCAGCAGAGGGTGCATTTTGTTTTCTTGAGGTTTTGGGTTTTTTTTTTCCTCCCCTAGTAACATAATTGCTTTCTTGTCAAAAAGTGTAATTGCAGCATAACTGCTCTGAAGTTTCTTCTTGTACGTTACAGAGCAGATTGTAATATTCTGATATTCTGGCTGCCTACCTTTTTTTAATGATAAAAATAATAAGGAAAAGAGGAAAGAAAATTTTCAGCTCATTAAATATATGAAATTATCTCAGTTTCCTGGTTTTCAAATAATAATAAGAGCAAGAATGAGTGCAGTAAATAGCAGTGCTTATCTTGGACCTGAGTTGAGAAGTACTTAATAAAACAATGCAATCGCTGTGCCTCCATCGATTCTTTTTCTTGACTGATATAAAAGATATACTGAATCAAGAAACTTATTGTGGCTTCCTTTAACATTAAAAAATATTCTCTTTCCTAGACTAAAAAGTTTAATCAGAAGTGATCTGCTAGAGAGTTATGTCACCAGAATCAGAGCTGATCTATTTTGATGGAAGTCCAAACTGAGCCGAGGTTCCATTTGGGTCAAACAAAATAACTGCAGAGGAAATCTAGAGCAAAGCCTAATTTCCTTCAAATGAAACCTTACCAACTTGTTCCTAGAACTGTGAAGTGCTACATTCGAAAAGACAATGTATTCCATGGCTTACCCAAAAGGCATCAAGATTTGTTTTGTTGCATTTTGCAATGAACAGTAAAAAAAGAGAGGTCTTTCTTTTTTTTTTTTTCCCCCATAAGATATAGCAAAAAAATGTGCATCTTATTTGCTGGGAAATGTCTTTTCACCTTATAAATATTTTCAGGCAGAATAGAAACTATCAGTGGCATCCACCTCACTATTTTCTCTTTATGCTATCTTCAGTGATCTAACATTTATTAGGAACATAAAAATCTTCCTTGTAATGTATCACACCTGTTCAGCTGTCCAACTAGACTTCCACTGGCACAATGGCTGTCATCTGCTTTTTATCAGCTCATGAGCCAGCTGTTTTCACAGGGTAATTGTCATACTACAATGACAACATATATGTGGGAGGAAAAAACATTAAAAAAATAATTTTAATTATTTTTTCATTCTTATATTTATTTAGATAGCGCACCAGACCACCACAGTCCCATTGTGTAAACCAAAAACAGTTCCACATGTAAGTATGGAAAGATATCACATACACAGAAGCAATTTAGAAATGTGTAGATGGACCCAAACCAGCAGGTGAGGGTGTTTCAGCTTTTAGTGGGAGAAGAGAGGCTGCAGGAGCAAGAGAGAGAAATGAGCAACATACTAAAGAGAAACTGAAATGGTTTTTCCATTTCCCAGTATGCTTCTTGCAGAAAATAAGAAGGTATTTAAAAAATATTGCTTTCCTTGACAATCTTCTTGATTTTTGTTATTCATTACTGCTACTGTCTTTTCTTGGCATACCATAAATCATGTTCTCTGTTGACCTATAGGACATGCTATACAGACCTGTTTGAGATGTAGTTGTAGCTAAGTGGGCACTGGTCCTGGAAACCTTTCCAATTTTGATTATCTGCTTATCATTTTTGTTGAAAATTATACTTAAAGCACTTACTTCACCTGAAAACAAAAAGCTTTAGTATCACATGATGTTTTTCTATTGCATCATTTTTGAGGGTTTTTTTATTTATAGATTCTTGATTTTTGCAAAAAATAAAAGCAGAATTCAAGTAACTACAGACTTCTGGAATCATAATAGGCAACTATTTCTGTCTATTGGTGCCTGAACATGTAGGAAAATCTTCCATATAGGAAAATGAATGATAACATTTTCCTTAAAAGCTTCAATGGAAAATGTTTCCACTTAATGTGTGAATTTTCTTGTCCTTTTGGTGCTCTCCTGTTAGCTGCAGATCATAAATCATTGCAAAATTAATGATGGAGTGTTTCTCTAGCATCCTGCACCTTACTTTGGGATTTAATTATATCAGCATCTGATGGCAGTACCGTAGAAAGGAGTTTGTCAGCATTTTCGGTACATAACAGTTTTTTCCAAGGTGCATGAAAACTTAATATGTCAGTAATTTCAAAATTGTACCTGCTTGAACAGACACAGAAGTTGTCAGTTAGGATTTTATTTTACTTGTCCAGATTATGTTTCAGTTTTGCTTATTTATTTTTCAGCAAATGTTGAGAATAATACAACAGCTTGTGTGTATTTTTTAAAAGAAAAACCTGCTCAGTGTTATTCACTTATTGAACAACTAATTATAGATATGATAAATGGTTGTTGAATAATGAAGTGTTAAATATATTCAGTGTATATAGAAAAGTGCTCCAGGGTGGGAAAGAAAATGTTATCAAAAATAATTACCTGCTAGCTATTCCTCCTGGGATCGTAGCAAGTGAAATGACATCATGAATTTTAAAGAAATGTTCTGCCTTTAAGTGTGTTGTGAAAAATCCAGGAGTCTTTACAGTAGCATGTATTAATGCATGCTATATTTCTTGTGTGTTTGCACATCAAACTTTTATGCATTTTGGATTTCTCCCCTGGTATTTTTTTTCTGTCATTCCGAGAAATTTGTATGAATATAATATATACTGTAAGTGGTTATAGCTTGAGAAATTATGATTTATTTTGAAGAGATTAAACACTTCAGGTGTTTCTGTAAGATGGAAAGATGGACTAAATCAAGTACCGGAGATTACTTTATTTGTAAAACATCAAATTAATCAATAAGACTCAGAATTTAATAGGTGGAAACAGTACTGATGGTGGTGCATACCAATAATTAGATGTTGATAGGCAAGGGAAAATGTCACTTACAGCATTAGTAATAATAAAAGGAACCATATCTTCAAAATTTTAGTGCCATTTCATTCTGCAGAACCCAAGTCAATGAAAAGCATTGATACAGCTTGGCTCAACATCACATCCATCTGGAGCACTTTGGCTAACAAAGTTTTGTACATGGATATCCTCCAAATTCAATTTAACAAGAAAGATCTCTCAGCATATTTGGTAGAACAACCTCTTCTACTTTCCCCAATCAATTGCCTTGTGTGCAACTCTGCGTGGTTTTTCTTTTTTATTTATAGATCTGTTGAGTTAACACAGGTTTATCCTTAACATTAGTGCACCGTATTATTGAAATTAAGTCTGACACTTTTTCTATACTGTATCTATTGCTTACAAGAGAGTTGCCACTGATCCTTTTTGCTGCAGTGAATTCTTCTCAGTCTTCAATGCTGTACTCACTATTCCTGATCACATTCATAGCATAGATTCAGTATGAATTGCATAAATGCCCTGTATTGTGAAAATATGGATCATAACATCTCAATCCCTGTCCCTCAACGTGTAATTCTATATGCAGTATGCCAGGGTTTCCCAAACTGTCTCAGATGATGTCTAAGGCTACCTTCATGTTGAATAGTGGGTCTGCACAAAGCCAGGCAATAATGAACACAGCGTATTTGTGGGAAGATGCAGGTTCCTCTTTTTCTCTCCACTTTTATTTTTTGCTACACCTTGTTGAGGATGCTGGTGGAAGACTTTCGTCAGCCATTACAAATGACCAAGATGTATAAGTGCTACAATCTGCATGCCTGCTGTACGCCATATCTGTATCTTTTATCTCTTAGACAACTCTCTTCATTCCAGAGTCTCTACTGAAAACAGATTGGATGTGCAGTTTATGATAAACTCGTACAAACGGGATTAATCACTTCTAAATTGATGGCCTAGTACCTCTTTCCCACATTCACAAGGACAGAGATTAGTTCCACGCTTTTACTTGCACCATTGAAATATTACTCCTAGGACCAGTTCTCAGTGTCTTTTGAATGTGCAGTCATGTATTTTTAAAGTTTTACCTTCACGCTGAGTGTTCTAACCCAGGGAAAGGGATAGTCAATTCAGTTTCTCATTTCAGTTTCAGTCTAAAGGTAATCAAATCCATACACAATACCTCCTTCTCAAGCCAGCTTCCCCTCAGAGATGTTTTCTAGGCAAAAAGCAAAATTGCATTGCCCTACAAACCATGAAGTTGAAGCCTCCAATAGCAGAATTCAGAGTTGTATTTGAAGTGTTTTATGGTTAACCAAGAGGTTTTCATTATCTATACTTACAGAAATATTTCATTTTAGCCTATGATGTTGATATTACAAGTGTTATTTTTCTCTTCTTTTGCACGTACATGCAGATGTGAGTCAAAACATTAATTGGCTGCTACTACAGAGAATTATTACATTAGAAAGAGCTATCCCATTCAGCTTGAGTATTTCATGTGCCAATATAAGGAAAGGTAAAACTACTTTACAGAAAGAATGAATTCTTGACAAAGATTTCAACTACTTAGATCAAGCCAGGTTTCCTACAGTTTTCTTTTATGGTAGTAATCAGACTCATAAGAAAGACTGTAAAACTTTGGCAACACAATGAGAGCACAGATGAATTCAAAGCATGATAAATCACCAGGGATCTCATTGAAATGCTTATTATAGCTGAACCAAACGTGTCTGAGCAACTAAAAAATCAAATAAAGTGCTTGTGCATCTCCGGGGAAAAAAACATCAAATGAAGCCCATAAAAGGTAACTAGATAGAGCAGCATCGTTTTCTGCTGCCAGAATTCTTCGTTGGCTTCATCAAAAAAACACATTCTTCCTTTCACAGAAAAATATCATTTCAGAAGAGGTTGATATGCTATATGAAGTAAATGTCAATTAATAAATGGACGTTATGTTACATAGATTGGGTGTAGGAAGCACTTGGGAGTCTTCCCGATGTGAGTTTGCCTCATAGGAAGAAACACACCTGCAGACAGTCTGCTTTCATTTCCTAGTGCTGGTGTCCTGTTTGAGACGAAATTGTTTCAGTTTAATCAATTTCCTAAAGTAGAGCTCAGTGACTTGAGATCTTGTTTTGTTCAGAATTACAGCACTGAATGAAAAGAAACTAAAAAGCATAACGAAGTCATATTGTCTATATTCCTTCCTAGCTCCTGCATTTTTAAAAAGCATTGACCTAGTCAGTGATTTTCCAAAGATTTTCCATGTGCTTTTTATGCAAAATAATATTTTAGAATAGCCCAAATTTTTAGTTGAGGATCATGCCCTGTAGGGTGCCAGATTTTCAGAAGTCAGATTATCAGTTAGGCACCTAGGCAGGAACCAACCTTCTAAAAGTAGTCATCACTCAGAGCAACAACTGATATTCCATCAGCAAATTTTTCAGAGCACTCTTGTACTGGGTTCAGCTGAGGCAGGGTTGATCTTCCCTTCCTAGTGTTGGTATGATGCTGTGTTTTGGCTTTATGAGAGAAACAATGTTGATAACACACCGATGTTTAGATATCACTGAGCAGTTCTGCACAGAGCCAAGGACATTTCAGTTTCTCAGCTTCCCATCCTGTCCTGTCAGTGAAGGGGCTGAGAGGGTTCATGGAGGGAACAGAACCAGGACAGTTGATCTAAACTGGCCACAGGGATATTCGATCCCATATGGCATCATGCAAAAAGTATAAAGTGGTGGGGAGTTGGCCAGGAGAGCTGCTGCTGCTCAGGAACTGGCTGGGCATTGATTGGAGGGTGGTGAGCAACTGCCTTCAGTATCACTTGCTGTAAACATATAATATTATTATCATTACTATTATTTTTTCCACTTTCTCTTCCTTTTCTCCCTAGCTAAATATATATTTTTTATTTAAACCCATGAGTTTTACTTTCTTTTGTTGCTTTTTTCCCAATTCTCTCCCCAGTCACTCTGGGAGGGGTGAGACTGTATGGTGTTGAGCTTAACTTACTGGGTTAAACCACATCATCTATGACCTAAACATGAGCTTTTCTCTACATGTGTGACAAGACCTTATTACAACTTGGAATCAGTAGTGATTTTGCCACTCACTACAAATTAATCAATCCCAGTAAGAGATGGTATCCCATTAACTGCTTGTGGATGCTGAGCTTTTTAAATGTTTCCGGCTTTGGTGCTTTTATCTGAAGGTCCTCCCTGAGTTTTGTAGACTGTTTTCATTACTATTTACCTTGCAGGAAAAAATAAAAATAAAAACAAAAAATCCTGTGGTGTTTGAGACATTAAATCAGAACCATAAAATTGAATCCCAGCTCTTCAAAATGGGTTTAGTACCCATTATGAGTGGGTTTCCTTTTTATCTAGTAAACAATTGGACAAAGCTCTACAGAAAAAAAAAAAATGTAATTGTACATTAAATTCTGGGTTATTTTAGGAAGTCAGCAATGTTTGTAAGGATTGAGAAGTTAGCAGGGTAATCATAGTGATGATAGAAAACCATGTTATCTTATGGCAAAATAAAAAAGGTATATCAACATTTCAGACTCAACCAGAACTGCAGATTAGAAGCACACTTTTGTTTCCTGACCCAATACAATCATCCATAGTTGGTACAGTGGGCCCATGCACTGTCTCCTTCTGCATGTTTCCTCCCACCAGAATCAAAGACTGCCCGATCTATTTCCTTTAGGACTTAAATATAAGAGGCCAGATTTTCCAAATTCTGATGACTTGGCTTATTGAAAATCTCTCATAGATGTAACTGTTCTTTTATTGCTATAAATCTTGAAGAAGATCTGTTAATCCTTACATTTAACTAGTAGGTTAGTCTTCCCCAAGAAAAAACACATTCACTGAGGCAAAAATCATCTAATGCACTAAACGAATAAACTGCTTATATAAAGCTGTTCAGTGGGCATATAGCATAAATGGATCTTAGCCAGTACCCATAGTTCCATTATAACTAGTGTTTATCTTAACTGATCCTAGAACACACTACTTTAGTCCAGTTTCTAAACCTCTAACTCAAATCTTCTACTTGGGAGTTCCACATTAGGACTAAACTTCACAGAAGTGACAGTCCAAATTCCCAATTAGCAAAAAAATTCTATCAGATGTCATAACTCAAAGGCACACGAAGCAAAATGAATATAATATATACCAAAGCACATCAGATTGCTTACAGTAGGAAACAGCTTCAGTTTCATCAGTAAGTCACTGGGGACCTCTTTTTCTAAAGAGCATAATTTGCTCTTTGTTAATGAGAAAAATTCCAAGCTATTTCAATGTACTAGTCTGGTCTGAGTTTCACTTTTTAAAGGCTGTTATTAATTACCACTGCAACTTTCTCTCACATACAGTATCTGGAGTTGTGTTTTGCAGGTGGAAGGCAGTAAATTGTGAATCTGAGATTAAAGAATGCAAATGATAGCATATGTTATGGTTTTTCAGAGTATTATGATGTACACAAGACCATTATACTGCCTGATGCTGTGTAGCATAATGTTGACAATTTACATGAATTTACATCTCACCACAAACTTTCTGTTAACAAGCAAGGTCAAAAGAATTCTGTAGGGAATAAGTCCAGGGAAAGAATGCTTCTTCCTAAGTTTATGGAAAATCACAGATGTCTCATACTACACAACCACTCAGTATAATGTGAGTTTAAGACACATTTAGTGTAGTTAAGGCATGGTTTTCAAGCTATGAAAATTAAAAAAGAATTTGCAGCAGAGTGAAACCAGTCTTTATATTCAAAAATTTGTACAAAAATATAAGGGGATGGTGACAGGAAATAGTCAGTATTAAGAAATTGCAGTGAACTGAGAAAAACCTTGTCAGATGGAAATCGTTACTCAGGCACTCATTAATCAGACAACTTTGTACTGTTATGTCTTGTACTATATAGAGAGATGAAGCAAGGCAAAATTTTATTAAGTTCTATAAATAATTTTTGTCTCTTATAGATCAATATTTGTGATAACACATTGCCTTTTTAGCTCACTGAAAAGTAGCCAAATGAAAGGGTAAGGAATTTCTGACCAGTTTTTCAACCATTAAACTACCTTTCTGCACAGCAGTCTTACAATGTCACAGTCCAATACACTTTGAATCTGCAAAATAATTTCTAAAAGCAAGAACCCTAGGCACTCTCTTGATTTCAGCCAGAGTTACCAATCATGGAACCTAGTCATATAACCAATATTAAAAGTATTTCTGTGACACTTTTGCAGAAAAATCGGGCTTCTACATCTCATGAAATAATAACATTTACTAACAATTTATTTTATATTAGTAAATCACCATTCCAGTGAAATTTCATGACTTGTAGTATTGGGCATTTAACCTGAGACTTGATTTTGTCCAAGAAAATTATTAGGAAACTTTACAGAGTAAAACAACAACAGCCTTTGTTTCCGAGGAAAAAAAAAGTGATTTGTCCTTAATATGATGAGGAACGATGCTAGACTATTCTTCTAGTAAGTGTAATAATTTCATACCTGAGCAACAAAAGATAAAATTAGCATTTCGTAGGAACTATCTGTAAGGTGGCTTTTAAGTTGATGCTTCTTTTGAACTTGGTGAAAGCAACAAAGACGCAGAGCTCTTGGAATGAGTCCAGAGGAGGGCACTAAGATGATCAGAGGGCTGGAGCAGCTCTCCTATGAAGAAAGGTTGAAGGAACTGGGCTTGTTTAGGTTGGAGAAGAGAAGGCTCCAAGGAGACCTCATTGTGGTCTTCAGTACTTGAAGGGAGCGTATAAATAGGAGGGGGAAAGACTGTTCACGAGGGTGGACAGGACAAGGGGGAATTGTTTCAAACTAAGACAGGGGAGGTTTAGGTTAGATATTAGGAAGAAGTTTTTCACTCAGAGGGTGGTGAGGCACTGGAACAGGTTGCCCAAGGAGGCTGTGGATGCCCCATCCCTGCAGGCATTCAAGGCCAGGCTGGATGTGGCTCTGGGCAGCCTGGTCTGCTGGTTGGTGACCCTGCACATAGCAGGGGGTTGGAACTGGATGATCTTTGATGTCTTTTTCAACCCAGACCACTCTATGGTTCTGTGATAATTTTAATAACTTAAGGATTTTGGCAAGTTTGTTATACGTTTTCATTCTTTAGATGTGCATCTGTGCCTGGCTCTAGCATAGGAGGAAAGAGATTTTTTCAGAGGTAAAAGCACATAATTTGAGAACTGTGAGTAGTCTTGTTTTGTTTTGTTTTGTTTTGTTTTGTTTGTTTTGTTTTTAAGCACCCTCCAGACTGGTAAGTGATTGACAGCATTAGTATCTCATTTCTTATTGATACAGTTGATTAATCTGGTAATTCTGTTCAAGCTGGCACAGTATATTGCTGAAAGGAATAAAATAAAAAGAGCATCATGATAAAAAATCACCATCTTGCCATCACTGCAGATGTGAATGACAGACAGAGAGAAATCCACACTGATGAACTACTGTGTATTTCATGGTGACATGGTTACTGTAGCTGTAGGCCAAAAGACACACTGCACTGTAAAGCAAAGAATACTACCACAGTCAAAGAAATATTAAACTAAGCCACATGAATGGACAGCCTTGACAGCACAGACAGTCTGTCTGTGATGAGTATGTAGCAACTGGGAAATTACTATTGTGTTGAATCAGTCATGGACATAAAGAAATGCCTACATTTTCTCTTTTCTACTTAACCAGATTGCTCTTCCTGAAAATAGGAAGCAAAACTGGGAGTGATTTTAACAGTGACATTTTTCTCTTGATTCTTTTAAAGAATCAGACTTTCAAAAGGAACTCCTTTTCTCCTGTGCAAAAAAATAATCAGTTTCTGAATCTGGATACCTCAAAGATCTAAAAAAATATAGTACAACTTTGCAGAAAAACAGAATAATTTGTATACAGTGCTAAGTATCAATTCAGGATGACTTGTAGGGCCTGACAGCATTCAGATTTTTTTTGCTGCTGAGTTGGAACGACTAACCTACAGCAAACAAAAGCACAGACCAATTGCAGCTAATAGTTTTAGACTGAAGGAAGAGTAGACCCCAAAACTTTTGATCTATTTGCAACTGTAGCACCCCCAAAACTCAAGCATGGTACCAAAAGCGGTCTTTATAATGGATGTTATTATTGACTACCACAGATCCTGAAGCGTTCAGAGAACTAACACAAGTTTTGGTTCCTTAGTTGTTAGGCCCACAGAGCATATTTTATTACTGTACGTTAGTCCTGTTTGGAACTTTAAAGGTGTGAGGGGATTTTCTATATTTTAAATCATCGAATGTAATTCAAAATCATATTAAAACACTGAAATGATTTCCAAAATCTGTTCTCTCCATTCTATGTAAGCAACCCTCTAGCTATTGCACATATTACAAGTAAATATAATAAGATGGTGCACCACTGTGCCAGCATTTATTGCTACTAATAAGACAGAATTGCTATGCATCATGATTTTTTTTTCTTCTAAATGTTCATTTAATACTTTACATTCTACAGCATCACCACCACTCATTTCTACAAGTTGTTAAGGCATTTATCTCCATTTGCTTTGTTGTACACAGATTACAGTGCAACATATTTAAGAGGGACTGGGCTGGCAGTAAAAATCTTGTCTAGGGACTGCACACAGTTCATGATGACCCAGATCCACATGATACTTTACTATTTTTATTTTCCAGAACCTAAATACTGAGTAAAAGCTACATTGAATCAACAATATATTACTAGTCCATATCTATTTAACATCTAGATGATTTTATAATATAGTTTAGAAAAGAAAAAGTAGATAATTACATTTTTTTTAAAAGAAATCTACGTTTCTTTCCCCTAATGAAACAAAACTCTGCTAATTAATTAATGGGATGTTTCACAGTAATATAGAATTAGTGTATCCTAATCTGTACGTTAGGGCTCTGCAGCAGTAGAATACGAAAATATTTCCAGAAGTATTTGATTAGATTTTGAGAAATGTCTTACTGACAAGAGAAGATAACAAGGTTAGAAGCAGTGAGCATGTCCTATTACAAAATATTCTATTGCCCTAAAAATGAAAAGAGAGAAAGAGAGCAAGAGAGAGTGTAAGGAAGGGAGGTAGAAAGGAGGGATGAAAGGAAGGAAAATGAGAAGTATTTTTCTTACTGTGGAAGATGAAATTAAAATTAAAGCAAAGGCTAGTATCCAGTGATCAAACATATATTATGATTCAATTACAAGAAGGAACAGTGTAGTGTGTTCCCCATGACTGGGGTAGCAGAGATTTGTATTTGTAAAGGAACAGCAGCATCAGATTCTGCCACACCTAGGCTCCTTACCTGTGTGGTTCAAGGAGTACAGAAAGCAAGGGAGTCTACTCTGAACCTTGTGGCTCAACAGGAGGGCCTCCTGTATGTGTGTGTTAAACCAAGCCCTCTATGCAGTAAATAATCAAGTTCATCCATCTATCTTGAATCCTGTTAAGTCAGTGTTAAATCACTATGTTATGTCTATATTATGTCAATAAATGTGTCCTAGCTTTTCTCTTATGAGTGCAGTATAGCATAGTTTGTTTCCATCTGTGACAACCATAATCTTTCTGGATTTCAGTAAGATCTTTGATACCATCCCTCATGGCATCCTTCTGAACACAGTGTCCATCTGTGAGGTATATGAGTTCATGCTTTGCTGGGTGATGAACTGGCTCAACAATATTGCTCAAAAGGTTTTAGTAAATGGGGCTGCATGTGGCTGGTGGACAGTCACAAGTCATCTTCCCCAGGGCTCAGTTCTAGGGCCTGCACTTTTTAACATCTTTAATGTAAGATGTAGGAGTAAAATCCATTCTCAGCAGGATGCTAGACTGGGAGGTGCTCTTGAATCCCTAGAGGGATGAGAGGCTTTGAAATAGGATTTAGACACATAGGGCCATTCAACAATCATCAACATCATGAAGTTCAACAAAGGTAAACACCATGTTCTGCACCTGGGAAGCAATAAAATTGGACACAGGTACATATTGGGAAATGAGTAACTGTAGGGCAGCAGAAAGGAATGTCAGGGTGCTGAGTGACAGCAGCTCAGCATAAGCCAGCAATGTGCCCTCGCAGCCAAGAGGGCAGGTTGCATCTTGGAGTACATTGAACAGCAGGATCGGCCAGTCAAAAGATTCTTCTGCTAGATTTAGCATTGACATGATCTCACTTTGAATACTGTCTGTAGCTGGTGTTCTAATATAGCAAGGATGTTAAGGGCATCCAGAGGAGGGCAACAAAGCTCATATGGAAGGGGTGCACTAGGAGGAGAGGCTAAGGACACTTCAATTGTCTGATATGGAGAAAAGAAGGGTCAGAGGAGACTTCACAGCTGTCCACATCTTCTTGAGCAGAGGAAGTGGACACTGAGGTGGCAGTCTATTGTCACATCTGTCAAAATGGCACACAGTTGTACCAAGGAAGGTTCAGACTAGACGTATGGAAAAATGTCTTCACTCTGAGAGTAGTCATACATGCTTCCTAGGGAGGTGGTTAATGTCACATGCCTATCTGTGTTCAAGACACATTTGAATAATGTCTTCAAAAATATATTTTTTGTTCAGTCCTGAAGCAGTCAGGCATTTGAACTGTGTGAAGAGGAACTGTCTTGAGCTGCAAGTTGCTCCAAAAGTAAACGTTTCCTATTTATTTCCATAGAAACTACAACAGCTCTCCTCTCCTCATTACAAAGTATTGCTTCATCATGAGAATATGATTACTCTTCATTTTGTGTAATGAAATACATTTTATGTTTTCTATACTTGTACTTTTTCTTTAATGAATAGCAGAGAGAATCAGAGAATCACGGAATCATTAGATGCTTTGGTTGGAAGTGACTTAGTGATCATCTAGTTCCGACTTACCTGCCATAGGCAGGGTCATATTCCTAGATCAGGTGGCCCAAAGCCCTATTCAACACTGCCTTGAATGGAATAGAACATCTACAAATTTTTGGGTGACCTGTTCCATTGCCTCACTCCCTTATGAGTAAAGAATTTCTTTTGAATATCTACCTTCCTTTAGTTCACAACCTAATTCACAACCTAACCCCCTTAATACTCCCCAGCTTTCTTTAAAGTCCCCTTTAAGTACTGGAAGGCCATTGTAAGGTTTCCCAGGAGCCTCTTCTTTTCCAGTTTAAACAGTTCCAGTTATTTCTGCATCTCTTCATAGGTGAGGTACTCCTTATCAACCTCCTCTGGACTCATTCTAACAGGTTAATTTTCTTCCTATGCAGAGGCCCCTGGAACAGAATGCAGTAGTCTAGATGGGTTCTCAGAAAAGTGAAGTAGAAGGGGACAATCATCTCCCTTGCCCTACTGGTCATGCTTCTTATGCAGCCCAGGATACAGTTGGCTCCTGGGCTGAAAGTGAGCCTTTCTAGCTTATCTGCAGTTTCTCATCAACCAGCATAACATATATCAAAATCGTTTTCTTATTCAGCTATTATCATCTTTTTCTCAAAAATTTGAGTATTTTTTAAAAAAATCATTTAATAATCTTAGGAAAAGTATGAAATATGGAATTAGAAATGATTACCCTTTACATTTACAATATTCTTACGTGTGTGGAGCTCCTCTGACAAGAACTGGAAAAAGACAGTTAACTGCTTAATCATATTTTATGTTCGCTTCTACAACAGCATGAGCACTGAGCACAATTTAGACACCTATAGTTAACTCATTAAAAATAAAAGTTTTAATTTTAGAAACTCTTATAGTAAAACTAATGGTCCCAGAATAATGACTTTTTGAAATTAAAGATGAAAATCATTTTACTGACATTAAAAAGCAATGGTGCAACATATTTTTCAACACATCTGTGAAGACCATGGGATTTGCCTCACAATACAACTTCTGTTTAGAAATTCTTCATAGAAAAAATTTAATATGAATTAAGTAACTAGTTACATAAGAAGCATTCTGGGATTATTCAAGCAGAGTGACCCGAGCCTTCTATTCTGCTAACAAACTGACAGCTGTATTTTCCCTAATATGGATCTGAGAAATAATTCTGTTACAGCTGATGCTCTTGCTAACAAATTAAGCCCATTAACAAAATACAAGTACTGTATAATTTCAATTAAACGTGTGAAGAAAGTGAGACCACATGTTGGTGCACTGAAATGCATCTCCTCAGGAATCAAAGTCTACGACTTCCATGTCCAGAATCCACATAAAACATCAGAATGGGCAACCAATGCTTTGAGACTTTTATCTAGAATCATCAGAAGCAAATCACTATCTCATGATTGCTTTGAATATAATGACTATAACAATTTATATTGTTCATTAGAGATGGTCCATAATCTCAGACTCACAGAATGGCCGGGGCTGGAAGGGACCTCAAGGATCATGCTCATCAGGTTCAGCGAATTTGCAAAGCGCTTTAAGTAGCCTACATCTTGCAAAAGTAAACAATGCTTTTTTGCCAGTTATTTGAACTCTGCATCTTCAGTAGTATTTCTTCAACAGGATCGCAGAATCATAGAATGGGCTGGGTTGGAAGGGACCTCAAGAATCATGAATCTCCAACCCCCCTGTCACATGCAGGGCCACCAACCTCCACATTTAATGCTAGACCAGGCTGCCCAGGGCCCCATCCAATCTGGCCTTGAACACCTCCAGGGATGGACAGGGCATCCACAGCCTGTCTGGGCAGCTGTTCCAGCACCTCACCACTCTCATAGTAAAGAATTTCCCCCTGACATCCAACCTAAATCTCCCCTCCCTTAACTTAAAACCATTTCCCCTTGTCCTGCAGTTATCTACCCTTTCAAAGAGTTGATTCCCCTCCTGTTTGTAGGCTCCCTTTAGGTACTGAAAGGCTGCAATGAGGTCTTGCAGCAGCCTTCTTTTGTCCAGGCTGAACAAGCCCAGCTCCCTCAGCCTGTCTTTGTAGGGAGGTGCTCCAGTCCCCTGATCATCTTCATGGCCTCCTCTGGACCCTCTCCAACAACTCCCTGTCTTTTTTGTACTGGGGGCTCCACACTTGGACGCAGTATTCCAGATGGGGCCTCACAAGAGCAGAGTAGAGGGAAACAATTGAGGTGGATGTAAAAAGATGAGATAAGCAAGGGTAAGGGTTATGTCAACAGATAACAAGACTACTTGGAAATCAGATCTTGTTCTGTTTCTACAGTATTCAGTCAGGTTACTGCTTCACAAATAAACCTTGTTTCCTCTTTAAACTCTATTTAATACTGCACCTTTCCTACAACTTATTTATAAAGAATGAAGGGCAGGTAAGAGTGCTGGCTGCACAATTCTTATTCATCACATCTAAGAATTTCTGAAATCTCCTTAGGTGACTGGTGGGTTGGAGGGTCATTTTAGGAAATTAGCATCAAGCATGCTGAAATTCCTCTGCAAATGAAGTTCTTGGGAATTCATTCCGTTTAAGAATGATTCAGCTATTATCAGTTTATTCCATATACTTCAGTGTCACTCTTTCAATAACTCAATGTTCTAGGAAGATGAACAGGCCAGCATGTGCAAGTTTTTCACACTGCTGGTTTCTTCTCTCTTGTAGATCAGACTTTCATAGTTAGTGCAGAATAATTGTTCCGTGTTACACTTAGCAAATCAAAACATGCCCTGTGTTAGTTAGGAGTTTAAAATAAATAGAAAAAAATGAACTCTGTTGTAAGGCTTTTTGATCAATAATATATTGACAATCTTCTACTTTCAAAATTCATTTTTCTACTGTCGGAAAAAAAGAAATCTAAGAAAATAACACCATTCATTTCAGCAGAAATGCAAGTCTGTAATAGTATAAATGACATACCTCCAGATTGCTGCGTGCCTCAGATAATAGATCTGCAGTAAAGGAAGTCTAATCCTTGAGAATTTATTTGAAGAAAATCCATCAGGTGTAATACTGAAAACGCTCTGTCAACATCAAATGTGACACCAGGCCTGTCTAAAGTGTGTGTAGTCAAAGCCAGGGGTATTTTTACAAAAATGACTTCTTTCTGAGAAGCCAGAAGGAAAAGCCTGTAGAAGATTTCTACTCCAAGGAGGTACAAAAATGTTTTTCTTTAACTTAAAAAGATGAAGATTTTTGTTAACCTTTATCTTCTTCAGAAAACCTTTATATATGCTATCAATGCCATGTTTTGATCTAGGGCTTTGCAATCAGCATCTACAAGAGTTCTTGCAAGGAACATACTTGTTATATGTTTCTTATTATCTCTATTGAAAATAGAATCTTTCACAGGAAAAGTAAGAAACAATGATTTTCCTTTATGTTCTTTTTTGTTAAACATGTTATCCCATGACTGTATCTGAACTGAATAAAAAGATTTCTGGGAAGAAATGGTATCTACCATTACTTGAATGCAAGGTTTTTCTCAACATGTTCCCAACTAATTATTTGGAATGTTTTTCTCAACTAATTGGGAAAAACAAACAAACAAATGGCTTACAAGATCCAGAGGTTTTTAGAACAGAAATGAAAAATTAGTTTTTTTCCATAGTCTTCTTATATTCCTGGAATGTTTTTAAATTAAAAAGGTTTCTGTTAACATTTATGTAAATGAGTAATACATGGTATTTCCCTAATATGACTAAGAAATTATTGTTGTTTTACCTGCCAAGCACCACACAGCCATTCACTTATTCCCTCTCAGTGGGATAGGGGAGAGAATCAGAAAGAAGGTAAAACTCATAGACTGAGGGAAAATCTGTTCAGTAGCATAGAAAAGGAAAGGAATTAGAGTAACATCAAGTAATGATAAAAGAATATGTGATACAAGTGATACAAAATGCAATTGCTTACCACGTGCAGACCAATGCTCAGCTGGTATCTGAGTAGGGGCAGTCTGCCTGGACAACTCCCCCCACTTCTATTGTCCAGCATGACAATAGAATATGGTATGGAATATGACCAGTGATCTCTGGCCAATTTATGTCCGCTGTCCTGGTTCTGTCCTCTTCCAGCTTTTTGTGTATCCCCAGCTCCTCACTGGCTGAGCATTGTGAGTGAAATGTTGAAAAGTCCTTGTCCTTATAACCACTGCACAGCAACATATAAAACATTGGTGTGTTATCAATGTTATTCTCATCCTAAATCCAAAACACATCACCATACCAGATACCATGAAGAAAATTGACTGTATTCCAGACAAAACAAGGACAGCAAATAAGAACACAAAAGACAGAGCTTTTTAAGAAAACTCAAGCAGTTTTGTTCCTGAATTAGAAGGGAGTAGGAGATCATAGAATCATAGAATCATAGAATGGCCTGCGTTGGAAGGGCCTTTAAAGACCATCTAGCTCCGACTCCCCTGCCATGGAAAGAGCTGCCCCCCAACAGATCAGGCTGCCTGGGGCCCCATCCAACCTGGCCTTGAACACCTCAGGGATGGGGAATCCACAGCTTCTTTGAGCAGCCTGTTTCATCACCTACTGAGTAAGAAATTTCCTCCTAATATCTAATCTAAATCTCCCCTATTTTCTTTAAGACCATTCCCTCTTGTCCTACTACTATCTGCATGTGTAAGATGTGGTCTCCCTCCTGTTTATAAGCTCTTTTTAGGTACTGTAAAGGATGCATATGCAAATTATATTGTTGCCATAAATTTCCTGTAAATGTTATCAAATAAACAGTTTTCTTAAGGAACAATGCCTAACAATGAGAAAAACACAGAAAATACAAATTTATAATGTGCAGCATTTCCAGGAAAAAAAAGATAACTGCTCAAACATAAACACATTATACACAGGAGCAAGCGTAACTCTTTTAA
This sequence comes from Chrysolophus pictus, assembly GCA_037305975.1. NCBI lineage: Eukaryota > Metazoa > Chordata > Aves > Galliformes > Phasianidae > Chrysolophus > Chrysolophus pictus. The sequence continues at coordinate 1,951,607 of CM074583.1, read as the reverse complement.
CATAAAAATTTACTTATGTATATTATGGCAGCATAGGTTAACTATCCAAAACCAGGTCTGATTTAGACATCAGACATTGCCCTCTAGTAGCAGTTTTGGTATGTGTTTTCCACTAATGCTGTACTTTACCACTTATGTGCAATTCAGTCACAAAAGTATTCAAACATTTTAAACTGCAGATCTGGGAAAGTGTATGGCATCACTTAGCAGTCAACTGTACTTTCAAATAGGGCATATATAAAAATCACAGAATACTGATTACCAGCTGCAGTTAGCTTCATTCACCACCACTCTCTGGGCCAGGCCACCCTGCCAATTTCTTTTGCCAGCAAAGAGTATATCTCTCTATGCCACGGACTGCCAGCTTCTGCAAGAGAATGCTGTGGGAGACTGTACCAAAGGCTTTACTACAATCCAGGTAGATCACATCCACAGCCTTTCCCTCATGCACCAGTGTGTCAGCTGGTCGTAGAAAGAGATCATACTGGTCAAGCAGGAACTGCCCTTTATGAACCCACATTGGCTAGGTCTGATCTCCTGGAAGTCCCACACATGCAGCCATATGTTCTGCTCCATGAAATTCCTTGATTCTCAAATCAGGCCGACAGGTTCTCTGGATCTTCTTTTCTAACCCTTCTTGTAGATAGGCATCACATTAGCAAGTCTCCAGTCATGTGGGACCTCCCCAGTTGACCAGGACTGCTGATAAATGGTGGAAAGAAGCTTGGCAAGCACTTCTGTGAGCTCCCTTGGTACTCTCAGGTGGATCCCATCTGGACTTGTGACAGTCCAGGTGGAACAGCAGGTCACCGTTTCCTCCTGAATTGTGAGGGGTTTATTATGCTCCCCATCTCTGTCTTCCAGCTCAGAGGGCTGAGTACCCTGAGGATAACTGTTCTGACTATTAAACACAGAAGTAAAGAAGGCATTGAATATCTCAGCATTTTCCTCATACTTGGTGGCAATGTTCCCACCACATCCAATAAAGAATGGAGATTCTCCTTGGCCCTCCTTTTGTTTTCATTGTACTTGTGAAAAGACTTTTTGTTATCTTTTACAACAGTGGGCAGATTAAATTCTTGCTAGGCTTTTGTCTTTCTAATTTTCTCTCTGCATAACCTAGCAACATCCTTGTACTCTTCAATGAGTTGTCTTCCCCTTCTTGCGAAGGTGATAGACTCTCTATTTATCTTGGAGTCTCAGAAAAAAGCTATATAATTACAAAAATTAAATATTTTGCATCTTAGTGTTCACAAAAATGGTGTTTAGGATTTTTGTTGTTGTTTGATTTAATTATGTTAGATGATAGATGGATTTTTTTTCCTCTTTCAGTGCCCTTATTGCATACATATCTATATTCAGTTGGCAAATCTTTTAAAATAAAGTCCTCTGTTTTGCCAGCAAATATTTAATTCAGTAACTGAGTGGCTATCTTTTAGCTTGGTTACCATAGGTATGGCTACCATACCCTAAAATGATATCCTGAAACTGATCCTTTGGATACCTTAAGAGCAGTGCACTTGATTACATCAGACAAAAGCATTTAATTGCCTCCAAGATACTAAGATATTAAAACAAGGGAAGTTATTGTAGTCATACCTTGTTCTTTTATGCCAAATGAACCTTTACTCACTTTCATAAAAAGTGAGAAATACATTATTCGGGACAATAGGGTTGGATTTTCTGTGACAGATAATTATCTTCTTTATCTTCATATTTTTCAGAAAAAAAGTACACCTTTAACTCATGCAAATCAATAAGGGAATAAACTTAAAATTTACAGTAATATTTCTTTTAAGTTATTTGACTAGAAATAAGAAAAAGCTGTTTTTATTTTATTTGCTTCCCTTAATGTTTAGCTTGAGTTATACGGGCACAAGGGACAAGTGAAAGATGAAGAAATGTTTATAATGACAAGGAAAAAATGGAAGATTAGAAAGAAACCTTTCTCTGTTAGATATAGGGACATTGCTACGTACCTTCTTCATAGCTGGAGCAGCTGAATAACGTAACTGGTTAAGAGTAGAGACCAAGAATCTGCACAAAATTACTGAGTATACAAGTTTTTCTAATTGCATTAAATTCTTTAAAGGATTAGGGATTAGAATACTGCAACAGTGATATGGTGTTTTAACAGTGAACAGTGTTTTAGCTTAAGATAACTATCAATTGTTCAAAAATTTCTCAGATATTTTAGGTAGAAAAAAATCTCTACTGTGAGGAAGGTGCATAGAATAGCAAAACTGTTTACTGTTGCTTTTACAACATGCTATAGAAAACTACAATTAAAATAATAGGACTAGATAATTCAAGTACCGGAGACTTTAGGGAATACAAATGTCTTGGTCATCATCTGGATTTTAAAATTGATATTGCCAAATCATGACTAATTCAAATAATTTGCAGAATTTAAATTCCAGGCTTCATATTCCTATACAATCATCATCCACTATCATTCCTCTTTTTATCTTGTCTTTATGTTTTATATTTTCTAATGCTGCTGGTGTTTTATTAATGAATAGCTAGAACTAACCATTGGACAGTAAGCTTCTACCAAAGCCTTCAATGTACTACATATTGACAACAGTTTCATGTCCTCAGTTCATGGCCAAAAGAACCTATGTTCATACTCATACACGTACATTTTTTACCCTCCCTACCCTTAGAAATGCATTAAAATGTGCAATTTGGTGTCTAGGCACTGAGCATTTGAAGTCTGATTTCAGGGGACTTGCCCACAATAACACACCATATCTCAGATAAGCTGCTCAGACATCACGTATAATTTGCTTTCTATCGTTAGTCTTTTTGCCTCCTTTACGCTTACAGTCTTACCAACACTTGTGACAGAGCCTTTTTTCTGCATCTCTGGACTTAGGGCATCTTGCCCAGTTCTCTCATCTCACAGATAACTTAATACTTTCCAGAAGCCATCTTAAACAATTCATTTAGAGGCCTGGAGCACATCTCTTATGAATGAAAGGTTGAAGGAGCTGGGCTCCTTCAATCCTGGAGAAGAGAAGGCTCTGGGGAGACCTCACTGCGGCCTTCCAGTACCGGAGGGGAGGTTATAGGCAAGACCAACTCTTACAATCTGATAGTGAAAGGACCAGGCAGAATGGCTTTAAACTTGAGGAGGGGAGATTTGGGTTGGATGTTAGGAGGAAGTTTTTTACTCAGAGAGTGGTAAGGCCCTGGCATAGGCTGCCCTGAGATGTTATAGATGCCCCATGCATGGAGGAGTTCAGGTCCAGGCTGGATGGGACCCCAGGCAGCCTGCCATAATATGACTGTGATTTGCCAATTCAAGCATATGTGGAAGGTAGAAAATATAACCTGCTATAAAAGTTAATTAGTATGAGTTTGGAATTTCTTTTCTGTTAGTCAGGTCATTCAAGTCAGTTAAAATTAGTGTGAGCTAGAAACCTACAAAGATGACTGTGAAAATGCCGCTTAGATTCTCCCAAGCACTGTTTGCAATGAATCATCTAATTCACCCTAGACTCCTTGTAATAAGGTTACACTGTGCAATCTTGAGGAGATGAGTCTTTCATTATCTCCCTGAAATTATATCACAACAGAATCATTTTTGAACAAGTTTATGATAACTGCTCAGAACACTGGTTTGAGAGCACACTAGATTTAGGCAGTAAGTTTGGGGGAAAACATGAAATTTAGTAGCTACAGAAAAGACAAGAATGGTATTGCAGTTATCAGCAATATCACAGTGCCTCATCAAATAAGATTAAGGCTGTTTCTCTTTATTTTTTTCCTATTGAATTTATGCAAGCATTTTCCTGGTTAATATGTGGTGGAGTGGCACCTGACTCTGTGATTACCTTATACAAAAAATAAATATTAAACAAACACCTTCAAAATCTTTTTTCCCTCAGTTCTTGAAAATTCTAAAACTTACTCTAAGTAGACTTGAAATATTTTTTTTTTTATTTCATTTTATTAAAAAAAAAAAAAGGATTTTAAACTTGGTGTAAAACTGAAAGTGATAACCTTGATAACCTAGGAAAGTGAAAACACATACAAGAACTGCATGTTGTTTGTAGAAATTTGAGCATCAGATTTTTTATCTCTGGTGAACAAGCCTCTATAGCATTTCTTATTTGCCAGCAGAAATGAATTATGTAAAGCCATTCTTCTCACTAACGGCTGTTCAGTTCAAGTGTATTGTAAATAGCAGTGTCAAAAATCTGTTAGGTTCGTGAGGCACTACTGATGCCCTCTGTAGCTCTGAAGGACAAGGAGAAAATCCAAAATGAAAAGTACACTAATATTTTTCAAATGCAGGTTTATCTCAAGAGCACGGAGTCAGCAGAAGGTCAAGTTCATTTGCTGATTAACTGAGGAATCAAAAGTATCACAGGATGAGTGTTTTTAAAATGGCCTTTGACTCCCAACTATTTTTGGAATTTTAGTTGCTGTGAACAATAGGAATAGATCACCAGGACTAGGAGGATTTGAAAATGTTCTTTCAGAAATTATGACAGGATTGATAGCAATCTATTTAAAACACTAAAACAAGTAATAATGAGTATGTTTCTTTCCCCCTTCCCCCTCCCTCCACTGATATATAAGTTTTGTTTCATGCCTTGTATTCGTGTTGTTTTGTGCCAACATGAAATAAAGCACAACTGGAAGCTGATCATTACATCCCTGGAGTATCTGTAAAAATTAGATCCCATGTCTCATAAAATTCAATACAAATTTCACCAAATTTCACCAAAATTCCTCCCTATTTAGTCTGCGTTACATATTGACCAAAAACTTGACACATCATTTTACTTTCACTGCATGCATTCAAAGCTTTGCATATAGAGATGTGAAAGAAGACAAACAAAACATCGCCCTCATTTTAAATCTATATTAACATTTTTTTATATACTGTAATTAACTTTCTAACATTAATCTGTTGGTTTTGATTCTGAATACTGGAGACAAAATAAAGAAGGGGCAGGAGAAGAATCTGCTCTTCTGTTTTACTCAAGCCTATATTTTGATTAACTGTAACTTCATGAAAGGTTGTCTTGTAATATATTGTAAAGGTATTATAGGTAGGGAAAAGCATATTAAAGAAACAGAAATACTAGTCTTGTTAACAGAATGTTAATCCCTCCATGTACTGAAAACACATAATTATAACAGAAACAATTACTGAGAAATATCAATATAACTAAGGCGCTTTTTTTATTATTATTATTTTATTTTTTTCCTTGCAAAACCTAGAATATACTAGCTGAATCCCAAACGCCAGCATAAGAAAAGTATTCTCAGATCATTACATGCAGGTTCCCACTGAAGAAATGAGAGTTCGAAATATTCTTCTGCTAACCTTAATGGAAAAAGTTCATTCCTCTATGAGACTTAAATCTCAGAACATACAGATCAGTACTTAAATAATGGTAGAACACAATCACTCACTACCTGCAAAACATCTAAGTGACTTTCTTAGAATCATAAATAATCGTATAGCACAGTCATGGAGAGAATCCAATTCTCTGTGCACTTACAGCTTTATCTGAAACTCGCCTTTTCTTACATTTCCCTGATCTTTTATGTAGTATTTCTAAAATATAAAAGATATATTCAACAGACAATAGTGTTCCACAGAACAAAACAATCTTATCCCACTTGCCGACCCTCCATGCACAGTGGAAGAGCAGGATTTTGATATAAAAATGAATCAGTCTCAAAGCAGAACCAGAGTTTTTCTCTTTCTTCACTCAGATGTTCCTCCCCAATGTGCAATGTGGTTGTTGATATTACTGAAAAGAGAGGCTTTGTGCACTCAGTTTAGATATAAGACCCTGCTTTCTCCGTTGCCTAGTATAAGCATCTCCTACTTTCATTCACATAAAAGCCTGTTCAGAAGAAAGAATTTTATGATAAAGTTCTCTACTCCTGATTTTTCAAAGGTCCAATGTCTGAATAACTTCATATTTATTGTAGAGAAGGTGTGTTGCCTTCCATCTATGACTAAAATAGATAGCCTGAAAAAGAAAAGTCTTTAAATTATTTTGTTGTAGACAAAACCCGTATTTTCATCAAAATCTCTTGCATCTGGGACTACTTGCTTTCAGATGCTTGGGGCAGAGGTATGAAATACTAGTTCCACTTTCATCCATTATTTCTAGTCATTGTTGCACCACAGTGGATGGCAGAACAGGACTAATTACAGTAGTGTCTTCCATACAATAGTTGCATGACTATATTAAATTATTTAATTGGACGGTTAAAGAGGCACTTTTTATGGTCAAGTGGTCAGAACTTATTATTAATTTTCTTTTTAATGAAAATCAGAGAAAATTAATGGTTTTGACTGGAATATCATTTCTTTATTCTAGGTACACCAGTTGGTGCAAACATTGATAAGACTGACAAAAGAAGAAATAGACAAAAAGTGGTGTGATAATATCTCAGATATAAACCATGGATTGTAGCCACAGAAAACAGTAAGCTAAGTGTCTGAATTTTATAGCCTATGTATGTCATTACATGTTAATTGATTTAATAGCACACAATATTAAATCTTTCGCATGCTAAATCCATCCACTACAAGCAAAGTCGCAGCTACTTCCATTCTACACTTTGTGGAGTATTTTGAGAAACAGAAATAACTAGGAAAGATTGAGACTCTTACGTGGTTGAATTCTAGGGTAGATATGATGACTGCTTATGCACCTGACTCTGGAACATCATAGACTGAAGCCACTTTTTTTTTTTTTGCCAAAGTGGTTCTCCCACTTATAACGTGGATAAACATTCTATAAATTTATAACTGAACACTGAAAAGCTAAAAACTTTTATTCCCTATATAAAATGAAGGTTATTTTCTACCTTGCTAATTTCCTGTTGCCCCAGCAACACAAACTTATGAGAGCTCAATACACATTTCTATTCTAGAGCTTGATACTATTCTAATACATAGCTTACTTGTCTCTTTTGTAAATGATAATTAAACAATAAATTTCTTACAGTTTGCTTAAAAATACTTTGTTTCTCTGCGAGGCCAATTCCTACTAGGTTGTAATGTTTATTTTACTTAGCATGATAATATTTTTTCCACATGCAGTTTTCTGATGGTTGACTCAGTCTTTAATTTATTTACATTTTGTGCTTTTATAAATTAAAATCTACTTTGTACCACTGGTAGACACTACCTATTATGTACATGTATATACTGTACATATATTAAACATATATTACATATTAACATATATTACATATGTTATTATATTACATAATAACATATATTAACATGAGACATTTACTGTATTCACCAGTATACTATATTTAAAACAATTATATTAAAAATTCAGAACTATAAGAAAAATAAAGGAACATAGATTGATGAGCCTATTGGGCCCAAACTGCAAAATACACTTAGGAACATTTATTTGAAGAAAAGTAATTTCAGTAATTGTGTATTTGTCACTCTTCCATGAGCTTTTAAAAACATTTGAGAATGCAAAAAAAAAAAAATTGTTTGTAAGAATGTTTATGGAGAATTGCTAAAAATATTTATGTGAATATCTACTAACAAGAATATCCAAGTAACTCATGCAGATGACTTAAATGCATTTTGCAGCACTATCCATCAGCAAGTAAAAGCATCATGAACTGAAGTCTGCCTAGAACTGAGAGAATCCCTAATGAAAATTTTGCCGTAGCAGAAGTGATTGGTTCAAAAACCCGATCCAAACAACTCTGCTTAAAATAAAACTGAGGAATTGTTATTATAAAACAAATGAAGGATTTTGAGGCCATTAGGATTTATGCAGCCTACAGTTTGTGCGACTAAACAAAAGCTATCAATATTCAACTGCATGCCACACAAATGGCAGAGCAGAGTCCTGCTGCAGTGACAGAAAGCCTTCAGAACCTTGGCTCTTGCTTTGAGCAGTTAAGCAAATGATAAAAGGAGCTGCATTCACAACTTTACGGGTGTAAATATATCGTTACGGCGACTGTTGAGACAGAACTAAGATCCTTTTGTTTGGCACAAATCCTACTCGCTGAGCTGTGGAATATCCCTTAAATTTGATGTCAGTATAGTGCCTGTATGGCTCAGCCATTTCTGTACTCCTCAGCTATGCCAGGTATATTCACAGGCATTGCATTACAATACTTTCTGTATATTGCATATCTCTGACTTGTAATAGTAGATTTTTATCAGCTCAGACACTGAAGATCAGAGCTTTTTACTAAGGAAACAGTTTCCCTGATAGCTGCATTAAGTAGATCAAAACTGGTGTACCCACATGCCTGAAAGACATCCAGGAAGAACACACACATGGAAAAAAAAAATAACATCACTTTTGTGCTCTTTAATGAACATCAAGCGTCTGAATTGAGTGATAAAAGTATTGTAGGATTAGAATTAGAAAACTCACTCATTTACATCTGTATTGTTTTCAGCTGCACATTTGCAGTTAGGGAATGTTGCCAATGCTGCAGTAGCAGGAGAAACATTTTGTCTCAAACTCACTGTGTAGAAATCCTTGAAGTGGTTTTGTGTTCTACACTGTCTGTTACAAAATCCAGCAACACAGCAACTTAAGAAATGAAGAAATACGTGCCTTGAAAACCCATCAGCAAGTTTTCTCACACCAGCAAGTTATGGTATTTATTTCATACCATAACTCTTTATAATTAACAGAAGTGTATTTAAACATAAAAGCATAAATGCCAGTTTGAGGCTCATTGAGCACTGCTAGTTTTCCTAATGTATCTCAATTACATAAACACCTGTGCTAAAAACTTTGTGTTGATCATTGCTGAGAGAATGTGCAGTGTTCAACAGCTCTCAAAACGTCAAGCTCCTTAATATTCCAAATCCTCAGGTTATTTTTCCTTCTGTTATCTGCAAGGCTGCTAAAATTTCTGTACTATATGCTAGGGTAAACATATAAATTTTTCATAGGTTACATATATCAGATGTTTGAATGGTTCAACTGGTACATCTACAAATACCTCATAGGGAAAAAAAAGTCTTTATTACCTTTCTTTATGTTTCTCACATTTGTTTCAAGCATGTTACGTCTATTAGCCCCATCAACAGGCTTATTGGCTGAAAATGCTTAAATTTTAAGATAGCTTCACTGGAGCTGGATGATGTTCTGAAATGCTGTCAGATCAGCAAAACCTCAGTCAGCTTGCCCAGAGGTACTTTACAGCAAAGCCAAGCAGCCTGCTATGTTCCACCTGTTCTGTGATGCATTTACAGTGCACAGCTGCTGATCAGCCCTGTGGAGTAAACGACATCCTGCATATTTTCAAGATAGCACTATCCCACCTTAGTGTTCTCCACGAATCTATCCACAGCTTTTCCTTATGTCTTCCACAGGCACAAAATTTCAGAGCACCTGCATCTGACTGCAACATTTTTGACACACTCTCTACATCAATAGTAAAGGCAGGGTTTTCCTGCAGACAGAAAATAAACCATGCCAAGGCTTATCGCTGTACAGCCAGCTTATTATCTGCTTGAGCAACCAGAGCAGTCCGCTGGTTGTAAAGGACCAGTGAAACACTTTCTGACTTCCTGTGCCATGCTTGGTGATGCAGATGATGTTCAGTGGCCTTAGAACAGACACCTCCTTCTTCATTTGTACTGTCAGTGATATGATATCATAGGTTACAGAGTTTCAAACACTTCATTATCTCTTAAAAAGAAAAAAAAAAAGCAACATCTCTTCAATTATCAACAATTGCTATTAGGAGCATTTTATTTGAAATGAAGAAGAGAGCTTGACACAAGTCTGTTATCTAATAAGTAGATTGTAGGAACTGTACTTCAAAAGTATTCCAAGGTAAATTAGATAAATTATATTTTGTTTGGGTGCCAATCAGTTGGATTTCAAGCTTTCCATTATTTCTTGCTAAATGTACCTGACTCTTTTCATTTGGTTATAAACCTCAGTGGGTTTGGGTGAGGTTTGACTTACCTGTAGGTAATTTAAGTTGAAAATGGCAATCATAAAATTAAAAAAAACGTGATTGAAATCATTAAGTAACAGCTACATGGTTTTTATGGCTTGTATGTGATTTAATTAATAACACATAAATGCTCATTTTCAGAGTCCTCAAAATTCAGACAAGCTTTGATGGAAGCAGTGCTGCCAGTCGTTATTTTCATCTTTAGAAGGCTATTTGATAACTTTGTTTTGGAATAATCTTTGACTCTTTAAGATCCTGAAACAAGTATTTGCTGTATAAGGTCACTAATTATGGGGACTGAGCGTTGGGAAAACACATCAGTTGGGAGAAATCATTCATAGAACTGTGAAAAGTGTTAGCTGAAAGTGAGCACGTACTGTAGAAGAGCCACAAGCTGGGGCTTCTTGTGATGTCAGTATTTACAGCAAAATTTTAGAGGCCTTTCAGCAGAAGGTGCCTGAGCAGCACAGACTTGATGCCCAATTTAAAGTGTAAGTGATGTCACAAGATGAAAGGCATCTCTTCTTTTTTTTTTTTTCTCCTCCTTGTAGAACTGCTTTCACTTGAGCAAGTAGTTTAGAAAAGACTCTGAAAATATTGCTAGCTGTAGATGAACAAAGGAAAAAATTATTTCAGCCGATTACTGCAATCTTTATGTTCTCAAATCTCTCTATTTCATTTTAATTGCTACTTCAAACAAGGAAAAATATCCCGTCAGGTACGGCAAACATAACGATATTTAATCTTAGCACCAATCCCAGAGAAAGCAGTTAGGCAGAATTAAAAAATGTTAGGTAATGTTACCAGGAGCAGAGATACTATAGGGAAATCAGCAACACCAACTTCTAGAACTGATGGAAAAAAATCAAAGGCAAAAATATATTTGATAATGAGACGAATGAATGAATTCTAAGTGGGTAACCAATGAGGGGACATTCCCTTCATTTCTCTGTCTGTTTCTTGTCATTATATGAAACAGTAAGCTTGGCACCAGGAAGAATTCTGACTGAAAGACCTGGAAAAAACTGGAGTCTGTGAGTAAGAAGACTAAGTGCCCATACCACATCCAGCACAGAGCATGATAGTACAACTTGGAGTTTAGGATATTTGTGAATTCTTACTGCTTTTCAATGGATTTTATTATTATTATTATTATTTTTACAAATATGCTATCTGTAAAATATCATTCTATTCATATATATATGAATAGAATGATATTCATATATATTCGTATACAGAAATCACATAATTCACTCTGAGGACTGTATGAACTGTGGTGTGATCAAAGCATTCTATAGGTACAACAACTGGAAATCTAACTACTTTTAAATTCTAAGATAAAATCATGAAGTTAAAATGATACAGAGAATTTAATGGATGAAATCTATTGTTCAGACCATGTAACATCTAGAATTGAATTTTAAAAAAGGAGTTTCATAGGCAATGATTTCGTAATTCAATTATCTTCAAAATAGCAGAAGAGTAATATTTTCTACTTCCATTATTTTGCTTGCTCTTTCAACAACAAGAGTTCTGATAGACAAAAGCAGAGTGAAAGATTAACAAGGGAAGCCTTGGCATGATTTTAACTCTGAAGTGTCATCTGACAGAGAATCTCTTTGTCATCATGAATACATTGGAATTTCATATAAAAGATTCAGTCCCCAAAACTGAGACTGTTACAAAACAGGCAAGTCACGTTTTTAAACTATTCTTAATTTCCTAGTGGCAATTTATTTCTTTTGTTTCATGTCATTCTTTGGATTTAATGGCCTGGTTCTCATCATGTCCTGAATACAATTCATGTTAAGTATATAGTCTTCTTTTTTTGCCAGAAAGCTGTGATATTATTTTATTATAAAGAAATGTTTGCAAAATTCCTGAAATATTTCAAATCAAAGGAAAAGACAGAATAGGAAGGGAATAACTGTGAAATAAAAAATATATGTTGGTTTTCCTTGCAGAGAATTCCCAGATGTTAAAGCAACAGCTAAATATGATCAAGACTGTAAAGTGGTAGTTAAGATAACTCAGACTTAGTGTACATAATGAGCCACAAAATATGAAATAGCATAGTTATCAGGGGAAACAATCAAGCCAAAACTCATAAAAAGAGAAGCTAATCTTAAAAAAGGGAAAGGTGAGCTATTCAATCTCTTCAGGCTGATATGATGGCAACTTTTCTTCATGTCTTTCCAATTTTTCACTGTTTGTGTATTATATACAATGTCACTATCCCACCAAAAGATAATTCAACAATGCAAAGTTGTATTTGAATTCACCTCTTGAAATGGTCATATTTTTAAGGCTCCAGATAATATGTTCTAGAAATCCTGAACATTGCATGGATTAGCTCCTAAAATACTCGACGTTATGCTCTACAGTATTTAAAAGTTTTCCATTTATGATGTAAAAAGTAAATTAAGGAAGAGAGAAACTATCACAGGGCATGCAATCTCTACCCTGTGTTTTTGCTAATACTTTGCCTTCCTTACTTCTGTCCACTGGAATAAATACAGACTTTTATAAATTTTGATTTACCAATTTAAAAAAAAAAAACAAAAAAACACCTTTTGAAATGATTGAGTGAAAGTACAAACGAAATGCTAATTGCAAAACACTGATTTAATGGTTGCTTTATGAAAACCTGATAATATCTTGTGCACCGGCATCAAGAGTCCCTATAAATATTTGTCTCAGAAAAGGCAAAGTAGGCAAAGTCCACTGATGATATATGATGGAATATTGGGACTGTAATAGAGGTTGAGCAAAAATAATGTTTTGTTTTTTACGTATGAGTATCTACATGACAACTCTTTTCAATACGCCCAGGTTAAAAGCTAAAATTCTGGAAAAATATATGTAGTTTGCTAAGTTCACAAAAGCTCTTCCAAAGTAATTTTTATTCCCTTTCTCCATAGAAATATGTTTCTATTCATCTTTAATGACCTGCAGCCTCTAACATTAAGGTTTCATCTAATTGGAAACACTAATTAAACAGAAAAATTGAAAAATCTTTCCAGAATATGAAGTTTTAATTAAACAGAAAAATTGAAAAATCTTTCCAGAATATGAAGTTTGTTTTACTTAAGCTTATTTTGAAAATCTCAACACCTATGAGAAAAGAAAATCTCAAAATACTAAAATACTAACCTTTTGAGAACTGTGCTGGTTTATTCATCAAGGAGTAGGAAAGGCATTGAAATATTGTGAAATACTGTGCAAGAGTGAAGAGTGGGTTCTGGCACTTAGATTTATTATTACAGTGATAGTATTGGATTTTTTTCTCATCTGCACCCAGCGTAACTGACACTAGATGAGTAAGGAGGAGCCATTTCAAAAGCTGTATGAACAGTGAACAAAGACACCTTTGCTTTTGGTTCATCACAAGGAAAACAAGATTTATGATACTGGATCAGGAAAAAGGCCTTCCAAAACAGATGGGTGAACAAACCAAGGTGGAAAAGAAATGTCCTGAAAGCCTTCCTCTCTCCCCCCAAAAAAAGCCTTCAAGGAAAAGTGTCAAGATCTGAATTATGATCATTTCTTAAATGATGCCTGAGTGAGGATGAGCAGTTTCTCCTTCACGCATCCTAGGGTTCCTCCACCTGTCCCAAAAGTTCTACCCCTGGTCTTATTCACTGGCTACCTGGGTCTGCCTCTGGGAATGGACAGCACTTTGTGCAGTCCGTATCTTGCCAACACACCCAGGATGCCCTCTGAGTGTCAAATCCAGTCTGCAGCACTAATATATATACATGTAAATACACATACATATTTATAGGGGTGTACAAATACATGCAAATATTCATACACATCTCTAGGGCGAGTCATAAAAACATTTGTGGTGCCAATGATTCTGGCACAGGCCAGCAGTTACAGACGCAACTTTAGTTTCTAATTTTAAAGGTAAACAGACTTCGCTTCTCTTCAATCATCTTATTGACTTACCATAAGGTTCTACATGTGCAAATTGCTTTCGTAAACCTGCTGGTTCAATGAAAATATCTTCTACTAGGTTGGAAAATGATACCCTGAAAGAGACCTCCACGACACCATTTCCAACAGAGTGGGAGATGCTGACCCTACAAGTTTACAGGGAGGATGCTGTCCAGAAAAGGCCACCAGCTGCACTCCATAGCCCTTATGAGGCCTTAGGCAGTCCAGCTTTACCCTACACTTGCATGTAGCAGGTGAGTGGACAGCCAACCAGTGGCTAATATGCACTATGTATATCAGTGGGAATAGCTGGGCTAAGCAACATGTAGGAAAACACAGACCTGTTCTCTTAGATGAGATAATGCTATTTGAAGCTTGTAAAGCATTATTTTTCATTGTATAGATCAAATTTCTGAAAACGTAAGCTACCAGTTTGAACTAGGTGACTATGCTCTGTTCAGTCTTGAAGCTGTCAGCACTTTATACTCTCCCACTGTTCATTTAAGCAAGATGAATGCAGAGAAATTTTTAGAAGGGGTCAGTAATCCCTATAAAATAAAAGGGAGCTGGTTTTTAACGAGTCTTTCCACCTGGCTATCATTACTGTAAAAGCTTTTGGAAGAGGTAGGGACAGAACCCTACTGTCTGTCCCCAGTTCTAAAACTATGACTTCTAAAACAGTGGGGTCTGTAATCTCTGTTTTGCTGCTAGTCTCACAGCACTTGCAGCGTTGAGGAACTGGGTAGACACGAAGCTGTTAATGTGTTTTGCCCTCCTGGCTGCCAGCACACGCTGAGCCTGCTGTCACCAGCACCCCCAGGTCATTTTCTAGCAGAGCTGCTCTCCAGCCACTTCTCTCCCAGCGTCTGCCTGTGTCCAGCATTACTATATTTAAGGCATTTACCTTTGTTGAAAATCATGCCATTAATGACTTCACAATGCTCCAGTGTATCTAGGTTCCTTTCTAAGCTCTCTCATTCCTCCAGACTGTCAATAACACCTCCCAGCTTAGTAGCAGCAGCAAACCTGCTGAGAATGGATTTTGCTCCCTCAACCAGCCCATTGATACAGATGTTAAATAGTGCAGGCCCTAGAACTGAGACCTGGGGAACAGCACAGGTGACTGTCCACCAGCCACATGCAGCCCCATTTCCTAAAACCCTTTGAGCAATATTGCTGAGCCAGTTCATCACCCAGCAAAGCATCAACTCATTTACCTCACAGGTGGACACTGTGTTCAGAAGGATGCCATTAGAGATTGTATCAAAGACCTTACAGAAATCTGGAAAGATTGTGTTGACACAGATGGAAACTATGCTATACTGCATTCATAGGAGGAAAAGCTAGGACGCATTTAAAGACATAATATAGACATAACATAGTGATTTAACACTGACTTAACAGGATTCAAGATAGCTGGATACACTTGATTATTTGCATCAAAGTGGGCTGAATTAAACACACGTATACAGGAGGCCCTCCTGTTGAGCCATAATGTCCAGAGTAGACCCCTTTGCTTTCTGTACTCCTTGAACCACAGAGGTAAGGAGCCTAGGTGAGGCAGAATCTACTCCTAGTCCCAGACTTGGTTTATGCTTGAAGGATATGTGTAGAATCAAACTAAGATATAACCTTAGCAAAGCTAACAAAGCTTACAGTCTAAGATGCTATCTTATCAAGGCTAATAAAGCCTAAAACAAACAGTCACTTACAGAGGTCCTGTATTGATCAGCAAAACATCCTGATGTTATGATCTCTACACAGGCATAACCTTGAAAAGCATCCCCATCACATAACCTGCTGCTCTGAAGGAAAGCTCAGAAAAGCTCTTCAGCTGCTCACTTGGATAAGATGATGGACTCACAGCCATTGGTTGCTTTTTAGGCATTGCTCAATTGGTCTTCAGCTGTGGAACCAGCTGTCTGCTATCAGTTCTTTCAGCCTCTCAATTTGAGATACATTTGTGGTTATTAACCTGTCCCAGCAAGAGTGTTATTAGTACTGTTTGTCGTCCTCCCTTCCAAGGCTTTGTCAGTAAGGCCAGGTTGAAGGATGAAGTTGAGGGAAAGAGGGGTGGGGGAAGTGGAGGAAGCACACCATCATATACATCTACCACCTTCTCTTCATCCACCAAGCAGTTATCATAGAAGGAGACCAAACTGCTATAAGATTGTTATCTTATAAGTGAATGTTTCCAAGCATAAAAGAGAAAAATGAAGAATTTCTTCGAGAATGAAGATCAAGGTAGAATAAATTACATTTCACAGAGCATGGCTTGCTTTTCACAAAGGTTTAGCACTTATTAGTTTGTGTATATGTCTTTATAAATGTATTAAATAATATAAATGGATAATGGAATGAGAATAGTAAAATTTGAATATAGCTAAACTCAGTAGTCTCCTGACATTTTCTTTCAGGATTAAGTAGAATTGGAGGAGTTCAGGATTTCATGGGATACGCTTGTTTCCATGAATATTATGCCGAGATACAATACATAAGTGAAGAGGGATAAAGAAAAGAAAAATAATAATTTTACTTCACTGATATGCTTTAAAACAGCAAGGAACAAAATTACATTAGAAAGATCTCATAGAACTGGATACAGAAACATTATTCCATGTGGGGGTAGGGATATACCTGAAGATAAGAGCTGGAAAGACTCAGATTTAAACACCAGCTGACTTCAGAGGTGTAGATCCTGTCTGACTGTCATTTCTTTACTCAGCTCTTCATTGTTTATGCAGCAAAAGAGTGGTTTATCATGTTCCACCTTCTTCCAGTAGACATTTTGTGTCTTCATTTGGCTGTTATAGAAATTCTTTTCTTCTTCTGCTGTAACAATAAAGTGGACGTGTTGAATGTGTTTTTTCTTTTCTTAATTACGCAAATCAATTTAACACTTATTCTCTGGGATTATCACCTTAATTTATTTTTTTATCAAATTACAGATTTCAAACAATAGAAAAAGTAGTCAAACAAATCGATCACATAAATGCTTTTAGTATATATAAATAGCTTGAAAATGTTTGAATACAGTGTGTTATTTTCAGAGCATGGTTACATGCATTTGGGAAGTTCAGGTAGGATATTAGGAAAAATTTCTCCTCCGAAAGATTAGTCAGGTGCTGGAACAGACTGCCCTGTGTTGAGTCCCTGTTAGTTCAAGAAACATTTAGATGTTGTACTAAGGGGAATGGTTTAGTGGGGAAATATTGGTGGTGGCTGAACGTTTGGACTGGATGATCTTGGAGGTCTTTTTCAACCTTGATAATTCTATGATGCTATGACTTTAAGATATTCAAAACACACTGCATAGTGACTGTGAAACAGCTTTGGCTTTCCACTCTAATTCATGGAAAGCAACTCTAAAATCTTTCTTCTCTATCACACGTGAAGATATTATACCATTTCCATGCTATTATAAGCCTATGGGATGTTGTTCTGCACAGGTTATTTTATGGTACGAGTTAGGTATTTCTGCAAGATTACTGAAGAAAAAAAGTGGATGGGGAAGTTTTGGATTTGTAGTCATTCTGCATGCAGGAACAGTGATGTAGGAGGATGTGTCAGAACTGAACATTAAATCATTTCTCGTCACCTTATAATGTACATGTTACTTTCTCATAAAAGAGTGGCGCAGATAATGATGTGATCTTTTATGCTGCTCTAATCCAAATCCAATTTATAATGTTCTTCATATCCTGTGATAACTACATCACACATGCAGAAAGGAGGCAATTTAAGGTACATTTTACTGGTTTATGCATATTTCTAAAACATAATTAATAATAAAATATACTTAGCGATTTAATAGCTCTGTAACTTCCCATTAAAAATAACAGGCTGCAATAGTATAAAAGGCGAGGTGTTCTCAGTGACTGTCAGACTCAATGGCACCATTGACTTGAACTATCTGAAGATGCTCTGCCAAAGCAAATATCACATTTTAAAGGCTATGCTACCAATTTGATGCATGCCTTCCCACTGACAGTAAAAATTCTAGTGGTGTGGAGCACAATCTAGGTTTTTGCAAGTGAGAGGAATCCTGAAATAAGAATCACTGCAGTGCCAGCCATTGAGTTTCACTATCTTCATCCCAATACAAAAAACCTGGTTCCCATAATTTTGGTATCGTTATGAATTTTCAGTATTAGTGTCACAGAGAATTCCACTGTACAGAAAAAAATTGTGAGCTTTTTCTTAGAATAGCATTTTAATGCAAGATGTGCATATTTTATGTAAAATATAGGTAAATATATACAAAAGATGAATATAGAAAAGAAGTAAGAATAAAGGAAATTCCTTATAAAAGACTAGATTGTAGTTCTCTTTATTAACACTTGTGACAACGTCAGCTTTCTGTACCATCACGCTACAATTTACACTGTCTGCATCACTAAACCTTACTATGAAATGTTCCAAGAAACTCGTAAAAAAAAATGTAAAAAACAAGCCCATTTCTAGCAGATGTGATTTTTCTTTGGTTGATTGATTGATTTTTAATGTATGGATGAGGTTTACTGATCCTGTTCAAGGACAGTCCAATAAAAGAGTGTGCTGGCATGCTGCAATGCAGATATTGGTATGTCTTGCAGACTAATACTGCCAAACTGAGTGTACTGTGAAATCAAGTATTTCATTATAGGATGTAATCTGAACATGTAACATCTTGTCACTGAATTTTACCAACATTTTGCCATCTTTTAAGAGAGATTAGAAGAAGAAATATGAAGCAACTTTGGATGTATGTATTCCTAATTTCTCCAGTACAGAAACAGCCCAAGGAGAAGTGCCAAAGTGCTTATCTGAAAATCTAATGTGAAATAAAAACTGATCAGTAGTAAATACTTATCAGACTCAGTAGAGGCAAGCACTGATCATTTGACAACAAGTGAGAAAAGATAGTCCGTGTACATTTTACATACTGAAATGCCTTGAAAACAAAGGCAGGCAAAATATAGATATGATATTTTAAAATAAACGTACAAAAAACAGAAAGGAAAAAAAATAGCAAAAGAACTGTAAAAGGGTAAAAATGCCTAAACTGACAGAGATTTAACAAAAAAAATATAGATTCATAGAATGGCTTGGATTGGAAAAGATGTTAAAGATAATCTAGTTCCAAACACCCACCATGGGCAGGAGTTCAACCATTGAATCAGGCTGCCCAGGTTGCCCAGGGCCCCATCTATCCTGGCCTTGAACACTTTTGGTGGTGGGGCACCCACAACTTCTTTGGGCAGCCTGTGTTGCCCCTCTACTGATGCAGCTGAGGATGCCATCAGCCTTCCAGGCTGCAAGTGCACACTCCTGGTTTATGTCAAACTTTTCCTCCACCAGGACCCCCAAGACTGTCTTCACAGGGCTACTCTCAAGGAGTTCTTCTCCCAGTCTGTACACTTACCTGGGACTACCCTGACATCTGGTCTTGTTGAACCTTATGGTTCTCATGGTCCCACTTTTTCAATCCTGTCCAGGTCCCTCTGGATGGCATCCCTTTCTTCTATTGTATCACCTGCACCACTTAGCTTGGTATCATCAGCAAACTTGCTGAAGGTGCACTTGATCCCCCTGCCCAAGTAATTGATAAAGACGTTAAAGCTCACCAGACCCAAGAGGGACACCTGGGAAATACCACTTGAACATAGAGACATTTACCATAACCCTCTGCTAAAACCTTCTGACCAATTCTTCAGCCTTCAAATCCATATCTCTCCAATTCAGAGATAAGGATGTGGTCAGGAACAATATCAAAGGCCTTGCAGAAGTCCAGGTCGATGACATAAATTGCCCTTCCTTTGTCCACCAATGCACTCACTGCATCGTAGAAGGCCACCAAATTGTTCAGGCACAATCTGCCCTTGGTGAACCTGTGCTGGCTGTCTCATATCCCCTCCTTGTTTTACATGTGTCTTAACATAGTTTTCAGGAGTTTTAGGAACAGGAACAGAGGTGAGGCTCACCAGCCTGTAGTTCCCCTAGGTCTTCTGTTCTTTCTTAAAATGGGAGTGATGTTTCCCTTTTTCCAGCCAGGAACTTCACCTGACAGCCATGACTTTTCAAATATGGTGAAGATTGGTTTGACATCACATTAGTCAATTCCTTCAGGACCCTGGGATGCATGTAGTCCAACCCACAGACTTGTACACATTCAGTCACATGAGGCAGTCTCTAAACTGTTCTGCTATTACTGTGGGAGGGATTTGTTTCCCCTCACCCTCACCTAAATGTTCAAGGATGTGAAAGACATGGGAAGCCTGGATACTAGTGAAGACTGGGGCAAATAACTCGTTGAGTATCTCATCTTTCTCCATGTCTGTTGTAGCTGGCTCTCCATTCTCATTTATCAGAGGATGTACACTGTTCTTGGTCTGTCTCTTCTGATCACTGTATCTGTAGAACCCCTTCTTGTTATTTTTCACATCCCTCACCAAGTTCAGTTCCATCTGCACCTTGGCTTTCCTGATCCCACCTCTGCATGTCTTGCTGGCATCCCTGTATTCTTCCCATGCCATCCATCCCTGCTTCAACTACCTGTACACTTTCTCCTTTTCCCTCAGTTTGACCAGCAGGTCCTTGCTCAGTTGTGCCAATTTCCTGCTTCCTCTTCTTGATATCCCATGCTGGAGGACAGAGAGCTCTTGTGCTCTCAGAAAGATGTCCTTAAAGAGTTTCCAGCTCTACTCTGTTCCTTTGTCCCTTAAGACAACTTCCTAGGAAATCTTACCCAATAATTCCTTAAACAACTTCAAATTCATTTTCCTGAAGTTTAGGGTCCTAACTTTGCAGGATCACAACTCAACCAGGGCACGGTCACAACAGACCAGTATGCCTCCAAACTTAAGCTCTTTAATGAGCTCCTCTGCACTGGTGAACACCAAGTCCAGTAAACATTACAAGATTCTAAAGGACGGAATCTGAGGAGTAAAAGTTAATCCAAGAAGTCAAGAATATATATCAAAATGATGCATAATCATTGGAGACCTCAGTGACTGAGAAATTATCCTCAAAGAAGGGCTTTTATAGGACCCAGGATTAGAAAGAGAGAAACAAATCTGAGAATGATCTGATGTCTGAAATGATAGTGAGAAAACAATTAAAAGCAAAACAGTGAGATTTTTGCCTACGTAGATAGATATATGATTCAAAGACATTAGATTATTCCAGGAGATGTAACACTGAGAAAGGAGAAAATGATTGATGACTAATTCTTACATAATGGATTAATCTAAACCACAGACTATAGAAAAAAAAATCATTTTCTTTTAGAATTCAATAAATTAAAAAATGTAAACATACACAATTACTAAATATAATGATGTAAACATACATAATAGCTAAATTTAATCAAGAATAAAATAGCTACTATTTTCCTCATTCAAAACTAAATAATGCACACAATTAGGTACCAATTTGAATTGATGCAAAGAAGGAATTTTTTTATATTAAAAAAAAAAAAAAAGAATAAAATGGAAGAAAAGGATTTTCCACCCATTGGCTTTTTTTGAAGGGAAGGGGGAATTAATTAAAAATTTATTTGAATTTATAATGAAAATATGACACAATATAACAACTGAGATAGACTTATTTTCATGCATCATCTCTGTGATCTCAGGATACGTATTAAACTCTCAGTTTTGTGATTTTGAAATGCATTTGATCCAACGAAGAGACAGGACTAATAATCTGCTTAAGCTGAATCCTGAAAAAAATTTTGGAATGTGAGATTTGATACTACTGCTGCCAGACTCCTCTTTCCCATTTTCCAGTGTGTCTTTCTTTATTTAGAAGTGTAACTCCACCTAAAAACTAAAAAAAATATACAAAAACTCTGGCAGGTTGGATGAAGTGAGCAAGGCATTACTTTTTGCAATATTCTTTGTGAATCTGCAACCAAAAAGGTAATTAAAATTAGTATCTAGCCTGATAGCTGAAAAAGCACTTAGACAAATGTGTCTGTTTCCAGAGGCAAGACTGCAAGTAACAAGAATCTGTATGTTCCATCTTCACTTCCATTTTCATTGTAATAATTTTGTCTTCAAAATATTACGCTCTGACATGAACTTCTGAGACCCAAAGAAAAATTTCATGTTGTTTTTCACTGCCCAGAAGGAGAGCATTTACTATCTTTAGTAAGATTAAAAACTCATATTTTAGCTTTTTTGTTTAAGTTTCTAAAAAAATTTAATCTAAAGGTAAGGAGAATAAACACATGACTGTAAGTCTCAATATCTTCCGGTTTAAACACTTTATATTATCTTTTTTTCCTGTCAGTAATTTTAAACGGTGAAAAATTGTTTTAATTACATTACTATGACCCAAAACATTCCATAATTTCTTCTTATTGTATAGCAAAAAAATAACTACTGACAATAATGACCAAAAAACAAACAAACAACAACAAAAAAAACTTGACAGTTAAGAGATCCTTAAGGAGATGTTCCAGAATATCAATGAGGCTGGATAAAAATAATCAAACATATTTTACTTTGGATATAAGCAATAAATTTCCTGCATTAAAACTACAACCTCTTTTACGTGCTATTTTAGACATAAGAGATAAGATTTACTGATCATTATAATACAGGTTCACAGTAGAAAAGTTTGGAGTGTAGTGCTGAACTGCTGTACCTTTCCATAAAGTGGAATGAAATTCATCTCTTAAGACTGCTCCACAAAAATTAACCATGTAACAGTGAGTGACACTGATCAAAGCTTTGTCTTAAAACCATATTACTTACTTAAACTAAAACATTAACATATCTCCAAGTTACCCAACTGCCAAAAAGATTAATTTAAATTTACTTGAGGTTCCTATTCATTTCTACATAGTAGGACATTAGGATCCCTTAAATGCGGATCATCAAAACTGCATGCATCATGGAGATTTGCTGATTATCTCACTCCAATTTATAGGAGGGAGAGGAGGTTCTTTTAACATATATACACCCGATGGCAAGATTAAAGCACAATGGGTCAAATGTTAGCTCAACAGGTTTATTACAAGTCCTAGTCACTAAGAGAGATGGGGAAGGGAAGGCAGGCGATAGAAAAGATAGGAAATAAAATCAAGCAGTCTTTGTAGGAAGCAAGAGAGAGAGTTACCAGCATGAATTCCAGCATTGTTCATAGTTGAGACATTGATCTTCAGTAGTAGAGTCACTGGGGGTTGTTGTTCAGCTGATGACGATGGTGATGAAAGTACAAACTTATTTATAAGTCCAAAAGTGGTCAAGTCATCTCTCTTTAGCGTGATAGCTCAAGTCCAAAGTTGTTGTCCAGTCCAAAAGGCTTTGGGATCTCAGCAAATACTCCTTTTTTCCCATCCTCGAGGCCTTGCTAGCAGATAAGAAGGAGCAGGAAGGTACCCACCTGCATCCTGTTTTTCACAGGACATGATGGTATCATTCCCCAGTTTTCCCATACCAAGCTGGAGTTTTTGGTCACAGGCCAGATCTTCCGCCAGTAAACACTCCTGAGCATTCTCTTCCAAAGGCAAAGAGCTCCAAAGAAATGCTTTCATATGGAAAATTGTCCATTGTCCACAAGGTGATGCTGATTGCCACACAGTGACACCCACTACTCCCCTTCTTGATAAGTTAGTTAGAGTCTTATCAAAAAAACTACCTCAGAAAGCAAGCTTTGAGCCAAAAACAAAGGGTTCAGACACTGATGAAATCTGAGTTAGAAGAATCTAAATGGCACTAAGACATTCTTTGTAAAATAAAGGTGTTTATAACAAACTTACCATGCTCCGGGACAATGAAGGATTAATTTTATATCATTTCATTGTTAACATGTAGTTATTCCTAGAAGCTCAGCATTTTAAACAGTGGTATAATGCCCTCTGAGAAATGAGCTTTCAACAAATATAAACTGGCTCTGTTAAAATAATTTCCAAGCAGAGACTAATAAATCAACTGATGATATTGTTTATCAAGTTTGTATTTTATTTTCCTTATCAATATAGTTTTTAAAAAGCCTATAAAGGGACAAAGTGACTTTTTTCATTCTTCCTGATCATTTTTTTCTATGCTTCATTGGTCTTGTGAAATGTATGTCTCTTTCAGATAATTTATCAGTCACCGTAATTCTCTCCCAAATATCTTGAATTTGTCTATGCTCTTAAACCTTCAAAAGGGAAGGTAGGTGGCAGAAAGTCATACTAAAGCTCAGTTTCATTTTCAAAGCTCTTCCAAGGATCTGATCATATTTCAAAGTCTACACTTTTGAAATGTTTAAGTATATACTTAAGCATGTAGAAGATACTTGTATATTTCAAAGAATGCAAAAATACAGCTAAACAAAAAAAGCAATTGCTGTCTTGGGAAAACAACTTTGGGATTTATTTTCAGATAAATATTCTTTTCCAGTTTGTCTTTTTTACAAAATGGGATAGATTGGAGTCCTTATCTATAATGAAGTTCAGATTCCTTTATTCAGTCCACAAAAGCATATCTCTCCATTATTTACGATGTGCTGTGACATTAGGAAGAGTCTGCTCACCATTAGTAGTCCTTAATTTGTTGAGCATGAAGTAATTGCAAATCCCTTGATGTATCCTAATCAGTTGCTCACTTTCCTACTTGTGGCAGTAAAATTGTATGGGGAGTGGATTTAGGTGATTAATAATTCATCAAGAAGTGGTATCACTGTGAATTTCATCCTCTCATGGTAAAAGTTAAATTTCATTTGAGTATTCATGACGCAAGTACTAAATTCTTGATCATAAAAACTTCTGTTGTCTTCATCTACCTTATTTATTATTTAGATTGTTTGACCTTAAAGAACATACAGAGAATGATTCCAGTTCATCTTACTGGATTCACGAGATTCTGTGAATATAATGGCATATAGCTCTTTCTGGGGAGAAAAAATGAGCAGAGTAAAGGTTTGATAGTAGAGGCTAGAATAGTGATTTCAGCTGAGAGTCAGCTGTGAATAACTAATCCCAGGATCAAACCCGAAACAAAGATGAGGATGCTCGACAGAGTGAAAATAGAAAAATTAGTGACAGGAGTAATGATTCAGCTGCTACACGCTTTCATTGTAATCAGCGACTCTTACATGGTTGAAAAAATAGCAATCTATAGAGCAGCATAGGAAAATCATGATTAATTGAAGATGGGTTAGAAAGGGATGCAAAACTCAAACTACTGAGGGGAGAAAATATAAATAACATGAATGGAAGTAGCGTAATAGGAAAAAATGAACTGGAAAGGGAGAATTAAGTATAAGATAATGAAAATAATTCACTGAAAAACATAAAAGAAGAATGGAGCTTACACTCAGATGTGGATTTGCCGTTTGTTCTGTGGTACAAAGAAATGTTGGTTTTATTTTAATAAGCTCAATAATTTAACACAGGCAACAACTGGGAAGACAGGGAAAAAAAGTTTGGGGGGATCAAGAGAAGTCGTGCTGTAAATAGCTGCACTAAATTTCTTCATGTACAGGTGAAGAATTCAGTAAAATCCTAGATAAGTACATACAAATCGATTTTACATTTTATTCACCCTCCAATTCTGCAGCTGAAAAATTGCAAAAGATTGCTTAAAAGTTGGCTTTTTTTATTTTTTCAAAGAACAAAAAGTGAAAAAATGAAGTAGATAGATGAATTCTTAGCAATCCAATATCACTGGGCTCACTTGCTTACTTGATTGCTTTGAGACAGTCTTGTGGAGGTTCTGTTAATTCTGTAAATACTATAATATGTTGTCACTACACAGTGATTTGTTGCCATTTGTATGTATACGTGCATAGATAATGTGCAATCAGCTTCAGTAACTATGAATGAGAATTTGTGAGGTGGTGGTTAGAAGAGACACTGAGTTTAACCCTTAAGACAACTCTAGCAATTTTTTCACTTCTATCTCCTGCTGCTCATCACTCCATTTTTGCTCTGAAATTTACTAAATTTACTTCCTTCATTGGTGTTATATATGCATATACATTGCATGAATGTCTTAAAAAAATAAAAAGAAAAGAAAGAGTTGAAAACAAAAGAAATTCAAATGAAAAATATCATTTTGGATAGTTATTTTTAACCCAAACCAGCTTTGTTAATCTCTTGTAGTGTTGACTCTCAGAATTGCTATAATGCAACAAGGCAGTAAACAGTACTATAAGAAGCATATGGCATAGATTGAAGTTGCCTTTACTCCTAGAGACTGGATTTCATCAAATTGCCCTTTCAGAAGAAATGCTTTTATCAACATCCTTCAAAACATCTGTCATATTGTGAGAGTAAACATTTTTCTGTAAATCAACTGCCTGTACATTCTGACAGAATAAGATAATAGTTTGATCTCCTTAATAATAATTTTTTGTCAGGAGAAAGAAAAAAGTCATCCATAAGCACATAAAATAAGGTAGCACTTCAAACTCCCTAAGAAGTGAAAAAACTCCAAACAGACAATCTATATTCTAAATCTAAAAAGACTGTAAGATTTGGAGGGCTCTGTAACACTGAGTTAGGGTTTTTTTTTAATTTTTTTTTAAATTTCAAGGGCCCTCAGTGTCAGTACTGTGAACACACCATTGTAACAAACTCACCTCTTAGGTTCTGCTCTGTTGGTCCACATCCAGTATTGTCAGTAGAGAACTGTGTGACCTGAAAATTCTTTATTATTCTCTGAATCATTAATCTGTGTCCTGCTTTCTAAGGATACCAGCAGATCATATTTTATAGCTATAATATGCAATGTGCAAGACTATTATGTTATTTTTAAAAGAAGGATAATACATACAATAATTAATTTTATTGACAAGGCCCCTTATTTTTAAATGTTTGCACTTTTTAAAAAAGTGTCCCTACTGAATACATGATACTTATTATAATTTAATTATAAATACCTAGAAATATAGTTAGCCTCCAAGAAACATTTGCAGGGTAGAATCATGTAGGTTTGAAAAGACCTTCAAGATCATTAAGTCCAACCATCAGCATGACATACACCACTAAACCGTGTCCCTTAGTGCCATGTCTTAGATACCTCCAGGGATAGGGATTTCATTCTCTCTGTGAAGAACTTTTTCCCCATATCCAACTGCCTTGGTGCAATTTAAGACCATTTCCTTGCATCCTATCACTAGAATGTCAGTCACCTGAGAAGAGAGACTGACATTCTCTTCACTATTGGAATGGGTAGTTGGAGTGCTTGATGAGCTGTGAAAATACTTAACACAAAAGTTCAGTATAGACATATAAATGAGGATAAATTAATTATGCCTAAATGATTAGCTTCATTTGGAATATTTCCATTTGTTTTTAGCCATAATATGTCTTCAAATTTATGTGACAGTTAAGAAAATATAAGCCATTTCTGTTCACTACTATAATACTAAATGGCAGTTGTTTCAACTTTAAGTAATAATTCTTTCCTTCATCATTGAAGAGCATAACATGCAGATCAAAAGATTAATTCTTATTACTTCTTATGTATAAAATTACTTCTTATTGTATAAGATGGCATATACCATAGCAGCTGCCATTACATTCTTAAGTATTCTTTAAAATCTATCAGTACAGTATGATTATTGATACTTCCTGAAGGCAGAAAGTTTCATAGATTAATTAACTGGCTATTGTAAAAAAATCCTCCTTTCTAAAACTATTGTCAATTAATTTTCCTGTGTATAAATATCCTTTTACATTTCTTAGAGAGAAAAATAATAGCAATCGATATTTTTTGTAGCCATGGCATAATTTCAAAAACATATTAGAGAGTATAAATAATTTTATCTTTCCTAATTTTTCATCTTACACTTTTGTCATTTTGCACTACAGAAGTGTGACTGAATTCACTTGTCTTGATGTAGTAGCTCTGTAACATTTATTAAGTGCCAAAATCCAGAACAACGGAGTTTTAGGAATCTCTGCTGCACTCAGTGTTGCAAAGTCACTGGTATCAGCACTAAGCTCAAAATGTTGTAAATAAAAACTGTATTAGTACTTGCAAGGGTTGACAGTACTAATACTTATTCCTATACTGCAAAGGCAAAAATCAAGCAAACAAATAAACACCACACCCCTGAAAATTACAAATTCCTAACTGCAGAGTACCAAAAAAAACTTATGTGATAAACTAAAACTCCTCTCGTTCGCTACCACAATTTTTGATAAATGTTAAATGGAATATAACTGAACAAAATGCTCTAAGAAAACAGATAAATATTTATTATGCACAAAACTGGGTAATTAGGTTTTGCTAAAATTGATATTGTCATGCTCAAAAATCATTAATGATAAGGCTTGTAAGTATTATCCTTATTTCAACAGCAAAACATACTCACAGAAGTTAATATTACTTTTTAAATTATTATTTTATCCCATGCGATATATTTTAATACATCTTTTGTGCACTATGCTACATGGGATTTTATATCACAACGTCCACAGCTCCCTTTTTGAAGAAGCAGCCTTCAGCCATGAAATATTGGGCTGGGTTTGATAGTAATTTCAAGAAGTTTCTAGCATCCAGTAATACATAGTTGTCCTGTCACACAGAATACACAAAAAAATTCTTACCCACATAACTTCATACCTATTGGATTAAAAAACTAACAAACAAACAACCCCATTCCATTCCCCACAGACCTACTCTATTATGTTATAATAACTCCAAAAAGAACAAAACAGAACAAAAACCCAACTGCTTAATATGTAAGAAATATTATTAGAATCAATGCTTTGAAGATGCCGACCTTTTAAAAATTGTGTGACTTTTTTTTCATTCAGTAAACTCAGAAATGTTCTCCACTATACCATAATAGGCAAGTTGGAATCAAACAGGGTGGCCATGGGGCAAACTTTGATTCAGAATTTGAATTTGAAAGATAAATCATTATTTACATTAAAATAGTTTTCCTTTAAACTAGGCCAGATCTTATAGCAATTAACATCAGAGGAAAAACTCCCATTACCCTCCTGTTTAAAAGGACTTTTTAAAAGCTGGAATTTGTAATCCAGTAGGGATCTTTGATGTATTCTACAGAGAAAACATAACATCTTCAGCCTCACTATAACATAAATATACCTGAAAGGACCCACAAATTCCCACACGCAAAGTCTTTTTGTTTAAACATAATTGTGAAATCTATTTTGTTACTCATTCAGCAGCATCCGTATTTTAGAGCACTCCAGTGAAATACTATAATAATAATAAAGTTTTAAAAACCAAAACATCTCTCTCTTTCTTCCTCTTTTCTTTTCTTTTCCCCCCATCCTCTGTCTCTCCCATGCACACATACATTATTTGTAATATGAATGCATAAGTCAATGCATGTCAGCCTCACAAAACTAATCTGATTAAGGATATTATCAAGGAAAGATTTAGAACTTCTGAGAAGGAAGAAATTGGTCTTGGCCTTTGGGTTAAAGCATTTAGCTGGTTGCAGTTAAGTGAAAGGTTCTCACTCCACAGGGAATAATGAGTGATTATAAACTTGCAGATACTGAAAGCTGATCTGGTAGCCAATAGATGGGAGACTGGTCCAGCTGGCAGTGAGAATGAGCTAGGCATGTCCTAGAAACAGGCACATGCACTCACAGATCTACGTAGAGAAAACTTTCCTTCTGATAAAGTTCCTTTATCAGAAATGTGAATGGCATCTGGTCAGGACAGCTTGTGTGCTCCTTGGCAATGCAGCTCTGCTTGAACTGCCTGCTGCTTGCTCACAGAGGTAAGGTGCTGGATTAACGTGGCAAGGTTTTGGTATGAGTGGATGAAGGCAGCCCTTGGTGAGCTGAGCCCAGCAGGTGTCTCACATCAGAGCGAGGCCTTCTCCAGCTGCACCAACAGGGACACACTGCTGGGCTGTGAGCTCTGTGTGCCTCTTGGAGAGCAGGTGTAGGAAAGAGAGCACAGGAGAGGTCCACGGAGCAGCAAGCTGTCCCCTGCAGCCCTTGGGCATCACACAGAGCACATCTCCACTTGCAGCCATGAAGGAGCCCACTGTGCAGCAATGGATGTGGCCTGGAGGAGGCTGCGGCCCATGAAGGACCAGAACTGCAGCCCAGGTTGTGGAGAGACGAAGGAGGACCACAGTCCTCATTCTCCTGCTCTGTTTAGGGGGAGGAGGTAGGAGAAATCAGATGAAGGGAAAGTTTTCAGTTTGCATTTAGTTCTCACTGCTTTATTCTGTTATCAATAGGCAATGAATTACACAAGTCTCCCTTCCCCTGAGTCTATTTTGTCCTTGATCGTAATTGATGAGTGATCTCCCTGCCCTTAACATATCATTTCTTTCTCATCTTATTTTCTCCACCTATTCTGTAGAGGGAATGAGAGAGTGGCATGATGGACCTGCACTGCCCATCAGTGTTACACTGCCACAGATGTTCTCGTGAAGAACTGCTGTACAGAACAGAATGGATCTGAGGGAAAAGCTAAAATATTTGGGATGAACTTCATTGCATGGAAAAAAAGACAAACAAATCACTTAAATGGCTTCTGGCCCGTCAGCAGAAGTAGGCACAAAAACACTTAAGCAACTTGCAAACAAGGACATAGGAGTCATTCTGCTGTGTTTACTTCGTGTATCATCATAGAATACGCATCTTATGAACAATGAGGTTTTTCCTCTCCTTGTGTGGTGATATCATTTGTGGACCACCAATGAAAACAATGTGCTTTAGAGAATAACACAGTGAGAAAAGAAAGTGTTTTCACTATACTAGTTTAACAAAGCAGAATATATTTACAGGGGCTATCTTCTTAACAATACACAGAGTCAATAGACTTTTATATATTAAGCTCTAAGAGAAAAAGAAAGCAGTTATTTCATGCTATGAAGATTTACTTTTGTTAATACCTTTCAATAAAAATAATTACTGTTTTTGATAGTAGCATGCACATGGACAAAACAAGACAAACATTACTATCCTAAAATAACTGAGATCCAACTTATAACATTAGTTAAAGTGAAACAAATGTGGAAAGTAATTGTGATAGGTAAATAAATGAAGATATAACAGCACAGTGCTTTCTGTTTGCAATTGTAGAAATGGTTGAAATGTCAAATTGCTTTAACATTTATGTGGAAGATGGAGGATCTGAAAGGAAGCATTTTCTCTAAATCAGAGGACACATATTTGAATCCAGGTTGCATATATGTGCTTTATTTGTTAGACCATTTGTGCTTTTGAGAGGTTTGTAAAGTTTAGGATTTCTTTTGGATTTCTCATCAAAAGGCCCAAGTCCCATTTTAGTGCAGACTGCTGATATTTTCAAACATTTGCTTCAATATCTTTGTTCTTATTCAGACTGCTCAACTAACAGCTTCTAAAGACATAGCAAATCCTCTTGTAGCTCAGCCAAATAAATGTTTATTCATCAGAGAAAACATTCTGCAGAGACAGAGACAGCAGTCATATAGCTTTCTCATATCTTTATCAGAGTAGCTACACATATTCTTCCATTAGCTTTTCCTAAAGTCTGCATATTTGTGAGTGGCTTTTTGTCTGTTTGCGTCTTTTGTTTGTCTTTAATGTATATCCATTTATTTATTTAGCCTTCTATATTTCAGCTGATTTAATTATGGAAAATTAAAGTAAGCATCAAGTTAACAATTTCAAAGTTTTAGAACCAAGAAATACGAGGTTCCTTTAGTGGTTTTCATGTTGGAAAGTTCTTCCTTCACAAATGGTTTTAAAGAATAAGAAAGGTAAGATACGTTCACATTCCAACAGCAACCAGCAAAGTCACTTGTTCCAGAAGGGTAGTATTGGTTTAACCTTTTTATTTTTGACTGAAATTTAGCTTCCAATTATCTAAAAGACAAATTTAGCTCGTTAAGAAAATTGCAGAGAATTAGGCCCAAATTATATGTGATCTCACATGTCAATGGTTTCTAATTTTCCCATTAACTTACTGCTGCCACAGTAAAAACACTGTTTTAATATGAACTTGCAGTGTATTTGTCAGCTCTACAACAGTCCATATTTTTGTATCTTTATGAAATAAATATTTTTTATTAATGAAGTTGAAGAAGTATTTCATTCCAATTGTTCAAATACACTTGATCAAAAATTTATAGTCATTATAGACTATAATGACTATGCATTAGAGAAGAAATGCATCTTTAAACTTGTGTTCTGAAACTTCCAAATTACTGATATTTTATAATATGTTAAAAGGACTGCAACATGACATTCACTTTGTCTTATAAGAACTACTACCAGTGGGGATACTTTTTTATTTGTAAATTTTGAAATACACTGAAAACCAGCAAACTACTGCAAACTGAGCTATAGGTTGTACAGATTGTAGTCCATGTCTTCTAGAATTTAGTCATAATTTGATTATCTAATGGCAAACTATTTTCTGCCTTTCCTTTTCAGCGTATTTCTCCACAGATGCCATCTGATGACAGACTTACCCCACCCATAATAATTTTCATTATTAAAATTTTTAGACACATATGATGTAAAGTAAAAGAAACTGAGAAAATTGAAATAATTTAAGGAAAAAGAGAAGTAGCTTTTCTCTCACCAGGCGTCCATGGCATTGCTCACATTCCCTGAGCAAACTGATTTAATACCTGATTTAGTGGTTGGCAACCCTGTCCACAGCAGGGGAGTTGGAACTAGATGGTCTTTAATGTCCCTGCCAACCCAAGCCATTCTATGATTCTCTGAAACTTCGCATTTAGGGCTTGAACTAAAACCAGTGAAAACATGTACCTAGATTGACTTTGGTGGAGTCAGTACATCAAGTCTCCTTAGGAACAATAATACTTATGCATTTTAAAAAAATAGATAAAAGAAACCTAAAAATTTTAACACTCAGTCCTTTTGTTTTATGATATAATTCACACTAAGGTCCAAATTAGCATTTTAAATTATTGTACAAATTCATATTTCCAAGAGCTGCACTATTTTCACTGTTGCTATAATTTGCTAAGACAAACAGAAAAGTTACTCCAAAAAAAAATTTTTTTTTTTGTCACTGGCAAATTCTGTTCTTTTCTTGGTGAACAAGTGCATGCATGGAAAGCCATTCTTCATAATATCAGTGATTGCACTGCTGCCAAGAAAAAATGTAGAGTCAACACTAATCTTCAAATACAGCCTGTGCCAAGTGCACATGGTTGGGTAATGAAACTTGGATACCATTGTTTACTCATTTAGTGGCTATTTCACTTCACATTGCATATTCTTTAAATCTAATATTGGTTTGAATAATGAAGGGATTAAATGGCTGACTTCAAACCAACTGACTGCATCTCAGATCTAGAAAAATTTCTAAACATAGGCTTTGTCTTGAAAAACTTCAGACATTAATATCCTAGTTGATACTCATAAATTTAAATTAGTTGTGGTGGTTTAGTTTTTTGTTTTGTTTTGTTGTATTTTCATTAATTTGCTTGTTTGTTGTGTTTTTGCTTATCTTTTCAAATAGCCTACTACTGCATTTTAAAAAAGACAACATGAGAATAGAAAGGAGAAAAGTATAAAAAAGACTGAATCAAGTAATCAAGTACTGAAAAAAGGACCTCCAGCTGGGCTGTAAATTTCGTTTACGCTTTTCTCTAATTAACCACTGAGAATATAAGACTTACAGAAAATTAGTAGTATCAGTTAGGAATTCCATTACTTTTTTTTGTGGCATCTTGAAAGCTGAAATTATTCATGAGCAGTCTATAGATGTGCAGCTCATATTTTATATATTTTTTTTCATATTATTATAACATTACAAGATTAAAGAAAAAAAAAGGGAAAATCATTCTTCAGTTTTACTTCATTTTAGCAAGGGGAAAAAGACCAGAACTACTTCTGCATTCTAAGTAAGGCAAAGAATAATAATAATTTCTTGCTTTTCACACATATTAATGTTTTCCAGTTCAGCCAGTTGCTCATTTCCTTTTCCTTTTCCTTAGGCTGCAATATACACTTTTCAAGAACAGAGTTTGAATAAGATGGCAGAAAAAAAATTAAGATTTTCATAAGAAGTAAGAATTTTTTTTTTTTCCTTTCCCAAAGATTTTGAAGAAAATACAACTGATCTAACCTGGTCATTAACTGCTTTGTATGATTCTCTCCAACTCAGCTTTGTTGTTTTCTTTTTTTAGTTTTTCTGTTATTGATTTTTCTTCATAACATATGGACTTCATAAAAAATGATGAGCCAAAAAAAATTGTTTATTATACATAGCAGAAAGGAAATAAGAGCTCCTGAATATAAATTACAAAGATGGTGGATAATAATGACTATAGAAAGTTGTAGTTGCTCTCCCACTATTGTTAAGTGTGTTGTTGGTAATCATGAGATATAAAATCATGCCACCTACCAGATTTTCACATGAAATTTCCACACTTTTGTATAGTTCTAAGATTCATACCAACATTTTAGCAATATACTGTAATGTAGCTTTTTGCCTGAATTCATGCAAAACTTTGCACTCAAGTGTTATACAAAATATGATCCAATTATTTGCCCAATCCTTGATGAGTTTTATTGATTAAAGATTTTCTTTCACTGATTTCATACCTGTCTAATAAAGAAGAAAAAAAACAATTTCCTGCAAAGATCTACACCTGATGCACAATTAACAAGGCCCTCCAAAGCAATAAGACTAAATAAAATTATGAATACATAAGAAGGCAAATATTTAGAAGCGTGTGTGTCTTTGAAAAGTATAATGATTCCCATCATCTTCCTCAACTGCTTCAGTATTACTATGGAAAACCATTAACAACAGAGAGGACATTACCCTCAGAGGACTAATGAAGGCATAATAAATAAAACTTACGGAGATTTGAGTCCGTGGAAGACATGGCAGGATCCCCATGGCAATGAAGAAGCCAGAGCTGGGTTGACCCTTTCCCGTGAAGTGTTCGTTCAGATGAGTCTCTAGCATCTAGCCATGCTAAGGCACTTCCACACCACATCATACTGTGCCAGGCCTTGGATTGTTCTTTTCCTGCTACATATATTCCTGGAAGATTCAAGTTTTCTTAAGAAGCAAAATAAAATCATCTTGAAGGAGAACAAACAAACAACAAATAAATGAAACAGAGAAAGCGGCATCAAAGATATTTATCACTTACAGCAGCACTGTTGCAAAACAACTGCTTTTTGTGTCCTCATCTGTGATTTAATAAAATAATATAGCCTACCGAAAGTGCAATTTTTTTCTCCAGTAATGGGGAATTTTTAACCTTGTTTGAAGGATCCCACTTCAACATTTCAAGTCCCTTTAAAGCCCCTGGCAGCCATGTCAGATGTTTTACATTATTTCTGGCACACATTACATGGCTTTCTGACACTCCCTAAGCATTTTCACCCAAACAACACAGTACGCAGTTAGAAAATGAGATAAATCATACAGACAAATTGATTTTTTAGAGTTGTATACTACTTCAGTGGCATATATCCAAACAACAAAGATCTTCCAAAGATATGGATGTCTGACATAGATGTTGAACTTTCAAGGGTATATTCTAGCTGAAGGCTTTCCAAAAATCAGTATTCTACAGCACATAATGCCTTTCATCATTTGTTTTCCTTCTAAATTCATCCCAACATTAGGTTAAGGAATCAAAATCACTAAACTTTAAGGGTCCCTTCCAAATCAAATGATGCTATGGTTATATGACTTGAGTGAACAAACCTTGTTTCTTGACTGAGTGACTCAAACTGTTTAAATGTTGGTATGTGTGTCAAAAGATAATTGCAGTTGCAGTAATAAACTGTGAAAA
Organism: Chrysolophus pictus; assembly: GCA_037305975.1. Lineage (NCBI taxonomy): Eukaryota > Metazoa > Chordata > Aves > Galliformes > Phasianidae > Chrysolophus > Chrysolophus pictus. The sequence continues at coordinate 1,916,015 of CM074583.1, read as the reverse complement.
CATATGATGAGGGCAATTTTTTTTTTTTTTTTTCCCCAATAAGAAGCTAATTCTTAATGATAGACATGGGGCCCAAGCCCTTTGTCGATAAGTGTCGAACAAGTGACTGAGAAAACAATTACCTCTATCTAAAGCAAGGGGATGTTTGACATAAAAAAGTGATGGGTTACAAATGTAATGGAAATAAAAAATGTAATTGGTAAGTGAGTCCACTGACCGTGTGAAATTGTTTAACATTGTAAATGACTTTGGTAAAAAAAATTCACTGAGCGGAAACCAATGAATGACTGATAAAGAATGATAGCATCTTACATGTGCCCTGTCAAGCTAATGTCACACTTCAAAACTCGTGAATGAGGAGACTGGAGTCCCCACAGACTGGCTTAGAAACTGGAGGAAGAGTGCTATGTTATTAAATACCAGAGAGAAATAGTGATTTCCTTAGGGTCAAGGTAACTTTTAATTAGGCTATGAAAATTCAGGTAAGCTTGTCAATTGCTCAAGTCATCAAGCAAAAAATATATGTGTTTGTTTTTTGTTTTTTGTTTTTTTTTTTGGTCAGGTGAAATTTACTTTTAAACTTCCTGAAGATTTTTTGTTTTGTTTTTAAAAAACTCTTTTAAAAGCATTACGAGTATTTCCTTATAATGAAAGATCCAGTACATCTACACAAGATCCTTTCCTAATAGTACCTAATCTCTAAAATGATTTGTTAGAAAGGCAATGGGCATTAAAGAACAGATAGAGTTAAAACCCTTCTCACACTTTCCATCACATCTGAACTTTATATCTTAGAAATAACACTAATTTATCAGAAATAAATCAGGATTAAGAAGGATAGGTTTTACAGACATTTTCCTCAGTACGTTGAAAAATCTGAGGAAATGCTGTTTCTATAGCGGATTGACATATAATTCGTAGGTGAATTAATTTAAAAAGTTCAACCACATCTGTCAGAACTTGTTCTTCTTCCTGCAGTTCCACTAATGGCTTAGTGGAGAACATGGAAAATGAATTTAATGGAAAGCTGCCATTGCATGATGTAGAAAACTGACTCCTATGAATAGGAATAGAATAGATTTTGAATAGAAGAGATGATGATGGAGTAGTTCATGACAATGTATTCAAAGACAGAACAAAGCCCATGAAGCAAATATATTGGAGTTTACTTAGGGCAGTTAACAACCACATATCAGTGGCTTGACATAAGAACAGTAAGTCATCGGAGTGGGATAATGCAGTTCAAGTGATACATGTACAGAAAAAAAAAAAAACAAAAAACAACTGAAACATCCCTCACATCCCACTAATCCTGCTGTGAAACAAGTTACTGTGTAACTCACAAAACTCCTCTTTCTGCTAAAATAGAGACATCATATACAAGTCTTTTATCATAGTCAGTCTTTAAGATTTTAAGAGTGTTCTTGTATGAGTTCTATAAATTTTAGATAGCGTTCCCCATCAAATTATGGAGCTTAGATAATTCCTTTAAATTCAGTATAGTGAGAAGAGATATTTCCCAAGTATCTATTTAATGGTGGTATTTATTTGTTACAATAATCTTAATAAATCTTTAAATTAAAAACAGTGAAATACAATCTCAAACTATGGAGAAGTATATACAGAAAGTTATTTTTACTAAGTTTCCAAGTTAAACGAACCTTTATCAGTAAACAAATATTATTTGTTTTATTTTCTGCAGCTACTTTGTCTAGCTAAATTTACTGGAAAATTCAGTTTCAAGGTAGATGAAAAAGACACTGATGCTGTGAAGTAGTTTTGCTGTTACCTACATGTTCTCTGAACTCTGGCTATAATTAATATGTACAAATAATAAGCTGAAAGCAAACAAACAACCACGATAACATTTTTATTTTAGCATTTAGATAGCTATTACAAGTGATGAGATGGCTACAGTTCACAGACCATTTGAATTTCAGAAATCTGATTATGATTCAGTGAACCCTAACAAAGCCATAAGATTTTCTTTCCAATAAATTTAAGTGGGCGCTGATGACCTTATCAGAGCTACAGAGTGAAAAACGGGAAGGTTTATAGATGGTGGTTCATCCTGTGAATATCTTTAAATTATAACTTTAAATTTCTGTGTTTTTGTTTGTTTGTTTGTTTGTTTTGTGGAATGGAGTTTAATTTTTCTCTGTGCAGAAACCCTTTTTTGAGATTGCAAAAATCCAGAAAACAAATGGTTCATTTTTAACTAACAAAAAACAAGTGCAAATTTGCAACAGTTTGACAAATAAGACACTTCTGAAAAACGAATTCTGCCTTAGAAGGCTTGTGCTGTTTTGTTTGGCTCCAATGGAACTTCCCCCTCATTAAACAATAATCTTTATGGTGATTTCCAATGAAGATGAAAAAGAAAGATTCTGAAAAGAATGCATAAATAATTCTGGTTGCCTAGCTGTGGCAATGAATTCCTGTTTGTCTTGTCACTGAAGGGTGAATGCAGCCCTTTGAGCAAATGGGAATTCATTATTCCAGTGACTGAGAAATGATCTACTTAAAGAACCTAATTGGTTCTACAACAGCGATTTCTTTCATAGCAGCATTTCCGGAAGAAACAACAAACAGAAGACAGCTCTTTGACTAGTACAGGGTCTACAGGGTACATTTGCCTTCCCATGTTTCAGTTTTAAAAAGAAAATGTCACGCATATGCAGAACAAAAGGACAAAGAACTAGTGTTTAAAAAGGTACAAAAATATAGCAGGTCTTCCACTTCTTTCTTGAACAGTAAGGCTGCATTTCAGTAAATATTAGTGCACACTCAAGACACATAAGCTGCTACTAAATAAGAAAATACTGCACTGACCACAGTTTCAATTCCTTTCAAGAGTGGTAATGAATAGCCAAAAGCCACCTGAATATCTCACTATGTAAATGAAAAGCAAATCAATTTTATTTACAAGTAAGCGTTATTGAAAGTGTGGATTAATATGCACAATCTGCCAAAGCACACAGAACACCGTAATTTATTTTTAACCTTGTAAATTAAAATATGCAAAAGAGGAACACAGACACACAGGTAGACACAGGCAGTTCTCACTAGTTATGCTGGAAGAATGAAAATCTTGACTCGATTGTTAGAATTAAGTGTAGAATTGTAAATGTGAAGTTTTCTGGAAGGAAGACTGTCCAATTTGACTAAGGTTAATGGGCACTTGCATATTTACCTCACAATGAGCTTCAGAACAAGTCCCCACATAACAAAAAAAATTCACATTCAGATGGAAATCTGAAGCAAAACTTCTAGTTCTGCATGGATTTCACAGGTGAGTTAATGCCACTTTTTGAATCAGAATGAGTGATACAAGAAGTCAATGCATTATTTATGCATCACTGGTAATGTGCATTCAGCCCCTGTAGAATACAATATTAAAGACCCAGATCAAAACAGAAATCTTTCCATCCGTGCTGTTCAGTGCACAATAAAGTTGAAGTATATCCAAAGCAGAAGGAATAATTTATTTTTTCATAATTCCACTCAAGTTTTGTTTTGTTTTAATTATTATGACTGTTATTGGCAACAGAGAGGATTTTGAATGGATGGCAAGATTAGACCGCAGTATTTATTTACGCAAAATCTAAACATTATGTATGGGGACAGGCTCTTTTCAGTGGTGCCCAGCAATAGGACAAGGGATAAAGGGGAAAAACTGGAACATGGGAAATTCCATCTGAATATGAAAAAAAATTATTTACTTTGAGGATGACAGAGCACTGGAACAGGCTGCCCAGAGAGGTGGTGGAGTCTCCTTCTCTGAAAATACTCAAAACCCACATGGATGCTTTCCTGTGCAACCTACTATACACAACCTGCTTTAGCTCAGGATTGGACACAGTGATCTCCAGAGGTCCCATCCAACATCTATGGTTCTATGATACTGAACTAGCAATATCTCTTTAAAAATGTATGTTCTACAATAATGCACATACTCACACACAACACAATAACCAATGCCCTACCTCTAGTCCAGTTTAGATTAACCACAAAGAGGTTATTCTACATAACCAAATTTCTAAGGATATTGTCTCATAGAGACCCCTGCTTTGACAGTGGAACAGCATTTTTTCCAGAAATCTAACCTCAGAAGAGAAGAGATGGCCCTCCAAAAACTAGTGCAAAATACATACAGGAAGAAAAATAAAAATTAAAAAAAAGCCAGGGTATTTGAAGGAACAATGATGTGGCAACAGATCAGCGTCATTACTTATCTTGCAAGGGGTTTTTGTTATTTGTTTTGCTGTCTGAAGTTCTCAGAGACCAGTGATACCATGCAAATGTGGTGCAGCAATCACCTGAAAAAAACAGCAAGAGTTTCAAGAGAAGATCAGAATTATACTGAAAATTGATGGAATTAATCATCAGATTCGATATCTTATGCTATATATCAGATAGAGGTAAACAAAACTTTATCTGTTTTTATCTACTTCAGCAATCTCAAGCATACTACTAGGAAATAATTTCAATGTTCCAATTATTCTGTGAGTGACAGTTAGTAGTACTATGTAGAAGTTTATCAGCTCTGTAACTACGTCACAGAGTATTTTCTCAGTTTCCATCTGCTGCAATAAAGTTTTATAAGTTGAAATAAGTTGAAATAAGTTATATTGAAATAATATACAATAATTGTAGATTTTTAACAGTTTCTGGTTGCATTTTGAGGTAGTTCTCTTTTAACTCAATCTTTTCTAGTAATTATTTCTCAAGTGACTCCACAGTAAATTGTTTCTGCATTTTGTGATCAACTAACTTTTTTTTATGTGCCTCATTTGTTTTATTTATCCTACTCTTCTTGAAAGCCTGCTTTCAACAAATTCCTTGCCATAGATAAGATTCTTTACAATTGCATGTTCTAGGAAAGAGGTGCTTTATCAGACAGATGTCTCCAGTTGTTGAGTAAAGGTATTGAAACAACCATAAGAACAAACAAGCAAACAAACAAACAAAACCCAACTAGCAGAGAGGTGAGTATCTGTAGGTGTCTGTGTGTTCTAACTAAAGATTTAGCTGAATAGTCCAGCTTTATTTGGTATAAGTTGAACAAATATAATTCTCACCACCCTTTGGATTCTGCCTGATTACTCTTTCAGTGACTCTCTAATGAATGTGATCTGTGATACCACGTCATTGTGGTGCAACAAGTATGTCTTCAGATTCCAAATTACAGTTATGTTGGGTATTGAAAGTGGGATTAAAGACCATAACTGACCAGATATATATTGCAGGAGATTGTACCCGAGCCTTGGACTACACAAGAACTTCCTGCTCAGGGTCATGATTTAGCAGAGGGTTGTTAGATTTAGGGTAGTGTGGTTAGGTCATGGTTGGACTTGATGATCTTTAAGATCTTTTCCAACCTGTGTGATTCTATGATTCTATGATTCTATTCTATGATTCCTATTATTTATAAGTCACACAACAATAAAGAAGCATTAATTCGAGTTTTATTTCTACATAAATTACTGCATCTTCATGTTTTATTTCTAACTGTAATGGCCATTTATAGCAAATAACGTAATATTTTGCACTTAGCAAGCTTAGAAATAAAATGTTCTAGTCTTCAGAAATATGTTTATTGTCTGAGGAGACCTCTGAACTCAGTAAAGTTAGGTTTATTTTTAAGTTTAGTTGCATTAATTTAAGAGTTTTTTTCCATCACTCCTCAGTTTCCTTTCAGTTGACTGAATGTCCCAGACTTTTTTAGTGGATTTGAGATCCCTTGCGATGGAAATAAACAGGAAATGCTATTAATAGTGCACTCTAACTTAATATGCATAATAAATATTTCACAATCCTGATACTGGCTCACATTCATCTTCTATTTAATTAGCACGCAAGGTACTAATTCATTAGTAGAATCTGCAGCTGATGATGACCCAGTCCCTTGTATCATAACTAAATTGAAGTAAACAATTTAAAATACACTGCAGGTCCCTCCTGGACACTCAATTAGCAGGAAGTCAGTAAGTAACATCTGTCCATCAACAAAATCTGAGCATACGCGCACAACGAAGCTTTCATACAAACTGAAATCACACTGCACTGCAAACACATTACGTGCTCATTAGCACACTTGCTCCACAAAATTGTAATAAAGGAGCAGAGATTAACAAGTTTTGATGCATTTGAAATCACCTTTTAACTGATTAGTGTTTCACTAAGAAACTGTACCAATAAAATCACGTCCTGTGTTCAGCTTATCACACCCTTGCGAATGAGGGGTGTGCATAAAAGAGATTTTGTGAAAAATAGACAACTTAGTATGTTACTGAGAATATCAGGCATATGAGAAAGGACATTTTTCAAAAAGGTTGAACACCAGGGAGATTTTTTTTGAAACTTTTTAATTGGTTTTGCTCCACAGACAATTTCTGTTTACGTTTGCTGAAGATTTTGATTCACAAATGATGTTTTTTGCTTTCCTCCTCAAGGAGTTAGTGCATTTTCTGCCTCTGTGGAAATAATCTTCCTGAGGTAAGTAAGATAAGTCAAATATTTACTTAATTACGAGCAACATATACAGTATTCACTCAACTGTTCCTTAAGTGAAATTCAATTTCTTTAAGAAAAATTCTCAGTGTCTTCAATAAATGCAAGATGATAGACAAAACAATGGATAGAGAATTCGCTATGCCACAATTTAGAAAACACAGGTATCAAACTCTTCCAAGTTAGAATGCTGAGTGACACAAACAGCTAAGGGGAAGATCCAGAATAGCAACTGCTAGAACAGCAGCTAGAAGTAATTATCTGAAAAACAAAATAGGAATATTATGCCACTACAATTGTATTTCACAGTGGGCAAAATGGACCTTTTTCTTTTGTAAGTATTTAAATATAAATATTAAAGTTTGCTAAGATGTGACTGATTCTTCTCATCTTGCTGTAATAATTGTTAAATCTTGTATCAGGAAAAACTATCAAAATCAGTGGTAAGGCACACAGCATGAAAAAATGATGGAGTGAGCCTCTCAGCTTTAAGAAAGGCAGACAAACTATGATGTGGTGGTGGGGGTTGCTTAGGTGAAGCCCACAAAGCATTTACATTGCAGTCTCAGAGAAGTCTTCTGATCTTTGTACTGCTCCATAGTAGCCAGCAAAGCCAAAATCGTATACTTCTGAAAAACAAACAAATAATTTGTTGCACTGACCTGCAAAACACACAGCTATACTGTTTAAATCAAAGAACCAAAAAAAAAGTTATTGTAAGTCTGCTCTCTTTAGATATATCCTTAGCTTTAGATGGTCTAATAATTAAAGGAAAACACTATCATATTTAAAACAGATACTATGACTTTCTTCTTGTTTCAAAATTCCAGACTTAATTGCGATACTGCTTCCTCTCAAGTTACAAATTCTGTGTTTATGAGCATTTTGCCATATTTAATAATACTAATCTGTATAAAACAAACATTGAAAAAGAATTTGTCAGTCTGCATCAAACAACAACAAACCACGTGTTCACAAGTAAGAAGAAAAATAAGAATAGCCAACATTGCAGTTTGACCCATTGTCTGATTATTAGAAAAGTTACTTTTGCCTAAATTTCATTTTTGAGAAGATACACAAAGAAAAACTTCTCAATCCAGTCCCAAGAAGTGCAATTCACAATGCTTAACCTAAATTAAGAGTACAAAGGAAAATCATTTTCACTTTAGGAAAGATACTGAACTTAAATCATGTTTACTACATTCACCGTGGAAAATCAGATGCTGTATCTCTCTTTTTAATCACTAAATCAGTGCAAAACATACTAATAAACACAGTCATCCTCACTTTCTTTAGGCTTTTTCAATTTTCTCCTGTAAAGAACAAATGTTTCACAGTGACCCATGTTTGCTTTAAGTACTTTAGCTCCAAATTTATAATTTCCCAGCATATTGGCTACAGCGAGTTCTAAGTGCTGATGTGTACGTGAATAGGGCTAAATATCTTCCTAAGGAAAAGTTGTTTATAAATACAAACCCTGTTTTTCTACTAAGTCTCTCATGCTTATTACGAGCATTAATTAGAATGTATTCTCCTAGAAATTGAATCTTACACATCTGTGATTATCTCTGAAGTATACAACCTGTTGATCCCTGTTCTGCAGAGACATTAATTATCAGGAACCGTCACAACAAATCCTAGAGGTAATACTGCTTATGCAGATTTGCTTCACACACTCTCCAGAAGGACAAAACATTCACTTCCTCATACTTGATTTGCTGCGTTACTCAAGCCTATGACAGAAAGAAAGAGTTTAAAAATGATGCTTTTATTGGAGAGGTTTCATTTGGAAACCCAAACATAAGACAGAAAGAAAGCAACATCTTTTATCAGGCTTTCACATCCAAGCATGCTGGTAAAGATACGTAGATCACGCAGACAACTAAGCAACAGAGAGTAGTTTCCTCTAAGTGAATAGCAATGTTTATCTACTGTGTTGGCACAGTACTGTCTGAAGTAGTTGACTGTATAATAGTACCTATAAATGGGAGTTCAAGGCTTCCTCTTTTCAAGGACGTTAATCGCCTTGGTAGAAAACACACATCTTTGAAAAAATTGCTCTCTTGTGCATGATATATCCTCAAAGTAACTGCCCTCCAGACTATTTACAGAAGAGACCCTAAGGAGTTTTGTGGCTCTTATCATTTTGAACACATAATTCATTACTGCTCAGATCTGCTCCCATTTAAGTCACCTCAATGCTAATGTTGATTTCTAGGTACTGAAGTCAAATCTAATGAGTTTCTTTCTGAAGCTGTTCTCAGAAGATACATGAGAATCTCAGATAGACCTAGGTGAAAGATATCCTCCCAGGTGATGGAAAAGGATTCCTTTTAAAAATGTGATTTGAGGTCAGGCTGAATTTAAAAAAAAAAAAAAAAAGGAATAAAAATCAAGATAGGAGAAAATCCTTTAGAAATCTTGGAGAAACTGATATTCTGGTTGGTTTAATCATACTTCTTTTCTTCTTAAGTCAATTCCTGCTTAAGGAAATTAACCCTGGGGGATTTTAACATTTACTGATTCCTTTGAAAAGCCCTGAAAAAACTTAAGACCTTCTAATTTCAGACAGACTGCAGCGTGCACTACCAAAACTTGGTATTTCCAGAGCATTCAAGTTCCTGACTATCTATAAAGCTCAGAAGCACTAGCACCTGAGTACTCATGCTAGCATGCTAGCTCCTTTATGACATGGACCTAGATGCTTCCTAAGTCTAACTCCATGTCAAACTCAAACTCTGGACTTCCAAACTTCAGTACTTCATTCATGACCACAAGCCCAGAAAGTTTACCATCCATATTCCCAGACAGAAAGATATTGAAGCCCTTCAGCAATCCATTTCAGTTTAATAATGTTTCTGGGCTGGAAGGGACTGGAACACCACTCCCACAAAGACAGTCTGAGGAAGCTGGGCTTGTTCAGCCTGGAGAAAAGAAGGCAACTGGATGACCTCATTGCAGCCTTTCACTACCTAAAGGGAGCCTACAAATAGGAGGGGAATCAACTCTTTGAAAGGGCAGATAACTGCAGGACAAGGGGAAATGGGGAAATGGTTTTAAGTTAAGGGAAGGAAGATTTAGGTTGGACGTCAGGGGGAAGTTCTTTACTATGAGAGTGGTGAGGTGCTGGAACAGCTGCCCAGAGAGGCTGTGGATGCCCTGTCCATCCCTGGAGGTGCCCCTTCCATCCCGGGCCATATTGTGTGAGTCTGTGATTCTACGAGAATACTTTGATTCAGAGAAATGTTGGGATGTATGATAGATATTCCTGTTTAAAAGAACATTTCAGAAGTATATTTGTTTTGTTGAATTTTTTTCTTTAGTAACAGTTTGAAAGAACTTCTCTAAAACGAGTTCTTCTATCTCTTTTAAAGGTTGGTCCCAGGGACGACAATTAAAAGAAAGGTCAGTGAACTGTTTTAGATAGATGAAGGATGTAAGACTACAAAAACATCACTGAAGTGTCTAAGCAAATGATATATTTCACTTAATATTGTTTTCTTAAAACATTTATGACAACAGTGTCAAGTTAATCTCGTTAAAAAATACATAGTACATCCTTCTTAAAAATCAAGTACTTCCTTGAGTATGTTGAGTATGATTCTGATAAAAACTCACTACAAATGGTTTCCATTAGAAGAATCTGTTTTTCCTTATGTACATAGGTCAGTAATGTGAATCCTTGTTTATCATTTTTTGACCTTCTTTCCACATAATGTTATTTGTTCCACTCTACTTTCACAGAAAAGTTTCCCTTCAGATCACCTGCATTTTGATTTACAATGTGCTCTCCCATTCTAAGTGATGGAGAAAATTAGCAGAGTCATGATAGAGATTCTGTCAGTAGGAGCTCTCCGTTTTGTATGCGCATACATTATCATCAAGGCTGCCTTTCTTTTTTTTCCCTTCCATTTTATTTTATTTGTCTTTTCTGAAAAAATATGTGCTACCTTTGTAAATAATGGGAAACCATGACCCAGTTTAGTCATGCATTTGTTACCTAATGACCAGTAACACTTAATGGCAAAGTTTGCGCTGTCACTGTATTTTAATAGAGTGCAATTCACACTCAGACTTCAATATCACGCTTTTAATAATAGATTTGTGAAGTAAATATCATTGCCAGCCTTACTCTCTACAAACAGATGCATGTCTGAAAACATGGTCATTATAATTTCAATTTAAGTAGGATTTCTAAATGCATCAACTGTTTTCTGAGCTGAATCAACATCAACTGATCTGTTCACCTTTCTCCAGAAAAGCAAAAGTAAACAATGCCTTCAAAATGATTACTTCCACATTTTGCCAGTTAATGTGGAATGACATTTTTCCCTTGAAGTTGCCAAACTCTGCTAAAAGTTATAAATTAGTTTAATATATTACACGCTGTCATTTCAAAGATATTTTTTATTTCCAAATTTTTATTCACACAACAGAAGTGCAAAAGCATCAAAACTCTAATTAAAGTTGTTCAGATAACGCTGGAAATAACGTAGAGAAATTTTCAAGGAAATTAAAGTGTGTTGTAAGAATTAGGAGGGAAGGCATCACTTTGGAGTGGAAGAAATATATGTCTAATGCTGAATACACAGCCTCGTTTGAAAAAAAAATGCAAATAACTAGAAGAAAGTAAAATAAGCACACAACTAATAAACAAAATATGGTGCCTCCCCGCTTCAGTGCAGCAATATATGTAGTTCTTTGCCTGAGCTATTTCTAATTACAAATATAAAGACATTTTTCCTGGACATTTAGGTAGCATCATGGTAGCTATGCAGTCTCTGCAATAGCACGGGAGCTGCAGATGACTTGCAGATCCACAGCACCCCACCATTCTTGTCACTTAGGTATTAGTAATGCAAAGGCCAAATCCTGAACTGAGGTTACATACTTCACACTAGAATTCTTTACTGTCTTTCCTGCATAGGTCATCTGTGAACTATGAACTCTACAGCTTATTTCGGCAGTACTGCAAAAATAGAGAGGAAAAAATAATTCCTGTACAAATTTGGTTTAAACTGAAAAGTAATAATGCTGTGATGGACGTACAGAAATGAGAAACAGTTGTTGATTATATTAATACTTATGGCAAACCAGCGACTTCTACTGTAATGTCTCATCAAGAGACCTTGAAAGCCACAATTTCTATTACCGTTCAGATCAAATTACCTTTAATTTCCTGCTGAATTCTCATTTCCCAGAAGCTAATTTAAAAATCTGTCTTGCTTTCTTGTTTCCATTCTTAAATTAGGCACACAGATACTTCTAGAATAGCGGGGTTTCTATGAATACGGTGAGAATGCGAACAGAACTGATGGAAGTTGACAGTCGACCCGATTTTGCTCTTTCCTCATGTCAAGTCATTCCAGAAGGCTCTGTTTTGCATATTCATTGGAAGTATAAGGTCTGTATCTACCATTTCTGAGGGTGAATATCAAGCATATATGAGACTGCAAAGTAGATATGCATGATTGGTGTTTTACTCCTGCGTAAGTGTGACCTGAAGTACATATGCTACCCTGATTGGTTCTAACAGGGAACTGGTAGGTAGCAGTTCTCTGCTGGAGATGATTTAGATCTGCAGTAAGTCTGAACCTCCTTATTTAAACTAGAAATGGCGGTTTCTTCTTCATGCTTTATTTTTAAAAGAAAATTCTATTTGGGCATAAAGTCCCTTAATGGAATTAGGAAGATATGCCATCAGATATGATAGGTAGCTCTAATCTGTGAGAGAAATTTGGACTAGACTGAAAAAAAAAAAAAGCCAACCAATGATGATGTGCTATGGTAGCTTCACACCAAGAGGCAGCTCAGCTCCATTACATTGCTCATCATTCTCCCTGCTCAACAGAACAGAAGTAGAAAATATAGTAAAAAAGAAGCTCACAGGTGAGATGAGGACATGGAGATCACTAATTTCTATCATGGGCAAAAGAGGGAGAGAATACTGCCCACTTTTAATTGATGAGCAGTGAAAAATAACAGATCTTCCCCCGCCATCTACCCTCTCGTATCTCCTTGTCCCAGGTGGCACAGGGGAACAGATACCATGGCTGTGGTCAGTCCCAGTCCCTAACACTCTGCTGTTCCTCCATATTACACTCTGCACCCGCTCCATGTGGGATCCCACTGGAACATCATTCCCAGCCCAACCACACATGGGATTCCCAAGGCTGCAGCTCTTCAAGCTCTGCTCCAATATGGGTCTGCATCACGGCGCTGCTCCAGCAGCCCTTCATGCCCCTCTCCAAGCTCCAGCCTGGGGCTGCTCCTGTGGGCACAACATGGCTGCAGACACCTCCATGGTAGGCTGCACCTACTGCGGGCTGCTCCATGGCTGCAATGGAGATCAGCTTCAAAATGTTGTTTAAAAAGCAATCCAAAGAAGTCAGTCATCAAAGCTAGAAGAGTCAGCGAGCGTTTTGCACGAGCACGGCTCATATCTGATTGTTCTTGCTCAGGAATGATGCAGCAGCTGAAAAGATGAGATTATTTGCAATTCGAGATACCTACTGCTGTGTTCAAAACTGAGAGAAAATTTTTTTGTCTGCCACTGGCAACTGTGCCACCATGTCACTGCAGATCAACCATGCTGGGATTTGCTTTCATGCCCGTGAGATAAAATTTGTCTCTTATATGAGAAAACTGTAGAAAAGAGAATTCATGTGGCAGAATATCTGACCTACATGGCAAGCAGGCTAACTGAACTCCAGTTCAGTCTTTACTGAGGCTGAATGCCAAGACCTACATTAGCCCTGCTCACCCTTGAAGACGTTCTGGTGGCTGGAATTGTGAGACCATGCAATTCCTGTCTTAGTGTGCAGATAATTCCCAAAGTTACTACTAAGTAACGTACTTACTAAAAAAAAAAAGAGTTTTCCTGGATTTCTCACTATTGTTTATCTTGTACTGAAGGTAGCCCTTCGGCATTCAGAGGAGGAATAACCTTTCACAGTTAAACCACTTTAGAGCTTGCATCATATGAACATCTATAACAGAATTCTTTGTTCTGCTGTTTAAATAAAAAATTCTGTAATGCTTTCTGAAGTGATGATAAGTGCTCAATAGGAAGTAAGCAATCTTTCTTTTTGAGGTCAGGTTAGAGCATATAAGGTTCAGAATTACTCATTTCAATACAAAAGAATGTTAGGAAAGTGATTTTCTTAATTATCCCAAAATTATGTGAAAAGGACCACTGACTGAAAAATGACAGAAATGAAAGTGGAGGAAAAGCAAACATTTAACACAATATTACCTGAACAGCTTCAAAAGTGTGTTTTCTATGTGCTGGTCAAGAGACATTTACAAATACTTGTGTTAAGAGGGAAGAATGTTGCACAGTTTGCACATACGTCAAGGCAGACTGTATTAGATTTAATTTATTTAAGATACCACTTTGTTTCTGCAGTATCTGATCCCTAGCTGAAGTGGGTTGACCCTGGCCTGCAGCAAAACACACTTGCAGTTTCATAGTCACTCCCATTTCCTAATGGATAGGAAAAAAATAAAGGAAAACAAGAAGACTCATGAACATGCAGTCAATGAAACAAAACCTCCCTCACTGAGAAATAAATAAACTAACATGAACATCATAATTTCAATAGGATCAGAATACTCTGAATGTTCAAAACAAACACTGTTCAATAGATTTATATTAAAAATTAAGGAAAACACAGCAAGCTTTTAATATAAGTTGTGCAGAGGAAAGAGGGTGGATGGGTTGTTCGGTTTATATATTTTTTTTTCTTTTTTGCAATTGGGAATGAGACTTTTTTATGTCGACATAAAAAATAAATTAACTATAACACTTATAAATAAAAAAATTCTCAAAGGCCTCTCAGCAAATTGCCTACAAAGTGCAATTCTTAGAAACCAGTAGGTTATATATGCCTGGTTCCTATGGGCTTCTCTATTTGGTGGTAAATTTAAAACTTTTGTCCCTCCTAGGAAAAAAGAAAAAAATGAAAAAAAAAAAAAAAGAATATATCTCTTTTTGTGCCTGCAATGGAGCTCTGCAGAGGTTGTTAAAACCTGATAGAGAAAAACACTGCCTGAACACGGACCTCGTATAATGAACATTATGTTAACATAAGGGGAAAAATAATAATTACATTACATTATCCAAAAGTGATATCACTTATCAGTCAGAGCATATTAAAGAAAAAAAAAAATTGTGAGGGAGGTACATATTTATAGCAACAAAGATTTTTGCTTAGTAAAACAGGAAGGAAAAATGGAAGGAAAATAACTAATGACATATTACATGAAAGCTCCTTATTGTTGTCCTGAAGCATGCAGATAAGGAATAGAAGAGGAAGAAAAATATTTACTGGCCATAAGAATAACAGTAATTCACTCCTCCTCTTTCTATCTCCCTCACAAAAATAAATAAATTAATTAATAAATAAATGCAAATTAAAAAAAATTAAAAACAGTTGCTAAGAAGAGAAATCTGATTAAGTGGGGACATTAATTCACACACAATTGTATCTAAATATGTCAAGGTCCATGGACCAAGGACAAGTATAATTAATTACCTTGTATGTCATATAATATCACAAAACCTTCAGCATGAGTTCTGTTTTGTTTGTTTTGAAATTATTTCAGATGCGTACTTACATCAAAAGCTGAATATTGTTCATACCTCTGTGTACAGTTAATTCTAGAGGGATTATGTGAATATAGTATGTTAATAGTTTACATCAGCATTTCTTTCTTTCTTTCTTTCTTTCTTTCTTTCTTTCTTTCTTTCTTTCTTTCTTTCTTTCTTTCTTTCTCTTTCTTTCTTTCTTTCTTTCTTTCTTTCTTTCTTTCTTTCTTTCTTTCTTTCTTTCTTTCTTTCTTTCTCTTTCTTTCTCTTTCTTTCTTTCTTTCTTTCTTTCTTTCTTTCTTTCTTTCTTTCTTTCTTTCTTTCTTTCTTTCTTTCTTTCTTTCCCTTCCTTCCTTCCTTCCTTCCTTCCTTCCTTCCTTCCTTCCTTCCTTCCTTCCTTCCTTCCTTCCTTCCTTCCTTCCTTCCTTCCTTCCTTCCTTCCTTCCTTCCTTCCTTCCTTCCTTCCTTTTTTAGTTAAACAAGGAGGAAGAAACTGTAGACCACGAAAATAAACCAGTAAAAGCAAGTTCTATTTAGTAATTAAGATTTCTTTTTTTATATATTCCATTTTAAACTATTGCATTGTTCCTTCTGCCGCTAAAATTAATCCCACACTGATATGTTTCCTAAAAGTAAAACCTCCATTTCATTTGCTGTATACATTCATTTTAGAAAACAGCACCTTTTGACATATTTTTAAAGCTAATCACTAATGTGCTAATGACAGGCTCGGGCACTCCCTGAAGTCAGAAACCTGTACAGAAGTATGTTTGCGTGGGTTGCCATATTCTTTCTAGCAATAGCTTTCATTTGAGTGGAGACCATGTCTAGCTCTAGTTCTTCTGGGAGGGGAAAGACTTCCAGGTGAGCTGGCCTCTTGGGTAGAGAGAGGGATTGCACCCCATCTGCATGCCCTGCCCTCACGAACTCCACATCCTCCTAGCAAATATCTGCAAAATTCGGATTCCTTTCACCAAAACAAATTCTCTGCCAATCAGTGCAGAGGATTGCAATTATGTATTATAATAAGGTCTTGCAATTATGTTTGTGTCCCAGATTCCGTATGTTCCATGTGCTCACAGATTTGTAACTTCTTTCAAAATTTGAGAAGTACATAAAATTAATTAATTTAGCTTGTTGTTGGCCAATAATCCCTACCTCAAGGACAAACATGGAATTTAATAATGGGCAATATTTGTTGGTTCAAAAAGTTTAGATAACATCAAAAAAAGTAGATAAACACTTTCATCCCTTAACAATTAACTTTTATCCATTGATGATCAGAGGGCTGGGGCACCTCTCCTAAGATGAAAGGTTGAGGGAGTTTGGATTGTTTAGCCTAGGGAAGACAAAGCTCCAGGGAGACCTCATTGCCATCTTCCAATACTTGAAAGGTGCTTACAGTCAGGGGGGACCGACTTTTTACACAGGTAGATAGCAGTAGGACAAGGGGGAATAGACTTAAACTGAAGGAGGGGAGGTTTAAGTTAGATGTTAGGAAGCAGTTCTTCACTCAGAGGGTGGTGAAGCACTGGGACAGGCTGCCCAGGGAAGCTATGAATGCCCCAGACATGGAGGCATTCTAGGTTTGATGTGCTCCTGAGCAGACTGATCCAGGGGTTGGCAACCCTGCCCACAGTGGGGAGACTGGAACTAGATGATCTTTGAGGTCCCTTTGAACCCAAAGCTGTTCTGTGATTCTCTGATTAACCTATGCTGGATTTTTCATGTATGCATGCCTCATGAAATGTGTGGTTTAACTGTGTGGAGAACAAAGATCTACAAGTTCATAATAGGAAAAAATTAAATTAATTTTTAACCCACTGAATTAGTCCTGTGAATCTCAGAAATGGTAAGGTGTTACATTTTGGAAAATTACCAGGTTTATCTTTTACCTACATTATTATCTCCCATTAATAATCACAATGAAAATAGATTTTTGATGCTACTGAAAGTTAATACATCACATTGACAATTCCACAGTTTGTATAATTTCTTATGGTCATTTTCTCTTGTTTGAAATATAAATGTGTGAAGACACTATTTCTACAGAACACTGTAACACAAAAGTCCATTCAGACGTCTAAAAAGATAGCAAGGATCCCTGAAAACAAATGATTTCAAAAATTTAAGATTTTCTTAATGAAGTATTAGTTTTCCTCATTATGAATTATGCAAAATGATGGAAAATATGATTTAGTTAATAAATCTAATTAGGAGAAATATGCAGAAATATGACAAGCATATCAAAGCTGTACAAATATTTTGTATGTACCAAATAATTCAATTTGGATCTGTCTATCAGTTAACACTGTTCATAGAATCACAGAATAATTTAGGTTGCAAAAGACCTTTAAGAGCATCAAGTATAACCATTAACCTAGCACTTCTAAGTCCACCACTAAATCGTGTCCCTAAGCACCAATTTACATGTAAGACCTTTGTGAGGCCTCTCACTAATATCTTTGAAATATTGTAGAGGGTAGGGAAGACTATGACTGTATGTTTTTAAAGGTGAAAATGATCATCTGTAGAACTCTAAGTCAGATCCAGCACCTGCAGCAGATGATATGTGATGTTGAGGGAACTGCCTTTGGTCTTGAAAAGATAAGACTAAAAGAGTTCATGGTGTTTCTTCAGCTACTTAAAGCAAACTTATAGAGAAGAGGAAGCTAGATTCTTCTTGCACATCCGCCGTGATGGGACAGAAATCAACGGGCACCGGCTGAAACACAGGAAATTCACGTAATATTTATTTATAAAAAAATTTTAAAAAGATTAATCAGAACAGGTTACTCGGACAGGTTTTTGAACCTTCACCCTTGGAGATGATCTTGAAGAAACTTGTGGCCTTGGGAAAGGTCCTGAGTTACCAGAACTAAATAGCTTCTGCTTTTAGAGGCAGTTTGAAGAGACTACCAGCAGAGGTCCTTCCCACTTGAGTTATTATAAACTGCATGCTCTGCAGACTGTTCTAATAATATCCCTCTGATAAAGAGTACTGCTGCATTTAAATTGTTTATTTCTCTGCTTTAAGACATTAAATACACACAGTGTTTCAGTTTTCTAGAAGAGAGTGATCCGTGTCATTTTAAGAACACTGATACTTTTTTTTTTTTTCTTTTTTTTTTTTATTTCTAGATTTCATCTGTTAGCAAAATAGCTGCCCTCAGCTGAAAGACACTTAAGATCTCCTGCTGGTCTGAGTCACTACATTGCTGTGACAGAAGATCTTTAGACAGGTACACATTTCAGTGGTTTTCTCTAATTTATTGTTTTAGATACATCAGTCATAAGCACCACAGGAATTATCCAAAACTTCCTGCTGAAACTCAGACTCTCAGACTTCATTAATGTTAGTTGAGTTGCAGAGTCTTAAAATTATGATGTATTAAAAATCTTGAGTATCTTGAACTCGATGGTGCATTTGATTCAATGTTGAACACAATCTAATTTTTTTAATTATTTTTTTTGGGGGGGGAGACAGAAAATGCAGTCATATTTCATAAAACAGTCATTGCTAAATTGGCTTTTGATTATTTTTCCTGAAAGTCTTATCTATCTGTAATTGATTGATATGTTGTAAGTCAATGTACAGGCAGATATCTTTAAATGAATTTTAAAAAAACAACAAATCTATGATTTAAAGACTTAATTAATATTGGGAAGGGGCAGAGCGGGGTAGGCGGAGTGGGAAGAGGAAAAAGCCCTTGAAAGCATAAAGTACACTTCATCACAAAGTCTGTCATTATGATTATAACAATCAGTTGTCTTCAACTGACAGTGTTCTCTGTATACCTCTGAACATGCAAAAGTACAGCATAGGTGAATGGACCTAATTGTTTCTTAACCTGAAAATCTCAATTGCTGCAAGGTTGTGACTACAGAACTGTCAACCCTTTCTGCCTGTAACATCCTTGATCCACCAGTCAGGCATCAACCGCTTGCCTGTGCCTATAGGTATCCTCAAATTCAGATCAGGCTGCAATGAATCACTGAATCTGAATAGGGCCAACAACAGAAATTCTTTTTCTGGACGTTTATCAGTGGAATATGTAGGAAAACAATAAATAAATACACTATTTAATAGGAGTGACACCACATTTTGGGAAAGAGGGCTCTGGAATATGTAGGTAATTTAACTTAAGGCTTGAAAGTCAAGTATGGCTTGAGATCAACAAATCTCTACTTGAATTGTTGTTTTCATAGTTGAAGTTGGAAGAGACCTCTGGAGGTCATCTAGCTCTACTGCCCTACTCCAGCAGGACCAGAAACAGAAAAGCCCAGGACCAAAACCTGTCTGCTTTTGAAGATCTCCAAGGAAGGAGACTCCATGACCTCTCTGGGCAACTTGTTTCAATGCTTCATCACTTTCGTAGTAAAGAAGCACTTCCTGATGTTTGGATTGAACCTCTTGTGTGGTAGTTTGTGTCTATTGCCTTTTGTCATTTGCTTGTCATCCATTATTAGCTCTCGATGCAAATGGCATGTTATTGGTAGCCCCTACACTTTCTGCTTAGCTTGTTTTCCATAAATCCCCCACTAGATTCAACCAATTATAAACCATGAAATTACTTTCTAACGAGCTATTCCCAAACTCTTTCTGTCACACCAAGAATCTCTTTAGACATTACAAAGTTTCATCTGGGATGGAGTTTTTCTTCATAGTATCCACTATGATGCTATGCTTCGGTTTTAGGAGAAAAACGATGTTGGTAACACACTGTTGCTGAGCAGTGCTGTACAGAGACAAGGATGTTCCAGTTTTCTCAGCTTCTGCCAGCAAGAAGGCTCAGGGGGCACAAGGACCTTGGAGGGGACAGAAATAGGACAGCTGGCTAAACTGGCAAAAGGGATATTCCATACCCTAAGATAGCACGTGGAAGGAAAGCTGTGAAAAAGGGGAGAGTTCTTGGGGTGGCCTTCCATTGCTCAGGAACTAGCTGGGCATCAGACAGATGGTGGTGAGCAATTGCTTGTACATCACTTATTATATATGCACATATATATAAATGTCATAACTATTATCCTCTTTTTCCCTCTTTTTCTCTGTCTTAGTAAATAGCTTTATCTCCATCCCCACAGTTAGAGGTTGTTGGTTTTTTTTTTCCAATTCTCTCCCCCATCCCACTGGGAAGCTGTGGGGAGTGTGGTGCTTAGCCACCTGCTGGGTTAAACCACAGCAATAAGAGACATCTAAGTTAATACTATAGTCATTAAAGGATCAGTGGGGGTGGGGGGAAGAGGGAAAGGATGAAGGGGGGTGTTTAAAAGAAAAAGCACAAAAACCAGAGCATAAAGAGAACAAGTTAAAAGCAAAAACAAAAGGAAGTGCTTTACAGCAGATAGCATGTTCTTTCAATATTTTTAAAAGTCTAGCCTGGAGGTCCTATTTCAATGAAGTGACTGTAGTGCAATTTTCAGCAATGCTTCTTTGAGGTCAGATATTCCAGACACAGAAAATAGGACAGGCTTTTCAGATCATAATGTGTCAGGTTGGACAGTTGGCTCTCTGACTGATTTCTCTTGCAGAGGAGAAAACTCAAAGAAAATACATTCTCACAACTTAATACAGTTTAGTGTGAAGTGATTTTAGTGAATGCCAAACACATTATTGCATGATTACTTCAAGGCATGCAGAAAATTGCACTCCAGGAAGAGTACTGCAGAAGCCCTATGCACCAAAACTGTAGATGTCTGTGATTGCCTGCAATGAACAGAGTTAAAGGAAAAGGAATAAAACTGGTTCATAAGTGAAAGCAACTCACTGGGAAAATGAAAATTGCTGCTCCTGGTACTTTAATTGTACTGTCTTTGCTTCAGAAACAAAATCACCGAAGATACCTGAATTGTTAACAGAATAGCTCATACGTTACAGTGTGCAGAAAGAGCTGCCTAAGATTTACATGGCTATTCTGACTCATCAGTGTAATGCAGCTTCACCATTTAGCATGAATTAGAAAACAATACAAACAGCACTGGGGCTGAAGAAGAGGTGACAAAAAAAGAAAAAAGAGTGATATAAAATTCCAAACGTTTTTACTCATCATTACAGTTTACAAGATCTTCTGATTTTCCAATAGCATAACAGTTTGGGTCACTTCCAAGCCTTTATAATTAACATTTTGATGGATATGTTTGCCCCATTTTGAAGAATTACATGCTACAGACCTTCTTTAATGACCCTTTCACCCATTTTGTGAACTTGAAAAATCATGATTTAGATTTAGAAAATGTTATTCTTGAAAACTGACTTCTGGCAAAAGGGATTGCTTTCCTAAATCAAAGCCTAAGAGTATACTGGTAGTCCAAATAACGTTTATAAGTCAAATTCATTCAGAAAGCTTCAAAGATACAACATGAATTTTAAAAGTTTTAATATCTATCTGCTCCTTTTCAGTGTGTTCATCTTTTCAGCATCCCTCTGAGAGCTAAGGATTTAGTCATCTTCAAGCAGAATGCAAGTCAGAGAGGCTGCGAAAATTTGAGGTCTTTGTTGTTTTGTGGTTTCTATGATACGAGTCTTTTCCTCTACAGTATTGAGTGTACATGGAGTTGTTTTGATTCAAGCCCTGCATGAAGTCTTCTGTTTTCTTGTAGTCTGCTTCCTGGCACTCTGCTGAAGTTTCAAAGTTGGACATTGGCCTCCCCCAGCCTCAGTTGGTATCGGTCAATGCAATGACTCTATTTTACCATGATGGTTATACATGTATATATTCATATATCTACACAGATGAAATGTGTTAGGTAATAAGCACTTGAACACTGGAAAAATGTTATAGCAAACAAAAACAAGAAGAGGTCAAGGTGAGCTCAAGAAGTCCTGGGCCTTTCAGGTCAGCACAAAGATTGGTCACTTAATAATATCAAAAAGTTACTGAGCAACAGAGAAAAACTATGAAATTCAAAGGGTTTTGTTGTTGTTGTTGTTTATTTATTTATTTATTAACCTGCCAAATCCTGAATGGAAAAAGACGAATTAAAAATTATGCTTTATCATAGAATGATAGAATCATAAAATGGCCTGGGCTGAAAAGGACCACAATGATCATCTAGTTCCAACCCCCTGCTGTGTGCAGGGTCACCAACCAGCAGACCAGGCTGCCCAGAGCCACATCCAGCTGGCCTTGAATGCATCCAGAGATGGGGCATCCACAACCTCCTTGGGCAACCTGTTCCAGTGATATGTTAAACAAAGTAAAAGTGATTAATTAGAATAGCCATGTTTGAGACTACTTAGACAACAGGCAGTTAATAGCAATGTGAATTAAAGCCATTGGATTACTATGGGGATTAGATTTTGTATGTGGACAATTATTCAGTGCTGCTTAATGAAAAAAAAGCTGATGTGCAGATATCATGAAAGTAAATATTGCATAATAAGTGAAGTTTAATCAAATGCATTAAAAAAAAAAAAGCTTAAATAAAGAAAAAAAATAACTATGGGAAACTTTTGTTAAAAGGGGAAATCATGGTCACACTGGATAGATGGGTCTTGAGTGAGAAGGCTTTGGCAGCAGAAATGCTCCAGGTGTGTCCCGTAATAGCCCCCTGAAAAGGCACAGCTGAGCAATGTCAGGCTGAAGATGGAGGAAGAGAGGAGGAGATATTTCCTTGTAGTCAGTGGAGGGCACCACAATGGATGTTCCCTGAAATAAATTGCAGCTTGTGGGGGGCCTGCAATGAAACAGGGGAGAAATGTGAAGAAGAAACGGTAAGGAGGAATTGTTGTGCACTGACCACAATCCCCATTCCCCTGTGCAGACAAAGAGGTAGAGCAGTCAGAAATGAAGGAGTGAAGTTGAGCCTAGGAAATACTGAGAGTATGTAGAAAAAATATGATCTAAATCCATATTGGATGAGAGATGGCCTTAACTCTCAATAAAATAATGTAGGAAGAGGTCCAGGTTCTGATAGTGACTAAAACTGAACTTACAAATAGTATGAAATCAGTTTTTCTCTCTTTTCCTGAACTATATAATCAAATGTTATCATGTGTTCATCAAATTTAATCAAAGAAAGCCTTCATATACTAAGTGTGAAAATTAAGAATGGGCTGCATGTCTCTTTCAAATAAATTAGACTGTTCTTGATTTACAGTAGCCAAAGGGAATCATAACATCTTGATGTTTGGGATTTGCAAAGATGGTGGAGAAAACTGTCAGAATAAAGTGATTATAGATAGCAATATCACTGTGCTATTTTGAGCACAAAAGGACCTGTTTAAAATGTAAGAATAGAGCAAATGATTCATCAATTTTCATTGGGGTTGGAGAGATTCTCATAAAAAAAGGCATTAACAACATGAGTGCCATGGAACATAATCTGAAAACCATTTTACTATAATATTATCAATAAAATAAGAAATGCAAATATTCCCAGTAAAATAGAACACTTGTCATAATCTAATTGGCAGAGACTCAAACTGACTGGGAAACCATCAAATTGCAGCTATTGGGAATGATTGGGAATGCTGGGAACACAATACAGCTGCGTTCTGACAGTATGGACAGCACAGGAATGGGCAGTAGAACTGAAAGGACTGTCTAATTACAAGGGTTAGATTATTTATTGTAGATCTAGTAACTAGAGAGCAAATGGAAACCAAAGTGGTGATGGAATATAGTGGATAGAATAATAGAATAACATTCTATCCACTATAAGATATGAGAAATAGTAGAGAAATTGAGGCTTAGAGGAGTAGGAATAAAAAATAATAATTTTGGCTTTTATTATGTTCTGTCTATGACAGCTATGTCCTCCCACTCCTGACTAAGAGCTATTATGGTATCCTTTCACAGGAATGTTTGAGCAGTTTATCATCACTATTGTAATAACTTGCAACAGAATGGGCAGGTTTTTTTTAAATCATACCTATTTATTACTTCACATCGGTGAACTTATTTTTCTTTCCTCTGATACGTGCTCATTGCTGTTTCAGAATAGATAAAAACAGCATTTGGAAAGTCCTACATGTCCTATTTTCACCCTCTTTTAATTGAAAAGTATAGATTCAATCTGTATTAAGGTTCCACAAACCTTATGCCATTGTGTCCTACTGTGACTTACGCTGGAAAAGACAAAAAGGAGAAATAAAACAGCATAATTCTTTCCTATAAATTGTTGAGTAATGGAATAATTGATCCAGAATCATATCCATATTTTTTGTGCTTAATAATTTTTTTTCTAAAGATTTCTTATCATCTTTCCATGAACTTTTCTTCTATAAATTTTCCTAATAATTATTTTAACCAGGACATACAGTTGGTATCCAAGACACCTATGATAATGAACTCCAAAATGTATTCAAATGTAATTTCCTTTTCTTGGCTGTAGAACTTCTATGTTGCAATTTCATTGGATTCTTCCTCTTTTTTTTTTTAATAAGAAATACTGAAAATGGGTCCCTACTTATTTCTATGTGAGACTTTTTATTATGTCTTTATTATAGCCTTCTTCATATCGTTGCCAAGCAAAAGAATCTCAGTTTATTTAATGTATACGTTTGCAGAATAAAATTGATCAGATTTTTATATTTCCAGTCATATTTGTTCCTCTTCTACATTCATTATTCAGGTCTTCTATGCTTCCGTGCTTTTACACAGCAGCACAGTGATACATTCTGTCTTGTTCTCTATTCTTTTCCTAATTCTTAACTAATACTTGCTTTCTGAACCATCACTAAGCACTGGAGTGATATTTTTCTGTAAGTATTCAGAATGATTTCAAGAGCATTTTTTGAATGCTAATGTAACTTTAGAATCTGCCACATTATAAAAGTAACATTCTAAACCTGCTAAGAAAATCTGCTTTTCAAGAAATGTCTTAAATTTATCACTGATCATCCTCATTTGCCATGTTTTTGTTCAGCCACACGTCACTTGGAAGGTTTCTGAAACAATTCACTGAGGTTTTCATTCTTCGTTGCACTAAGAAAATAGGCATCACTGAACAGCCTTTGCCACTTCAGTTCCCAACCAGAATTTCTGTTCTTCTGTGCTGACACAAATCCAAGAAGTGGATTACGCAGCAGACTTATATCAGTGGACTTCAGGCCTTTGTGTGCTCCTTTTTGTGCACTGTTATTGCTGATGATACGAAGTTGGGAGGATTGGCTGACACACCCGATGGCTGTGCTGCCATTCAGCGAGACCTGGACAGGCTGGAGAGCTGGGCAGTAAGAAACCAGATGAGGTTTAACAAAAGCAAGTGTAGAGTCTTGCATCTGGGGAGGAATAATTGCATGCACCAGTACAGGCTGGGGGATGAGCTGCTGGAGAGGAGCTCTGCAGAGAGGGACCTGGGTGTCCTGGTGGACGACAGGTTGGCCATGAGCCAGCAGTGTGCCCTTGTGGCCAAAAAGGCCAATGGCATTCTGGGGTGCATTAAAAAGAGCGTGGCCAGCAGGTCGAGGGAGGTGATCCTCCCCCTCTACTCTGCCCTGGTGAGGCCTCATCTGGAGTGCTGTGTCCAGTTCTGGGCTCCCCAGTACAAAAAAGACAAGGATCTCTTGGAAAGAGTCCAGCGGAGAGCCACAAAGATGGTGAAGGGCCTGGAACATCTCCCCTATGAAGAAAGGCTGAGTGAACTGGGTCTGTTCAGCCTTGAGAAGAGAAGACTGAGAGGGGACCTGATCCAGGTCTATAAATATCTGAGGTGTGAGGGGCAAAGTGATGAGGCCAGACTCTTTTCAGCAGTGTGCGGAGACAGGACAAGGGGAAACAGCCAGAAGCTGGAGCACAGGAAGTTCCGCACCAATGTGCGCAAGAACTTCTTTACGGTGAGGGTGACGGAGCACTGGAACAGGCTGCCCAGGGAGGTTGTGGAGTCTCCTTCTCTGGAGATATTCAAGACCCGCCTGGACGCCTACCTGTGTGACCTGGTCTAGGGAGCCTGCTTTGGCAGGGGGGTTGGACTCGGTGATCTCTGGAGGTCCCTTCCAACCCCTACAATTCTGTGATTCTGTGACTCTGTGATTCTGTTATTTATAATGACTTACTCATATGCACTCATATGACAGTTTGCTCTAAAATGAAAGTTCAGCTTGAATTACATCTATCTAGTGTTCTATCAAAGAAGATGCAATGTAAGAAAAAAAGGCTTGCATATATTGAAACATACTTTCTAACGCCTGACGTTCTTCAATTCAACTATACCAAGTTTATGCACATTTATCCATTTATATTTTAGATTATTTTTGATAAATGACCATTGATAAATGATAAATTGTCACCATATTTTTCACTGTCCTCACAGAATATTCTCACTCACTGTTTTTTTTTTTTTCTAAATTGTATTTTATTTTTCCTGCTCCTACACGCAAAAGTTTCTCTAAAATCTGAAAGTAGATTTTGATTTTCATTTGTTCTATATTATCAACTTGAAAATGATATTTCTGTCCTTGTAAAAATGTACAGACTCAAAATTTACCTCCTTGCTGTTTTTCATGACATGGTAAAAGCTGTAGTCCATTTGCAAATATAAAATTGAGATTACCCCAGCATTACAAACTCCTGGACGGCTGAAGTATATAATGCCAGCTCCCACACGGTTAACCAGGCATCTGATGTTATGCTCTGCCATCTGGACTCACTGTTGCTAACTATGTTTGCAGAGGTGCCTGGGAGCCAAAGGCTGCACAGGCTCTTCTTCCCTTCCTTCTGCATCAAAAGATCTGCTAAAAAAGGGAACTGTAATGGTGCATTAGATAACAGCACAACTAGCATAGCTAAACACTGCAATTGAAATAAGTTTTTACTTTCCCTGTATGGTTTAATAGACCATCAAAATAGGAGCAATGCAGAATCTTCCCAATTTCTATTCTAACATGCCGCATATTTTTTTAAATACAGTCACAGATGCATTTAAAAATAGCATTTTTGAATGAAAGTTCAATTAATTTTTAATATTTCATACCCATTGTTTAAAAATAGATGAAAATCTAATAAGATCTACTTTTTTCTTCTCTCATTGTGTTAATCTTGCATAGTTTTACTTCTCACATCTGCTGTTTATTCAGAACTTAGTTTCTCATTTTCCCATTTACATAGAATCACAGAATCATCAATGTTGGAAAAAAATCTTCAAGTTCATCCAGTCCAACCAGTCACATATCACCAATGTTTCCCACTAAATCATGTCCCTCAGTACAACATTTAAACATTTCTTGAACACCTCTAGGGTCAATGACTGACTCCACCACCTCCCTGGGCATTCCATTCCCATTCCAGTGCCTGACCACACTTTTGGAGAAGTATTTCCTAACATCCCTCCTGAATCTCTCCCGGTGCAACTTGAGGCCATTCCCTTTATTCCTATTGCTAGTTACACAGCAGAAGAGGGCAATCCACACCTAACCACAACCTCCCTTCAGGGAATTGAACAGAGAAATAAGGTCTCCCCGATCCTTCTCTTCTCCAGATTAAATAACATCAGTTCCCTCAGCTGCTTCTTGTGTTCCAGACTCTTTACCAACTTCTTTGCCTTCCTCTGGACACACTCCAGGGCCTCAATGTCTTTCATGCAATGAGGGGCCCGAAGCTGAATGCAGTACTTGAGGTGCAGCCTCACTGGAGCTGAGTACAGAGGGATGATCACTTCCCTGTTCTTACTGGCAACACTATTTTTCTGATACAAGCCAGGATGCCATTGGCCTTCTGGGCCACCTGGGCACACTGCTGACTCATGTTTAGCCAACCATTGACCAGTACCTCCAGGTCTGTTTCTTCTACACAGTCTTCCAGCCACTCTGCCCCAAGCCTGAGGAATTGCCTGGGGTTGCTGTGGCCAAATTGCAGGACCCTGCACTCAGTCTTGTTGAACTTCATCCCATTGGCCTCAGACAAGCGATCCAAGCCTGCTCAGATTCTTGTGACCAGTTACCAGCTGAATTTAATTCCATTCACCACCATTCTCTGGGCCAGCTATCCAGTCAGTTGTTTACCATGCTGGCTTGGCCTGATCCCCTGGTTGTCCTGCACATGCTGTGTGAACTCTGTCAAGATGATCTGCTCCATAACCTTCCCTGGCACTGAGGTCAGACTGACAGTCCAGTTCTCTGGACCTTCCTTACAATTCTTCCTGTAGATGGGAGTCACGCTGATATCCTCCAATCCTTTAGCACCTCTCCAGTTGACCAGTACTATTGATAGATGGTGGGAAGTAGCTTGGCTATCACATCCACCAGCTCCCTCAGTACCCTCAGGTGGATCCCAGCTGGCCCCATGGACTTGTGACGGTCCACATGGAGTAATAGGTCTCTAACAATTTCCACCTGAACTGTGGGGGTTCATTCTGCTGCCCATCTGAGACTTCCAGGAGGTAGAGTACTCCAAGGATAATTGATTCTTTAAGAATCAATTAAGCCTTTAAGAATCTAAATGATTCTTAAAGACAGCTCCTGACCTCCACATCTCTCACCGGTCCTTCTCTGTTTGTGAACAGCAGGTCTATTGGGTCACCTCCCCTGGCAGGCTCTCTTACCAGCTGCATGAGGAAATTATCTTCCATGAACACTAGAAACCTCCTAGACTGCTTCCTCTGCACTGTATTGTATTTCCAGTATATATCAGGGAAGTTGAAGTCTCCCATGAGAACAAGGGCTGGCAATTGCGCAACATCTGCCAGCTGCTCATACAATGCCTCATCTGTCTCTTCATCTTATTTAGGCAGTCTATAACAGACCCCCACCAGGATGTAAGCCCTGTTAGCCCTCCCCCTGATCATTACCCATAGAGCCTCAACTTTATTATTGCCAGCTCCAAGCTCAACAACATCAAAACACTCTCTAACAGACTATAGGATCTTTTTTTTTTCCTTTTTTTTTTTTTCCCCCCTCTTTTTAGGAATGTATCGGGAGCGAAAGAGAGAAATTCTAGTCTAGGACTTGAGGAATGTGACTAGGTTCTTGCCAGGCTGCTGTTTGTGGCAGCTGTTTGCAGTCTGTGCAGTGCTTCCTAATCTGGCTCCTCTCTTCTGTGAACTCCTCCTGGGATGTTCTGGGAAAGTCTGACTCCCAGTTATGGACTGACAAGTGTCATTTAAGCTGTCACTTTAGAGAGATGGAGGGGGTAGAGCAGAGGTTTGCAGTGCAGGTTTTATAAATGGCGGAGAGAAGGAAGCTTTGTTTTGTACTGGTCTATTTCTAACAGAGACAGAAACCCTCAGAAAAACATATTCAACATCAAGATTAAAATTTGTCAGAGAAAAAGAAAATAAACCAGACCTAGCTTGACGAGTGAATTTACAAATTTGTTTTATGACACAAAACTTGGGTATTTTGATCTTTCTGTAAATAAACAATTTGCTAGAAACATAATTCATTTCCTATAACTTTAATTTTTAGTTTCCGTTTGTAGGGGTCTCTTTCTCTTGTCCTTGTCCCTATCCATCTCTTGTCAGCTGAGAAAAGAGATCTCTTCTTTAAGCTGAAATATATTCTTTCTTTTTCTTTCTTTTCTATGACCTTGTCATAAGACTTCTCCAGTAGCTTCAGAGTATTTTAAGATAAAAGATGTCATAAACTCATAGGATAATTCAGGTGGAAAGGGTCCTCAGGAGGTCTCTGTCCAACTTCTTGCTCACAGATT
Organism: Chrysolophus pictus; assembly: GCA_037305975.1. NCBI lineage: Eukaryota > Metazoa > Chordata > Aves > Galliformes > Phasianidae > Chrysolophus > Chrysolophus pictus. The sequence continues at coordinate 1,886,324 of CM074583.1, read as the reverse complement.
GTGAGTCAGGCCAGATTTTTTCTGGAGCAGCCTCTTTTATTGCTCAGCAGTCTTTATGGTGAGGAATCTTCTCCCTGTATTCAGTCTGAATCTCTTTTTTTTTCAATTTTTGTCCATTGTCTTCCATCCTCTCTTTGTGCACCTCTGTGAAGAGCCTGGTTCCATCTTATACATCCCCAGTCTGCAGGCAGGGCAGTATTGTGGGGCCCTCCAGAGCCTTTCCTGCCCCAGGCTGACCAGTATATGTAGACCAATGTTTTAACCTTGATTTCATGATCATTTGGGAAAAAAAAAAAAAATGTTGATGAGTGATATCACCATTGTTGTTGTTACTAAACATGAGCAGTAGTATTATATGAATAAAATTTATCAAGGAATTGGGTATTTAAAAGGAGATCTGAGCTGGCCGGACATGTAACTAGTGAATATGAATAGTTTTCAATAAAATTTCTTGGAGGGGGAAATATTCTTTTGCTCTTGTGAGAGTGGGTGAGACAGAAATAATCCTTCATGCCCTTTATTTTTCGAATCTTAAAATCAAGGTTAAAATACTGATTACCTGCTCACTGACAACTTACATCCAGAGGAAAGCAAGAGTTACAAAAATGACACTAAATATATTAATTCAGAATAATTCCACGTCTTCATTAAATTTCTTCAATCTCTTAGTTTATTGAATTAGTAACCAGTTAGTGATCCAGCCTGTTTGCTTTACCATTCTGATATTTACTGTAAAGAGAAATGTGGCTACTATTCCAGTACTGTCTAGACAGTGAATGAGGAAAGAATGCACAGGAGCAAAGAAGGCTTGGACCAGGAAGACTGTTAGACATATCCTGCATTGCCCTTTTGCTCATTTAAAATAGTTCTAAATCATCAAAGATGTGCACGCAGAGAAACATAAGCTTTTCTTTTATTTATTCTTTGGACTTTGGAAATGGGAAATGAGAGAGTCACTCTTCCATTCTTTGTTTTCCCTGGGTGGTTACACAGCAGGCATTTCTTCACAAACACGTTAAAAGACTTCAGCGGAAATCATTACATAAGTGGCTCTACATGGGTGAAGCAGGATTAATGTAAGCTAGTATCTATTCCATGTAAAACAGGCAGGTGCTGGCTTCTTTTTCTGGCTTTAAAGAATAGAAGCGTATGGTAGCATTTATATTCATTATGAATGACAGTTTAGGAAATATAAAGGCACACAAAGCGATTGTATTTCAGACAAAGCATCTTTTTTCCCCTCAAACTGCATTTCTGAGTGTCGTGACCAGAGGGATGCATCTGGTTCTGTGCAGTGTACAATACTGAACAGTTTAACCGTACATTTCCTTCTCTGTCAGGTCAGATATTTTTGCCCCAGCAAAGATGAGGCATAAAGGAAAAGCAGTGGGATTTCTGTTAACAGAGCACCCTCTCAATTGCACTATTCACTTTAAACAAGCACACCAATTGATGCAAAAGAACTGGCTAAGACCAATGAGTCATGCACTCTTGGGCATGGAATGAAATTATTCTATCTGTATCACAGACTGGAGTATTCTGTCTGTACAGTACATGTACAAGTGCATTAAATCAGGACTATTGTACTGTGACATTTCTATACTAGACAATTGCAAGTTAAATCAATGCGCATTTTATCACGTCTTTGAATGTCTAGAAATAAGTTGCTGCACAGTGTCTGGCCAAACGCTGTGATATGATTATTTTTAACACAGGAGAGCTCTGTAACTCTGCACAGACCAACTTAGACTGTGCTTAAAACAAAAATATACCACTTCAGAAACAATATTGTTCATATCTTACTCATGCTCTAGCATTGGAAAAATCTAGTTACCCTCTCTTAAATCATCAGCAATCAGAAAAGTGGATTAAAGCTCTTCCCTGTCCTTCACTGGTCCATCACTAAATCACACATGGTCTAGGAGGTCTGCAAAGGATGGGATTTGCTGTTGACAGCAGAATGGGATTCAAAATCTGAGTGGGATGAGCAAAAATCTGGAGCTTTACCATCCACCCACCTTAGCACAACGTCAATAGCAGGGCAACAGTGAATTCCTTATCCTTCTCTTTGATTTATTTAGTCCTTAGACAGAACATAAAACACAACAAAGGAAAGAAAAGAAAATTATATTTCTCAAGTAAATCCAGTCCATAGAAGTTACAGGCATTGCCAAGCCCAAGTATAAAATAGTTACTATAAAATATATACTTTATAGTTGTTCTCACATTAATTAATTTTCTGACAATTCAAAAGCACCATAGAATGAATCTAGACTCAAAGATGACTCTAAAACATAACAAAGCAGGCAAACAGCAATGATAAGATGGGAAGCAGAAAAATAAGCAACTAACTAACTGAGAGTAATCATGTAGGTAACCTGGTATTGCACAGAACAGGCTCTTGTTTTGTAATTATTTCCTTTCCTGCTGAATTTCATAGGAATAAATATAGCTTTTAAAAGTAAAATAGAACTCTTTATTAATTTATTCTTAGCACTTTAAGAATCATTAATGATCATTTGCTAGTTTTATGTTGACAGTGTTTAATAGAGAGCTCTAAGAATATCAGTGCATAATGGTACTTATAAATTATTGACTGTTCTAATAGCAACAGATAACGGAGAAGAAAATAATTTGTTCACATGTAGTAATTACCTATGAAATTTGTTCATGAAATAGCTAAATTATTTTTCTTTTCAAATAAATGGAAAAATATATTTCAGGGGGAATATTGCTCCTTTTTGAAGCTACAGATTTATTCCCATATAATGCAGACAGTTAGAAAAATCATATAAATGTAAATATAACATTTAGTGTTATAGAATAGAAAAAGGCATCCAGTTTTTTTAGGTGTTCCCTCAGTATCAACATTTAATAAGCAATACAATTATTCATCAACAGATCTTACTGCCAAACATTTGTGTTATCCATCTCCTGATTATCTGCACAATGACTGTGTGATTTCCTTTGTTCTCCCCATTCTGTAAATTTAAGTAGCCAACTGTCTCAAAACTGTTTTGTAGGCTCAGTGCTGCATTAAGAATATCACAAAATGACACTAGCACAGTTGGATTTCAAATACTCCTGTTCATTAACTTCATACAGGTAGATGAGAACTAATAATGGATAGTGAATCATCAGTTTAGCAGTCTCTGGTAACAGAAGGCAGAGAGACTCTTCAAAGAGCTTCCAAGATATTTACAGGAATGACACACACTCACAATACATTGCACTCAATGAGCCTCTGCCACTTTTTCCAAGTGTGGTCTGTCATCTGTTACAGTGGTGAAGCTGATGCCTCGAGGGCACAGCAGGCTAAGACTTGTGGCAAGTGTTTTGCTAAGACTTATGTGAAAGGCACTTCAATACATTAAAAAGCTCTATTAGTGCTTAATTGAGACAAAATCTTCATTTGACACTATACTAAAAAAAAAGTTCTTTTTAATTGCAGTTTGAGCAGAGCCAAGTTACATGACTCAGTGAAGCAAGACAAGAAGTGTGAGAAACGCTGCAAAGTTCAAATCAGAAAATAAGCTTTGGTTTCTCTGGAAAGATATTTAACCAAAAATAATTGACTTCAGTGACTGAAAGCAGTTCTTTAGGAAGGAATTTTTTGAGTAAAGAGAATATTTTTTTAAGACTATTGCAATACATCATTGACAACAGCAACAATAATAGTAATTTTGAAGTCATAAAGTAGATTAATATAGATTTCTTCACGCTTCCTTTCCTCTGTTTTTTTTTTTTGTGTGTTTTTTTCTTTTTTTTATCCAATGCCTTTGTGTGTTTATCATCAGCCAAAATTAAAATCAATCACAACCAGAACAGGAGACAATAATGTCATTGCACAGGAAAGGCAGACGTCATATAGAAAGTATAAAGATGAATACTAAACACACACAAGACAGTTCCTCTATACTCAGACAGCATAAAACTGTAGCTGAGCAACTGTGAATCAGGCAAAATAGGGGAGGACAAAAATAAGCAGAGGTCAGGAAAACATGAATCAAGAGAAACGACTGAAGAAAATAATAAATTTAAGAAAATGTTTGATGTGGTTTTTAACACTCCTCAGACATGCTTGATGGGGGAAGAATTCATTTTCCTGTGTTCAGATAGACAGAACTGAAGGTAATCTAAAGTGAGAAAGACAAAGCTAAGACACTGTAAAAGAAAGAAGAAGAGAAGGAAATTAACAAGGAAACAAATTATCTATTATAGACTCCCTCTTATTGAATATGCTGAAAGAATTTGTCCAAAATCAGGTATATAGAACTGATCTCAGTTTAAAGGAAAGGAATGAACACGATAACACCTTGAGATCTTTTTCAGACGTGCTTTTTCATGACTGAAAGAGCATAGGATCATAGAATAATTTGGGTTGGATGGGACCATGGATCATACAGATGCAATCCCCCTGCTGCAGGCTGATGGCCAAACTGCTAAATTAGGCTGACCAGGGACCATCTAGACTGGCCTTGAATGCCTCCAGGCACGGGACATCCATAGCTTCTCTGTGTGCCAGCACCTCAACTCTGAGTGAAAAATTTCCTTCTAGTATCTAATCTTAATCTCCCCTACTTTAGTTTAAAACTGTTCCCCCTTGTCCTGTCATCATCAAGCCACATAAAAAGTCAGTCTGCTTCCTTTAAATACCCTCCTGTTAACATGCTTCCTTTAAAATATTGGAAGGCCGCATTGAGGTCTCCCCGGAGCCTTTTCTTCTCCAAGCAAAACAAGCCCAGCTCCCTCAACCTTTCTTCATAGGAGAGGTGCTCCAGCCCTTGGCTGCAAACTTGCTGGGGATGTGCTCGGTTCCACTGTCTATGCCATTGATAAGGATGTCAAAGAGCAACCTGTCCCATGACGAATGTGTGGAGGACACCACTCCTTACCAGGCTCCACCTGAACATAGAGCCATTTACCACAACCCTGTGGCTGTGACATTCAACCAAATCCTTATCCAATTTAGTGATAATGATGTGATGTGAGACCATGTCAAAGGCCTTACACAGGTCCAGGTAGATGACATCTGTTGCTCTTCCTTTATTCACCAACGCTGTTACTCTATTTTAGAAGACCGTAAGATTGGCCAGCCGTGATCTGCCATTAGTAAAGCCATGCTGGCAGTCTCAGATTACCTGTTTGTCCCTCACACATCTTAACACGTTATTCAGGAGGATCTGTTCCATGATCTTCCCAGTAACAGAAGTGAGGCTCACAGGCCTGTAGTTCCCTAGCTCTTCCCTTCTCCCTTTCTTAAAAATGGGAGGCAGGTTTCCACGTTTTCCAGTCACTGGGGACTTCACATGACAGCCACAATTTTTTGAATACGATGGAGAGCATCTTTAAAATCACATTAGCCCATTCCTTCAGGACACAGGGGTGCATGTTGTCCAGCCCATTAGACTTGTGCACATTCTTCCTCATGAGACTTGTTCTTCTCTTACAGCGGTAGGGATTTTCTCTCTTTGGCGCTTTCCTAGACATTCAAGAATGTGAGATGGGAGAAGCCTGACTGGCAGTGAAGACTGAGGCAAAGAACACTGGAAAATTCAATATTTTACGTTTGTTCCTTGACTTCTTAAAACCTCTTTTGCTATGTAGTATGGCACCATTCAAACACTAAATCTAAAGAAGCTTCAAAGTATCACTTCCCAAAGATATACAAATCACTGGACACAGAAAGATCTCACCGCTTTGTAAAGAAATGAAAATGTTGTAGTATGCAATAAATTTGCTAACTAATCTCTTCAGTGTCCACAAATGTATGGCAGAGGTGAAGACAAAATGTAGGCTAGACCCAACTCCCAAGGATAGAAAAATAAAACGAGTATATGGGGGAAAAAGAAAGATTACTGAGGGCAAAACCTGAGACACAAATGAATGGATCTGAGATTAAGAAGAAATAAATCCTTAGTAAGTAACAGGAGAAACAGCATAAAGTGTTGATTGAAATAAAAATATTTAATCAAGTTAAAAGCAAGGTAGTAGAAAAGGTAACAAAGAAGGCTAAAATACAGAACTCCTTTTTAAATAACTTTTTCCTAAAGTATCAAGTTCTTCAACTAATTGGCCAAACTGATAAATCAGGAGGAAATATCTCAACTTTGAATAGGGAAATAAAATAATAAATATAAAATCCAAACAAGCAAAACAAAACAAACATCAACAACCAAAACACAGGGCAGAGTGTTTAGATACATTAGAAATCAACTTGATCTGCTGAAGATTATCTTACAGTATTTGGGAAAACAGTGAAGAATTTTTTGTTGATCTTTATGTTAAAAGCCTTGTAACAGTGAAATATTTCTTCATATTCTTTGACATTTCTTCTAACATCTACAATGAAATTAAATATGAACATGTGACAAAAAATGCTGTGCACACATCTATACTTAATATTTCTGGATGTTCCAATACATTATGCCTATCATCTAACTTCATATGGAAATTTTCTACACTTCACAGGCAGATAGATTGAGGAAAAAGAATACAGAATGAAGTCAGGAATCAGAGTGGAGGTGGAAAAAAATCTGAAGTTAACGAGCAAGAATATTGGAATCACCTGATTAATAATAATACAAAAAAATAAATGTTATTAAAGAAACTTAAACAATAATTTGGCAATAGTTAACATTATTATTTATGCATATGCTTTTAAACTACGAAATAATTTTAAAAATACACTGTACAAACTTCAAGATTTAGTTAATGAGGCACAAGAAAGTTTCAGAAAGCGGGATTTCACATAAGATCCCTTATGCCCACACAGAAGTATTTATAGCATTAAAAGTATTTATCGTGTATTATTTATAAAACAGATTGAGTCCTTGTTATGTTCTTAGAAGCTCCACTGAAGACATTTCTTATCAAAAAGATAAAACTTGACAGTGGAAGATTTGTTTCCAGCAACTAAGTTGTGAAGCCTATAGTCACTCATTAAAGTTAAAAATTCAGGGTGACTTCACATTTGGTAATTTATTTGCCTGTGAAATCTATGCAATACACTATCATATCAGGAATTTCAGATCCATGCTGTGAATGTAACACCTGATAGTTGCAGTTAAGTGCCATCTGTTCGCATAAAAGAAGTGTGAAGAAATCCGTCGAACAGGGAGAGGAAAACTACTTTCATAGTTGAAAATTCTCGGGTTTTGTTTTGGTTTTTTTTTGCTGGTTCTTTGTAGATTTCTATTACAGTGCCAATTAGGCTAGATTTACTGCACAGAAATCCGTTGTGGCCATCTCAGACTCTTAAATGCAGAACACTGCATGGCAGTAGTGCATAACATGTCATGAGAAGGACTGTAGCTGACTGGACTTAAGCAATTCAATAACTCTTTCTGCCTACTTTCAGTAGTCTATAAGATCATTGAGTGTTTAAAAATAATCATTATTTTATCCACTGTGGCTATAGACTTCAGTGTGAACAGGTAATTAAGGATCTAATTAAAATGGATTAAAAAAAAAAAACAAACGCATGCTGTCATTCGTCTAATTTAATTCATGAAATTTTTAAAGATTTTTTTTTTTTTTAAAGAGCATTGGACCACCATACAGAATGCTGAGATAAGGCCTGAGCTGACAAAAACTCTGCCTCCATCACCCACCAATTTACATTGGTGAGCAGTTAAGTAGGTCGCTCCAAAAGTAATGCCTCCTATTTCCATGGAAACTGCAACAGATACAAAGAGCACAATAACACTATTTGATAGAGCAAGCAATCAGCTGCAAAATATCAACACAGCCGCAAACATTAGCTATGCATTTTCACTGGATGTGAAAAAGAGCCTTCATGTGCCATACTTGTAAAAATCTGCAGCACTGGAGTGACACACTGGCACTGCTGGCATTGCTGAAATGAACCAGACACTGCCTTACTGTACTCATATCCACTATTTGGTCTCCATCAGTATTCAGCAAATGTAGATGAATGTCAGTAGCTGCAATTTTTTGCACTGTACCTTCAGAAATACCAGCATTTAATGATGTAGTCATTAGCTCATTGACTTCACTAAAGCATTCTATTATTTTCACCCTATTCCAAAGGAATGCCAATAAGAGACAAATAACTTAAAAATATGTACACGAAAAAAAATGAACAAATAAATCCCATTGTGTTACTGTGATTATTCTTCTCTGACGTGGACTGCTGAATGAGCACCAAGAGAAAAAGCAGGTTAATCTTATATTCTAGCTGTACTCCCAAGGTCATTTTGTCTGAAATCTGCAGTAATAAAGATTCTCTAAAGGGTGTTTCCTGTCTCTTGGGCTCTTGTAGTATGATTAGTGTGAAATGATCAAGTGAGCTACAGCATGAAACCAGGGTGGAAGCTTTTCAAGCTATAGAAGTCTCTTTTATTATCTTCTCAGAAATATTAGCTAGTTAGAAGTCCCTGGGCACATCACAGGAGCTTGAGCAACCCCACTTCCCCAGCAGTTTTATGGAGCTAAGGGGACTGCCACAGGCAGGTTGCTAACCAATAAATCAGGCACAGGACGAGGCTGCCCAGGATTCCCTTTTAACCCAGCCTTGAGCATTTCCAGAGAGACTCATTAGGTTTTCATGGGCCCACTTCTCCAGCCTGTCCAGGTCCATCTGGGTGGCTTCCCTTCCCTCCAATCTATTGACTGCACTTCTCAGCGTGGTGTCATCCGCAAACTTGTTGAGGGTGCAGTTTCCTCATGTAATTTCAGCAGTACTCAACTCAACCAGATCCTGCTGGCTACAAAGCTGTTAAAGGATGTCACCAGCACTGCCTCCTCCTCCAGCCAGCCAGCCCAGACCTCTCCTGCTCAATCAGTGGAGCCCAGCTAGTACCTGCGGTCTCAAGGTCTCTGCCCAGGCTTGGGGGCACAGCTGTCAGTAGTGTCCACATCCAGGATTGACATCAAACATGAGCACAGACAGCCAAGTCCCCTTCAGTCTCTTCAACTGCTAGGCACCAAAAAATGTTCCAGCCCAAGGGTTGGCTGAATGGAGGGATTTAGGTGTTGTAACTGAATTTTTAGAAGGATTTTTTACTTTTGTTCTTCCACTTTTCCAATTTGTTTTTTCATTTTTTGCATTATTGGTCCCGTAAGCTAGAGATATTAGATTTCTGCTAGTGATAGTTTATCTTCTTGTCCCACAAAATCAAGATTTTATTTCATCTTATTATTCTTCTTATTATACTCAAAGAAAGGTAATTTGTCCAGGTCAAAGGAATACTTATCCACGTCTGCAAACTGCATTTCTGACTTGGCACAGGTTCACACCTTTCATTTATGGGAAATTTGGGCACATTCATTACTCCTATTATTTCCCAGTCATGCACCCTACTTGTGGCGCATGGAATACAAAGAGCAGCAACACCACTTCTGACACCAAGCTGCTGAGGAATTATTGTGCCCCCTGAGGCAAATTAAATGACCCATTTCCTTTTCCCACTACTGATTCTGTGTGTGCAAGAGGCCCCTTTGCTTGGCCTTGGATTCATCCTCCAGGTCAGTTTTACTGTTTAGAGATGGGCCTTGATTTTTACAAGACAAAAGGTGCTGTTTCTCATCTTATCAGCAAAGGAATTTTCTCTCCCTTACATGTTATGTTTCTGGCACTCCGGATCCCAGTCGCTTTAACCCATTTTGCAGCCATGCCTTCTTGAACTTCATGCTACATCATTCTTCTGTCACAAATTGCATCTGGTGAGCACTTACAATTTTAATTTCCTCTTCAGCATAAATGCAGAATGACAATGTATTTTCTGGCATTACTAAAACTATTTTCAACATCAGAAATCTCATTACACAACAATCAGTTTTGCAGTTGAGGCTTAAATTGTTCCAAGCATTTCAGCTGCACAAATAAGACACATCTCTATCTCATTTATATAACATCCTCTATTATAACTCAGGTTCAGAGGGAGGGAAAAAAAAAAAAAAGCCAAGTTCTCAAGCATGCAGGAATTGCTTGGTTTGTACTTTGGGAGATCATGATTCATCTACTGCATCATGTGGAGCATCAGGATTGTATATCAAGTATGTTGTTTTATAATTGGGTGCATTATTGGATATGTGTCTCTATTAGTACATAATCAATACTAATGTTTTAAACAGTGCTAATGTCATATCAGTTTAAAACAGTGCTAGAAAAAAGGTGAAAATATCAGTTTGGTACAATGAAGAGTATTTCTAGTTGATAATCTTAAGACTCTATATAAACAAATTATCTTTGTGACAAAGAAACACATACTGACAGTAAAGATAATTCATTTATCGCAACCACCAAACTTAAGACGTGAAAGAAAATGCTTCTTCTGGATTAATTGTTTCCTATTTTTTGAAATATATTTGAAAATCCTTCAAAAAAGCTGTCTTCCATATTACTGACTGTTACTTCACATGTAAAACATAGAAGTTCCACAGCAGTAATTTAGAGTCTGCAGATGTGTTTAATCTTACAACTTCTCTATAGCAACGTGTATTATTGTTGAGCATAATTTATTTCCATCTACATGGATTGCCAAACTGCAGCAAAAAGTTTCCCTCTTTCCTAGAGCATTTTAGCACACAATTCCTAGCATACATCTCTCAAATAAAAACAATGCCTCACTACTAAATGTATGGAACACCGTGTCTCTGCTGATGACAGTAACTCTTCATTGTAGGAAATTATGTGTTTTACTCAATAGGACTAATGCATTTTCCCAATAAAATAAATGCTTTTTCAAAAGCTGAAAGTTAAGCTCTTAAAAAAAAAAAATGTTTTAATGCACGATCTTGAAAAACAACCTAAAACAACTGTATAAAACTGAGACGCATGTTTACTTCATGAATAACAGTAACAGGCTTCTACTTTAACCTTATTGGCTTTTAATTGTGTAGAAGAAGGTTTATAGTTTCTGTGCTTTTTACTTTAACTCTTTTTTGCACACAGATTCATTTTAATGAGGAAAATGTGAACATATGCGCTGTATTTTGTCATTTGCTTTAACCATGCTTGCCACATCACAACTAATTTTTCTCTGAGAAGTTATTTCTGGACAAACGAATGTGCAGCGTTTTTTTGTTTTTTTTCTTTTTTTTTTTTTTCTTTCAGCATATTTTCCACTGGCTTTACACTGGAAGCGGAATGAAAATGGAACATTTCATACAGATCTCTAAATCCCCTGCATCTCCATGCTGTTCCCTTGGGCCTTGGAGGAGCAGAGCTCAGTGCCGTTCCCATTGCTCCCTGTGAGGAGCTGTAGGCCGCCATGAGGCCTCTCCTCAGCCTCTTCTCTCTGGGCTGAACAAACCACGGGATCTCAGCCCCTCCTCACACGTCTTGCCTTCCAGGCCCTTCTTCATCTTTGTTGCCCCAATTTGGATACTAATAGTTTTATGTCTTTCCTATACTGTGGCACCCAAAACTGCACCCAGTGTCCGGGGTGAGGCTGCACCAGCGCTGTGCAGAAGCAATCAGTGACATGTCTGGAACATGGAACAGTCAGGAAATTCTGAGAGCTTCTGCTTGATTTGTCAAATCGCCTGGTACGTGTCATAAGAAATAAAGGAACGTCTCTTTCTAACACCACATTGGGGTTAGAGAATTTTCTTCCCAAATTTCAGATGACAGACATATGAATTTCACATATAGTGGCTCCAAATGTATTGATTTTCCTTAGCCACCACTTAAAAACATGGCAAAAATCTTTGGATGCAAGCACATTCTTCCTCTCCTTGTATGTTCCTACCATGAATTACCAAAGGCAGCTCATGATCTCTGACAGAAAATGATACACGTTGCACAGCATTACGTACTTGTGAGGAATGCTAACATGAATACCTAGCTGTGAATGTTAAGATTTCCTCTCACCTCTAACACAGTACCTAGTGTACCATAGTACAGAAGTGGTTCTCTCTAGGGATGGCATTTAAGTGAAAAGATAGCAGAAACAAGGTTTCCAGCCTCTCACAAAAACGGCCATCAAGGGGTACCTAAGCTGCATCAGAAGAAAGACCCTCAGGTAAAGCAAAACAAAACAAAAGACACAACAAAAAAGTGAGTTTCAGTGTAATCATGTGAAAAAGCTATTCTTTGTTAACAGCAACTAATAATTTGATACCAGGACTTCATGGTCTTCAGTTTGACACAGGCCAACTTAAAATCTCAACTGAAACGTAGACGATGCAGAGACAATAAAATCTAGGTTAGTATTGACTTTAAGTCAGTCACACTTCTAAACTATGTCTGAAACGAGCTGGTCAAAAAGAGGTCTTCGCAAGCAGTGGAGGATCCTACCAAGCAGCCAAACGTCTGAACGTTTGCACTTCCTCAGCAATTGCAGTTTGCTGTGATCACTGCACTGCTCTGTGCCTCTCCCTTTGTCTTTCCGTACTGAAATGATTTCAGTGCCCCTCTGACAGTGCCGTTGCTGCAGGATGTTATCTGTAGTACTTTTTATGACCCTCCAGTGGGTTTTCTTTGTTTGTTTGTTTGACCCAGACCATACGAAAACTGCCACTGGGCTGAATTCAGAGCTCAACAAAAAGGTTTCCTGAGCTCTTTCTTCTTGCGGTGAGACATCAAAAGAAGAATGCTCTAATAAAAATTGATTTTTATTCTCAACTGGCTTGAGGTTCTATGGTACATAAATACTCTCTAACAGTATTTGTATTTTTCTTCAGAATTAAGCAAATTGTTTTCCTTAATGGAATGACTGATGAATTAATTAAAGGAAAAGTTTTATCAAAGCAGAATGTAATGCTGAGTACACTTTTCCTACTTAACTTGAATTAACTTTGTACTACAGGACTATCTTTTAAAGGTGCTTTCAGTTTAATGCTCCGAGATATTTTTCTCCAGTATGATAAATCTTTTTAAGGCTTAGAGATATTGTTGATATCACTTTTTATGAAATTAAAAGCAAATTACACTTTTTTTTTCTTCCCCAGAGGAGCAAAAAGAATTATATTTGAAATAAAAACATAAGGAGCATGAAATATGGTTGAATTACTTCAGTTAGATATTATACTTTTTTTTTTTTTTCTTATCTGGATGTTTTCACGGTTAAGATATAGAAGAATTAATATATATGCCATTCTTTTACATTTATCTAAGATGATTTCAAATTCATTTATATACTCCATAATCTATTAAAACATTCCCAATGAAATTATAATCATTACATGAAAAATGCATTGAAATTGCAGCAAAAACATTATTTACTATGTTTCTTTCATAATTTATGTTAAGAAATGAATATATAGATTGTATATAGAATATATAGGATATAGATATATAGTTGCCTGACTCTTAAAAATGTAATGAAATGATAGTTACTCTTACTGGAACTGGTGAATCATATTACTTGTTTTGACTTTCAGCAGTGTGATGTAATTCTAAATTAATGTTATTTTATGTTTCTAACAAGTCTCTATTTGTCCAATATTGACTTCTCTTCTTCACTTAGATGCAGATGTATTTAATTTCACAGGAACTTAATGATCAATTCTTGGCAAAATCTATCCCAAAAGTTATCCCTCAGAATTTAAATGTCTCAGCATAGTCAGTGTTCCTTGGGCTAATATGCAGGGGAAAAAAAAAAAAAAAAAAACTCCTGTACAATTGGCTTTAATTATTATTATTTTTTAACTATTTGGAAACTTTTGCTTTAAGGTCATTCTTCAGTATATTTAGTGACATGAATAGTACATCAGTGTTTGCTCTTACCTCAGACAAACCTCTTTCTTGTAGTCATCCTCACACAGGGATTGCATAAATCACCCTAATAGAAAGGAAAAATTTTAAAAGTACATTAAATCAAAGAATACTTCATTGTTTAAATAACTTATATTTTTAAAGGGAGGTAAAATCTACATTTAGGGGATGGTTCCACTTGACTAGTACTGTCATCGCCTTTGTTTGCTCTTCTGTTTCTTGACCTCCTTGGTCAGCTGGTTAAGGGCACCTAAACAGCAGAAATCTCATTTCCATTTTTGGATTCATTTTCTGAATTCAGATGTGTGCCCTAAATAGCTCACTCAGCACTCACCACACTGAAGGCTTTGGGACTGTACAGATGTTGTAGCTTAGCCAGCCCAGGAATGAGGCCAAGGGATCACTGATACTAAATGAAATGAATATTTGAAATAATAAAAAGAGAAGGAAACAAACACTTTAATGATAGGATTGCTACTTCATACATGGAAAAGTCTGAGTGTGTTCTCCAGCAGAATATCACATTAGCACTCTTGTATGTATTGCTCAGACTCTTTGGGAAGTCAGAGATCAATTTTAGACTACTGCTTACCTGCAAATGTGAAACAGTGAACAGTTTTGTTATGTGGCAGGAAATAACAAAAGTAAATCTGGACTTCAGAAGACTTTCTCCAAGATCTTCAAGCTTCATAATGGTGAATTATCTCATCTCTTGTTTACTTTTGTAACTATTCTTTTATGATGCTTTTAATTCCAAATCATTGTTATTTAGAATGCCATACTCATTATCACAGAAACCCAGAATCACAGGATCACTGATTTGAATTTAAGCCTTAGGACAGTAAAAAGGACTTAAAGATCAAACTGAATGATTTGCTAGGCAGTAACTTATTCACAGTGTGCTAAAATGAAAGGAGGACTACACATTTCAGCAAATATGCTTAAAAATATCTCAATACCAATTCAAAAATAAGCTTGTGTTGATGCATATGCTTCTCTTGGACACTGTCCTAGATTTGTAATTCATGACTGAAATGTAGCAATTTAATTTCTAATTCACTCTTTGTGTTCAATTCTTTCTTTTTCTTTGCAAGATGTTTTTCTGTCTTACCTGTAGAAGTGCTGGAAGAAGTAATGCTGCTGCCTTACTGAGCCTCCCACTGCCTCATTTCACAGATAATCACCCTGAGGATTAGATGTGTAGATGCCACAGTTGCTGGGAACTCCACAAGTAGTTACCATGATCTTTCAGGCTCCTAATCTATCCCACAGGATGCTTGAAATAACAAACACAGTTTTATGGTAGCTTTGGTGAAGTGGTGTCTGCTGCAGCAAGCAGAAATGTGGCAGGTGCATCACATGTACTCAGAAGACAGTATTTTCTGTACAACTTTTTATGAGGCATATGAAAAACGCAAGTACTTCAATTTAGGAATAAAGCAATAGAACAATACCCATTATTTCTTAACTATGAATGCTACTTAGTCAAGAACAAAGGACAGAAATACCCCCCAAACACCACCAAAACTCCAGCCTAAAAGTACTGTTCCTCTATGCGCATATATGCATACCACATCTTTTCTTCTTTGCAGAATATTCAGTGCATATTTATGTAATTAATTTTCATTCTACTGCTGGCAGTATGAATTATAGAAATCACTTCAAGGCTAATGACAAGACTATGTATTAGGATCTTGCAGAGAGAGGATAGACTTTGCTGCACCAAAAGAGGGGTGACCAGCAGAACAAGGGAGGAGATTGTTTCTCTCTGCCCTTGTGAGGTCCCATCTGGAGTACTGCATCCAAACCTTGGGCTCCCAGCACAGTAAGGATGTAAAGTTGTTGGAGTGGGTCTTGAGGACAGTCATGAAGATGACCAGAGGGCTGGAGCACCTCTCATGAAGAAAAGCTGGGGGAGCTGGACTTGTTCAGCCCACAGAAGAGAAAACTCCTGGAAAACTTCACTGACACCTTTCTGTATTTAAAGGGAGCTTACAGACAAGAGTCAGACCAACTTTTGACATGGTCTGATAGTGATAGGACAAGGGGGAATGGTTTTAAACTTAAGAGAGATTTAGATTAGCTGTCAGAGGGAAAATTTTCACTCAGAGAGTGATGAGAGACTGGAACAAATTCTGGGAAAAATTCCATCCCTGGAGGTGTTCAGTGCCAGGCTGGATGGAGCCCTGAGCAACACGATCTAGTGGTCAGCAATCCTGCCCATGGCAGGCTGCTGGAACTATGTGATCTTTGAGGTTCCTTCTAACTCAAGCCATCCTATGATCCCGTAGTTCTATGATATTATGAACATTCTAAAAAAAAAAAAACAACCCAACAAAACTTTTAGTTTTCTTTTAAAGCAGTAGTTAGATTTAACACATTCCTCTTAAACACAGAGAAAAAATGCAATAAAATACTAAGCAAAATAAGTATTTTTTCTTCAACGCGGTTGCCTGACCTGCTCATATCTAGCATATGTTCTATGGACAGGAATAATCATTGAGACTGTTCTGCAATAAAATGTGGAGCTGTTCATTTCTTCAGCTGTTCAGAAAGTTTTCAATAAAAAGTAAAATAAAATAAAATTGACTTGTGACAGTAAAATAAAACGAAGGGGTCTCCAGCATCATGCACTCCCATTTCATTGGATAACAATGGGATAATGCCATAGAGGTTCAATTGCTGTGTATGACTCTTCAAAGAGTCTTAATCAAAGAGAAAATCTTCAGCCTAGCAAATTGAAGGAGTAAGCAATGAGTTTATGCTATTCTTATAAAACATTGTGTGGAATATTCTGTGTTCCCTTTTAACGAAACTGTGGATTCTACATCAATACAACTGGAATCAACACCTAAACAAATAACTTTAATATTTTTGCTACTACAGAACAGCATGCCTGATGCTGCTGTCTCCATCCAGTACAATGTCAGGATACATTCAGCACAGATCTTACCTATCATGTGGAACAAACACCATCAACCACATATTCAGAAAACAAGGACCAAACAAACAGAACTTGACAATCAAAAAGAATTTGCTGTGCAATTACAAGTTTCAGTGTAAAATATATAAATATATAAAGCAGCATAACACCTGATTTCTCAAATGTGTCTAAACAGTAGGTTAGCAATAAAGAGAATAAAAATTACATTATAGCTTGAATATTTACAAGAAACAAATTAAGTACTGTACATATGATTTGAATTATTGTATTTCTGTCCTAGGAATAAAGTAGGAGCACCTACTAAAGTAGCCCAACTCATACTGTTTCAACACTCCTATTTCACTTGGCAGCAGGAAACAAAGTCTTTAAAAAATTGTATTTGCAATCCCTCTCCATCCATCTCCCACCAGAGCCACCAGAAAACCAGCAAAGAAACAAACACATATGGTGGTGAGAAAGGACCATAAGTCTCTCCTTTTCTATAGTTCCTTTGAAGTTCTATTTTATGCCATGTAAATGTAAAAGGGAGTAAGGAATGGGAAAACAGAGTTTGTAGGGATTCTTAATTCAAATCATTTCCAGTTTGCTTAGAGGCAGAAATATAATGCAATCTATATATAGATCCTTGTGCACTCTTTCCTCTTAATTCTTCTCTGAAGTTAACAAATACAGAAAACATTAGTATTAATCATTGGTTGTAAAACAAGAAACATCAGATTCAGCAGGGTGTTCAGGAACACTGACTGGTGTGGTGATGTTGTCCAATAAAATCTGGGTACCATTCAGATTTTCTGTTTTAGCAATTATTTTGCTATTCCAATTAAAAAAAAAAAAAAGTGCATAATTATTATTTTACTAATTCAAAGTATTCTGATTTTCTGAAAAGATTTATCAGCTAGGCATAAAAGTTTCCTAAATACATTAGGAATACCACTTAATTTGTATGTCCAGACACTGGCATAACTCCACTCTCTTGCTATATCTGTTTGTAATAAAGATGGATTATCATCAGCTCTTCATACTCCACACATATGTCAGAGTACAGTTAATACAAATACGTCTAGATATGATGAATGAATTAAGTAATACTTTTTATTGCAAATCCCTTGAATAAGAATCACTCCTCTCATCAAAAGAAATTAAGGTATCATCTAAGAAGACATTAAAACTATGCAATACACACATTAGATTTAAGATGTTACTCTTATCCTACAAAAGTATCAGTTGGGGCCTGAAATCACTGTCATCTGGCAGCTGGAATTTTTATTTTAATTTCTTAATAAGATGATAATCAAGCTACAATTGGAATGGCAAATTCATTCATTTTATACTAATAAATGACAAAAAAACACTCCCGTTCATGTTTTTCAGGTTTTTCTTAGTTTGTGGATGAAATCTGTGATGTGTAACAGTCTGACAAATGACATGATGAATATGAAAGATCTCCATGCAGGAGTTGAATGCTTTCTTAGCGATGCTTTCTTGCTAATGATACTGGATCAGGAGGTGCTTTGACTCTCTGGAGAGGCTTTGCAGAGAGATCTAGATTCATTGGAGCACCAGGCAATCAGCAATAGTATGACAAACAGACAAGAATGCCAGGTTCTGCACCAGGGATTGAATAATGCCAGAAAACAGGCACAGACTGGGAGATGAGTGGCTAGAGAGCAGTTCAGCAGAAAGGTACCTTGGAGTGCTGTGACAGCAGCTCAGCATGAGCCAGCAGTGTGCCCTGGCAGCCAGGAGGGCAAACTGCAGCTGGGGGTGCATTAAACATAGCACAGCCAGCCAGCCAAAGAAGAGATTCTCCTGCTGTATTTAGCACTGGTGCAGCCTCACCTTGAGTACTGTGTGCAGTTCTGGTCTGCGCAACATAAAAAGGATGGTGAGGTACTTGAAAGCATCCAGAGGGGACAGCAAAGCTGGTGGCAGGGCTAGGAGGCATTTACTGCAAGGCACTTGCATTGTCTAGATGGGAGAAAAGGAGGCTGAGAGGTGCTCACATTGATAGGATGCTCTGGAACAGCACCATGCTGTTCCAGGGGAGATTCAGACTGGAAAGTAGGAATTTTTTTTTCCTCTAGGTGCACAGGCTTCTTAGAGAGGTAGCTGATGCTCTATAGCTGTGAATATTCAAGATTTATTTGGACAGTGCCTTCAATAACACGCTTCAACTTCTGGTTAGACCTGAAGAGGTCAGATAGTGGAACTCAATTATCTTTGAACGTTTCTTCCAACAGAACTATTCTAATTCTCACATAGCTCATTATATATCCCAGATGCTCACAATACAGAATATTTTCATCATAATTTTAAGCATTTATGTGTTCTCACAAGGACGTGATTATTTTATTCCATTTTACTTCACTTGCTTTAGGAAAAGTTCATAAAAACAACGAGGTTTACCAAAGATTTGACAAGACAAAGAGCTTTACACTAACAAAACAAAACCTAAAAGAAAGTACCAACTTCAGATCATTTCTGAGTCTGCCTTCAGCTGGGAGTTTTATATGTTTTCTTTTCTTTTCTTTTCTTTTGAAGGCACTGAGGCTATACTGAGCTCAACCTGATCTTTTTTGATTTTTCTGGCTGACTGACTTTGGACTTTGTGGAGTATTTTGCAGCAACTTTTGGGCTCATAAATCTGTGCTTTTTCTGTGTAGTTATCAGTGCATGTAGGGATGATGCCTTCCTGTGTCTTGTCCTTCCAGCAAACAAAACATGGCAACACAAAAACAGGGACTAGGATTTTAGAAAGCAACACAGAAAACATCCATTCTAGAATGTATAAACAATTATCATCGCTATAACTTTATAGATCTTTAATATGATATCAAGACATACCAAAAACAGGTTCCAAGGATTTTTCAAGTTTCAGTGTTTAAATTACCTTCTGAGAATGGCCTGACATGCTGAACTAAAAGTGTATTCTCTGCACAAGGGATGTGAAAAGGAAGATGCTACGTTTTCTATGCCTTTTATTTCTTAGTAAAGGACCAGGAGGCAATGTTACCCAAAGGCAATGTGAAAGATAAAAGAGACTAAGGAACATCACAACAATATAGACCAAAGCTCTGCCTCCCACCAGAAATATCTTGCTACTGCAAGTGGAAGAAAAACAACGAAAAAAAAAATATATATAATACATGTAGAAAACAAAACAAAAGAAAACAAAGGAACAGACAAACCTATCAGATGGATACATAAAAATCTTTATTAAATTTATAATTTATCCGTGATACTATCTGATACCTGTTGTCATAGGCATAGCTACACAATTGTAGTATATTTTTTGTACTTTTCTATTGTCATTTTTAATGCATATGTATGTTAAGATATAAAATATATATGTTGATAAATGCAATTATCCTCTTACTCTCACTTTACAGTAACAATAATAATAATAGTAGTGTGTATGGTGAGTAAGTTTTGATACACCAGAAATTTTAATTGTGTTCTTATGTCTTTCTGAGCAGTAGATCCCAATAGGACAAAGAAATAAAAATACATATTTTGTGTGCATTCCTACAGTGACCTTCACTCATTTAATGGATTCCTGTTCTACAGAGAAAAGGAGTCTTCAGTAATAGAAGCACAGAATTCAAATATAATTAAATGCTGTGTGTTTTACAGCTTCTGAATACTTTGATTTTGACTTCATTTTAGCCAACTGTGTTGCTGCAGAGTGAAATTAGATAACTATTCCAGCCCAGAACTGTGGATGTTTTTGTAGAAGGTTTCTTTGGCTGAATTGCCAGTTTCAGATAACAGGGTCTTGGTAATGGAAATGTTGAAATAACTTTAACAGCCCAAATGGCACCACTGCAATAAACTGCAGCATAAAAATTCAAATGTTCTTAGAGCTTATAAGCTTGGCTTAAATGGAGCAAATCCTTACTTAAGTATCATCTTTATGCTTGTTCAGACTCAATGTATTTATTTTACAAAAATGAATGTAAGCCAGTACTAAAAAAGCCATGATTGTCAGGTAGTGAGACATTCCTCAAAATAAAAACAGATGGTGAAAAGAAGCTCATACTCAAACAAACAAAAAAACCACAACGCCTCACTTTCAAAGCAATAGGGGAGCAATAATGAAGTAAAACATTATCAGAATTAGTTCTTTCAGTGGGTTTGATCCCAAAATCTGCTCCATAAAGAGAATGAATGTACTCGTGAAGAACTAGACTTTGATACCTTCATCGTGATAAGTGACATCATCATGATGAGTAACACCTTATCCCATAAAGCATCCTTGTACTCTATAAACACAGCTATAGCAAAGTGAAACAGGTATTGAACTTACCAAACTGACCACGGAAAGAACGTACTGGAAGCAACATCACCATGACACTCTGAACCTCAAATACAGGAGTTTACTCCTTTTTGAACAAAACACTCTGTTTTCATTAGATTAAAAATATACCTAGTATTCTGCTAATAAAGAAACTATTCTAGAAATTACTTTCTCTTTCCTTGTTTATTTATTTAGATTGTGGTGAGTTTCATTTTATTTTTCTGCTCTGGCTTGGCTAATTTCACACTCCAGCAAAGATACTTGATCCACTTCACCATTTTACTTCTTTTTTCTGTAGCAATGTCAGTGAAATGCAAATCAATTATAATTAACATATGATATCCTAAAGGCAATCTGTGAATGCAAGATGCTGGCAATAACAGTTACGTAGACAATTGCATCTCAAATTTTTACCTGTTAAAGAAGAATTGAAACAAATGAATGTGCATGTAACAATTTTTTTTTTTCTTTTCTACTTTCTCTTATCACATAGGTTTAGCTGCATTGTACAGGTTTGTATTTTCTAATTTCTGGAGAAAGTTAATAACTTTACATAAGAAGGAGGAGAAAATGTTGAAAATTCAGATATAAAGCAAACTGCCAGCCTACCTAAGAATTTTGCTTGTGCTGCTTTGTTCTGTCTAGATGGTAAGAAGCTTATATTAAAAGGCATAAATTCAGATGCTTTAACTTGTTGCTTTTGTATTATGTTAGACATTTATGTTTTCTAATTTTGCAGCCTGTATTAGAATAGGAGACTCAGTGAGACTGTTGTCTTTACAAAGATCTAGTATTTAACTGGAAGCGGTTATGTTTATACATCAAGTGTCTTCCACAGTAGGATTAATACAGGCCAGAGAAGTATTTATTTCATATAAAACACATGTAAAATATTTGAAACTTTTAATTAATACCCTTTGTGCACAGTTGCAGTGTTAGGACCTTCACTGACTGCCAGATACCAACTCAGCTCATCTTGCTCTGCTCCCAGTTCCATAGTAGGACAGGCTGTGGAGAAGGTAAGATGAAAAAGGGCTGAAATAAGAACAAGATCAGTTATTGCCTATTGTCAAAGGCAAAACAAACTTGAATTGGGAAAAATTAATTGAATTGATTGCCAATTAAAATAGTCGGGTGCTGAGAAACAAACATGAAATTCCATATTGCCAACTCCTCTGCCTCCTCCTGCCCCAGAACTCACCAGGGATAGGAAATGGGCATTCCAGTCGATCTCCTCTCTGCCACTTCTTACTCCTAACACTTTTCCCACCTACCAGTGTGTGTCTTCCACAGGCTGCAGGAAAACGTACAATAATTAAGGTTGGAAATGACATCTAAGGTCATCTATTCTAACTGTCAACCCATCTCCCCCATGCCCACTAAACTTTCCCCAAGTGCCACACCTACTCTTTTCTTGAAAACCTCAATGGATGGTGACACTACAACCTCCTTGGGCAGCCTGTTCCAAAGCTTGACCACTTTTTCTGAGACAAAATTGTTCTTATTATCCAACCTCCCCTAGCACAAATTAAGACAACCTCTCATCCTATCACTAGCTATCTGAGAGAAGAGGCTGATCCTCACCTCACCACGACCTCCTTTCAGGTAGCTCCAGAGAGCAATAAAGTGTCCTCTGAGCATCCTCTTCTCCAGACTGAACAATCTCAGTTCCATCAGCTGCTCCTCATCAGGCTTGTGTTTCAGACCATTCATCAGATTTATTGCCCTTCTCTGGACAAGCTCCAGGGCCTATTTCTTGTAATGAAGGGCCCAAAATTGAACACAGTACTCGAGGTACAGCCTCACCAGTGCTGAGTAGAGGGGATGATCACCTTCCTGCTCCTCCTGACTACACTATTTCTGACACAAGCTACCTGGGCACAGTGCTGGTTCATGTTCAGCAGCTGTCAATTAGCATCCCCACGTCCTTTTCGTTTGTGCAGCTGTCCCGCTGTAGCAATGCAAGGGGTTGTTCTGACCAAAATTCAGGGCTCTTCTCCACCATCTAGAGCATTACCTCTCCTTCTTCATTTTTTTCTTCTTCTATCATCTCAGTATTTTAGGGCAGTTCCTCATACATTTTTTTCTCATTGTTGTGCAGTGTCTTGACTTTTCTTAGTTGTATTTTTCCAGAAGTTCCAACAATGTCATAGATAGCCTCAGCTGTGGCTGCGGAGGGCTGGCTGCAGGGCTGTCTGGAACCAGCTGTGTCTCAAATTGGGCAGGCCCTGCTTTCCTGTCATAGAGACTGAGATCAGCTGCGTTGCTGCTGAAACCTTGCCAGGCATATCCAGTACAATGCATATGTTAAAATATATGCACATATAAAACTAGATAATGCTTTCAGGTTTAAGAATTGAGAGGAAAAACTAAGACAAGAGGAAGTAATTTAGTCCATATCCATTTCCATTATGAAAAGCCAAAAGGATACTGCTACTATATTTTTTGAGAAAAAGGGCAGTTGTCCTTGGATTATTGCTACATTACATACAGTTAAGTAGACTCAGACTGTTAGATACAGTTAACTTACTCAGCCATCCAAGGATCGTGGTGTAAAGATCTGCAGCCATATAAAAAATGTTTGTTTTTCAGGTTAAACGTAATAGATAAATCCATATTTTATATTCACAAGTTCTAAGCTGAAATGATACAGGGAAAAGGTTGTAAAACTCAAATGTTTCATAGAATTCAACAGAATTACTCATACATATTAAAATAAGCATAGATATAGTGAAAAAAATATTCTATACTTTGTTGGTAATACTTTTGGACTGCTGTGATCATCAAAATGAAAAAAAAAGCTACCTGTAATGACTACCACAGCAACAGAAAGATCTGTAGTATCATCAACCCCATTTATTTTGATTCCTTTTTTTCTAATCTTGCTTTCAGGTTTGAATATTTGTGGAAAAAGAGGAAAATAATGCCATCAGACACACTGTCTTGCAAGCCTGTTGAAAAGTACTGATCTTTAATCATTGTTGATCTTTAATTGTTTTCTAGATACTTTTGTCTGCTTTCTTCTTCCAAAAAAAATGAAATTAGAAATTAGTGAGGCATCACTCCTTTCACTCAAAGGCATACCTCCTTTCTACATCCTAGCTGTGACCAAAGCAGCCATCAACTCTGAAAAAATGCTCTAATTCAGACTATGGAAAGGACTTCAGAGATTTCTGCAACTAAAATGAAGGTTGTTTTATTGGAGTGTGAATAATTTTAGCCAACAAATCTTTATCCTGAACTATGACATTTCAGACTCATGTGCTTTTAATCTAGCTTACTTTATGATTTCAGTGAAGAGGTGCTCTGTCATCAGAAAATCTTATCTGGTAATCAAAAATTCATCCTCAAATAAATCCCATTCATTTTCTTACAGTGTAAAAAGGAAGCAAATGGAAACAAAATGAAATGAAAGGAAAGGAAAGGAATTTTTAACACACCATGCTGAAGCATACGCTAGAGTTACTGTAAAATTTCACACAGCGATTTGAATATAATAGAGACAGAGAGAGAGAATGGTATTTGATGGTTGCACTAGATATATACCCATTTATGATAGTGCATGAGGGCTCTGCTGTACAGGCAAATTCAGAAATCATAAAATAGAGAAAGGAAAGGCAGGCTATGCAACTGCGTGTCTGAAACACACATTGCTGGTTCTGGGGAGAGAAGAAGGGAAGGGAAAGGGCACCTTTTGGCTCTGTCACTAGATCTACTGTGCTAAAAAACTGAGACTTACACATTGTTCCTCAGAGTTTCTGATGTTTCTCCTGTTATGATTAAATTGCTGGTATGAGTGCATGTATGTACTGTAGTTGTCCACGTGAGCTTAACCAGTACCCCTAGATCTCACAATATTTCCCCTTTCTTCTCAGACTGGATGCAGCACAGCCTCTTTACAGTAAAGGAAATGCATATGAAGAGACACTAACCAGCCTTACAAGAAGAAGTGTACTGTCATATGCTTAAACAGCACGGAGTCTCATCAGAGATAAATTTCCCTTGACAGAAAGATCAACAGATCCTGAGGATTTACTGATTTAGGATACAACTGTAGGAGTTGCTTCTTTATTGATAAGGTAATTCAGCAGTTAAAACATTCATAAAATAGACTGATCAAGTAAAGGTTTCAGTACAGGCCAATATGTTATCTGAGCTATGGAGAAAGGAAAGGCTAAAAGTAGACAAGGCTAGCTCAGAATTTTTGATGAAACATGCTTGTACACATATGAGTGGAGGGGAGTAATCATGGGGACCTCTGTCATGCTACCAAATGTACCAGCTACAACATACATAGTCCTTACAGAGCTTCCACACATTCTGCAAGGAAAGAAAAGGGAAACACTGCAGTAGCATGCTTTGTTTATTTTGTCATATAACACCATATTTATTTCATCATTAACTTTCTTTTTACTGTACAAGCGTGATTTTAAAATACAATGTATGTGTTATATCCACTATCTGTGATATTGTGTTTCTAATAAGAGAATAGAATAGATATACAAACTGTCACACATACTAAAATATATTCTTTAGAAGGTTTAATTAAAACATATTTTTATGCTTGGAATGAAGTGTTCTCTTTTTTCAGCCAGGCTGGCTGACCAACATTTCAGCAAGGATTTATGTATTTAAGATTATTTTACACAAGACTATAATTATAAATCCAACAGAAATTTGGGATTTTCAGACAAAAGAGATGCATGAGCTCAAAAGAAATACAAGCACAAATTGAGATAAGTCTACGCAACGGGTTGACAACATGAAAAGAAAAACTTTTTACTGTTACTTCTCTCACACTGGCGAAAGCAGATAAGGAATAAAAGACACTCAGCTGTCATGAATGTTGCCTGAAACACTGAGAAACTACTTTAAGCTGCTTTAAGTCAGATGGATTCAGATTCCCTGTGATGAAGATGGTGATTGCAGTAGAGTGGATGATGGGGATATCGTACAGCTGTGGCAGGGTCAGTTGAGACAGGTCTGAGGTCATAGGAACATTGTGTACTATCATTCTTCCAAACTGCATACTTCAGGACGAGTGTAAAGGATTTCTGACACCATCTCCTCAGTGCAAAGAAGGGTCGATGCATCTGCGCAGCACAGCAGTGCTGGACAAAATCAAAGAACAGTTAAGGTCTGAAGGGAACTCTGGGTCCATCCTGTCTAAACCCCCAACTCTCCCACAAGAAGGAATGCCCAGAGCAAGTTGCCCAGGGAAACCACTACAATTAGTGGCTGTATAATAATATTGAGTATACATTTCAAACAAGTATTAAGCTAATAAACATCCAGCTTGTAGTTACTAGTAAAAATGGAGAAATCGTGCAACCATTTTCACACTAATTCAAATTTACTCGCTAATGTTCAAAAATCAGGACTCGAAGTACAACTTAAAAATTACTAATGCAGTGGATTAATTCACAAGTCTGTCCTATCAGAAATGCATGATTAAGAGCAAAGATAACCCTATAAAATCTTCTGGGAATAAGTGTCATGGATAAATGACATACATAAGTGAAATTCTCGTACGAGTAAGAAGGCCTATTAATTGCTTTTAAATAATTTTAGAGAGGACCTTATTAAAAAGATTCTCACCAACTTGAGAACTGGGGCTTTTAAAGAATTTTCCAATAAATGAAGTAGGTACAAAATAGATATAGTATTTTGGAGGAAACATCAAGGATGTACCAGCTGTCCTGTACTGCCAGTGAGGAAGCTGGAGGGATACCAGTGAGGAGCTGGAAGGGGACAGAATCAGGACACCTGTCCTTCAGGATATCCCATACAGTGTGGAGTCATGCTGAACAGTAAACTGAGGGAGTTGGTTGATGGGGCTGCTGCAGCTTGGGACAGGGCTGGGCTTGTTTTGTATTTTCTGTTATTATTATTATTATTATTATTATTATTATTATTATTATTATTATTCCTCCCCCCTTTTCTGTCTACTAAACTGTCCTTTTTTCAACCTTTTTCTGATTCCCTCTCTTGTCACACTGGGAGCTTCCTGTCAGATAAAACTGCAACAAGAATAAAGAGAATTATCAGTTTTACATCTAACTTGTTCAGGATTCAGAAATAACTTTCAGTTTCATCATGTCATATCAGCACGCTCATTTCCTCCTGGAGAAAAAAACTCTTTAAATTGAGATATATATTGAGCAGGATCAGCTGGATAAAAATGATATTATCTTGATGCATGGTGGTCCATACATTTTGCTCTTCCCAAAGTGCATCAGCAGGGAAAAAATTATTTAAAGTATTGATTTGAGATTATATATAAATATATTTATAAGATCATTAAGTGTAGCAATATTATGCCTCTATATAAAAGTATAACCCAGAAGACAGACATGACAGACAAAGAGATTAGATTGAAAATAGAGTTATACCAAAGCAAAACCGTTCCTGACTACAGATATAACTATAGGGTAAAAAATTAATAAACATCTTTGTCTTCTGAATCTCCATTTGATGACTGGCATCCTTGACTCCCTTTATCCAGTCCCAGTTCCTTTGATAGATTTTCTTATTACTAGTGGAGATTCTGCAATTCTTTTTGCTTTATTCTAAGTAATGAATTTTTCATTTTTTTAAGTTGTCTTCATTTCTTTTCCTTCTACACATAGCTAAACATCATTTTCAGAGGAACTTTCCCAGGAAGCATCAGCTGAAAAGCTTGGAACAGTATTATGACTTTTGTGAGCTGAATCATTATATGTAAAGGCATCACCAAGTTTTGGGAGAGATTCTTTGATGCACAGAATTATTAGTTTGTAGCAGATTATATAGATTATTCCCAGTGAATTCTTTTTGTAAAACACTTTTCTTTTTTTCTTAAAGAAGAGCCCATTATTTAATAAATTACAACATAAATTACATTTTAGTTTCAGATAATAATCATGAGTTAGGAGTAGGGAGAGAAATACAGATTATATATATATGCAAAATGCCATTGGTACTTGTTTCATGTTGTGTTGGTTTGGTTTAATATTTTTTGTAGAGCTTCTGAGAATGCTGATCTGCAAAACGAAATACTGCTGTTATGTAAGAAAAGTTGGATTCAGATTTGGGGATGTTTATAACTAGTGTACTATTCAGAACATAAGGATACTCTTTATTTCACAACTATGCATTGTAATATATGTATATATAGATATGAAAATCCAGAACAGAAGAATAAAACTGATGACAAGAGATAATCAATTCAGGGAAACATGCACTGAAACTCATAAAAAAAAAATAGACTGATGGCATCTGTTAAAGTATTACATATATATCCAAAGCTATGCTATTGGTCTTTTTTTTTTTTCCAGCTAAATAGAGCAGAATTTTACAGACATTTAAAATTCATTTTTCCTCCATCTAGATTAGTAGGAAGTAAATTAAAATGTTCCGGTGCTTGTTCATAAATGGGATATAATTGTCCATGTATAGCATATACTTGTCTTCCTCAACAACATAAGGAAGGAAAAGTAGTAATGTAGAAAGGTTAATTATAAGTAATCACTGTTTTTGAGGTTAAATATAGACATTAATAGTCACAATCCAAGCTATGTGGAAAGTAGTCACTCTAAGAACTTGAACAGAAATTAATGAATTCAGTTGTAGAATCCCAACTAACATTACTGCAACCTTTTGTCATGGATTCCTGTATAATTGGTGAGTGTAATCCTGTACCAATCCCTCTGAAAGACAGACCTTAGTATTTTACCAGTACAGATCCTTTAAGAATGTGCCTGCACTATTTCCCACCAATGCATTATGTACAGACGAACCCATGTTTTTTTACAAGCTGGATATGTGGGCAGTGAGGTGCGCTGCAAACTAACTGAGTGGCCAGGCTCCAAGAGTTGTCATAAATGACATGAAGTTCAGCTGGAAGCCAATCCCTGGTAGCATACCCCAGCAGTCAGTTCTTGGCAAAAACTTGATGATGGGCCAGGATACACCTTCAGACAATTTGCAGATGAGGTAAAACTGGGAGGAGCAGCTGAAACACCATGTAAGTGTGCTGCCATTCAGAGGAAAGGCGGGAGAAATGGGATATGAACTTAATGAGGTTCAGCAGAAGGAAATGAATAATACTGCATCCAGAGAGGAATAGTTTCATGCACCAGTACAGGGTGAAAGACCCATGAATGGAAAGCAGCTTTGAGAGGAGGAGCTGGGGCATCTAGTGGGCAACTGGGGGACCTAGGTTGAGGAGGTGATCTTCTCCTCTACTTAACACTGCTTAGTTACATCTGGGATGCTGGGTTCACCAGCAGAACAGAGAGATCGATTTAATTGGAGAGAGTTCAGCAAAAGGCCACAAAGATCACCAGGAACTGGAGAAGTGGAATGTGAAAAAGATGGAGCACAACTGTCAACGGTGACCAGGAGAAGAGGCAGTGGGCATGAACTGAAGGTCTGAACGTTTCCTCTGAACATAAGACAACTTTTCTCCTACTGTGAATGAGGTCAGACTGGAACAGGTTGTGCTGACAGGATGTGGAATCTGTGCAGATATTCAGAACTGAACTAATTTTGGGCAACTTGCTCAGTTGGCCCTAACCATTCAGTGGGATTGAACAAGACGACCTCCAGAGATGGCTGGCATTGTCACTTTGTGATTCTAGTTTGCATGTCCAGAAATTACAATGAAGTAATCCTCCGTGAAGGACAGAGGTGTGATTCACGTGCTTGTGAAATCCATCCTTACATCACATGTGTTCTGCAGAAAAGATGGATTTCACAACTGAGCCTGGGGGTTAGGTTCTGTGGAACTTCAGTGCGAAACAACGAAACTTCCATGGAAAGCATAAGGATGTTGAATTGAACACAGAAATTTGCAGTGCACCTTTGACATAGAATCCCATGCACTCAGTACATTCTTTTTATCTTTAAACTGTAAATGTTCAGTACAATAGTTTCTAGAAGTCATTAAAAAATAAAAATACTGACAAAATTGCTGTTTTGGAGACATTAACTAAGATTTTTGAAACTGTAAGAGAAAAATGGTGCTCAGAGTTAAGAATCAGGAATGGTCATAAAAGGCTGACTAAAATAGTATGGAATAGTCTATAACCCACTGCCAAACTGTGATCCAATCGGACTATACCAATAAACATTTGAGCTAACTGCTAGCAAATACTTTCTAACTGGAAGGATGTGAAAGACTATAGCAGAGTACAGTCTGAATAAACTTTACAAAAATCTCTCAATTAAATTTATGCTTTGTATGAACCAAATTGCCTGTAAAAATTTCACTCTGTTCAAGTACCATCTCAGCTGAGAATTTTTCTTGTTGGCTATGATTACTTGCACATAATCTGAGGCTCTGAGGAGATTTGATAGCAGCCTTTCAGTATCTAAAAGCGGGCTATATGGAAGAAGGAGACAGATTCCTCATCAGGCTCTGTTGTGATGGGACAATGGAAAATGGTTTCAAACTTAAAGAGAGGAGATTTAAATTGGATATCAGAAAGGAGTTTTTTTTTACTATAAGGGTTGTGAGGCACTGGATAGAAGCTGCTCAGAGAAGTGGTGGATGCCCCTCTATACTGAAAATAGCTGTATAGTCTTTTCCATTAGGCCTTGTTATTGTTAAACTTGGACTTTTTTTTCCCCCAGTGGAAAAGCCATCCTGTTGCTAGCAATCATTATCAGTATTAATTAGCTTTCTAATATCCATGTACATTATGGTTTCTTTGCTACATCAATGAAAAAAAATCCCCAGCAGAAAGAATTTTAGAATATATATGATGTAGATAGATGCAGGAATGGTTTGGACCAGTTTTTCTATTATAGGATGTTTACAGCCTCTTAAATTTATATATTTATTGCCCTTTATATGTTGTGGTTGACAACTCTAGCTGATGTTATTAATGAATTGCATATCCTTCTTGCTAGAGGAAAAACAAAACAAACAATAAACAGAGTAATATTTTAAAGGATGAAGATTAGACATATTTCTGATATACTCTACCGATCAGATATATTTACATTTTACAAAAAGATAAACTTTGTGAAGGAATTTGCAAAGTAGTCCCATGGCAGCATATTGTTGCCATATATATATATATATATATATTATATTACCATATATATATATATATATGATAATCTTTACAGCCATTGCATTTAGTAAAGGGAGAGGAAGGCTGACTTTGAGACTGTTTAGAGGAGGCAGGGAAGGAATGAATAAATAAAGGAAGGAACAAAGAAACAAAGGAAAGAAGGAAGATACTGATGCAGGAGGTTGGAACGAAGACATCCAATGTCAAAATGGGCAAGTTTGAATACAGAATGGGGAGAAATAATCCAGAATTTTCCATCTTTATTAGCTATCAAGTATTGTCAAAAAAAGTCATGTTACTTATATAATATTAATAGAACACCATCACTAATGCTATTTAATAGAGTTACAGAATAAAGCTAGTAGGAAATTACTGAATCTTGCCATCAAACATCAAAGTGACAATCTTAATAGTAAAATCAGAATTTTAATGCCCTAAAATTAGTCTGCTTTGCAACAGTTTTCAGCATGTTCTTTTATCAAGGAAATCACACTGCAATTAGCTTTCAGTGCATTCACACTTATGATTCAACTTAAGATGCACTGATTCTTGCTTGAAGCCTTGGTTCTCTCTCCCCTGTTTGTGACTCTTCCTTTATTGTTCTCTCTTTTCTTTTGAAGTCAATGAAAACGGTGCTGTACCTAATGAGGAAGAAAACTGCTCTTCTATTATATTGTAGTGACAAAGGAGAATAGTGTTTTCTAACAATCAAAAATAAAATATAGCTGTCATTCATAGCAAGGAAAATCCTCTCACATATGCCCCAAAAAATCACCACCGACAGAAAACATGAACGAATAACATGAATCAAGGGGTACTACACTGCAGCGCAGGATAAAGTTAGCTCCCAGAGGATATAATGAAAAATAACAAATTAGTGCTAGGAAAATTAAAAAACAAAATTGCTCTTAAGACTGCTGCTTCTGTTGACTTTCTCAGATTTAGCAGCAAGAATTACGTCCAACTTTGGAAAGCAATTTGAAATAGCAAGTGATACATTTGTTCAGGACAATAGCTTGGATTTTACACTTCAGTCAGTCCGACTGGTTGCAGCTGGGACAGTTGATTTTTCTTCATGGTGTCTGGTATGAAG
Source organism: Chrysolophus pictus (assembly GCA_037305975.1). Classification (NCBI taxonomy): domain Eukaryota; kingdom Metazoa; phylum Chordata; class Aves; order Galliformes; family Phasianidae; genus Chrysolophus; species Chrysolophus pictus. Next base: position 1,854,245 of record CM074583.1, on the reverse strand, counting down.
TTGTGTTCTGACTTTAGGAGAAAAATAATGTTGGTAACACAGTGATGTTTAGGTGTTGCTGAGCAGTGCTGTACAGAGCCAAGGACGTTTCAGTTTCTTATCCTGTCCTGCCAGTGAGGGGCTGGGGGAACACCAGGAGCTGGGAGGGACAGAACCAGGACATCTGCCCTAAACTGGGTGGGGATGAGAGTTGCACTGCACATCACTTGTTTTGTTAATATATACACATACATATTATTATCATCACTATTGCTATTTTCCATCACTCCTACTTTTCTGACACAGCTGATAGGATTTTTAGTCTACGAGTCCTACTTTGGTTTTTTTCCTCCCTATTCTCTTCCCCATCCAGCTGAGCAAAGGGCTGTGTGCTGCTGAGCTGCCTGACAGGTTGCCCCTCATCACACAGATAAATGTCCTCTACTGACAGCTTACTGGCTGTTGCCTCCTCACATCCTGGTTTCCTCTCCTTCCTTTCATCCTCCTCATCCTCTCCCTCTTTTTTTTTTTTTTTTTTTTGAAACTCAATCTAGTGATTTGATTGCCTGGAATTTTGAAAATGTTGTTAATTACTGGACAGAATTGTTAAAAATGATCAGTTTTTCACTTGTAATATATTAAATCTTCAGAATTTTTTCTAGGCACACATACCTGTTGCTTAATCCTAGCCATTGCCAGCTTTCATATTGCTGTGTTCTGCATTAGGAGTAGGGAAAAAAACACAGAACTATCTTCAGAGGTATACTCTGTTTTTAACCCTCACTTAACCCCATTAACCCCTGAATGTGATCTACCTTGGGCTAAAGGAGCATCAGTCACATTTCCACACTGTAGCAATACTACCAAACCATTCAAGAGAGCAGATGCAAACAAATTTTCTTCTCTCCTCTGATGGGAAGACTGGATAAAGTGCGGAATTTTTAGTATGACTTAAGCATTATATAAGCAGGAAATGTATTTCACTCTAAAAGAAATCTAAATGTGCTAACTTAATGGAAAAGCACTGTTAGCACAGGCTTGAGGTAATTTTACTGTTGTGGCACCACTTAACAATCATGTGACTGAATAATGAAAAACAACAGCATGGATCTAAGCTGGGATGGTCAGCTGGGCAAAACAATGAAATAGGATTTCTTTGTGTATATTGCTTAATCTTTAATTTAAAAACATACCTCTGGAAAATTACAACATGTTTATATACAAAAGCATGATTCAGTCCATCTGTAGGATTTAGTTGTCCTGCAAGAAGTTCACTATTACAAGTTAATTTATGACAAGCGCATAAACATAAAATAGAAAACACCAGCCAGGATGCTGGTGTATTGAGATAGACAGAAAAAAAACCCACAATCTCAAAAGATGATATGTATAAAGTATATATGTTTGTTTTCTAATAATTCTGCCAGACTTTTGCCTTAGGAAAGCTAAATTTGTAAAGCTACAGTAGTTCTCACCTACCCCTCCTTTCTCTCACTTTGTATGCCCTTATTATGGCAATATTACTGAAAGCATTGGATAACAAAAAAATTTAGCATGCATTTCTCACAGGTCAATAGAATAAGAAAAACAGTCATAAAAGAGATTTGCTGGCTAATGGAAAATTCTACTACAATATACAGTCTGACATGAACACGGGTACGTATAATTTGAAAGATCCTAGATGATCACAGAATCACAGAATGGCCCAGGTTGGAAGAGACTTCAAGGATCATGAAGCTCCAACCCCTACACCACAGGACCACCAACCTCCACATTTAATACCAGATCAAGCTGCCCAGGACCCCATCCAACCTGACCTTGAACACCTATAGGGATGGGGCATAATTATAATAATTGAACATCTTGCTTTTCTGACTTATTTCACCCATGATTTATAAATAGTAAAAAAAATAGTTGAAATGAAATTAATTTGCAGTTTCATTATGATACTATTTTTTTTTAAAGATTCATCATTTCTTTTTTCTTCCTGGAAAAAAAAAAAAAAATTAAATGAAGTCATTGGCTCAGATTCTCACCTTGTATAAAATGTTATCAGGGCTCATGAAGAAACACTGATCATACCACATTTTATAGTCAAAGAAAAATATAAGGGCTGCTCTGAAAGTAACGCATCCTATTTCATGATGTTGGTTGGCAATATCAGAAGTGGGTGATGATGGTACAGCAGTAGAAGTTGAACCTTCCCACCAAAATTCTTCAACATTTTATTACCGTGTGAGAAACAGCAGTGGAGGGGGAATCTGACAGAATGACGTCTGTTGTAGAAGTATGTATGAAGAAAAGGTGTGGAGCTGCATTCCTCCACGTGGAAAAAATAGCATCAGTGCTTGCTGAACATTGATGGAGACCAGAACAGTGGATGTGAGCACAGTGAGGAGTTGGTGGTATGTTTCAGCAGTGGTGACAATGACACTGGGTCATCTCCACTGGTACATAGTTTTATGAGCATGGCATGCAGGCTCTTGTTGATCATTGGTGGAAACACATAACTAATGGTAGTGATTATGCTGAAAAAGAGTGTTTTCTAGCTAAGAATTTGCTCTATCAAAGTGTTCTTGTGCTCTGTGTACCTGTTGCAGTTTCCATTTAATAAGTAGGAGGCATTACTTCTGGAGCAACATACATACATTTCCATTTTGTAGATGATTTACATTTCAGCTTTAAACTCTCGTGCTTTGGAGTCACGTCATTCTTTTATAATCTTTAAATCCACTCTTTGCTATTATTCTTCTGACACTAAATGCACAATGAACATTGTTTTCCATAACTCTCCATTTCGATTAAACTCACATTTTCCAGGAACCCTTCCTACTTGTTGCTTTTTTTCTAATCATTACTCTTTTCATGCTTCTTACTACTTTAAATCCCATTCAAATTTGCATTCCCTCAGTCCCATTACTTGAAACAGACTGCTTCTTGTAGCTTTGATTAATGATAAAATGTAACCCCCTCATCATGCAGTGCCTTTGCTTAAACACTAGAAGTAAAAGCAGTTGTCTCTCACTTGACTTGCAGTGACAACATTTGTTCAGCAGAGATCAGATAAAGGAACCCCTTCCTGATGCAACAAGGGAAGCACCATTGCTGATGGCTTCCCCTGTTGGCTTCAATGGGGCAATTATTTATTTCTGGAATAATATGTATTACCTTTCAAACTTCTACCCTATTATATGCTGATTTTTTTTTAATCTTTTTCACTTGAATCATACTGAACAATAATTTATCACACGTTCTACAGAAATACTATTATTTACTTATTTTATGTTTACTATTATATAGTAATGCTAAATATTAATATGTATATATATATATAAGGATAATTCATCCTGTTGTATAGTTTATGCTTAATCTCAGCTCTTTATACCACATAGTAACATTTAGTACAATTAATTTCTTACATTTTTCCTACTAAAATTACCAATCTTAAATTTCCCAATAGGAATCATAAAGCCCACATTTTTAATGATGTTTTCAGTCCATTCTAGCCAACATGAATGTCACTGAAATGCAGTTGTGGTTTCTGATGTTTCCTGTTACTTTCTCTTCTTTGTCTGACTTTATATCACTTAAATTTTATTACTTTTCAGTTCTTTTTTTATCAGCCTATTAAGGAAAAGAAAATTGCTTTGTTTATGACACTAGGGCCTAGTCTATTCCATTAGTGACCTCCATCTTTATCAAATTGCTTCAAATGCTTAATATGATAAAGTCTTAATGCATAAGATAGCAAGTTTTAGAAAAGTCTATCACCACTGAAGCAGTGTAAATGACTCTATACAGAAATCAGTGCTGGGCTTCCTTGGGCCACAGGTTCTCTGATTATCTGCTTCACAGCAGTGACCAGAGCTACTCCTGAGCTCAACTGAACATTCAAGAATCTCCCAAGTGTGGTTTCTGCTGCTGAGAGAATATGCCTGAGATAGACGGGATGAAATTTGCTGTCAAGATTCTGACACTCCTCAATAAAAAGGAGATGAAGCTTAGACAATTACAAACCAGTCCATTTTGATAACAAATATCTCTTTTGTGTGATTAAAGTTAGATATCCCTCGGGAGTTTTACTGTTGGCTTTGGTAGTAACAAAAGGCCTCCTGTAAGACATATGATTCAATGACTGAATTATGACCAATCTTAGGAAGAAATATATGAAAAATACATTTTAAAAATAAGGATTTAGAAAATCTACAGTAACTTTCTTTAAAATTTCCAACATGTAATGTCCAATAACCTCAAATGAATGAATTTGGTAATGAACATTAACCACCTACCTATAACCAAGCAACCCGACAACCAACCAAATAAACAAACCCTTAAGGAGTATTGCACTCTGACAATGACAGATATATACCTGCAAGTATTTTGCTCTTTTTATTCTTTCCTTTTACAGCATCTCGTTACTGATTCAACTTTTTACAAACTCCTCCCATTTTCAATCTTTTATGATGTTACTTTTAAAATAATGATTGTATGCAAATTCTTGGCAACAACTCAATTTTTATTTCTCAGTTCCTCATATAAGGGAAACATGAAATGGCAGCAAACATTAGCATGGTTTTATCATAACCTCAACTGACAGCAAAACTGCTGATGTCATCTGCCAATCTTTCCCAGTTCTACACTTTGTTAAAAGGATTTAACATTCAATGAATGACCATTTCTAGCATGTATGTGAGTTTTTTCAGCACATATTTGATCTACACAGCATAAAAGAAACTTCATTAGACCCTCATTACTGTATAATAACTTCATCTTAATATATATATATATAAAAATTAGTCCCAGGTCATGCTCAGTAACATTTATGTCACAAAAGAATTTTGAGTGGAGAACAGATCTATAATTGAATAAAGTAACTTATTTTCTTGCTTCTAATGATTTTTTTTTCCCTTAAACAATGTTCCCTTAAACAATAATTATCCTTTTAATTGTAATAAACTATTGAGCAAATAAAGTCTTCTGCCAGGAACCAGAGGAGGACCACACTTCTACTCCTAAGCCATTACTTGCTATATAATTTGTATAAATCATTTTCCCTTAAGAAAGAAAATAATTTTTGAGGTTAAGGCTGAGAACACGGTACAAGAAAATAAGGAATTTAAAAAGGAACTAAAAAAAGACAGAGTAAATTTTTCAGTGCAGAGATGAAGTTAGTCTCCATCACATGTTTTCAGTGGTAGGTTTTAATTTATCATAATGTTTTTGGGTTTGGCTGATAGATTTAGATTGCTTATTTGTACACTTGCTTTGTTCTTGACCTTTCCCCTGTTATTCTGGAAAAACAAACTTTTCTTTCTTCCCATTGATTTGTCTAGACTAAAATTAAGAAGAACCTTTTCCTAAGACATTCCAGCTGACAAAATTGATCATTTTATAGAGTACAAGGTAATACAGCTCATATACTCAATTATGGCATTTATATAATCCCTTAGTATGTAGTTTGAAAATGTTTTACTGAACATATTTTAAGCAAAATTAAAAACTTTATTTACGAACTAAATTTGTTTGCTCTGTATAACAATACCAAAAATTTCATAAGCCCAGCTGAGTTCTAGACTATTTCTGATAACTTCCAGTTAATCCAAGCTTCCGTCTGTACTGACTCTGATATTTGCTAACACACTGAAAAAGAAGCTAAACTATTATTGTTCTCTTTCTCAGTTGAGATATGGGATAATCTAAAAGGTCTACACAGAATGCAAAGCGTCACTGGGTCCACAATCTGGACCTTATTATTTGTTGTCTTTCCACACTAAAGATGATATTAATAATAAACATAATTTTGCTGTTCTCATTGTACGTGAGCAATTCTTGCATTCGGTACTTCCATCACAACTGAATGCTATTTTTCTTTCAGGCCTTTGCAATTACTATCTCATTAAAGAAACAAACTGTCTTGCTGATTACAATGAAATAGAACACAAAACAAAATCTATAGATCTCTCTAATATTTCAACATTATCCAATTTTCCCTCTGTTTCAAATTAAAGCTATTTGTGTTGAAAAAAATGGATTGTGTTTTTCCTGCAATGCTAATTCCCCTCAAATTTTTGAGCTTAAATCACCCAATACTCCACGAAAAGTCAAATTTTCTGTTAGCAGCACCACCCAATTGACATAAGAAAAATAAAAACAAAACTACGGATAATGTAATCAGTTTTATACAAAAACCCTTAATCTTTAACTGTCCAAGACAAGATAAGCTCCACGGCTTGAAACCACCTCAAGTAAGTGACATCTTAGTTACATCTGCCCAAGTCTTACTAACTGGGTGATGCTAGTACAGATTGGGAGAAAAAAAGAAGCACAGAGAATTGCAATGGAACGTATTACCAAAAAGCTATGGATGATAGGATGACAGCTGTAGTAATTTAGGGACGTGCAGGGGAGTAACAGATTCAGAAATTAGCTGTTTTGGTTTTCAGACATTTGAAACATTTCTGGTCTAGGAGACAGTGACAGCAATGCAGGAAAAATCTTGCAAAACAGTGAAAACAGTGAATCTTCATCAGGAATATCTGATGTGTTTTTGTCTGATGTGTTGTTAGAGTCAGAGTCAAAGGTGAGACAGCTATGTGCAAGGGTCATGATACCAGCACAGCCATTTACAACACCTGTCCTGGGTTCAGCTGGGAAAAGTTGGTTTTCTTAATAGTGTCTGGTATGATGCTATGTTTTGGCTTTAGGAGAAAAACGTTGATAGCGTATCAGACTTTTTGGTTGTTGCTTAGCAGTGCTATACAGAGCCAAGGATGTTTCAGTTCCTCAGCTTCTCCTACTGTCCTGCCAGCAAGAGAGCTGGGACAGGACAAGGAACAGGAAGGGGCATTCATACCATATGACATAGAATCATAGAATCATAGAATCACAAGGTTGGAAACGACCTATAAGATCATCTAGTCCAACCGTCTTCACACTACCACTGCTACCACAAGCTATTAAACCATATCTTGCAGCTCCTCATCCAGACGCCTCTTGAACACTGCCAGAGATGGCGACTCCACCATCTCCCTTGGCAGCCATTCCAGTGCCTGACCACTCTCTGAGAGAAAAAGTTTTTCCTTAAGTCTAATCTAAACCTCCTCTGTGTGAGAATCCTTCTTTGTTTTTTGTCTCAAAGCTTGCTTCCTGAGGTATTTCTTGTGATAAGACTGACTTGCCTAGGAGATGAGTGATGGGTGTTGCTGTGTGGCAATCAACATCACTGTGTGAACCATTTTAGCTGTTTGCCTCCAGAAGATAGTGCTCAGGAGTGTTTACTGGGGGATGATGCCATTGTATTCTGTGAAGGCAAGATACAAGTTGGTGCCTCCCTGCTCCCTCTTATCTGCTGGCAAGGCCAGGAAGATAGGAACAAAGGAGTTTCCGCTAAGATCCCAGAGCCAGAAGCTGCCACTCCAAGGAGAGCTGACTCAACCACTTTGGATTTGAGCTGTCACTCCAAAGACAGCTGACTCGACTACTTTGAAAGCATTGAAAAGGGGCCATCATCGCCAAGGTCGTCGTCGCCATCGTCGTTGTCAACAGAACAACAACACCCGATGACCCACTGCTATTGAAGATCAATGACTGAACTACGAACCTCGCTGGATCCATGGTGGTGACTATGTCCCTCTTGCTTCCTATAAAGACCCTTGCTTCTTCTTTCCTACCTTTTCTATCGCCATCCTTCCCTTCCCCATTACCCTAATTCATAATAGCGTCCGTCCTCCCCTTCGCCATCTCCCTAATTAACATCTGTAATAAACTGGTCGGACCAACATTTGAACCGTTGTTTCTTAATCTCACGCCGGGGATATAGATATTAAAAGAACCTCCTCTCCCTCCTATTAATCGGAGCGAGACACTCTGGTACAACTTGCAGCCATTTCCCCGGGTCCTGTTTGTTGCCTGGGAGAAGAGGCCAAACCCCTCCTCACCACAACCTACCTTCAGGAAGTTGTAGAGTGCAATGAGGTCTTCCCTGAGCCTCCTCTTCTCCAGACTGAACAATCCCAGCTCCCTCAGCTGCTCCTCACAGGACTTGTGCTCCAGACCCCTCACCAGTTTCGTTGCCCTTCTCTGGACACGCTCCAGGGCCTCAACGTCTTTCCTGTAGTGAGGGGCCCAAAACTGAACACAGCACTCGAGGTGCGGCCTCACCAGTGCTGAGTACAGGGGGATGATCACCTCCCTGCTCCTGCTGGCCACACTATTTCTAATGCAGGCCAGGATGCCATTGGTCCTCTTGGCCACCTGGGCACACTGTCGGCTCATGTTCAGCCAAGCAACAACCAACACCTCCAGGTCCCTTTCCTCTTCACAATCATCCAGTCACTCACCCCCAACTACAATGCTGCATGGGGTTGTTGTGGCCAAAGTGCAGGACCCGGCACTTGGCCTTGTTGAACCTCATTCCATTCACCCTAGTCCAGCAATTCAGCTTATTAAGTCCCTCTGAAAGGCCTCCCTATCCTCAGGCAGATCAACACCACCTCCCAACTTGGTGTCATCTGCAAACTTACTGAGGGTACACTCAATCCCCTCGTCTAGGTCATCAATAAAGATATTAAACAAGATAGGCCCCAGTACCGACCCCTGGGGGACACCACTTGAAACAGGTCGCCAGCTGGACTTCGCTCCATTAACCACCACCCTCTAGCCAGTTTCTTACCCAAAGGAGTGTGTACCTGTTCAGGCCACGGGCAACCAGTTTCCCCAGAAGAAGCCTATGAGAGACCATGTCAAAGGCTTTGGTGAAGTCTAGGCAGGCACAACAGCCTTTCCCTCATCTACCAGTCTGGTCACCCAGTCGTAGAAGGAGATGAGGTTGGTCAAACACGACCTGCCTTTCATGAACCCGTGCTGGCTGGGCCTGATCCCCTGGACCACGCACATGCCGTGCGATCTCACCCAAGATGATTTGCTCCATTACTTTCCCTGGTACCGAGGTCAGGCTGACAGGCCTATAGTTCCCCGGATCCTCCTTATGGCCCTTCTTGAAGATGGGAATCACATCAGCACACCTCTGGGACCTCTCCAGTTAACCAGAAGCGCTGATAGATGGCCCAGAGCAGGTTGGCAATCATCCCCGCCAGCTCCCTCAGCACCCGAGGGTGCAGCCATCCGGTCCCATGGACTTGTGACAGTCTAGATGGAGGACGAGTTCTCTGACTGTCTCCACCTGAATCGCTGGGGGTGTTTTCTGAGTAGCATCCCAGACTTCCAGATCAGGGCATAAAAAGCCCAAAGGATAACTGGTCTGGCTATTAAAGGCAGATGTAAAGAAGGCATTGAGGACCTCAGCCTTCTCCCTGTCCTCAGTGGCCACATTCCCTGCTGCATCAAGTAAAGGATGAGAATTATCCTTGGTTCTTCTTTTGCCGTTGATATATTTCTAAAGGATTTTTTATTGTCTTATACTGCAGTGGCCAATCTGAGTTCAAGTTGGGCTTTTGCCCCCCTAACTTCCTCCCTGCATACCTTAGCTACTTCCTTGTAATCTCCCCAACTAGCCTGTCCCTTCTTCCAGAGGACATAGACTCTCTTTTTCTCCCTGAGTCTCAACAGTAGTTCCCGGCTCATTCACACCAGTCATCTCCCCCTGCGGCTCACCTTACAGCACTCAGGGACAGCCTGTTCTTGTGCCTTTAAGATTTCCGTCTTGAGGAGCGTCCAGGCTTCCTGGACCCCTTTACCCGTAAGCGATTCCTAAGGGACCCGTGCTACAAGCGCCCTGAACAGATCAAAGTCCGCCTTCTGGAAGTTCAAGAAAGTAGTTTTGCTGATCGCTCTTTTGACACCCCCAAGAATAGAGAATTGTATAGTTTCATGGTCGCTCTGCCCAAGACGGTCCCCAGCCTTCACTTTTCCCACCAGTCCTTCCCTGTTAGTGAAGATCAGGTCTAGCAGGGCACCACCCTGCTAGCCATCATGCAAAAAACAAAACAAAACTGTGGGGATCTGGCCAGGGAGGTGGCAGACACTGCTCAGGGACAGGCTGGGCATAACTTGTTGGGGAGTGAGAAATTGAGTGGCTCACCACTTGTTTTGTAAATATATATACATGTACATGTATATATATACACGCATACATGTATTTTCCAGGATTGTTCAGCCTGGAAAAGAGAAGGCTGCAGGGAGACCTCATTGCCACCTTTCAGTATTTCAAGAGAGTTTAGAAACATAAGGTAAATAAACTTTTTACAACTGCAAAAACATGGCTGATGTGCAGCACGTACACGTTGGTGACAGCAAACCAGCCGAGCTGATGCTGGCTGCCCAAATTAAAGAAAATTGAATACAAGAAACTATGTGACTGTTGAGATGCAATGAAAACATAATTCTAGTGAGAAGCTGGTACTCTTACAAGCACTTACCAGCACTTAGCTGATAACTTTTTATTCAATACCAGTCTATATGGGCAAAGATCTTATGCAAAAATATCGTGAAATATACGTGCTTTATACCCGCTAGGGCCGGGGACTCGGCCGGGCTGGGCGACGAGACGAGGGCAGGGGCCGCTCCGTGCCGGACGCGGCCGCTTCCAGCCGCTTCCAGCCGCTTCGACGGCCCCGGCGCGGCCGAGGGCGAGCCCGTCAGCGACGGCGACGGCGCCGCCGGGAAAGGCGCGGGGCGGCCGCGCAGAGGGGAGCGGGGAGAGGGGAGCCCGGCGCAGGGGCTCTGTGACGCGGGCCGGCGCCGCGCCCGAAGGCCATTGTGACGCGGGGCCGCCGCGAGGGGCCGGGGTCCCCCGGAGAGAGTGCCGCTCACTCTCGGGAGAGCGGCTCCGCGAGGAGGACGCGGCTCCCCCGGTGCCTGCGACCGAGCGTCTGCGCGAGGACGCGGCGATGAGCGAGGAGCGGGAGAAGAAGGACGACCGCCAGCCCGACGCGGGGCTGCCACGCGTGCGCGACCGCCGCCAGGTGCGGGCCGGGGAGGGAGGCGCTCGGGCTCGGCCGGGCCGCCGGCGGCCGTCGAAGTCGAAGTCGCCGCCGCGGGGGACGCCGGCCGCGACTCCGCCGCCTCCATCCCGGTTCTCCTTCTCTCCGCAGGTGGTGCCGCCGGGCGGCCGGAGCCCGGGCTCGTCCCTCCGCGGCGTCCGTCTGCCGCCGCTGCCCGGCCCGGAGAGCTCGCGGGCCTCCGGGAGCCGCCGCGCACAGGTAGGGAGCCCGAGGGAGGCGGGGCCGGACGTCTTCCCGCGCCGCGTGGGGACCGCCCTGTGCCGGTGCGGCTGTGGGGAGCGGGGCGGCAGCCGCCCGCGGGCTGAGCGCTGCCCTCGGTGCTGCGTGCGGCGCGAGCGGCAAGGACCGCGCTCACTCGGCCTTTCTCCTCGGCTTCTCTTGCAGGCGGGCGGGCGGCAGTTCCCGGTGGCGGCGACCGGCGGCGGTGCCAGTGGGCAAAGCAGACAGCCTCAGCCACCCCCTCGCTTAAGGCGGGCGGGACTGCCGGCAGCAGCACCCAGGCGTGCAGCAGCAGCTTCTGGGGTCTGCCAGCTGCCTCCTCTGCCAGCAGCAGCCTCTTCCACACCATCTCCAAGAGGCAGAGCACGTGCTGTGGGCACTAGAGGCAGCAGACTCCCAGTACTTGCCCCGAGACCTCAGCACACACCGCAGATGTTGTCCAGTTGCAACACACGGTGGGCAAACTCTGTGAGCGTGCCCAGGCCCAGTGCTGCCAACACTGCTCAGGGAAAACTGGGCGTACACTCCGCAACATCAAGGACTGAGGCTCAGATTCCTGCCTCTGGTGGTTCCCAAACCAGGGATGTTGAAATGCAGGTTGAGCTGCAAGAATTAGAAGAGACTGCTGAGAGAGAATCCACAGGATGTTCACCTGGCAAACTGTGGAGCGCATCTCTTGCCTCACCTGATGAGGCAGGCAGCATGCCTTCGGCTTCTCTTCTGGCTGCAGACCCTGGGCCTGGAGGACACCTTGAGGCTTTGCCTGTAACAGGTCCTGAAGATGGGGAAAACTCAACTTCTTCCAAGGCTGAATACTTTCCAGAGGAGGCCAATGCAGCACCTTTTTTCTGGAGAGCATGCGAGGGAGAAGAAGAAGAAACAGCTACCACCATACCTGAATTCTCCAACCAGTCTCTGGGAGAAGAACAGAGGTTGCAGGATCCCAGAGAGGTCTACGGGGAGGCATATGGATATCCTCCAGTTCATCCAGCAATCCAGAGAATCCGGGATGAGGCGAAGAAGGACCAGATGCTGTCCAACTGGAACATCTCCTGGCCAAATAGCATGAGCGTGCTCAGGCTGCTAAGGCCCCAAGCAACAGAAGACAGTGCCAATGCAGCTGACAGTGCTCAGGGCACACTGAGCGTCTGCAGTGTGACATCGAGGGCTGAGGGCCAGTTTTCTGCTTCTGATGATTCCTCAGCCAGAGATGTTATAGTCCAGGACTCGCAGCTAGAGTTGGAAGAGGCTGCAGAGATAGAAACGGCAGGACAGTCATCTGGCACCCTGCAAGTTGCATCTCTTGCTCCATCTGATGAGGCACACACTGTGTGTTCACCATCTCTTCTGGATGCTGATCCAGGGCCTGCAGGGCACCTTGAGCCTTTACCTGCATCAGTGCTGGAAGATGCAGAAAGCTCAGATTCTTCCGAGGCTGCAAGCTCTGCAGAGGAGGCTGATGCAGTATCGCTCCCCTTGCCAATGTCCGAGGGAGAAGAAAGAGAAGAATCAGCTATGGCCATGCCTGAATCCTCCAGACAAGGTCTGGGAGAAGCACGGAGACTGCCAGATCCCAGCGAGATCAACAGGGAGCCCTCTGGGTACTCTCCTATGATCCCAGCAATGTGGAGAATTTGTGAGGAGGACAGAAACGAGCAGATGTTGTCACACTGGAATATTTCCTGGCCAAGGAATGTGAGAAGCCCCAGGCAGCGAAGGCTCCAGGCAAGAGGTGACGCATTCAATAATGTTGGCGCTCGTCAGGGCATGCCAGGTATCCGGCCCACGACATCACGGGCTGGTAACTGGTTTCTTGACTCTGGAGACTCCCGAAAGTGGACTGTTAGACTGTCAGTTATACTGGAAGAGTCCACTGATGACAGCGACAGTGCTGCCAGCACTTCTGAGGGCACGCTGGATGCCAGAGACAATGCAGTGAGAGATGAGGGCATGCACTCGCCCTCCTGTTCTTGCCATTCAACACTGGAGAATGTGGAGGAAGACTGGGGATGTGACTCTGAGGAAGATGCTGCATCAGAGGCAGTCAGCATCACATCCAGCACATCCGATGAGTCACCTGGTGAGGTGGAGGCCATTTCTTCAGCTTCATCTGTAGCTGCAGATCCCATGACTGAGGAGCATGTGTCAGCTTGTGAGGGAGCAGAAGATGTGGGCCCTCAGCATGAGGTGAGCAAGGCGTGTGGTCAGCACCAGGCATGAATTGGAGGCAGAGGCAGGAGTGGTGCCTGGAATGTGCGCTGTGGGGAGATGCCTGGAGATGCTGTCTCCTTTCCAACCAGCTCCATGCATTAGGGTGGACAGCCTTGCCTTCAAGCAAAGGGGCCTGGAAAGGGGATCCCTCCCCTGGACCCCTGGCACCCACACCATCACCAGCCAGTGGCATACAGGTGTGTGGTTTTGTTCTCTTCACACAGGTTTCTGCAGAGGCTGAAGAATGTGCACAGAGCTCCGTGTGCTTCAGAGATGCACTGGAGGATGGCCCAGGTACATCCCCAGAAAGAAAACAATCCCAGGGAGGGACCTGTCAAGCTCAGATGGCCCACCGAGTGGCATGGAGGCTGACAGTGTTCCATGCGCTGCCATATCCAGGCCAGTCCTCCCAGGGAAATTCCATGGTGGTGGGTGGCAGGCAGGGGCTCGCCTCTGCCCCTTGCCTACAGCTCTCTGTCCCCCACAGGTACCACTGCCGCACCACATGCAGCAGCTCACCGCCAGATGCCAGCTGTCATCAGGAGTGGGCTCCAGGCTCTGTGCAGGGCTTGCACCTGCAGCTGCATCAGGGGACAGCGAGAGGAGAAGCACGAGGCTGCAAACACCAGGCAGCACCCCAGAGACGTCTAATTCCATTTTGTCAATGTAGAATTCTGATTCCATCCTGTCAACGTAGAATTCTGATTCCATCTTGTCAATGTAGAATTCTGATTCCATCCTGTCAACGTAGAATTCTGATTCCATCTTGTCAATGCAGAATTCTGATTCCATCCTGTCAACATAGAATTCTGATTCCATCATGTCAATGCAGAATTCTGATTCCATCCTGTCAACATAGAATTCTGATTAAATGCTATCTTTATTCTATCCTGCCTGAGTGCTGTCTGATCTGTCACTCATGCATGTTTGGTCTCTGAGTGCGACTACTGGGCTCAGAGCACAGGGCAATGGATCCATGTGTCGGTGGTGGCAGCAAGTGCAGAGAGCGTGGGCGTGCAAGGGAGGGTGATTTGTGACATGCAAAGTATGAGCTGGCTGAGCTGGTGTGTGTGTGAGGTGGCCTGCGATGAAGGGGGTGAGGGGCTCTGAAAGGGGCAACCCTGGTGGGAGAGCACCGGTGTGTCTGTACGGGTGAGAGCACGGCCAGGCACTACCTAGAGGAGACCAGGAGTGTCCCGGATGGATCCGGGCTCCTCCTGCGCAGGCTTGGGTATTCCCTACGTTGACACCATCATTCCCCCATATGAGGATGTCATCAGTATACAGATAAATCCGGACACCGTGGTCCAACGTGAGCTTCTCCAGTCTCCGTGCCTATGCTCCGAGCGCCAGAGTGGGCGAGTGTCCGTACCCCTGGGGTAATCAGGTGACTGTGCATTGCACTCCCTCCAAGTAAATGCAAATTGATTGTCCTCCACCTTCCTCAAGGGGACCGTAAAAAACCCGTCTTAGGTATCAATGGCAGCCAGAAAGGGATGAGACTGTTCCTGTAGGGCAGTAATCAATTCTGAAACTGTTTGGGGCAGCTTTTGCTGAAGGGGCAGTCTTGGCCTCCAGATGCCTGTAGTCCACTGTAAGGAACGTGTCTGAGCCATACAGTGTGAGCATGCCCAGGCTTCTCATGCTCCAAGCAGCAGATGATGGTGCCAATGCTGCCGACACTGCTTGGGACATGCTGGACCTCTGCAACATGACATCGAGGGTGGATGGCCACTTCCCTGCATCTTGTGATTCCCAAAGCCAGGATATTAGAATTAAGTACACACAGTAAGAGACCACTGACAATGCTGCCAGCAATGCCAGCACTGATCACGGCATGCTGGATATGGATACCAGGAACACTGCAGTGATGGCTGAGAGCACACCCACACTCTCCTGTTTTTGCCCTGATACTGTGGAGGGTGTGGAAGAAGAATGGGAAGACAGCCATGAGGAAGAAGCTGCTGAAGCAACCAGTGTGCCACCAAGCATTTCTGGTTCTTCATATGGTGAGATGAAGACCATGCCTTCAGCTTCCCCTGTGGCTGCAGGACCCAGACCTGAGGGACATTCATCTGCATGCAAAGGAGCAGAAAGTACAGTCAATTTCAAGCACAAGGTGAGGGAAGTCCATGTGCTCAGGACTAAGTGTGAAACGAAGGCAAAGACAGGAGCTATGCTGGAGTGTGCACTGTGGGGAGATGCCTGGTACTGTCTTCTTTCCATCCAGCTCTATGCAGAAAGATGGACATCCATAACCCCCAGCTTGCCTTCATGTGAGGGGCATGACTGACAAACCAGGAGGAGATAACCTGGAACTTGGAGTGTTGTTGGCAAGGAACCTACAGGGCTGGTTTTGCTCTCCCCTCACAGGTTTCCGCAGAGGCCAGAGGAGGTGCAGTGAACTCCAGTCGTATCAGAGAGACATCAGAAGATGTCCCAGATATGTCCCCAAAAGGAGAGCCTTCCCAGGAAGGGCCTGCTGAGCCTGACCAGCCCTGTGAGGAGCTCGGAGGCTGGCAGCACTCCATGCACACCATTCTGCTGTGCCTGGGACAGCTTTCCCTCCCAGGGAAAAGCTGTGCTGGGGGGGCACGCAGGTCCTTGCCTGGTGTCCACCCTGCCCCTTGCCTATAGCTACCTGTCTCCCATAGGAATCGCTGCCAGACCACATGCAAGGTTTCTGCAGAGGACAGAGGACCTGCACAGAGCCCCAGGTGCTTCAGAGAGGCACCGCAGGATGGCCCAGGGACGTCTCCAGACAGAAAGCCATCCCAGGGAGGGCCTGCCCAGCTCAAACGTCCCACCAACTAGCACGGAGGCCAGAAGCAGTGTGTGCCCTGCCATATGCAGGCTCATTTTCCAGGGAAAACCCGTGTACAGAGCAGGCAGGGCCTCGCCTCTGCCCCTTGCCTACAGCTCTCTGTCCCCCTCAGGTTCCACTGCTGCACCACACGCAGCGGCTTGCCGTCGGATGCCAGCTGTCATCAGGAACGTGCTCCGGGCTCTGCGCAGGGTTTGCACCTGCAGCTGCAGCAGGGGACAGCGAGAGGAGAGGCACGAGGCTGTGTAGGAAATATCCAAATAATTTTCTAGGACGGTATCTCTGATAAAGCAGATTTTATTCGCAATTGCAATGGCGGGCCTCCTGCAAGCAGGAGAGCACACAGAAAACAGAGTTACATCTTTTATTCCCTATTCCCCGACGCTTATCTCTTACTCCCCTGGTTCCTCATTGGCTGAGTACTTCAGGTTCACAATCTTCTCGACGCTTCACTAAACATGGAAACACTGGACAGACATAAATTTTTGCTGCATAAGCGTAAATCTGTAGTTAATTAACTTATTCCACATCTGATCATTATTTTGCGGATATCTGCTTGTCCTCCTTTCTACAAAGATAAGCTTGGGAGAGAGGCAGGGGAGTATCCTGGTGCCTGCCTTCACACCCCAACCTTCTCACGGAGTGAGACAGTCTGGCCTTGTGTAGAGGCCCTGACTTCTTTGATGTTTGTTAAATCTGTCTTTCTTTTGCTGAGAGTTTCTTATCCTAACAGAACAGCTCTACAATATGTTTTCTAATCCTTAGTACACTATACTCGCATTGTTTGGAACATTTAAACTATTACAGTTTTGCAAGAAAGAATTAATCACATAATTCAGTAATAATGTTTCTAAAACATGCTGCTAACATATACAGTATTTTACTTCGTAGATCAACTATTTCTACGGATAAGTTACAGAATACAAATGCATTATGTTCTACTTCAAATCAATTGCTACTTTTTAATATCAAATGCAGAAACAACATTCCATTCCCACAATTCCCCCCTCTTTTTCTTTCAAAGTGTTGATTTCTGCAATTCTCCCCTTTTTAAAGTACAATTCTAAAGACCTCTTCACTTTCTTCATTTTCCATTTCGTGTAATATCATTATTTTATCCGAGTACGGTGATGGTTCCACTACTGTTTGCTTCAGCAGCGCATTTTCTATTAATCGCTGCACCAATCCCCCACACAGGGGATAATACAGCAACCGATGGCCATCAGGACTCCTGCTACCACAGTCAAAGAAGTAAATATGGATACAATCATCCCTTTCCCTTTGCCAAACTAGAACCCCAAACACCCAGTGAGGGAGCTATCTATTCCAGAGTTTTCAGCTAATTCACTAGCAAGAGTAGTAAGCCCCGCAATGCTCTAGTTATCGTGCTATCTGGGGCTGTGTTATTTGCGATAAAGGTACAGCAATGAGTGCCCAACATTACACACACACCCTTTTTCAGCTAGTATCATGTCTAGGGCGATCCTATTCTATATGGCTACAGGTCATCCTGCTTTTAGCACCCAATTGTTCTGCAATTCCCTTTATTGCCTCCTTTGAATAGTTTATAAATCTCTGCTGATTGTAATAGATGTAGCTTATCCAATCTTCACTTTTGTTAATTGTCACCCACCAGAATAGAGATTCAAATCCTGCAGAAATTGATTTCTAGCCTTAAATTCATCAGGGACGCCTCCGGGCACCCCAATTGTGTCTATATATATTGTATCATCATCAAATGGGGCTCCCGGGCTCCTTTTGTTCCTTTTTCAAATGTGTGATAGATCCTTCTCAAATGCCAAAGTGAACGGTATAGCCAGTTGAACAAGCACACAGGTACCTCCCCAATCAGATGGGAGAATGGACCGTAAGATCTTCCCACCGCAATACCACCAGAGATCCGCTCTAGGGATTCCCAGCCTTGAATAGTTTCTCGCTAAATCCTTTGTAACATCCAAGGTTTCACTGCATAGTGAGAAATTCCCTACAGGCCTGGTAGCCCTCACACCCTGCCTTGAGACACAAGCTGTATGGTTACCTATGGCCATGGAGAATGCAGCAGGGATTTTGGCATCCATCTCCAATATCAGGGGAAACAATAGGGAGGGTGATTTACAGGCTTCATTTCCCCAGGCGGTTTTCTCCTGGTACAGGGCGATCATACATTGCATTCCTTGGGAATCCCTGGTCCATCCCAGAGGAAGGGGTACTACCTGAGCTACAGGCCGTCCTGATGCGCAAGCATAGCAATTGCTATGGTTGAGACTCAGGACAGTATACTTTATCCATTCTACCCAGGCATTCACATCTCTGTATCCTGTCTCAATTTCAAATGTTTGTCTGAGATCTTTTATTTCCATAATTACTACAGCTGCAGGACTTTCAGAAGGATTTTTCTCTCTCTTTTTCTTATCCTGAACCTTTCGAGTATGATCAGGCAATAAATCCCATACAGCTACTCTGAATCTAGCTACTGGGTCTCTTCCCCAAACGTTTATTCCAATCCCAAAGGTGATGATAAGGCTATCGGCCTTGCTAATTGTTATTGTCACTGGATTACACTGCAAGGCCTGGCAGTCTGGTTGGACAAGTCCCCTAAACATACTAATCTGTTCTTTTAGGGTGTGTGATTGCATCATATCGAATATCCCTGGGATGTATGTCCAGCCTTGATAGGCAGTTGTCCACCTTACATTATTCCATCCCCCACAAGGGGATCTCTTATTCATGCCTAGTTCAGGACACAGGTATTTCTCTTCATGACTCAGTTGTCGTTGGGCACTTAAGCCCCTGCAGGCTATCACACTGCAAGCATCAAATGTGACAGTCTGAGGCGTTTCTCTCCTTGTTACATTCACCCACATCTTAACAGGGTATCCTCCTGCTCCCCTCTGCAGGTCATCTTTCCCCAGGCAATCAGTTGACTAAGACATTCTTTAAAGGTGATCACTGTCAGAATCAAAACTACTAATTGGTCCCTCTCCTACACCATTATTAACTCCTAAACATCTATACCATTACTATAGTGAAGAATAGGATATACTCTACTAGAAGTACAAATATATATATATATATCCTAAACACCTCCCTACCTATACCGGTTATGAAAGGAAAAAATATATATGTAGATTACTTTATTTACAATTTCTTTCTAATTTTTATCTTTAGAGGATCCTCCATAGCAACAGTTTCCCACGCTTTAGGGTTAGTGGAGGGTTTTACTCAAGTGTAGTGAGTCTGACCTTTCTCGGCCGTCCTGACAGCTGTTTCTGTTGTCAGAAGTACATGGAACAGTCCTTCCCAGTCGGGTTGCAACTTTGCCTCCTTCCAGATCTGGATGAGGACCCAGGCTACAGGTTGGAATGGATGAATCAGAGATTCCAGAGGCGGTGTCTGCACTAACAGTCCTTGGATACTGAGAGACAATAGTGAGGAAGACAATCCGAGTATATGGTTCTTAGGAAACATATCTTTAGTTTCAAACTGCAGTACCTCATTTTTCCTTCAGCTTTCTTTTTAAAGGGGTTATTTTCAACTCCCCTGTTCCCTTCCTTTGCCCAGACCATGGGATCTATATCTTTCTCATCTGTCTCAGTTAACACATTCATTGATACTGTAATTCCCTCCTGACAGATTGTTATTTGTATTCCCAATTTCATCATAAGATCTCTCCCCAACAAATTAGTACCTGCATCACGTACATACAATAATTGTCCTGTTATTGTCTTGCTCCCTAATCTCAATTCAGTGTTTTCAAAAAGTGGTAGTGTCATCCCTTTTCTCTCTACCACACTTGTACCCTGTTCCTGGTACTAGGATTATACAGTTACTTTCTGGTGTCTGTACCCCCCCATATGTTTTATTATGTTCCCTCAGAACCAAATTCTATAAAATACTAAAGGGCACAACAATGTGTCCATCTGGGTATACACCCATGTGTCAGCTTGCTCTCTTCCCTTCTAAATCATTAATTAGATTCCTATCCTCTTTAAAATACCTTATAGACACTGATTAAGGTTCAGATATTTTAAGTTTACCATCTGGAATTAAAGCCAGTTCACCAATTTCTTTTCCTTCAGCTGCCTGTTCTGCCACCTGATCCACCATTATATTCCCAGTTTCCTGTACAGTGCCACTATTCTGGTGTCCTCCACAATGTATAACAGCCATGCTGTTCTTTGGTAGATTTACATCGTGCTGAATTTGTTTTCCTTGTGTGTAAGCAACCCTCGCTCTTTGCAGACGGTACCATGAGTGGGTACCACCCCAAAGGCATATTTAGCATCTGTCCATATATTTAAGGTTCTTGTCAAGGCAGTTATTTCAGCCTTCTGAGCGGAAGTCCCCACAGGTAATGGTTTGGCTTCATTTACCTTGTCAGTAGCAGTTACTGCATATCTTGCCTTACTGTTTTCTTGTCTCACAAAACTGCTTCTGTCGATGAATCCAGGAATCCTCAGCGTCGTCCGGTGGTTCCTCCTGTAGGTCTGACCAACTGGCATAGACAGCCTCCATGCAGTGCACACTGCTGGCTTGGAGGTAGCTCTGCGTTGGTGTTCTGGGTGTTCAGCAAATTGCTTCCTTCTCTTTGATCAGTTGTGTTTTCTGTTGAGAAACTTGATAGCCATTTAAATCAAGAAATTCACCAAACTCACAGTCCATTGTACACAGTCCTCCTCGGTTACTGTGGCATCCACGTACTGCAGTAAAGTTCCAGCATGGGATAGAGGAACCCAAATCTCAGGCTCACAGACTAACCAGTTCTCAAAAATCATATGGTTGTTCTCACTACCCTGGGTAACACTGTCCAGGTTAACTGAATTTTTTTTATTATTATTTATTTATTTATTTTCCCCATATTGGAGTTTTCTTATTCAAAGGCAAATAATTTTAGACTTTCTTTAGCAAAACCAGGCAGAAAAAGGTGTACTTCAAATCCAGAACGGCAAACCCCACCTACTTATTCCTCAACTTGGTTAGTAAAGTGCATGGATTTACCACCATGGGTTGCATATCTTCAACATTTCTATTAATTGCCCTCAAATCTTTTACCAAACTATAGCTCTTGCCAATCCAAAAAGTTATTTATTATTTCTTTTATTCTCCCTCCTACAATCTTGTATCCTAAAAGAGCATTGCTTTACGCTGGCTGGGCTGACTCCTGTCTATAACTTAACCTTTATTGAGTTGCCCCTTTTTTTTTTTTTTTTTATTTTTTTATTTTTTTTTTTTTTTCTCTGACAGGCATTCCTGATGCCTGCAATCCTGTATATACCTGATTTAGGATTTACATAACTTCTGGGGGTACAACATTGCTTTTTCCAGTTTGTGTTAAAGCCAGACTTAAAATTTTTTTCAGTCAATTGGTCTTGCTTGACAATTACCTCCAATTTTTTACTAAATTTAATCTCTACATCAACTGTTCTAATACATCATGCCCAAGTAATGGTTTTGGAGAACCTGGCATGTACAAGAATTTATGTATTCCTATTTGTTCTCCTAACCTGTATTTAATTGGTCCCCAAAAAAGGAAACTTCTCTTGCCAGTAGCTCCTACAGTTATTACAAAAATCATCTACGGGTAATAATTCTTGATGTAGCACACAGTAAGAGGCACCCGTATCAGAAAATGAACTCTCTACCCTGCTTCCCCAGCTGCTTCGGTCCAGTGCGGGTGGAACTCACCCTGAGCCCTTCCAGGCTCCCCCTTACCTCTTCTTCTAGGTAAGGACATCCCTGTTACACCTTGCTCAACTTTGCCTTCCTCAGTCTGTGTTCTTCCCAAACCCTTCTCACTTTCCAGACTTTCATCATTACTGAAATACAACGTTAGTAATTTCTGTTTCACCCCCTTCCCTCCCCAGGATTCCGGTGCTCACACTGGGATGTCGGGTTTCCCGAGATCTCTGCAGATGACGGCTATTCTCACTCTCACTGTCCCGTCCCATCCCCATTCACAAGTCATAAACCCTGCACAGTTACAGCGGGAAACTCTCGCTCCCAGCTCTTTCTCTCACTCCGAGTTGTTCTTACAAACCGCGGTGGGGGGGTTAGTGTGGGGGATGTGTTCTCGTGCCGACCCAAACTCTAATATCTCACACTCACTGTTTTCCTTAACCTTTTTGCCAATTTTTTTTTTTGTTTGTTTGTTAGTTTTTACAATTCCGCTATTTGTACCCCCAATTACATTTCCATGTACCATTAACAAATGCACTTCCATACAGCATCGAGACAGTTTCTCTTACTGCCTTCAAAATCCACAAATCAAACAACACAGTTCTTCAACTTCTACAAACACCCAGCACTTGGTCTTATGATTAGGGTACTCAATTGTAAAACCGGTCCCATTACTCATTTATGTTCTGGTTTTTTTTTTTTTTTTTTTTTTTTTTTTTTTTTTTAAATTCAATATTTCCCCCTGGCTCACCAGCAATATTTCTCGAGTGAGCCTAAAAGCCTAAATACAACCCAGGGGGTCTTCTCGGTATCTCTTTAGACACCCTCTGTTCCATAACAACCTCATACATGACATAACATAACATAACGTAACATAACATGACATGACATAACACTTTCACAACATAAACATCTAACAATTGCAAAGACAGTGACAATAATCAGTACAATTTATCCTCAGGATCCTTCCTCTCTCTGCCTCCCTCCGGGGTCCAACCTTCCCTCTGTATTCATTTCCCACACTTGCATAGCTGCCCACCTCCTTCTCCAGTAAACAACATATCAATGATAAACATCATTTCCATCCATAAGTAGAAATTAAGCCCTAGAAATTGATCTAATTGTTCTGCGACACTTACAGGATCCTCAATTAAGAAATTCTTGAAATTCCTGACTTTTCTTCTAGTAAAAAAAAGGCAAGCATTAGCATATCCTATTTTCCCTTGACCTAAGGAGACTGCCCTAAAGGATAAAGTGAAGTATTAGTAGGGTTAGTGTTAGAGAAAGGAAAACTCTCCAGGTCCCATTCACATTACTCCAACTCCCTCAGTAATCGAGAGTGCATCCTCTCTGTCTCTTGCATTGCTTTAGAAATTGAGGGGGGGAAGTTATCTAAGGGATCCCATTTGTGATCTTTCTGCTTCTCTTTCCTTTTTCTTTTGGAATTCGACTCCTCCTTGTGAGGATTTTTTTTTTTTTTTTTTTTTTTTAACTTCTTGCACCCATTCAGCAATATAAGCCAATTCTGTTTCAGAAAAAGGAGTCTTACTGTTTACGTATAAATACAAAGTCTGACAGGCCCAATCTTTGTCAGACCCCTATTTTGGTCAAAATCATGATTTTCCCTGTAGTGGCTCTCTAGGCTATATCTATATACTTTAAACATCTTTTCCCTGTTCTTTTCCCCGATCTGGGGATTATTTTCCAATTCTGAAGCTTCTTTCCCAAGGGGCAATCTCTAGGCACGAATTTGGGGACCCTTTTCCCCTGTTCTACGGAGCTCCTATTCCCCATCCCTCCGGAGTGCTGCTGTGAACTCCCCAGCTCACAGGTTACCACACTCCGATTCTCGGATCTAGGGCCAATCCCTCTGGAGCACCTTGCTCCAATTCCCGGATTAATAGGGGTGTACTGCTGGCACTTCGTCAAGTGTCCAGGGTACCGCACACCAACAGCTCCCTGCCGAGACTCACCCGAGTCTCCACCGACCCCCAAGGCAAGAATCAAACTCCCTTACCTTGGTCCGTGCACGAAGTTACCGGGTCTCCAGGGGTCAGTACCCGTGCCTACCTGCCCCTTGGCTTTCTCAGAGCCCGGCCTTTATGTAACAGTCTCGGTTTCTTATCGGCCGTCCCAAGGAGTCACCTCACCACCCAGACAGGACCGCTGAAATCAGTGGGGTGCACCTATCCTGTCCAGGGCAGTGGGGGAAACCCCCAAGGGGCGATAATTATCCCGGACGAGCCCCCAAATTGTAGGAAATATCCAAATAATTTTCTAGGACGGTATCTCTGATAAAGCAGATTTTATTCGCAATTGCAATGGCGGGCCTCCTGCAAGCAGGAGAGCACACAGAAAACAGAGTTACATCTTTTATTCCCTATTCCCCGACGCTTATCTCTTACTCCCCTGGTTCCTCATTGGCTGAGTACTTCAGGTTCACAATCTTCTCGACGCTTCACTAAACATGGAAACACTGGACAGACATAAATTTTTGCTGCATAAGCGTAAATCTGTAGTTAATTAGCTTATTCCACATCTGATCGTTATTTTGCGGATATCTGCTTGTCCTCCTTTCTACAAAGATAAGCTTGGGAGAGAGGCAGGGGAGTATCCTGGTGCCTGCCTTCACACCCCAACCTTCTCACGGAGTGAGACAGTCCGGCCTTGTGTAGAGGCCCTGACTTCTTTGATGTTTGTTAAATCTGTCTTTCTTTTGCTGAGAGTTTCTTATCCTAACAGAACAGCTCTACAATATGTTTTCTAATCCTTAGCACACTATACTCGCATTGTTTGGAACATTTAAACTATTACAGTTTTGCAAGAAAGAATTAATCACATAATTCAGTAATAATGTTTCTAAAACATGCTGCTAACATATACAGTATTTTACTTCGTAGATCAACTATTTCTACGGATAAGTTACAGAATACAAATGCATTATGTTCTACTTCAAATCAATTGCTACTTTTTAATATCAAATGCAGAAACAACATTCCATTTCCCACAGCTGCAAACACCAGGCAGCTCCCGGCGATGACAAACTCAGTCCTGTAGATGTAAAATTCTGATTCAGTGTTGTCTTTATTCTCTCCTGGCTGAGTGCTGGGCTCAGAGCACGGGGCAATGGATCCGTGTGTCGGTGGTGGCAGCAAGTGCAGAGAGCGTGGGCGTGCAAGCCATCCCAGGGAGGGCCTGCCCAGCTCAGCGGCCACAAAGCAGCACGGAGGCCGGCAGCACTGCGTGCCCCGCCGTATCCAGGCCCACGGTCCCAGGGAGAGCCTGCAGCGGCGGTGGGCAGGCAGGGCCTCCGCCCCTTGCCTGCAGCTCTCCGTGCCCCACACGCTGCCGCGACGTGCCGCCGGTGGCCCGCCGTCGTCAGGACGACGCCGAGCCCCGGGCAGCCGGCTGCCCAGGCGTGCGCAAAGGGCTGCCGCAGTGCGCTGCGGAGCCCGCCGGGGCTCTGTGACGCGGGCCGGCGTCGCGCCCGAAGGCCATTGTGACGCGGGGCCGCCGCGAGGGGCCGGGGTCCCCCGGAGAGAGTGCCGCTCACTCTCGGGAGAGCGGCTCCGCGAGGAGGACGCGGCTCCCCCGGTGCCTGCGACCGAGCGTCTGCGCGAGGACGCGGCGATGAGCGAGGAGCGGGAGAAGAAGGACGACCGCCAGCCCGACGCGGGGCTGCCACGCGTGCGCGACCGCCGCCAGGTGCGGGCCGGGGAGGGAGGCGCTCGGGCTCGGCCGGGCCGCCGGCGGCCGTCGAAGTCGAAGTCGCCGCCGCGGGGGACGCCGGCCGCGACTCCGCCGCCTCCATCCCGGTTCTCCTTCTCTCCGCAGGTGGTGCCGCCGGGCGGCCGGAGCCCGGGCTCGTCCCTCCGCGGCGTCCGTCTGCCGCCGCTGCCCGGCCCGGAGAGCTCGCGGGCCTCCGGGAGCCGCCGCGCACAGGTAGGGAGCCCGAGGGAGGCGGGGCCGGACGTCTTCCCGCGCCGCGTGGGGACCGCCCTGTGCCGGTGCGGCTGTGGGGAGCGGGGCGGCAGCCGCCCGCGGGCTGAGCGCTGCCCTCGGTGCTGCGTGCGGCGCGAGCGGCAAGGACCGCGCTCACTCGGCCTTTCTCCTCGGCTTCTCTTGCAGGCGGGCGGGCGGCAGTTCCCGGTGGCGGCGACCGGCGGCGGTGCCAGTGGGCAAAGCAGACAGCCTCAGCCACCTTTGCTGCCTCGCTTAAGGCGGGCGGGGCTGTCGGCAGCAGCACCCTGGCGCTCAGCAGCAGCTTCTGGGGTCTGCCAGCTGCCTCCTCTGCCAGCAGCAGCCTCTTCCACACCATCTCCAAGAGGCACAGCACGTGCCGTGGGCATTAGAGGCAGCAGACTCCCAGTCCTTGTCCCGAGACCTCCGGGAACCTTGCATGTCCAGGACGGGACAGCAGGGGCTGAGAGCCGGGGTCCAGCCCTGGAAGTCTCAACTGTTCTCGGGCCTCGGCATGCCAGACCCAGAGAAAACTACGTGGTGTCCCTGAGCCGTGCTGCATCCGCAAGCCCAAGAGTCGGAGTGCAGCTGGCAGTACCAGGGCGCCATGCACCTACCGGCAGCCTGAGAACACCAGCAAGAACGGTCCCGGTGCTGTCCACCAAGGCTGGGAAGATCCACGCTGCTTGGAGAGATGCTCAGGAGGGCAGCAGAGACACCCGTGCTGCCACTACACCATCTTCAAGAGCAGCTCAGAAGGACCCAGAAGGGCAGGCAGGCGGCAAGGAGCGAGACAAGGAGCCCCTGCCTGCATTAGTGCCTGAAGATGCAGGCGACTTAGATTCTCCCAAGGCTGCACACTCTCCAGAGGAGGCCAATAATGTAGTGCTGTTCCCAAGAGTGTGTGAGGGAGGAAAAAGAGACGTAACTGCCACCACCATGCCAGAAGCCTTCAAACAAGCTCGGAGAGCAGCACTGAGACTGCAAGATCCCAGAGGGGTCAACCAGGAGGCCTATGGATGTTCTCCAGTACACCCAGCAATCTGGAGAATTTGGGATGAGGCAAGGAGGGAGCAGACGTTGTCCAGCTGGAACATCTCCTGGCCAAGCAACAAGAGCATGCTCAGGCTGCTAAGATCCCAAGCAGCACATGCCAGTGCCAGTGCTACCGACACTGCTCAGGGTATGCTGGACACCTGCACCACAACATCGATGGTGGAGGGCCTCTTTCCTGCACCAGGGGAGCTCCCATCCTGGGATGCTGGAGTGCGGGATGAACCACATGATTTAGAAGAGATTGCTGAGACAGAAACTGCAGGACAGTCTTCTGGTGACCTGCAGAATGCATGTCTTGCCCTGTCTGATGAGGCAGAAACAGTGCGTTCAGCTTTTCTTCTGGGCGCTGGTCCTGGGCCTGCAGGACACCTTGAGCCATTGCCTGCATCTGTGCCTGAAGATGCAGAAAACGAGACCACGCACTGTCCAGAGGAGGTCAATGCAGCACCACTCCTGTCAGCATGCAAGGGAGGAGAAGAAGAAATAGCTATGCCTGTGCTGGAATTGTCCAAAGAACCTCTGGGAGAAACACCAAAACTGCAAGATGCCAGAGAGCTGTACGGGGAGACCTATGGATATTCTCCGATTTTCCCAGCAATTCGTAGAATTCGGAATGAGGCGAGGAAGGAGCAGACGTTGTCCAGCTGGAACATCTCCTGGCCAAGCAACGAGAGCATGCTCAGGCTGCTGAGACCCCAAGCAGCACATGACAGTGCCAATGCTACCGACACTGTTCAGAGTATGCTGGACACCTGCAACGTGACATCGATGGTGGAGGGCCCCATTCCTGCACGGTTCATATCCGGGGATGCTGGAGTGCAGGATGAACAGCATGATTCGGAAGAGATTGCTGAGACAGAATCTGCAGGACAGTCATCTGGTGACCTGCAGAGTGCATGTCTTGCCCAGTCTGATGAGGCACACACAGTGTGTTCACCATCTCTTCTGGATGCTGATCCAGGGCCTGCAGAACTCCTTGAGCCTCTGCCTGCATCAGTGCTGGAAGATGCAGAAAGCTCAGATTCTTCTGAGGCTGCACGCTCTGCAGAGAATGCTGATGCAGCATCTCTCCCCTTGTCAGTGTCCGAGGGAGAAGAAGCAGCTATGCATGTGGTGGAATGGTCCAAACAAGCTATGGCAGAACCATCAAGACTGCAAGATCCCAGAGAGCTCTACGGGGAGACCTATGGATATTCTCCCATTTTCCCAGCAATTCGTAGAATTCGTGATGAGGCGAGGAAGGAGCAGATGTTGTCCAACTGGAACATCTCCTGGCCAAGCAACGAGAGCATGCTCAGGCTGCTAAGACCCCAAGCAGCACATGACAGTGCCAATGCTACTGACACTCTTCAGAGTATGCTGGACACCTGCAACGTGACATCGATGGTGGAGGTCCCCATTCCTGCACCAGGAGAGTTCATATCCGGGGATGCTGGAGTGCAGGATGAACAGCATGATTCGGAAGAGATTGCTGAGACAGAATCTGCAGGACAGTCATCTGGTGACCTGCAGAGTGCATGTCTTGCCCAGTCTGATGAGGCACACACAGTGTGTTCACCATCTCTTCTGGATGCTGATTCAGCGCCTGCAGAACTCCTTGAGCCTCTGCCTGCATCAGTGCTGGAAGATGCAGAAAGCTCAGATTCTTCTGAGGCTGCACGCTCTGCAGAGAATGCTGATGCAGCATCTCTCCCCTTGTCAGTGTCCGAGGGAGAAGCAGCAGCTGTGCCTGTGGTGGAATTGTCCAAACAAGCTATGGCAGAACCATCAAGACTGCAAGATCCCAGAGAGCTGTACGGGGAGACCTATGGATATTCTCCGATTTTCCCAGCAATTCGTAGAATTCGGGATGAGGCGAGGCAGGAGCAGATGTTGTCCAACTGGAACATCTCCTGGCCAAGCAACGAGAGCATGCTCAGGCTGCTAAGACCCCAAGCAGCACATGACAGTGCCAGTGCTACCGACACTGTTCAGAGTATGCTGGACACCTGCACCACAACATCGATGGTGGAGGGCCCCTTTCCTGTGGCAGGGGAGCTCCTGTCCTGGGATGCGGGAATGTGGGATGTACAGCATGATTCGGAAGAGATTGCTGAGACAGAAACTGCAGGACAGTCATCTGGCGACCTGCAGAGCGCATGTCTTGCCCAGTCTGATGAGGCAGAAACAGCACATTCAGCTTCTCTTCTGGATGTAGGTCCTGGGCTTAGAAGATACCTTGAGCCATTGCCTACATCTGTGCCTGAAGATGTGGAAGACTCAGACTGTTTCACAGCAGCGCACTCTCCGGAGGTGGGCAGTGAAGCACCCTTCTTCCTGTCATTGAGTGAGGGAGATGAAAGAGAAGAACCAGCTATGGCCATGCCTGAGTCCTCCAGGCAATCTCTGGAAGAACCATCAAGTCTGCAAGATCCCAGAGAGATGTACTGGAAGGCCTATGAATGTCCTCCAGTTCACTCAGCGATCTGGAGAATCCGCGAGGAGGCAAGGAGGGAGCAGATGTTGTCCGCTAGGAACGTGTCTGAGCCATACAGTGTGGGCACGCCCAGGCTTCTTGTGCTCCAAGCAGCAGATGACGGGGCCAGTGCTGCTGACACTGCTTGGGGCATGCTGGACATCTGCACCACAACATCGAGGGCAGATGGCCACTTCCCTGCCTCTTGTGATTCCCAAAGCCAGGATATTAGAATTAAGTATGTACAAGAAGAGACCATTGACAATGCTGCCAGTGATGCCAGCGCCGATCACAGCATGCTGGATACCAGAAACACTGCAGTGATGGCTGAGAGCATGCCCACACCCTCCTGTTTTTGCCCTGATACCATGGAGGATGTGGAAGAAGAATGGGAAGACAACCGTGAGGAAGAAGCTGCTGAGGCAGCCAGTGTGCCACCAAGCATTTCTCATTCCTCATCTGGTGAGATGAAGACAGCAGCGGCTCGCTGCCGGATGCCAGCTGTCATCAGGAATGTGCTCCGGGCTCTGCGCAGGGCTTGCACCTGCAGCTGCATCAGGGGACAGCGAGAGGAGAGGTACGAGGTTGCAAACACCAGGCAGCACCCCAGAGATGTCTAATTCCATCTTGTCAATGTCGAATTCTGATTCCATCCTGTCAGCGTAGAATTCTGATTCCATCTTGTCAATGTAGAATTCTGATTCCATCCTGTCAACGTAGTATTCTGATTCCATCTTGTCAATGTAGAATTCTGATTCCATCCTGTCAACGTAGAATTCTGATTCCATCTTGTCAATGCAGAATTCTGATTCCATCCTGTCAACATAGAATTCTGATTCCATCATGTCAATGCAGAATTCTGATTCCATCCTGTCAACATAGAATTCTGATTAAATGCTATCTTTATTCTATCCTGCCTGAGTGCTGTCTGATCTGTCACTCATGCATGTTTGGTCTCTGAGTGCGACTACTGGGCTCAGAGCACGGGGCAATGGATCCATGTGTCAGTGGTGGCAGCAAGTGCAGAGAGCGTGGGCGTGCAAGGGAGGGTGATTTGTGACATGCAAAGTATGAGCTGGCTGAGCCGGTGTGTGTGTGAGGTGGCCTGCGATGAAGGGGGTGAGGGGCTCTGAAAGGGGCAGCCCTGGTGGGAGAGCACCGGTGTGTCTGTACGGGTGAGAGCACGGCCAGGCACTACCTAGAGGAGACCAGGAGTGTCCCGGCTGGATCCGGGATCCTCAGGTGTCTCATTGCGCAGGCTTGGGTATTCCCTACGTTGACACCATCATTCCCCCATATGAGGATGTCATCAGTATACAGATAAATCCGGACACCGTGGTCCAACGTGAGCTTCTCCAGTCTCCGTGCCTATGCTCCGAGCGCCAGAGTGGGCGAGTGTCCGTACCCCTGGGGTAATCAGGTGACTGTGCATTGCACTCCCTCCAAGTAAATGCAAATTGATTGTCCTCCACCTTCCTCAAGGGGACCGTAAAAAACCCGTCTTAGGTATCAATGGCAGCCAGAAAGGGATGAGACTGTTCCTGTAGGGCAGTAATCAATTCTGAAACTGTTTGGGGCAGCTTTTGCTGAAGGGGCAGTCTTGGCCTCCAGATGCCTGTAGTCCACTGTAAGGAACGTGTCTGAGCCATACAGTGTGAGCATGCCCAGGCTTCTCATGCTCCAAGCAGCAGATGATGGTGCCAATGCTGCCGACACTGCTTGGGACATGCTGGACCTCTGCAACATGACATCGAGGGTGGATGGCCACTTCCCTGCATCTTGTGATTCCCAAAGCCAGGATATTAGAATTAAGTACACACAGTAAGAGACCACTGACAATGCTGCCAGCAATGCCAGCACTGATCACGGCATGCTGGATATGGATACCAGGAACACTGCAGTGATGGCTGAGAGCACACCCACACTCTCCTGTTTTTGCCCTGATACTGTGGAGGGTGTGGAAGAAGAATGGGAAGACAGCCATGAGGAAGAAGCTGCTGAAGCAACCAGTGTGCCACCAAGCATTTCTGGTTCTTCATATGGTGAGATGAAGACCATGCCTTCAGCTTCCCCTGTGGCTGCAGGACCCAGACCTGAGGGACATTCATCTGCATGCAAAGGAGCAGAAAGTACAGTCAATTTCAAGCACAAGGTGAGGGAAGTCCATGTGCTCAGGACTAAGTGTGAAACGAAGGCAAAGACAGGAGCTATGCTGGAGTGTGCACTGTGGGGAGATGCCTGGTACTGTCTTCTTTCCATCCAGCTCTATGCAGAAAGATGGACATCCATAACCCCCAGCTTGCCTTCATGTGAGGGGCATGACTGACAAACCAGGAGGAGATAACCTGGAACTTGGAGTGTTGTTGGCAAGGAACCTACAGGGCTGGTTTTGCTCTCCCCTCACAGGTTTCCGCAGAGGCCAGAGGAGGTGCAGTGAACTCCAGTCGTATCAGAGAGACATCAGAAGATGTCCCAGATATGTCCCCAAAAGGAGAGCCTTCCCAGGAAGGGCCTGCTGAGCCTGACCAGCCCTGTGAGGAGCTCGGAGGCTGGCAGCACTCCATGCACACCATTCTGCTGTGCCTGGGACAGCTTTCCCTCCCAGGGAAAAGCTGTGCTGGGGGGGCACGCAGGTCCTTGCCTGGTGTCCACCCTGCCCCTTGCCTATAGCTACCTGTCTCCCATAGGAATCGCTGCCAGACCACATGCAAGGTTTCTGCAGAGGACAGAGGACCTGCACAGAGCCCCAGGTGCTTCAGAGAGGCACCGCAGGATGGCCCAGGGACGTCTCCAGACAGAAAGCCATCCCAGGGAGGGCCTGCCCAGCTCAAACGTCCCACCAACTAGCACGGAGGCCAGAAGCAGTGTGTGCCCTGCCATATGCAGGCTCATTTTCCAGGGAAAACCCGTGTACAGAGCAGGCAGGGCCTCGCCTCTGCCCCTTGCCTACAGCTCTCTGTCCCCCTCAGGTTCCACTGCTGCACCACACGCAGCGGCTTGCCGTCGGATGCCAGCTGTCATCAGGAACGTGCTCCGGGCTCTGCGCAGGGTTTGCACCTGCAGCTGCAGCAGGGGACAGCGAGAGGAGAGGCACGAGGCTGTGTAGGAAATATCCAAATAATTTTCTAGGACGGTATCTCTGATAAAGCAGATTTTATTCGCAATTGCAATGGCGGGCCTCCTGCAAGCAGGAGAGCACACAGAAAACAGAGTTACATCTTTTATTCCCTATTCCCCGACGCTTATCTCTTACTCCCCTGGTTCCTCATTGGCTGAGTACTTCAGGTTCACAATCTTCTCGACGCTTCACTAAACATGGAAACACTGGACAGACATAAATTTTTGCTGCATAAGCGTAAATCTGTAGTTAATTAACTTATTCCACATCTGATCATTATTTTGCGGATATCTGCTTGTCCTCCTTTCTACAAAGATAAGCTTGGGAGAGAGGCAGGGGAGTATCCTGGTGCCTGCCTTCACACCCCAACCTTCTCACGGAGTGAGACAGTCTGGCCTTGTGTAGAGGCCCTGACTTCTTTGATGTTTGTTAAATCTGTCTTTCTTTTGCTGAGAGTTTCTTATCCTAACAGAACAGCTCTACAATATGTTTTCTAATCCTTAGTACACTATACTCGCATTGTTTGGAACATTTAAACTATTACAGTTTTGCAAGAAAGAATTAATCACATAATTCAGTAATAATGTTTCTAAAACATGCTGCTAACATATACAGTATTTTACTTCGTAGATCAACTATTTCTACGGATAAGTTACAGAATACAAATGCATTATGTTCTACTTCAAATCAATTGCTACTTTTTAATATCAAATGCAGAAACAACATTCCATTTCCCACAATTCCCCCCTCTTTTTCTTTCAAAGTGTTGATTTCTGCAATTCTCCCCTTTTTAAAGTACAATTCTAAAGACCTCTTCACTTTCTTCATTTTCCATTTCGTGTAATATCATTATTTTATCCGAGTACGGTGATGGTTCCACTACTGTTTGCTTCAGCAGCGCATTTTCTATTAATCGCTGCACCAATCCCCCACACAGGGGATAATACAGCAACCGATGGCCATCAGGACTCCTGCTACCACAGTCAAAGAAGTAAATATGGATACAATCATCCCTTTCCCTTTGCCAAACTAGAACCCCAAACACCCAGTGAGGGAGCTATCTATTCCAGAGTTTTCAGCTAATTCACTAGCAAGAGTAGTAAGCCCCGCAATGCTCTAGTTATCGTGCTATCTGGGGCTGTGTTATTTGCGATAAAGGTACAGCAATGAGTGCCCAACATTACACACACACCCTTTTTCAGCTAGTATCATGTCTAGGGCGATCCTATTCTATATGGCTACAGGTCATCCTGCTTTTAGCACCCAATTGTTCTGCAATTCCCTTTATTGCCTCCTTTGAATAGTTTATAAATCTCTGCTGATTGTAATAGATGTAGCTTATCCAATCTTCACTTTTGTTAATTGTCACCCACCAGAATAGAGATTCAAATCCTGCAGAAATTGATTTCTAGCCTTAAATTCATCAGGGACGCCTCCGGGCACCCCAATTGTGTCTATATATATTGTATCATCATCAAATGGGGCTCCCGGGCTCCTTTTGTTCCTTTTTCAAATGTGTGATAGATCCTTCTCAAATGCCAAAGTGAACGGTATAGCCAGTTGAACAAGCACACAGGTACCTCCCCAATCAGATGGGAGAATGGACCGTAAGATCTTCCCACCGCAATACCACCAGAGATCCGCTCTAGGGATTCCCAGCCTTGAATAGTTTCTCGCTAAATCCTTTGTAACATCCAAGGTTTCACTGCATAGTGAGAAATTCCCTACAGGCCTGGTAGCCCTCACACCCTGCCTTGAGACACAAGCTGTATGGTTACCTATGGCCATGGAGAATGCAGCAGGGATTTTGGCATCCATCTCCAATATCAGGGGAAACAATAGGGAGGGTGATTTACAGGCTTCATTTCCCCAGGCGGTTTTCTCCTGGTACAGGGCGATCATACATTGCATTCCTTGGGAATCCCTGGTCCATCCCAGAGGAAGGGGTACTACCTGAGCTACAGGCCGTCCTGATGCGCAAGCATAGCAATTGCTATGGTTGAGACTCAGGACAGTATACTTTATCCATTCTACCCAGGCATTCACATCTCTGTATCCTGTCTCAATTTCAAATGTTTGTCTGAGATCTTTTATTTCCATAATTACTACAGCTGCAGGACTTTCAGAAGGATTTTTCTCTCTCTTTTTCTTATCCTGAACCTTTCGAGTATGATCAGGCAATAAATCCCATACAGCTACTCTGAATCTAGCTACTGGGTCTCTTCCCCAAACGTTTATTCCAATCCCAAAGGTGATGATAAGGCTATCGGCCTTGCTAATTGTTATTGTCACTGGATTACACTGCAAGGCCTGGCAGTCTGGTTGGACAAGTCCCCTAAACATACTAATCTGTTCTTTTAGGGTGTGTGATTGCATCATATCGAATATCCCTGGGATGTATGTCCAGCCTTGATAGGCAGTTGTCCACCTTACATTATTCCATCCCCCACAAGGGGATCTCTTATTCATGCCTAGTTCAGGACACAGGTATTTCTCTTCATGACTCAGTTGTCGTTGGGCACTTAAGCCCCTGCAGGCTATCACACTGCAAGCATCAAATGTGACAGTCTGAGGCGTTTCTCTCCTTGTTACATTCACCCACATCTTAACAGGGTATCCTCCTGCTCCCCTCTGCAGGTCATCTTTCCCCAGGCAATCAGTTGACTAAGACATTCTTTAAAGGTGATCACTGTCAGAATCAAAACTACTAATTGGTCCCTCTCCTACACCATTATTAACTCCTAAACATCTATACCATTACTATAGTGAAGAATAGGATATACTCTACTAGAAGTACAAATATATATATATATATCCTAAACACCTCCCTACCTATACCGGTTATGAAAGGAAAAAATATATATGTAGATTACTTTATTTACAATTTCTTTCTAATTTTTATCTTTAGAGGATCCTCCATAGCAACAGTTTCCCACGCTTTAGGGTTAGTGGAGGGTTTTACTCAAGTGTAGTGAGTCTGACCTTTCTCGGCCGTCCTGACAGCTGTTTCTGTTGTCAGAAGTACATGGAACAGTCCTTCCCAGTCGGGTTGCAACTTTGCCTCCTTCCAGATCTGGATGAGGACCCAGGCTACAGGTTGGAATGGATGAATCAGAGATTCCAGAGGCGGTGTCTGCACTAACAGTCCTTGGATACTGAGAGACAATAGTGAGGAAGACAATCCGAGTATATGGTTCTTAGGAAACATATCTTTAGTTTCAAACTGCAGTACCTCATTTTTCCTTCAGCTTTCTTTTTAAAGGGGTTATTTTCAACTCCCCTGTTCCCTTCCTTTGCCCAGACCATGGGATCTATATCTTTCTCATCTGTCTCAGTTAACACATTCATTGATACTGTAATTCCCTCCTGACAGATTGTTATTTGTATTCCCAATTTCATCATAAGATCTCTCCCCAACAAATTAGTACCTGCATCACGTACATACAATAATTGTCCTGTTATTGTCTTGCTCCCTAATCTCAATTCAGTGTTTTCAAAAAGTGGTAGTGTCATCCCTTTTCTCTCTACCACACTTGTACCCTGTTCCTGGTACTAGGATTATACAGTTACTTTCTGGTGTCTGTACCCCCCCATATGTTTTATTATGTTCCCTCAGAACCAAATTCTATAAAATACTAAAGGGCACAACAATGTGTCCATCTGGGTATACACCCATGTGTCAGCTTGCTCTCTTCCCTTCTAAATCATTAATTAGATTCCTATCCTCTTTAAAATACCTTATAGACACTGATTAAGGTTCAGATATTTTAAGTTTACCATCTGGAATTAAAGCCAGTTCACCAATTTCTTTTCCTTCAGCTGCCTGTTCTGCCACCTGATCCACCATTATATTCCCAGTTTCCTGTACAGTGCCACTATTCTGGTGTCCTCCACAATGTATAACAGCCATGCTGTTCTTTGGTAGATTTACATCGTGCTGAATTTGTTTTCCTTGTGTGTAAGCAACCCTCGCTCTTTGCAGACGGTACCATGAGTGGGTACCACCCCAAAGGCATATTTAGCATCTGTCCATATATTTAAGGTTCTTGTCAAGGCAGTTATTTCAGCCTTCTGAGCGGAAGTCCCCACAGGTAATGGTTTGGCTTCATTTACCTTGTCAGTAGCAGTTACTGCATATCTTGCCTTACTGTTTTCTTGTCTCACAAAACTGCTTCTGTCGATGAATCCAGGAATCCTCAGCGTCGTCCGGTGGTTCCTCCTGTAGGTCTGACCAACTGGCATAGACAGCCTCCATGCAGTGCACACTGCTGGCTTGGAGGTAGCTCTGCGTTGGTGTTCTGGGTGTTCAGCAAATTGCTTCCTTCTCTTTGATCAGTTGTGTTTTCTGTTGAGAAACTTGATAGCCATTTAAATCAAGAAATTCACCAAACTCACAGTCCATTGTACACAGTCCTCCTCGGTTACTGTGGCATCCACGTACTGCAGTAAAGTTCCAGCATGGGATAGAGGAACCCAAATCTCAGGCTCACAGACTAACCAGTTCTCAAAAATCATATGGTTGTTCTCACTACCCTGGGTAACACTGTCCAGGTTAACTGAATTTTTTTTATTATTATTTATTTATTTATTTTCCCCATATTGGAGTTTTCTTATTCAAAGGCAAATAATTTTAGACTTTCTTTAGCAAAACCAGGCAGAAAAAGGTGTACTTCAAATCCAGAACGGCAAACCCCACCTACTTATTCCTCAACTTGGTTAGTAAAGTGCATGGATTTACCACCATGGGTTGCATATCTTCAACATTTCTATTAATTGCCCTCAAATCTTTTACCAAACTATAGCTCTTGCCAATCCAAAAAGTTATTTATTATTTCTTTTATTCTCCCTCCTACAATCTTGTATCCTAAAAGAGCATTGCTTTACGCTGGCTGGGCTGACTCCTGTCTATAACTTAACCTTTATTGAGTTGCCCCTTTTTTTTTTTTTTTTTATTTTTTTATTTTTTTTTTTTTTTCTCTGCCAGGCATTCCTGATGCCTGCAATCCTGTATATACCTGATTTAGGATTTACATAACTTCTGGGGGTACAACATTGCTTTTTCCAGTTTGTGTTAAAGCCAGACTTAAAATTTTTTTCAGTCAATTGGTCTTGCTTGACAATTACCTCCAATTTTTTACTAAATTTAATCTCTACATCAACTGTTCTAATACATCATGCCCAAGTAATGGTTTTGGAGAACCTGGCATGTACAAGAATTTATGTATTCCTATTTGTTCTCCTAACCTGTATTTAATTGGTCCCCAAAAAAGGAAACTTCTCTTGCCAGTAGCTCCTACAGTTATTACAAAAATCATCTACGGGTAATAATTCTTGATGTAGCACACAGTAAGAGGCACCCGTATCAGAAAATGAACTCTCTACCCTGCTTCCCCAGCTGCTTCGGTCCAGTGCGGGTGGAACTCACCCTGAGCCCTTCCAGGCTCCCCCTTACCTCTTCTTCTAGGTAAGGACATCCCTGTTACACCTTGCTCAACTTTGCCTTCCTCAGTCTGTGTTCTTCCCAAACCCTTCTCACTTTCCAGACTTTCATCATTACTGAAATACAACGTTAGTAATTTCTGTTTCACCCCCTTCCCTCCCCAGGATTCCGGTGCTCACACTGGGATGTCGGGTTTCCCGAGATCTCTGCAGATGACGGCTATTCTCACTCTCACTGTCCCGTCCCATCCCCATTCACAAGTCATAAACCCTGCACAGTTACAGCGGGAAACTCTCGCTCCCAGCTCTTTCTCTCACTCCGAGTTGTTCTTACAAACCGCGGTGGGGGGGTTAGTGTGGGGGATGTGTTCTCGTGCCGACCCAAACTCTAATATCTCACACTCACTGTTTTCCTTAACCTTTTTGCCAATTTTTTTTTTTGTTTGTTTGTTAGTTTTTACAATTCCGCTATTTGTACCCCCAATTACATTTCCATGTACCATTAACAAATGCACTTCCATACAGCATCGAGACAGTTTCTCTTACTGCCTTCAAAATCCACAAATCAAACAACACAGTTCTTCAACTTCTACAAACACCCAGCACTTGGTCTTATGATTAGGGTACTCAATTGTAAAACCGGTCCCATTACTCATTTATGTTCTGGTTTTTTTTTTTTTTTTTTTTTTTTTTTTTTTTTTTAAATTCAATATTTCCCCCTGGCTCACCAGCAATATTTCTCGAGTGAGCCTAAAAGCCTAAATACAACCCAGGGGGTCTTCTCGGTATCTCTTTAGACACCCTCTGTTCCATAACAACCTCATACATGACATAACATAACATAACGTAACATAACATGACATGACATAACACTTTCACAACATAAACATCTAACAATTGCAAAGACAGTGACAATAATCAGTACAATTTATCCTCAGGATCCTTCCTCTCTCTGCCTCCCTCCGGGGTCCAACCTTCCCTCTGTATTCATTTCCCACACTTGCATAGCTGCCCACCTCCTTCTCCAGTAAACAACATATCAATGATAAACATCATTTCCATCCATAAGTAGAAATTAAGCCCTAGAAATTGATCTAATTGTTCTGCGACACTTACAGGATCCTCAATTAAGAAATTCTTGAAATTCCTGACTTTTCTTCTAGTAAAAAAAAGGCAAGCATTAGCATATCCTATTTTCCCTTGACCTAAGGAGACTGCCCTAAAGGATAAAGTGAAGTATTAGTAGGGTTAGTGTTAGAGAAAGGAAAACTCTCCAGGTCCCATTCACATTACTCCAACTCCCTCAGTAATCGAGAGTGCATCCTCTCTGTCTCTTGCATTGCTTTAGAAATTGAGGGGGGGAAGTTATCTAAGGGATCCCATTTGTGATCTTTCTGCTTCTCTTTCCTTTTTCTTTTGGAATTCGACTCCTCCTTGTGAGGATTTTTTTTTTTTTTTTTTTTTTTTAACTTCTTGCACCCATTCAGCAATATAAGCCAATTCTGTTTCAGAAAAAGGAGTCTTACTGTTTACGTATAAATACAAAGTCTGACAGGCCCAATCTTTGTCAGACCCCTATTTTGGTCAAAATCATGATTTTCCCTGTAGTGGCTCTCTAGGCTATATCTATATACTTTAAACATCTTTTCCCTGTTCTTTTCCCCGATCTGGGGATTATTTTCCAATTCTGAAGCTTCTTTCCCAAGGGGCAATCTCTAGGCACGAATTTGGGGACCCTTTTCCCCTGTTCTACGGAGCTCCTATTCCCCATCCCTCCGGAGTGCTGCTGTGAACTCCCCAGCTCACAGGTTACCACACTCCGATTCTCGGATCTAGGGCCAATCCCTCTGGAGCACCTTGCTCCAATTCCCGGATTAATAGGGGTGTACTGCTGGCACTTCGTCAAGTGTCCAGGGTACCGCACACCAACAGCTCCCTGCCGAGACTCACCCGAGTCTCCACCGACCCCCAAGGCAAGAATCAAACTCCCTTACCTTGGTCCGTGCACGAAGTTACCGGGTCTCCAGGGGTCAGTACCCGTGCCTACCTGCCCCTTGGCTTTCTCAGAGCCCGGCCTTTATGTAACAGTCTCGGTTTCTTATCGGCCGTCCCAAGGAGTCACCTCACCACCCAGACAGGACCGCTGAAATCAGTGGGGTGCACCTATCCTGTCCAGGGCAGTGGGGGAAACCCCCAAGGGGCGATAATTATCCCGGACGAGCCCCCAAATTGTAGGAAATATCCAAATAATTTTCTAGGACGGTATCTCTGATAAAGCAGATTTTATTCGCAATTGCAATGGCGGGCCTCCTGCAAGCAGGAGAGCACACAGAAAACAGAGTTACATCTTTTATTCCCTATTCCCCGACGCTTATCTCTTACTCCCCTGGTTCCTCATTGGCTGAGTACTTCAGGTTCACAATCTTCTCGACGCTTCACTAAACATGGAAACACTGGACAGACATAAATTTTTGCTGCATAAGCGTAAATCTGTAGTTAATTAGCTTATTCCACATCTGATCGTTATTTTGCGGATATCTGCTTGTCCTCCTTTCTACAAAGATAAGCTTGGGAGAGAGGCAGGGGAGTATCCTGGTGCCTGCCTTCACACCCCAACCTTCTCACGGAGTGAGACAGTCCGGCCTTGTGTAGAGGCCCTGACTTCTTTGATGTTTGTTAAATCTGTCTTTCTTTTGCTGAGAGTTTCTTATCCTAACAGAACAGCTCTACAATATGTTTTCTAATCCTTAGCACACTATACTCGCATTGTTTGGAACATTTAAACTATTACAGTTTTGCAAGAAAGAATTAATCACATAATTCAGTAATAATGTTTCTAAAACGTGCTGCTAACATATACAGTATTTTACTTCGTAGATCAACTATTTCTACGGATAAGTTACAGAATACAAATGCATTATGTTCTACTTCAAATCAATTGCTACTTTTTAATATCAAATGCAGAAACAACATTCCATTTCCCACAGCTGCAAACACCAGGCAGCTCCCGGCGATGACAAACTCAGTCCTGTAGATGTAAAATTCTGATTCAGTGTTGTCTTTATTCTCTCCTGGCTGAGTGCTGGGCTCAGAGCACGGGGCAATGGATCCGTGTGTCGGTGGTGGCAGCAAGTGCAGAGAGCGTGGGCGTGCAAGCCATCCCAGGGAGGGCCTGCCCAGCTCAGCGGCCACAAAGCAGCACGGAGGCCGGCAGCACTGCGTGCCCCGCCGTATCCAGGCCCACGGTCCCAGGGAGAGCCTGCAGCGGCGGTGGGAAGGCAGGGCCTCCGCCCCTTGCCTGCAGCTCTCCGTGCCCCACACGCTGCCGCGACGTGCCGCCGGTGGCCCGCCGTCGTCAGGACGACGCCGAGCCCCGGGCAGCCGGCTGCCCAGGCGTGCGCAAAGGGCTGCCGCAGTGCGCTGCGGAGCCCGCCGGGGCTCTGTGACGCGGGCCGGCGTCGCGCCCGAAGGCCATTGTGACGCGGGGCCGCCGCGAGGGGCCGGGGTCCCCCGGAGAGAGTGCCGCTCACTCTCGGGAGAGCGGCTCCGCGAGGAGGACGCGGCTCCCCCGGTGCCTGCGACCGAGCGTCTGCGCGAGGACGCGGCGATGAGCGAGGAGCGGGAGAAGAAGGACGACCGCCAGCCCGACGCGGGGCTGCCACGCGTGCGCGACCGCCGCCAGGTGCGGGCCGGGGAGGGAGGCGCTCGGGCTCGGCCGGGCCGCCGGCGGCCGTCGAAGTCGAAGTCGCCGCCGCGGGGGACGCCGGCCGCGACTCCGCCGCCTCCATCCCGGTTCTCCTTCTCTCCGCAGGTGGTGCCGCCGGGCGGCCGGAGCCCGGGCTCGTCCCTCCGCGGCGTCCGTCTGCCGCCGCTGCCCGGCCCGGAGAGCTCGCGGGCCTCCGGGAGCCGCCGCGCACAGGTAGGGAGCCCGAGGGAGGCGGGGCCGGACGTCTTCCCGCGCCGCGTGGGGACCGCCCTGTGCCGGTGCGGCTGTGGGGAGCGGGGCGGCAGCCGCCCGCGGGCTGAGCGCTGCCCTCGGTGCTGCGTGCGGCGCGAGCGGCAAGGACCGCGCTCACTCGGCCTTTCTCCTCGGCTTCTCTTGCAGGCGGGCGGGCGGCAGTTCCCGGTGGCGGCGACCGGCGGCGGTGCCAGTGGGCAAAGCAGACAGCCTCAGCCACCTTTGCTGCCTCGCTTAAGGCGGGCGGGGCTGTCGGCAGCAGCACCCTGGCGCTCAGCAGCAGCTTCTGGGGTCTGCCAGCTGCCTCCTCTGCCAGCAGCAGCCTCTTCCACACCATCTCCAAGAGGCACAGCACGTGCCGTGGGCATTAGAGGCAGCAGACTCCCAGTCCTTGTCCCGAGACCTCCGGGAACCTTGCATGTCCAGGACGGGACAGCAGGGGCTGAGAGCCGGGGTCCAGCCCTGGAAGTCTCAACTGTTCTCGGGCCTCGGCATGCCAGACCCAGAGAAAACTACGTGGTGTCCCTGAGCCGTGCTGCATCCGCAAGCCCAAGAGTCGGAGTGCAGCTGGCAGTACCAGGGCGCCATGCACCTACCGGCAGCCTGAGAACACCAGCAAGAACGGTCCCGGTGCTGTCCACCAAGGCTGGGAAGATCCACGCTGCTTGGAGAGATGCTCAGGAGGGCAGCAGAGACACCCGTGCTGCCACTACACCATCTTCAAGAGCAGCTCAGAAGGACCCAGAAGGGCAGGCAGGCGGCAAGGAGCGAGACAAGGAGCC
This sequence comes from Chrysolophus pictus, assembly GCA_037305975.1. NCBI lineage: Eukaryota > Metazoa > Chordata > Aves > Galliformes > Phasianidae > Chrysolophus > Chrysolophus pictus. The sequence goes on along the minus strand of CM074583.1, from coordinate 1,811,607 downwards.
CCTGCCTGCATTAGTGCCTGAAGATGCAGGCGACTTAGATTCTCCCAAGGCTGCACACTCTCCAGAGGAGGCCAATAATGTAGTGCTGTTCCCAAGAGTGTGTGAGGGAGGAAAAAGAGACGTAACTGCCACCACCATGCCAGAAGCCTTCAAACAAGCTCGGAGAGCAGCACTGAGACTGCAAGATCCCAGAGGGGTCAACCAGGAGGCCTATGGATGTTCTCCAGTACACCCAGCAATCTGGAGAATTTGGGATGAGGCAAGGAGGGAGCAGACGTTGTCCAGCTGGAACATCTCCTGGCCAAGCAACAAGAGCATGCTCAGGCTGCTAAGATCCCAAGCAGCACATGCCAGTGCCAGTGCTACCGACACTGCTCAGGGTATGCTGGACACCTGCACCACAACATCGATGGTGGAGGGCCTCTTTCCTGCACCAGGGGAGCTCCCATCCTGGGATGCTGGAGTGCGGGATGAACCACATGATTTAGAAGAGATTGCTGAGACAGAAACTGCAGGACAGTCTTCTGGTGACCTGCAGAATGCATGTCTTGCCCTGTCTGATGAGGCAGAAACAGTGCGTTCAGCTTTTCTTCTGGGCGCTGGTCCTGGGCCTGCAGGACACCTTGAGCCATTGCCTGCATCTGTGCCTGAAGATGCAGAAAACGAGACCACGCACTGTCCAGAGGAGGTCAATGCAGCACCACTCCTGTCAGCATGCAAGGGAGGAGAAGAAGAAATAGCTATGCCTGTGCTGGAATTGTCCAAAGAACCTCTGGGAGAAACACCAAAACTGCAAGATGCCAGAGAGCTGTACGGGGAGACCTATGGATATTCTCCGATTTTCCCAGCAATTCGTAGAATTCGGAATGAGGCGAGGAAGGAGCAGACGTTGTCCAGCTGGAACATCTCCTGGCCAAGCAACGAGAGCATGCTCAGGCTGCTGAGACCCCAAGCAGCACATGACAGTGCCAATGCTACCGACACTGTTCAGAGTATGCTGGACACCTGCAACGTGACATCGATGGTGGAGGGCCCCATTCCTGCACGGTTCATATCCGGGGATGCTGGAGTGCAGGATGAACAGCATGATTCGGAAGAGATTGCTGAGACAGAATCTGCAGGACAGTCATCTGGTGACCTGCAGAGTGCATGTCTTGCCCAGTCTGATGAGGCACACACAGTGTGTTCACCATCTCTTCTGGATGCTGATCCAGGGCCTGCAGAACTCCTTGAGCCTCTGCCTGCATCAGTGCTGGAAGATGCAGAAAGCTCAGATTCTTCTGAGGCTGCACGCTCTGCAGAGAATGCTGATGCAGCATCTCTCCCCTTGTCAGTGTCCGAGGGAGAAGAAGCAGCTATGCATGTGGTGGAATGGTCCAAACAAGCTATGGCAGAACCATCAAGACTGCAAGATCCCAGAGAGCTGTACGGGGAGACCTATGGATATTCTCCCATTTTCCCAGCAATTCGTAGAATTCGTGATGAGGCGAGGAAGGAGCAGATGTTGTCCAACTGGAACATCTCCTGGCCAAGCAACGAGAGCATGCTCAGGCTGCTAAGACCCCAAGCAGCACATGACAGTGCCAATGCTACTGACACTCTTCAGAGTATGCTGGACACCTGCAACGTGACATCGATGGTGGAGGTCCCCATTCCTGCACCAGGAGAGTTCATATCCGGGGATGCTGGAGTGCAGGATGAACAGCATGATTCGGAAGAGATTGCTGAGACAGAATCTGCAGGACAGTCATCTGGTGACCTGCAGAGTGCATGTCTTGCCCAGTCTGATGAGGCACACACAGTGTGTTCACCATCTCTTCTGGATGCTGATTCAGCGCCTGCAGAACTCCTTGAGCCTCTGCCTGCATCAGTGCTGGAAGATGCAGAAAGCTCAGATTCTTCTGAGGCTGCACGCTCTGCAGAGAATGCTGATGCAGCATCTCTCCCCTTGTCAGTGTCCGAGGGAGAAGCAGCAGCTGTGCCTGTGGTGGAATTGTCCAAACAAGCTATGGCAGAACCATCAAGACTGCAAGATCCCAGAGAGCTGTACGGGGAGACCTATGGATATTCTCCGATTTTCCCAGCAATTCGTAGAATTCGGGATGAGGCGAGGCAGGAGCAGATGTTGTCCAACTGGAACATCTCCTGGCCAAGCAACGAGAGCATGCTCAGGCTGCTAAGACCCCAAGCAGCACATGACAGTGCCAGTGCTACCGACACTGTTCAGAGTATGCTGGACACCTGCACCACAACATCGATGGTGGAGGGCCCCTTTCCTGTGGCAGGGGAGCTCCTGTCCTGGGATGCGGGAATGTGGGATGTACAGCATGATTCGGAAGAGATTGCTGAGACAGAAACTGCAGGACAGTCATCTGGCGACCTGCAGAGCGCATGTCTTGCCCAGTCTGATGAGGCAGAAACAGCACATTCAGCTTCTCTTCTGGATGTAGGTCCTGGGCTTAGAAGATACCTTGAGCCATTGCCTACATCTGTGCCTGAAGATGTGGAAGACTCAGACTGTTTCACAGCAGCGCACTCTCCGGAGGTGGGCAGTGAAGCACCCTTCTTCCTGTCATTGAGTGAGGGAGATGAAAGAGAAGAACCAGCTATGGCCATGCCTGAGTCCTCCAGGCAATCTCTGGAAGAACCATCAAGTCTGCAAGATCCCAGAGAGATGTACTGGAAGGCCTATGAATGTCCTCCAGTTCACTCAGCGATCTGGAGAATCCGCGAGGAGGCAAGGAGGGAGCAGATGTTGTCCGCTAGGAACGTGTCTGAGCCATACAGTGTGGGCACGCCCAGGCTTCTTGTGCTCCAAGCAGCAGATGACGGGGCCAGTGCTGCTGACACTGCTTGGGGCATGCTGGACATCTGCACCACAACATCGAGGGCAGATGGCCACTTCCCTGCCTCTTGTGATTCCCAAAGCCAGGATATTAGAATTAAGTATGTACAAGAAGAGACCATTGACAATGCTGCCAGTGATGCCAGCGCCGATCACAGCATGCTGGATACCAGAAACACTGCAGTGATGGCTGAGAGCATGCCCACACCCTCCTGTTTTTGCCCTGATACCATGGAGGATGTGGAAGAAGAATGGGAAGACAACCGTGAGGAAGAAGCTGCTGAGGCAGCCAGTGTGCCACCAAGCATTTCTCATTCCTCATCTGGTGAGATGAAGACAGCAGCGGCTCGCTGCCGGATGCCAGCTGTCATCAGGAATGTGCTCCGGGCTCTGCGCAGGGCTTGCACCTGCAGCTGCATCAGGGGACAGCGAGAGGAGAGGTACGAGGTTGCAAACACCAGGCAGCACCCCAGAGATGTCTAATTCCATCTTGTCAATGTCGAATTCTGATTCCATCCTGTCAGCGTAGAATTCTGATTCCATCTTGTCAATGTAGAATTCTGATTCCATCCTGTCAACGTAGTATTCTGATTCCATCTTGTCAATGTAGAATTCTGATTCCATCCTGTCAACGTAGAATTCTGATTCCATCTTGTCAATGCAGAATTCTGATTCCATCCTGTCAACATAGAATTCTGATTCCATCATGTCAATGCAGAATTCTGATTCCATCCTGTCAACATAGAATTCTGATTAAATGCTATCTTTATTCTATCCTGCCTGAGTGCTGTCTGATCTGTCACTCATGCATGTTTGGTCTCTGAGTGCGACTACTGGGCTCAGAGCACGGGGCAATGGATCCATGTGTCAGTGGTGGCAGCAAGTGCAGAGAGCGTGGGCGTGCAAGGGAGGGTGATTTGTGACTTGCAAAGTATGAGCTGGCTGAGCCGGTGTGTGTGTGAGGTGGCCTGCGATGAAGGGGGTGAGGGGCTCTGAAAGGGGCAGCCCTGGTGGGAGAGCACCGGTGTGTCTGTACGGGTGAGAGCACGGCCAGGCACTACCTAGAGGAGACCAGGAGTGTCCCGGCTGGATCCGGGATCCTCAGGTGTCTCATTGCGCAGGCTTGGGTATTCCCTACGTTGACACCATCATTCCCCCATATGAGGATGTCATCAGTATACAGATAAATCCGGACACCGTGGTCCAACGTGAGCTTCTCCAGTCTCCGTGCCTATGCTCCGAGCGCCAGAGTGGGCGAGTGTCCGTACCCCTGGGGTAATCAGGTGACTGTGCATTGCACTCCCTCCAAGTAAATGCAAATTGATTGTCCTCCACCTTCCTCAAGGGGACCGTAAAAAACCTGTCTTAGGTATCAATGGCAGCCAGAAAGGGATGAGACTGTTCCTGTAGGGCAGTAATCAATTCTGAAACTGTTTGGGGCAGCTTTTGCTGAAGGGGCAGTCTTGGCCTCCAGATGCCTGTAGTCCACTGTAAGGAACGTGTCTGAGCCATACAGTGTGAGCATGCCCAGGCTTCTCATGCTCCAAGCAGCAGATGATGGTGCCAATGCTGCCGACACTGCTTGGGACATGCTGGACCTCTGCAACATGACATCGAGGGTGGATGGCCACTTCCCTGCATCTTGTGATTCCCAAAGCCAGGATATTAGAATTAAGTACACACAGTAAGAGACCACTGACAATGCTGCCAGCAATGCCAGCACTGATCACGGCATGCTGGATATGGATACCAGGAACACTGCAGTGATGGCTGAGAGCACACCCACACTCTCCTGTTTTTGCCCTGATACTGTGGAGGGTGTGGAAGAAGAATGGGAAGACAGCCATGAGGAAGAAGCTGCTGAAGCAACCAGTGTGCCACCAAGCATTTCTGGTTCTTCATATGGTGAGATGAAGACCATGCCTTCAGCTTCCCCTGTGGCTGCAGGACCCAGACCTGAGGGACATTCATCTGCATGCAAAGGAGCAGAAAGTACAGTCAATTTCAAGCACAAGGTGAGGGAAGTCCATGTGCTCAGGACTAAGTGTGAAACGAAGGCAAAGACAGGAGCTATGCTGGAGTGTGCACTGTGGGGAGATGCCTGGTACTGTCTTCTTTCCATCCAGCTCTATGCAGAAAGATGGACATCCATAACCCCCAGCTTGCCTTCATGTGAGGGGCATGACTGACAAACCAGGAGGAGATAACCTGGAACTTGGAGTGTTGTTGGCAAGGAACCTACAGGGCTGGTTTTGCTCTCCCCTCACAGGTTTCCGCAGAGGCCAGAGGAGGTGCAGTGAACTCCAGTCGTATCAGAGAGACATCAGAAGATGTCCCAGATATGTCCCCAAAAGGAGAGCCTTCCCAGGAAGGGCCTGCTGAGCCTGACCAGCCCTGTGAGGAGCTCGGAGGCTGGCAGCACTCCATGCACACCATTCTGCTGTGCCTGGGACAGCTTTCCCTCCCAGGGAAAAGCTGTGCTGGGGGGGCACGCAGGTCCTTGCCTGGTGTCCACCCTGCCCCTTGCCTATAGCTACCTGTCTCCCATAGGAATCGCTGCCAGACCACATGCAAGGTTTCTGCAGAGGACAGAGGACCTGCACAGAGCCCCAGGTGCTTCAGAGAGGCACCGCAGGATGGCCCAGGGACGTCTCCAGACAGAAAGCCATCCCAGGGAGGGCCTGCCCAGCTCAAATGTCCCACCAACTAGCACGGAGGCCAGAAGCAGTGTGTGCCCTGCCATATGCAGGCTCATTTTCCAGGGAAAACCCGTGTACAGAGCAGGCAGGGCCTCGCCTCTGCCCCTTGCCTACAGCTCTCTGTCCCCCTCAGGTTCCACTGCTGCACCACACGCAGCGGCTCGCCGTCGGATGCCAGCTGTCATCAGGAACATGCTCCGGGCTCTGCGCAGGGTTTGCACCTGCAGCTGCAGCAGGGGACAGCAAGAGGAGAGGCATGAGGCTGCAAACACCAGGCAGCTCCCGGCGATGACAAACTCAGTCCTGTAGATGTAAAATTCTGATTCAGTGTTGTCTTTATTCTCTCCTGGCTGAGTGCTGGGCTCAGAGCACGGGGCAATGGATCCGTGTGTCGGTGGTGGCAGCAAGTGCAGAGAGCGTGGGCGTGCAAGCCATCCCAGGGAGGGCCTGCCCAGCTCAGCGGCCACAAAGCAGCACGGAGGCCGGCAGCACTGCGTGCCCCGCCGTATCCAGGCCCACGGTCCCAGGGAGAGCCTGCAGCGGCGGTGGGCAGGCAGGGCCTCCGCCCCTTGCCTGCAGCTCTCCGTGCCCCACACGCTGCCGCGACGTGCCGCCGGTGGCCCGCCGTCGTCAGGACGACGCCGAGCCCCGGGCAGCCGGCTGCCCAGGCGTGCGCAAAGGGCTGCCGCAGTGCGCTGCGGAGCCCGCCGGGGCTCTGTGACGCGGGCCGGCGTCGCGCCCGAAGGCCATTGTGACGCGGGGCCGCCGCGAGGGGCCGGGGTCCCCCGGAGAGAGTGCCGCTCACTCTCGGGAGAGCGGCTCCGCGAGGAGGACGCGGCTCCCCCGGTGCCTGCGACCGAGCGTCTGCGCGAGGACGCGGCGATGAGCGAGGAGCGGGAGAAGAAGGACGACCGCCAGCCCGACGCGGGGCTGCCACGCGTGCGCGACCGCCGCCAGGTGCGGGCCGGGGAGGGAGGCGCTCGGGCTCGGCCGGGCCGCCGGCGGCCGTCGAAGTCGAAGTCGCCGCCGCGGGGGACGCCGGCCGCGACTCCGCCGCCTCCATCCCGGTTCTCCTTCTCTCCGCAGGTGGTGCCGCCGGGCGGCCGGAGCCCGGGCTCGTCCCTCCGCGGCGTCCGTCTGCCGCCGCTGCCCGGCCCGGAGAGCTCGCGGGCCTCCGGGAGCCGCCGCGCACAGGTAGGGAGCCCGAGGGAGGCGGGGCCGGACGTCTTCCCGCGCCGCGTGGGGACCGCCCTGTGCCGGTGCGGCTGTGGGGAGCGGGGCGGCAGCCGCCCGCGGGCTGAGCGCTGCCCTCGGTGCTGCGTGCGGCGCGAGCGGCAAGGACCGCGCTCACTCGGCCTTTCTCCTCGGCTTCTCTTGCAGGCGGGCGGGCGGCAGTTCCCGGTGGCGGCGACCGGCGGCGGTGCCAGTGGGCAAAGCAGACAGCCTCAGCCACCCCCTCGCTTAAGGCGGGCGGGACTGCCGGCAGCAGCACCCAGGCGTGCAGCAGCAGCTTCTGGGGTCTGCCAGCTGCCTCCTCTGCCAGCAGCAGCCTCTTCCACACCATCTCCAAGAGGCAGAGCACGTGCTGTGGGCACTAGAGGCAGCAGACTCCCAGTACTTGCCCCGAGACCTCAGCACACACCGCAGATGTTGTCCAGTTGCAACACACGGTGGGCAAACTCTGTGAGCGTGCCCAGGCCCAGTGCTGCCAACACTGCTCAGGGAAAACTGGGCATACGCTCCGCGACATCGAGGACTGAAGCTCAGATTCCTGCCTCTGGTGGTTCCCAAACCAGGGATGTTGGAATGCAGGTTGAGCTGCAAGAATTAGAAGAGACTGCTGAGAGGGAATCCGCAGGATGTTCACCTGGCAAACTGTGGAGCGCATCTCTTGCCTCACCTGATGAGGCAGGCAGCATGCCTTCGGCTTCTCTTCTGGCTGCAGACCCTGGGCCTGGAGGACACCTTGAGGCTTTGCCTGTAACAGGTCCTGAAGATGGGGAAAACTCAACTTCTTCCAAGGCTGAATACTTTCCAGAGGAGGCCAATGCAGCACCTTTTTTCTGGAGAGCATGCGAGGGAGAAGAAGAAGAAACAGCTACCACCATACCTGAATTCTCCAACCAGTCTCTGGGAGAAGAACAGAGGTTGCAAGATCCCAGAGAGGTCTACGGGGAGGCATATGGATATCCTCCAGTTCATCCAGCAATCCAGAGAATCCGGGATGAGGCGAAGAAGGACCAGATGCTGTCCAACTGGAACATCTCCTGGCCAAATAGCATGAGCGTGCTCAGGCTGCTAAGGCCCCAAGCAACAGAAGACAGTGCCAATGCAGCTGACAGTGCTCAGGGCACACTGAGCGTCTGCAGTGTGACATCGAGGGCTGAGGGCCAGTTTTCTGCTTCTGATGATTCCTCAGCCAGAGATGTTATAGTCCAGGACTCGCAGCTAGAGTTGGAAGAGGCTGCAGAGATAGAAACGGCAGGACAGTCATCTGGCACCCTGCAAGTTGCATCTCTTGCTCCATCTGATGAGGCACACACTGTGTGTTCACCATCTCTTCTGGATGCTGATCCAGGGCCTGCAGGGCACCTTGAGCCTTTACCTGCATCAGTGCTGGAAGATGCAGAAAGCTCAGATTCTTCCGAGGCTGCAAGCTCTGCAGAGGAGGCTGATGCAGTATCGCTCCCCTTGCCAATGTCCGAGGGAGAAGAAAGAGAAGAATCAGCTATGGCCATGCCTGAATCCTCCAGACAAGGTCTGGGAGAAGCACGGAGACTGCCAGATCCCAGCGAGATCAACAGGGAGCCCTCTGGGTACTCTCCTATGATCCCAGCAATGTGGAGAATTTGTGAGGAGGACAGAAACGAGCAGATGTTGTCACACTGGAATATTTCCTGGCCAAGGAATGTGAGAAGCCCCAGGCAGCAAAGGCTCCAGGCAAGAGGTGACACATTCAATAATGTTGGCGCTCGTCAGGGCATGCCAGGTATCCGGCCCACGACATCACGGGCTGGTAACTGGTTTCTTGACTCTGGTGACTCCCGAAAGTGGACTGTTAGACTGTCAGTTATACTGGAAGAGTCCACTGATGACAGCGACAGTGCTGCCAGCACTTCTGAGGGCACGCTGGATGCCAGAGACAATGCAGTGAGAGATGAGGGCATGCACTCGCCCTCCTGTTCTTGCCATTCAACACTGGAGAATGTGGAGGAAGACTGGGGATGTGACTCTGAGGAAGATGCTGCATCAGAGGCAGTCAGCATCACATCCAGCACATCCGATGAGTCACCTGGTGAGGTGGAGGCCATTTCTTCAGCTTCATCTGTAGCTGCAGATCCCATGACTGAGGAGCATGTGTCAGCTTGTGAGGGAGCAGAAGATGTGGGCCCTCAGCATGAGGTGAGCAAGGCGTGTGGTCAGCACCAGGCATGAATTGGAGGCAGAGGCAGGAGTGGTGCCTGGAGTGTGCGCTGTGGGGAGATGCCTGGAGATGCTGTCTCCTTTCCAACCAGCTCCATGCATTAGGGTGGACAGCCTTGCCTTCAAGCAAAGGGGCCTGGAAAGGGGATCCCTCCCCTGGACCCCTGGCACCCACACCATCACCAGCCAGTGGCATACAGGTGTGTGGTTTTGTTCTCTTCACACAGGTTTCTGCAGAGGCTGAAGAATGTGCACAGAGCTCCGTGTGCTTCAGAGATGCACTGGAGGATGGCCCAGGTACATCCCCAGAAAGAAAACAATCCCAGGGAGGGACCTGTCAAGCTCAGATGGCCCACCGAGTGGCATGGAGGCTGACAGTGTTCCATGCGCTGCCATATCCAGGCCAGTCCTCCCAGGGAAATTCCATGGTGGTGGGTGGCAGGCAGGGGCTCGCCTCTGCCCCTTGCCTACAGCTCTCTGTCCCCCACAGGTACCACTGCCGCACCACATGCAGCAGCTCACCGCCAGATGCCAGCTGTCATCAGGAGTGGGCTCCAGGCTCTGTGCAGGGCTTGCACCTGCAGCTGCATCAGGGGACAGCGAGAGGAGAAGCACGAGGCTGCAAACACCAGGCAGCACCCCAGAGATGTCTAATTCCATCCTGTCAACGTAGAATTCTGATTCCATCTTGTCAATGCAGAATTCTGATTCCATCCTGTCAACGTAGAATTCTGATTCCATCATGTCAATGCAGAATTCTGATTCCATCCTATCAACATAGAATTCTGATTAAATGCTATCTTTATTCTATCCTGCCTGAGTGCTGTCTGATCTGTCACTCATGCATGTTTGGTCTCTGAGTGCGACTACTGGGCTCAGAGCACAGGGCAATGGATCCATGTGTCGGTGGTGGCAGCAAGTGCAGAGAGCGTGGGCGTGCAAGGGAGGGTGATTTGTGACATGCAAAGTATGAGCTGGCTGAGCTGGTGTGTGTGTGAGATGGCCTGCGATGAAGGGGGTGAGGGGCTCTGAAAGGGGCAACCCTGGTGGGAGAGCACCGGTGTGTCTGTAGGGGGGAGAGCACGGCCAGGCACTACCTAGAGGAGACCAGGAGTGTCCCGGCTGGATCCGGGCTCCTCCTGCGCAGGCTTGGGTATTCCCTACATTGACATCATCATTCCCCCATATGAGGATGTCATCAGTATACAGATAAATCCGGACACCGTGGTCCAACGTGAGCTTCTCCAGTCTCCGTGCCTATGCTCCGAGCGCCAGAGTGGGCGAGTGTCCGTACCCCTGGGGTAATCAGGTGACTGTGTATTGCACTCCCTCCAAGTAAATGCAAATTGATTGTCCTCCACCTTCCTCAAGGGGACCGTAAAAAACCTGTCTTAGGTATCAATGGCAGCCAGAAAGGGATGAGACTGTTCCTGTAGGGCAGTAATCAATTCTGAAACTGTTTGGGGCAGCTTTTGCTGAAGGGGCAGTCTTGGCCTCCAGATGCCTGTAGTCCACTGTAAGGAACGTGTCTGAGCCATACAGTGTGAGCATGCCCAGGCTTCTCATGCTCCAAGCAGCAGATGATGGTGCCAATGCTGCCGACACTGCTTGGGACATGCTGGACCTCTGCAACATGACATCGAGGGTGGATGGCCACTTCCCTGCATCTTGTGATTCCCAAAGCCAGGATATTAGAATTAAGTACACACAGTAAGAGACCACTGACAATGCTGCCAGCAATGCCAGCACTGATCACGGCATGCTGGATATGGATACCAGGAACACTGCAGTGATGGCTGAGAGCACACCCACACTCTCCTGTTTTTGCCCTGATACTGTGGAGGGTGTGGAAGAAGAATGGGAAGACAGCCATGAGGAAGAAGCTGCTGAAGCAACCAGTGTGCCACCAAGCATTTCTGGTTCTTCATATGGTGAGATGAAGACCATGCCTTCAGCTTCCCCTGTGGCTGCAGGACCCAGACCTGAGGGACATTCATCTGCATGCAAAGGAGCAGAAAGTACAGTCAATTTCAAGCACAAGGTGAGGGAAGTCCATGTGCTCAGGACTAAGTGTGAAACGAAGGCAAAGACAGGAGCTATGCTGGAGTGTGCACTGTGGGGAGATGCCTGGTACTGTCTTCTTTCCATCCAGCTCTATGCAGAAAGATGGACATCCATAACCCCCAGCTTGCCTTCATGTGAGGGGCATGATTGACAAACCAGGAGGAGATAACCTGGAACTTGGAGTGTTGCTGGCAAGGAACCTACAGGGCTGGTTTTGCTCTCCCCTCACAGGTTTCCGCAGAGGCCAGAGGAGGTGCAGTGAACTCCAGTCGTATCAGAGAGACATCAGAAGATGTCCCAGATATGTCCCCAAAAGGAGAGCCTTCCCAGGAAGGGCCTGCTGAGCCTGACCAGCCCTGTGAGGAGCTCGGAGGCTGGCAGCACTCCATGCACACCATTCTGCTGTGCCCGGGACAGCTTTCCCTCCCAGGGTCCTTGCCTGGTGTCCACCCTGCCCCTTGCCTATAGCTACCTGTCTCCCATAGGAACCGCTGCCAGACCACATGCAAGGTTTCTGCAGAGGAGAGAGGACCTGCACAGAGCCCCAGGTGCTTCAGAGAGGCACCGCAGGATGGCCCAGGGACGTCTCCAGACAGAAAGCCATCCCAGGGAGGGCCTGCCCAGCTCAAATGTCCCACCAACTGGCACGGAGGCCAGAAGCAGTGTGTGCCCTGCCATATGCAGGCTCATTTTCCCAGGAAAAACCCGCGTACAGAGCAGGCAGGGCCTCGCATCTGCCCCTTGCCTACAGCTCTCTGTCCCCCTCAGATTCCACTGCTGCACCACACGCAGCGGCTCGCCGTCGGATGCCAGCTGTCATCAGGAACGTGCTCCGGGCTCTGCGCAGGGTTTGCACCTGCAGCTGCAGCAGGGGACAGCGAGAGGAGAGGCACGAGGCTGCAAACACCAGGCAGCTCCCGGCGATGACAAACTCAGTCCTGTAGATGTAAAATTCTGATTCAGTGTTGTCTTTATTCTCTCCTGGCTGAGTGCTGGGCTCAGAGCACGGGGCAATGGATCCGTGTGTCGGTGGTGGCAGCAAGTGCAGAGAGCGTGGGCGTGCAAGCCATCCCAGGGAGGGCCTGCCCAGCTCAGCGGCCACAAAGCAGCACGGAGGCCGGCAGCACTGCGTGCCCCGCCGTATCCAGGCCCACGGTCCCAGGGAGAGCCTGCAGCGGCGGTGGGCAGGCAGGGCCTCCGCCCCTTGCCTGCAGCTCTCCGTGCCCCACACGCTGCCGCGACGTGCCGCCGGTGGCCCGCCGTCGTCAGGACGACGCCGAGCCCCGGGCAGCCGGCTGCCCAGGCGTGCGCAAAGGGCTGCCGCAGTGCGCTGCGGAGCCCGCCGGGGCTCTGTGACGCGGGCCGGCGTCGCGCCCGAAGGCCATTGTGACGCGGGGCCGCCGCGAGGGGCCGGGGTCCCCCGGAGAGAGTGCCGCTCACTCTCGGGAGAGCGGCTCCGCGAGGAGGACGCGGCTCCCCCGGTGCCTGCGACCGAGCGTCTGCGCGAGGACGCGGCGATGAGCGAGGAGCGGGAGAAGAAGGACGACCGCCAGCCCGACGCGGGGCTGCCACGCGTGCGCGACCGCCGCCAGGTGCGGGCCGGGGAGGGAGGCGCTCGGGCTCGGCCGGGCCGCCGGCGGCCGTCGAAGTCGAAGTCGCCGCCGCGGGGGACGCCGGCCGCGACTCCGCCGCCTCCATCCCGGTTCTCCTTCTCTCCGCAGGTGGTGCCGCCGGGCGGCCGGAGCCCGGGCTCGTCCCTCCGCGGCGTCCGTCTGCCGCCGCTGCCCGGCCCGGAGAGCTCGCGGGCCTCCGGGAGCCGCCGCGCACAGGTAGGGAGCCCGAGGGAGGCGGGGCCGGACGTCTTCCCGCGCCGCGTGGGGACCGCCCTGTGCCGGTGCGGCTGTGGGGAGCGGGGCGGCAGCCGCCCGCGGGCTGAGCGCTGCCCTCGGTGCTGCGTGCGGCGCGAGCGGCAAGGACCGCGCTCACTCGGCCTTTCTCCTCGGCTTCTCTTGCAGGCGGGCGGGCGGCAGTTCCCGGTGGCGGCGACCGGCGGCGGTGCCAGTGGGCAAAGCAGACAGCCTCAGCCACCTTTGCTGCCTCGCTTAAGGCGGGCGGGGCTGTCGGCAGCAGCACCCTGGCGCTCAGCAGCAGCTTCTGGGGTCTGCCAGCTGCCTCCTCTGCCAGCAGCAGCCTCTTCCACACCATCTCCAAGAGGCACAGCACGTGCCGTGGGCATTAGAGGCAGCAGACTCCCAGTCCTTGTCCCGAGACCTCCGGGAACCTTGCATGTCCAGGACGGGACAGCAGGGGCTGAGAGCCGGGGTCCAGCCCTGGAAGTCTCAACTGTTCTCGGGCCTCGGCATGCCAGACCCAGAGAAAACTACGTGGTGTCCCTGAGCCGTGCTGCATCCGCAAGCCCAAGAGTCGGAGTGCAGCTGGCAGTACCAGGGCGCCATGCACCTACCGGCAGCCTGAGAACACCAGCAAGAACGGTCCCGGTGCTGTCCACCAAGGCTGGGAAGATCCACGCTGCTTGGAGAGATGCTCAGGAGGGCAGCAGAGACACCCGTGCTGCCACTACACCATCTTCAAGAGCAGCTCAGAAGGACCCAGAAGGGCAGGCAGGCGGCAAGGAGCGAGACAAGGAGCCCCTGCCTGCATTAGTGCCTGAAGATGCAGGCGACTTAGATTCTCCCAAGGCTGCACACTCTCCAGAGGAGGCCAATAATGTAGTGCTGTTCCCAAGAGTGTGTGAGGGAGGAAAAAGAGACGTAACTGCCACCACCATGCCAGAAGCCTTCAAACAAGCTCGGAGAGCAGCACTGAGACTGCAAGATCCCAGAGGGGTCAACCAGGAGGCCTATGGATGTTCTCCAGTACACCCAGCAATCTGGAGAATTTGGGATGAGGCAAGGAGGGAGCAGACGTTGTCCAGCTGGAACATCTCCTGGCCAAGCAACAAGAGCATGCTCAGGCTGCTAAGATCCCAAGCAGCACATGCCAGTGCCAGTGCTACCGACACTGCTCAGGGTATGCTGGACACCTGCACCACAACATCGATGGTGGAGGGCCTCTTTCCTGCACCAGGGGAGCTCCCATCCTGGGATGCTGGAGTGCGGGATGAACCACATGATTTAGAAGAGATTGCTGAGACAGAAACTGCAGGACAGTCTTCTGGTGACCTGCAGAATGCATGTCTTGCCCTGTCTGATGAGGCAGAAACAGTGCGTTCAGCTTTTCTTCTGGGCGCTGGTCCTGGGCCTGCAGGACACCTTGAGCCATTGCCTGCATCTGTGCCTGAAGATGCAGAAAACGAGACCACGCACTGTCCAGAGGAGGTCAATGCAGCACCACTCCTGTCAGCATGCAAGGGAGGAGAAGAAGAAATAGCTATGCCTGTGCTGGAATTGTCCAAAGAACCTCTGGGAGAAACACCAAAACTGCAAGATGCCAGAGAGCTGTACGGGGAGACCTATGGATATTCTCCGATTTTCCCAGCAATTCGTAGAATTCGGAATGAGGCGAGGAAGGAGCAGACGTTGTCCAGCTGGAACATCTCCTGGCCAAGCAACGAGAGCATGCTCAGGCTGCTGAGACCCCAAGCAGCACATGACAGTGCCAATGCTACCGACACTGTTCAGAGTATGCTGGACACCTGCAACGTGACATCGATGGTGGAGGGCCCCATTCCTGCACGGTTCATATCCGGGGATGCTGGAGTGCAGGATGAACAGCATGATTCGGAAGAGATTGCTGAGACAGAATCTGCAGGACAGTCATCTGGTGACCTGCAGAGTGCATGTCTTGCCCAGTCTGATGAGGCACACACAGTGTGTTCACCATCTCTTCTGGATGCTGATCCAGGGTCTGTAGAACACCTTGAGCCTCTGCCTGCATCAGTGCTGGAAGATGCAGAAAGCTCAGATTCTTCTGAGGCTGCACGCTCTGCAGAGAATGCTGATGCAGCATCTCTCCCCTTGTCAGTGTCCGAGGGAGAAGAAGCAGCTATGCCTGTGGTGGAATTGTCCAAACAAGCTATGGCAGAACCATCAAGACTGCAAGATCCCAGAGAGCTGTACGGGGAGACCTATGGATATTCTCCGATTTTCCCAGCAATTCGTAGAATTCGTGATGAGGCGAGGAAGGAGCAGACGTTGTCCAGCTGGAACATCTCCTGGCCAAGCAACGAGAGCATGCTCAGGCTGCTAAGACCCCAAGCAGCACATGACAGTGCCAATGCTACTGACACTGTTCAAAGTATGCTGGACACCTGCAACGTGACATCGATGGTGGAGGTCCCCATTCCTGCACCAGGAGAGTTCATATCCGGGGATGCTGGAGTGCAGGATGAACAGCATGATTCGGAAGAGATTGCTGAGACAGAATCTGCAGGACAGTCATCTGGTGACCTGCAGAGTGCATGTCTTGCCCAGTCTGATGAGGCACACACAGTGTGTTCACCATCTCTTCTGGATGCTGATCCAGCGCCTGCAGAACTCCTTGAGCCTCTGCCTGCATCAGTGCTGGAAGATGCAGAAAGCTCAGATTCTTCTGAGGCTGCACGCTCTGCAGAGAATGCTGATGCAGCATCTCTCCCCTTGTCAATGTCCGAGGGAGAAGCAGCAGCTATGCCTGTGGTGGAATTGTCCAAACAAGCTATGGCAGAACCATCAAGACTGCAAGATCCCAGAGAGCTCTATGGGGAGACCTATGGATATTCTCCGATTTTCCCAGCAATTCGTAGAATTCGTGATGAGGCGAGGAAGGAGCAGACGTTGTCCAGCTGGAACATCTCCTGGCCAAGCAACGAGAGCATGCTCAGGCTGCTAAGACCCCAAGCAGCACATGACAGTGCCAGTGCTACCGACACTGTTCAGAGTATGCTGGACACCTGCACCACAACATCGATGGTGGAGGGCCTCTTTCCTGTGGCAGGGGAGCTCCTGTCCTGGGATGCGGGAATGTGGGATGTACAGCATGATTCGGAAGAGATTGCTGAGACAGAAACTGCAGGACAGTCATCTGGTGACCTGCAGAATGCATGTCTTGCCCAGTCTGATGAGGCAGAAACAGCACGTTCAGCTTCTCTTCTGGATGTAGGTCCTGGGCTTAGAGGACACCTTGAGCCATTGCCTACATCTGTGCCTGAAGATGTGGAAGACTCAGACTGTTTCACAGCAGCGCACTCTCCGGAGGTGGGCAGTGAAGCACCCTTCTTCCTGTCACTGAGTGAGGGAGATGAAAGAGAAGAACCAGCTATGGGTATGCCTGAGTCCTCCAGGCAATCTCTGGAAGAACCATCAAGACTACAAAATCCCAGAGAGATCTACTGGAAGGCCTTTGAATGTCCTCCAGTTCACCCAGCAATCCTCAGAATCCATGATGAGGCAAGGAGGGAACAGGTGTTGTCCAGTAGGAACATGTCTGAGCCATACAGTGTGGGCACGCCCAGGCTTCTTGTGCTCCAAGCAGCAGATGACGGGGCCAGTGCTGCTGACACTGCTTGGGGCATGCTGGACATCTGCACCACAACATCGAGGGCAGATGGCCACTTCCCTGCCTCTTGTGATTCCCAAAGCCAGGATATTAGAATTAAGAATGTACAAGAAGAGACCATTGACAATGCTGCCAGTGATGCCAGCGCCGATCACAGCATGCTGGATACCAGAAACACTGCAGTGATGGCTGAGAGCATGCCCACACCCTCCTGTTTTTGCCCTGATACCATGGAGGATGTGGAAGAAGAATGGGAAGACAACCGTGAGGAAGAAGCTGCTGAGGCAGCCAGTGTGCCACCAAGCATTTCTCATTCCTCATCTGGTGAGATGAAGACAGCAGCGGCTCGCTGCCGGATGCCAGCTGTCATCAGGAATGTGCTCCGGGCTCTGCGCAGGGCTTGCACCTGCAGCTGCATCAGGGGACAGCGAGAGGAGAGGTACGAGGTTGCAAACACCAGGCAGCACCCCAGAGATGTCTAATTCCATCTTGTCAGTGTCAAATTCTGATTCCATCCTGTCAACGTAGAATTCTGATTCCATCTTGTCAATGTAGAATTCTGATTCCATCCTGTCAACGTAGAATTCTGATTCCATCTTGTCAATGCAGAATTCTGATTCCATCCTGTCAACGTAGAATTCTGATTCCATCATGTCAATGCAGAATTCTGATTCCATCCTGTCAACATAGAATTCTGATTAAATGCTATCTTTATTCTATCCTGCCTGAGTGCTGTCTGATCTGTCACTCATGCATGTTTGGTCTCTGAGTGTGACTACTGGGCTCAGAGCACGGAGCAATGGATCCATGTGTCAGTGGTGGCAGCAAGTGCAGAGAGCGTGGGCGTGCAAGGGAGAGTGATTTGTGACTTGCAAAGTGTGAGCTGGCTGAGCCGGTGTGTGTGTGAGGTGGCCTGCGATGATGGGGGTGAGGGGCTCTGAAAGGGGCAGCCCTGGTGGGAGAGCACCGGTTTGTCTGTAGGGGGGAGAGCACGGCCAGACACCTACCTAGAAGGCCCATTTGGGGCAGCTTTTGCTGAAGGGGCAGTCCTTTAGTCCAGACGCCTTTAGTCCACTCTAAGTCTCCATTTGCTGTTAGACTTCCACACCGTTCATACAGGAGAGTTATAAGGAAAGTTTGCAGATGCTATTATCCCTTGATTGCACAGTTCATGAATCTCCAGTCCCCCTGCCACAGGCAGGGCCACCGACCTCCCCATTTAATACTAGCCCAGATTGCCCAGGGCCCCATCCAATCTGGCCTTGAACACCTCTAGGGATGGGTTTGATGGGATCTCAAAGATCATCTTTTTCCAACCTCGTTTCCACCCCCCAAGGTGGACTGGGTTCCCTACCTCTGCATCCGTCTCTTCTGCCTCTGGATCAAGCCTGGTCTGGAATGCTTCCTGGAAGAAAGGAGTCTTAATAGGAAGCAAGAGGGAGATAGTCACCACCATGGATCCAGCATGATTCATAGTTCAGTCACTTATCTTCAGTAGTGGTGGGTTGTCGAGCATTGTTGTTCTGTTGGCGATGACAGTGACTACAGCAATGATGGCAACTTTTCAGTGGTAGTACAAACTTATAAGTCCAAGGTGGTTGAGTCAGCTCTCTTTGAAGTGGCAGCTTCTGGCTTTGGGATCTCAGGAAGAACTCCCTTTGTTCCTATCTTCTGGGCCTTGCCAGCAGATAAGAGGGAGCAGGGAGGTGCCCACTTGTATCTTGCCTTCACAGGATACAATGGTATCATCCCCCTGTCTCCCATAGCAAGCTGGAGTTATTTGGTCACAGGCTATATCTTCCACCAGTAAGCAGTCCTGAGCACTCCCTACCGAAGGCAAACAGCTAAAATTGTCCACACAGTGATGTTGATTGCCACACGGCAACACCCATCACTCATCTCCTAGACAAGTCAGTCTTATCACAAGAAATACCTCAGAAAGCAAGCTTTGAGCCAAAAAAAAAAAAAAAAAAAAAAAAAAAGAATCGAAGAAGAATTCTCACACCACCCCGTGGATCAAAGATTGCTTGAAATGATGCATAAGTGACCTTCCGTGGTAGTGAGGAAAAGACAAAAAAGAAAGAAAGAAAAAAAAAAAGCATAAGGGAAGAGGGGTGGGAAGTAAGGGGGGTTAAATATTACACAGTTGTTATGAAGAATTTCTTGGGGTTGGTTACAGAGGTTGCCCTGATTTGTTGGACTTGTTCATCATCAGTTGAAGTGGTTACAAAGTACATGGAGGATACAACTCCTTGTATAAGTTGAATCAAACATGGAACCATACAAGAAACAAACATAAGAGTTGCAACAGCACACGAAAAAGGATATGTTTCACCCGTGGGCAATTTGTTTAGCAACTTTTTCATTATCATTCTATTTTTAGACAACAATTAGAGTCATTCAATTTGCCACAGACACCACCTGTGACTCTTCAGGAGTGGTGACACGAACGTTACATAATGAATGAAAATTAGAAAGTGAAAAGAGACAACTGTACATTTAGCAATAACCATACCTTTAACAATAACCAATAATATTAAATCAATAAGTAAAACAAATAGAGCTATTTGTGTCAGCTGCTTTCCCCACCCAGGCACTCCCAGTGTAAGCCAAGATCCAGATGGGAATTCTTCAGTAGAGGTTGTGGTGTTTATGAATACCCATACAATATTACACTTCAGTTAATTCATCAAAAGCGTATCTAGTCCAATTTGACAATATGTGGACTTGCCATGTAATGTTTTCTAAGATGATTTAGTATCACGAGAACTCTCCACTTGAACATTTCCAAAGCAATTCAAATGCTGAGAGATATAAATCCTAGTTTGGCAAGTTCAAGTATTGTTACAGTCTACAGAATTTTTCACAGGATAGTGTGTGCAGGATAGCCCACAGTAAGGAGTACCAGTAAGCCAGGATGACCTGTAAAAACTCTGAACCCAGTTGTGAAATTTAACAGATCCAAGGACTGATATCAATCACCACCCACACTCACAACAACGCAAAACACAATATGATTGCAACCAAAAAATGTAATTAAGAGGTATATTCAGTATTCTAGCGTGATCAAATCTTCAGTATTTCTGTCACAAAACACAAACGGTTAAAATCAGCCTTAAAATTAGCCTTTCTGTCAAGGTCCCATGGGGATCTTCTGTAAAATAAAACAAGAACCAACTTGCCCTTTTTGGGCTTTGTAAATATGGTTAAAAAATGAGGGAACAATTGAGGAAGTGTTGATTTCATACTACTGTTTTCGGGGTGTCTTTAGTCTTCCAAGGATATTTGGTAAGGGATTCCGTTAAGGTTAGGGAACTGGCCTCACGTTAGCTGAGTCAGTCGCACAGGCTGGCCAGGGAGATAAGAGTGTTTCCCTGGCTTATCAGCCTCTGGATCATGACTCACAGGGGTAATTGGCAAGAGTGGTGAGGCCTTTAGACAGAAGGTGTTAAATCGAGGATCTGGTTTCCCTTTGTGGTAAGCTTTCTAATGCACCCACCCTTCACCGCCTTCACCCCGATCACTTGGGAGGGGTGAAGACATCAGTTTTTTATTGGATAGCTGCTCAGGTTCCTCGGGAGAGGCCTTAGGACCTGGGGTTTTGCTTTCCAGGTCTTGAGCTTTTGTTCTGGCCACCACTTAACTAATTTCTCTAACCTGACAGTGGGTAATCCATTCATCAGATCTCACGGGACACCCTTCTGCCAGCCCAGTGTCCAGAGACAATTACATTTATGATCAATATTCCGCCTATCTGTTTTTACTGACAATGAAACCCTTCCAGTCCCACTGAGCTTTGGGCTAGGTGGCCTGGGGGCAAGGCTGACCACTGCAAGTCTTACTTCCCTTGGCTCAGATTTACTGGAGGAAGAAACCACTGACCCCATATTTTCTTCCATAGTTAATTAACTCTTGGGCAACCTTCTTCCATGTCCATACGTCCCTTGACTGCAGATGGTTAGATGTTACAGTTCCTTCTAACGCTGCCCAGGTTCTCTCTCCCTGACACATAGCTTGTATCTTTCCTTGCAGTTGTATGCCTATGGGTTTCAATGACTCTGGAAGCCCCCTAATTAAAGCAGTCATTCTCTCAGGATCAACAGGCATCATCGTAGGTGATTCATGGTGTGGCTGCAGCTTTCTATCATACATCATTTGGAGACAAGCAGCCTTTTGAACGCTCTCTACTAACTGATCAACTGTTCCAGTAATAGCAAGCGGGTATCCCTTTTCTAAAGGATTGAGACCACCTGCCCAATAAGCAGCCCTCTGTGTTAAGGACTAGGGAGCACCGCTGTTGCCAGTAGTTAAAAATACTCCTGGTCCCCAGTAACCTTCCGCTTCCTTTTACTCCTGGTCCCCAGTAACCTTCCGCTTCCTTTTCCATTAGCAGAATCTGGTCTCCACCAGTGAGATTAACCCTCTATACATACTCATTTTCTGATTCCTTTGGAGAGCGGCTGAAATCTTTTTTCAATTTTGCTAGTTCAGTGGCTGAGAAGGGAATTTCTTTAACATTCATTTGAGGATCTAGATCCTCCCTGTTATTGAATGCATATTCGTTTTTTATCAAAGGGTGCATCTGGGCTGGAGAGGCCTCTAATTTGTCTAGCCTTGCCTTCATTTCTTTCAATCCTTCTAGAGGGTAGATTTTTTCTTGAGGCAAACTATGGGTGACAGTATCACTATTTTCTTTATACCTTAAATGCTCCTTCAGAACCCCTAGTAAGAGAGCTGCATCATGCTTTTCATTTTCTAATGAAACAGGCCACAAGGATAATCCATACCGTATGACATCGTGAAAAAAACCTCAAAACTGACGGGTTTGACTGAGATGGGCAGCCACTGCTTTGGGAGAAACTGGCAGATGATAATTGCTTGTGCATCATTTGTTTTATAAGTATATATACACATGTATGTATTATTATCACTACTGTTATTTCTATCTTATTTTTCTGTCTTAGTAAACAGTTTTTATCTCAACCAAATTGTTTTTTTTCTGATTCTCTCCCCCATCCCATCTTTTCAAATAAGTGAATTTCCAGATTTGGACTTAAAATTTGCTGTCATGCAAGCACTAACATTTTTGTTGTATTATGTAGATGTATGAGCAAAAATTCTCAAAAAATACTGCCATGTCTACTTTGCTGCCAAATTTATATCTTCATATAAATATTTACATTTTATATACATTTCCATTATTCCACATATTATGCTATCATATATTTACATTTATATACAATTACTATTTACATTTTATAGAAGACAAAAATCCAGTGACACTATTTCCTACTTCCTATATATAGGAAGTATATATGGACTATATATAGTCCAGTGACAATATATTTCCTATTAATAGAAAAAATGCCAATATAGGCATCTGAAACTATTGCAATTTTCAAACAAAATAAGTTTTTAAGTAATATATCTGAACAAATGTCCAGGAGAAAAAAAAAAAATAGCCTTTTTTTCCAAAACACAGGAGAGTGTGCTGGCAGGATTTTAACTACCAGCCCTGTTGGTCTTAATTTGTACCTTGAATAAGATTTTCACTCTAGTGCCATGGCTATTCAGGAGAGGTGTGTATGTTTAACGGGGCTGGCTGGCTGCACTCCACCATGCTGCTCTTTCACTCTCCCTTGTTAAAGGAACAGGGATGAAAATACAATGAAAAAGAGCTTCAGTTGAGATAAAGACAGGGAGATCTCTCACCAAGGACCATCGTGTGCAAAACAGACTCAAGTTAGGGGATGAAGGTAAGTTACTGTCTGTTAATAGCAGACTGGAGCACTGAGGAACTAAAAGCAAACTAAAAACATTTTCCCATTCACTCATTCTCTTCCGAGTCATTCCCCTAAGTGGAGCAGGGAACTGGGGCTATGGTCAGTCCCTAAAGCTCTGATGTTGCACCACACAGGGTCCCTCTCATGGCTGCCATCTTTTCTAAACCAGTCCCTCATGGGCTTCTGACAGGCTGCAGCTCTTCAAGCACTACTCTAAAGTGGCTCCATACCCCGGAGTCCATCCTGTAGAAACTGCCCCACGGGCAGCACTTCCCCCAGAGCTTCACACCACACTCTCCTCTTCAAGAGCAGCAGCTCGCCCAGCCCTCCTGCCCTACTGCGGCCCTCCTCCATGGCCGCAGCTCCGGTCCAGGGCTGCTCCTGTGGGCACAACATGGCTGCAGCCTCCTGCAGGCCGCACCTATCATGGGCTGCTTCATGGCTGCAATGGAGATCTGCTCCGTGTGGTGCCCACGGTCTGTAGGGGACAGCCTGTTATATGTCTCCTGCTTTCCTCTTCCCTTGAAACAGAGGGTGAGGTATCTAAATGGATTGCCACTTCCTACTGCTTCTTCACGTGGTCCCTCTGCACTCTGACCACAGCACAACTCCCTGAGATGAGGCCACCCCAAATACCCTTCAAACAACATCTGGTCAACCACATCCTCTCTTGGGATGTGCTTCTGGGTTAAAATCTACTATGTGCTAAGGGCATGCTGTTTCTCCAGCCCATGGTGGTCACAACACGTAGCACATCTTCATGCTATGTAGCTTTCAGCAGAGTTGCTGTGTTCCTGTGGCCGTGCTGCAAGCACTGCTGAAGGCTGCACACTGTCTTTCCTTGCTGCCCTCATTTGCCTGGTTGTCTGTCTCTTCACCAGCTGACTGCTGAATGAGGGTTTGAGACCCACTAGGACCATCTGTGGATAAAAGGTGTGGTCTCTTCCAGCCAGCCAGAAGCAAGCTATCACCCAGAGCAGCCACAAGGATTCTCCAAAGAAGCCTGGGAACAGCTACAACAATTGCTGTGGCTCTGTGTGTTGCTCCCAGTCTTAATAATCAGGCTTAATGATCTTCTTAAAATACAGTGTTTGCAGTGCCTCTGATATGAATCAGTGTTTAACAAGGGCAAAAAGGGCTGCTTACTGCAAAATAAATACTCACACAGAAAGATTAGGCATTTGTTTAGCAAGCTTAATTAAAAAGCTCTACTTGGTGCCTTTTTGAGGATCTGAACTCCTAGATAAAGAAATAACCTGTTTTTCCAGTTATAGCTTCCTTTTCTTTGTAAGTGGTGAGTAGTTTCAAAGATCAAAAGGCCAATTCTCATACGCTATCTTAATTTAAAAGATATTTTAGCATTCTGATAAGCACAGTTTTGGAATGCTTCATTTTGTTTGCCTCACTAGTCAATGTGCAAACTTAGGGTAATTAAACAAAATGATATTTCACAGTCAGTCTTTGCATTTAGATTGTGAATGTGTAAGTTTAAATAGGAAAATCTACATACACTAATGAATAAATGCCTGTCTACTGCATAATACAATGGAGAGGAATATACTGTATTGCATTTAGATTTAGTCATATAGAATTATGAAAATGGAAAGCATAAACAATAATCAAATGATGTTGAATTAAACTTTCCAGATTGAGCAGTTTGATAACATTTTCCTGTGTATCTAGTAAAGATGCTGAACTTTTCTGAAGAAACTGGATTAGACTAGACTGAAACGTCTCAGTCCTTTTGACCTTGCAGTTCATAGTACTATTTATATACAGTGTTTGTATAAGTACGAAGCACAAATTGATCTAAGCCAAGGATGTGACATACAAAAGAATTAAAACAGAAAAATCCCTTTCGTGTCATGTGAATGGCTTGTCCCTTAATGTCAGCTGACTCTTGATTTCAGGGATAAAGTGCTCAGATATCAATATACATGATACATGGGGAAAATGTACTTAATATTAAAACTAAAAAGCTGTGGTGCAAATTGGAAACTAATAATAAGACATATTAGGAGATATTTTCACCATGAGTTTACACATTACAAACATTTCAAAAAGCCTTTTTGCATGACATCTGTGAAGTACATTAAAAAATCTTGAACTGTAAAGTATATGAACTCAGCATTTGTGAAATAATTCTGCCTCTAAAATACAGCCACTGCTCTTACAATTACATTGCAATAAAATAAAAAAGAACTGCATTAGTAATATGCAGTAAAACAATTTAGATCTATATAAACACACTATACTTCAAAATTATCAAGGGAACATTTAGACTGATTGAAGCTTCCCTTTTCCCACTGTTGTTTAATTAATTATTTCTTTTTCAATTATGGAGTCTCACTAGGGTGAGAAAAAAGGAAAAAAAGGAAAAAAATCCCACAACTTTTGCATTTTTAGTTTTTCTTGGAATACATTTTCTTGGAAAATTAATTTAATTTGAGCATAATTAGTTTTATTTTCTTAGCTTAAGCTGTCAGTAGCATTTGGAGCTCACTTGTTTTCATTAGAAAAACAAATTTATGAAGGTCACGCATTTGGCATGAGTCCATTCAATTAAAAATAATGCATACAAATTTCTGTTTGTCTTAACACTGGAATAAAGTAACTTCTCCTGTAAAAGATTTCAAAGTTCCTGTCTAGCATGCACTGTTATGCCAATCTTTTATTGTGCAAAAAACTGACTACCGAAAAGACTTTATGATGCTTTGTTAAAATTCAAGTTTGCCTAATGTCAAATAGCATCCTCAAGAAATAGGAGAGAAAAAAAAAAACCTCACACACTAAGGCCTGTATCCAAAGTGGACCGGAGACAGTATTTTCAATTTCTGTAGTGGACTTTGAACAATGCTTCCTATAGTGTTATTACAGGAAATTTTTAATATTTAATATTTTAAACCAGTGTTTACAAAAGAGAATGTTATCTACTCAGTAGAATCTAAAGTCTTGAAGAGGACTGTAGATTAAATTCGTAATCAGCTGCATCATAATAGGTACAAACTCACGGAGATCTGTTCTTCTAAAGCACTTTCAGAGGACATATACACTGAATCAGAGAAATATGGCCTTGTAAAATTTCTTCAGGAATTTCACATAAGCTTGCACTGGAACCAGAACCAAGAGATACAATTTTTCACAAATATATTATTCATGTAAAAAGACCCCTCATGCCCCAGTGGTTATTTTGGATGTCAGAGGCTATTTTGTAGACATTCATACTACTGGAAATCACTAATGACTCCCAGTTTTACTGATCATAGCAATAGCTGGGAAGTCAACAACTTCAGGCAGTTAAGTCTATAATTACATGCCATTTGCAAGATGTTTTACTTTCTTCATCAGATATCTAACCAGTAACATTTTATATTATTCTATTCTAAATCTAATGCCACTTATCATGACAGTATCTTACTTCTTGTACCACAGCTAGAGATCTGTGCAAATCCATCATCTTCACATCACCCACAGTATGTTGATGTTCTCTCCTCTTTGTCGGCCAGCTTAAGGGATCTTCTCCAAACAGGCCACACTAATTCTGGATTAGTGCTCTGTCTGAATACAGCAATATTATTTGCATGATAAAGGTTCTTCATGTCTTCCTTCACTCTGCTGCCTAATAATTTTATTTAATACTCCCTATTCTACCAAGAGAATTATTTTTTCTGTTTTTCCTTTTCACCTGACTTTTATCCTATTGCATTCCTTCAAAATGTTTCTTTTTTGAACTACAGAGGCTAGTTTCTTTGTGTGATATCTTATGGATAAAATTTAGTCAACCATGTTCATTTTTCTCTCCTTATTTTACTATAGCTTCCCAAAAAGGGAAATCACCTTATTTAGATTTGTGTGTTAGTACAGTGGAATAACTGTAGGCAGGCAGATGAACAGGCCCTGGCCTGAGTTTTAGCTAATTGAGTAGACCATGAAGAACTACTGGATTTCACGTGAAAAATCCTGGGCATAGAAAATAACACAGAGAAAATCTCATTGGAGTTACAGAGAGCGCTATTAAAGGATGAACGGATATCAAAGTATTGCAGGGGTCAGCAGATGCTGTAGCTGAACCCCTCTCAAAAATTCACCAAAAGTCTGGAGAGTCTGGGAACAACTCTACTGACTGGGAACCAGCCAATATTATTTCCAGCCTGAGAGATGTCCCAGGAAAATACAGGCCTGTAAGTCTAGCCTCAGTGCCTGGAAATGTTATGGAGTATATTATCCTGGGGGATACTGAGAAGCAGTTATAGAACAAAATATTTATCAGTCATAGTCAACATGTGTTCATAAAAGGAAAGTCCTGCCTTAGTAATTACAAGTTCATACTGAATGGGCTGAAGAACTGACTCAGTGGTAGAGCTCAAAGGGTTATAATGAATGGGGGATACATCTGTCTGGTGGACAGTTAATAGTGGTGTTACCCACAGCTCAATTCTAGCTGTTTTTGTCTAACATTTTTATTAATTATCTGGAGTCCTAACTTTGATGGATTCAGCAACTGCCTTAGCAATATCATTTTTTTTTTCTTGTGTTCCTTATCTTACTAATTCCTAATAGCACATTGAGCTCCATGTCACACTGAACTGGCCTGACATTCTTTTCTTTCTCTTTGTTCCTGAGTGGCTTCAGTTCTGGAGGTTGTTAGATATGGGAGTATTTGACTAGTGCATATGACTATGTATTTCCTAGACTGAATTCCAGCTGTGGAATTTGGATGCTCGGTTATTACATTTTGTGACATCTTTTTGTGAGAATTTTGCTATTTTATTACTCTGAACTAATTGTATATCATCAGAAAACTATTCACTTCCTTTTTTACACTGTAAATGAAAGCTCTGTACATCACACGTTTCAGCAACAGCTCGTGGTAGAATTTAATTAATAATATCTTAATTACCAAATATATTTAAAATAATGTTCTACTTTTTTTTTTTTTCTTTTTTTTTGTTTATGAAACCAATTCAAGCATGTGTTCTGAAGTTCAATGCTTGGGTGGTACTCACAACTTAATGGTTTATTGAAATGGATGGCTTGTGATTGCACGTGGTCAACAAATATAAAGGTCTACAATTTTTCAGACATTTAGAATACAAATGTGCCAGATTTGTGGCTGAAGATTTGATTTAAGGAAATAATATATAGCTTTTTTCATCCAAGGCATCAATGCCTGTATACCTCAAAGCACTTTTTCTGTCGATGGCCCTTTGGCATAGGGCATGCTCTTTCTTAAATCAAACCTATTAACTCTATAGCAAAACCAATGGACTTAATCAATTCATTGCAAAACACAAGGAGTTTAGGGAAAATAAATCAAAGCTCTTCACTGAAAACATATACAAAAATAAAAGATTGAATATACTGACACTTTTATTTTAAATAATTTTGGAGAGTATCAAACATGGACTCTTTCAGAGTTTGTGGAATATTTGTCTCCTACAGAACATTAAAATCATGAGCATATAAAATTGTTCTGCAATGGATCTCGATGCAGTTGACATTATGAATCAGAGTCATCTGTATAAACATTATTGCTTAGATTCTAGTGTTCCTGGTGAATAAAACCCCAAAATAAAGACAGAAAGAATTAGCAACATCTTCAAATGTCATTGGTTAAAAAATAGCACTCAAATAAGGCATTTTTCAGAATTTCCAAGTATGTATTTTACTTGAGAGGAATGAACATACTCATAGGCTATAACATCTGAACTTATTTATTCTTCTTGCATGTTAAGAACTTCATAGAATTGTCCAGTTTTACCTCAAATAGTACAATATTTCAAATATTGAAAACTGAGAAACCCTTCACGTAGAAGCATCAGAAACCTCTGTTAGCAAATCTGTGCTGATTTAAAAGCAGTACCAAAATGACAAGGATTAACTTCAGAATCCTGACTTTTCAGATGCATCATCAACTATATTCTCAGCAGTAGGAAAATTGATGATATGGGGTTGTGGGTTTTGTTGTTGTTGTTTGGTTTTGGTGTTTTTTGTGTTTTTTTTTGTGTTTTTTTTTTTTTTTTTTTGGTGGTGATCTTTATTGCTCAACAGCTGCAATGCTAAAATACTAAAATACTGTACTCTTCCTCTCTCCACAGTACCAAACCCCGGAAGACCTGGTTGTTAATTCTAAATAAGTATTGTAGGACTGCCTTAAAACATTTCTGCTCTTAAATTATGAGAGGGAACTAGAATGAAGTGCTCCTGGGTGCCAGGAATTCCCACACAGCTGTGCTATGACTAGAGCTATGAGCATGTTATTTCTATAAGTTTGTAGAGTGGATTCTGTGGCTTATATTTTGGCTTCAGTACACACAGTATGTATTGTATTTCCTAAGTAATATTGCCTTAGCATTACATGACCTGCAATGAGCAAGTCTGGTCTTCTTTAACAGACAAAGACTATGAAAGAAAACCCAACATCCTGTTATCATTTTCATTCCAAATCAGATCCTTATCCCTAGTAAAGTTGGAGGGGGCTGTGCACTAATCCATTAAACACTAAAACTCATTTAATCTTCGCTGCAGGATTCTTAAGTTTTCTTATAGCCTTGAAACAAGCATAATGCAAACGTGGCATTTATTTCATGGCCCGAAATTAGACTCATCTTAGAAAGTTTTATTTAAAAAAATTATGCATTGCTATTTACAATACAGTTGTTAAGATTCCTAGGAAAAACAGATTGTCATTTAACAACATTTTCTGAAGAGGCAATGACAGCTCCAGAGCCCTGCACACAGCAGAGTATCTCTGCAGTTTGTACACATCGGTAGGGAAGTGAAATGAAATCTATTCAGTTTACACAGAATGCAAATGCACTGCCCTGTCATGGCCTTCTTTATTTGAAAATTCATACGTTCATGTATAAACTCTCTATCCTTGCTTATGACCTATATTATTTACTCACATTTTGGCAACTCTTTTGTCCCTTTTTTATTTTATTCCACAAAGGCCAAGCATTTTACTTGGATTATCAAGCAATTTATCTTCAAGAAATGCTATAGGAGGAAGAGATGTTAATCTCAGATAATGTTATTGCAAATACTAGTGCTAGCTAATAAAAGAATGTAATAAAACATGGATATCTGCAAGGGAGAACAATTTAGGTATCATTAAAACTTTTCATTTAAATACAATCACTTTCATTAGTTTTTATTAGATTATAAAAATAAGACGTATTGTTATATTCTTACACAATTTAATGAACATAATCCAAACAACCCAGAAATAGGAAGCAATATGTTATTCAAACAGAATGCTTTGACCTTTTCCCTTTGTAACTGAGCAGGGTCACTTAAACTGATGCATTTTGTCCTTTTTTTTTTTTTTTTTTTTAGAAAAAAATATGAATTTAATAAATAGATAAATAAATAAATTGAAGCACTTTGACCAGCTCTCAATCCTATCTGCATTCTACTACAATACCATTAGCTCTTAAATCCACTGAAATAATACATGCAAATGTCATATGTGACTATTAGAGAGCAAAAAAAAAATGTGATTGCATTCTTTTTCTTTGCTTCCATGAATGTTTCTATATTGCACATATATATTTTTGTTAGCATCAGAGAATGTTGTGGTGCAAATATGTTCTTGTACAGTGTGCGTTATGCATCCCTGGCATTGGGTACCTAATGCAGTCACAGAATTCTGGGGAAACTCATGCAATTTATGCTCCTCTTACATAGCAAAACTAATATCAGCTTGTCGTGATCCAACTCTTCTCCATTTTTTTTTTTTAATGTACTTTTAAATTCATTTAAAATTCATCTTTACTTCATCTTTTTATTTCATCAAAAATAACAGGTAAAGCAATCTGAGAACTACTACTACTACTCGTAAATCACAACTAATTTCTGTTTATAATGGTTGAAAAAAACATTTGGAAACTTTTGCATTGATGTTTTTAGACAAGTATGTATTGATATCCAATTTTCTCTGCAGCCTGAGCATAAAGATGGTCATTTTTAAACAGGAAAATATGGTAAGAAAAACAAATGAAAGCATGCGTACTTATGCTTATACATAAAAAGAAATAAATGACAAATAGTTATAAAGAAATATATAAAAATATAAGGATTTCACTAGCTGGTCAGTGTGCATCATTTTAATGCTGCAATAATATCCTTAAAGCAAGGATCACACATCTCACAGCTGTTTCATCTGCTAAGTGGACAAAATGCCATACATAATGGAAAAAAAAAATAGCACAGAAGTCTTAACTTGCCAACTAAAAGACTTTTATTGTGTCTAATTTAAAAAACATATATATATACCCATGTTTCAGCATTTGTTAATGCCAGTTAATACCACATTTGTATCTCATGTTACCATGTGAAAAATTTGAAGAATTTTTTTATATGACCAACTAAATATCTCTTCTAATTACCTGCATTTATAGGTTTTGTCCCATTTGATTTGGACAGGATTTTATATATCTGAATATATATATCTTGTATTCTTTATTAGTTTGTCTGTTGGGTACACAAACAGAAAATATGGATTTCCAGTCTAGATTATTTGTTTAAAGAAAACCCTGAAAGTAGAGAGGCAACACATGAAAGAAGATTGTTCTATTATTATTAGTGGATGTATTCTGATATGCCTGAAGTCTCTATAAAAAAGGGTGGTTACTTGCTATTAACTGGATATTCTCTTTTTATCCATATTCACAGTCACACTGTACAAGTGAATATTTCCTTGCACTGAAACCAGAGAAATTCAGCTACTTCTCTTGTTCCCTAAATGCCAAGAGGCACAGCCCATAACCAACTTCCTCTTGCAGGGTTATAGTATATTCAGTACAAAATGAAGAGAGATTAGCAAGACAGAGAAAAAAAAAGAAAGGTTGAAGTGTAAATATGCATGTGGGCAGCCTTCCTTAAGAAATGTCACAACACTGCTTTCACAGTTGAGTCACCGTCAAGGTAAAGCTTGTTAATCTCAGGCTCTGCCTACCTGAGGCTAAGATGATGGATCTGTTCAGATGAAAATATTTTTCAGCTTCTCCTCCTCCTTCTTACTGATCTCTGAAATGAAACATACATCCTCCATGTATATATTCTTCCACAAGAAAGGAAAAGCACCTGGCGAGTCTGCCCTTTAGGAAAACCCATGAAAATAAGAGAATTTATGATTTTAGCTGGGGAAGGCATAAGAAGCAATACCAGAAACAAAAGCAAAGGGAAAAAAGATGGACCATAGAGAAAGAAAATCAGGTCAGTCATATGGCTGAAGACAGAAGCATACACTTCACATTTCATGGAGAGTAGATAAGTGAGCTCATTCCAGTGTATATTCTGGGAGAACATCTCTCTCTGGAGTAGCTAGCTGGTCTGCAAATACAAACTGTAGTGCCTCGAAGACAATATTTCTTATGCAAAACAACTTTAGTGTTCAGATTTTTCTTTACTTTATCCATTAATTGAGATAGTTTCCTGTACACGTAGGTGTATATACACATCAGGAAGAAGATACTAATAAGCGTGTGCTAATTACACTGCACTGTGCTTAGTGTTGACAAGCACGAACATTTAAGTGCCAAGCTGTCCTCATCCATAACAGGTTCGATCAATATTTCAGTTTTATTAAGAGATAAGTGAACTCTTCCAGGCAGAATCTCGTTACAATACAAGGGCTCTAATCAACACCTGCAGAAATGGTTGTATGGATCTGGAGTGATAAAATGTTGTGGTTCAAGCCGGCAGGTGGCTTAGCACCACAAAGTTGTTTGCTCATTGCCCCCTCTTCCCAATGGGACGGGGGAGAGAATTGAAAGGAAAAGAAAAACAAAGTAGAACTCATGGGTTGAGAGAAAACAAAAAAAGCATGTTCATGCCCCTAGGAACATGTTGCCTGCAAGAGACAATAATATTGCTGGGAGCCACACAAAATTAAAAATTAAAACTAGAAGTGATAGAGAGAGAAAGAACTGATGTTGTCTACAAGGTTTTCTTTAAATAACACTGTTGCCCACAGGCCAGTGAGCGCTGGGGATTGCTTCTCAGAACTGTGAGACAGGCAGGTGCTCTGCTTGATTCATAACAGGGAAAAGACCTTTTCAGTTGGAGTTCAGTTGTAAAAATTAGCAATGTACCAATCAGTAATTTGACCCGAAGCAGTCATAAGAAGCTACTTTGTATGTTATGAGTATTTAACTACATCTCTACTTGTAAATAAATCTGCATCTAAAGATGCCCAGTGCTGGTCTACTATGAGGGATACTCCAAAAGTAATACCTCCTATGCTATGATGTTGGCTCACCATGTCAGAGATGGATGTTAGTGGCATGGCAGCATAGGCTGAACCTTCCCATTGGTATCCCATTACATGTTGTGCTGTGGTACAGATGGCAGCAGGTGGGCAGTCCGACAAAATGTATTATTAATGCATTTGAATTGAATATAATTGAATATTTATTGAATATTATGTATTGAATATTGAATGTACTTATTATTGAATATTTATCGTAGTAGTTTATGCAAAGTAAGTAATTTTCTTCTCCTTTGAAAAGCTCAGATATTCAGAACAGTGTCTCCAGACCTTTCTGAAAAGATAGCTAAGGGACACTAGCTAACACTCAGATTTTGCTAGTCCTCCTGTGGTGCCTGGGGGCAGTGGGAACAAGAAGGTGGTTCTCACAAGGTTCAGTTCAAGTCTATGGTAGCTTTTTCTGTCTTTTCTGCCTCCAAGATAGCTTGAGCCAGAACTCTGTGCCTGTTGAATGGAAAGGAGATAAGATTACCAGGGGTCTCACAGAAAAGGACACAGAAAAGGACACAAAAGTGTTTCCCAACCCCATTTCTGTCACCTTTTTTGCAATTAGCAAGGTGCCTTCAAAGGTCAGCCTTATTCAATACACAGGTTGGGATCTGCTCTCATCCTGCAAAGCTGGGGGTTTGGCTAGTAGAAAAGCAAAAAGGAAATGCAAACATTGTCCAAGGATTGATTGTGAGCAGTCTCATCAAATATGTGTTTTAATACCAGTAAATGATACGGTGTATTTCCTCTGCTGAATGTGGATTGCTGAATTATGTTGATTACATTTTGCTGCATGTTTCAAAGGGTTTAAGGTGAAAAAGAGTTGAACGATATAATTTAGACTTAATATACAGTGAAAATGCTTTTAAAAAAAATACTATAAAGATATAATTTTCTTCAGAGCTAGGCCTGCAATGAAACAAAGATGATTTTTTGCAAAAGAGAACGCAAAACACTCAGATCTAATAGACTTTGAGCTGCCACTACTGAATGCTTCTGTAACAATGTAAAATGGAAATTAAAGTACATGCAATGAAATGCATGCAAAATACATGCAATAAAAGCTGTGAAATCTTCCATACATTGATGCAGTTGGTTCGCTCATTGCCATTACATTTCTCTATGGGTTTTAGAAGACAAACATCAGTGAAAACATTTCCACTGAGACTCATGTTCATGAAAAGTGCTAAAATTGTCATCAAAATAATATTTATACTAAGTGAGGTGTTTAAAACGAGGTCCAGACTTCAGCCTGGATCAAGTTCAGAAAATTTTTATGCTGTTTCAGGGCTACAGAATGACAGCCTTGGAACAATGGCAGAGCTCCAGAGAAACAGGGAAATGGTCTGAGCTGCCCTGCGTGGCACAGGCAGCCTGGCCACCAACACAGAAACACAGAAAGAACATCCAGACTCACCAGCACACGTTTTGTGGAAGCAATAAGGAAAAGCCCCAGAGCACTTCCCTAATAAGATTGTATGCATCAGAGAGAAAAAAAAAAAAAAGGATAGATTCTAATTCATTGCACTTCATGAAGTATTACTGCAGTCCAGAATAAGTTGTAAATAAACAGGCCGAAGGAGCATCTCCTTGACCTTGAAACTTAAGATCTGAATATGTGATTTAAATGTCTGCAGGAACTATTAACACCTACTATTACATGCTACAGATGCAAAGCTGTTATTTTTTCCATTCTTCTTACTACTCAGTTGAGAGGCAAGGACTGTATCTTTTTCTAATAATTTTCTGCTGCTGACAGATTGCTTACGGTTTGTTCTTAATTAACCACAAATGACTCTGTAATCAGTGGCAAAGTTCAAAACTGCAGTAAGTGAGCCTTTTGTGAATGTATTTTTAAATTAATTCACTGTGGTTTGTTTTCAATGCTAAACTTTGCAAAAATGTAGAAAGCAAAAGAGCTTAAGCATGCTCTTAAAGTGTCAAATCACTGCAAGTGAACGTTTAAAATGAAGAAATAGTAAAGTTTCTACATATTTATTCAATTTCTAAAACTAGAAAATAAATATGAATGCCAATTATAAGTACTATGTAAACCAAACAGACTATTGAACCAGGATCAGACTGTCACTAGGCTTCTGGAAGGTCTATGTATTCCTGTAGAGGTTAAGTTGTCTTAACTATAGGAGAACCTTAATGGTGTGGTTTAATTGCTCTAACAGGTGGGCTTATAACAAGGACTCTTGTGTCAATGTGGTAAGTTGACCTGTCTGGACACTGGATGCCCAGTGAGCCACTCACTCACTCCCTCTCCTCAGCAGGACAAGGAGAAAAAAAATGGGCAGGGAGATCACTCATTGCCTTGGACAAAGAAACTCAATCTGGGGAAGATTAATTTATTCTCAGTTAAAAAGAGAATAGGATAGTAAGAAATATAACAAAACTAAATCCACCTTTCCCTACCCTCCTTCTTCCCAGGCACAGCATCACTCCTAACTGCTCTACCTCCTCCATGGTGAGCATCATGGTGGATTTGGGAAAGTAGACTGAGGTCGGTTCGTCACGTTCCAACTCTCCAGCTCCTTTCTCCTCACATTCTTCCCCCACTCAAGCATGGGGTCCCTCCCCTGGGATGCAGTCCTTCTTTGCAATATGCTGCACTTCTTCAGTAACTGCTCCAACACGAGTCCATGTGACAAGGTTTGTTCTTCAGGAATGGACTGCTCCAGCATGGGTTTCCCATAGGCTACAACTCTTGCCAGACATTCTATTCTTCTGTGGGCCCCTCTCCAGTTCCTGGCATCAGCCTGCTCTACCATGGGCCTCCTCTAGGCTGCATTCTCTGCTGCCCCATGGACTGTTCTTCCACGAGCCTTTCCTAGGCTGCAGGAAACCTCTGCTCTGTCACCCGGAGCATTTCCTCTCCCTCTTAGTTCAATGACTTTGGTGACTGCAGATTTACTTCTATCACATTTTTCTCACTCTTTTTCACAGGTGCTAACAACACTTTATATATTTTCTGAAATATGTTATCACAGAGATGTCACCTGCGTGCCTGATGGCCTCCCTTTGAGCTGGTCTCCCTTTGAGTTGGCTCCTGGTCCTTTCTCACAAAGGCCTCCCCTGCAAGCGTTTGCTACCAAAACTTTGCCCTGTAAACCCCAAATAAATCTATCAGGTTTAGATAGAGATATAAATCTATGAATAATGCTACAAAAATCAGAAGAGGATGTAAAAATCAGAATTAGACGCGAGTAAGTATTTTCTAAACCAGCAAAACAATGGAGGCTGTGTTAATAAGCCACTCAGAAACATCTAAAACCTGTATATAATTAGAAAGAAACAGCATGGTCTGTGTTGCAGTTCTGAGTAGCATGCAACTAAGAAATGGAAGGGACCAAGAAAAAATTCATTACAACAGGGAAAATACTTGGAGAGCTGAAAAAAACAACAAAACCAACAACAAAACCAACTGTTCTTTTCATTCTCCCTTTCTGAAGGTCTTCATGCAGATCATTGGCATCAACAAGACCTGGCTAGAAACCTCCATTAAGAACGAGGTATTATGCAGGTAATTATCATATATATATGCCAGTGTAAACTTAAATGAAAGGTATTCAATATTTGCTTCCTGAGATATGTTAATAAATTTTGGACACGCTGAACAACAATTAGTGCGTATTTTCTTTTCAGTACTTTAATGTAAAATGATGATAAAGTTTTGCAGTCTAAACAAACTCACAGCAAAATTCTCCATTATTCACAGTGCTTTTATGCTGTTGCTCCACTTTTCAACATCCTCATTTACACAGCACTTGTATAATGTAGCCCTCACTGTGCACTTCTTTCTCCTCCAGAATCCCAAGTCACACTTATCTGTTAACACAACATCACATATACCAGAAAGTGAATGGAAAATCACATACAAAAAGTTTCAGCTATAAATATCTCTTTTATTTCTTTTTTTTTTTTTTAAGAATTTTGCTTAGGAAACTCTCCAGAGCAACCAGCTGGTATTGCCAGTGGCTTAGAAAACTTAAATTGCATATGTATTCAAATGAGGATCAACAGGGGTAAATATTAAAGAAATCCAAAGGTATTCTTTAGACTGATACCATCATAAGTAGTCTTAATAAAAATGAATGCACATTTTGGAAAGAAAAAAAAAAAAAAGACTAGCGTGTTAATAATAAGAATAGCCTTTGGCAAGGACAAGGTGTCTGAAACAACTCCATAACAAAATTCATGGAGTGTTTAATGAACCCTACATTATTGTGATACATCGAAAAATGTACAGAAGTGCTAAATGGAGCTTGCTGCTGTCTTGCAGATTTTGCCAATCTTCAGTTATTAAGGATCTTGAAGACTGAGGAGAAGGACAGCTAAAGAAAATGTTTAAAAATGAAGTACGCCATTTAAAACAAAGTCAACAGCCAAACATCCGTCATCTCACGCTGCACAGAACTGCTTACTGACTGGCTTGTTTTCTGTGCTCACATCTTGAAAACTATGTAGAAACTGAAAGAAATGCCAATATTAGAAAATAGGATAATGCTGCATCATGCCTCACATGTTGTCAGTCTGACCTGCACATACAACCTACATGCCACTCTCTGGGCTTCTGGAGTGCCAGCACTGAGCAAGGCTGAGGCCAGAGATGTTTTCCTGTCCTCTCCACAGTATGATTGGCACAAGCAACTTTCTCCATCACAACCATCCTTCTCACCATCCCACAGCACGCAAACACAGCAGAAACATAGATGGCCACACCAGCTGACCAAGGCTGCGCTTTGCTCCTGGGTCACACACACCTCACTGTTGTAATTCACTCCCACACTCACAGGGGTGGGTCTCTCAACCCTCAGAGCTGACCCTCATTCTTTCCAGCTTCTGTGGCCATATCAGGTGGCCATATAGTGTGCTCCTTTTCATCCAATCTCCAGCTCTAAATTTGAGTACTTCCTTTGGTCTCCTCCTCCATGCTAGCTAGTGCAGATTGAATTTTGCTAGCAAATCACACACACGTGCACAGAGTATCCATTCTGAAAAAAATATATACTTGAAATAGCTTTGAATATGATTAACCAGATATCCTCATGAAGCAGACGTCCTTGCATCCTGGTTACCCTCACGTCCCATATATCCTCACACAGCATACATCTCAGTGCTGACAACCTTCAGTTCAACAGTAGTATTCTTCCACTGCCGGCTCATCATGTTTAATGCATTACACCTGCTACTCATGAATATTTTACTATGTCATTTTTGTGAGTAGTAAGCACTGCAAAGAAAGCCCAGAGGAAACCTGCAGCTGCAAAAATGCAAACTTCCTCTAAGTGTTGTGGTTTTATACCTGTAACTCTGTGATAGACATAATGCCTCGGTTAATCTTTGCATTAATTCCTAAACCTTTCTGCTTACATTACCTGCAAGGGCACTGTGTCTGCTGGCAATCTTTGGGAATAAAGATCTTCCATTCCTTAACAACAGTTGTGTTCTTCAGATAAAAAGAAAAGAATGCAAAACAAAATGAAAGCAGTGTGGCCAGTAGGTCGAGGGAGGTGATCCTGTTCCTCTGTTCTGCACTGTGAGGCCTCACCTGGAGCTCTGTGTCCAGATTTGGAGTACAGGAGAGACATGGAGCTGCTGGAGAGCATCCAGAGGAGGGCCACAGAAGTGATCTTAGTGTTGGAACACCTCCCTATGAGGACAGGCTGAGAGCTGGGGCTGTGCAGAATGGAATAGAGAAGGCTCTGGGGAGATCTGAGAGGAGCTTTTCAGAATCTAAAGAGGGTCTATAAGAGGGAAGGGGACTCCTTAGCAGAGCCTGTGGTGATAGGACAAGGGGAAAGGGTTTCAAACTAAAGGAGAGGAGATTTAGATTAGATGTAAGGAAGAAGTTTTTTATAATAAAGGTGGTGAGGCGCCGGCACAGGTTGCACAGAGAGGTGGTGGGTGCCCCATCCCTCAGACACTCAAGCTCATGCTAGACAGGGCTCTGAACACTGATGGAGCTGTGAGTGTCCCTGCTGGGGACATACAACCCCAGGGCGTTGAACCAGATAGCCCTTCCAACTCAAACAGTTCTAGGATTCTATTCTATGAAAACAGACAGAAGGCACATCCTAACACATCCCTGACTAATGAAAATGAGTGCACTGCCACGACATCTTACAGAGGGATACTGACTGAGACTGGGAGACTTTAGTTGTAAGATTTTCCACTGATTAGAATAAGGTTGTTTGAACGTTTCTGTTACAATTCAGTATTTTCACGACATTCCTCAAAGCTGGGGTTTGCAGTTAGCTACCCAAAGTTTTCTGCCCACTTCATCTAATCCCTAGTCACTACGTGCATTAATCCCAATTCTACTTTTGCATGAAGTCTGGCTGTCAGTTTGCACATCCATATAGAATATAAGATTCACTTTATACAGAGGTTTTATTTTAAGATTTGCATATTAGTAAATTTAGTGTGAAAATATTTTCTTCTACCAGCAAAGGTTGGATTGGAAAGATCCACAACACAATCAAATCAGAAGATTTTATTCAGAGAGTGCCTGGGTATGCAGTGATTTTGCAACATTTACATATTTAAATTAGACTAAAAAAATGATCCACAACATTTATACTCTCAACTTGCAAATATAGAAATAAACTTGAACATAGAAGGAAACTGCTTCTGCCTTCAAGGAGTTTTACATTTGCATCCCTAATATTCCACACATTTCTAGCAGAAAATCAAACCCCTATCTGTACATTAAAAAGTGGAAATATAAATAAAAATAAATATACGTATATATGTGTCTGTTTATATATGCATTAGTTAGAAACATTTTTAACGACCTTCAGCAAGACAATTTTTACGCAGATATTTAAAGAGAGATGCAAAATGTGCCAGCATAAATGTAATGCTGAGCTGCTTCACAGTTAATACTTGCATATAAATAATTGGATAGCTCCTAAACAGCATATTTCTTGGAACTTTTTAAGTACAGTAATGTGGCCAGTAACGTTAGGCTATGAAAATGGATCACTACAAGCTAACTCAAATTTGGTCTGATTTCATGGCAAATCTTTTAAATACAATATTAGGATGATACTTCTGAGGGGGAGAGCAGAGAGGGAAATCCATTAGAAATTTAAAATGTCATTTGAAAAGGACATAAACTTCCACCCTATTGCATCCCCTTCACCCTCAGAAACAAAACAAATCAAAACAAACACACAAACAAGATAGATCAGCAATCCGTACTTGTTTTGACATAAATAAAAAAGATTGTTTTCCCATCCTTCCATGAAGGTTATACCAGTTCATGCTGATCAAAATGATGGCATATTAAATTCTGGTTTGTGCCAATATTTTATATCATTATATAAACTCACTTGGGTGCTAAAATAATCACAAAGCTGCTATTGTGCTGACCCAAATTCTCAACCCAAAATCACCTATGAACCTAAAAGAACTTAGATGCTGTATGTCAAACTACTTTTACTGAAAATACAATTGTAAAAAGAAATTGAAAATGAAGGATAATCATCTTATGTTTACATGGCACCGTAGGGAATCAGTCATCTAAACTATCAGACCCTCTGGCATAGAGTACAAGAGAAGCTGCTAATTAACAGTAGTTGGATATTAATCACACTGTTCCCCTCTTCATTCACTCCAATAAGTGCTTGAACTACAAGTGCTCTTGGTTTGAGAAGAGCAGCTGTCTCTACTCCTATATATTCAATTAGACAGATGTGAGAAGGACTTTGCAATTCATGTATTTGTGTGAAAAAAGCTCCTGTTGTTACCATCTCTATCTTCAGACTGATGCTTTGTGAAGGTTGTCTGTCTGTCCTGGCACTGAAACGAGAACACTCTACCATTTCCAAGCACAGCACCCTATAAATTAATTACAGTTAAATGTGAGTAATGAATACAAGAAAAAAACCCATAAAACTATGACTAGCTCTTAGCTGATCATTCAAGTGTATTAGGCTTATGATAGGCAAGCTAATAAAGAGGTTACCTCAATAGAGTGAAAACTCTAATTGAATGCTAGATATTATCAGGGAAGAAAGACAGAAGAAAATAAAATATGTAATGGATTAAAACTAAGCATTTTCTTAAGCTTTATCACAAACTCACAAAACTGCTGAGGTTGGAAGTCACCTCTGGAAATGATCCAGTCCAAATTCCTGCTCAGGAAGGGTCAGCAAGAGCACGTTACCTAGGAGTGCAAAAATAAAAATATACTTTGTAAAACATATACATTAAATAATATTACATTTAAACGGAATTTCCTATGTTTGTGTTTATGTCCTTTGCTTCTTGTCCTGTCACAGCACTGAGAAGAGTTTAGCTTTGTCTCCATTTAGGTACTTTTACACACAAGTAGGATCCCTCTGAGCCTTCTCTTCTCCAAACTGAATGGCCCTAGGTCTCACAGCATCTATTCCTACAGAAGATATTCCAAATCCTAATGATTTTCAGGGCCCTTCACTGGACACTGTCTAGTAAGTCTGTCTCTTGTCCTGCAGTCCAGTACCAGATGTACTCCAGGGGTGGTCTTGTCAAGATATTCCAAATAGTAAAAATAGGATGATCAAGAATAGAAAATATTTCAGGCTTAAGAAACATGAAGATGGCTGGGACTTGTCAGGCTGGGAAGACACATTTGGGAGGATGAGAGATGATAAAGACCAGTAAAATTATGAGTGGCACCAAAAGTACAAAGTGGTGAGTTACCCCCAGCACTTTCCAATAAAATCGTAACTCATCCAACAGAAGTTTGTAAGAGGCTTAAATAGGGCAAAAGAGGTCATTCATGCAGCTGATAGCAGACCTGGTACTCCCTGTAGCATGATGATTGGTCTGCCACTTTGCCTGGGTTTAAGTGCAACTGGAGAAGTCCAAGAGAGAAATACATTATTGAGTACATAGATACCACAGCCCATCTAAGGAAGTTCTCTAGTTGAGACAGTTATTAGAACATGTTTAAAAAATCACATATACCGTTGTTATACTTCCGTCTCATCCATGAGGAGGAACTTCTTTTCCAGTTCCTAAGGTTGGCTATAAATGTGCCAGTGGATAGACAGACTGTTGTTTTCACATTGCAAGGCCATTCCCATGTTCATATGCCTTGTGAAATAGTTTGCAGCATTAGGGAGAATACTCAAGACCGGTTTTATCTATTGCTGACATGCTTATTAATGACAGTAAATAATCAGAATAAAAAGCATATTCCAGATTATGAAGTTATTAAATCTTACATGTTATGTAAGATTGAACTTATTGAATTTATCATATTCTCGCTTTTTCTTTATTTCATTCTCCTTCCTTTGTTCTGAAGGAACATAACTTTTTACCCTGTGTTTGTAGTTGGTGTATCAAAAGGAATTTTCTTTCATTTTGTTTGACAAGTCTTCCCAATTCACTATAAAGTTTGTTAACATAAACCTTGATATTCTTTAACAAGGGAATCTATTTGATCTCTCAGCATACATTTTTTTTTCCAATCCACTTCCAGAGAAATACAAGAATATTTCTTAGTTAAAAGTTTAGTACTGTCTAGATTTCCACTGGCACAGATCTATTTCTCAATTATTGATGCCAGTTAAAACATACATTGAAGAATTCTTTGGCCTTTCAAGAGAAGGACTTCAAAACCACCTTCTGCCACATAGAAATCTGTATTGGAAAAGAAGGAAAAAAAAAAAAAAGAACTGTATGTGAAGCTGCAAAAGTAATAAATACATTGTTGGTTTTCAAGAAAAGGAACTATTTTTTGTGCTTTGAATATTAGGTTGAGAATCAATGGGAGCTAAGAGTGGTAGAAGAGCACAAAAACAGGGCAACAATTCTGCTCAGACCAGCATATACATCCTCAACGACGGTGGTGTCACACTGTGCAGTGTGATCCCCAGCAACTGCTGGAGCAACTCTTTCTGCAAAATTGGAGGCCTTGACTAAGATAAAGGTCTGGAAGTAAGACAGTTTGGTGACCCTCATGCTTCAGGAATCACTTTGGATCTCTCTCTGAGGTTGCAACGTATTTTCTTCTAGCTTGTATGAGATGTGCAGTTGTCTAGGGGCTGTGATCCTATGAGAAAGAGCTGCAAGAAAAGGTCGGGAGACTGCACATCAGATCAACTGGATCTTCTTTGAAACCCTGCAGGCTCATGATGTCAAATGTCCAGCTGAAGTGATGAGACAGACACAGCTACCATTCCTCCTGAAGGCTACCATTCCTCCTGAAGGCTTGCAACTATGGGATAGTTTCACTGCCCTCATTGCTGAAACTGGGATTGCTGTTGAATGAAGCATCTCTGATTGCTGAATCTGAACCAGGAGGAAGCTGCAAGTGGAAAAACTGGAAATGAGAACTTTCAACTAGCAATCTGAAAATGAGCACAACTGATTGTCCCTCTGATTGTCTGTGCCTGTGCACTAATATATACAGGACAAGGAGCAAATGGGAGGAATTAGAAGTCAGTGTGCAGTTATAGGGCTACAATCTCTTTGGCAAAATGGAGGAATCATGGAATAACTCACATTCCTGAAGTTGTGCAATGGATGCAGGCACTTGGGCAAAAGGGTGCTACACTCTCATCAAGAAGATGAGGGAATGAATGGAGCTCTTCTTTTGTATGAGGTGATGAGCCAGTGGAGGTAATGGGTCAGAATTAGTGAGCAAACTATCATGTGCAATATTGTGGTAATTGTCTGCTACAGACTGCCTGAATGGGAAGATGTAGATGAGACCTTCGTTGGAGAACAGGAAGCCTTGTATTTGTAGGAATTCCAA
The DNA here is from genome assembly GCA_037305975.1 of Chrysolophus pictus. Classification (NCBI taxonomy): domain Eukaryota; kingdom Metazoa; phylum Chordata; class Aves; order Galliformes; family Phasianidae; genus Chrysolophus; species Chrysolophus pictus. Next base: position 1,768,277 of record CM074583.1, on the reverse strand, counting down.
TGGGAATCTTGTGAAATTCACCTGAGAGAAATACTAAGTCCTACCCCAAGAAAGAATAAAGCTACACAGCACTGCATTCTAGGGATCACAAGACTAGAAAGGAGCTGCAAACAAGGACTTTCAAGTCCTAGTGGGCAGGCAGCAATGTGCCCTATGACCAATAGCTTCTCGGGTTGCTTCAGGCAGAGCAGTGCCAGCAGGTAGAGGGAGGCTATCTTTTCCATTTACACCACAGGTGAGTGAACACCTGGAATGCTGTGTTCAGTGTTGGCAAGATAGACATGGTCTACCGGACTGAGACCAGCAAAGGACTTTATCTGATGCTGGTTTGAGGAAAAGGGATTGAACTAAATGATCTCCAAAGGACCCTTCCAACATCAACTGTCTCTGACTTCAGAATGATTTCCTCTTGTAGATTCCAAAGTAACTTCTTATGGGAAAAAAATAAATTGAGTATGCAGAATTTTTATGGAAGTAGCACCATCCACTTTCCTGTAAAGAGCCGTAAAATGCCTGGTAATGACTCTTGCATACTTAAAGAATACGAGTTTTAAATATTTTGAGGAAAGCACCTGTGAGCATCCAATGTTTCCATTAATATTAGTTCTTCAAAATATAGTTAGTGGAAAAAATTACAGAGAAATAAACGTCAATGTGAATTTAAAAATATGAGCACACTGACAACAGATGTTCTTTCAAGGTTGAGAGCTCCTGGCCCACAAATCATTAAATCAATGAAACCTTTAAGTGAAATTTTGGAATGACATCAGTTAAGTAGTGTCTACACCTGCAAAATATATTTCACATTCATCTCATTAATTGTAAGACATCCATCACTGCTGAACCTTCTTGCCAACAAATTACAATAAAGTTAACTAAATTTTTCAGCTTGCACTACTGTACCAGTTCTCTTTTCCACAATTTCTTTACTTATCTTAAGGATGCGTGACTGAACTTCACACATTTTGCATCTTAAACAAATAAAAAATAAAAGTGCAGATAAGTCTTTTCCACTTTTCTGAAGACAGCAAGACTGGTGTCTCCTCTGAATTTATTGTGGCAGAAAAATCTATATATTCTAATTCCAAATACTTTAAAATCTTTGAAGTTGATCAGTTATTGAGCTCTTAGCGATTTTAATTGTTATGGTGTTTTTAAAAATATAAGCATTTATTCATCATACATTATTGAGGGAACCAAATATCTAGTTCAAGACTATAACAAGTCAAACTCTAGGAAGAGATAACAAAGACAAGCAGTAAAGTTCACTCCTTGATTGGTTACAAATATTAATAAGAAAGATGAAAGTGAGAAATGTATTAATATTAATGAAAACATCTGCTTTCAACATAGAATTATTTTTTATTTCCAACTAAATTAGATAAAGTCTGAGTTCTTACACAATATCCTTTCCTAACTGCACCGCTGGTACAGGAGAGAGACATCACTTACCTGAACTAAGCAGACAAATGTAGAAGTTACTTGACAGCAGTTACTGTTCTGTAGACATTATAGAGAGACCAGAAATTGCATACATCAGACGTGTATAATTATTACTTCAGACTACATTCACCAATAAAAATCAATTATAAAGGCCCAGCATTATAATTTTTAAGACTACTTATGGTTTTTGGTTTTGTTCTAACTATTTTTTATTTAGACACCTGTGATCTTTTCACTTAGTACTGAGCCTACCTCAAATAGAGAAGCAGAAGATTCTGTCTATGTCTGATGGAATAAAAATCTCCAGACCAGTGGTGCATCACTCTTTTTTCATTCTTCCTCTTGGTCATCTCTGTCAGAGAAATTTGGGGTAGTAGGAAGAGACAATGAGTGATTTAGCAAAGATTCACTCCTTCTCCATCTAACAGGACCAGCCAAGTATTCTCCAAATAATCTAATCAATTTCAGTGCCCTCTTAGATGAACAAGAAACAAACCTACATTTTTATCCCACTGAAATAAACTGGTATTCTTCCTTTTACATCATCTGTGTTGAATTTGTCTTTTATTTCCTTTGCCATACACTTATAGGCAGGATTACATTTGCAGCAGATCAGTTAAGTGAGCTTAGCGAAGTGCAGAATGTGCAGAGAGAAGTTCTCAGGAAGGAAGGAGGAGGGAAAAAGTATTAACAAAAGCTTAATTCAATATTTCTTTCTTTATTTATTAAGATGATGCTGAGAGCTAATAGGATAAATAATATTCAAATAATAATATTTAAAAATTCTGCAAACATAACAGCCAGGAATATTTATTTCTGTATTTGCTTTCCAACTTATGTCAGTAGAGTAAAAAGCAGAGTAAAGCAAATCACAGAGTAAATATATGAACAAGCCCATTGCCTAAATTTGTTACAAAGGTCCTTCAGTGATTCATGGCTGCAAAGTACCAGCAAGGCACGAAGTAAAAATTAATTCTTAATTGCTGTGAAATTTTAGGAGTAATTGTGAATTGGTAAAGAAACTGCAATTATCTACAAATCTTTTTCTTGCTAGTACAAAATGTATGCAACAACCTGCCATGCTAATTCACTTTGATGGCTTTCACCATTTCCACAATATATCTTTTAATAAAATATTGTTAAATTCAGCAGTAAAGTTCAAATATTAAAATAATGATATGTCAGAGAAAGATCTTTTGCAGATACTTTTTACTTTGTATTTCAAAACAGAGAAACAAACAAAACAGACAGCAACTGTCCATTGCCATGCTTTGAAATACTGATTTTTGCTTTGCAGAAATGGGGGTAGGTTCACCTTGGCCAGCTATAAGACCCCTATCCAGCCATTCTCTTACTGTGTCTCCTCAAAGGCATAGGGGGACAAATGAGATTAAGAAGCTCATAGGTCAAGATGGAGCTAAGGGATTGCTTACTAGTTTTTGAAAGAAGAAAAACAGACACCATGTTACACAGATCCTTAGATGTACACATGAAAGAGCAGTAGAAAATGCTGAAAATGTCTTAAGGTCCAACACACCATATTTCTATTTGGTTGTAATCATTGCCTTAGGTAAGACCTGAAACCAAAAACAAACACACAAAAAAACAAGCAGAAGTATTTAATGTTATGTTCTACTGCTTCATTGATGATATTTACTATGCACCTCAAAGACACTTGAGACAGCAGTACTATAGCAGCTACAGAAATGAATATATTATATGTAGTTGAAGATATTGCTATGCAAGATCCCTAAACCTCTGGGTGGGACCGGGGTGGTAAATCCCCCCCCTGCTGTGAGAACAGAGCAGGTCCGAGACCGCCTCATGAGACTGAATGTGTACAAGGCTATGGGGCCGGATGGCGTGCATCACAGGGTTCTGAAGGAGCTGGCTGAGGTGGTTGCCGAGCCGCTCTCCATCATATTTGAAAATTCGTGGCTGTCAGGTGAGGTCCCAGATGACTGGAGGAAGGGTCACGTCACTGCCATTTACAAGAAAGGGAGCAAGGAGGACCCCGGGAACTACAGGCCGGTGAGTCTCACCTCTGTGCCATGAGGAAAGGGCGTGTGATCCGTGACAGCCAGCACGGCTTCACCAGACGAAGGTCATGCTTGACCAATCTGGTGGCCTTTTATGACGGAGTGACGGCATCGGTGGACAAGGGAAAGGCAACTGATGTCATTTACCTAGATTTGAGCAAGGCCTTTGACATGGTCCCCCACCACATCCCTATCTCCAAATTGGAGGGATGTGGATTTGATGGGTGGACCACTCGATGGATAGGAAACTGGTTGAAAGGCCGCAGAGAGAGGGTGGTCATCAATGGCTCTGTGTCCAGGTGGAGGCCGGTAACGAGCAGCGTCCCCCAGGGGTCTGTCTTGGGACCGGTGCTCTTTAACATCTTTATCAATGACATCGATGATGGAATCGAGTGCACCCTCAGCAAGTTTGCTGACGACACCGAGCTGAGTGGTGCGGTCGACATGGTGGAAGGAAGGGATGCCATTCAGAGGGACCTCAAGAGGCTAGAAAGGTGGGCCCGGGTGAACCTGATGAGGTTCAACACGGCAAAGTGCAGAGTTTTGCACTTGGGCTGGAGGAATCCCAGGCATCCCTACAGACTGGGAGGAGCAGTCCTTGAGAGCAGCCCTGTGGAGAAGGACCTGGGGGTCTTGATAGATGAAAAACTGAACATGAGCCAGCAGTGTGCTCTTGCGGCTCGGAAGGCAAATGGTACCCTGGGCTCCATCAAAAGAGGGGTGGCCAGCAGGGACAGGGAGGTGATTGTTCCCCTCTACTCTGCTCTTGTGAGGCCCCATCTGGAGTACTGCGTCCAAGTGTGGAGCTGCCAGTACAAAAAAGACAGGGAGCTGTTGGAGAGGGTCCAAAGGAGGGCCACAGAGATGATCAGGGGATTGGAGCACCTCCCCTACGAGGACAGGCTGAGGGAGCTGGGCTTGTTCAGCATGGAGAAAAGAAGGCTGTGGGGTGACCTCACTGCAGCCTTTCAGTACCTAAAGGGAGCCTACAGAGGGGAGGGGAATCAACTCTTTGAAAGGGTAGATAACTGCAGGATGAGGGGAAATGGTTTGAAGTTGAGGGAGGGAAGATTTAGGTTGGATGTCAGAGGGAAGTTCTTTACAGAGAGAGTGGTGAGGTGCTGGAACAGCTGCCCAGAGAGGCTGTGGATGCCCCATCCCTGGAGGTATTCAAAGTCAGATTGGATGGGGCCCTGGGCAGCCTGGTCTAGCATTAAATGAGGAGGTTGGTGGCCCTGCATGTGGCAGGGGGGTTGGAGATTCACGATCCTTGAGGTCCCTTCTAACCCTGGCCATTCTGTGAATCTGTGAGGATACCAAAGCCTCTAATGACAGTAATGAACACAGCAATGCAAACTGAACAATGTTTTCACAGTTCTCATCTCAGATCAAGAGTAAACCTTTAATTTCTCAGTACTTGAGACTGTTCAATGCTTTAAGCTTCACTCAGTTCAATCACAATGACTAGTATTTTAATCACTAGGGTCAAAATCTCATTTCTCAAGGAATATTAAATCATGCCTTTCATGATGATTTCATTGTAGTTGATGGAACAACATCAGGAATGAGATGGAAAGAAGTGGAAAAACACCATGTATGATTAACCCTAAACCCTACCCTTTTTGTATTAGAGTTTTTACACCATGTCATAAGAACATCACAGGAATTTCAAGTTTATAACAAGGGTTAATAGTTCAGCACATTTCTGTGCAAAATATTAAGGTCTTTTCAATAGAGTGGCTTTGGAAGAATGCCCTCGTTCACTTCAAAGTAAGTCAAGAAAAAGATAAACCAACAAAGAAAAAAAACAAAAATAGGACACACAAAAATACCATTAACCTGCAATGTGTTTAATGTGCTGCAAACAGTAAATTGTCCTTTTGATATTTCTTATTTTCAATATTTAAGCACAGCTTACTTTGGATGTTTGTTTTTTTTTTTCTTCATTTATTTAGATTTTAATTGCAATGTGGAACTTAATGGATGAACTAAAGATCTCTTATGAAAAGAGAAACTGAAGTGACACCTTCCTATTTACCAAGGACAACCAGTTTGTTATTGAAGATTGAATATAAATATATTTTGTTTATTCTGGTTAACATAAAGAGACAATTTAAAAGTATAATACCAGGTGGCCACAGAAATTTAACACGATAAAGCAGTTTTTCATGTGATGTTGTAAATTTATTTTCTGTCGCTCAGCATGTGCATTTTCCTACTGAAATAAAGACACAAAGAGAAATATATAGAGTATTAGTGCAGGCAGATTTCATCCCAATGTATCTGGATTAGATACTGACAATGAAAAGTACAAGACCAAGATATCTCAGTTTCAGCTGAAAATACCATTAATATAATTTATTGTGAGACATTAAGAGAAGAATTTTCTGCGTTAAAAAAAAATAAGTAAGAAAGTAAGTAAATAAATAAATGTCTGCTCCATGAAGAGGAAAAGTCCATTTTGTGTAAGGATTTTTGATTGCTACTTTGGTTTTGGTATGTTTTTAAAGATAAAAATAGGGAGTTAAAAGAAGTTATAATCTAAAAAAATCTCCATCAGTTTCCAGTTTTTCAATTTTACTCCAGTAATGGGAAAATAATGACTACCAGAATAATTTATATTGCAGAAATATGCAAGGAATTTTATTTTGACTTCTGTAAGCAAACTTCCCATCCAGGAGAATCAGCAGAATGTTTAAAGTATAGTTAGTGGCCTGCAATTAGTGTTATTCCCCATGGGTTGGTATCAGCTCAATTCTTGTTCAACATCTTCATCAATAACCTGGATGAAGGGATAGAGTGCACCCTCAGCAAGTTTGCTGATGATAGAAAGCTGAGAGGAATGGCTGACCAGAAGGCTGTGCTGTTATTCAGCAAGAGCTGGACACTGGACAGTTTGGCAGGGAGGAACACTGTGAGTTTTATCAGGAGCAAGTGAAGAGTCTTGCACCTGGGGAGGAATAACCTCATGCATCAGTACAGGTTGGTATTGGTAAGGTACAGTACAGGCTGACCTACTGGAAAGGAGCTCTGTGGAGAAGGGCCTGGGTGTTCTGCTGGTCAACACTACGGACATGAGCCAGCAGTGTGCCCTGGTGGCCAAGATGGCCAGTGGGATCCTGGGCTGCATTAGAAAAAGAATGGCCAGCAGGTTGAGGGTGGTGATCCTCCCCTCTACTTTGCCCTGGGGAGGCTACATCTGGAATAAATTGTCCAGTTCTGGGCTCCCCAGTTCAAGAAACAAAGGAACTTCTAGAGAAAGTCTAGAGGAGGGCTGCAAAGATGATCAGGACCTGGACTGTCTCCCATACAAAGAGAGACCTGGAGCTGTCTAAGTACAGAAGAGAAGGGTGAGAGGGGTCTTGCTATGCTCATAAATATGTAATGGTTGGGAGTCAAGTGGATGCACCCAGGCTCTTTTCAGTGGTGCCAGAGGAAGGCAAGGGGCAATGGTCACAAACCCAAGTAGTTCCATCTGAAAATGTGGAAAAACTTTTTTCCTTTGAAAGTGACAGAGCACTGGAACAGGCCGCCCAGAGAAGATGTAGAGTCTCCTTCTCTGGAGATATTCAAATCCTGTCTGGATGCTTTCCCATGCAATCTATTCTAGGCATTCTGCTTTAGCAGAGGGGTAGACTTGAAAAACAAACAAACGACCTCCTCCAAAAACACCTCTTAGGTAATATTATCTTCACCTTAAGGTCTGAAATTTAGTTTTAAATGTCCTTCAGAGGAAATGAGATTAACATTCATTTAAGTAACCTCATTAGGTACATAATGCGATTACTTGCACTGTTTTCACAAGCTAAGGAATTATGTCTGTCTTTTGCATATGTTGTAGAGATTTTGGTTGCAAAGCAAATAGGAAGTAAAATTTAGATCTCTCAACTACACAAATGTCTCTCTCCTACTATGGAGAAAAGAGAATTTTTAAATATCTTGATGTTAAAAGCAATTAAATTAATATAAATTTACCCCAAATAATGTAATTTATTAGCAAACCAAGAGTGAAAATTAATCTATGTATTTAAACAGATATTTAGCAGACGTTTTCAGAAATAAAGAATGAAATAGAAAGCAAAGTACAAAGAGAAAAACAAAATCAGTGTAACTCAGTTACCTATATAACAAAATCCCACCTACTTATCACATCAGGGTATAGGTCTTATTGAAGGAATCTTAATTCCAATTCAGAGAGTACTATATAATAAAGTATTGCAGATGTGAATATAAAAGACATGAAAATTATTGATGCAGCAGTATTTTTTAAATGTGTGTTTGTTTTGCAGGTATGAGTTTCGAATAGACTAAGTTCAAAATACAGATGAGTTTTGTGAACTTAAAAAGCAACTTAGAACTCTACCTATTTTGCACGTCTAGGAACTGAGATAGATAACGTATGGAGGTAAAAGAGAATCATCTTCTCTTTAGATAAGCTAATGTAGAGCAGAATTAAATGCTTTGAAAATCTCTCTTATAAGCCTACTGCACTAACGTCAATGCATTTTGTAGGAACTTGACATATTCCACTTTTTTTTTTTTGGCAGAAAGCACTTGAGAAAGACTACACCAAGTATATTCAGTTAACTTAGCCACTGCCAGATCATCATCACATTATCATCAATATTCACTAGTGAGTTTTGTAGTCTCTTTCTAAATAATTGCCAGGAAACTAGCAATCACCCTGAGAAGTAACGTCCCACCGATCCATCCTTTATGAAGTGTCCCAGTCCTGGATTCAGCATTCAAACCAGAAGGAACTTTAAAATCTTTCAGAAGAGATTACAAAGAAATGCCTTTCTTCTAAGCTAAAATGTCAGTCCCGATATCCACATATCATGGCTTTAGCTGACCATTTATAACTACACTGGTGTCAAAACCATAAGCTCAGGAGATTTAGGACCTGTACGTTGCTCCTCCGAAACTAATGCCTCATACTTATTCCCATGGAAACTACAATAGATACAAAGATCACAATAACTCTCTTTGATAGAGCAAATTCTCAGCCACAAGATACTATTTTCCAACACAGTCAGATGTTCAGTGGCATAATCAATAGCCTTTTATTTCATTAATTAAGTGCACTTTTTTTTTTTTTTTCCTACCAGGAAACCTTCTACATTTTAATACAGATGACAATACATTTCTTGAGAAAAAAAAAAATTACAAGACTCCCACTAATCAGAAATGACCAGTTTGGGGAAAAACACACATCTCAGCTCAGCAGCATATTTCCTACTCACAGATGAGCATTCAGTAGGATCAGTATTTCCCAATTTGTTTTTCAGTTCTGCTTTTCATAGCTCACATGCTGCCTTTTATATTTTTTTTAATCCATCTGTATTCTTTTTTCTTTCTTTGTTCATTTTATTTTTTTAATGCATCTCTAGATAATAAAAAAGTGTGGATAACAGGAGGGAAAAATATTTTTTTAGAATACAAGGCTGCTGCTTCTGGTTAACTACAGGACACGAACAGTTCATAAGAGACATAAAGCTAAGGAGCCTTAGGTTAATTACTAGCTATTGCCTTTTTCCTTAGCAGCTTTGAGGAAAATTATTGAGAATCACAACAGGTGGAGTCTGCAGTGGCCAGACTGCTAATGACATCCCTCTGAGCTAAAAGAGACCACTGCTGATACCTGGAACTGGACACACAGTACACTAACGCAGAGAACTATTTCACTCTAACACTGAGGCATTAGGGACGATTAATTAATATTAGCTTATAATGGCAACTATTACAGCAATAATGGCTTGTTTTGAGCTTAATTCTACTAACACAGCATTGCTAGTGAAGAGTATCTAAGAATATTTGTTAAGTGTTTCAGTAAAAATACCATTGCCTCTGCTAGGAAGGCCTCAGGTCTTCCATTAACTATGCTATCTGTGCTTGTCTCCTGTCCTGCTCTGTCAGGCTTGTTACCAACTTGCTGTGTGAAACAGAGCTTGTTATCGTGTCTCTTGTTACAGTGCTCAGTTTCGCTGTGGGATAACAGCAAATGCCTTAAAAATATGGGCACGGGCTCAAAACAGAAGCCCAGAACTGTAAACCGGTTAATTACTGAGCTGCATTAAGGATACTCAATCTCAAGAAGTGGAAAAAAGTTGCCTTTTAGCAAAATAAAAGATGCAGCTAAAAGAAAAACAAAATCAAACATCGAATTAAAAACAAAACAAAACAAGCAGCACAGTAGGGCACCTGCCACGGACAAGGAAAATAACATTTCATCCCTGGGCAGTACAGAATTGGGAGAGAAAAAGCCAAAGGTTAAGAACTGGTTAGAGCCTGAATCTTGTGAAGGAGGCTGTCTCAAACTGATAGGAAAGGGGGAAAGAAGATGTTTGCTTCGGTTTTGACTTCCCTCATCAAAGAGCCCAACTTCAGCAACTAAAGCCATCCAGAACTGCAGCAGCCCTCAGTGAAGAAAAGCACAGCATCAGACTTTACATTCTCTTAGCTAATTTTGGAAAAACTTCTACAGTATTATCTCCTTTGAATACACACTGATGAAAATGCGTAATGACAAAGAACTGAAGTCTTATTCTTCAGTTTAAATCTACTTTGATTTCTTTCTGAATATTTTCATCCCAGCGATCTCTAATTACCTAATAGATATGTTATCTCTAAGCATATCTATGTCTCTATAAAACTAGTTTCAACAAATGAATGGATCTGTTATGTACAAATTTAGCTTTTAAACCTAGAGACAAATTTAAGGTTCAACAGATTAGATCTCTTAAATTTTCATTTATCCCACATCTTAATGTCATGACATCATTTTGGCTGCAAAAGTCCCCTGGAGATGACAAAATCCACTTGACTGCCAAGTTCTAGGTATTAACTCAAAGTTCATGAAGAAAACGTGTTGCTTTGCCAGGATAATTGTGAGATGGTTTCTCATCACACTGTCCCCCATGCTTTCACATCACTTCAAGTTGTGAGAATTCTTCCCCAGGCAAAGCCAGTTCAATGTTTTGGCAACCAAGTTTGGTATCCATCTCTAACAGTGCTCTTTTTCTGCTTTGTCAGATGGATACCTTCCTTGCTCAGCAGTCCTTGTTTCTGAAGAACATTCTGTGGTCGTTGAATCATAGAGTTGCTCAGGTGGAAAAGACCTTCAAGATCATCGAGTCCAACCACAACCTACCCATCCTACCCTCACTCTGACAACCCTCTGCTGAATCATGGTGCTGAGCACCGCATCCAAATGGATTTTAAACACATTCAGGGACGGTGACTCAACCACCTCCCTGGGGAGCCTGTTCCAGTGCTTAACAACTCTTTCTGTAAAGAAGTGTTTCCTGATATCCAACCTAAACTTAACCTGAAGCAACTTGAGGCCATTTCCCCTCATCCTGTCACCTGTCACCAGTGAGAAGAGACCAGGCCCGCTCTGCTGCAATCACCTTTCAGATACTGGAAGACAGCAATAAGGTCTCCTCTCAGCCTCCTCTTCCGCAGCCTGAACAGCCCCAGTTCCTTCAGTCTCTCCTCATAGGCCATATTCTCCAAGCCCTTCCCCAGCCTTGTTGCCCTTCTTTGGACCTGCTCCAGCACCTCCATGTGCTTTCTGTACTGAGGTGCCCAAAACTGAACACAGCACTCGAGGTGAGGCCTCACCAATGCCGAGTACAGGGGCAGGATTATTTCCACACAGCCAAGTGCTGACCCACTGGATGTGTCATTCCTAGTGAAACATAGCAAAACCTTGCTTTACCTGAAGGATAAAGGAATTACCTCACCTGGTCCTTAATGCCGTTCATGTCTGCCTGCACAACACTGCAGCCATTTTGATACATGCAGGGTCATCCAAACAGTATCAATTAGCAATGAGGATGAACTGTTTAAGGACCAGATAAAAATCAGCCACCTCTCCTTAACTTCCCAGATCCAAACCCCAAAAGGAAACTGATCCACTCTAACACAAGTCAGTTCAGCAGATAGGCGTCCTTATCCCCCACAGGTGTGGGACTACAATGATTATCTCCAATACCTTCCTCTTCATACAGCAGGTTTGATTGGGACCAGCTGGTTCTGGTGCTTTCTCCACTAGGTTTTGTTCCTTCTCGCCTCTTCCCACACTACTGTATCTATACTGCAATTACAGAACTGTGATTGGAGGAGGAATCTTTTTTCTGTTGCCAGAAATCTTCATTTTTCAGTCTTCCCTACCTACCTTCAACCCCCACTCATATTAGGATAGTCTTCAACTGACCATTCTTCCTCATATCACAGGTCTAAAGCTCTTCCTTCTGCAAGATATTTATGTACATCTCCCATTCAAGCTCTCTGATGCTGCACAGACTTCTGATTCCTTTCATGCTCCTTGATGACTATTTTACCTGCAGAATACCTCCCACAAAAGAAGGTATCTTTGCCTCTCATGAACTCTGTCTTGGCTGAGACCTCACATATGTCAGGAATATTTATTGCAGACAACTGCAAAATCATGTGCACAGACAGTACTGCTTTTCAGTCTCAAGCAGTCCCACACAATTTCAAGCAAATTTTCTGGATCGTTCTCAACAACTGTTTGCTGCACTGTGGTCTGCTATTTCTAAGATAGTGGATCCCCAGAGACCAGCTGAAAAAGTGCACAGTGCTCTGAGCAGCTCTCAGCTGAAGACAGTAAAAGCCATTGTTCTCTACTCTAGAAAAATATTCCTGAGAAATCTTCTTATCTGTGCTGAGAAAAGCAAAAGTCTCCCCGGCAGTAGAAAGTCAACAGAAGATGGTGCCTGAGAAATTGTTTCCTGAATCTGGAAAGTCTAGAAAGCAGTGATAATAGATGCTGTATCTGATAGCAGCCAATCTCTGCTCTGCCTGCTATGAGATCCAAAAGACTTTTCTTACCTTAGCCACAAGGAATAGCTACAAATATGGTTATTATATCCAATAGGAACTCTGTGTGGCTATTTTAACCTATGTCAGGTATGTAAGCCATTCTTGCCTGTGCTTCAATCCAAAAAGTTCATGTTTGTAGGAAGGAAGGGGTTCAGATAGCAATTCGAACTTAAGCTGATGGAAAAAAAGCAGGAATTAATGAATTAATCATTTTAATGAGCTTTGAATCTGATCACGAACATTCAAACTTTTCATATAAAACATCTGATGAGATTCTATTAAATATTAAACAGTTTGGCTTAGATCTCATTTCATGGGACCCTACTTTAGCTGTGTGTGGTATAGTAAATATATATATTTATATATAAATACATATATATGTATTTGTTGATTCAACTGCTGCAATTTATTAATTATCTGTCATATTTTTTAGCAGTGTGTTCAGGAAGTTCTATATTCATTACACTAAAACTTCTAATGAAACAATCATTTCAATCATCTTTTTCTACCCTTGGTGCACTTGTTTCTTTAGAAAGTGAATGGACATTATATTATTTGCAAAATATATGTATATATAAATAGAAGATGATTGATTTGATTTCCAACATAATTACAATTACAGAAATATATCTCAGTGTCTCAGTATGACTAGAATACAGACAGCATTTCCTCCATCCCTCTCCCCATGAACCTGCAATTACACAGACTTGTCACTCCTATCTAAATCATCTAACACTGCAATAAGAAAAAAAACGCTTTGTTTGTCATGATAGCCAAACTCCTACAAGTCCTTGATTCCCCTCACTGTAGATAATCAATAAAACAAACTATAATTAAGAATCATTTGCCCTCTGCTTCTGGCGCATCACAAGGACATTGTTTTCACTTCATCCTCCTCCCGTGACCGACAGTCTTTTTTCTAAACGTAATTGTCAGAAATCTAATATCCAAGCAGATGGAGCATCTGCAATATTTGAAATTCACCCTACAGTTATGTTAAATGACAGTTTCACCTGAGTGAAAATAAAACAGCTTCACACCATCTGATTCTGGCTAATGTGACAGCCCTTACTTGAAAGTGAATTAACATGAAGTTTGTTACATCACAGGAATTAAAATTAGAGTCTAGAGAAAAGCTAATGGTAATTTGATTCCATATCTTACAGGTGCAAAACGAAAAGGATTTTTCATTTCTTATACATAAAACAGAGCTACCTTGGACTGAAACCAGATTTCAGAGCAGTGCTAAGAGCTGGAATTCTGGTCCAATTAATGCACTCACCTGGTAATGTGTACATCAAAACCAAACAGAACAACAGCAAGGAACAGCTACAGCAGAGGAAAGAAAATGTGACATTGCTTTTATAATACTCAGTTCTTCAATCCTCTGATTACCACAACAACTGTATGTACGTATGACAGAAAAAGCAAATAAAACAGCAATGTCCTCCAGCTTACATCACTGAAACAAGTGAGTTTGAAACTACAAAATTAATCAAATTAGAAAAATGTAAACAGCAAAACCTGTACAAACAAAACCAAATAGAATAAAACCGGAGGAGATACTTTTGACCAGAAAAAGAAAATATAAAAACTGTTGTGAAAACAGATTTCATTCAATATGAAACCCTGCCATCTATAATTTCTGAAAAAACAAATGTGATTTCTTTTGAATTCAGTAGCTACTCTGATTTGATGCAGTACCATCAAAAATCTCCTTGTTATAATGAATAACAAGTGGTGTTGGTTTTTGTTTTTGAAGATTATTTCAGCTTTTTCTTGCATAGGATTTGTAAATATAATCTGTGAAGATTCACATTATAAAAATGTGATTATAAAATTGATAGGCAATCTAAAAGGAAAGCAAGACAAAAAGAAGACCGAAAAGAAAGTTACATTTTTAGATTTTTTTCCTGTTTTATATGATAAAGTTAATATTGTCCCCCCCAGAACAGAATTTCAGTGCTTTTTCAAATTAAAAGTCCTTCTCTTAATCAACGTTCTCTTAATCAACCGTATTTTGGTTGCCATCATATTTGTTCCCATTCCTGGTAAGATACTCAAAACAGATCCTGTTGATCACTACATATTCAGGAAGTATCTCACTGCATTGTCAGAGATTGATCCCGTAAAGAAAACAAATGGAAATGCTCTTCTTCATGTGTATGAAATCATAACAAAATTTATTATATTCACTCTGAGTGAGAAGGAAGTGAAGTAAATAAGTAGAAGTTAAACCAGGACCATTTTTAGTGCTGATTTCTTAAAATATACTTCTTGTATTCTAGTTTATAAAGAAAAATGAATCAGTTTCATGGCTTTAAAGTGGAAATAACCAACTCATCAAATTGCAAGAACCATATATTAAGCCTGAAGAATTGACCGTGCTGAGATATGAATATAACAGTGATGCTCTCCTCAGATGCTGAGAAAAGCTGTCTGCAATATTTTCTGTGAAAATAATCTCTTAAAGGAAAAAGATTTTTAATTTATGTATTTTATGTGATTCCTGTTTCCTGATTCACAGTCATTTCTCTTTTATTGTGAAAGGACAACAGAGAATTGTAGCGCTCAATTATGGCTTATGTTTGCACTGTTGAAAATAAATCTACTCTCACTCAACTTCTAGTATAGTTAATAACTTTGTAATATATTTCTGAACACATATGTAGGTTGCTCTGAAAGTAATGTGTCCTATTTATTTCCACGAAAACTACAATAGATATAAAGATCACAATAACTCTATTTGATAAATTCTCAGCTACAAAATACTATTTTCCAATACAGTCACCAGCAGTAGCCATGCATTTTCACCAGTGATGAACAAGACCCTGCATGCTGCAATCCATAGGGTTCGTAAGCATCAATCAAAGCGACCCACTGTTGTTGTCACTGCTGCTGAAATGTACCTCTCACCACCTCACTGTATCCACATCCACTGTTAGGTCTCTACAGACATTCAGAAAATGTTGATGAATGTCAGTGGGTGCCATTTTTTCTGCCATGGAGGAATTCAGGGATGCACCTTTGTACTTCAACATCAGGCACCATTCTGTCAGACTGCCCCTCTGCTGCCATTGTCACATAACAACAAAACATAGTGGAATATTGGTTGGAAGGTTCAGGCTCTACTGCCATACCACCACCATCTGCTTCCATTGTCATAAAACAGGAGGCATTACTTTTGGAGCAACCCTAGAATATAAAAACATTAATATTTTAGATATCTTAATTTTCCATGTGTATTCATAGCCATTCTGTGAAGTTCCTCTGGTTAATATTCCTCTGTTCTGTGAGATCCTCTGATTAATACTATTGCCTGTGACCACTGCATGCCAACAGTTCTTTTACAAAATTCAATTGTCTTTCTCCTTGTCATACCTCCAGTGTGACATACTCATTCAATTATGTTTTATATGTTTGTCCTGGTCTTCCTTATTAACTAACTGCCAAACAACCTGTAATGGAGCACAACAGAGAAATCCTTTCAAAAGTTCCAAATCGATTCTTCCTGATAGTTAACAAATTCCACAGGTAATGCAGTACAGAGGCAACGATTTAGATTTTGCCTAATTTAATGAGACACACATTTCTGTAGAGCAAGTGGATTCATAAACATCACTGCACTGGTGTAACTGACAGTCGGAGACTGGTCAGTGCTATTTTACACAGCATTGCACCATATTCCCTCTGCATTCAAGAGGAAAATGCCACATGCACTCTGCTGTGCTATTCATTTTCTTCAGAGTAATGCTGCTTCCCTGTAAGAAGAAAGATATATCCAATCTCACATCATGCAGTCTCATGAGAAGGCTCACTGTTTGAAAGGAATGATTTACACTGAGGAATAAAGAAGTACATTACTAACCAAAGTGTATTATTTGGGGATGGCACGAATAATCTAAACCAAATTCAAGGCAGCCTTTCTGTTCTACTGTATACCTGCATACCTCTACATGAGACATGATGCACAGAACATACTGAAGGAGGTCCTACAGAATTTCTGACAGAAATAATAACATGAATGAATTCCTATAGATGTTTTTTCATCCAGTTGTAGCTAAAGAATATGACTTAAGCAAGCGCTGCTAGTTTTTATGTATAAAATTGTGAACAGGAATAGACAACAAAGTGTAATTTGGAGAGAAAATAAAAGCCACTAAGGATAGAGTAAATATAACCTATATGTAGTACAACCATCTTTTCTATGAACAAAAACATTAACTTCTTCCTTACTGCAACACTTAATCATATACACGTCTTCTTGTAACCCTATTGTCCCATGGATTTAAGGAGTTACACCTTACAATTCCACATCACTTGCGTCATCGATAAAAGAAACTCTTTTAGTTGACAAATAGCTGAAAGAAAGAACAACTATGCTTCAAAGATACGTTCTGGAAAACATCATTATATTGTAGTGCTCAACAGAACAGTGCTGTATGAACAATGAATAAGAGGACATTGCAATGAAACACCTAAAAATGAAAGAATGAACCAAAATTGGACTGTAACATTTGGTAAAACACAACCATATTATCTTATACTCCATGAGAATAATCATCAGGATTTTACATCTCTTGCAATCTAACTGCAGCAGCAAGTATGCACTATGTTATACCAACTGACAATAATTTTACTGGAATTCACATCACCCCAAAATTTGATTCAGTTCTTCCACATATAAAAGAAAAATATCAGGGATATTTTTGATGAAGTTACATAGATAATCTATAGTAACTTTCTGCTCTTGAATATGTGAGAAGATACTACTTTATATTGAAAGGGCTCTTGATAAGTACTGAAAGGAGAATGCAAATAGGTAACTTTTCTGAATGAATGACTAGAGCACAACACAAATGGTTTGAGTAAAGAAAAACACACGCAAGAGAAAAAAAAAAAAAGAGAGGAGTTGGAAATATGGGAGCAAAATAATGTATTGGACAAAACCAAAACTATATGGTAGGAGGAAAGGAGCAGAATCATACAATGATTCAATCTGGAAGAAAATAGAAGGTACCCCAAGTCCAACTTTGCTCAGAAAAAGGCCAACATAGCAGGCTGTTCAGGGCTCTGCCCAATTGCATTGGGTTGAGTTTGACTGGCCACCAGATGCCTACCCATATTGTTGGTAAAGACTTTTCCAGTGTCCTGATTTCAGCTAGGACAGAGTTATTTTCTTCATCGTGTCTGGTATGATGCTGTGTTTTGGCTTTAGGAGAAAAACAGTGTTGATAACACACTGATATTGCTGAGCAGTCTGTACAGAGCCAAGGATGTTTCAGTTTCTCAGCTTCTCATCCTGTCCTGCCAGTGAGGGGGCTGAGGATGCACAAAGAGCTGTGAGGAGGCAGAACCAGGACAGTTACTCTAAACTGGCCACAGGGATATACCACCCCATATGGCATAGTGTGAAAAAACTATAAAGCTTACAGGAGTTGCTGTGGGGTGCAGCCACTGCTCAGGGACTGGCTGGGCATTGCTCAGCAGGAGGTGAGCAATTGCTTGTGCATCACTTGTGTGTATATATATATATATAAATTATCTTTACTATTATTTCTCTCTTCATTTCCATGTTAGTAAATAGTTTTTATCTCAACCCACAAGTTCTATTTTTTTTTCCCCCCGTTCTTACCCTCATTTCAATGGGAGGTGTTTAACTGCCAGCTGGGTTAAATCACAACATCCAGTTATCTTGGGCAAAAGAGAATGAACTGTTGCCACTGACACCCAATACACCAGTCACAGTATTTCCTACAATTTGTTCTAATGTTTGTTTTTCCTGCTAGTTACTTCTTTTCTGCCATGATATGGGGAGCAACAGCAAAAGTGGATGCACTCTCCCAGTTTAATGATAGTGCCAGCGTTCATACAGCCCCAAGTACTGTTGATTTTCTTTGCTGCTAGAGCACATTACAGACACGTGTTTAGTCAGTATCAGCCAGGAGCCGTCGGGTCCTTTTCAGCAAACTGCCCAGCCAGTCAATCACCAGCTTGTTCCAAATTTCATGAGATCCTTCTTGGCTCATTCCTACGTCCTGGTCCTTGCTTCATATGCCAGAAGCAAGCTGTGTTCATAGACTGCCCAGCAGACTGAGGCAAGGATGACTAGGCTGTATTTCATTTGATCACTCCTTTGTTCTTTTCTGAGGCAGGTGTACCACTTAGCTTTCTCTAGTCATCCTGGAGTCATCTCTGTACCATCGGAGAGAGCCAACAGCAGTAATCTTTCTTGCAGTGCTCGGATGCAGCCCATCTGTCCTCAGAGACTTGTGTGGGCTCCTGAAGAGATCTCAGCCTGCACAGATCCTCTTCCACTGCTGGTAGCTGCTCTGCTCCTGAACTTTGTCTCAAGGCATGTAAGTGTGAGAGACCTTGTCAGTGAGGGCCAAAGGATTTATTGCCTCTATCTTCCCTAAGCCTGCTGTCACTAATTCGTGCTTCCCATTTGGCAGCAAGCCCGTATTTTCTTCGTTCATCCTTCTACAGCTCATGTAGCATTAATCACAATTCTTCTTGCCTTGCCACAAGTCTCAACTGTAGCTGACCTCTGTTTTCTTCTAGCATTATCCCTTCATGTCCATAACAGTATTTCTATGTTCTTCCTACATGACCTGTCCTTGATACTAATTCTTGTTTATCTTCTTATTGCAGTGGAGCTTTTCTGCTCAGTCAACCCAGCCTCCTGATGCATCTACTTGATTGGCTCAGTACTGAGATGCAGCAAAGATGTAGGGAAATAGAAGCAGGTTTTTAAGGACATTTGGTAAGGAGCTTTCTATATCTAAAATTGCAAAATATTTTTTTGGTAGAATATACTCTTTCAGCCTCTTTCTTAAAGTGTAAAAATAATTAATTTTAGAGATTAACTAAAGATTGAGATCCCACAAGATAAGTTTCAGCAAACAGTGGATCTTTTCTATTCTATCAAATATTGCTGACTCTCCTTAATTTTGCAATATGTTTTCAAAAGCCACTGTACTCAATGGCTGAGATGTTAGCATATTATGAGGTGGCAATGATAACTTCAACAAAGAGACGCAGACAACAGGCTGAAGAATGACAATCCCTACTCATACTTTTAATATCAATGACACCTGAAAACAATAAGGATCTTCATTTTGTTTTTCAGTTAGAAGGTTATATGGACACTTTTTGAAGCCCATCATTGAGTTATCCATCAAGCTACACTATGCAGAGTTGTCAGACAAAGCATACAATGACTGAACTATTCAAAAAAAAAGATGTTAATGTCTCTTGACAAGGAAATATTTTCTTATCACAAAACTATGAGATGCCTGTAGGGCTGTTAGGGCGATATAAACAACATCCATCAAACTTGGTTCCTTTTTCATCTTAGTAGGAGCTGCACAGGTTGCTCTCTTTTCTGTTCAGCATCTCTGGAATTGCTATATGTTATTTCTTGATTCACAATAGGGCAAGAATATATAATTGCAAACAGAAATCAACACCAAACCAATAATAATTAAAATTTGGAAAAAAACCTGTTGAAATAGCCCACCTACTGAAATTCGGGAGTAGTTGAAGCTTTTAAACTAAGTCTGGAGTTTTTTCAAAAAGATTTGCTCCGGCTTATCTGCAGTTTATTAGTCTTAGTAATGCTCACTTACAAAGCTAGGGAGTACTTTTTTTTTGGTATTAAAATCAATGGCTAAAGTCTAAAACTTGATTGTTGTGGGGGGGCTGAAGAGAAAAAAAAAGAAAGAAAAAAAAACAACAAAAAAGAATTTTTAGAATTGAAGACCTAAGAATCAATTATATTTTACATCTAATATTGGAGTTACTGAATTCTTGTGAATAACTTAGTGAAATACAGCTTGAGATTCAGAGGAAATCAGCCTACACTTTTTGTTGTGCTTTGTTTTGAATAGCTACCAATTTATGATTGATTGTGACCAAGCAAGTTTTGTGTCTCAGTTTTGTCAGCTGAACACAGTGAATGGGGTAATTCATCACGATGCATTATTAGGGCAACACCGAGCATTTTAGGGACAGATTTATAAATATTTTGCTTCCCCGTCTGTAAGCCAGCAAGTAGACAAACTCATTTAAGATGTTACCAGTTACCTTTCAGAACACTACTGGCAACAACCAGTGCTGTTCTCCTTCCTACATCACACAGTAGAACTTTCTATAGAGCCATAAAAAGAAATTACTGCCCTCCCGCTATTACTGACATTAATACAACGAAAGCTTTGCTGCTGTTGCACTTCAACTAAAATTTCCTTCAGTGATGTCTTTGCTGTCAGTCACACCTCCAGAAGCAGTGTAGCTAAAAGCTAAGCCCATACCATTTGGGAATGCTGCTCTTCAATCTCTATACAAGGCAGATGAATGACATGTTTGAGCGGCTGTCACTGCAATACTAATAATGACTTAATGTGTTTTGCCTTCAATAAGGTACTTACAAGCATTTTGAAGAGGAAAAGAAAATTTGCAAAAGCAAACACAGTCTTCTTTTTGGATTTTAATTACCTTGCATGCAGTGTCCTCCTTTGGAGGCATACCCTTGGATTGTTATTTCTGACTGTAAGAAATTTCAATACATTTCATCTCTGTTCTGCTTACAGCCACAGTTCACATTAAATGAGTCTCTGAAAGAAGGCATTTTTCAGTGTCTGAGGCACTAAAAAAGTTGACTTTTCTTCACCAACACCTCAGCACACTTTAATGCCTCTGTGAAAAAGTGAGAAGAACATTTAACTTCAGAAATGTTTCCTACTAATTGATGATAGAAAAAAGAAGCTGAAATCTCAGTTAGCAACATGATCCAGATGTCATTTAGTGTGAAATTTATTCTAAAATTAGCTTCTAACTTCCTCCCACAGTATCTTTACCAAGATGTTACAACAGATGTGGGTATCTTCACTGAGATTACTCCTGCTTTATCCTCTGAGCTCTGAACAGATCTCAGTTTTAGATTTTGGCTTAGCATTTCTTAAAGCTATGCGTTATTGTCCTTTGCAGGAGTGTAACAGGCAAAGCAGATGTTTCATTGTGTTTAGGTGTCCATCTCTCATTGCTGCCCCTTCCAAAAAAAACAAACCAAAAACTGAAGTGCCAACCAATACAAACAAACAAGCAACATTAAAAAATAGAACGCCATCCAATATAATAAACCACCACCACTCCATTTCTGAAGATAAAATTCTAATTTTCTTTGAAACTGTCTTATTACTGACCACGGAGCAGCGCAAGCTAATAAAAGAGCACGGTGGCTTTTTAAAGGGAATCAGGTTTATTAGATGTCACATTATCCTACAGCTGCTTAGTGAGTAATAAATACAATGTGTTCATGCAAGACTTAACAAATGATCACATGGAATTGAGTATATGACAGTGAGCCACAGCACAAGTGAACTATGACAACAGTATGCAATAGTAAGCAACTAATCTAGAACAACATATGCAGGATTAACTGTAGTTCAATTATCTGCACTAAAGTGACCCCTAGGAACAACTGAGAGAGAGACAATATTAGAATCAAAAGAAATGACCATATGTGGCTGTTGGAAAATATTAAGCCTATTTAGGCAATACGAAATGAGCATCTAGGTTATTACAATGAGTGTGTTTTGCTAATAGATTTTCCTGGTAGGATTTTGCTTATGCTAAGCTACCCCTCTTGTAGAGGAAGAATCTTTGTCTTCCCTGATTTGATAATAGTTATTATGCAAAGTAAAGGATAATAAAACAGTATAACTCTCTTGAATAACACAGAGTATAAATTAGCTCCTGGTATTTTTTATATATTCAGCTGTATTTCCCATATATTCTTATATTTTTACACTCCTATAAAACAAATTGTCTATCAGTAAGGATGCATTCAAATCCTTGAGTTTTTGTACTGTGACCATTGGAAACGCAAAATATAGGAAAACAAGAGTGAAATTAAGACCATGAATAACTTTTTTTTCTTTTTAATTTTTTTTTAGTGTGTTATTATTCTGATGATTTTATTATGTCCAATTTAACAATCGTTCACACAGTTCAAAAAATAGCTTGTCTTTAGCCAGTATTTACAACCTCTAATTTCTGAGTTCATGATCACATGACGAGGCTGTGTTGGGGAATATAAAACATGCTTGTCTTTAAACGTAAAGACATTTAATGAGCAATGCACTGATGTCCTGATTTCTTCATAGTATGTGGTATGATGCTGTGTTTTGGCTTTAGGAGAAAAAACAATGTTCATAATACACCAATGTTTTAGTTGTTGCTGCACAGAGTTTTTCAGCTTCTCATCCTGTCCTGCCTGCTGAGGGGGCACCAGGATTTGGGAGGAGACTCCCAAGGACTACTTTACAATGGCCACAGGGATATTCCATCCCATATGGCAATGTCAGCACTCATCATATGAGCAGCTGCATCAGGCACCCTGACTTGGTGCTCCATGCAACCCCTAGTGCCAGTTCTGTCTACCAAAGTAATCCCAAAGGGCTCACTTCCCATGACAGTTACAAGATAGTAGGATCTCTTATCAGAAATTAACCTTTGCACACTTCACATAGACTTCTTCTGTCTGTGGCATTCCTGCTCCCAGACAGCTTTAACTGTAATGCCTGGCTACACCAGACCATTGCACAAATAAACACTGTTGAGCAGTGACAAGTTTAAATTCTCCTTCAAATGAAACTCTTTTTTTCCAAGTTTTCTCCCCTTGCATTCTGCTTGCTTCAGCACAAGTCCTGCTGCCATAAGGTTTGGTTTCCATCTGACCCTGTATTAAATCAATGAAATACATTACTTTGCTTTCTTCTTTTGTTTTGTTTTCCTATGGTAGTTTTCTACTAGATTAGTAATTTAGATTAGTTTTCTAAGAATTGAAGTGAGTACTACACACAGGAAAATAGAAACTTATGTTACATGCACTAATCCTGTTGTAAGCACAAGGGAACATACCCATGTGTGTCATCTGTGCTCAAACACAGGCACCTGTGACATGGTGAGGGGTGCTCCAGGACCTGATAGCACAGCAATAAGCCAACTAATCTCAATTCACATCATTACTACATTTTTTCTTCTCTCCTACAGGAGATAGCTCAGTACTTATAACTAAATAAGGATTGTCTGTTCTACAGATAGGTTTTAACTCTTTGTTATTACCTATTAATTTCTCCTTTGAAGTAGAGGTATAAATTCTCCCAGCCCACACCAGTGCAAAGCCAAATAATCTATGCTAAGCCACTGCTCGTAGTAATGTCTGCTGATGTGTATGGATTGAGAGAAACTAGGGATTTTTGTCATAGTATAGTACATGACAACCAAAAGACAACTTTGGAGTTTATGCGGACCTAAAACTCTAAATATGGCATTTTAGGACCAAAGACACGGTTCTGTTAAAGGCTATTACTGTATATGGCTAAATTATCAGCCAAATAAAAGTGTAGGGAAGGAACAAGGCAGAATAAAGTTGACCTGAGCCAATACTGACTAGTGAGACCCAATGACCAAAGGAAAACGAGACATAGTTTATCTTTTATATTCATCTATAGCTAAGAGGTACATAGCAAAAAAGAACGCTGACTAAAGTAACAACTTCCTGAAGATGTTCAAGTCGGCATACCTAAATGACATTCAGGTTCTTCTGCTGCAAAAACCTTGTTCATGCACATGCTAAGACAGAAATAAGCAAAATGCTCTTTACTAAGTAGACAGAGATCCTGAGTGTTTTGAAATTATTGCAATAAGTGATAATAATTTTGCATGGTTTGTGTTCATGCTCTGAGCAGGTGGATGACATATTGCATGTGTGTTAGTGCACACGTACATGTATGGGTATATAACAGACAGTTTATACTACATGAAGCAGATGTACAAGTTAATTCCTGCATGTTTACAAGAATTCTACAATATAAAATTCTACCATAGCAGCAGGAGTTCCTTTAAATACACATTCTAAAAGGCATGCATGGTTAATTTTAGGCAGAAGCATTAAACCTCCTTATGGAAACAGAATTAGTAATTACTAGGAAATAGTGAAGAGTGTGAGATTCTTTTTATCATTCTATCCAAAATCCATTAACAGCTTAAGCTTTCCAAAATTCAAAGTAATTAAAATAGTTCAATAAGCAATGAAGTCTGCATGCATTAAATAGAACTGCATCTGTTTTCTACAAATCTTAATGAGTAGACTCCAAAAAATAAAAATGTGACAGGAGAGGGAGAGGAAAAGGAGGGGAGAGGAGAGGGAGAAGAGAGAAGACCTGGATGGCCACATATTTCCCTTGGTGAAGTGCCTGGTGATGGAAAAGTGGCAATGTTGCATCCATTTTTGAGAAGGGTAGAAAGGATGACCCAAGGAACTACCGACCTGTCAGCCTTGGTGCCAGGGAAGATCATGGAGCAGATCCCCCTGGGAGCTCTGCTGAGGTTCATGGGAGAGAAGGAGGTGATATAGGATAACCAGCATGGCTTCACCAAGGGCTGGTCCAACATAATCTATGTGCTTTTGCTCACAGACCATATAAAGAAAGTCCTTAAAATGAAATAAACATTTTAATTATACTAAACATAGAACATATAGACATTCTAAATCGGATTTTTTTTTCAATGCAATCTAAAGATACAAAGAAAATAACCCATTCCAAACATCTACATGAACTTTTGAAATAACAATGATGTAATAAGTTAAGCTGTACAAGTATTTATAACTAACACATACCAATAACGAGCATTTATTCCATGTAGAATTGACTTGTAAACATAACTATAGGGCTGTACTGGATGTTCCAGGCCTCAAAACAATGTTATCAATGGTCATTTACAGCTCTACCATAGGAATGTAACCCTTGGAGCTGAGCAAAACCAGTTTTAAAGGTGACAAAGAGAAAAATGAGCATGTATCCATGGTATGTTAAACACGGGATTTAGAGTACATTTGGATATAAGGTGAATTTGTAGATGAGTGGAGGAGGAACTAGGTACAGAGTTTGTCAGAAAACATAAAAATTCAGGATACTCATGACTTGTCAGAACCTTCTGTCTTTCTCCTGACAAACTAAGCCATCAGCTTTGGGACCAGCAAAGTAGTGAGCAGATGAGCCCACAATTAAATAATAGCATTCATATAAAGCAAGAGTTGACTCTCTCCCACCTAATTACCCAACAGGCCTACAGCAAAACATAAGTTAGATCAGGTCTTTTATGTTGCAAAATGCAAAAGGATCCAAGACCTTGCAGGCCATGTTCATGTCTTACTGTGTCATAAAAGCATTGCACACGTTTTGTGAGGACATGTACTTTCTCTCATGCCATGTGCATTTTCTCTAATGTGTGATAGAGACTGGAAACAGGATGGGTGAATTTCTTTAGCAGGCTATGCGGTCATTCTGGCCTAAATATTGAGAAAAAATCATATATTTTATGTAGATAATGAAATAATTTTTTATACTTTTTTCTTTCTTTCTTCCTCTCACAGTTAAGCTGTGTGTATGCTTTACTGCATTTCTGGTTCACTATAATTACTGAGGAAAAGTAGCACTGGCAGTCCACACCACATGGGAACCCAGATTTTCAGTACACTTACACGGGTAGTCAGGAGCAGTTCCAGCTCAGAGAGCAGCCAATATACTTCCTTCTAAATAAACAATATGGATATAGTAAAATGGAATAGAATAGAGTACAATAGAACATCTCAGTGGCCTACAAAGATTAAGTCCATCTACCCACCCACTTTAGGACTAACCAAAACTTAAGACACATCCTAATGGCTCGTAAACACTGACAAACAATCAACCACCTTCTGAGGAAGGCTCTTCCAGAGTCTGATCACCCTCACATTAAAGAATTTCTTCTCCTGACATTCAGTCTGAACCTCCTCTGGTGCAACTCTGTGCCACTGTGCCTTTCTTAATGGAAGTGGTATGAGTAAAGCCCAGCAACCTTCCAACAGCTGACTGACAAAACCACAACAGCTGGAAAAGGTTTGAAGGAGAGCAGCAGGTTCTGTGCCTAGAAAAGAAGTCTGTATTCTTCAACTTTAATAACCTCACTGAATCTTACGGTATCAGATAAAAGGTTTTGGACGTTGCAAAGCACTTAATCCATAAAAGTGAACTTGGATTAAAGGATGAGTATTTGTTGTCAACTTGAAAGGATTTTGAGCTCTTATTTTGGATTATGTCTAATGGTTTATCAAAAAAAAGTGATCAAACATATCAAAAAATAGCTGGCTGGTCTTCAAGTTACATTTATTGCCAGGAAGATGTGGTGAATTTCCATTATGTTTGTCTGATCTTTTAAAAATACAAATACAATTGGTTACCAACACAACTGAAAGTCTTGTCATTCAATCTGCAAATCTGTGGACATGCTTTCCACAAATTCCTTTACCTATTTTTAATTAATAGATCAGAAACACGCAAATAATTTTTCTGTATCTATTCGCTTTTCTCATTAAAGACTAATTGTGAAAGACAGTGTAGATTAGACAGTAAGCATTTCTGAATCACGGTTGCATTAGATTCTCCTTTTCAAATGAAAGGAGTGCCCCCTAGCAGGTTTTTGTCCTCCCAGTTCCTGAAGTGTCTGTAGAACGTCTTACTTTCCCTTGGCCTTTAGCTACCACCAATCCTTTTCACACAGCTGACCAAGAAGGCTGGCAGCTCATCAGTGATTTACTTTGTCCTTAACTTCTAAAGCTATGAAGAATATAGCATGTCAATCAGTAAAAAACATGATGTGTTATCAGCTATCATTTACCTATTTGTCTTAAAATAATCCTATTCAAAAAACACATTTCATGTTCATTGAAATCCACGTTCTAATGGCTTGATGGTTAGTTGTTTTTTTTTTAGGAAAGCAAGGTGTTTTATGAGACTGAATACATTTTAAGTATAAGAAAAGGAAAGATAATAACTTGTAATCTAGCCTTAAATATACAGTATGATAACTATCACCAGGCTGAATTAGAATCAGCTCCACTGAAGTCAAATGGTGCAACATGTGAAACTGCAATGAAATAGAATCAATACTGGATACAAGATTATGGGTAGAATTTGAGGACTTTTTAATTTCCTGTATCATATGTACTCCCTTTATGGCTGTGAGAATGTATGAAAGTAATTAACACCATTCTGTAATCCATTTACAGCAAATTCGTATCACAGATTTCCAAATTCTAACCCACTTCTGCTTTCAAGGTTTCTTTTATTTTTGCAACTCAGATTCAAGTAAAGCTCTAAATAGTATTAATAAAAATATTAATAAAAATTTAAAGAAATCTAACATGTACGTAAGCCCTCTGTTTCCTGCAAGTTTACAAACTCCTTCATTTTCAGCCCTCAAAGGTATTAGGCATACTTAATTGTAACATAGATCAGATGGTGTATATTCATGCTTAAAACTTGGTAATTCATGAATCATCTGACCATACAGTTACTATACTGTGTATCTATCAGTTATACAGCTGTTTTAAAATGTACTTCCAGGGAAGCCAATTTTCTGTAACATTATTTATTAAATGGATCTATATTTACAGAACGTACAGCAATAAGATGACAAAAATAATAAAATATAATCATTTCAATACAATTGAAGATCTTTCTGACTTCCATATTTTCGTGGAGTTCTATACTTTGTTCTTGTTTAAAGCTGCTTTGTTATTATTTCTGATGTGCTAATACTCATTTTTAACATTTGAAGTTAAACTATCTCAGGTGCAGGCAGACATATCTATTTATACAGATAGATTTGGGACAGTTCTCTGTGGTGAAGCATAAATGCTCAAGTGATGCAAGAGCAAATGTAGCTTTGAATTTCCCTATTATTTAATTTCTTTGGTGCTGGGGAGACTCAAGAAGCTTTTTAAGTTTCAGCAACTTTTCTTCACTGCTTTTACAAGCCACATAGTTGTCTAGAATCTTTGCAGATTATTCTGTGGTATCCCTATTCTTTACCATCCTTCTTCAGCAGTGCGTTGTGTTTTACTATATTCAGGCCCTGCAACTGTCATTCACAGCAACTGCTTAAGAAATTGGGAAGAAAAAAAAACTTCAAGTAAATGTGATGGTTTTCCTCTACTAAATAATATTATTGAGCTCTCTATATGGAAATTCCAGGGTTTTTTTCAGTCAAAGAAAACCCAAACACTTAGGACAGCTTGACAGTGATGCCATTTGTATCACTGTAAATGATGATATGATAATGAGATAAGCTGATAACTGATAAAAAGGTATAATAACAAGAAAAATTTTGAACCTTTATGAAAAAAAAATCATCGGATCAACCAAATCTATATGAAATAATGGATGTATACAACGTTGAGTACACAAAGTGTTCTCAGGAAAGCAGCAATGGACAAAAATAGCAGAATACAGCTTAAATAGAATAAACCAGTCCCTGGTGTACATTGTACTACCGTAATTTTATCACTGCTCTGAATATCAGTGCTGCAATAGAAAAAAACAAACAAACAAAAAACATTCTTACCAAAGCCTTAGTGCATCACATGCTTCAAAAAACTCTCTGTCCCCACTCCTTACTTATTTATTACCAACAGTATAAGAAGAAGATGAAGTATAGAAACAATACAGATGGAATGGGGTGAAGGAATGTACCAAAACTTTACTCAACATCACAGAATCACAGAATCACAGAATGGCCAGGGTTGGAAGGGACCTCAAGGATGATGAATCTCCAACCCCCTGCCACATGCAGGGCCACCAACCTCCTCATTTAATGCTAGACCAGGCTGCCCAGGGCCCCATCCAATCTGGCCTTGAACACCTCTAGGGACATCTCAGACACCCTTGAAGAAAATCATTAGCTTGCAAATTTAAGGCTTTTTTTTTTTTTTTTTCCATCTTATCACTGTATTGCATCCTTAGGCTTTGATGATGTTGGTGGATGGATGTTGTACAGTCATTTTATTTGCTTTCCTTCCCATGTGTTCACACACACAACTCTTACATGCATCTTTTTTTTTTTAAGTTTATCAGTTGAAGCTGAACTATGACTGGTGTATATGGCTCACTGGAAACCAGCTACTCTGACAGATTGTACAAAAGTGACCATAGCAGAGCTCCCATCTAACCCATCAGTGTCTTACAGAGGAGCAGAGAGAAGAGAAAGAAGTGAGCTGTAGTAACACATATATAGAAGCTTACTTTTCAGGCATATCTTTCTTCCTGATCCTTAGATCACTCACACTGAAGACCTGTTCAACACCAAGATCTGTTTTATTAACTACTTCAACATGCGATGACCTGAGGAATTATTTAGAGAGTTACTTGGTAAGATACATAAAATGCCAATTGCCTATTTTTTCAGCAACAGACAGTGGCTCAGGTAAGGTATAAGAAGTGTCTTCATTTTACATCACAGCCAATAATTCTTGCATGTAGATGTTCTCTGTCTGCATGCATGTGCATGGGTATGTCTATGAGTGTGTTGGTGCGTGTTTATAAATTGAACAATATATAATATCTGCAATTTCACTAGACTTTGGCAATGGTGAAAACTTTAGTTCCTCTCAAGTTACCATAGCAACGCAGTATTGCACTGAGATAGGAATAGTCTTGCCTTGATCTGATTTTGATCAGCTCTCTCTGTTACCAATTAATATTGAATTGGAAGTCAATAATAAATGCAAATACCTCTCTGTGCAGCAACTGAGGGTGTTAACAGGATGATCAGCGGAAAATATTAAGCAATTTAGTCATTAGCCACTTCTACTAGAATACAGTATAATACACCAAGCTACTGTTTTTTATTAAAAAGATATTGTAAAATAGCTTCCAGAAAGGTATTTCAGTGCAGAACCAGTCATAACTGCATGCATTGTCTTCTCTTCTGCATTTTAAGGCCTTAATTACTGGCTTTTAATTAGACATCACTTAACTCATCCTTTGTCTACAGGACCCAGAGACTAGAAGTGACACGTTGATACAAATACTCCCCTACACATATCATCTCATGTATGTAAAGCTTTATTAACAAGCTTGTATGTGTAAAAAATCCCAGCAACCTACAGTAGGAGGAGAAAGGTAGTTATAATGAAATGGAGAAAAATAATAATGTAACAAATATATTGTGCTTGATGGCATGATCTGCCAGTTTCTTTATAATCATTTAAGCAAATGAGAATCATGTTAAAACTACAAAATTGCATAGGAAAAAAAAAAAACTTAATTTAATGCTGCAGAAAAGTGCTTTCATGACTTTGGATCAAGAATGTTGAAGTATTGAAAAAGAAGTCAGTGACTGTCATGCAAACAACTAGCACAACAATTTTTTGAGGTGGAAGGTAGCCTGCCATGTAAGATCTATGGATAAATAGTTAGTTAATAAGGACTACATGAAAGCATGCAGTTGTCACTATAGAGTTTTCCTAAACATATGTTATTTTCCTTTTGGCTCATCTGAATGCAAAACTGCAAGGTGGATCATGCACACACACAAGCATAAAATACAGCAGTACACCTAATATGCCACTCTTTCTCTTAGTGTGAATGGTAGTTTAAAAACTCCAAAGGATATAAAAGCAATAATCTCAATTTGGCCATACGTTTCTGACATATGCAAGGAGTCCTCTTCATGAAAATAACAGAAAGAAAATTATAACTTAGACTGGCATCCATTAGTTTTGATTATGTTCTACATTTTTCTACCATCGGAACATTACTTTAACCTCTAAATTTTAAAACTTGGGGTTTAATCCCAGTAAACAGTTCTGAGTTGACTTTCTACATTGGAGACAGCTGATAAAAAACTGATAAAAAACTTCATTCTATGTTGTTCCCTGTCTCTAGGAAGACGTTTTAAAGTTGTCTCACATCAAATGAAGCTTGTGCACTAGTTTCATTAGCTTCCCACAGTATACTTTATCAAGAAATACGAAACTCACATAGCTATGTAAATTAATTAATCTCAAAAATAAATCAACACAAAATCTGGGGACTGTAAATAATTCCAAATGAATTAGATGCAACACAGCATTTAATTTTCAGGAACATATTCATTTATTTATGTTATATGGCAATGCTTACAAGACAAATGCAAATATTTAGACCTTAATCCTGCAATCAGCACAAAATAAATTGAATTTTCCTCACTGTTATATAGAAACCACAAGATAAGTTTCTAAGGAACAGATATCAAGAAACCCAGTTAGGGAGAGGTTTCAAAATACATTCAAAATACAATTTAGACATTTCAGTGTGCTCTAGTCTTTAATAATTCTTGACAAGAGGACAACTAAAATTAGGACTTTTTAGGCAGATTTTGAGGAAAAAATAATAATGCTCAAAGCTTTTCCAAAAAATGTGGCCTGGTCCCTCTTCCCAGTCAACACAACCGCAATAAACTAGGTAATTGTATATGACTCCTGTATAACAAAAGTCCTAAGTCTTTTTTTTTTCCTTCTCCTTAAGGGAAAATCAAATTCAGAAAGGCTGAGAATCACGTTCTAAAAAAAAAAAAGGAAAATACTGTCTAAACTGATCAATAACTGTATGGAAAAAGTATGCCACCATACGTGTTGCTGATAAATGTTTTACAATACTAGCAGACTCATAAGTTAAGCACATGATCCTTCTTTCAGTTTGACTTTCAAGGTAAACTATGTTCAATTAGAAATGATATAAACCCTCAAAAGTTATCCAGACATAATTCAATTTCCCTACAGAATCACAGAATCATAGAATGGCCTGGGTTGAAAAGGACCACAATGATCATCCAGTTCCAACCCCCTGCTATGTGCAGGTCACCAACCAGCAGACCAGGCTGCACAGAGCCACATCCAGCCTGGCCTTGAATGCCTGCAGGGATGGGGCATCCACAACCTCCTTGGGCAACCTGTTCCAGTGCCTCACCACCCTCTGGCTGAAAAACTTCCTCCTAATATCCAACCTAAACCTCCTCTGTCTCAGTTTAAAACCATTCCCCCTTGTCCTATCACTATCCACCCCCATAAACAGCCATTCCCCCTCCTATTAATATGCCCTCTTCACATACTGAAAGGCCACAGTGAGGTCTCCCCAAAGCCTTCTCTTCTCCAAGCTAAACAAGCCCAATTCCCTCAGTCTTTCATTGGTCTGCAGCTGTATAGGAGGAATGGTGACAAGGCGACCTGGTGGATAAGGTCAATCTACTCACTGTCCTCTTTACCCAGACTTTACTAGTAAGATCTGCCTTCAGAAATCCCAGGCCTTTGATACTGAATAGAAGGAAAGTCTGGAGCAAGGACAACTCACATTCACTGGAGCTAGTTAGGAAATGTTTAAACAAACTTGGTATGCACCCACTAGCACAAAGGGAGATGGCCAATGTCATTGATTGGCCATTTTCAATTATCTTTGAAAGAACATGGTGGTCTCAATTCCTGAGAACTAGAATACAACAATTGCCAATCCTGTCTTCAAGAAGAGCGAGGAGGATCTGGGGTTCTGCGGGTCCATCAGCCTCAGCCTAAGAGGGAAAAAGGTCATACAGCAATAAATCCTGGAAACCATTTCCACTTACTTGAAAGGGAAGGAGTAGATTGGGAGTAGTCAGGATGGGTTCATGAGGAATAACCATGCCTGTCCAAACTGATTGCCCTGTCCAAGAAGATAGCTAGCCAAGTGGATGAAGGAAGAGTAGTACATATCATTTGTCATGACTTCAGCAGTGCTTCAGGTAACTGTCTCTGGTAACATCCACATAGATAACTGGGGAAGCACACACTTGAGAAATAGTGAGGTAAACTGAAACCTGGCTCAACTGCCATACTCAGGGGATTATATTCAGCAGCACAAAGTCTAGTTGCAGTCCAATCACTGATCATCTACTCCAGTAGTTCTGTCAGAATCCTACCGGCAATAATAGGTCTTCACAGCCTTGAGCACTTCACAAGGACCTGCATACAAGGAATCTGCCATTTGGCCCCTCTACTAAGCTCAGATGAGACCATGTCTGGAGTGCTGTGTCCAGTTCTGTGTCACCCAGCACCAAAGGGGCATGGAATTAAAGGAGCAAGATCGTGAAGAGATCAGAGAATCTGCGACATGAGAGCCTGGAGAAGACTGGGTTTCTATCAATATCTTTGAAATCTGGCTGGGAGAATGAACAAGACACATCAAAATGGAGCCAGAGCTCAGTTCTTTGCTCAGCAAATGTTAGTCTGCATGTGGAACGTAAAACCCCCCACATTTCTATCAGGTTAATTAAGCACTGCAACAAGTTGCGTGGAGCTTTGGATCTCGTTTTTCAAGATCCAGGTTGACTCTCCTCTGTAGTCCAAGAATATCTGACATCTTCTTGAAAATATGTTTTTAGAAACCTTCCTAATTTCCATAACATATCTTCATGATTTTGAGTCTCCTATCATTCCTATCCTTACTTAACATAAATGTATGTGATGTTATTTTTTCCTTACACTTTCTATTAATTCACATTCAAAAGAATGAAAATGTAAGTGCGTTTTTTCTTTATCCAGAATACCTTTGATATTTTTGAGAAATGTTCACACAGTACAGTGGAAAAAATTCTTAGCCAATAAAACTCAGTGTATTACAAATTAAGTTGAGGACAATAAGTTGATAGCTGCTAATGTGTGATCTGCCTTAGCTTCTCTGGAGAAAACAAAGAGGACTGTTCTGCAATGTCTCTTCTTATTTAGAATTGTTTAGAAAATATTTTTTTAATAGAAAATTTTAATTTCACCTAATGTAATAGGAGTTCATTCAACAGGGACATTATATCAAATTAACTGTAAAGCTGGAATGAAGCATTCATATTTAAACAGCTATAATGCTATTATTAAAACAGATAAAATAACTGTATTATGACAACAAAGCAGTGGTTAAATCAACAGCTGTTTTCTCTTAACTTCAACTAGTCAGATCTACCCTTTCTACTAGCCAGATAATTAAGAATTTTTATGTTTGCCTTTATGTTTGCCTTTTAGAAATGAATTAGAATGGACAGCAAATACAACCAAGGAAATACAAGGATCTGTTCTTTTAACAGTTCTTATTTAAATATTGAATAGAAAATAGGAAAGCATTGGAGAAAAATAATAGAAGGAGTAGGAGTGGGAGTAGGAGTAGGAGAGGGTGTAGGAGTAAGAGTGAGAAGGGAGGAGAATGGAGGGGAGGGGAGGAAAGGAAAAGAGCAAAAGAATAACCATTCCTAAAATGATAATAAAAAACATTCAGATTTTGTTCCTATGTGTCATTTATATATTTGTTTAACTCTTGCATATCTTCCCTGGGATTGTTTCCAGTACACATATTCCTTTATGTCAGTCAATTTTTCCTGAAACCAAAATTGTAATGCATTGTGATTTCTTCCTTTTATGTTCTTTACAAGAACTTGCTTTTTTCCCCTACAGTTATTATACTGAACACAGAACTTTATGTGCCAGTGATGTTTTATCTCCTAGAAGTACAGTTTACATTTACATTTTTTAAAAGGATGCTTAGATTCTAAGATCTGTAAGATGCTGTCTTTTTAAAATAAATTATATATTTCTTTTTCTTGCTCCAGCATGGGTTCTTCTACATGGGTTGCTGTACTTCAGGATAAACTTGTTCCAGTATGGGTATTGCTGTAGTGCCCTGAGCACCTCACCAACTCCTATTTCTTCTGACCTTGACATTTACAGACTTGTATTTCATTATTTTTTCCCTTACTCCTTCCTGTTTCTGCAGCATCTTTCCGCGTAAGTATGTTTTCCCTCAGGGCCAATCCTGGAGCTTTCCTGCTACTTCTGTCACCAACATCTAATACAGTAAAATTAGAATTAGAATTAATTAGGATTAGAATTAGAATAATTAGCAATAGAATACTTGAGGTAGAAGGGATCTATAAAGATCATCAACTCCAACAGCCTGATCACTTTGGGGCTAATGAAAAGTTAAACCATATTATTAAATGTATTATCTAAACTTCTCCTGAGTGCTGTCAGGCATGGGGCATCAAACACCTTCCTAAAAAGACCATTCCAATCTTTGATCACCCTCACAGTAAAGAACTTTTTTCCAGATATGCAATCTGAACCTCCCCTGGCACAGCTTTGTGCCATCCTGTGTGCCGTATCATTGGTTACCAGGCAGAAGACCAGCACCTCCCTCCTCAGGAAGTTGCAGAGATCAATGAGGGCACCTCTCAGCCTCCTTTTCTCCCATCTAGACAACCCAAGTGTCCTCAGCCCTTCCTTGCAGTAAATGCCTTCCAACCCTGCCACCAGCTTTGCTGTCCCCTCTGGATGCTTTCAAGTACCTCACCATCCTTTTTATGTTGCGCAGACCAGAACTGCACACAGTACTCAAGGTGAGGCTGCACCAGTGCTAAACACAGCAGGAGAATCTCTTCTTTAACTGGCTGGCTGTGCTGTGTTTAATGCACCCCAAGCTGCAGTTTGCCCTCCTGGCTGCCAGGGCACACTGCTGGCTCATGCTGAGCTGCTGTCACCAGCACTCCAAGGTACCTTTCTGCCAAACTGAACTCACCTTCCCATGTGTATCTGTGTCCTCGCTCTAACTATAGATCAAATTACAGGCTTTTGTTTAAGGTTGTTTACTCTCATGCACTTCTTAAGAAAGGAATTACTCAAAGAATTAGCAATATAGAAGGGAACAGACAGAAGGCTGTATCCATAATGAAGTTCAGTGGTTTGAGAGAGCCACTCTCCCAGGTTACTTCTACCTGGCTGAACCATTTTTGACTTTGAAAAAGGCTCAGTGCCCTGAAGATCTGATTAAATAATTATAGAGGTGTTTTCCTTTCCATCAGTTTTTGCATTAGAAGCAAAGTTATTTTTTTAGAACAAATAAATAGGGGAACTGCAGGCTCATCAGCCAGACTTCTGTGCCAGGAAAGGTTATGAAAAAGATCATCTTGAGTGAGATCACATAGCATGTGTGGGACAGTCAGGGGATCAGGCCCAGCCACCACAGGTACATGAAAGCCAGGTTCTGCCTGATAAACCTCATCTCCTTCTACGATCTAGTGACCCGTCTGGTGGATGAGGGAAAAGCTGCTGATGTAGTCTACCTAGACTTCAGCAAAGCCTTTGACACTGTCTCCCAAGGCATTCTCCTGGAGAAGCTGGCAGCCCGTGGCTTGGACAGGTGCATTCTTTGCTGGGTAAAAAATTGGCTGTAGGGCTGGGCTTAGAGAATGGCGATGAATGGAGTTACATCCAGCTAGTAACTGGTCACAAATGCTGGTCCCCAAGGGTCGGTGCTGGGGCCTGTCCTGTTCAATATCTTTATTGATGACCTGGATGAGGACATTGAGTGCACCCTCAGTAAGTTTGCAGGTGACACCAAGTCAGGAATAAGTGTTGATCTCCCTGAGAGTAGGAAGGCCTTGCAGAGAGATATGGACATGCTGGATTAATGGACAGAGACCAACGGAATGAAGCTCGACAAGATCAAGTGCCAGCTCCTGCACTTTGGCCACAACAACCCCAGGCAATGCTACTGGGGCAGAGTGGCTAGAAGACTGTACAAGAGAAAAGGATCTGGGGGTATTGGTTAACCATCGGCTGAACATGAGCCAGGAGTGTGTCCGGGTGATCAAACAGGCCAATGGCATCCTGACTTATATCATATGTAGTGCAGCCAGCAGAAGCAGGGAGGTGACCGTTCTCCTGTAGTCAGCCCTGATGGGGCTGCACTTCAAGTTGCACTGCAACTGGTGTTCCTTTTTTGGCCCCTCACTACAAGAAAGACATTGAGGCCCTGGAGAATGTCCAGAGAACAGCAACAAAGCTGTGAAGGGTCTGGAGCACAAGTCTTATGGAGTGGCTGAGAGAACTGGGATTGTTCAGTCTGGAGGAGAGGAGCACAGGGGAGGCCTTATTGCTCTCTATAACTCCCTGAAAGGATGCTGTGCTGACGTGGGGGTCAGCCTTTGTAAGTAACAATAGGATGAGAGGTAATGGCTTTACATTGAACCCGGGAAGGGTCAGGTTGGATACTAGGAAAAATTCCTTCTCAGAAAGAGTGACAGTGCAGTAGAACAGGCTGCCCAGGGAAGTGGTGGAGTCACCATCCCTGGAGGTGCTCAAGAAGTGGTAGATGTGGCCCTGAGTGAGGTGGTTTGGTGGGCATGGTGGGGGTGGGTCGATGGTTGGACTCGATGATCTTAGTGGTCTTGTCCAATCTTAATGATTCTGTCATTCTATGATTCTAAATATTGAAAGTGACGGAACTTCTGGGACTTACCAACACTGCAGCTTCTGTCTTCCATTCTCACTTTTCTTCTGTTTGATAGAGAAGTATTAGGTTTTTATAAGATTTATAGTCAATATTGTTCTAAAAGAAGACAAATTGCAAGCTTTGAATCTATTAGGTTTTGTCCTCATTAGCAAGATCAATTGATACAGTGTCCCTCAAATCACCTGAAATTTACCCAGCATCCACATGCAAAACCATTTCAAAAGATTGATGGGGAGCCAAGACTGGCTAAAGTTATGTTGACAGCTTTTGAAGCTAAAGCCCTAACTGACTGGAACTCAATCCTTAAGGTGAAAATCTGCCTTAGAGCTGTGCAGGCATAAACAAAGATTTTGAACAGAATAAATTTTAATACATGAATTAAAACAACTCCAATGTCTTTTAGGATATTTCAAAACAATCAGGAACAGCATATATAAAGTCATTCTTAATGTATTCAAAGCAAAGGTTTAAACACATATAAATTACAAGGGTATCAAACAGCATGTAATCAATCTATCTGGGTTTAGGACAAACTCATAATTGTACTAAACTGTACTGTAACCAGTGAAGAAGTACTTCATGATATGGATGCCATATCAGTGCTTACAGAAGAATGAGGAATGTGATCATCAAAACAGCAAAAAATACAATAGCAGGCACACAAGTGGTAAAAAGTTGCCATACTAAGGAAAAGTATAGCATGTGGGAGTGCAACAGAACTCAATATTCTGCCCAAGAGAGAAGAAAAATATCTGACAAAACCAGAAAACAAAATGATGTGGGGAATAACTAAGACTCTCCTTTCGCACAGCTGGGGAGAAGCACAAAAACACAACAGATGTGAGAAAAAAAATGAGAAGAATCAAGGAAGAGTCATAACAATTTCGACTTCTCTCATCAAAGATCTCTCAAGATTAACCACTTGGACCTCAGTGACCAAGACTGTGGACTGTACCCATCCATATTTAAATTACAGAGGCAGACTGAGGGAGCTGGGCTTGTTCAGCCAGCAGAAGAGAAAATCCAGGGAGACATTGCAGCTTTCTAGTACTTACAAGGAGCTTATAAACAGGACGGAGACTGACTTTTTACATGGGTAGACAGAGATAGGACAAGGGGAAATGGTTTTTAAACTAAGTGAGGAGAGATTTAGATTAGATTTTAGGAGAATTTTTTTTTCACTGAGAGGGTGGTAAGGTGCTGGAACAGGCTGCCCAGAGAATGTGCAGATGCCCCATCCCTGGAGACGTTTAAGGCCAGATTGGATGGGGCCCTGGGCAATCTGATCTTATGCCCAATTTGGTGGTTGGCAAACCTGCCTATGGCAGAGTGACTCAGAACTATATGATCTTTACACCCCTTCCATTCCAAGCCATTCTGTGATTCTACGGTTTTATGACTCTATGATTCTGTAGTATATAACAGGCTTCACTATCTGTTTCCCAAAGCCTCTCATCACAGTGATTTCAAATTCTCTAATCACTGTGTAAAGTGTACACTAACACAGCAACACGTATGTGTTACACTGCAACATTGACATGTATTACACTGTAGGTAAGGGCTTTGAGAAAGATTTTTAAATACTGTGGATTTCTGTTGGCCAAAATAGATTCTTGTTTAAAGACAGGAAAAATTACTCTAAACTGAATGGACAGAGACTTACTACAAGAAACTCTTTGGAATGCTGCTTTACAGGTAAATGTAAGAAGCAGAGGTTCACATTGAAGCTCCTTCACACACAAAAGTAGCTGGAGAGCATCATATCAGTGCTAATTGAGAACTGCTCTTCAGTATTGGGCAAAGCAGATACATATGCTCTCCTAAAAATATCATCCCAGTCTCCAAAACAAAACTTAGGAGATAAATTATGTCTTTGCAAATATCTTGTGACCTTGAAATGCTTTTCTATCTGAGGTGTCTATGCAATATTATGTTACATTTTCATCTTCCACAATGTCCTGTGGCAAGAGATGCCACAAGCCTTTCGCAAAGCCACTTTTCTTTAGTGTTGAACTGGTGATTTTATTTATTTATGTCCCTCAGTGGTTGCACTGGAAGAAATGGAGAACGATTCCTTTCCCCTGCTGTATGTCAGGAGACATAACAGTCAAGCTCTTTCTGGATTACTTGGAGCTATTCCTCGACTTTGTCATTTGTGTGCTCTTTCACAGGAGAATTCAAGTCCCATTTCCTGTTTTTAATAAGGCACTCCTGTAGAATATGCCATTTAGACAAAGCAGTCAGTCCTGCAGATTGTCAAATAAAGTGATAAATGCTAAAAGATAACTGAATATGTCAGTGTGATCTTTTGCCATTTAGCAGTTTAATTAATTCAGGCTCAAGTCATTGGACTGTCAATATAACTAGCAAGTGAAAGAGTAAGAAAAAGATATAAATTGCCGGAAAGAAAACAGTGCACTGTAAGACAAAAAATTTACTTTGTTCAGATACTTATTTCAAGGGTGTATCCACTAATTATGGACAAAGAAAGACCTGAAATGGACTGAATGGTTGGACTCGATGATCTCTGGAGGTCCCTTCCAACCCCTACGATTCTGTGATTCTGTGATTCTGTGAAATCCAATTGGTTGCGTTCCAAGATTTTTGTGGATGAATCATAGAACCATTAAGATTGGACAAGACCACTAAGATCATCTAGTCTGACCATTGACCCACCATGCCCACTAAACCACGTCACTCAGTGCTACATCTACCACTTCTTGAGCACCTCCAGGGATGGTGACTCCACCACTTCCCTGGGCAGCCTGTTCTACTGCACTGTCACTCTTTCTGAGAAGACATTTTTCCTAGTATCCAACCTGACCCTTCCCGGGTTCAACTTAAAGCCATTACCTCTCATCCTATTGCTAGTTACACAGGAGTAGAGGCTGACCCCCACATCAGCACAGCATCCTTTCAGGGAGTTATAGAGAGCAATAAGGCCTCCCCTGTGCTCCTCTCCTCCAGACTGAACAATCCCAGTTCTCTCAGCCACTCCATAGACTTGTGCTCCAGACCCTTCACAGCTTTGTTGTTGTGCTCTGGACATACATCAGAGCCTCCAGGGAAATTAAAAAAAAAAAAAAGAAAGAAAGAAAACAGAGGTGCAATACAGAGCATATTACATCAGCACCAGGATTTTCCAAGAACAACCTTCACTTTGCTCTCAAGC
Source organism: Chrysolophus pictus (assembly GCA_037305975.1). Classification (NCBI taxonomy): domain Eukaryota; kingdom Metazoa; phylum Chordata; class Aves; order Galliformes; family Phasianidae; genus Chrysolophus; species Chrysolophus pictus. The sequence continues at coordinate 1,727,604 of CM074583.1, read as the reverse complement.
AAGCGGGAGATGGCAAGGGTAGAAATTCCGCACAGACCAAATACAGTTTGAGAAGATTCGAGAAGATAAAGCACTTGAGATAGGTCTACAAGATAGGATTCCACTCCAAAAAAGCTTCTGTTGAATAACAAAAGCCAGCTGATGTGCAGCAAGCACAACTTCGGTTTGTAAACTGGTTATCAATTACACTCAGTGCATGAAGTTGTTCAGTACACTTTTGTCTGTCACCAGGAAAACCTGAAACAATGGTCCAAAAAAGTCCCAGCCTACTGTTCTGACATCAGCTATGGCAATGTTACTAGCTACAGTTGTAACACAGTTATATACAGAAATGAAGAGTTAATCCTTTAAATACAACTGCAAATGCCACTTCTGAAAAAGTGACTTTTTCTTTTCATCCAGGAAGCAATGGATAAAAAATGATCATTTCTTCAGTTGCCTGCTATAGAACAACTGATGAAACAACTGCCTGCAATATCATGCAAAAATTCTGTTCCACCTTCTGTTCTTCTCCGTGAAGCAAGAAATACATGCGTATGCAGACAAATGGAGAATCATTTTAGAACTGTCATCAAATTTGTTGCAAAATCTGCCACATCAATGCTAAGTACTGCTAGAAAAAGGGGAGGATATTGTTTATATCTGATTTGTTTCTATGAAAGTTGAATATATTTTAAATAAGAAAAAATAAGAAAATGAAGTTCATTTCCGTGAGAAAATCTTAACACTGAAATTAATTTGGCCAGATTGCTTTATATATTTTATTTTATATATATATTTTTATATATTATTTATATATTTCTCCTAAATATCCCTGCATACTACAGGAATCACCAAAACTTTACCATATTCTAGCTTGCTAATCTCCAGATGTAAAACTAAACTACATAGGTTGCTCCAAAAGTAATGCCTCCTCATTATTTCCAAGGTAACTACAAGAGATGCAAAGAGCACAATGACACTATTTGATGGGGCAAATTCTCAGCTACAAAACACCACCATCAGCCAATTTATGTAGATGAGCTGCTTGATACACTCTTCATTTCATGGTGTAACAGCTGTGCATGGCCAGGCCGAATGTGGCTTGTTTTCCTGTTGCTGTCACCACTGCTGAAATGCATTACCCACTGCCTCACTGTGCTGATATCCACTGTTTGGTCTTCAAAAATGTTGAACAGACAGTGATGAATACTGGTGGGAAGGTTCATCCTCTACAGACATACCACCAGCATCTGCCTCTGGCATCATGGGCCTACACAATAAAATAGGTGATATTACTTTCAGAGCTGCCAGTGTGGATAATATGAGACTGTGTGCTGGTTTATTTACTAACTTGTGTATTTACTTATTTATTTTGAAGCAGTGTGCATTTCTTGCATGAGATATGCTATTCAACAAGATAGTGTGGCACTGCATAGTATGACTTATAGCCGTTCATTGGGACAGTGTAGTTCAGCAAGTTGTTCAGCACTGCTTCTACATATATATTCCATGACGTGCTGTCAAACTCAGGTTTGTAAATTGTGCATTTTAAATTGATGTTGGCATTGGAAAAACACTGAATGAGTTTAAATTTGACATATAAAATGAAATCCATGAAAAGAAATAAATAGACAGTTAATTTAACCATACTTTGAGTGAAGTCTGCAAACAACTGATTTGCAAGACATATAAATCCAGTACAGTGTTTACGGAATGCTTTAACTTCATAGCAGCCAGAACTCTCTTTTAACCCACAGAATTCTGTCAATAGATGACTGAGTATAGAATGTAACATACACAGCCTTGCAGCTCATGTAACTGAATACTATCTTTCAGAGTGGTGTGTCACTGAATTCCTCCATGCAGAAACAATGGCACCCACTGACATTCCTCATTTCTGAACATTTATGGAGACCAAAGAGTGGACGAGAGCACAGTGAGGCAGTGGGTCGTGAAACACTGTGAATCTGGTACAAATCTTTATGAGCACTGCATGAAGGCTTTTGTTCATTGCTGGTGAAAATATATAACTAATGGTGGTGACTTTGTTGTGTTGATTAGCTGAGAATTTGCTCTACCAAATACTGTGTTAATATGTTTCTGAAGAAATGAATAGGAGGCATTACTTTTGGAGTGACCTACATACCTTTGCAAAAACTTGCCAGTAGCTCCTCACTCAAAACAATAGCTCTAAATCATATGAAGACTTGCAGCACTGATAATATTACTTGAAAGAAAGAAATAAATGAAATGGAAAACAGCTAAAAGCTCTCTTCTTTGTCAGCCTGGCTGATTAGACTGAATTGCAAGAAAGCACTACTTTGCTCCAATTATAGTGATTGATAGAGACTGAACAACTAAAAATGCAGAAACAAAAACAAAAAGCCAACCCTAGCAACAACTAATTCGCTTAAAACAGAATAAGGAAATAAATAAATAAATAAAAGCATTACATTGAGAGCAGATCAAGGGCAAGTAATAGATTTAATGGAAAAAGCATGTGTTGGGTACAAGAATAAGGAGTATGGGCTTTGATCAAGTAAATATTGTGATGATTTCTCGTGAGAGAAATGAAATAAGCTGCTTCACGGTATGAATGTTTGTTAAGTAATATCTAAGAGACATTGCACTAAAAAATAATGAGCTACCTTAAAATTTGGAGGAAATATTCCATTTATCAGAGGTACTCAATTAAGCATGTCTGCATTATTAAAGGAAATAAAAGGAACTATCAAAAAGGAATTATCAGTGGTCTGACTGGTGGACTGGCACTCATCACTATCTACTTCTGATAATTACACAAAAACACACATAACCAGTCAAATAAAAAAAGAATGTGCTACCTGTACTGTCAAGGATAAATATATTTTTGGACCCTAATAAGCTGAGGTTGGAAAAGTTAAAGTCCACTTGTAGTTCAATTTGGAGAGGGCTCAGAAGGGTGACAAAAAGAGATTCTAAAATTATATTGGGGTAGAAGGAAGTATAGAAAAAATGTGGGCCACTGTGGGCAAAGAACCTGGTGACATGAAATATGGAAGAATATTCAAAACCTTCTGGTTTTAACTGGTAAGACCTGCATTTGGAAATCCCAGGCCCTTGAGATTAACGTGATGTGGAAGAGGATCAGGTTTGGGAATGATTAAACACACTAGACATTTAAGTCCAAAGAATTTAGAGATGCACTCACAAGTGCTAAAGGAGTTGGCCAGCATCACTGCAACTCCACTTTGGACTCAAAGCCCTTGATCATTAAAAAAGATTGCTGAGAACTGAAAGAAAGAAAGAAAATGTGACTTACGTAACTCAAGAAGGTCAAGAATTGTCAGGGAATCTATAGGCTGGTTGGCTTTGCTGGATAGATGGCAGAGCAACTAAACCTGGAAATCAGATGTGTGAAGGACAAGAAGTAGACTGGAAGTAGCTGGCATGGATTTACTAAGGAGAAATCATAGGTGGCCAACCTGGCACAGTTCTACAATGAAACGATTAAGTTCACAGATGAGGTGATAGAGGTGTGTTTTATCTTGACTTCACTAATGACTCTTCCATAACATATACTGACAAATAAATGGATAAAATATGGGTTATTTAAAGAGGCACAGTTTTACTGAAAGCTGGCTGAACTGTCAGGTTCAGAGAGCTGTGAGCAGCTGCACAAAGTCCATTTGAGGATGAGTTACTAACAGCACATTCCAGGGTTAATACTCTGTCCAGTGCCTTTTAATATCCTCATTTATGACTTGGATGATTGGACAGAATATGCCCATAGCAAGCTTGTAAATGATAGAAAACTGGAGGGAGTGGTTGACACACCTCTTGATTGCATTCATTCAGAGATACCTAGGCAGACTGCATGGACAGAATCTCATGTTCAACAAAAAGTCCTTCTGCAAGGGAAGAAGAACTATATGCATGAGTGCAGGCTTGCAGCCACAGAGCTGAAAAGCTGCTTCACAGAGAAGAACCTGGGAGTTCTGGTAAATACCAGGTTGCACGTGAGACATCAATGCCTTCTGCCAGTGTATCAAAAAACCAACACCATCCTAGACTGCAATGGGTGCTGACAGCAAGATCTTTCTCCTTGACCAAGCATTAGGGAAGCTACATCTGGAGTGCTGTGTGCAGTTCCAAGCTCTCCAGATCACACGAAAAAAATGTGAATATACTGGAGAGAGTCCAGCACAGGATCTGAAAGATGTTTAAAGGTCAGAAACACCTTTTATATGAGGATAGGCTGAAAGAGCTGGGATTGCTTAGTATTGAGAAGAGAAGCCTTGGTGTGGAGTGGTACTGATTTATACGAATTTCTAAGGAAGGGAGAGTGAAGAAGACTAAGCCAGACTCGTCAGTGATATCCAGTGGATGAAAAAGGAGCAATGGACAGAAAATGCAATACAAAAATGATCACTTCCACGCAAGAAAAGTTTCTTACTGTGAGGACGATCAAATAGAGATTGCGCAGAAAGGTTTTCAACTCATGGAAATATTAAAAACCAAACTGTACAGTGTCCTCAGGAATCTCCTCTAGTTTTCCTGGCTTAGAGCAGGCAGTTCACAGATGATCTGCACAAGTCCCTCCAAATCTCTTCCCTTTAGCAATTTTAAGAAACCGAAGAAAAAATAAGTTTCTTATTCCTTGAAAAGAGATTTATATTTATCTCCGTTTAGCAAACTTTATGAGATCACACCCAGAACCTGTACAGTGGAATAAACTAGTTTGAAGCAACTCTTATTTCAAAAGGAAAAGCCCCCATTCTGTACTACTTCAGCACTTTGCTGTGTTCTTCTTGACTGCCAAAACATCACAGCCTAAACATCCTTGATTCACACTTGCTAATTACTCCTTGAAACTTAGAAAAGGCAATTCCCTTTTCACTTTCACCTTTTCTTAGAACTAGAAACTTTGCTTCAATCCCACCACTTAATGATAGCTTCCACAGAGCACCAGCTGTCACTTAGCTTTCCCTATCCCCAGCAGTTCCTGAGGACGGCAGGTTTGACAGGTCATCTGTGTAGCAGCTCTGCCACTCATCGTCAGCACGCAGCAAAATCCCATGAGAGAGCTCAAGATGATAAAGAGCAGTTCCAACTTTTAGCAGCCACTAAAAATAATAGCATGAATAAAATTCAGATTATTAGTTGCATTAGTCTCATATTCTATTGACTTCGAACTGCTTAATTTTTATGGAAACTGCTGTAAAGTAAATGAATGGCAGGCTTGCAGTTTAACAGGTCAGCATCTCAGATCGCCCTGCCGCTCTTTCCCAAGACAACACAGTGAGAAGAGTGAAAAGATCAGGAAATTAGCTAAAGGAATAACATGGAACAGCATTCCTTTTGATACTGCAGTATCTTTCCTCCCCAGTAAAATATTTCTTTAAGAGATTCAGACACTTTGTTTAAATAACTATTTGTAAGTTACAGCTCTAAGATTCCAAGCTCTTCAAATCTGCAAAACTGAACTGTGAGCGTTGTAAAGATGTCTCGCCCCAGCATTACACAAACCATCTCTGCCTCCTCAGCTGGCTGGCCTGAGGAAAATCTTTGAGGCACACTGACATGTCTATGTCTGTCTGTCTTAAAGAATGATCAAGAGCATCTAGAAGTTTCTCACCAATTTTACTTGGGGTTTAAGACATTACTAGAAAATTATTTTGATTTTCACGTACAGTTTCACTAAAGCAATGTAAATGTTTCCACCGCCTTGATGGAAAGTTCATGTCCTGCCTTGTAAATAACCAAGCCTACTTGTAAAAGCACCACATGCTTCTAAATTCTTAGCATGTGTTTATGTGTGTTAAACCACATTTAAAGTGCAAATCTCTTAAGATTACAGCACCAGATCCCATTTCTTCCAGGAATCCACTGCACTTTAGGATCCAAGGAAGTTTCCTGCCCAGCTTGCCAACCCAAAGCTCAGATACAGAGCTCTTAGATACAGAGCTTGTTCCTTTTCCAGACTGCTAGAGCCAAGCACCAGTGGTTGCCTGGCTTTGGGTGCTACCAGAGGCGAGGCTGAACACAAAGTCCCAAGATGCTAACTGAGCAACAGACAGGAACAGTACCTTTACAGGCAAAACTGAGATTCATGTAAACATAGCAGTGCAAATGGCCTGACCTCGTTCCTACCTGTGGCTCATCAGACTTACAGCACATTAGCAGAGCTTACTCCTGCATGCTCTCTGCGGTGTGGACCTGTGTTCTCCTCTGCAGCTGAGTCTATGAATCGTCCACCATCCTATCACATGGCCAAACGTGCACCTGGTCAACAGTTTGCTTACATACAACAAATCTTTATCCATCTAATTTTTATCATGTTTAGCGCCTCACTTTCCACACCTTCGACCTTTCTCCTTGTTTTGCAGCTTCACACCATTATCACCCGTTAAAAACCTCCCTTCAGCTCGCTTTCTCCTTTGAGATCTACAATTAGGTTGTTTCCCTTCTTTTAGCCATTTATCAAGTTCTGGCTGAAGTGCTACATCGTGCTTAAGCAGCTCGTTCCTGCCCATCCATCAGTGACCTGAGGACTCCATCTTCATTGTGTCTCTTACTTATAACTTGCCAGTTTGTTTTTGCTTAATTAGCTACCTTCCTGGTCTTTTGCATTTGTCTTTTATGCTGAAAGCCATTAAAGAGATATCCTTGGAAACAAAACACCTTGCTGTCCACTCAGTGCCTGAATCTCCTTCCTTTGTGCATACAATTAATCACAACTGCAACGTGTTAATTTCAAGAGACTTGTTTCTCTTCCTACCTCAAATCAGGATCACCCATTTCTCCTGGTGTCCTCCTGTGTCTCTGACAAAGGTCCAAAATGTAATAATTTTAAACTACTGTTCCATTTCTAACTTCAGAGATATCTATATATTCTGTAGCTCATTCCCAGACATGTTGTCAATATTTATGTCTCTGTATGCCCATGAACAGTAAAAAGAATGGTTTGATTTTACTTTATTTTTTCATACATTTGTTCAGGGAGAAATAATAATTTGGCACATTTAGTATGTGTTTACAAATAAATATTTTTTAAAATAGTGTTTATAAAGCTTAGAAGCAAAAGGCTTGGATGAATCATAGCAATCTACATCTTGCAGATGTACTTTCAGCTTAGCTGCTCATAGAAAATTATATAAAATGAATTTTAACGTGATTGTGTTATCTATAATTTGTATAAACATGCAATTTTATTTCATAAATGTCCATAGCAAGGTGTAATTAAAGTATGATGAAGTACAGCAGAATATTAGGCAGAATTTCCGTGAGGTTTGTTTTGCTTTTAAATAGCTGTTGACTGTGGAGTCTTTGGACTTCAGCTGCAGCAACTGCATACTGAGAGGAAGTGAGAGGAACTGAGAGGAAGGCAAGGGCAAAAACGGGGAAATAAAAAGCAAAGAAAAAGAAAAGCAAACTTTTCAAGTACAATTAAAAACGTAATTCTGATGCCTCCCCCCATCCCTGCCAGGAAGTAATTTTTATTTTCTTTAAACTGATGCTGATTCACGTTAAAAAATGTTTTGTTAATTTGGTAAACTTTATACAAGGCTTTCTAAATGCAAACAAAACTGTCTTCTGGGAAATACACTCTGTTGGCCTGGGGCTAAGATAGACTGCTTTATAATGTCAAAAGGTGGCGTGAGGGTGAACTTCTTACTGATTTGAGATGCGCCGCATAATAGTATCATACCTACTGCCATAATTTTAATGATAATTTATTGTTACTGAGAAGGGGAAAAGGAGGTCAGATCTGTATTTCGCTCCGGTGAGCACGTGCTGTTACTTGTTCTCTCTCTCCGTTTTTGCAGAGGTGATGGAGAGGAAAAATAAAGCATAATGCATTCTCAAGGTTGCCAGGAGCAACTAATGCTTCCAAATTGGTATTCATGTTTTATTACATCTTAAATTTCAGCATCTTAAAAACAATAAAGGAAATTGCATTTTCACAAAGAATCTTCCTTCAGGGAACGTACTTCAAGTTTACTGTCTTTTTTTTTATTTTTCTGATGTCTTTATACATGTACCACAAACCCCTTGTTTCAAAAAGAACACATATTTACGCCCACATTATATGTGTGCAAAGACAAGTGCAAATAATTTCTTAGAGCTTACAACTTTTATTCTTCTGAAACATTACATAGAGGGTCCTGATGAGTCTTTTACAGAAACCATATCTGTATCTGTACCTTGTCATTTATATACGTGTCTTAACATGAAATATGTGCTCAATCCAAGGACAACTGAATCAGAGGACTTCAGCTCTTAATCCTCTGACCACCTTTACCTTTTGAGAATCAAAAGCTTCTACTTGGCAGGTTTTTGACCATCTCTGCCTGTAATCTGCATTTTCACAGAGACACAGCCAAACTTTCAACAGAACAAGAGCCAAACTGAGAGTCAGAAAACATTTGTCTGGCATCGTTATTAAACAGCGACACAAGTATTTTTAAAGAAAAAATTCAGTACCAATCAATTGTTCCTATACAAATTCTATCAAATAAAAACACTATAGGGCAATTTTTTAAATTCTAATTCGTTCATACTGTGAACGTAACTCTCTCACTGATATGAAGAATATTAGACTGAGTAGGAAAGAAATAGAAATGAATGGCTGCAGAAAAAGAAAAGTAATAATGTCTTTGAAGCGGAGAATTCCTTATCGTTCAAGGAGGTTAATACAATGTAAATCGACCACAGCTAGCTATTAATAAAAAATACATTTATCAGAAAACTTCTATACATTATGAACACTACAATAATACTTCACACAGCTACTTAATAGAAGGAAAGGGATCTTCAGACAAAGTCAAAAAAAAACATTCATTTTTCCTAGTACTACGTCTTTGTGGAAACAAGAAAAGTTAACCTGGGAGGAAAACAGAGACATTCAGCAGACAGGGATTAAAGTAGTAAAGATAATTTGTGTTTCCAAGGAAACAGAAGACCCGATTACCTGGGACAATGAAAAGACCTAGGTACTGAATGCTTTCTTTGCCTCAGTCTTCACCACCAAGATTGCCTTCAGGAATGCCAGGTCCCGGGGCCAGGGTGAATGGCTGAGATAAGGAAGTTGTCTCTTTGTTGGAAGAGGATCAGGTAAGGGAATACCTGAGCAAACTGTAACCAGTGGAATAGGCTGGTTTGCGTAGCAATAAGGATTAATACATTAGGTAAGAACCAATATACTAGTTTAACAAAATAAATCTATGAGTGATAGTTCTAAAACTTTCCATTTCAACTTCAGTGGGTGAACAGTCTTGTTTTCCTCAATAATTTTGCACCGGGGACACAACAGAATAATTTTATCTTTTGCCTCAACAACTTTGCCTCACAAAAAGCACAGGAGTCGTAATAGAATACTTTTATCTTTTGCACTCAGTAGGGGCAAGGCCATCTTCCTTGGATTCCACATATATTGTTTTAAAAGTTGCTCCTAATAAGCAATGGAAATTTTCCAAACTGGATAAAAGGAGCTAAGAGTTCGTCAAAGGTCTTGGTGATGAGGCTGATGGTGAAAAATAGGGAAGAATTAGGTGGGCACTCGACCATACTAGATAGCCCTTGATTAGCGGAAACAAACTCTCCAACCCATGTAAGGTTGTAAGAGCAGGTATATCTTTATTTCAGCGCTGCACCACATGCTGGGCACAAGGGGGATCGCTCCTCCTAGCTTGCACACCAGAGAATGGGATCTTGATACATTTATAAGCCAAGCTATATATATTGAGCAGTATTACCCAAGATCCATTGACATATTCATTACTTTTCCGGGAATTCATTTCTATACTGTCCTCCTCCGCAGTGCATTAGCAGTAGCTTCCGTTGGATGAAGGCTTGATGTCTTCCTCTTCACCTGGTGGTGTCTCTGGATGAAGTCAGCAGTCTTCCTCGCCATGTCCTTTTGACCTTTGTCCCACTTCTGAGCTCTTCTCCCACCCTGCATGCCTTAACAATTTCTTATTCTGCTTATCTTCCTTTTCCATTGCTTTCTTAGGAGCCCTTTTCTGCTGGCTTGAGAAGGCTCTCTTTTGAGAATGTGTCTGGGCTAGCAAAAGGTTAAACTAAGCAATAAATTTCTCTTGAGTTAGCAAAACGTTAAACTAAGTGATGTTATTTGCAAATTTCTTTTGAGTTAGCAAAACCAAGCGATATTATTGGACCCCTTACATCTTGTATTCTTCAGCTTACTATCTCAAATTCCTTTTCATTATGACTTAGCGAATTCTTTCGCTAAATTGCCCCTTTTTGGGAAAGGGAGGACTTAAAGTATCTTCCACTTTCCACTTTTTGCCTTAGTTTATGCCTTTTCCATTCTTCATAACTATTCCCTGGTCCAGATGTTTTGCAGAGCCATAGTACACACCTCATTGCAATGCACGTCAATACGAGCAGAAAGATAATGATAATACCAGACACAAAAAGCTTCTTGAGCCAAGCAAAGTTAAGTAGCCAACTAGTAAGTGTTTCCCATATCTCCTTTAGTCCCTCCATAATTGGGTTAGTCTCTATTTGTATTTCCTGTATGTTATCTTTTATTTTCATGAGCTTCCTATCTATCGATTCTGATTGGTCCGAAAGATTAAAGCAGCACATCCCACTAAGATCCTCACAACCATGCCCCTGAGCAAATAATATGAAATCTATAGCAGCTTGGTTCTGGAGTACTGCGTGGCGTATGTTATCCACATCGTATACCAGATCCGATATTAATGCCGAGGTGAGATTTAATTCTTTTGCCATGAAGCATGCCAACCTCTCCAAATCCACGGCATTTTTCGCAGCAAGTATTGGAGTTAAAAGGGTGGCTATTATTCTAGTAGGAGAATTCCAGAATGTTATCTGACTATAGCATGTTTCTGGTAGTTGATGTATACTCCTGCTGCCCCTATGTGATCTATTATTATTCCAAATCGTGTCGTTCAAAAGGTCCCTCATTCTGGGAACAAGCAAGGTTAATTTACCAAGATAGCAAGGCCCACCTACTGGCCTTACTGGTACACCGGGCCATGCTCGATCCCCACATATCAAGAATATCCCAGGTGGTAGTTGTTTTGCTCGTGTACTGTTATTCCACACATTATTTGTTTCTACTTCACAGGGGAGGCTACCTCCAGATACATAGGTAAATGTGGAATCGTGATTCATGTGGTTCACGGTCCTCCAAAGTTCTAACTCGCTCTTACCCCAGTACTGAGCCATTAAGGCTGCACTTGTCGCGGTTTTACCTCCAAAGCGAAAGCATTGAGTTCTATTTGGGTCATGTCTAAATTTGTTATGCACTACCACTCCCAACAGATCTAGCTCTTCTGGGTCTGGACGGCTGATATTTAGGCTATTAACTATTACGCTCATACGAAGGGCATCTTCTGCCCCCGTGTTTGCTTTGTACCTTGGGCAGGACAAAGTTGCTCCTGAGCTTACCCCCAGTGTTTCACATAGGGTTGTGAGGTTCGCAGACAAGCCCACAGTATTACTCACATAGTTTCGGAATATAGACCACTGAAAACCCGATGGTACCCCGATAAGGCATGTTCGGAAGGGGTCCGAGGCTGATTGTAACGCAAGGCAAAAAGACTCCTGGTTAGTTTGATTAGCCCATGTAACCCACATGTTAGTTCTAACATCTGTGTTATGAATTGCTTCCCCACCTCCTCCTAGTAATAGTTTTAATATCACCATTATTAGCCCTTCAAAGTCCTTCATTTTGTTGTTTTCTTTGGAGTACTACTCGGAGAAGTCCTCTGGTCTCTGTAGTCCAAAGTGGTTGAATCACCTTCTTCAGGCAGGTATGGTGTATCCACAGAATTAGTCCCTCTACTTTAGCTGCTGGAGTACTTGGTAAGGTCCTTCCTACTTTGGCTCCAAGGGTGAATCTGAGAGGGATTTAACATAAACATAGTCACCTGGCAAGATATCATGTATCAGACCATTCAGGCCTTGTGCTCTGATACCAAATACTGTTTTCTCCATTCTCCTTAGTTGCTTTGTCAAGCTTATCATGTATTCACTCAACACTTTGTTCCCCACCTGGATAGAAATTCCCTTCTGTACAACATAAGGCCTTCCATAAAGAATCTCATAAGGGCTCAACCCTTCCTTGGTTCGAGGTTTAGTCTGGATTCTTAACAAAGCCAATGGCATTGCTTGGGGCCATGGTATTCTAGCCTCTTGTCCCAGCTTTACTAGCTGTAATTTTATCAGGTGGTTCATCTTCTCCACTTGACCACTGGATTGAGGCCTGTAGGGAGTATGTAGTTGCCAACTGATCGCCAATAATGTAGTCACTTGCTGCACTATTTTAGCAACCAAGTGAGGTCCTCTATCTGAGGATAACACTGCCGGCACCCCGAACCTTGGAATGATTTCATGCAGCAATGCTTTAGTTAGTTATCCATGCCTTATTAGTTTGGCTTGGATATGCCTCGGGCCATCCTGAAAAGGTATCAGATAGGACCAACAGGTACCTATACTCCCCTTTTCTTGGGAGTTCTGTGAAATCCACCTGCCACTGTTGCCCAGGGAAATTTTCCTTTCCTATCTGCCCTATCTAGGTCCTCTGACCTGTCTTCAGATTGTTCTGCAAACAAACCTCACATTGCTGGGTCACCTCTTTTATTGTGGTAAATTAATTTCCTGGCTACTATTTGCTGCATTAAACTCTTATACAAGGCTTCTGTACCCCAATGGGCTTTCCTATGTTCTGCCATTACTACAGCCCATAATATGGCTGATGGGATAATTAATTTCCCTTGTGGCATAAAAGCCCATCCTTCTTCTCTTATCCATCCCCCTAGATCATTTATCAAATTCCAGGCCCCTTTTGAATATTTTGGCTCATCGTCCACTTGAATTTTACCGTCTGGAATCAAGGACCCCTCTGTCATCACATTCTCAGCCACTTGTTTCGCTTCTCGATCAGCTAAGGCATTTCCCATCTCTTCAGCGTTGTTTCCTCTTTGATGGGAATGGCAATGCATAATAGCCACTTTCTCTGGTTGCTGTACTGCCTCCAGAAGTCTTAGTATTTCCTGGGCATGTTTGATGCTTTTCCTTGGGCGGACAATAGGCCCCTCTCCTTCCATACTGCCCCATGAGCATGCACAACACTAAAAGTGTATTTTGAGTCTGTCCATATGTTTATCTTATTCCCTTTGGCCGATTCTAAAGCCCTTGTCAAAGCTATTATTTCAGCCTTTTGTGCCAAAGTATTTGGAGGTAGGGCTTTGGCCTCTATTACCTTTTCAACAGTTGTTACTGCATATCCTGCCTTACGAGTTCCTTGTCGAACAAAACTGCTCCCGTCCGTGTACCAGGTGTCTTCTGCATCCTTTAATGGTTCCTCTTTCAAATCCAAACGGCTAGAATATACAGCTTCAATAGTCTCTAAATAATCATGGGATACAGGTTCCTCTGTAACTCCACTAAGAAATGAGGCCGGATTAATGATGTTTGTTACTAATATTTCTACATCGTCCTGCTCCACTGAAATAGCTTGATACTTCAGAAATCGCTGAGGGGAAAGCCAATGTCCCCCTTTCACTTCCAACACCGTGGAGACCGTGTGGGATATTAGTAGTCATCTTTTGCCCCACTGTAAACTTTCGGGCTTCTTGGATGTTTATTACTAGGGCAGCTACAGCCTTAGGCATCCCAGCCAGCCTTTGCTTACTTCACCAAGTTGTTTAGAGAAATAAGGCACCGCTCTTCAGTATGGCCCAAGGTTCTGAGCTAACACCCCCAAAGCTATTCCCTGTTTCTCATAGGAGAATAGCAAAAAGGGGGCTTTGTGACATCTGGGAGCCCCAAGGCTGGGGCTCTCCTTAGCTCTTGTTTTAACTATCGGAATGCCCTTTTAGCCTCCCCGTTCCATATTAAGTCTTTGGGGTGGGATTTTATCAGTGCGTAGAGCGGTTTTACCAGTATTCCATAGTTGGGAATCTATAAACAGCACCACCCAGTCATTCCGAAGAATGTTCGAAGCTCCTTAGATGTACGCAGCTCAGGGGTCTGGCAAATAGCCTCCTTCCGGGCGGTTCCCAATGTTTGTGTCCCTGCAGCAATTCCATATCCCAGGTATGTTACCTGTTGTTGGGCCACTTGTGCCTTCTGTGGAAAGACTCGATAGCCATTAAGCCCAAGGAAGTTTAGTAAGCTTATTGTCCATCTCAAGCATGCCTCCTTTGTCTTGGTAAGTATCAAAAGATCATCTACATACTGTAATAGTACTCCTTCGTCAGGTCAACGTGCCCATAGCTCCAAATCCTTGGTCAACTGATTCCCAAATATTGTGGGGCTGTTTTAAAATCCTCGTGGGAGTACAGTCCAAGTGAGTTGGGATTTTCATCCTGTACTGGGGTTTTCCCATTCAAATGCGAACAGCAGCTGACTTTCTGCTGCAAGTGGCAGGCAGAAGAAGGCATCCTTTAAATCCAGGACGGTAAAATATGCTAGTTCAGTGGACAGTTTGGTAAGCAAGGTATAAGAGTTTGCTACTAAAGGATACAAATCCTCTACTATTTTGTTAACTGCTCTCAAGTCCTGTACTATTCGATAACTACCGTCAGGTTTTCTTACTGGTAATATCGGTGTATTGTACTTTGACTCACACTCCACCAATAGGCTGTATTTCATAAATCGGTCAATTATTGGTTGTATTCCTTCCCTATCTTCCATTCTTAATGGGTACTGTTTAATCCTTGGGGGTTGGCTTCCTAATTTAACCCTTATGACCACAGGAGATGCATTCCTAGCTCGCCCCGGGGTTTCAACTTCCCATACTCCTGGTAAAACCTGGTCTTTTATATCCTCTGGGATCTCTGTGCCTACCGGGGTAGTTATAAAGGCCAAACTAAGTAATTCTATAATGTAATTCTTTACTCTGCACTTCATTTCCCCTGCCTCAAATTTTATTTCTGCATCCAATCGTTCCAGTAAGTCTCGTCCCAGAAGAGATTTTGGTGAATTTGGCATATACAAAAATCTGTGTATTCCCACCTGTTTTCCTAACCTGAATTTTAAAGGTTTGAGAAAATACTCCTTTTCTGGATGACCCCGTGGCCCCTTTTACCATGGTATATTCTTGACTGAGTGGTGTTAAGGATTCATTCAAGACTGAATAAGTAGCCCCTGTATCTATTAAAAATTCCATATTGTGCTGTTTATTCCCTAGCTCGATTTTAACCAGTGGATCCGCTAGGGTGGATTTCCCCGGTCCCCATCATTGTTCTAATGGGACTTGGATTCTTGTCCATGGCCCTTTACCCCTCTGGTTCCATTGAGGACAGTCCCTTTTCCAATGTCTTCTTTTCTTGCATACTGCACACTGATCCTTGTCCAATCTTTTCTTCCCCGGTCCTCCCTTATCCATCCCTGATTTACCTATCTCTCCTAG
Source organism: Chrysolophus pictus (assembly GCA_037305975.1). Classification (NCBI taxonomy): domain Eukaryota; kingdom Metazoa; phylum Chordata; class Aves; order Galliformes; family Phasianidae; genus Chrysolophus; species Chrysolophus pictus. Next base: position 1,712,231 of record CM074583.1, on the reverse strand, counting down.
TGCTGCCACTAACATTCGCTTGTCATGCCTCCTACCTTCCTCTTCCCGATTGCTAAATACCCTCCATGCTTCCTCTAATAGACTATCTAAGTTTCATGCATCAAGACCCTTCATTTTCTGCAGCTTTCATCGTATGTCCCCTGTTGATTGTCCTATAAACAATGATATGAGTTTCTGGATACCTATTTCTGATCCTGGATATAAGGATGTGTGTTTCCTCATGGTATCTCTTAGCCTATCCAGAAACTCTGAAGGAGTCTCTTTTGGTCTTTGCCTTATAGCATATAGGGCGGACCAATTGACAGTTTTGGGGATGGCCCTCTCCATTCCTTTTACTACCCATTCTCTGTATGCTATTAGGCAGTCTCGCTCAGGTGCCCTGTCCAGATCCCAGTGAGGATCTTGTCTTGGAAAATGATCTTTATATCTATATGCCCTCCCCGCAAACTGTCCTCTGCCAGATTCTGGGCTGTTCTTAAGATGAAATCTTTCTCTGTTTCTGTCATAGAATCCAGTAACAGCTGGATATCATTCCAATCTGGGTTATGCTGTCTGATCATGTATTGGAAATGCTGCATTACCCCTTCCCCCCCGGATCACTGATAATCTTTAACAATCTTTTTCCAATTCTCCAGATCAAAGGAAGAAAAGGGGACTTTGATTAAAATCCGTGCCCCGTCTGGTCCTACTGCTTCCCTTAGGGGAGCCAAGAAAGCACTCTGCTGCTTTCTAGTTCTTGAAGCAATAGGAGAATCTGGAGGAGTTCCGGGGAGGGAAGCATCCTCTCCCTCCTCTGAATATTCTCTCCATTCAATACCAAGACCTCTCACCCCTGGAGCCTGATAGTGATCAAACAATTTGTCAGGGGTTCTAATTTTTGTTAGTCTGGTGCACTGCTGCCCTATGCTACATGCTGAGCAGCAACACTTCATTTTCCTGTTGCCTGTTGTTCATTGCTCTTTTTCTAATGCTAACACTAAAGGATCCTGCGGTGCCCCCATCCCACATCCTTTTTGCCATTCTGGGTGGTTTCAGAGGGTAAAGAACATGTCTGCATATGTGACCTCGTCCCATTTGCCTTCCCTTCTTAGAAATAGCATCAGTTGCAAAATAGTATTGTAATTTAAGGTCCCATTTAGGGGGCACTTTTCCCCATCTTCTAACTTGTATAGCATCCACCATTGGCTGCAGTATTTTATCAGGGTTTTCTTATTCAAAGTACCCCCTGGCATCCTGCAACATCCTTCCAATGTGCCAATATACACCCAAGAGGTGTCCTTTTAGGTATTTCTTTCCCTTGTGACCTTCCCATAGCGCTATTTTGTTGTTTTATTAGTTTACTAATGCTTCCACAAATTACTCCTTTTACCCTGAAGTTTCCCCAAAACAATCCCCAGAATTCCACCACTCTTTTCCACACTCCAGGCACGAGTAACACCAATACCCTCAATAGATCTCTTTACAAGCTAAACAGAGTATAACATAAACTGGACAGCATACATTTGTTCTGTGAAATATACACCTTTCTTCCGGACCGTCACTGTAATTTATGACATATAAGTTCCCATATTCATCCCACCCCAAAAAGTTCTTTTGCATTTACATTAAAACCATTCAGATCCCCTTTTTCCCAATTTATCAAAAATAACACATACAGGGGAATTGTATAGATGGACAAAACAATCGACAACTTCCTCTTTCGCTCCGTAGCTTAGCTACGTCTCAATCACACCACATTCACTCCGACACTTAGCTTTGCCAGCTCAGGTAACATCTTAGTTCAGATGTTTAAGAGGATATCCCAAATGTATCAATAACAGTTATTCAAACACAGTACTAGACATTGGCAGCAGATGGTAATAACAGTGCGGATTACTATGCCTACTAGCACGGCTACAATGATATAGGTTATCATTTGACAGGTGTCAACACTATACCTCGCTGACCTGAGGTGGGACTCAAACCCACAATCCTTGGAAGCAATGTGAGTTCCCGATCACTATGAACTTGTGATTACTAGTGCCCAAACGCTAGCCTAGCTTACAACTGTCAGCCAGAGGTGGGACTCAAACCCACAATCCCTGGGATCAGATACAGTGCTACAAAAATGCCTGTCCCTGGTAATTACCTTCCCGTCCTGTATCTCTAGACTAGTCCAGTCTCATGGGAGAACCCTCCCGCGTAGGGCGTCCCCTCACATCTCACAGAGTCCCCTTCCGCTCCTATTTATGCCTTATAGAGCCTTTCCTTCAAACGTACCTGGTCCGCTTCCAGATGGTCCTTGTCTGTCCCCGCAGTGATCGGATGAGAAGGGGGAGTCCTTCCAAGAATTCTCGGGGCATGCCAAAGGCGTCCCCTTCCTCAACCAGTCCTGCAGCTAAGCAAGGAGTGTCCCATCTGGGGTGCCAAACTGATTAGCGGAAACAAACTCTCCAACCCATGTAAGGTTATAAGAGCAGGTATATCTTTATTTCAGCACACGCTGGGCACAAGGGGGATCGTTCCTCCTATCTTGCACACCAGAGAGTGGGATCTCGATACATTTATAAGCCAAGCCATATATATTCAACAGTATTTCCCAAGACCTATTGACATATTCATTACTTTTCCAAGAATTCTTTTATATACTGTCCCTTCTCCTAGTGCATGTGCAGTAGCTTCCGTTGGATGAAGGCTCGATGTCTTCCTCTTCACCTAGTGGTGTCTCTGGATGAAGTCAGACATCTTCCTCACCATGTCCTTCCGACCTTTGTCCCTGTTCTGAGCTCTTCTCCCACCCTGTGTGCCTCAGCAATTTCTTATCTTGTTTGTCCTCCCTTTTCATTGTTTTCTCACTGGCCCCTTTCTGCTGACTTGAGAAGGCTCCCTTTTGAGAATGTGCTTGGGCTAGCAAAAGTTAAACCAAGCAATTCCTTCTGAGTTAGCAAAAAGCTAAACTAAGCGAATTCCTTTCGAGTTAGCAAAAACAAGCAGTGTTATGGACCCCTTACATCTTGTATTCCTCAGTTTACTATCTCAGTAGAGTGCACATACAAGAAAATCCATGGATGTCATGAATCTGGAAGGAGCGGCTCCCTGAGAGCTGCACAGCCATTCAGAGGGACCTTGACAGGCTGAAGAGGTGCGCTGAGCAAGAATTTCATGAAGTTCAACAAGGAGAAGTGCAGAGCCCTGTATATGGGGAGGAACTACCCTAGGCACCAGGTCATATTGGAGACACCCAGCTGGGAAGCAAATCTTCAGAAATGGACCTAGGAGTCCTGGTGGACAGCAAGTTTAACATGAGCCAGCAATATGCCCTTGCCACAGAAAAAGGCTAATGGTATTCTTGCTTTCACCGGGCCAACAAGTATTGCCAGCAAGTCAGAAGAAAGTTGATCTTTGCAGTCTGCTTAGCAGTGGTGAAGCCACACCAGGAGAACTGTGTTCAGTTCTGGACTCCTCAGTACATGAGAGACATGGAAAATACTGGGAAGAGTCCAACAGAGGCCCATCAAGTTGATGAAAGTCTGGAGCACATCTCCTGTGAAGAAAGTCTGAGGGAGCTGGTACCATTCAGTCTTGAGAAGAGGAGGATCAGGATTCTTAACAATATGCAAAAATACTTGAGGAGAGGATGCAAAAGAGACAGGGACAGGCTCTCTCCTGCTGCCTGTTACCTGGACAAGAGGCAATGGGCACAAATTATCTAAGTATCAGGAAACACTTCTTTACTGTGTGAGTAGTGAAGAACAGGAACAGGTTGTCCATAGAGGTTGTGAAGTCTCCTTCTTTGGAGGTCTTCAAACACAGTCTGAACATAGTCCTTGGCAACCTGCTTTAGGTATTCCTGTTTAGGTGGGTGAGAGTAGATCAGATGACCCCTAGAGGTCCATTCCAACTGTAACCATTCAGTAATTCTGTGGTATATAAAAATAATAATAAAATTCTGAACAATGCTTTGATTGATGTATTTCAGCAACAGTTCTATCTTCCAGATACATTATGTTGCTCTACACAAAAATATTTTCAGTAAGGTATTACAGAAATAGAATGAAAAGATGCAAAATTTAAGTGCCAAAAAGGCTGATGTAGATTATTTCTGCCAAACTCATTATCGTGAATTAAGACTAACTCAATTATCTCTGAGTTGATGCAGTACTGTTGACCTTGATTGGCTGCCAGGCGTTCTCCATGATGCTCTCTCACTACCTCCAGCTCAGCAAAAACACTGGGGAAAAAATAATATGAAAAACTCATGGAGTTAAGGGAGACCACTTACAAATGGCTGTTATAGGCAAAATAGACTCAACTTAGGAAAGATACGTTTAATTTATTGTCAGTTAAAAATAGAGCTGAATCAAGAGGGGAAAAAAAACACAAAAAAATAAAAAACACCTTCCCTCTTCCCTTGTTCCTCAATTTCAACTTCTCTCCTTTATTCCTGACTCCTTCTTGTTGGTGCAGATGAGAGGGGAACTCAGTCTGCAGTTAGTCTATGAAGTTTCCCTTCTGCCACTCCTTCATCCTCATTCTCTGCTCTGTTTAATATGGAGTCCCTTGAATGGGATACAATTCTTCCTGAATTGATGTAGTGTGGGTCCCCCATAGGCTGCATTTCCTTCCAGACAACCTGCTCCTCTGTGGATGCCTCTGCACAGACTGCAGCTTTCTTTGGGGCATATCCACTTGTTGTAGCATGGGGTCGTCCATGGGCAGCAGTGTGAATATCTGCTCCAATGGAGTACTGAATGGACTCTAGGGAAGGAACTCCTTCATCAGTTCTTCAAAAGCTGTAGGACGGTCACTACTCTAGAACCTTTTGCATGTCATTCCCTTCTTCTCTCAGCTTGGTATCTTCAGAGTTGTTTCTCTTGCATTTTCTCACTCCTCTCTCTCACAGCTTATGCGCAGTATTTTGACCCTTTCTTAAAAACATTATCATGGAAGTGCAACCAGCACTGCTGTTGTGCTCAGCCTTGACCAGCAGTGAGTCCTTTTTTGAGCTGTCTGGAATTGGCTCTTTTCTAGCAGGGGCAGATCCTGGTCTGTTCTCACAGAGGCCACCCCTGCAGCAACCCTCAGCTACCAAAGCCTTGCCATACAAACTCAATACACAGCCTCGTGACTCAATCCAATTTTTAAAATAAAATTTATCAGTAGAGTTGAATTACAAATCCAATTCATTAGTTCAATTGCACTGCTACTCCCAGTGAAATGTTTTGCCTGATTGGTCTGCCTGAAGACCACTTTGTCTTTTGGTCTGCCTGCCTGAACACCGCTTTATACCCTTCTTCCATCCATTCTATGAAGGAATTTTGTAGGAGTGTTATTTATTTTATTTTTTGAATTTTACATAATTTCCTATAAAAATTCATTGTTTATGGAATTGGTAAAAATTCAAGAGAAAGACTAAAACCTCTTAGAATTTAGGAAGTTGTGCGAGGAAGGAATGAGATATTAATGTTCTGTTATCCATGACAGTGATCTTTGAGATCACTTAAAAGCTAATATTCATCTCTCAATATTAAAAATGCATACAAATTCTAGAGAACACTAGCTATTTAGGAAATCTGAATGAGTCTGCTGATGGTGCACACTTTTTTTGCATTATTTGACAAACTGTCTGTAAGGCAGAATCAAAGGGTGAAGAATTTAAATCATAGAATTGTAGAATCAAAGAATCACAGAATGGTTTGAGTTGGAAGAGACCTTAAAGATCATTGAGCACTAAGCCCCTGCCATGAGCTGGCTGCCCCCAACCAGCTCAGGCTCCCCAGGAGTCCATCCAACCTGGCCTTGAATGCCTCCAGAGATGGGGCACCCACAGCTCTCTGGGCAGTCTTTGCCAGGGCCTCGCCGCCCTCTGAGTAAAGGATTTCCTAACATCTAACCCGAATCTTCCCTCTTCTAGTTAAAATCCGTTTCCCCTTGTCCTATCGCTATTAGACCTTGTAAAAAGTCACACTGCTTCATGCTTATAAGCTCCCTACAAGTGCTAGAAGGTCCCAATGAGGTCTCCCCACAGCCTCTTCTTTCTCCAAGCTGAACAAACCCAGTTCCCTCAATATTTCTTCACAAGAGAAGTGTTCCAACCCTCTGATCATCTTATTGGCCCTCCTCTGGACCCGCTCCAAAAGCTCCTCATCCTTCCTGTACTGGGGGCCCCAGGCCTGAATGCAGTGCTGCAGATGGAGCCTCACATGGGAAGAGTAGAGCGGGACAATCCCCCCTGTCCTGTTGTCACTCTGAATTCCCATTCCTGTTTCAAGATTCCCAGCACAGCTGTCAGTTTCCCAGTTGGGTAGAAGTAATGTTTTGTGTAGTGTGCAATACGCTGACAAGTGATGAATTTACGGAAAACTGCTGAATTGGACTCTGATCACTAAGTCTACCCAACCAGGAATGAACAAATAAGACTACAAAAAAGACTGGTCACAGAATGAAAAAGATTTTAAAACGTAACAAGTGCGTGTAGTTGTATTCCTTCTCTCAGAAGAGCCTTCTAACACTTTCCTATATATCAGATTTTATTTTTAATGTTAATGTCTTAGTTGTCCTGAGATCTGTGAGTCTCAGAGTGAACATGAACTTTCTATGTGGCTGTGAACAGTTATCAAACCTCTCTTGTCATTTGCTTTCTAAAAAGCAGGAATTTTGTCCCCTTCCATCTTTCCACTTGTTGTCGTCTCAGTCATTTATACAGACAGTTCTTTGAGACAATTCTTAGCCCTTTTTCTTCTTTTAAAAATAAATACATAAATCATTTAAAATAAACTGCTTGTATCTATACCATCCATTTACAGTCCATTTACCCACATATATTTTTTCGCTAAGCTCTGTTAAAATGTCTAACTCTTAAAAGTGAATAATTATTATATCAAAACCTGAGAAAGCCATAATAAAATAAAAATGTTATTTTACCCAGATAATTTAAAATAAAAACCACTTTTATTTCTCAAATTATTCACATGAGGTACACAAATGTTTCAATTCATTAGAAGAAGTGTTATCAATCCAACGGGGAACACTCAGACTCACAAGATCAGGCAGTATTTTGTTCTGCACACCCAGTATGAAGAAGGCAGTAAAGATCACACCAACTAGTTTTAGTTTTAAAGCAAACTGCATCTTTCCATAGTAAGATACAAGCCTGTGTATTTTTCTGCACTTCATAACAAAACAACTGTCTCCACAGAAGACTTTAAAAATAAAACATCACATAAGAATATAACATAGAGGAATCCAAAGATCAAATCAGATATGCTTCATTTTTTACTTGTTGGAGCTTAGAATAATTCAAGCGGAAACAAAAAATGTGTGTAAGGCAAAGCAACAGTACTATGAAGACTTCTGATAATCAGAACAGATCCAACTGCTATCAGTATGATTTGGATTAGGTCTTGGGAACTTTTTATCTTCATCTTACCAATTTCCATGAATCATAGAATGGCCTGGGTTGCAAAGGACCACAATCATCCAGTTCCAACCCCCTGCTATGTGCAGAGTCGCCAACCACCAGACCAGGCTGCCCAGAGCCACATCCAGCCTGGCCATGAATGCCTCCAGGTATGGGGTAACAACAACCTCTCTGGCAATGAGCATATTAGGAAAGTATTGCATGCACCAGTACTCTGCACCCTCACCGTAAAGAAGTTCTTGCGCACATTGGTGCGGAACTTCCTGTGCTCCAGTTTTTGGCCATTTCCCTTTGTCCTGTCTCCACACACTGCTGAAAACAGTCTGGCCTCGTCTCTCTGCCCCCCACACCTCCGATATTTATAGACCTGGATCCCCTCTCAGTCTTCTTTTCTCAAGGCTAAACAGACCCAGTTCACTTAGCCTTTCTTCATAGGGGAGATGCTCCAGGCCCTTCACCATCTTTGTGGCCCTCCGCTGGACTCTTTCCAAGAGATCCCTGTCTTTTTTGTACTGGGGAGCCCCGAACTGGACACAGTACTCCAGATGAGGCCTTACCAGGGCAGAGTAGAGGGGGAGAATCACCTCCCTCGACCTGCTGGCCACGCTCTTTTTAATGCACCCCAGAATGCCATTGGCCTTTTTGGCCACAAGGGCACACTGCTGGCTCATGGCCAACCTGTCGTCCACCAGGACACGCAGGTCCCTCTCTGCAGAACTCCTCTCCAGCAGCTCATCCCCAAACCTGTACCGGTGCATGCGATTATTCCTCGCCACATGCAAGACTCTACACTTGCTTTTGTTAAACCTCATCTGGTTTCTTATTGCCCAGCTCTTCTGTCTAAGTCTCGCTGAATGCAGCACAGCCTTCAGGCATGTCAGCCAATCCTCCCAACTCCGTATCATCAGCAAACTTGCTGAGGGTGGCCACTATCCCCTCATCAAGGTCATTGATGAAGATGCTGAACAAGACCGGACCCAGCACCGACCCCTGGGGAACACCGCTGGTTACAGGCCTCCAACCAGACTCTGCACCGCCAACAACAACCCTCTGCGCTCTGCCAGTCAGCCAGTTCTCAACCCACCTCACTGTCCACTCATCTATCCCGCACTTCCTCAGCTTTGTTATAAGGATGTCGTGGGAGACAGTGTCAAACGCCTTGCTGAAATCAAGGTAGACTACATCCATCCACTGTTCTCCCCCTGAATTCTGAATAACTGGAAAATTTGACAGAGGAATTAAATCTGCTTAACTCCGCACCTCTTGCCTAGTGTTCCTCAACCCAGACTTGCCATGAAAATAGTACAGAGGAAAAGTTATCTTATGAGCTATCAGTCCAAGGTCTCTCCAGAAACATACTGCTGCCTTGGATCACACAACAGCAACTGCAGTGTGGAATTCTATAACATGCATCATTTTTACCAGGTAAGAAATAAACAAGTAGCTTAGATTTAGCCAGACAGAAATTGTCAGCATGGAAAAAAATAGACCTATGACCACATTCAGTCCTTCCAGTTAATCTACTTCACAGATGTTTTAACAGTCGGAATTTGGAACAAAAGTGGCATATGTTTCTTAATCACTCTTTCTAATGATAGCATTTGTCCTCATAGTTCATGCTAGAGAATATTTATCAGGTTAGTGCCAAAAAACAGAGTTGAACTTTATAACTGATAGGGCAGAAAGTTGGAATAAAGAAGGTATTTTGTCTAGATTGGTTCTCTGCTACCAAACTGGAACTTCATTTACAGTCAGACCCCATGGCACATGGTATGTAAAACATTTTGTACAATAAATGGAATACAATCTAATGTGACAGTTAAGGAAAAATTCCTGTTTGCTATTTCTATTGCACAAACCACGTCTTCCAACAAGGCATCTCAAAGAAGTAAAACAGTTATGAGTCTTTTACTCAAACTGCCTAAGTGAAATGAAAGACTACAAGCAGCAGCTATGATCAAAATTTACTAAGTTTTTCTCTTGGTTTCTCGACACAAATTTCAGTCTGCTAACTATTATTTCTGACTGTATGTCCAGTGTCCACCCAGTGAGACATAAATAACCCAAGTAATTAAAACATGACGACTATTATGCCTACCACTTTGCAGTAATACTTCAGTTTCTGTCCACCCCCATACAGTCCGCTGCATTTGAAATAAATGTAAGGATGAAAGAAAAGGATACTGATGAAAGAAATACTTGATTTACAAAGTATAATTCACTGAGTTTTAAAACAATCAAATCATCATTACACAGAATTTCCTGCTGCAGCAGACCAAAAGAACTAAAAGGAGAGCAGCAGACAACCCACGGCACGACTGCTGCACCTTCTTTTCAGAAAAATAAATTTGACGTGTCAATAGATCATCTAAAGAAAGCTTACAAAGTGTAGTTCCCTTATTCTGAAATGTTACATCTGGAGTTAAACAACAATTAAACATTAAGAACACTGATACTGTCAAGAAGTCAGCGCGGTCTTGTGAAGATGGCATCTTCAAGACAGTTATCCCTGGAAGTTTTTACAAGGAGCTTCCTGAGAAAGGGAATTATGCTAAAGAACTCGGTTCTGAAAGAGGTATCAGCAACATTTAAGAAACTTCTGTTGTTTCTGAGGACCCTCTTTCAGACAAAAGGCAAAGCATATGCATTGATGGTAGCAGTCGTACTTAAATACCCCTTTGAGGAATTAGCTTATTAACCTTGTGTCCTGGCTGAATCCCAATTTCAACAATTACAAATTTGTTGTCTGAAATTCTCTCTGAAGATTTAATGCAGTGCATGATAAATAACTTCCTGACTTTAGCTATGGTTCTATTTTTACTGAGAGGTCTTTAACGGCAATTTCGTTTCACACTGGGGATGAAAATAATCTCCTTTTTCAGAAGGTACAACAGTTCACAAGAACATTATCTTCATGTACGTAATAATCATAAAGAATCAGAAAAGTTTACTATTTACTAGCAATAAAATAGAAGCAAGCATTTGACCAAAATACTGAAGTTTGAACTACAAAAATGTCGTAACTACTGCATTTCTAAAATCATAACTACCTTATTCTTACATCTCAGAAGAATAAAACATAGCAGAACCAGAAAAGAAGCTTGGGTAGTTGGCTCACTTACACTAAAAGGACCACAGTTATTAATTTTTCCTTCTTTGCAGCTACCACTTTTTCTTTAATACAGCCAAAGGAAAAGAGAGAGAAGAGGCAGGAGCAGCTATGTCTCAGTAGAACAAGCCATGGAGTTATTTGAAAGAACATATTGACACATTCTTATTTATGAAATTTCCATTTACTTAACCATTTCATTTAAGGAACAGACTCATGCTATGTGAATGTCATATTTGATTAAGTACTCCACTTTGAGTTTATTTCTAATTCCCCTCTGCATTAAACTAAATAGTGCACAAGGTTATTACTTTGATTTCTCAGTTTCAAGAAAATTATCCAAACAGCATCTGGCCTTCTGAACAAATAAGTACATACCAGTGGTTGATTACAGATTAATGATATACTCTTCACAAGTGTGGCAATTTCTATTAAAATCTGATCCAGTAAAAATGCTTGATATTTCATTAAAAATACAATAATATTTAATGTATTCTTTGAAATACTCTTAGCACACATTGTACTTTTCAGTACTTGTTATTAAACATCCTAAGAATACTTGAAACTTAGCAACAACAACAACCACATCTCTATTCCGGGTTACAGAATTGCTCATTGTTATGTATGGGCTGATCTTTCTAGTGCAGCATGAAGTGATGATGAATCAAATGTCCCACAAGGCTGTAGACACTAAAATATTAAAGCTGGCTTATTTGGGGTTACTAAATTTTTTAATTTAACTTTGGCTTGTACTAAATCAAAGTGCTTTTAAAAGTTTTTTTTGTTTTGTTTTGTTTTGTTTTAAGAGGGCAAAAGCATTAACAAAGCATCCATTATGAATCCATTATAAATTAAAAAAAAAAGAATAACTGATCAAATTAATCTGCATGTTAAAAGTAGAAGTAGTAAAGACATACGTGTCCTCTCTGTCTCTGGCAATGCTACTATTGTTTTTCAGGTCTTAGTCCATACTTACTAGGCAACATTTTTAGGCAACAAACTCATCTTTGTGATTCTTGAAGTGCATGACAGACCTTGAAATTCTACTCTGTAGTTCCTCCATTAAATTTTAGCTGCAAATTCTTTCCAAAACAAATATTCTTTTCTTGGGTTCTTTCTACCCTATCATTGCACCTAATAAACTCATCAATTGAAGAGTCTGCCATCTCTCACAACCTTTCCAGTTATTCTGCCTGTCTTAATCTCCTAGATATTGCTTATTATATTTCTTCGAAGAAATGTTATCATCTGTCATCAGATACCTCCTGCTCATGTTTACAGATCAGTTCATCTATTTGTTTTGTCTCGTATAAGCTAGACTTTTGTAGGTACATACGGGTTTCCTAGAATGACTATTTTTGGGCCATATTTCAACTTCATCTGCATATTTCAACTTCAACTGCAAGCAGTAGAACTATGCACCTTTATGTACCTATAAACATACGTGGAATTATCATCTCAATCTCACTTTTGCTATTATAGAGCAGAATTACAGAATCATTTAGGTTAGAAAAGACCATCCAGGACCATGAAGTCCAACAATCAATCTAACCTACCAAGTCCCATCACTAAACCACATCTGTTAGTGTCACATCAACACGTCCCATAATACCTCTAGGGACAGCAACAACATCACTTTCCTGGGAAATCTGTTCTAATGCTTGATTACTCTTTCTATGAAGAAATTCTTCCTGATGTCCAATCTAAATGTCTAAACGTCCCCTGGTGAAACTTAAGGCCACTACCATGTGTCCTACCTCTCGTTATCTGAGAAAAGAGATTGATACCCTCCTCACTGTAACCTCCTTTCAAGTAAGTGTAGAAAGTGATGAGATCTCCCCTCAACCTCGCCTTCTCCAGACTAAATAAGCCCAATTCCTGCAACATCTCATAATTCTTGCTTCCTAGTCTTTCACCAGCTTTGTTGCTCTTCTCTGCACATACTCAAGCAACTCAATATCCTTTTCATAGTGAAAAGCCCCAAACTGAACACAGTATTCCAAGTGTCTACAGTCTTCCTGGTCTGATCTCTTTGTTATATCTTGTCCTTGAAGCTTATACTCTACCAATTACACATCACAGTTTATACTTATATGTCATTGCCTCTACATTACAGAGCACTCCCTTTTTCTATCATCTTCAGTCCCAAACATAATCTACACTATTTCCTCTTAGATGCATAATCTTATGCTACATCTGACAGCCTGATGTATCCCTCTAGCTTCTGCTTAGCAGACAGATCACCATCACCACTTTCCTGAACATTGCTAAGAACATCAGTCTACTGCTGAAATCAGATGCTTGAATTGTATTATTCTTAGTAGCCCAGTCTTTTAATAGTTTGTACTATAAAGAAATCATGGTGGTGGCTTTGCTAAAATGTGTCTGAGAACTCCTGTGGTGAAGTGCCAACACAAAATACTCTAAGCACTCCTGAGATAACACTGTCCTCATCACAGATAATTTTCCACCTGAAAATTTACTGAATATGAAATGCATATCAAAATCTGAGGTCATGAAAGTAAAGAAAGAAGTGGGATATAATTCATCTTTTTTCCTACTTGACATTGGATTATGATACGATTGAGACAGCTGTAAAACTCACCTAAAGATTAAGTTAATACAATTTGCATATATTATCTTAAAGTGGTGCCCTCTTGCAAATATACATCTAATTTCCAGCTGGTCTGAGAACACTTTATTTTACACATACACAGGTATGAGATATTTTGCCTGTCAATCTCTTGGTATTTTAAATCACCAGCAAGCTAAACTTACGATAAAGGTAAGCTCTACGTTAAAAGGTTTTATAAGAGAATCCTATCAAGGATCCCAAGTTTTCTTTGACATAACATATAGCTTAAATATGGCCTAATTTCCTGCATTTTCTGTGCATACATATAGTTGCACACATGAACGTATCTATTATGAGCATTAAGCATTATTATACTTCAGATAAAATGTTATACGTTTCCTGAGTGAAACAATCTAACCTAAAACGTACAGATTTGTGGGTCTGCTATCCCTTCTACTAAATGAACTACCTTTGTTGCTGCTTTCTAGATTATACTATTCAGGGACAAGGTATCACAACAGTGGAATTAACACTGCAAACAGAGACTTAATACACATATCAAGAAAATTCAAGCAAATAAAACAGAGATACATCAAGCGTTATAGAAATATTTTAGAGCTTTTCTAATTTGGGGGGAAAAAAAACAACAAAACTTATCTCTAAGAAATGAAAATTTCTTTCAATTGTTCTGTTTTCTTTTGTTCTTTTCCCTCAAGTCAATAGCACCTATTTCAGAGACATCACACTTCTGCAATATTGCCAGTATCTGAGATCTTATACCAAAGAGTCACTATGAAAAAAAATAAAGCAGCAGCTTAACCCATTAAAAACGTCATGCAAAACCATTATTTTTCAACCTATATACTGACTCTGAAATAGCTTTGCACGTAAGTAATAGCAAAATAACTGGGATCTCCAGCTCTTCACCTCCGTATCTAATTTATCTTCTACAATATCCATCTCAAATCATTTATTATGCTTTACAGGATATTTACAATTACCTAAATTCCTCCCATCATAATCAGAATCAAGAATATTTCATTGCACTTGTAACTGAGCAGGGAATAAAAACAGGAACGTGTAATTAGGATTACTATTTTTCATGAAAAAAACCTGACATCCTTGTAGTGTCAGATTCTCATTTAGCAATGCTACCCTCCAACTGTTTGCTCTTCCAGTAATTTTATTAATTATCTTCCCACTCTGCTTCCTGAAGAGCGTTTATTCTTCTGAGATTTCTATTGTGATCCCAGAGTGGCAAAGTCTTGGTGTGTTAATGGCACGTGTCAAAGAATGTCAGTGATTTCTGACAGCACTCACTGTTTTATGCTGGTTAATAAACAGCTCCTTACTTTCATGTCTGAAACTCTCCCCCTCTTCTTTGCCATCGTTACCTAATACTTTTCAATGTACCATTAGTGTACAAAACAGTGTACCTTTCCCTGGAATGTATATTCTATATCAAATTGCATAGTAAAAAATCCTTCAGTATTGCATGCTAACACTTTTTCCAGCTCTCCCAATTCTCATTTTGACATATCCCATGCTGTTTACACTACAAGGTATGTGGAACTTGTAAACTGTCTTCATAATACACTTAAGAAAGAACATATCGATTATGTTGGAAACAAACGCTGGTCATTTTGACTCTTACAGCACAAACACCTCATTCACTGCTTCATTTTTCAGTTATATGAGGAACTCAACACAAATCACGTTCTAAGTTGAAGAGTGAGAGAAAGTCTGCTGTGAAAGAATATAAAAATTCTCTCAAATTCTACTATATAACTATAGTATATATAACTATATATAGTCAGGCTGCTGAAGTATCTGTCTCTAATTCTTCTTGCTATAGCTTTCTTGGTATTACGGAAGCAGTAGAAGGTCTGAAGTTGAAGAGCAAATGTGTTAAAGCTAAAATCTTGTCTACAGATGAAAATGAAAGTTAGCTTATATTACTGCTATAATTGAAATCTAGCGGGAATTAGTGCAAAGAAAGAGGGAGGGAAGGAGGGAAAGAGGGAAGGAGGAAGGAAGGAAAGGAAAAAAGGAAAGACAAAAAAGAGAAAGAGAAGAGAAAGAAGAAAATATAAAAATAATAAAAACATATAGGAAAAGGAAAATGAAAAAAGAAAAAAGAAAAAATAAAAAAAGGGAAAGGGAAAGACAGAAAGGAAGAAAAAGGAAAAGAAAAAGCCTGGCAATGTTCAGTCTGGAATCCTAACAAAACCAGTAAAAAAGCTGTAACTTCTTGCTACCAGTGGCAATGCTATTGACTGATCTAGAGGGTACAAATATGGCTGGAAAAAAAAGACAGAAGGGATGAGTTAAGGAATATTGGCTGATCTGTACTCGAAAAGAGCTGACAGCTTACTAATTAGAATTGCTTTTAAAAAACGCAGTCTCACTCAATAGGTGACCTGTACCTATTAAACATTTCTCTGTTGATTTGACAGTCAGCCATAATCATTAAGCCATGATTATACAGAGCTATTTTCAACACTTTATTTTCCACAATTGTGTAAGTCTTTAGAAGGGATGAGAAAAATAATGACCTAAGCAAGCTGAACAAATAGTTCTGTATATGAACAAGCTCAAATACTTCTGACTGAGTAATCCCTGTCATGTTTGCAATCTAAAACTCAAGTAAGAAGAAGAAGGATTGATTTTTGATAAGGGATTTGGAACAAATCATATGCATGTGTATGTTCACTGTGAATACTGTTTCAGGTTTAGCAAGTACATTTCATTGAACAAATACCAGTGCTGGAAAAGAAACCCAAAGATATCATGGAAAGAGTGCACTTTTATTATTACAAGCAACATGAATATCCACCTGTAATGATGCATGTATGCAAAAAATGACCTTTAAGCAAATAAGATATGAGTAGCCTGACAGTCTATTTGTAAATTATGCTAACAATATATTGTTCAGTGCTGGAGAGTTTCACACAAATCATGCTACTGATACTGTTTCCGTTTGCAGTGCTATATACATCAGCTTTACGCCCTAGCATTATTTAGTTTTATTTTGTGTTGTCTGGCTTTCCTCAGATGCTGTATATTATAGCATGGAGATATTTGCACTACCATTGCTAAGAAGCTCCTCAGTGGACCAGAATTCCCCTCTCAAGGTTCCACAGTTGTGCTGTGTTGTCATTGCCTTTTATGGGTTATTTTACCCATGCCAGTCTCGAGTTCATCACCTCTGGGACCCAGATGAGAGACTTTATTCCCCCCAAATATTCATTTTCTGAAGCAGCAGTCTTAATAATATCATTAAACTACGTGGTGCATCACCACTGCTGTCTGCAAGCTATTTCACATTTGAAGTAGTCACAATGAAAGATTTCAGAGAATGGGGTCAACTCCTGGAAAATCAAACAATAATGCCACACGCACTGTTCCCCAGAAACTACCATGCATTTCTAATTCAGAGTGCTTTCATTTGACTTGCAGTAAAAGTCTGCAATTAAAATACTTGCCTCATTTCAGTACACTTGTTTAGTTTCACAGGCTAAAAACAAATATGATTCCTGCTTCTTTCAAGGGCACTTTATTATTTTGACAGTTCTCAATCAACATCTCACATCAACAGGAGCAAAGCCCTGAGACAGGCATGTCCACCCCCCACTTCACAGTCACACTTTAGTCACGCCATTGCTTTTGGCAGTCTGCACATTTGTGAACAATTATCGTCAAGGATGAAGTACAGGAAGGGTAAAATTTCATCAAAAATCTCTGATGAGATCCGTTGAGAACTCACTATGAACTGCACCCACTGCCATCAAACCAGCCTGATGTGTTAGTGTCACAGAAACAGGGCCACATAATCCACCAGCTTGATGGTTTTGCTCTTCACATTTTTATGTTTTGATAATAAACATTAAAAATTAAAATAAGTTTTATTACTTATATATAGTGAGTATATATTATATGGTGGCTGATCCAAAAGTAATGTCTTCAATTTTATGATGTTGGCACACAATATCAGAGGTGGATATTGGAGGTATGGCACTTTCTCACCAATATCCTGTTCCATGTCGTTGCAGTGTGACAAATGGCAGCAGAGGGGCAGTCTGACAGAAAAGCATCTGACATGGAATTGTGTTTGAATAGATGCTTCTTCTCTGTGCATTCCTATTGTTCATCTGTCATAAAACAGAAATAACACTGACTGCAATAATGTGAGGCATTATTCCAAAGAGTCCATTTTAGCACTTAGAAAATCAAGATGGAGTTGACAAGACTTTTTTAAAGTAATTCTTATAATAGCGATTGTAAATATGGCTGTCATATAACAATTGAACAGAAATACTTTTTCTGACACGTCTTAATCTGCAAATTACAAAAGGTGGGTCCAGTCTGTTAGGTTATTCATTTAGCAGAAAACATGGATCAAAGTTATTTTTTTCTTAGGGGCTACAACAGCAAAGCAAGAAATGTCTGCAGGGAGAGAACTGCTTCATCTCCCAGTCTGTCATCAAAGACACAAATCTGGTGCTGACATTATTGATTTTTGAGCCCAAAACTTAAAAAAAAAAAAAAAAAATCAGAGGTGAAAATTAATTTTAGAAATGTCCAAATTTCAAACAAAAGAACTTGTTATGAAATACACTGTAAATGGGATAAAATGTAAATGGAGAGTGAGTGATCATCCAAAACTGTATGTCACATACCTTCTTACTTGAACATATCACAGGGGAAAGAATAAGACATTACAGTTATGTTAGTAGGCTAATATTGCTATCTGTTTGTCAAAAGCTATCCTTACAAAGTAGCATTTTAAACCATAATAAGAGCAAGACAGCTTAAAGGTGCACTAGAGAGCCACTGCTTACATTCCCAGAGATGTATTACTGAGGAAATAAATAAACATGAAATATTCTGAATTTGAATTTCTATCAATAATCATAGCAGATAAATGCTGGATAGACATTAAACGATTTTCAACTAGGAAAAGCAATTATGTTTATCAAGTTAACATCAGATTGAGCTGCTCACAGGTATGGAAAATATCTTAGAACCATAGAATAATGGATTAATTAAGGTTAGAAAAGACCACTAAGATCATCTAGTCCAACCATCAATGCCAACTGAAGGGACACGCAGAATGTTCAAACAGTAAGTCCAATCACTAGATGGCACAATCTTCTAAATAGTTAAGTGTGATTTGTTATTTAACCACCCTTGGGAGAAAACCTGTGCATTTTTTAGCAAGAGCAGTGCAGTTAGTTGTTCTGATCTTCATTTGTGCAGTAGACCATTAAAACTTTGCTGCTCAATCCAGTCACAACTTTTATTATTTATTAGTTTTTTCCCAGATATCCCTTCCATAGGAAAAAGAACTAAAACTATTTTATGTTACATAAACTATTTTAAGTGCAAAGTTACAGTAGTAATTCCGGCTTGTATTTTCAAACGTGTCACTAGAGATTCACTTCACAAATATTACATCCTTATAAAACATTTCCACAATGCACAGAGTTTGTTTGGTAACGTTTGACTTAGCAGCTCACAGTACTCATAAAACTCTGAAACAAGGAACAAGGGAATCGAACCAAATTTGGGAACCCATAAGAAAAATACAAATTTTATTACGGTATCACATTTTTGTAGCGATATGAATGTGAAAGCAGATCAATTTGCACAGATGTGTAGAAACTGGGCAGAGCTTTATTCAGTTCTGCATTCCCACGTACCAGCTGCAAATGATAGAAGGTGGGGATACATGCATTTCTGAGAGTTTCACTATCTGTTTTAATGACTAAAACATGCCTGCCCGTGGGTATATGCAACTAGTCCAGATTTTACAGACGGAAAAAGAAAAAAAAGCCTTTGTGCCTTAAGCAAGGTGCCACAGACACAAGTCAGAGAAACCTCCAGGGCCCTGAAAGAACTGTCTGATGTTGCCAAGTCACACTGGAAAAAGGGAAACATCATTTTCATTTTTAAGAAAGGGTGACACAAAGACTGAGGAACTACTGGCTGGTGAGCCTCACGCCTGTGCCTAGGAAGATGATGGAGCAGATCCTCCTAGAAGCTATGCTATGGCACATGAAGAATGAGCAGGTGATCCGAGAGCCAGCACGGCTTCACCAAGGGCAGACTGTTCCTGAGAAAACTAGCAGTCCACTACAATGGAGTGGAAAAAGAAAGGTGACATCATCTGTCTAGAATTCGCCTAGGCTTTTGACAGGATCCCATACCACATCCTTATCTAAATTAGGCAGATAAGAGTTCAAAGGGCAGACTATTTGACAGACAAAGAGTTGTGGGATGTCACAATCAGAGCATTGTGGTCACAGAATCACAGAATTGCCAGGGCTGGAAGGGACCTCAAGGATCATGAATCTCCAACCCCCCTGCCACATGCAGTGACTATGTCTGGGTGGCCGGCCACAAGCGGTGTCCCCGAGAGTCTATCTTAGGACCAGTGCTCTACAGCACCCTTATCATTGACACAGACAGTGCAATTGAGGGCACCCTCAGCAGTTTGTACATAATATCAAGCTGAGTGAGGGGGCTTGTTCAGCCAGCAGAAGAAAAAGCCCTAGGGAAACATTGCAGCTTTCCAGTACTTAAAGGGAGCTTATAAACAGGAGAGGGACTGAGTTTTTAGATAGGTAAGCAGTGACGGGACAATGGGGAATGGCTTTTAAAGTGAAAGAGGAGAGATTTAGATTAGGTTTTAGGGGAAAATTTTTCACGGAGAGGGTGGTAAGGTGCTGGATCAGGCTGCCCAGAGAAAGTGTGAATGCCCTCTGATCAAGGCCAGACTGGATGGGGCTCTGGGCATCTGATCTGGTTTCTGAATGCCAGCTGAAGACACTCAGCTGAGTGGGTGTTTAGTCTTCTACTAGAATGAAAAGATAATGCTATGGCTATGTGGGTCATGAAAATCTAGATGAATTGTGTAGAGAACTGTATCATTTCATGTAGATGACTTAAAGTACAAGGCAGAATTAATACAATTAATGTATACACTCAAAAGACCATTCCACAAAGTTTAAACAGAAGCAAATCCAGAGGACATGGATTTGACTTCAGGGGAGGGTGCAGACATTGAAAAATACCAATTCCCACAAGAACTCTCTCCCAAAGAAGAGAAGATGGAGGTAAAGCTGCTATTGAAAAAACATAGATGATTGTTGCAGAATTCTCAGCAGAGATCTCTCTGACATAGTCAAGTATTGCCTAATGCAGTGGAAAATCTATGGACTTCATTAATTCATGTTTCAATAAACGATGCAGTGGTGTTTACAATACAATGAGTATTTTTAGATTGTAGCTGCAGTACTTATAGACACGCTGCAAAACGTGGCCTTCTGCATCTCATTTCAGTTACAACCTTTCTAAACAGTTGACTAACCATTCAAGAAGAGCTAACATGGCTGAAATAATGACATCTACAAACATCTGTGTATAAAACTAATTACTTAAAACTGTTTTGTTACATGCTGGAATTTTCCTGTTTGGCTGCACACAACCTATAGATGCAACTTGGGGTACTAAAGACAAAGTTGCCTGTTACATTTCTGTTTTTCTAATAGCTCAGTACAACTGAAAGAGGTCAGTTTCTTCCCTTCTATTATTCTTCCCAAAATATATATATAAATATATAGCTGATATTTTTTTTCCCTCTTATCTGGCAAAATTAAATAATTATTTTAGCAAACTGAGTCAGACTGGAGTCAAAAAGAGAAGTCGCAGCCACAAGACTGATGGAAAGGTGGAAGGACTATCTATTCCAGAGTGGGAACTCACTACTTCAGCTCAAGTGCATTTTCACTGAAAAGTCTTCATTATGTAAGTCAGTTAAAGGGACTCCAGACTCTCATTACATGCAAGTTAATGAATTTGCAGTTCCTGAATCTCCAAGTTTGATGCTACCTCTGCAGACTTCCTTGGAGATTCAAGTAACTATAAAACTAGTACTCTCATATTTGCATATGTTTTGTAATGTTCATTTGCAAGTTCAGATCAAACAGTTCATCTTCTGCTTTTATAACATATCTAAGAAATATTAGATGCAGTAATAGTTTATTGACAGATAAGGAAGTAACATTAACAGATTTTGTCTTCCAATCACTCACAAGGTCTCCCAGATTCATGAGCTTAATGTAGGAGTTTGAGGAGAAGAGCTACCAACAATGAATGAGGATTGCTTGAAACAGGCATTACCTGAGATAACTTGGCCCATGCAAGGCCATGGAATCAAGTGGGCTGCATTTAGGGTTATAGAGAGAGCTGGGAGTTGTCCTTTCAAGACAACCCATTACCATCTTCAAGAGGTTGTGGAGATTTTGAGTTCGATTTTACCAAGGTATTGTACAGTTTCATGTAATATCTTCTTAATCAAATTGGGACATTATCCACCTGGATGGGTGGACAGGTAGGTGCACCATGTGACTGTGTGTATATAAATGTATTTATACATATACAGCCATGTCAACACATAAATGCATGAATATAAGTTAAGAAATTGCAGAACACCATGATACGTTCGGAAAACCAAGAGCTCAGCCAGATTTAAACTTCTAAAAATCATTGATTAACAACATATTTCGTTTAATGAGTAGTTCTTATACTTTTCAATTAACAGTACTTAAAATTATTAAATACTACTATGTATAGAAAACTACTTTTCTTAAACACAATCTAAATTAGGTGTGAGTACACAGTACCACACAGATAATGTCACGTAGATTACATTGATGGTTTGCAATTCTTGGTGGTCTTAGGTGTATGAGATCAGGATGAGAGCATGGGAACTCTTTGACAGGAATCAGAATTGCAGCACACTACTCTATTTCTTCTCTTTCCTTGATCCCTGCTGTTTTTATCTTACCTAGCTTTATGCCTCCCAAGAGGGGGTACTCAATTGCTCCTGATACTACTTATTTTGTAGTGCTTTAGACATTTCAACTTTTTGTTGAAATACACAGGATGTCCTATGTATTTGTAATCTCTTGTGCTTGTTTTTTTTATTTTACAACTGTTTTCTCACTGCCTCTTTTGTGTACCTAAAATACACATGCATCTTTGATGTTCACATCTTTCACCCAAGCATATGAAGTATGCATACACTATGCCTTGCTAAGCCATAACATTTACAAGCTACACGTATGTCATTTTTTATACTGTTTTAGTATGTTAATATTTGGCTTTGAGACAAAATAGTATTAATTATATCCCGATTCATGCATTTCTATTTTACATCTGGTCTCTTCTTTGCTACAAGTAGCACAGTGTTCAAAATTCTTGGCATAGAAGCCCAGAGGAGAGCAAATTCATCTTATTCTGAAAAGTGAATATTCACAAAATATTCTTAGATTAATATCACCTGATGCTAGTTCATACCCCTCTGGCTTGGCTGATACTCATCAGCTACAGTAGAGGGACATGTAAACTGAAATTAAGCAGACATACTCTGAACCACAGCAGTGGATAGATTTACCTACAATATCTATTGTAAGGGGAAATTCTAATTGCATGAACAGAGATAATTGGATGATATGGCACAGTATCACAGATGTTATACGATTCCAGATAGTATAATGCTCCAGTTCTGCTACCTCTGTTGAATGAAACACTGTCACGTGCCATTATTTTTACAGTCAGTTTTCAAATCTGGTCTTTTATTCCTAAGATATCAAACCCTAAATTTCATGATGACATGGAAAACTCATTTCTCTAAAAATGAAAGTGTCCAATGGTTGTAATTCTTAATCCCAAACACACACACAAAAAAAAAAAACCAACAATATCTCCAAATCCCTCTAAATCTTATTTTGGAACTCCTGAAACTTGAAAGTGTGCTGGGTGCCCATCTGTTGTGCAGCACTCTGTTCACTCCATTTTTGACTCACAACAAATGTAAATGCAAGAGGGGAAGGATGCATCAGCCTAGAGGCTTTCCCTCTGTTAACCATGCTTTGCTTTGGATATTTTTTCAGTTAATACTTATGAAATATACATGCCTTATGGATTTACTCAATGTGATAAGCAATGAGTGAAGTACATCCTGCAATACCTCAGTTCTCTGGGGTGACCTTAATGAATATCTTATGCGAATAGAAAGTGTTGTCTTCAGACATATTTCTTATTCCAATAGGAATTAGGTACTAAGGATAAATAAAACTTTATAATGTTTTTTAGAACAGCAGAGGTAATGCTACATGCATCAGTAAAGCCACGTGGATTCATACAGATTATACGGTAAAGTTTAGCAAAAAGCACCAAGCCAATAGGCAAAACTTTGACTGTGAGCTCTAATTGGCTAGACTGTAATTTCTTTGAGAGAAGTAACAGATGAATTTGCTGATTTAAAAGTTTCCATAGTCATGACTTCTGTAGCACATTTGCAGACCAGAGTGCAATAGAAAATTGCTCCATGTGAAAGCTGAGCCTGGACTTGTAATAAGTAACTGTCAGAGTGAGCATCCTCTTATCCTGAATCCACCTTGCTAGTCTGACATCAATATGAATCAATATGAAGTGCACATAAACTACAGACTAGATGAAACACTTTGATATCACTGTCAATGTGCTACGTACATCCTCTGCTGTCAATAAGCTTAACATTCCTCATAATATACCAGTGGGCATATATTTCAGAAGTGTCTTTGTATAAATGGAGTGAAGTTTTGACATTTTATGCTCTTGGAAATCTTAACTAAAAAAATCATAAGTCATAAGAAAGACAAATCTTTATAAGAACAACAGATCTTCCTCTAAACAATACTACTTGAACCATATCTAAAAATCTCCTACCATAAAAAGTTTCTGCATTAATTTCAAACTGAACAAAAAAATAGTGGTTAAATATTTAATATTCTAGAGCTTTAAGCTATTTTTCATTTATCCCATTAAAGAAAGAGACAGAGTTAACTGGATATGACAAAGCAGACAGCATAAATACGAGAAATAAAAGACTGCTGTGGCCCAAAGCTACAACAAAAAGAAATACAAGTTTCCATCCTCCAACAAACAGAAGTGAAATATGATATCACTATGTCAATTACTCAATTATGGCTGCAGACTAAGCACAGCACTTCTTTATTTAGTTTAGAAAAAGCATGTAAGGAGATTTGGACATCAGGTCTAAAGGTGATGCAAATACAATCAGAAGTAACGTATCAGTCAGTAACAAAAAAATCTGAAAGTAGGAAGGAGAAAATGAAGTAAGAAGGTAGAATGAAGGTATTTGAAACAACAGCAACCGATATAGCCTTTCTTTCCAGCTGAGACCTGAGAATTTCACTAAAGCTAACGTGAAAAGTAGAATGTGAAGCCGCATTCTACATTGGACAGGACACTACGTATAGGTATTGTAGATCCCCACTCTCTTAAGTGAACCCACACACTGCTAAAAAAAATAAATGAGATTTAAAGGTTAGTGAGATCTTCAAAAAGAACTTATTTTCTTCCCATAACAAAATGAAGAAGAGCAACAAGAAAAGTGGTCTCTTAAAATATCATAATTAAATAACTGAGGAATCCCTAGTAGTGAAAGAAACATTAGAAATGTGAGTTTCGCAACACTGTTAGAGCAGTGTGGTAACTTGCCCTATTTGTCAAAAAATGCTTCCACAAAAGCTCAGAAGATGTTTAGCACGCTGATAAAGCAGCTGTAAACAAGTGACAAATTACAGCTGCCCAAGCCTCTGGAAGATACACGTGCAGTTTGTTGCACTTTGACAATTGCTTCCGTGGCCAGCCAGTTTGTTGTAAGGGGTTTAGAGAAGTGTTTTTACAGGGGAAAGGAAAGACATTTACAACACCAGTGTTGCAAAGCTGCAGGAACAGCACTCCTACCTACAGAGGTGACCATACAATCAGGAAGAAATGTACTGATTGTGAGACTCTGAAGGCATCACCCCCACTAAACCATGTCCCTTAGTACAACATCTAAACGTGTCTTGAACACAAAGCAGGGAAGCCACCACTGTGCTGAGAAACAGCCTCATTCTCTCTTATTTCTTTAGGGCTATAAGGCAGTACTTTTCAACCTGTCACCATAGTCACCCATGGTTTCCACAGTGCCCTGATAGCTCTAGCTCGGGGCTTAGGTTCAAGCTTCTGAAACATACATATCCTTAACTTAATCAAAGGCAACCTAGAAACCCAAAGAACCCAGAGAAAACACATGCTGAGAGCGTTAAGAAAGTTAGATAGATGGGAGTGGAGTTGCCATTAATGTTCTGGGAGAACTGGGAGCATGGGCTCTGTCACCTGCAGGTTATTAATCACCTTTTAAAAGACATACTCCAGATAAATGTTTGGAGGAAGATAACAAGTCTATTTAGAAAGCTCATTGACATAACAATATCATAAACTACTGAGGCTGTTACTCACTCACTTCAGGTGTAAAAATAGGTTATGATTTCCACCACGGCAGCCAAAAGACATTCAGATGAGAATCCACACTGTCAAAATAGATGAATATGTAGCATAAGGGAGAACATAATCCCCACATAGAGCTGAAAATGTAAATAGACTCCAACATAAACGAGAAGGGATAAGATGGAGTGCAATTATTATCACCATTTTTCAAGTAAGTGATACGTTAGTATTCACAGCTCATGTTCTCAAAAGGGAAGACACAGGTTTCAGTGATCCCAACGTGATCAATTCCTGTCCAAAACATGTGGCTGGTTAAGAACTGGTTAAGTGTCATAAAGCTTTTCTCAAAGAGAAAACTTACTCACACCTATTTTTAAACAGAATTTAATGGCTTGGGCTGGGTTAAGCCAGAGCACTCCACTGAAATAACTGAAGACAGTTTCTCAAGATGTTTGACAGCAGCACTGATGAATGAACAGCCAGCACAAAGCCCAGGGGCTGCCACAGGGATACTGTCCAGGGCTTGGGCTAGGCAGAACCTCTTGGGAAGGGTGACAACAGATCACGCTTGAACCACAAGCATTCCCAAACCAGTACCCCCATTCCCTGTGGCACGTTCCTTGCCCTCTCCTCGACTCAATCCGGCCCACACAGGTCAGGATTTGTTCAGCAGACTTGTTAAGTTTCAAGACTGCACATTTTTATTTATTTTTCTTTCCATTCACATTCATGCTTCAGTCATGAAGTCTATTGTCAATTCGTACGCCATTTAAATGCATGCACTTTCACAAATGTGCTTAACTAGGAAATACAGATAAAAATTTTCACCTATGTATAAAGGTAAATATAGTTTACGTCAGTAAATACCTGTAAATTTTAAATATGTGTATGTGTAAATATGTAGGTTACACCAGCCATGTAGGTAATGTTTCATTATGTAGGCAATGCCTCCTATTTATTTCCACAAAAACTACCATAAATAGCACAAAGAGCACAATAACACTACATCATAAAGCAAATTATCAGCTACAATAAAGTATTTTCCAACATGTCACCACAATTAGCTTAGCATTTTCACAAACAACAAGCGAGAGCCTGCATGCTGCACTCAGAAAAGCCTGCACCAGCAGAGAGCAGCACTGCAGTTCTACCACCACTGCAGGAACACACCACCCACCCCTCACTGTGCTCACATCCATAGAATTATAGCCTCCTCAGAGCTGGAAGGACCTACTGAAGGCCATCTAGTCCAACTCCCCTGCAATGAACAGGGACACCATAGCTAGATTAGGCTGCCCAGAGCCTGATCCAGCCTCACCCTGAAAGCCTCCAGGGATGGAGCATCCACCACATCACCAGGTAACCTGGTGCAGACCCTCACCACCCTCACTGAAGAAGTTTCTTTTCCTTATATCTAACCTAAATCCACGCTCTTTGAGCTTGAAACCATTTCCCCTTGTTCTAGCTCCAAAGACCCTGATAAAGAGCCTGTCCCCTTCTTTCCTGTAGCTCCCTTTTAGATACTGACAGGCTGCTCTCAGGTCACCTCATAGCCTTCTCTTCTCCAGGCTGCACAGCCCCAGTTCTCTCAGCCTGTCCTCACAGGAAAAGTGTTCCACCCCTTGGATCACTTTTGTGGTCCTCCTCTGGATGCTCTCCAACAGGTCTACATATCTCCTGTACTGATGACTCCACATCTGGATGCAATGCTCCAGGTGAGGTCTCACTGCACAGAGCAGAGAGACAGGAGGACCTCTCTTGACCTGCTGGTCACCTGCTGTTTTTGATGTGGCACAGGATACTGTTGGCTTCCCAGCTGTGAGCACACAGTGCCAGCTCATGCCCAGCTTCCCATCCACCACTACCCCCAGGTCTTTTTCAGCAGAGCTGCACTCAATTCCTTCATCCCCCAGTTTGTATCAGTAATGGGGGTTGCACCAACGTAGGTGCAAGACCCTGCACTTGGATTTACTGGACCTCATGAGCTTCACCTGGGCCCACTGTTACACCTGTATAGGTCCCCTAGCATCCCATCCCCCTGGTGTGTTAATTGCATCCCATGGCTTAGTGTCATCAGCAAACTTGCTGGTGTGCACTCAGCCACACTGTGAATCTCACTAATGATGATATTAAAGAGTATTAGCCCCAGCACCGACTCCTGGGGGACACCACTCATCACCAATTTCCATCCAGACACTGAGCCACTGACCACCCCTCTCTGGACTCATGTTGATGAACATCAGTGGATGCCATTTTTTCCACATGGAGTGCAGAAAGCTGTGTTCAATGACACATCTTTGCTTCATGTGCACTTCCATGTCAGACACCATTTTATTAGACTGCCCCTTCCATGCAATTTGTCACACAGCAACAAACGTGACAGAATTCTGGGGGGAAAGGTTCAACTTCTACTGCCATACAACCAAACTACACTTCTAACATCATGGACCATCATAACAATATGGGAGGCATTACTTTTGGAGCAGTCTGTGTATGTTTCTGTCTATAAAAAGTGATCACAAATACACAGGTATCTCTGACTATATGTATACTCTCTACTTATTCATAACTAGATCTTGCTGTATGAGGGCTATAGAGATACTTCTGGGCTAAAGACAGCAAGGTCTTCAGCAGAGAATCAGCCCCAGGTAGTCCTTCAATCATATGGACTATGGCCATCATAAACAACAGGGCTGGCACAGGAAACTGCCTTCCTATAGGAGCGTGGGGAGACCCTCTGAATCCTCACCACTCCCTGTTTCATGTTCATATTATTAAGCAATATGGTTATTTTCCTTTTCAGTCTTGCATTTGTGCCTAGAGTCAGCAATTAAAGTAGGGAAAAATTACTCAAATGAGATCAGTAACAGGCATCCTTATTCTAGTTAGACTCTAAATGGCCAGATAATTCTTTATAAAGGGTAGGACTGAAGATGCTGAGTACTGTATTCATGAAACCCACTCACTTAACATAACTAAGAAGCCAAGGGTTTCCTTACCATAGCATTCCCAAGTCTCAAAACAACCTACCCAAATTAAAATTAAAACGAGAAAACCAAAACAGTATGTCTACACACAATGGCTTCTCCAAAATTAATGCCTCCTATTTCACAATGATGGCCCAAAACATCAGAGGCAGATGTTGGCGGGACAACAGAGGTTGAACCTTCATGCCTATATGCCATTACATTTTGATCCTGTGTGACAAGTGGCAGCAGAGGGGCTCTCTGATAGAATGGTTTCTGACATGGAAGTGCATATGAAACAAAGGCCCGTTACTGACAAATTATATTTGAAATTATTATTTTGCTAGAATTATCCTAAGATCAGAATATATGGTTAAGTTCTTTACCCCATATTTTGTTGGACGTACAGATATTAAGTTCCTGTCTGCTACAGGTTCCCACAAATTAAATTATAAGAGTCCCACTGTGCTAATTCTCTCATTTCACTGTCAAACTTGAACTGTGTAATTGCCTATACAATATGTAAATGCAATGCTACCTTGAAGCATGTTACTAAATCAAAGCTGATGTATAATTAAAACATGTACTAACAACTACTTCTACATAACTCACTCTTAAATTCTTTCCCAGAAATAAAAGTCAAGGCATGCGCTGTTTTTTCCTGAAACTAAGAAAACCATTATATTCACATTACTCTATAGTGATACGTTGCAAAGCAAATTGCTTGCCTTTCACTTCATTTTGCAGTACTCTTTAGAAAAAAAAAGCCAAAAACACCACAGAACGAAGTTCTGTATTTATTTCCAGTAATGGTAACATAAATACCTTGAGGCATTTTTACAAGTCTTATCTAGTGGTATAGGACTTCTTGAAGTTTAAATGCATATGCCAGATTTTGGAACTAATTTCAAGTAGATAAAGTGCTAAGAAAAAGTTACATTCTTTTTTCCTCCTGCTTTAGACAGTCACTGCCTAAACGAAGTACTAGGACAAGGATGTGTACCTTGCATTTACATACACAGAAGCCTTCTACATTTACTACCTGGATTTTTTTGGTATTACATTACTTAAGCTTATACATCACATTAAAGGCATACCTCTAAGACATTTTCCTTGAAAATAGAAAAAAAAAGATACATTTTTCCTTTATGCTAATTAAACTTTAGGTAACATATTTAATTTTGAGGGTTTTATCTTTCAGTTTGAAACTGCAGTTTAACACCACAGGTTATCAATAGTGTTCTGTCTATTCGCTAATAAAACTACATACTGGATTGTGGTTTTCTGATGCTATTGCTATTTAGCACAGCTGGATGAGGTAACCAGGAAACAAAACAACAATAATTCAAGCCTCTGGTTCTCTTTTTTCATTACGTTGCTAGGAAAACAAATAAATGCTGAAAAACAGTTCTGATTTTGTATTCAACTCATTCTTATATGAAGAAAAAATTGTAGTAATTCCTTTGAAATCCTGAGAAGGATCGTAAATAATACCTTATTTCTAAAAAACTTTATTTCTTGAAACACAGGTATTTGAACCATCTTCTGGCCATCATGCACTTAGAAGTGCCAGTTGTTCAGGCTGAAAAGGCAATTTTCAGCAAGAAATGTGAACACGTACGAGCTTCCAAGAGCCAAACAAAGACCTTTCTGGTACTGCTATCCTCGTACATATTTTTAAAAATACAGAGTGTCTACTTTGGTACAAAGCGAGAACTTAAAAACTATCAGGTAACAAATAATGCCTTACATGTTCTAAGATATAATGATTTTTTTGTTGTTGTTAAATCAAGGTCTTCTTTCTACATTTACACATCCATTTTAAATAAAACAATTGCTTGCTCTGCCAGAGTGCATATTTAAGCTCAATGAAAACCATGCACACCACAGGCTTTAGCTTGTCATAAAATATAAAATTAAAGAGGGAAACATTAGTGGGAACATCAGTTTGTCCAGGTCAGAAATACTCTGACTGAAGCTCGTACAAAAGCTTTGCATTAATATCCTCCAGTGTTTGAATTTATCCAATGCAATAAAATATGCAGAAGGGGCCAATTTCAACACTGAACTGTACTTTGTGTAAAAGACAGACTAGCTCTCTTAAAGCAGTGCAAATGCAGAAGAGCCAAACTGAGACAGTGAAAAGAAAAGCCAACCAACCAGTAGCGTGCTATATGCATGTAAAGAGCCTATAATCATAAAAAAAACAATAATTCTATGATTATTTCTCTTGTAGATATTTGTTTACGATGTCAGACGTCTTAAATCATTCTGCTTGCATTACAGAAGCTACCTGGAAATGGCACAAATAGAACCAAGTTTAGCAACACCACCACTAAATTTGTGTACGAAGACTATAGTGGAACATGGTTTTTGATCTTTGTTGAGCCAACTGTACATAATCTAATGAATTACCTTGCTAATTTATAGTTAATAACATTGAAGTAAAATAACAACTGCTGGTGGATACTCTTTTTTCCTCATTCAGAGACACAAGAGGACGTAGGCAGAACAGTCTTCCAAGTTCAAAAGAGCAGCCCTGAAAGTCTCCTCACAACCCCTCATTTAAATAAGTTGGTTGCTTACGAACTGTATATTAAAGTCCTCCTCCATTTAACATGTGCATCTCCATTTCCACCTGATCTGTCACAGAGTGCTCAGTAGCTTGACACACACCTTGTACACACAGCCCAGCAGTACATACTGTAATGCTGGATCCCAGGGCACTACAGAAGCTTATGCCAAGTATTTCTTTTGAACCTCGAACTACCTGCACAACCTCAGCAGCCCTCATTCTGTCCCCTTCCTACCTAGTTTAAAGACCTTTCAATGAGCCCCACCAGCTCCTGGGCAAGGATCCTTTTCCCCCTTGCAGACAGGTGAGCTCCATCTGCAGCCAGGAGCCAAGTAAATTGCCCCATGGTCAAAAAATTCTTGTGCCTGCACCAACCTCTAAGCCATTTATTTACATGAAGTGTTTTTTTGATCCTCTCAGTGTCCTTCCCCGCTACTGAAGGGATAGAAGAGAAGACCACCTGCACTCCCGCACCATCAAGTACCCTCCCCAGATCCTTGAAGTCATTTTTGATAGCCTTCTCTTGGCAGCATCATCACTGCCAACCTGAACTACCAATAAGGGGTAGTAGTCAGATGGACAAGTAAGTCCAGGAAGCCTTATGGAGATATCCTTGACTCGGGCCCTAGGGAGGCAGCACACTTCCCTCCGGGTGGGATCAGGTCAACATATCGGGCCCTCAGTTCCTTTTAGAAGGGAATCACCTATGACTATGACCCTCCTTTCTTTTCTGGAAGAGGCGGTCTTCAAGCATGGAGCCAACCGCCTCTCCTTAGGAAAGCTCGGAAGCTGTTCCTTCAGCTCATTCTCAACCTCCTCACCCTCCAGTTTCAGGGTTTCAAACCTATTACTCAGAGGCACCCGAGGAACCGAGGTAGGTCGGGATGGGCACTGCCTGAGTCGCCAAGGTGGGACCTGCTGCCATTCCTCCTCTCCTCTCAAGTCAGCTCTCTCGGTTTGACCACGGCAAGAGAGAGGGCCCACTACAGGCTGGGGGTTGCAATCTCTGCTTGTTTCTCACAGAGAGTTACACCACCAGTCTGTCTCCCTCTCACACTCTCCAATGGTTCTTAACCTCTCTACCTCCTCCCTGAGCTCCACCACCAGGCTGAGCAGCTCATCCACCCGTTTGCACTCGCGCAGGTGGCATCCCTCCCATCCTCCCCAGGCAGCAGCAGGCTCTGGCACTCCCTGCAGCCAGAGACTCGAACCGCCACAGTTCTGGGCAGTCCCTCCGTCTGGGTCGCCGCAGTCACCTTGGAGCAAGCACGCCGTCTGGTGGAGCAGCAATTTCATCTACATTTCTTCAAGTAGTTTAAAGCTGGAAGTTGCCAGATCCCTTCTCTTCTGAGTTTCCACGTTCCCATTTGCCACCTTCCCCCCTCTGAACCAATAATCCTCTGACACTGATTTCCATAACAGTCCAAAGTTTGTCGTACGAACCATCAAGACCAAAAAATACTGATCGCATCTGATAACATTAACAGCCTGTGTTATGGTCATTCCTCTAAAGGAATGCAAGTTGATCTCCTCAGGCAAAGGGAAATATGTACCAAGTTCTCAGGAAAGGTACAGCAAGTGAGTGAGATGACTTCTGTATGGGAAATACCCTCACTCGTATAGGATATGAACCAGCTTCTAGTCTTGAAAAAAAGCTAGTCCTAACTAACTCCTTCTAACCTCAGGATAGAATTGCAGGAGTCATACATATAAGTTGTAATCGAACATAAGGATGAATTTCAAGTTCCTGTTCTAACTGTAGCCACATATATACACAACACGCTTAGTCACCTCCCAAGACTCCCCAGTTAGTCTCTGCATAAGTGAGACAACAGGCTGACTTGAGGCAAGCAGCACCTTCGGGTTAATAAATTAACTACAGACAAAGCAGGCAATTGAATTCCTGCCACCTTCAGAACAAAGCCTTCGAAGGTATATTCCAGCACCATCCCTAACAGCAATTCGAGGCAGCCCCAGAGATTCTGCAGCCAGATCCTGCACAGCATGGGTTGACAGACAAAGTTCATATTCTTAAGTGTATATATATGTACATGTGAGCATGTAGCTAAACACTTAGAATTAGCATTTCTTCCATTAAGCAATTAAATTTATCAGACGCCCATTAAGCAAAAAAACATCACATATAATAAATACTCTGATACCTAATGTGGGGCAATGGAAGGCCACAATAGCTGCTTCTGCTAGGAGCACACTTATAAAAGCATTCATTAAAATATAGTTTAGAAAGCAATAGAGAAGAAGGTAGCTCACCCCTTCCAAAGGCTGGTGACATCCTGAGAACACAATCATCAGATAGAGACACTGCTCTCTCAGCTGCTAACCCTTAAATGAGAGTGAGGAGGGGTAGATCCAGGGTGTACCCAGTTATTCAGGTGTATTGCTTGCACCTGAGCTCCCGAGGTTAGCCACACCTCCTCACCTGGTGCTCAACCAAGGGTTGAGGCACTGGTCTAGCAATTTCCATACACTTCATCTTCCAAGAAATATGATACTGAAAGTATTTTGGATGACTGTTGTCCTGGTTTCAGCTGAGACATTGTTAATACCATACTGATGTTTGGTTGTTGCTGAGTGATGGGTGCACACCTGGGGTGGAGCTGGGCCTCTCCATTTTCCTTTTCTGTCTTACTGAAGAGATTTCACCTCAACCCATGAGTTCTATTTTATATCTAATTCTATTCCTTATCCCACTCCGGGAGGAGTGAGCCAACAGCTGTGTGCTGCTGAGCTGCCTGATGGGTTAAACCACGACAACTTGGCAATTTATCACGTTATTTCATCCAATATCACACATAACTGTAGCAGATTCTCATATTCAACCTCATAAGAAACTTGGGTACATTTTATAAGTCAGAGCATGACTCATTCTTTTGAAATTAAAAAAGACTTTTATGGACTGTTTTCACATTAAAAAAAAGAAAGTGTTATTTTTCCCCATCTAATATTATATCTAAAATTAATCTCCTCCAGGCAGCCCAGTACTCAGGCTTCTTCCTTAGCAGACTACTTAAAACTCAGGATAGAATGTAATAATGTTCTGTTACCTATGAGAAGGAACGAAAACAATTCACAAATACAGATTAATAGGCTTTAGTGTTAATTTTCAAATGAAATTAGAAATTCTTACAGGTATACCCAGAGACTGAGCGTCAACAGAATCATAAAAACCTGTTTCAGCACATTGGTTGCAAAGATATTTGGGGAACTTTTTTTTCTTTCTTTTTCTAAGGGAGTTTGGGTTGATTGAGTAATAGAAACCATGACTCTGTTTTTCTACACGTCACCCCAAAAGTAATGTCTCCAATTTATTTTCCCGGAAACTACAATAGAAAAAAAAAGAGCACAATAACAGTATTCGATTGAGCATATTCTCAGCTACAATACATTCCTTTACAACACAGTCACCACCATTAGCTGCTCATTTTTGGTAGTGATGAACAAAAGCCTGCATGCCATGCTCATAAAAAATCTGTACCTGCAGAGGTGACCCACTCTCACCTCTGCTGAAACACACCACCCACGTCTCACTGTGCACACCTCCACTGGTTGGTCTCCATCAACAGTCAGTAAGCATTGATGAATGGCAAGAAGGTTCAACATCTACTGCCATACCACCAACATCTGCCTCCGATGTCACGGTGCCACATTATAAAATAGGAGGCATTACTTTCGGGGCTGCCGTCTTAATTTCAGCTGCCCATAATGACACTTTCCATGCATGATGATTACTTTCCTCTCTCTCCCTATCATTTTATAATCTCCCACAAGTCATGCAGAAAATTGTGACGTGAGTCAGATGCTCTAAACTCAAACTTCAGAAGATACTGTTGAAAACACAGGCAGGCAACCATTCCCAGTAGTATTTAACCAAAGAAGCGTTCAGTCACAGTATACAACCTTATTTTTTAGAGCTGCGTGTTGGAGTCTGAAATTAATGTGGGATTTAAGCATAACAAGTATGCAGTAGCCACTCTTTTGAAATAGTAAGGCAAAGCAAAAGGCTGTGAAAGACTTGCAGCTGTTGACAACACGCCATATTAAGGCTTTTGCTTTCTGCATTAGTCTGTGATGAGTGGAACGAAGTCAGAATTGCCTTCCTCCAGATAGCATGGCTGCAATTGGTTGGCTGCTTTTGTTTGACAATCAGAAAATGTTTAAATTGCATCTCTAGTCATCTCTAGTTTAGACCAATAGCAATGGAACCAGGAGAGGTCTTTTATTTGGAGAGCATGGGGCCTGTGCCGATTTAATGCAGAACACAAACTTTTCTAGAGTTCTCACCTGGTGTTCTGGACAGAACTGCTGGATCCCAACAATACAGCATTGTGCCTGTTGAAATATCAACTCCCTGAGAAAGCAAAAGAACATCCACCATCCTTAACCTGTTGAATCCTAAGCGTGTTTGCTTGTGGTTCATTTCCAAGACATCAGTTTTTGTGGGTACGTGCTTTCTTTTTTTTGTTGTTGTTGTTTTTTTTGTTTCTTTTTGTTTGGTTGTTTTTTTTGTTTTGGTTTTTGGTTTTTTTTTGCTTTTTGTTTGTTTTGTTTTTGCCTTCCCAGAACATTAAAAATGGTGAAAAAAAAAATATACCGCTTTTCTCTGAAATACTATTTTCCACCTTGTTTATGACTTTCATTCTATCAGTTTTTCTTAACGAAATACATGTGGAAAAAAAGATTAAAACCAAACATTCATCTCTAAGAAGGGAAAAGGAGGTTCAGCCAACTGAAGATTGCTTACCCTTTCCCAACTCCCCTGGGAAGCTAGGAATCTAATCTTCTCAGAGGGACACATTTTTCTTCTCCTTAAGAGTGCTGTAGGGGCACTGGACAGACTCTACACCTGGAATCTCATGGGACTGTGATCCTATGAAAGACTCTGTCCAAGGAGTTGCTTTTCTCCAGAGCCTCATCACCATCTGCTTACAGCAGCTTTTAACACCTTCAATTCAGGCCATAGTACCATATGTTTATGATGTACCTTCCAACACATGGAGCCAACATTTTTCATCCAGAAAACGTCAGTTGGAATTGACCTTCAAAGACCATCTAGTCCAAAAGATATTGATTTCCTTACATGTATGTGTAAACATTACAAAAAAAAATTACAAAGCATTTAAATTTCATTTGAAATCACTAAAAAATGGTTAAATGCAGAATGGACGCTTTTAGTAGTCCCTCCCTGTATCTTAGGGTTCGGGTTGGTTTTTATTTATTTATTTATTTAAAATAAATAATTCAATTTCTGTACTTCAGATAGAGTGAGGACAAGCTGCTGAACCTCAGGCATCAAATGAATTACTGATTTAATAATTACTCCTTAGACACTCATAATTCTTCAGTGCTGCATTTTCAACGTACTGTGAACTACCTATCTCATAAAAAATGGTTCAAGATGTTGATTGCACTTAATATCTAACTCCACGCTTCCTACTGAAAATTAATTAAATCTATAATGGTTTCTCCCAGGGAAACACTTTTGCACAAAAAACATATCCTAATGGTAGCTTAATGGAAAATTTATTGAGAAATTTTGCATCGGTAAACAAAAACCAGGGACTGAAAATTATTCATGTACGCAAGACTAAAATGAGGGCAAAGGACTTCCAAACTGATCTAAATTTGCAAACATTTCTCAGTTAAAAAACAAAAATGAATAAAACATTTAAAAGCTTAAATTGGGCAACTTCTCTCTTCTATCTCTAACTGTAGCAACTACAAGAATCTGATTTTCAGGACAGTGAATGCAAACCAAACACAAATAAAGGACAGATGTAAAATATCTTTCCCTCAAAATGCAGGATGGTGCCCACTCACCCAAAAGAAAACTATTAGGTAGAGGGCTATAGGAAATAACACATGGTGCTGTTAAACTAAAACAAGTAAAGAAAGCATTAAGATATAATAGAATCATAGAAGAGCTTGGGTTGGAAGGGACTTGAAAGATCATCCAGTTTCAACTCCATGCAAACCTCACATAAATGTAGCTGGATCATCATCACTCTAAAGGTGTTTCTTCAGAGAGTCTTAGAATAATTAATTAACCTAGACAAATACCTTCAGAATACATTTCATGTTAAATGTCAGAGGAGAACCTCATGTTTCTGTTAACATATGTGCATAGATATTTACAACATCACCTCCAATCTGTTGCAGTGCAGGACAGGCTGATCTTCAGACTCAGTTTGCTGTTCTTCAGTAAATAAAAAGTTTTTGTAAGCCTGGAAGCTATTTCCTTTTTTTACATTTCAAGACCAAAGATCCAGCACGACAAAATTTTCACATGGAATGCACTACATAGAAAAAAAACAGACACAAAACCCAAAAACCAATGGATGCTGAAGTCTGACATTCTCTACTCGTTCTCCATGTGGATTTTGACACACCTAATTTCATGGTGCCTGTAGTGAGCAAGATCTTTATATCTGTGCAACATAGGTTCTTCCTTGATTTGAGGACTACCTAAGAGAATTATCAGTTTAGATGCCATGGAGGATTTATACTCAATACTAGGCCTACCTGAAATACAGTTCCTTACCGTCTCTTTCTTTCTGAACCATACTACCTAGCCACAGCTTTCTCTGTCTCTCTGGCCAGCTCAAAACCACAGGAGCTGACCAGTTATGCAAATCAAATAGACAATTTTCGTGGCTTTTACCACTACTGAGCACCTTTTGTTTGTTGAGAGACAGTCAAATTATTCAACTTTCCAACTATCTTAAAACATTCCTGATGTTACAGTGGAATGACTAGAAGATGGTTACACAATGCCAGCGTGTTTTCTGCAATTTCTGGCTAGGGTTTTCTATTCATTTTGAAGCTCCCCTCTCTTCACATGGACAGAGCTCTCAAGAAGCTGCCAGTCATCCAATAAACCTGAGTCAGAAGTAAAGGATATGTCTGGGTTTATTTACTACTTCATTTATCTTTTCCTGTTGCTTTTGTAGTGAGATTTTCTTTTTGGGTAAATAAGCACTGGAATTGAGCTGGGAAAATAAGACTTCAAGTAGATGTGGATGAAACATACAAAAAGGAGACAAATTGTAGTGATGCCTAGGTGAAAGATACATTTCTTCTTGAGGTAGCAGGACAACTTCCTTGACTACACTGGCCATGCAGCATTACCTGCTGCTCTGTATTTGCAGAAACGTTCACAGAATTAAAAACAAGCAAACAAACAAACAAACAACCCCCCCACACACACACACACAAAAGCGAAAAACCCCCAACAACTTGTGTAAGTGTAAATTAAACATCTACAAAGCATCAGACAATGCCAGAAGTAAGACACCTTGGCGATCACCAATTGAATTCTGAAATTATAAAACACTAAGGAAATCTGATTGAGAGACTGTCGCCTTATATTCAGACATCTCCAATCCCTCACATATGTTTTACTGAATTATTCCAGTGTGAATATGGCAAAGAACAGAGAATACGATGAAGAAATTTTCATTTCTAAATTTCCAGAAGGAGCACTGGTGGTAGTCACACACTGCTGAACTAACCATTAAACACACAAAATGATGACAACAGAACCAATCCTTAACTTTTTATACAGCTAACTGAAATAAAGATTGGGGAAATAATAAAAGATGAATTGAAAGCAAGGGTATATGCGTTAAGCTAGATGATTTTTTCATCATTTTCAGGCTTATGTAAAAGACCAGGTCTTAACAACCATCAGTTACTTTCCTTTATGATTAGCATCTCGTTGTCAAAGCTCATAAAAACCTCTGTCCCCTGGCAAATGATAGAGGAAAGGTTTAGAAAAAAATTAAGATCTTTCCATACTATTACAAAATCATATTTTGATGAAAAAATATGACTACTATAACTATTTCTGAAATGCCATAATATACATTCACTTGTAGGTTTCATGAAGGTTTTGGAAGTTGCATAATTATATAGTTATAAACATAACATTGATTATTTGAACTGTACAGTAATAACAGAAATACTTGGACAGAGATAGTAGAATAGTAAAAGATAAATAAATCTGTAGAATCTCTAAAATTTTTGATAGCTTATGATGTTCTACAGAAACAGGTATATAAATGCACTTCACTGGTTCATCTGTAATGATAACTGTGATTCTCTATGAGAAAGCACAATTTACACAATTTACCTCTTCTGACAGGTGGCACAGAATTTCCTATGCACGAGGTCAGATATACCAAAGAGCAAGAAGATCTCAAAATTTTCAAAGAGGCAGCATCAAAAAAAAAGCCATAAATTCACAGCAGTTACTACTTGCCAGTCCAGTATTTAGAAAATAATAATGAAATAACATAAAAAAAATCTGAGATTTCAAGTAGAAAAGAAGTTCGACTCCAATTAAAGTCTTATGTTGTCATATCAGATTTTTTAATCATTAAATATGAAACATGCTGCATCCAACATATTTGCAAAATGAAAAAGAAATGTGCAATCATCTGTCTATAAAACTGATGTCTCTTTGGACAAACTTAACTAAATGTATATTTTACTTTAAATATCAACATTTTGAATGATAGATTTTTTCCAATCTGTTTCAATGTGGTATTTTAAAACACAAAATATAAAGATTGTGGATCTATCTATGAATATTTTTTAGAATATTATAGAATACTTTTGAGAATGCTATTGGAACTGCCAATTGAAAACGTTTGAAACCTGGATTGGTGACATTGTGCATTCTTCCATGTCAAAAAGCCAAACTATGTGGATATCACATATCAATATGTAGCACTTGCTGCTTGTGAAGGAAAAAGACCACTATTTTCTGTCTGTCTGTTTTTTTTTTAATGGGTCTTATTGAAAACTTCTAAAACTAAGCAAATCTGAAGGCCTTAAGAAAAGTAAAACCTTGTATATAAACTTGATTTGACATATAATGAAGGCTTAATTCTAAGAATTTATTTGAGTATTGAAAGCAATAATTCTGAATTGGACTGAAATATTTATTTATAATGTAGAAAAAAATACAATTGTTTTGTTAAATATATTGGAGTAAATTTTCTTCCATTCTTTTAAGAAACAAAGAGCATTTAAGTGCACTTGCAGCCCATAAGAAGGTTAAGAACATGTTATTTTCTCTGGCCTGTAATAAAAAGACATCATCCTTTAATATCTTTTGCCACAAAATTCCCTGTATAGATTACGTTGTAAAACCTAGAGATTATTCATATGGAATAGTTGGGCAGCCACAAAAGGATTTAATATCTCTGATTCTAGGTCAGGTGATATTCCTTAGACAACCTTATTACTGATGCTTTGTCCTCAGCTCTTCTGGGTGTATCCTCTGGAACCACCACTTACAGACTAAAAACTTCATTTTCTCTGCTAAAACATAGAGGTATTTTGTCTACATTTTAAGAGCTGTTGAAGTTAAAAAATACCAAATTCTCTGAGAAAGCAGTTTTAAAGGAGTATCTTTGGTCTAGTTTGCAAGATTTTATCCTATGGTGAGACGGTCAAAAGGGTCAAGTCCCTAAATTGGCTCAAATTGAGCAACTGCAGAAGTTAGTTTCAGATATTAGTTCCACGTCTTAAATGTGTAACCTTTTCTACATCTCCATGCCAGTTACCTAGCAAAAGGCTTTTCTGTTAACAGAGCATACAACTTAATATGTCTTTGTGAATTCTTGCAAGAATTAACCAGTCCAGAACTAACAAGATCTTTTCTGAATCAGCATTCTCCTACTGAGAGACCCTCAGCAGCGCTATGCCTGCAGTGCTTTCCTCTCTATGACTTAAGGCACACGGGTGTTTCGGAGATGCTGAATAAGGACAAAACATTTGCAGAATTGGATTTTCATACAGCGATGTGCAGAAGCGTGATAACATATTCTAGACACAGTGACAGATACACCAGCTAGATACACCAGATACAAACAGCCTCATGAAGCTGGGGATAGCCAACGTCTGCAAAGCCTTCCTAAAGGAGGACACACTCAGTAATTGAAGAACTACTTCAACCAGGCATTTACCAACCTATCTCACCGGGAAATACAGCTGGGATGAGGAAAGCCATTAGAGAGCTGCTGCTATACACCCAAAAGGTACAGAAGGGAGTAGTGATGACTTCATACAGCAATTAACCAAATTTCAGGCACAACGGGAAAAAAAGCTAATGTTCCAAGAATATCTTTTGTGGAACTCAGAACACATCTAAAAAGAACAGAACTAGAGGCAATGAGAGATCTTTCTCACTGTGGCATCAATACTTTTTGGACTGACTGCAATTCAACTTGATAGACATGGAAGTGCATGGAATAGTACAACACAAGTTACCCCTGTACACATAAATAACCATTCACTAACAAAGACATTTCCATATGCTTTGTTCCTCTTTCCCCTACACTAAACCATTTATTTACATCAGCTTAATAATCAAAATGCTTTATAATTCTTCAGGCTGAGAATTTTGG
The DNA here is from genome assembly GCA_037305975.1 of Chrysolophus pictus. NCBI lineage: Eukaryota > Metazoa > Chordata > Aves > Galliformes > Phasianidae > Chrysolophus > Chrysolophus pictus. Next base: position 1,670,826 of record CM074583.1, on the reverse strand, counting down.
AAATATACTTTGAAATATTTCTACCAGTTTAAAATGAATGTAGGTATTGTAGAATCATAGAGTCACAGAATGGCCTGGGTTGAAAAGGCCCACAGTGCTCATCCAGTTCCAACCCCCTGCTATGTGCAGGTCACCAACCAGCAGCCCAGGCTGCCCAGAGCCACATCCAGCCTGGCCTTGAATGCCTGCAGGGATGGGGCATCCACAGCCTCCTTGGGCAATCTGTTCCAGTGCCTCACCACCCTCTGCGTGAAAAACTTCCTCCTAATATCCAACCTAAACCTGCCCTGTCTTAGTTTCAGACCATTCCCCCTTGTCCTATCACTGTCCACCCTCATAAACAGCCGTTCCCCTTCCTGTTTATATGCTCTCTTCAAGTATTGGAATTCAAGACTGTAATCTGGATCAATAGTATGTTTATGATAAGGTACTGTAATGTGCTGTTAAAAGCTTGTCTCATGATCAGGAATACTTTTTAGAAAAAGTTTAATTATTTTTTAGTTTCAGAATTGAAATGAAATTTCAGTATGAAGACAAGCAGGAAAGTCTCGTGAGAAATTCTGTAGTATATCAAAGCCTGTAACTGGAGAATTTCCGTATTTATTTTGTTGTGATATTTTACAAGATATTGCACAAATATATTTTATTAAGCTTACATGAAAAATAAATCTGTAAGCTGATTTTGTCAGGAAATGTATAGTGCTCATCTATTCTGGTGTCCAGTGATTGTTATGGAAAGCAGAATAAATGTATTCTAAGTAATTCTGTAGATTAGATTTGTGCCCTTCAACTGTGAAACAAAAACAAAGGATTCTACTTTAATACAAAAATGTCACAGAATCACAGAATGGCCAGGATTGGAAGGGACCTCAAGGATCACGAATCTCCAACCCCCTGCCACATGCAGGGCCACCAACCTCCACATTTCATAGCAGCTCAGGCTGCCCAGGGCCCCATCCAACCTGGCCTTGAACACCTCCAGGGATGGACGGAGCATCCACAGCCTCTCTGGGCAGCTGTTCCAGCTCCTCACCACTCTCTCTGTAAAGATATCCTTGATTTACAACTGCAACAAATACAATCTTGTTTTTACAGCTATGCCACCATGAACCCATGACATCAAATTAACAGGTAGCTAAAGAGCCTATGAGAATGGCCAGATTATAACGATAGCACTTTTGAGCATTTGGGAATTTAGTGTCCATCTAAGACTCACACATTCGTGCAAGAGAAAGACAAGCTGCTGAAATATGATCAGCTTTGGTGGAATTAGCTGAATGGGCCAGATTTGTCATCCCATTTCAAACCTTGCTGTAAACAATGATTTTGTCAGCCTTTTCATCAGTGAACTTTGAAATGAATCTTCCTAAGGACTTCACATGATCAAACAGCTGTTTTATATTTACAGCTAACCAGAGAAAAGATCCATGCTAGGTGAATGCCAACCACCTTTCTTAGACATAAATTTGTTGATGCAGAATGCAAACTTTGGCCAAATTTATAGGTGAATACGTTATAGAAGATTTGTTAAAAATATTTTCCCTGTCATTTAATCAGCTGCTCTCGCAAAACCTAATTTCAGATGGTATTAATTTAGACTTCTATTTTCTTCTTTCAGCATCCTCTGAGCGTTGAGCAGTCAGGAAGTCAATGACTGTGCAGCTTCTAATATAAATACTGCCCTGCAACATAAGTTCTGTATCCACAGGAGACTTATTTCAAGGTAGCATTTCAGATGACCTGCTGTACATTATTCTGCCTGCTCTGAACATCACTTGAAGGGTATTTTCCAGTGAAGTTTTATGGTCTGACTGAAACTCTTTCAGCAAGCTTTCTAAAACAGAACCAAGGACATGCCTTGCAACGATGTGCTCAATAAGGTCAGATTCTTGAATGGGACAAGGGTTAAATTGACTGGCTGGAGCTCTTCCAGCACAAGCTGGCTATTTTCTAAGTTCTAAGACACACGCTAGGAAGCAAGACTCAGATTCACCTTTTGTATTCCATCTTGTAACTAGGGAAGAAGGCTTTATTTTTAACTGTGTGCTGCAACAATATGTCACCTGCACAGTCCCATCAGTAATTCACTGAGACACATCAGGCTCAAATATCCATCATCTGCTTCCCAGCCTCCTTGTTTATGCATGTGTTTATAGACGAGTGCAAATATTTCTGCCTCCTGTGTCTGGAAGCAGCGTGTCACAATCTAATCAGAGCTTCATCTTTAAAAGCAATTACTCCTCTTTCTGCCCATAGAAACTTACAGCAACAAAATAGCCTTCACAGTAGGTGAACAAAAAAGACCAGCTTTGGTGCAGACATACCGAAATTCAGTTTGAGCTTCTAGGTCCACTTCTGATAGAGTTGAGATTATACAAGTTCCAAAATTAATCTCTTTAATTGTTGTTATAAAATCTCAGATTGGAATGATGATTTAAGTATTGTGCTTTTTTTCTGCTATACACACCTCAATTCTGGCAAAAATAAATAAATTAAAGGTTGCACATAGATATGCTTCTCTAACAACAACTCTTATAATTAGGGAAAGTCATTGATCTCTAATGCCAACTTTAAAAATAAACTAAGACTGGGAAGGAGTAGTTTGTTTTAGTTTTGTTTTTTTTTTTGTAGGCTGAGCCTTGTTTAGTTATTCTGAAAGTTTTGCTGGAATTTCCAGAGAGTGCAGCAAGCCTAAGCAGGTAATAGATGCAAAACGATGAGCAGAAAGGGGGCAGGGGAAGAAATTCTGCTGAAGACAGCACAAGACCGCTCACCAAGAGTGATGAAGTGTCCCAGGGCAAGGCTCCATGGGTCTGTGGCTGCCAGGACTGCCTGATGCCTGTCAGATGGGAAGGAGGACGTGGTCTCCTCTGAGGAGCTAAGGCAGCCACATGAAGGAACTGCAGCAGGAGGTGAGTGGATCAGAACACTGACTTGAGGAATTTCCCCCAGGAGGTATATTTACACTTCCATGAGGATGAGCAGAAGATCCAAAGGAGTTTCACAGAAACGCTGCAGAGATGAAAACCTGGATCTTGCTTTGCACCAGAAGAGTCAGAAGGTATGCTTAATCATGGGGCAGACAGGAGCTATTTATTATTAAAGATGATCAATCAGTTCCAAAATAGCTATCTAGCAAAGGCAATGTTGATTTCCCCCCATCCACTATAGAGAGAGGAGTAATAATGAGGACCTGATGACATCTATATTGTCATCAGCTACAAGTACTTATGCTTGATCTTGCAATTTCATAAGAGTGGTTCCTCTGCACTTTTCATGGTTAAATCCCACATTCATTTTGCACTCCAACATATAACTCAAAAAGTAAATAATAAGGGACTACTTTGTGAGCTGTATTTTGATTAAATGAGTTTAAAAGAGACAGTTAAGGAGATAAGGAGGATTGTTCAGATCTTCAGTTTCTTCACAAATGCTGAATTTATAAACATTCAAATAAGTCAGTAAAATGAATTAAACACAAATTCAAGCACAAAGTGACTGAAAGAGGGACTGAAGAGGCTAAGTTTCAGATACATTGTGCTTCAGGAATTTCTACTGTTTATACTTCCAGTTTCTCCCTTCCTGACATCAGTATTTTTGCTATTGACAATAAAGCCCCACACAGTTCCCCAAACGATTTATGTTCTGAAAGCTGTAAGAACACAGCAAAGCTTCATGTGTAGTAAAACCTAGTCATCAGGTTTTCACAGAGATGCTATAAAGCTCTTCAAGATATTCCTCTTATCTCCTAAACTCACTGGCTGGGGAGTGGGATTGGTTCTCATCAGAGAACAGGGGATGGATGTATCCAGTCTTTTCCCTTGATGTATTGCACTGCCTACTGAATTTTCGTGATAGAAGCTTGAGTGATGTTGTATTACAGATCTGTGACCATAAGAATAGTGATAACACACCAATATTTCAGCTATTGCTGCACAGTGTTTGCAGCAGGATCTTCTCTGCTTCTCATTTTGCCTACCGGTGAATAGATTGGAAGATAAACAAGAGGGAACACAAGGGAGGGGACACAGACAGAGATCTGAACTAACCAAAGACATATTCTATTTCATGCCATCTAAAGCCACGCATAGCAATAAAATGAGAAAAAAGGAGGCTTAGGGAGGTTGATCATTTTTAGCTTGGAAACTTGCTGGGCATTGCTTTACCTGTGAGAGGTGGTGAGACTGCCTTTTGCCACACTTATTTTCTGTCTCTCTTCTTCCATTTCTCCTTCATTTATGCAACATAAATGTAACACATCCTGAAAATAAGGTACACTTCTCCCTTTTCTTGATGGCGTTGGAACAGCTAACAGCCTCTTGACTCTTTTCCCCAAAAGCTCTTAGACAACTTTCTATCTGTTATCTGACAAAGGGAAACTTAGGAAAGGCAACAGAACTACAACGTTCAGTGAATTGTAATCCAAAATGAGAATACCAGCAGCTTGGAATAACCAGTCACCTCAGGGACTACACTTGTATCTTGTTAAAAAACTTCAGTAGGATACAACCAACCTTTCTGGAATCTTCAAGCTCCTTAAGATTACCATCTATTGAAATACTTGCCCTAAGCCTGGAGTCAAGGCTCCTATTAAAGACAAATTAACAAAATGAACAACCATTTGGAACACCTTGCGAAACAAAAATACACCCAAGAATTTGACCTCCCAAGAAAGTATTGTTAATGATGCTCAAGTTTGCGTACACTTACAACAATGAGTAAAAACAAGGAGTAACTTGATTTTACAATTCTGCCCAAATTTTCTGTTCTTTCATTCTTTCTACAATAAAATAGACATGAATGTAGCTAGTCTAAAATCTCTCACTTACCATGGGCAGAAATTGGAAAACAAAGACCAATAAGGCAAAGCCAAGCTCAGTGAAGTTTAAACACCGGGATACTTCTCCCCTTGCTCTGCTAGACGCAGCTGCTGTCACTGCTGTGTGTATTTTGAGCCAGTAGAATTCTGAGGCCAGGTGTGAATCCAAAAGCTGCAGGTACACATGAACATAGCCAGCTACTGAGATTAATGATTCCCGCTTTCTCTCAATTTTCCCATGCTCATTCTTCACTCTTCCGCATCGATCCCCCTGTCCTTGCCATCTCCTAAATGAACAACCTGCCTCTAATTACTTCAACCCCAATGATCCCATTTTTGCTACATCTCTACCCAGGTTACTAAAGCACAGTTGACCTGGCAAGATGATTCGCAGTGCTGCCATCAGATATCTGCCAGATTTGGCTATTTCTCACATATCTCCCTCATCTGAAATCCAGATTCCTCAACATTATCTATAACTTCTGTCATCCTCTCTCTGTTATTTCTCATGTCCAGAAATATCTCACGGTACATCCAAAGTTTTTGTTTATATAACTTCATTCATATTTGATTTTCTTTCTTATGTAGATAATAAAAGAGTTGGATTCATTTTTATTTTTAAAATAATTTTGTAAACTACATGAAAAGTTCACATTTAAATCATTCCACTACCCCTAAACCTTTGTCCCTGTGTCTTGTTCAATGCAAAGTAATATCTCCAGATTTTAGCCTTCTTTTCTGTTTCCAGAAAGACTGAATTATCTATAATGTTATGCCATTGTCGGTGTAGGAAGAATGAATTTACTCTGCTCTAAAACAGCTTCTAATACTTTTCCAAGTAGAGCTGGGTTATGAATAGAATGCCACGTGGGAAAAAAAAGTTAGTGTAAAGTTATTTAGCACTGTATTCCAATATGAGCAAGTTATAAGCTCTCATTTATTGAGCAAAATATATTTCTCCTTTTAAAAGTATATTTTATTGATACTGAAACGCCTCGTGGAAAAATGAATTAGTTTTGCAGAAGAGAAGCTGTTGAAAACTTGACCTGTTTAAAACTTTAGAAAAACAACTTGTTTACTTATTTATTACAGGATAAAGAAAGAATGTTTTAGAAAGTTAAACACTACCATAAGCAAAGCAACAAGTGAGGCTGGGGCAGGAAGGAAATAAGATAAATGAACTTCTCCCACAGAAAATGATGAAAATTAGAAAAGGTGATGTAATATAATCTTAGTTAAAATAAGCAAATTGTACAATTAATGCTAACCAGTAAAATGTATATCTAACAAATGGTCTCATATGTGATCCTTAGGTAGAATCATCGCTGAAAAAAGGCCATTCCTCTTACCAAAATAAACACATTTCCAAAATAGTCAAGTAGGCTGAATTCCCCATCTAGTAATACATACAATAATTCAAGCAGCTTCTTAATGGCAGCTTCTGGAACGTTTCACCAAGACAATAAGGCATGCAGAGGGGTCAGAAATGCCTGGCGAGCGGCTCAGCACCGCACAACCATTCACCCCCTGCAGCCTCCCAGTGGGGCAAGGAAGAGAACTGAAAAAAACTCCCAGAAAATAGAACTTGTGGGTTGAGATAACAATTATTTACTAAGACTGAAAAGAGAGAAAATAATAATAATGATAATTAGATGTATATATACACAAAACAAGTGATGCACAAGCAATTGCTCACCACCCACCAACTGATGCCCATTCCATCCCCAAGCAGCAGCTGCCCACCCAGCCAACTCCTCTCTGTTTCTCAAGTTTTTCTTGCATGATGCCATAAGAGCTGGAATATCCCTGTGGCCAGTTTAGGGCAGCTGCCCAGTTTCTGTCCCCTCCCAGATCTTTGTTCCCCCCCCAGCCCCTTTGCTGGCAGGAAAAGATGGGAAGCTGAGAAACCGAAATGTCCTTGGCTCTGTACAGCACTGCTCAGCAACAACTAAAATAATGATGTATTACCAACACTGTTTTTCTCCTGAAGCCAAAGCACAGCATCACAACAGACACAATGAAAGGAAAATCGACTGTCCCAGCTGAAACAGCTGCAAAGAAAGCTAATACTATCCTGTGATGCTTTAGACAAAGCCTTGTCAGTGAGGTTCTCCTCCCTCTCTACTCATCACTGATGAGGCTGCACCTGGAGTGCTGTGTACAGTTCTGTACTCCCCAGTACAAGAAATAAGGATTTGCTGCAGAGAATCCTCACTAAGACAATAAAAGTGCTGGAGCATCAATCCCAAAAGCTCCTGCCAGAGTTCAGTAAGACAACACTCTTGAGTTATATCGTTTAATTTTTAGGTAGTCCTGTAGGCATGAGTTGGACTTAATCATCCTTATGGACCCCTTCCAACACAGGTTATGATTCTACAAAAGTCTGAGAGATCTTGGGCTGGAAATGAGAACGCCTGGGGCAATCTCATCAATTTACATTAACATCTGAAGGGAGAGTGCAAACAGCACTGTGCCAGGCTCTTCTCAGTGGTGCCAGGACAAAAGGCAGTGCTAAGTTCAGGAAAGTTTTTATTGGGAGGGTGACCAAGAAGTGGCACAGAGCGCCCAGAGCGCTCCTGGAGTCCCCCCTCCTGGGAGATCTGCTCTAAGTGGATGTATTTGTGCTGGGGGTGTTGGAATAAACGACCTCCAGAGGCCCCTTCCAACCTCAACTGCTCTGTGATTCTGTGATATCGGCAGGATAAAAGAGATGAAAAATCAATAGTGATAATTCACTGGAAAAAATATATATATCTGCAATAAAAAGCTAATTTTCTCAAAGGTGAAAAAGGAAGGTCAGACCTTGAAATTCTGCAGACTCATGGCCACTACGGGAGAATGGAAAGAGTAAAGAATGAGAAATCCTACAAAAGAACCTGCAAAGTCAGTTCTTTCTCTGAACTGAATTACACAACTTCAGTTCTTAACTGATCCCGTCAGCATCAGCCAGTTTAAAATTCCTACATTTACCACATCTGTTCTATGGAACCAAAACACGTTAAAAATAAAGGTATGACACACAAGAAGGAAATATGCTGCAGAAGAAAACTGAAATAAACTGATAACACGAAAATGAGCATCACAAGACAGTCTAAAACTGCAGCATCTACACCGATTGCTTTGCAGCTGATATAACCCACATTATAAAATGCTGCTGAATCAGATGCTTAGAAATACATAATGGCTGTTAAACCTGTTTGATTGTCTAACTTTATCACCGGGTAATATAAATGCCTGCAAATATCCTAATTACAAAGCTATTAATGAAATATGCAAGTTTGTTGCCTATCAGCATATGTAATGAAATAAAAGTGATTAGCTGCCGGTGCTGTCACCAATTTCCTGTAATAAACAGAACAATAATGGGATTTTCTAAGTGTCCCGTATCTCCCCAAATACCTATTTTAAATTAAACAACACAAGCCCTTTTCTTCAATAACTTGGCCACTTCCTAATTCAATGAGTCTCCTCTGTGTGTTCACTTCTGCTACAGTAATTTTAGCATAAGGAAAAGCATAAGGTTACTTAAAGGGGCAGAAGACGAACAGCTTTATCATTTCCTACTAATTTGACACATAGCCACGAACTCCTTAAATTTTAATTTAATTGCAATTAATTAAATTAGCAAAAGCTCAGCAAATATTTCAAATTTCCACAGGGAAGATCAGAATGAGGCCTTACCTCTAATTTATTTATTTTTTTTTTTTTTGTGACTTCAGAAAGAAATACGTAGTTTGCTCCAAAAGTAATGCTTCCTATTTAATTCCATGGAAACCACCAGACGCACAGAGAACATTTTCAGTTATAACACACAGCTCTTCAACACGACCACAGCCGTGAGCCACGTGCTTCCACCAGCGATGAACAGCCTGCCTGCCAAAACCCTACAAATCCGCACCAGTGAATGTGAACAACGATTTCACAGCTATTACGATGGCATCGCTGCTGAAATGCGCTGTATTCACACCCACTGCTTGGTCTCCAGCAGCGTTCAGTAAGCGTCAATGAATGTCAATGGGTGCCATTGTTTCCTCATCAAGGAATTCAAGGACACGTCTTTGCAAGGCTGTGTCGGGCACCATTCTGTCAGACCGCACCTCGGCAGCCATCTGTCGCATGGCAACACGTAAGGGAGTGGGAAGGTTCAGCCTCCACTGTCGTCTCACCAACATCACCTCCAACGTAATGAAACGGGAGGCATTACTTTCGGAGCAGCCCTCCCATATACGCGACCAGAGGGCAAAACAAACAGAATCCACACTTTTAAATAATTATTTTCACCGCAAATACCTGACCTTTAATAACGTCAAGATCCCTCCCTCCTTCTGAGGGGAAGTTCAGGTTGCCCAAGGAGGCTGTGGATGCCCCATCCCTGCAGGCATTCAAGGCCAGGCTGGATGTGGCTCTGGGCAACCTGGTCTGCTGGTTGGCGACCTGCACATAGCAGGGGGTTGGAACTGGATGAGCATTTTGCTCCTTTGCAACCCAGGCCATTCTATGATTCTTCGAGAAGTCAGATGCTCACAGCCCAACACCGCACTGCGTGCCACGCTGTGCCGGCAGCAGGAGGCAATGGATCAAAGCCCAGTGGAAGCAACGAGGTTGGATCAGGTCAGTGTCCTTAAAAGGCTGCTCTGTCATTACCATCACAGGCAAAACAGGCTCAGCCTAAGGAAAATGAATTATCGCTTACTGCGAACAGACAACGAGAGCAATGAGAAATAAAAGCAAGCTAAAACACCTTACCTCCATCCAGACTCTTCCACCACCTCTCCCAGAGCAGCGACGGCACAACGGGACCTGCGGCCGGCCCGTAGCGCCCGCCCCACCCCGCCCCTGCTGCACGTGGGCGGCCCGGGGATGCCGTCCTTCGCAGCTGAGCCCTCGGGCTTCCCGCAGGCCGCCGCTCTTCAGGCGCTGTTCCAGCGCAGCCCCGCCGGCGGCAGCCCTTCGTGCTCCTCTCCACGGCCGCAGCTCCGGCCCTGGGCTGCTCCTGCGGCACAACACGGCTGCAATGGAGACGTGCTCCGCTGGAGCTGGAGGCACTGATGTTCTTCAGTCGGTTTTCAGTGGGAAAACAGAAGGAGGTAGACTGTCGAGGATCCGCTCCAACACATTCCTCTTGCGTGCCCTGCTTTGGGCTGGGTTCATTAATGAGTAAATTTTCCTCCTGGCGTGTTGCTGTGCTTTGGATTTGGGATGAGAACAGTGCTGGTAACAGTGATGTTCCAGCTATTGCCAAGGGACACTTTCACTAATTCAGGTGTTTCAGCTTCTCCGTCCTGCCATTGCGGGGGATTAACATGAAGCTAGGAGGGGACGGGACCAGGACAACTTTCCTAAAGCAGCCAGAGGAATATCTCACACCGTATGACGTGCTGAACAACGAAAAGCAGGGGAGTGGGCTCTGCTCAGGGACTGGCCGAGTATTGGTTGGCAGGTGCTGAGCAATTGCATCTTGCCTCACTTGTTTTGTATACCTTATTATTGCTTTCCTTGCTATTATTTTTCTTTTTCTCCTATTAAACTGTCATTATGTCAACTTATGAGTTTTACCTTTTTTTTTTTCTGATTTTCTCCCTGTGGGGAGTGAGGGCAGGTAGTGAGTAAATGGCTGTGCAGTGCTTGGCCACCTGCTGAGTTAAACCACTGCACTGAGGAAGACTGATTTATAAACCTTAGGATAAAGTGTGATCATAACACCAAAACCAAAACCAAGTAAAATCCACAAAGAAGCTTTCTATATAGGAAGACTTTTAATCTAGTGATTTTCACTAATGAGTTACTAATGAGGCTTTTCTGTACTGATTGTATATTGTTTGGACTACTAAAACATCTAGACTATTAAAACTTTATTAGAGTCTTAAAACATTAATCAGACTAATCATATTTTTTTTTTCAGTCCATAATGTGTGTGTTGTGTGTTCCTTTTGCCTATAACAAGATATTGAGTGTAACAATGTTTTATTTCACTTTGTCCTTGGGAGAAAACAACGGAGTGCCTGCTAGCAAAGTTTCTGTGCTTTCATCAATCACAACCCATTGTTCTCCCAGGGATTAATAATAGCATGGGCCTTGGAAGGTCCAAATCGACTACTAGACCGAATCCAGAGCAGTTTTCCAGGGGAGTGGCAACACTGCATCCTTCACTGTGTCACTGCATGGTGACTTCATAAATCACATCACACAGAAAGCTGGGACAAAGCCCAGCTCTGAGTTATCTCAAAAACCTCTCGGTGGATAGGGAGAGAATGTCAAATGCCATCCCTAAAATAACTAAAAAGATCTTAGTGTGGCTCCTCCGGTTTCAAGGCAGAGATGTACTTAATTCAGATAGAAAAACATCTCCCAAAAGGCACCTGCCATAAATGACTGGGAGCTCCACAATGCTAAACGTGGCATAAATACAACAACAAAATAATTTATTTTGCCTTTTAGTTTTCTGTATATGCTCAGAGAGAATGAATAATACAGAAAAATTACTGAAGTGCTGATATCCTTAGGATATGGCAATATCGAGTGTAGTAAACACAGGGGCCAGTTGTGAAGAATTAAAGGAAAGAAGTTATGATGCTGAATATCTTCCCAAGGCAGCCTCAGAGGAAACCCAGTTTAGATTAATGTAAAATGACACACAGGAAAGGCAAAATCCTCATCTTACTGATGCACCACTACTCAGAAAGAAAAACAAACAAAAAAATCCCACCACAACAACAGTCCAACAGACAAACAAACAAGCAAAGACAAATAAGGTACAAATGAGACGGGGGTGTTGGGCTGGACTGGTCAGTTCCAATGAAACTCTGTGTGTGTAATACACAGATGCTGAAGGAAAAGAACGGTATCTGTTTACAAAAACACAATGCAAGTGCATTGTAGCTGGTACCATCCCAAATCTGTGTCAAAGCAGAGTTGATGCTGTTCTGGCATTTCAGTCAGCAGTGCTGCATCACTGCATTCCCTTCGTAAGGGTCAGGCCTCAAGGAACCTTGCTTCAAGCCTGATTTACTGTGATTGGTTTTGATGTCAGGAGCCTTATGCTACCACACATCAGATTCTCAGGCACGCCGTATTCCCTTTTGGATGAGATTTTTCTAGCCATAACTTTGGCATCTGGACGCCTTGTGTTCATTCCCACTTCCAAAATTTGAAGGTGAAGTATTTCACTGAGAGAGCCTTGAAAGAAAATTTCTACTTCATACAAAAAGTAATGGGAAAGCAGAGAGGCACAAAGTGATTATTTATTTCTAAAATAAGGTGTTTTCATGACAAAATATTTGTTTTTACTGTGCTCACAGAACTACCAGTTGAAACATAATCTAGATTGAAAATTAAAGCAAAACAACAATTTAAAAAAAAAAAAGCAGCTGTATAAAAAAGTAGATGTGTAACAATATTGAAAGAAAGGGTAGTTTTAAGAATTATTTTCTTATTATTTCTAAAGCTATCTGCTACCATTACTGTCTGGATCTGCATAATTGCAGTTGTGATATCGTTTCATTAAGAAATAAGTGGTTAAAATACCGTACAACTGACATGTATAAAATATACTTGTAAATAATTATCATATGAACTCTAAAACATTCACTGAATGAGTCTGTGCATAGGAATGTGTCTCCTGACCTCGCCTGCTGGTTTTAACCAGAAGTAGTTTTACTGGCTAATATACGGAATGTGGAGAATGACTGTAAATGAAGAATATGTTTACAGAGGCTTTCAGAAGTAAAGCAGGTGGCTGTATCAGTCAAATGCCATGAAGAACTGCAAACTAAACTTGCAGAGATTTGTGGCAAATTGTAGATTCATTGAGAAACAGTAGAGAGCGTAACTCAACTGCTGTTACTGTTCTTCAAAGAATGAGTATGGAAATCACTAATCTGGCACGGGTTTATTTGTGCCTAGTGGTTTGAAACTAGCAGGTCTAGTTTTCTAAAACCACAGAAAGGTGGCTTTTTTCAGTGTTTGTTTGTTTGTTTTTTAAATTAATTACTGGATTTTCAACATCTTTTCAGTTACTTCTGAAATACAACACATTATTGGGAAAACAAACAAACAAACAAAAAGAAAAACCCAACAAAGTAGAATAGTAACATTGAAATGAGAGACTTAAAAAAAACTCGTACATCCTGTTCACCATTCCATCCCTTCTCCTTCCTTTTCCTTCCCCTCCCCTTCTCCCCTTCTCCCCTTCTCTCCTTCTCCCCTTCTCTCCTTCTCCCCTTCTCCCCTTCTCCCCTTCTCCCTTTCTCCCCTTCTCCCCTTCTCTCCTTCTCCCCTTCTCCCCTTCTCCCCTTCTCCCCTTCTCCCCTTCTCCCTTTCTCCCCTTCTCCCCTTCTCCCCTTCTCCCCTTCTCCCCTTCTCTCCTTCTCCCCTTCTCCCCTTCTCCCTTTCTCCCCTTCTCCCCTTCTCCCTTTCTCCCCTTCTCCCCTTCTCCCCTTCTCTCCTTCTCTCCTCCCCTTCTCCCCTTCTCCCCTTCTCCCCTTCTCCCCCTCTCTCCTTCTCCCCTT